>SDAV01000012.1:0-1366666 GCA_004522025.1 Didymella segeticola
ACCCTAACCCTAACCCTAACCCTAACCCTAACCCTAACCCTAACCCTAACCCTAACCCTAACCCTAATAGAATTAACTAAACGCGTCTATGCTATTTACTAAAGTTTTATACTATTACTACAAGCGCTTTATTATTTAGAGAAATATAGTAAGATAGCTAACACTTATATCTATATAGAACCTAGGTTCCTTTATATCTATATACTATATATTATTTAACACATATATCTTTTCTTTATAATAGGCTAAGAAACCTAGGTTTATATAAGATTATTAAATATAACTCTAGGTTAAATTATTATTCTAATTACACTTCTATTGCTTTGTTTGTTATTATTCTATATAATATTATTAAACTATAATAATAATATATATACAATATAGTAAGATAAAGAGTAATAATAAAGCCTATATATTAAAGATACAATATAGTTGTAGTAGGTATTAGTGTAGTATTATAATTTTAAAATCTATAGTTAAGTATAGCTAATACTATAGCAGGAGTATAAATATATATATTAAATAGTAGTTGTTTGCTTTAATATAAAACTTAGTTCTAAGCTATTTGCGCGTTATGCTACTATATATCTAACACAAATAGATATTATTTTTTATACACTACTAGAAAACTAAGGTTTCTAAGAAACTATTAAGCTAGATCTTTTATTAAGTTCTTACTTTATTTTTTTTACTACTTTGTCTATTATTGCTATATATAACTCTATCTAGCTATAGTAGCTAGTTAGTTTCTTTACTACTATATTTATCTTCTATTCCTATTAAGTATACTCTTGCTACTTTTTTTACTGTCTAAGCTTTAGCTTCTTAGACATAGACAATTAGCTCTTCTAGTATAGCTTTTAGGTTTAGTATTTTATCTAGTTATACTATTGTATTTAGTAGATAATTTAGTATATAGTACCTAGTAGAGTAGTATATAGTAGCTTTATACTTATAGTTAACCTCTTTTATAACTCTCTACTATATTATTATCTAAGATCTTATATTCTTTAATATTATGCTATAGCTGCTAGGATAGTCTTTTTTAATAGTATACTTAACTATATTATCTTTATAGTAGTAGAGAAATATTTATTTTATTTTTAATAATTTGCTTTCTTCTCTATACTTTAATTAAGTACTCTCTAAGTTATTATATAAAGCTTTTATAAAAGAGATAGCTTTAAAATAGTTATAGTATATAATAGCCTATATACAGCTACCTATAATAGAAGAGAAGTAGTATCTAAAATAGTATAGATACTAATATAGTAGAGATACAGACTTAGTATAGCAAATCTTATAAATAAGGCTAATAATTTCTTAGTACTTTATAGCTACTAGACTGTATTTAATCTAATTAGGTAAGTTATTTATAATAATAAATAGAAGTAAGATTCTGCCTGTCTATATATTATCTTTCTATATAGGAAAGTGTTTTAGTCTATCTATAGGCTATAACTTAGAGGTTATTTTAGTATATAATATATTAATTATATATACTTTATTAATCCTAGTAGAGCTAAGGCTATTCTTAAGATAGTTAAAAAATAATATTTCTAGACTCTATTAGGACAATACTAATTGCTTAGTCCTAATATTAAACTCCCTTGCCTGTGCTTGTAAGATAGTCCTTAATCTATACTAGCTAGACTAAATCTTATACTATATAGCTAAATTATATGCCTAAACACATATTTATGCATGTATATAGTAGAATTAAAAGTAGTTATTACTATTAGCTATATACTTCTAGACTAATATAAGTAGCTATAAGAAAGTATACTCTCTAATCTATTTATTTCTAGTTTTAGATTATAGTATATTTACAGAAGCCTATAGCGTATATTAAATAGTATTTATACTAACTTTAAGAAATAGGTATTATTAAATTCTAAACACTAGTACAAATAGGTTCTATACTCTAAGTTTAGTAGGAAGCTATAATATACTAAACTTATTAATAGATATATTTAAATTAAGACCTTGTTACTACTAGAAGGTAGAGTGCTTAAGTATTATATTATTCTAATACTTAAGTAAGAACTTGCTCTTAACCTATTTTTTACTTTCTTATAAGCTTAAAAACTATCTTAGATTAAGGTACCCTAGTAAGAAGTAAAGTAGTCTAGCTATAGTTATAGATATAAGACTATTTAATTCCTAGTCCTTAAGAGCAATTAGTCTTTGCCTATAGTATAATATAGTAGTATTAATTATACACTCTATTATAAGAATCTAGTAGTTAGCCTTTATAACTCTAAACTAGTTTATATTAGATATTTATAGATACTAGTAACTTAAATACAACTATATACTATTATTAGATAAGAAACCCTAGTTTTCTAGTGCTTGCCTTCTAGTGTATATAAGTAGAAAACCCTAGTTTTCTAGTACTTACCTTCTAGTGTATATAAGTAGAAAACTTTAGTTTTCTAGGGCTTGCCTACTAGTGCGCGTAAGCAGAAAACCCTAGTTTTCTACTACTTGTAATATATCTACTAGTAATACCTAGAATAGTTCTAGTTATATTTGCTACTTTTGTCTATTACTAAATAAGTAGTTATTTAAGCTTGTAAGAGCTGCATAAATCCTATACTTTATATTTTTCTATTATTCTAGAAGTTATTTATATTTAAGTTTTTCTATTATACTTTATTATCTTTAGAACTAGGTGCAGAGATACTGCTCTATATAAGAAAGTACTTTAAATAATAAGTTATTAAATAGTCTAAATTCTTTATATTAAGTTATAAACTACTCTTTAATTATATTATATGCCTTGCTATAGCTAAGTCCTCTTATATAGAGTATGTTATATAGTTTTATATCTACTATTATTAAACTAGCTTATATTCTAGCCTATAAGAATATAGTTATTTTAATAGTGTCTTTAGAATTGTATTTTAGGTTAGAGTCTTGTAGTTACTTAGCCTACTATATATTGTATAAGTGTTTCTAGAGAAGCATAAATACGCTTGCTATTGCTATTTGTTTATAACCTAAGTCTAACTAGAAGTTATTTATATAGAAGTATTTTAGGTTCTAGTATTTCTAATAATTGTGTTTAAATGCTTGTTATATATTATACAGATTGCTATTACTATTAATACTAGATAGCTTAAGGTTATAGTTAGATATAATAATCTAAGGGTTAGTAAAAGTATTAGAAGGAAAATATATCTTTTTTAAATTTGTAGATAGTATTTTAATATAGCTCTACAAAGATTTAAGTATATAGTAGAGTATTTAATACAATATAGCTACTAGATTTAATAAATCTATTATAAATAATTTACTTTTAACGCAAGCCCTTATAACTATATCTTTAAATAAGTTAAAGTAATACTAGTAGTGTTGTTCTAGACACGCTAACTCTAATATAGGTATTAGAATCTAGTTAGTCTACAACTCTATAGCATAGTTATCTAAATATAAGGTTCTAGAATAGATAGTCTAGCCTTCTTTACTAGTATAGTAGTCTAGCATATGCCTAAAAAAAACAAAGCAATTCTACTTATCTTATTTACAGGCAAGGATATACTTGTTATTTAATATATTAATACCTATAAATCTAATCTACTAGTCTTGCTACTTTATATATATATAGAATAGTTAGAAATACTATTATATATTATTTTAAAAAACTATAAGGCTCTATGCATAGAGTATTATACTATCTATATTAAAAGATCTACGCACCTGCTTACTATTTCTATATATAGTAGTAATATACTTACTACTAGAAGCGTTAAGATTTAATAAAAGTAGATTCTCTAGTTAAAAAAGATCTAGATTGTGCCCTATAAGAAGTGCCCTCTAGTTAGGTAGTAATAGCAGATTCTTATATACACTAATAAGCTTTAGAAAAGAAAGTAGTACTACCTTATGTTTATCTAGTAGTTAAAAACTTATAAAGTAGTTCTTAAGCAATCTAGTAATATCTTGTAGTGTATAGCTATGCTAGCTCTATTATTCTATATGCAAACAGCTATAACATAGGCTTAAGTAGTAGGTTAGAGCTATAATTACAGCACATTATATAATAATAATATTATCTATATTACTAATATTTAGTTTAAATAGCTGCCTAGCTAATAGCAATAGTATAATACTTAAAGTATAGAAATCTATTATCTACTATTTATCCTTACGCGCGTGCCTACTGTTACTAGATAGATAGAAGTTAGTATTCTAGTTATTATTATTATTATCTATTAGTAGAGGTGCTAGTTCTATGTTTAATATCTATAGTAAAGTATAGCCTTCTAACACACTATTAATCTCTAAAAGCTAATTAGTATATTAGGTGTTTAAATTTTCCTCTACTAGTGTTTGTTATATATAATAAATAACTATACTTTTATTAGATAGGTTAAGTAGATAAAGCTTAGTTCTTATAGTATTAATAGAATAACTCTTAGAAACCTAGGTTTCTAGATATATTATATACTCCTCTAACTAGGTATGTGTATCTACGCTAGCTAGCACTCTAGCTTAGTATAGTATAATTAACAAAAGTCTAGTCTATAAGGATAAGTATAAGTTTATTATATATTTAGCTATACTAGCTAATAGTTATAGTAGTTGCTAAAATTAGATATTATCTACTTAAAAGGTAAGTTATGCAGAGCAAGGCTTACTAGAATACTTACCTAACATAAATAAAGGTATAGATAGGCCTTGCTTTTCTACTATCTTTATAGCATATGCTTTCTGCTCTAAAAACCTTCTTTCTTTCTACCTACTCTAGTAATTATTTATATTGTCTCCTTAAGTAGATAGCTAGTAATACCTAGGTCTTGCTAGTTAGGAGCTATTGCTACTTATAGTTTTAAATTTATTATTACTAATAAGCTATTAGTTTGCAGTTCTCTTTCTTGTAATAAATAGGCACTACTTACTAGCAAAACTAAAGTTACTATATTATAGATGCAAGTTCTATAATTAACTATACTTTATGTAGATAAGCTAGTTTACTAAAACTCTAGTTTCTAACTCTTTGCTATTAACAGAACGCGTTTAATATTGCAAGTTACAAGATATAGATTTATTATAGTATTATATAATTAATATTTTTTTATTTATTATAATATTAGCTACTAACTCTTATAGGCTATAGTTGCGTTGTATTTTTTCTAGTAAAGGGTGTACTTCTAGTGCACTTAACAGAAGGCTAATTTATAAAGTAGAAAGTAAGTTTATAATATATTAGGTTGCAATATTTAACTATTATAGAAGTTGCTAAAATTTAATCTAGTCTAAGCAAGGGATAAGCTATATAGAGAAAGGTTTAATATTACTTACCTATTATAGATATAGGTATAGAGGTAGGCGCTAATACAGGCACTAGTTAAATATACTTTTCTATAGCCTTTTTTATATATCTTTTACGCTTAGAGCATACTTTATTTTCTTGTTATTTCTATTATTTTCTATTATTATATACAGCTATTTTATATATTTAACTAGTATCTATAGAAAGAAGTATACTATATTTAATCTTCTTATATAAACACAATACGTAGTGTAGTATTATAGTATTATAGCCTATACTAATCTTAGTACTTTTTCTAATTATTAGCTTATAATATTAATAAATATATATCTATATATACTATTACTCTTGCATTACCCTACTATTATTACTTAAATATCTACTCTAATATATAGAAGCTATTTATTATTAAACTATATAGAGCTCTTAAAGAGTTTGCTCTACTATATTCCTTCTACTTATATTACTCTAGTATATTTACTAGAGTACTCTAAGGCTATAATACTCTAACTCTAATATCTAGCCTAGCTAGCTGCAATTAGCTATATGCCTATCTATAAAGAAGAGCAATAATAGAATATTACTATTAATTATATAATCTTTAGTTAGAGTAAAGGTATTCTATAATACTTGTTTAGGTTTATTTATCTTTTACCTTTACTCCCCTATTTAGTTTGTGTACTTTATTAGAGTTTTTCTTAGTATTATCTATATCTTTTCTTACTTACTACTAATTTCTCTTTCTCTTACTTTATACTACTTACCTACCTAGATAATTATAGTATCTCTAAACCTAATAGATACGTGCTTAGTATTAGTAGAGAGATTGCATATAAATTATACTCTTAAGATATATATATTTATTACCTTTACTTTATCCTAATTTTTTTACACTAATACAGGTAGTATTCTATATATTTAACAAGTATATAGTAGAAATATTTAATATAGAAACCTAGGCATATTTTCTTAAATTACTTATATTAGATAGTCTTAATAGACTAATTTAGCTTGCAAATACTATAAGAAGTAAGTTTTTAGTACTCTTAATATTAACCTTCTAACTTATAATAGCTTGTTTTCTACTATAGGATCTATAGTTACTACTAGCCCTATATAGTCTTAGTGTGTAGGGAAGCTCTCTAGACAAATATAATACTAGTAATAAAGACTTAAGTATTTTAGGTATAATAGTATTAGCTATAGTAGTTTCTCTTAAAGAAAGCTATTACTTTATTAAGAAGGATATATTAGACATATATAGAGGCTTAGTATACAGCCTATCCTCTACTAAGTTATCTAAAGCAAGTAAGAAAGAAGAGATTAGTAGAAGTTATTATTCTATTCTTAAATAGATTAGGTGCTTATAGAGTTTAGGTTATACTCTACTAGAAGAGCTATACTTAGTTACTATAGCAGATAACATGCTATTAATTAATCTAATAGAGGGTGTACTATTAATTAACTTAATAGAGAATATACTACTAATTAACTTAATAGAGGATATTCTACTAGCTTATTATACTACCTAGATATTAGATACATAGTTTCTTAACTGTGTTGCTTTAGGCTATAACTAAAAACTAAGGTTTTTGCAGATTGCTCTATTAGATTACATAACAACCTTATAGTCTTAGGCTGCAATTAAAATTATTAGTATTTTGCTAGGTAGTGTTTTAGAAACTAGTAGCCTAGATTATTATTAGTATTACTATCTAAGTAGTTTTATTTAGGTTAGTTAGCTGTATAAAGTATATTTAATAAATTATTTAGTATTAAATAGTATTTTAACTACTCGAGTCTAGTTTCTTAATCTACTATCTTATATAGGCACACTAGTAATTAACTACTTATTATAAACCTAGGTTTCTAAGAATATGTCTTTGTCTATAGTACTCTATATATCTATACCTACAGTTCTATAGTTATGTAGTTATATTACTAGCCCTTATTTCTACTTGCTATACTTACTACCTAATATTTATATATAACAGAGGATTACTTTATAAAAATAGTGCTATACCCTAGTGCTATTGTCCTCTTAGTAGTATTCCTACACTAGGTTAGAGCAATAGCAACTTTATAGTTTTAACTAGCAGGATATTGCAATATTAGGTTTAAATTAGGGAAGCATACTTTCTTAATATATTTCTTAATTATTACTTAAAGATAAGCATATTCTACTTCTAGAAAGATATTTTTATCTATGTAGTAGGATAATAAGTATTAAAAAAAGCTTTTAGTTAAAAGAATATATTCTAGCTTAAGTATCTTTTAAAACAAATATGTTTAATTTTAAAGACATAGAAGTTAGAACATGTTCTAAACAAGGTATTGTTTAAGAAAAATATATTCTAGCTTAAGTATCTTTTAAAACAAATATATTTAATTTTAAAGATATAAGAGTTGTAATATATTCTAAATAAAGTATTGTTTAAAAGAAATATATTCTAACTTAGATACCTTTTAAAACAAATATAATAAAATAATAATCTTTTTAGTCTAGCAGAAGGCATTAAATTACTTAATAGAAATTTTATTTAATAATAGAATATTTAAGGAGAATAATAGTAGATTTAGAAAAAGAATATAGCCTTTATATAGATTGCAGTAGGCTAGTATATACAAATTTTAGATATTTAGATATATATAATAAAAGATTAGTCTTTCTAAGTTATATTACTAATCTAGGTATATATAGCTTTGCTAATAGTATTATTCTTACTTTTTAATAGTAGTTTCTTCTTCTATCCTACTACTACTACTCTATATTTTTAAAGATTAGTTATTTCTATACTATATCTAGTAGCTTAAAAACTAATATACTACATACTTAAATCCTTAGCTAAATATTCTTATATTATTAAAACCTTAGTAGAACCTCTTTATAGTCCTAGAGTTTTAATAGCACTTCTATATAGTTCTAGAATTAGGATAAAGGTTTACAAAAACTCTAAATAGGCTTGTTATAATTTTATACTTAATCTAAAACTTCTATATATTATTAAAATCTATAAATAGACTTTATATATTCTAAAAGTTGCCTAGGTATTTAGAATATCTTAGACGCCTTACTAGGTAAAATAGCTAAGAAGAAGTTTTTATATTATACTTAATACTACTTTTATTATACATATTCTTAAAGTAGAATAGAATTTTAAAATATATAATTTGCACTACTTAGTTAATGTTAAAAAGTAGAATACTAGTTATAATAGAGAACTACTGCTTTTAGCGCTATTACAAATATAAAATAACTTCTAGAGTTTTTTTTTTAAATTAGTAGAGATTAGAATTTTAATTAGTGTCTATAGATTGCACTATCTCCTATAGCTTTAATCTAACTAGCTTTAGTAACTAAATCCTTAGGTAGTAGAAGAGTATTTATTAGGAAACTAGGGTTTTCTAGGTAGACTATATAGCATAGGTGCAAAGGTATAATAAGGTTATTTCCTCTAAAACCCTAGATTTGTATTAAAGCAAAAGGGTGTTTATTAGAAAACTAGAGTTTTCTAGGTAGGCTGTATAGTATAGGTGCAAAGGTATAATAAAGTTATTTTCTCTAAAAGCCTAGATTTGCGTTAAGGTAGTACTATATATAATAAGAATAATTGTTTCTATATAGCTAGAGTTATTATCTCCTAGCACTAGCTAGAACTTACTTATCTACTAATAGAAGTTGTGTATAGCTAATAGTTAGGTTATATCTTTATTATAGTTAAAAAAAGTCTAGACTTTAGAATAAGTATTCTCTAGGCTAACAAAGTAGACTACAAGCTTAATATTAGTAGAAGTTCTCTTAGTTATAGTTACTGCAAGCAAAACAAGGACATTATAGATAGTAGAGCTAATATAGTAGTCTACTAAATTAACCTTACTAAGTTAAATCTTAATTTCTATACAATATGTCTTATGCATACTATTAATAACAAGTTAACAACTAGTATATACCTAAGAAATAGTCTACTTGCAATACTCTTATACTATATAGATAATCCTATTAAATAGTTATTCTAGTATATAGAATATATATTCTTAATCTTAATCTAGGACAACGCTACTATTAGTATAGTAGTTAGTTGTATCTATATAGACACTGCAGTTGCTAGTGCTAATACTAGTTAATATAGATCTAAGAATAAACTTTTATAATAATACTTTATATAGCATGTTTATAAGAATATTATAGTATACACTATAGAATATAAAAGCTAAGTCTTATACAGCCTATAAGGAAGAGCACTACGTCTCTAGATATATATATATTACAATACTTATTTACTATAATAATTTAGTTAGTTAAACTTATAAAGTAAGTAAACATAATATACCTACTATTTAAGTAAGTTGTTAATACCCTAACTAATAAAAGTATTAGCTACAATATAATACTAAATATAGATAGGCTAATTGTTAGTTAGTAGAAGTAGTAGGCTATACTCTACATTAACTAATATTATAGTAGCTATTAGATAGCTTGTTAGATTAAATAGTATACAATTAAGCAGTTACAGGTGTAGAATAAAGAAGTTAGAGTGTTATAGGCAAGCAACTAGGTTTATATATTCTATAGGCTTAGCTAGCATATAATATTTTTACTAAAGTAGAGGTAAAAGTAGCTATTACCTATAGCTATTCTAGTTCTATAATATAATTATAGATAAAGGCAGGACTAATTTAGTTAAGTAAAGTATTCTTTATATATACTAATTCTAATATAGTATAGAGTTATATTTAGCTTATATACAAAAATAGTAGTAGTAAAGTACCTAGTTATTTATAGTCCTACCTTACTCTTTAAAAAACCTAGGTTTTTCTACTAGTACCTATAATACAATAGCTATAGTGTAGTAATATAATATAAAGGTACTTATATACTATAATTTAAAGAGTTGTTTATACTTAATTAAGAATCTAGGTATGTTTTGTAGATCTTTATAATTATATAGGCATAGGTCTTAGCTAGTAATAATTGTTTTAGTCTATATATATTGTCCTATAGAATCCTTACTAATCCTATATTCCTTAACTAATTATAATCTATAGCAGAACTTTTCTAACTATAGAGTTAAATCTAGAACTATAAGACTTCTATATTTTGCTCTCTTTATACATCCCCCCCTTATATACTCTATAGAATACCTTATATTCCTCCTACCTAATAGCCTCTAATTAATAACCTAGGTTTCTTGCACCTCCCTGCAGCACAAAGATGCGTTTTATATACTAATAATTAGAGTACTATCTATTTACTAGCTTAGTTTTAGAAAACTATTAGCTTGTAATAAATAAAAAGCCTTAAAAATAGTAAGTAGAAGTTGCTAACTTTTTTATACTCTAGTATGCTTTAGTTAGTTACAAGTTAGTAGAAGTAAACTACGTTTATTACTACCTATATATCTTCTAATCTATAAGGCACAAATAGTAGAGTTCCTTTAATATTAAGAATTCTTTTAATTATAGCATAAATATTAGCTAGACTAAAAATTATAACTATAATAACAATATAAGAAGGTATCTTTCTAGATAGGCCTAGAGCAAGACATCCTAAGTAGTAGCAGATATTAAGACCTACTAGTATATCTATAAGATTAACTAATTTGCTAATATATATTTTAATATTAAGGCATTGCTGCTTGTGTATCTTGTTAACAGCTACTTAGTAGTAGACCCTTATGCATAAGATATTAACTAGACTATAGCCTCTGCTAGCATAGATTATTATATTAGATAATATATCTGCTAGAGGAATATTATTAATGTTAATAGTACTATTAAGGCAATAGTTTAACTTGTCTAGGTAGATATTAGTAGAGTAGCTAATAACCTTCTCTTAAAATATAAATATAGATATAATAGGCTTATATATGCTTAGAATATAGCACGTAGATAGTAGTGTATTGTAGTAACTAATATAAGTAATAAACACAAGGTTAAAGCTATACTATATAATTAAATTCTAGTAACTATTAAGTAAGTTAATTATAATTATAGGCTTCTGTGTATTGTAAGTTAGATAGTAAGAATAAATAAGAACAAATTATACCTTATCTACTTTAGAAAGGCTGTTAGTTAAGTAGTGTTAGATAAATATGCTATCTATAACCTTGTTATTCTTAAAGCTATCTATTAGTAGTAGTAGTAGGCTAAATAGGGGATTATTTGCTATTGTAAGTAGTTATTAGATAGCTTATTAGACTAAAGGTTAACAAGTAGCTAAGTAGAGCTATTACTATAAGAGAAGTAATAGATTGTTTTAGAAAAGAGACTAAGTATATATAGTCTAATAGTATTGTCTTTTATATAAGTATAGGTAAAGGCAACTACTACCTAAGGCACTTTTACTAATAAAGTATATTATATACTTATAGGTAAAAGTAGCTCTACTTATTACTATACATACTATGTAGTAATATAAGTTAACATAGTATAGTAATATAGATTAATATTATTAAAGGTAAAGGTAGTACTATTTAATACTATATATATTGTTTAGTAATATAAATAGACATAATTAAGCTATCTCTTATTATCTAATTAAATATAGAGGTTAAGAAGAACTATAAGTCTTAAGTATAGTTTATAACTACTATCTACTTAAGTCCTATGCGTAAATTCTATACTAATACTCTATAAATTATTCTGCTTATAATATTAAGAATATATATAAGTAGAGCTAGGTATTAGTATACTATTATATTCTATAAATAAAGTAAATTTGCACTTGCATACTTTATAAAACTTAAAACCTAGGTTCTTCTACTAATACCTAGAATATATAAGCTTTGTTAATTTACTTCTTTACTATAATAAGTTTTTAAGTACCTAATAGTATTAAGATTCTAGAGATATAAATACATATAAGAAAGGACCTTTTATATAAATAAATTAATATTTATATAATTTAATTTAGATACTACATACAAATAATCTACTAAATATAGTATAGTATATTAGATGCTACTATAAGCCTATATATTGCACTATAAGTAGTGTAATAGTCTAGTCTATTTTTTAAATTACTAAATTTAGCTATACTTTATCTTTAATACCTCCTACCTAATATGCGTAGCATACTTATTTCCTATTAGCCTTTAATTAAAAACCTAGGTTTCCTAGATACTGCTTTTATATAAGAGTATCTACTACTATTCTGCTATAGTTTTCTAGATATAGACCTAGGTTAGTAAGAAAGAGCGTCTATAGTTAACAAGGAGCCTTAAAGATACTAGAAACTAGTTATAGTAAGATAGTCTAATTAGAAAGCATAGACGCTTAGTTCTTCTATCCTTAGGTACAAGTTTCTATTAGTAAATTATATTTATTATTTCTATTTTATGCACTGTTAGGGTTGTTAAAGTTATTAGTAGGATAGTATTAATATCTAGAAGTGCTTAGACTTAGGCACAAATCTGTTTAGAGCCTTAAAATATAACAATAACTATAATATTAGTAGGTATAGACCCTACTAGTGCAAGCGCAAGCAATACAAGCATATAGCAAACTTTAAACTAGATTATTAAGTCTATAAGATTAATAGAATTATAGATATAGATATTAATACCTAAGTAATATTCTTAATATATACTATTAGTAATAACTTAGCAGTAGGCTTATATATATTAAAGTTTGTCTATAGTGTAGGTTTAATAAGATCCTACTATTATATTAAACACTAGGTCTTCTAAGGCATTACCTAGTGTAATATTGCTATTAAGTTAATAGTTTAGCTTGTTAAGGTATGTGTAGGCAGGGTTGCTAACAATACTATATATAAATACTAGAAATATATACCTTAATTTATCTAGGAATATAGTGTAGCGCTAAGAGTAGAGGGTGTAGTAATAGGCCTTATAGCTTGCTATAGCAAGTTCTATACTAGCCTAAATACTTCCTCTCTAGAAGTTAAGATATAGAAGTATAGTAATAATTAGCCTCTATAGATATTTAGTTAGAACTTGCAATATAGAGATAGGTAGAGCAAACCTAGTAAACTTTAGAAATATTGCTATTAGTGTTACAACACACGTAGATGCTAGGTATTAATACCTTTTTTTTATAGCTATTAGTAGGTAGTAGTAGTACATAAAATTAGTTCTATACTATAGCGCCTAGTAGTAGCTAGACCTATAAGTAGTTATAATATAGAGTAGTAAGGTTAGAGGATAAGAGCAAACCTAGGAGGTATTATAGATTATCTATTTAGCTAGCGCTGCGCATAACCTGCTTATATATAAGTAAAAGTAGATTATACTAGAAGTAGTATATTTATAAGATAAAGACTATAGTATAGAGCGTATATATAAGTAAAGGTAGGTTATGCTATAGTATAGTATAATACCTTATTACTCTATAATTATACTAGGTCTTTGTATTATATCTTGCAATATATTAGCTTTGTATAACTCCTAGTCTACTATATTACTATGCTAGTTCTAGAACTTTATGCCTAATTACAAACCTATAGGGTTAAAAAACTAGTAGTAAATATATTTACAGTAGTAATAATAATACAGTAGGTTTTCTAAAGCTTATTAGAGATAAAGATATTGTTATATATAAGTATAAAGTTAAGATTAGCATGCTTAGAATAATATACTTTCTACTAGTGTTATCTAGAGGTTTTGTTAAAATTCTCTTATTATATTAAACTTGCTTATTCTCTTAGTAGTAGATTAGATTTAGACTTAATAGTTCTTATAGGGGATATAGTAGAATACTATACTTATTACCTACAGGCGCTATACTATAGGTTTTTGTAGATGTAGAAGTAGCAAGAGTACACTTTTTAAGTTTATTTAGCACTTCTTTTGCCCTATAAATTCTCTAGGTATTAATAGTAAAGTATATAGGTTGTTATTACAAGCGCGTGTGTATTAGGATAATAGATATTACTCTTATAATAATAGCTATCCTACTAGCCTAGGATACTATTAGTATACATACATTACTTCTTTTAATTAGAGATTACTATTATTACCTACTACTACTTTTATATTACAACATAATAATAAGTAGGATTAGTTACTAGTAATATAAGTTAAGTCTCTATACTAAAGTTTATCTAACATGCATTGTTTATATTCTAATTATCTAGTATTATTAGAAAACCTTAGTTATTAAATACTAGCCCTAAAAGACAGTTATATAGTGCGCTAGCCTATTATCTATTTAGACCTAATTCTTCTATAGCAAAGCAAGATTCTTAATTTTTAGTTAGAATTAAACTAGCACTTACTAATTTAATATAGTAGTCTATATTGCTAATATTATAGACCTATACGCTAGTGTAAGGTAATTATGCTTCTACTAATATTAGATATTATAGAGGTCCCCTGTAGTATTACACTAGACCTTATATAGGCTTATTCTAGAAACCTAAGTTTTTAGATATTAGCCTTTTTAAATAATAGCACTAGTTTTGCTATAGCATTACAAGTTATACACTAAGTTAATTATTGCACTTTAGACTTAATAATAATTATAAACTACTTATAACTTCTATTCTATAATTTATTACAGGCAATATACTAGCTATTTAGATTAAGTATAATATTAGAGTTATAAAAACATTACTATATATAAGGCTAGCTTGTAATTAATTCCTCTTTTTGCCTTAGTATATATATGCTTTAAGATAGGCCTATCTAACAAACCTAGGTTTCTAGTGCTTAGTGCTTTTTTCTTTTACATTTGCATCTTAGAGATAGTTGCTAATCTAAAGTTTAATATTAAATAATTAAAGCTAAACTTTTATTATTATTAAAACTAAAGCTTGTTATAATAAAGTAGGTAGATATAGTAGTATCTCTAAGTATCTTTATATACTGCTATTTCTAGCAGTAGTTAAGAATATTATGCACTAGTGTTAGAGTAGTCTACTTAAAAGCAAGTAGGTAGACTATATCTATAAGCTCTATTATACCTAGAGCTATTAATAATATAAGAATAACCTAAATATAGTAGTCTTCTAGTACTTTTTCTATATAATCTGCAATCTTAGTAAAGAAAACATATAGTAGTTAGACATCTAATTTATTATATAATTTCTTGCTATATAGGACAATCTTGTAGATCTATGTGTTATAGAGCATCCTAGTAAAGTAAAAAAACATATTCTTATAGCAGGTGCGCAACTCTTTACTAAGAGATATAATCTTGCTAGGTCCTAGTAGAGCAAAGTACTTTTAGAATAGAAAGTCTATATATTAAGATAGGTTAAATAATTAGCTCTTACACATCTTCTTAGAAAGCATAGGTATCTAGTTCTTAGCTAGAAGAGTACTAAGTATAAGCTAATTATAAAATACCTTTATTTTAGGCATAGATGCTTTGTCCTTAAATGCATAGGATATAAAGTAAAAGTAGTATAATAATATTACTACTTTTAGTATATATAGGGCGCTTATAATTAATATATTATAGTTTTCTATATTAATAAAGATAATAGATAGTAGGTTTGCTTTAAAGATATTAGTTTATTACAAGAGAAAACAGCATACAAAATATTACTATATATAATTTATTATAGTAAAGTATAAATAGGATAGTTAAAGGTTTGCTAGGCTTATTTACAATATTAATAAAGAGCTTATAGATAGTAGTACTACTAGAAGCTATATTCTATAATATTATAGTTATTAATAAACACGTAAAGTAAGAGCAGGTTGTATATTTTAATATTAAATATAAATATAAAGTAATAACAAACACCTCTATAGAAAGGTGCTGCTTTTACTTAAATAACTAAGATATATAGCAAGAGCAGTATTGCCTTACCTAGAGAGTTAACTCTTTCTAGTATAAAATTATTATCTCTATTATAATTATAGATAGTTGCTATAGTTTATACTAATATTAGAAGAGTAGTTCTGTGCGTTAAGTATACTATCTATATAGCATAGAATAAAGAATAAATCTATTTAGGTACTAAGAATAGAAACCTTAAAAGAATTAATTTAATATAAGTATACTTTAAAAACCTAAGCTTTTTATTCTTTGTTAGATTTATAGCTAAGCTCTACAAGTACTACCTATATATATTTAAGAAGTTAGTTAGGGCTAGAGCTTAGAAACCTAGGTTTCTAATCTAAAGACAATAAATAGTTAAACTAGTAGAAAGCTAGTGTGTAAAGTTTTCTTTTTATACATACTAAAAAGAGGCTATATATAGCAATATAGTGCCTACTTAGCGCAGGTAGTAGATAGGTAATATTAGTAATAGTTATATAAAGTATTAATTGTATAGACTTAAAATTAATGCTTTGCATAGCTTCTATATACTAACTATATACATATTTAGATAGCACTAGAAAGTAGTTTAGTGCATAGATAGTACTAGAAAGTAGTTTAGTGTATAGATAGTTATAATATGCAGTTTAGTATATTGCATGCTATAATATAATATAGCAATCTTATATAATATATATTATATAATTATGTAAAAAGGCATGTGCTTATAATAACAAGAACATAGTATAAATATTAACTTATCTATATTTGTTAATTGCTATAGTAGTAGTGTTATAGTATTAGAGAAGTATATGTATAAACAGCACTAGAAAGTAGTTTAGCGCATAGATAGTTGTAATATATAGTTTAGTATATCTCTACTACAATACTATAGTTCCTACTACTACCTATAGAGGTTGTATTGTATTGCTATAACTTAAAGCTTACTACAAGTATATAGTGTTATATTATTCTAAGTTATTAGGTTAAATTTAGGTTATATTTTAACTTTTGCAGGGGTGTAGTTGTAGGCTAAGGTTTTTAATATTTAAAAGAACTTAGAGCTAGACCTAGCCCTTTTCTAACAGAACTTTCTAAAAGCAAAGGCTATAAATAGCTAATAGTAGTAATAGACTACTTAAGTAAAGATATTATTTTAGGAGCACTACTTAATATTTCTACTAAAATAGTAGCTATAGAATTTATAAGAAATATAGTAGCCTACTACTAGCTTTCTAAGTTTATAGTATCTAATAGAAAAGTATAGTTTATTAGAGACTTCTAGAAGACTCTATATAAGTTACTAGAGATTACTTAATAACTATTTACTTTCTACTACTTATAGACTAATAGTAGTACTAAATAAATAAATAGCACTATTAAGCAATACCTATAAGCATATATTAATTAGGATTAAGATAACTAGGTAAAGTAGCTACTTATAACCTAGATAGTAATTAAAAGGCAGAATATAACTTTTACTAGAGTAAGCCTATTTTTTTTCTAATATAAGTATAATATAGACTTACTATAGAATAACTCTAATATAGATACTATAGAGTACTACTAAATAAGCAGCTAGCTAGTCTACTTAGCTAAAAAAATAGTTAAGAAGTTTAAAAAAATATTTACTTTTATATAAGCTAAAATAGTAGAAGCCTAATAGAAATAGAAATATTAAAGTAACTACTATTAGAAAGAAGCACCTATACTATAAAAAAAGAATAAAATATAGCTATAGTTTAACTACTACTTCTCTAATAGTAGAACTAGTAAAAAGCTAGATTAGAAAAACTATAAGTTCTAGGTTACTAGAGTAGTATTACCTTATATAGTAGAACTTAATATCTATAGCTCTTTTAATAAGTTCTATATTAATAGGCTCTATTTATATTCTAATAACCTATTACTTAGGTAAGAAATATTAGACTAGTAGCTAGGCCTAATCTAGGTTTAGTAAAAAGATAGAACTATTAAAGATAAATAGAAAGTATAAGTAATTCTAGTAGAATACTAGGTTGCCTATAGAAAAGAATACTAGTAAAAGTACCTAGTTAAATAGGTAGAGAATATAGCTATAATATAGTAACTATAAGTAGATATTAAAGACTATAAGGCACTAGATATATAGATAGTAAAAATAGTAGAGAAATATAATAATAATAGTATTCTACTAGTAGAAGTTAAAAAGAACTTATAAACTCTATAGTTTCTACTAGGAATATAGGTATAAATAAGTAGAAGAAAAAAAGAAATAAGTAGAAGTAAAAAGTAAATAAGTAGAAGTTTAGTAGAATAGTTAGAGAGAAAATTAGAATAGAAAAGTAGAAGTAGTAAATAATAGTTAGAACTATAAGAATAGTGCTATAAATAGAGGATTTAGCTATTAGAATAAGCTATTAGTATAATAGAAAAAGTATAAGAAAAGTAAGAATTAAAAAAATAGAAGTAGAAATAGCTACTTTAGTAGTTAGAATAAATAGTTTCTAATTAGAAAAGAGTATAAAGTAGTAGGAATAAGTAGAATAAAAATACAAAAGTAAAATTATAGTATAAAAGAAGCTAATACTTAAGAAGTAGAACTCTAATATTTATATAAACTACTAGCTAACTATAGTACTTAGAAGTAGATATTTAGTATAGCTAAAAGGCTAGGTATACTAGCGCTATACAAACTCTAACTAAAAAACCTAATAAACTACTTATAACTACTATATAATAGTAGAACTAAGCTCTTTATAACTAGTAATAATAGAAGCCTTAGTCTTAGAAGCGCAAACCTACTTATTAGAACTAGAATTAGACTTAGACTCTAATATAATAGAATAATAGCTAGCATAACTATTATAACTAGCCTTTATAGCTTATAGGTTATACTTTATAGTAATAATATACTTATAGATACCTATAAAAGAAGTACTAAGAAATTTACTAGTAGAAGCCTAAAGAAATTAGTTAGCTAAAAGATAAAAAAAAAAGTAAAGAGTTAGAAAACTTATATTATAGTTATACTAGAGGCTCTTAATACTAGTAAAAGTATTAGTAATAATACCTCTAAGCTACTTAGTTCTATCTATAAAAACCTAAAAAGCTTAAGCTTAGTCTTAATAAATACTAGTAAGAACCTTAAGCTGCTTTTTAAGAATAGCAATAATTAGAGCTAAGATATATAATATATTAGTAGTAGATAGTAGACCTTAGGTAAAGAAAGTAGCAAGTGCTTAACTTCTGATAAAACTAGAGTAGGTAGGGAGAAAATTCTTAATATACTTACTAAGTAGGTACTTTAGCTACTTAACTTTATTATTATACTAGAGTATAATAAACTAGTTAATACTATTATAGTAGATATAAACTAAGATTATAGAGAACTTGTACTCTATAAGTAGCTATATAGAATAGTTAGCAAAATTCTTATACTATAAGAAAGAAAATAAGTGTAGAAAGTAAAACTTATAGTAATATAATACTTATACACACTTTAGTAAGTAGTATAGAAGATACTATCTATAGTATAAGTCTTATAGTAGATTAAGTAGTAAATATAAAGTATATTACTACTATTATAGGCTATAGTATTAGAGGCACTATTAGTCTAGGTAGAATTAAAAGTAGTAGTAGTAGTAGTAGAAGTAAAAAAGCAAGTACTTTTCTTCTTTAAAGAAGTACTATAAAAAGCTATTAGTTATAAAAATTTATAAGTAGTAGAGTAATATAAAAATATATTAAGTAAAAGAAAAATACTAAAAAGCCTATAGAAAGCTACTAAAATAATATAATAACTATATAGAAACTAGTAGATAATAGGAAAATAGGTTATAGTTATTACTAAAATAAGTAGAAGTATTAAAACTTATATAGAAGTACTATATAGAGCCTTATAGGTAGAGTATAAAGGTATAGGAGTAACCTTTTTATTACTATTAGACTTATTAAAGAACTAGGCAAGCTTATACTTTATAAACTTATTTTTAATCTTAAGCTTAGCCTTAGTAGGCTTAGTTATAATAGTAGAGTAGTACTAAGAAAAGATCTATATAATAGAAATAGAGTAAGTAAGTAGGTAAGTTATATAAAAAAGTTTCTAAGTATATAGTAGCTCTAATAAATTTTAGTAGAAAATAAGATTTTATAATAGGCTATACTCTAGTCTATACCTTAGCTAAGCAAGCCTTAGGCTACTTAATAATCTACTAATCTCTAAGACTAGAGCCTTAATAGCTACCTAATAGGTTCCTAATAAAAACTCTAAATAGCTAAGTAAGCTCTAATATTTCTCTAATACATAGTAGGTAAATAGCCTATAGATAACTATTAGCAACTTTTATTATATCTATAACTTTATACTAGCACTACTCTCTTAGGTTAGCACCCTTATAGCTAGATACTTATTACTACTTTATTAAGTAATATAGAAAGATCTACTATTTTTAAAAAGCTAGGCTTATAACTATAAAAAAGCTAGTTAATAAGTATTTAAGTAATATTTTATAAATTACTATTCTATCTAGTATTAGATTAAACTATACTATATATAAAAAAAAGTATATTTATAACTATATATATAGTATACTTTAGTATTAAAGTATTTTTATATACAAAATTACTAATTAATATATAGTAATTATAATACTAAAGAAAAGTATCTAGCTTAGTAGTATATCTAGTTTAGTAGTACTTTATATTATATAAATTTATTCTATTTATAATTTTAAAAGATTATAAAATCTTAATATATATAAGCTAATATATTCTATTTCTATATTTATAGATATACTACTAGTAGATATACTTTTATCTAAGTATTTTTTCTAGAGTTTAATTACTTATACTATATTATTTTTCTATTAAGTAGTATATTATAATATAAAACTATACTTATAGTAAAAATAAAACTAAGTAATAAAGTAATCTAATAATAGAGTTTTAAAAGTCTAATTAATAAATATTCTAACTTTTTTATCTATAGGCTAGATTTTGCTTATACTTAAGTATATATATATTATAGTAGAAATATATTGCTTACTCTATATAATACTAGAATAATACTAATAGAGAGTTCTATTCTAAAGGCTTTATAGTAAGTTATATACTTAATAGGTTCTATTACATTAGTATACTATTTATACTTAATCTTTTCTATAGCAGTTTAATAGTCTAGTAGAGCTTCCTACAGCTAGAATGCATGATTAACAACTTGCTGCAGCTGTCCTTAGAGGGTCCCTTAGTCCGCTTCGACACAATGTTTTAATATTTTCCATTGCTTTGTTGTGCATTAGACAAGGACGAAATCTTCTACCGCAATTCCAGCAGCTCTTAGAGTTGCCGGCAATACAACAAGCTCGTGTGGACCCCTAGCATACTGCTCGACCTTAATTCCAGCCTCCTCAAGCAGCCCATCAGGATCGATCCGCTTTGCTTTCGTCTTAGGATCATAAAGCGCGGTCCTCCACCCGTCGATGCGTGGCTGTTCGGGGCGGCCTGTATTCCACACCGCCTCGAACCTTGCTCGATGTCTATCCTGGTATATCACCTCACCGCTCATCAGACCGTGCACGTAGCATGCGCCGACTACAAGCCACGTTTGGGTGCTGTTCGGCATAGACGATGGGCGGAGGAGGATGGGAGTGCGGCAGCCAAAGACAACGCAGATGACGTCGCCCTTTTGTGTACCGGTTGGTGAGAGCCCGATGTAGCCATCATCAGTCTTGAAGAGACAGCGACCTTCCAGGGTATTTCTCATGCAATCGAAATAAGACTCGGCATCGTAGGAAGTGTGAGAGTCAGCGGGATATTGGAGGGTGTTGAGCCATTCTTGTTCAAACCGGCTGATTGCTTCAGTAATTCTTGGCGATCGGCGCTCGATTCGTGACGTTTCGTCGTCCATCTGAAAACCACCGGCAACGAGGGTGTGAGCGTATGCCTCTACACGGCTTTGTCCATTTCGGTATATGGCGTTCAATTCCTGTTCCGCTGGCTTTATGAGTTGCAGAAAACGTTGGGTATGCTTTTCCTTTGTTTCGTTCTCCATTGCAGGACTTTCGAACACCTGGGCGATTTCTGCGACGGAGACTCCGGCGACTGTGCAAGTCAGACCATCGTTGCTGAAGGATGCAATCGGTGAAATCGATGCGCATGCACTCCATGGATAAACAATCTGCACATTAGTTCTCAGCCGACTTGCCCAGTCCGGGACCCATGATGGAATATCGAGAGCTATAGAGGAGAGCTCACAGATGCTAAGTAGCTCTAATGTTCCTTGTTTCTCGATTGAACGTCGTGCAATGTCAGTGAAGACATCCTTTACTGCCATCGAGTAGTCCGGTCTGACAGTGATGCCGCCCTTCAATATCCTCAGGTTGGCATATATGATATCGTGAGGATCGCGACAATGGAATCGTTTCATATGCTCTCGTAGGTCAACATACGTGATACCTCCATACCGGTTTTTCAGCCGACCAATGATGTAGACTTGCAATACTGCTTTCTCAAAAGAATGATACGTTTCAGAATGTTGGATAGAACCATTCGCCAATTTACTCTTCAGGCAGAAGATGCTTTTCCAAAGATCTTCTTCGGCAAATGTCGAAAGACCGCATTGAAAAACGACATGATTGGAGAGACTGATCTCTTGTACAATCCACGCGCGTTCGAAGTATGGGCGCGAGAACAAAGAATCGAGCCATTGGAGTTCTTGATCAGTCCATGGAACTCTGGATGCTGCTTCGCCCCATCTTGCTGCCGATGTTGTCTCTGAATTGTCTCCTGCGTGTCGATACTGGCCTGACAATGCTTTCTTCTCTATGATGGACTTAGAAGGCTGCATTTCATGGAAGCACCAGTCCACTTCGACATCGTTGGCTATCATTCGGAGGAGACTGATTGCTTTGTTGCTTTGGTTCTCTTCTGGGCCGAGCCACGATATCGTTGTTTCTGCCAGTCGGTACACATTGCCCATGTTCGAGACCTGAATGCTCTTCTCAGAGTGGTCCTTCTGATTTATACAAAGTGCATCTATCCAGATCAGACGTGACTTGTTCGAGTGCCGGAGATACCTCAGGGCACTATCCAGGTTCCTTGTCGTTGCAAGTATGCCAGAGTGGGTATCGGTCGCGACAAAGACCTGGGAAAGATTCTCCTCTGAACCCCAAACATACGACAAAGCTTCGTAAGCAGGGCTTGGTTCCTTTGCTTGCAGTCAGCATATCGTCTTGGATTCGAGAGCGCGGGGATGCATATCAAGACTGCGAACGACAAAGTTGACTTGAACATCGTCTCTGAATTCTCCTGGCTGTAAAACAGCAACTCGAATCTCGTGATCCGGGTACGCTAAGGGTGTATATCGGTATGCCATTTTCGGACTTCAGTGTTAAGGACGCAGATGTAGAAGTAACGAAACATACGCTGCATAGGCTGGCCCACGTCTTGACTAGAAAAGTGAATAAATTTAAAAGAGAATGCAAAGGGGAACACGAGAGAAGCGGCAAAGCGGAGTAGCTGAATGACGTTAGTATCAATCGAGCTTAGCGAAACTTTCTGTAGTGGGGTGTGCGTCTGGACTATGCCTAAGACCGTTCCACCTGAGTCTGTTGTCGGCCTTGCGCGGAGATACCTTTTCCAGGCACACGCGACCTGATAACTAGTCCATAGATCGATGCTGCAATATGGCAAATGATGTTCACATGTGCGATGCACTCAGCCTCTGGGGGGACCGTACTTCTTAATCCCCACCCGTTGCAACCCTTGGAGATCTTTCGATCTGGTTCTAATAATACAGTTTTACACGCATTGCAAGCTCTTCTGTGCTCTTGGTTCTCTGGTTTTTAATTGCCCCACTCCGCTCTCTGGCCTGGCGCGTGATAAGAGATGTGTAGTTTCCCCGTCTTACCTACCACATCAGACATGAGCATGAAGAACTCAACAACGGGCGTCTGAGCAACGGCTGTGGCGAGCGCTCCGAGAAAAGGATCAAAGGTTTCTGACTCGGGTGGCGGCCGGAAGTCTGCCCAGCTGGACTCGTGCGTATCGACACTTCCAATAATACCGCGCACGGGGTCGGAATCGGAATCGTAGGCTGGTGCTGGACCAGTGAAGTACCATTTGCCTAATGGAGCGACCATGTCAAACGTGATGTTGAGGTATCCTTATGTTGATATGCTTCTTCTAAATGTGCTAGCAATTCTACACGCTAGAGGTTGAGATAACGTGCTAGGGTATGTCGAGATGCAGAGTATAGATCAAAGAGCAGCTAGGCAGGAGTGGCATAGATTTCTATGATTCCAAACGTATCTGGGGATCCGTAAACGTCCGCTTAACGAACAATTTGTAAGGTATATCATATCAAGAAATCACGTACATACCCTAACCAACGTCGTCCTGAGCTGTGTAGGATTGCTACGGGAACTTGCAACCTGCAACCTATAAATTGCAAACCGCGCAGAACACGATCTCAAAAATTGTCACTTCGAAGGCGAGTGATGAAAAGTCCCGACACGGACCGAAGAGCAATGGCGACAAAGAGCGAAGAAGGAACGAAGACAGACCGAGAGCCGCAGCCCTCTGGCGAGATGAATCCATGCTATTCAGCAGCAGCAGAGTCATCCTGTCAAAGAAAGCGCAATGTCAAAGAGAACGCAAGTTCCAGGGCAATATTTAAGTGGCTTTTCGTGTAGAGAGCGATTCAGGAGCAGAGCTAGATATCAGCGATTGTGAGGTTGAAAGTTAAGGATCAGATCTCTGTTTGTAACAGAACATCCAGCAACAAAAAGAATGTTCTGAAGATGGTCAGCCAATGCGAAGCGCTGACAAACGAGCTTCGTAGATTGATCACCAAGCTTACGGCTCGCAGCTCTTCAATCATTGAGGTTGGCCGTGTGGCCGTTCAAGCCACTTGGAAGAAGAACGACATTGAGCGCATCAGAAAACGTGTGACCGCTCTTCAAGACCAGATCAGGGCCACGGTACAGGATGCGTTCAAAGAGTAAGGTATATTCCCAATAGTGTCGCTAATCTGACAGCGCACAGGCATCGTCACGGCTCGATCATGGCCAATTGGAGAGCTGTACAGCACTTGCAGCAGGAAATAAGTATCGAGCAGCAATATAAGTTTGAGACGGTGAAGCATGAGATCATATCTCTGACCAACAAACTCGCGGAGACGTCCAAGAAAGACCTCAGAGCGCAGACCAATGTCCTGAACGACCACCCAGCATGTCTCGATGACATTCAGACGCGACACGCGGCAGCACTAAAGCAGATCCAAGTGCTGAAAAGCTTATACTTTGTGCAAATCCGACGCCGGTTTGGTCTGATACCAGATACTGAGAAAAGAACAAATGAATGGGTATATGACCCTACTGAGACTACGTTCGCCTCCTGGGTGGAGAGCGCAGATTTGAACGATGGGTTATTATACATCTTCGGAAAAGTGAGTTTCGTAATCAAATCAGATAAATCTTCAAGTTGCTCATCAAGCCCAGGCTGGGAGTGGCAAATCCACCCTCACGAAACACATCTCGGAAGGCGAGGAAACTGAGCAACGCTGAAGAAATGGGCTTGCGGCCAAAGCCTCCATATTGGCAGCTTCTACTTCTGGTACCAAGGCGCTGAGATGCAAAGAAGCCTTACCGCACTCTTCCAGTCGCTATTGTACCAGAGTCTGTGGGTAAATCCCGATCTCGCACCACACATTGCTCCTGGACGTATGCACTACGAAGTCTGGGACAAGAAGAGCCTTCAGAAAGTATTTGAGTTGGTTATAAAACACGAAAACCTAAACACAAAATACTGCTTTTTCATCGACGGCCTAGATGAGTATGACGGTAATGAAAACGGTCGTTGACATGATGAAGACGCTGTCGTTCTCCCTGGGTGTCAAGATATGTGCGTCAAGTAGGCCACTTCGTACATATGAGCGCTATCTGTACAATACAGGCGTACAGGCTAACGATAATATCGCTACGTCTACAAAAGCTGATATGGAAACGTTTGTTTGTGTACGAGCGGCTACACTCTAGTTAGCGCTTTCGAGATCTTGCGTACCCGACGCTGGGCTCCAAGACCATGCATCCAGATTGTGAGAAGATCATTGCAGAAATCTCAGAAGCTGCCAATGGCGTATGGCTCTGGGTGTTTCTTGTCACACGGCAGCTTATCAAACAAGCGGAGCGAAATGAGAGTTTGACCGTGCTCTGCAAAATCGCCAACAATTTTCCCGCACGCTTGAGAGAGTTTTTATGAGCGAATTATTGAGGGAATTGATGACATTCACAAAGAAGAAATGGCACAGATCTTTCTCGTCGCAGCAGACGAGTTACAACCTCTGCCGTTGTACGCACTGCACATTCTTGAACAGCTCAGGGAGAACTCAGAATATGCCGTCCAAGAGCAGATAGATTCCCTTGAAGAGGCTAGAGTCTCGCTAGAGTATGAAGCATGGGTCTCAAGATTGTGGAATCGATGTGGCGACCTACTCGACGGTCCACACTCGGTCTTCTTGAGCCATCCCGTCGAATTTCTTCATCGAACAGTTCGCGACTTCCTCCGATCGTCGTACCAAGCCCAACTACGAAAGCACCTGAAGACGAAATTTGACCCGCATGTAGCTCTCTACAACATATTTCTCTGTCTGCTGGAAGGCGTTCCTCATGACAACTTCTGCGGCCCAGATACCGGAGACAGAGTCTTGGGATCGACGGACGAATTGCTCTACTATGCACACGAGGCCGAGAAGCAGCAATCCGAGAACCCGGACATGTCCCTGGTGGCAGTTCTCGACGAGCTTGACCGCGTTAACAGTTACTTCACTCGACATATTGATAGGCACTGGACGCACGCGAGAGACTATCCTCACAAGCAAGGTTTCGATACGTATTTCGAAGGAGGAGAATGTAACTTCCTTGCTCTCACCATACAAGTACGATTGGTGAGATACGTACGTGCAAAACTACAATCGACACCTAACAGCATGCATAAATGAGGACGACAACTCCTAGCCTACGCTCTACGGCCGCTGAGGATCACGCCAATCATGATGTAATATTATACATACAGAGATGATCCATCGGTTGACAGCGAGCTGATAAAGCTACTCTTGCACAATGGTGGAGAACCAAATCAGGAGGTTTACCTCAACGATAGCAAGACAGTCTGGGGATTGTTTCTGATCTCTATGTCTTCAACGAAAGAACAAGCGCTCGACATCTTCAAGAAAGCCTGATACTGTGCCTGCCTTGCGCTGATTGAGGCAGGCGCTCAGCCAGACCACGTATCAGGGCACAAGCGTTTCGGAAGAAAGCACAGTGTTTCCACGATTTTGCAGGAGGTGTTTGGAGTGGAAAAGTCAGCTGTGTTAGAGGCAGCCATGGAGGTGCATAAGGCTTCAAGCAACTCACAGGGCAATTTTTGTAGGCTTATGTAATGGTCAAGTTGTAGAGGATGATGTTGTGACAGCCTCAGCCGATCGTTCGGATTTGAGCTTAAAATGACACAAACAAGGCAAGCTTTAGTCGGTGCCGGCTAATCGCACCTAAGCACCAGCTCCAATTGCCATTTTCACTGCACGCGCACGGGTACAAATTCTCAAGACTCTTCTCGTCGGCTGTTAGCATCGGTACGTACGCTTCCATCAATGAAGAGTTCCTTGTTTGATTTTAACTGCTAGTCGACAGGTGAAGGGCTAGATCAGGAAGAGGTTTTGGGGCTTGTGGCAGGCTACGTTGACTTCTCCAATGACAACGCCACTTATGTTCATGTTTCCCTCAACTCGTTCCTCTTGTCTCGGCCCTTATACGCCGATCGCAACGACGAAAGCCTTTCCCCGCACCGAGGAGTCAGGCCTCGTCGCCGCACACGGTCATCCTGATTACAAGCGCCGGATTCAGACTTTTGACCTGCTCTCCTCATGGATGCTCTCTTCATGGATGCTGGCCCATAGAGCAGACATTCTCAACTTTCTGCCTGTTCTTTCGATTCCGGAGTACGCCTCAACACTACTTCCCAACGTTGACGCGCATCAGTGCATTCAAGTTCTGTTGCTAATGATTTACTCACCCAAGCCGGTCGACATAGCTGTGCCAGTCTTGATAGCTCTCCTGAAATGCACGTCAGGGCGTACACATGGATCAGCTACAACATGATTGCGATGCTCGACTCGCGCCAGAAAAGATGTCACAAGTAGTAGCCATGATGAAAAGCTTTTTTCACAACTGTCAGTGAAAGTTTGTCGGCTCTGGCAGGATGGTTGCGCAGCCATGGGATAACAGCCACTCTATCAAGGGCCTCTGGACCCGACCAGAACTTGAAGATACGCTTATAACATGGCTCGTTCCGCTTACTTCATTGCGAGCAGCTTGGCTACAAATACTCTCACTACTACTGCTACTACTCACTCGTACTAGACAAGATCTCAAACGGACCACCTGTTATTTCTTTCGTCTGCACCAACAAGACGACCCTTCCGTACGTGTCTTTTTCGCAACAAGCATGCTCGTGATATTCCTGGTTCACGACATGGCTGATCGGAAAAGTCATAAACTGCATCAGACATATCGAAGAAGAAAGTTACTGAAGTTCGGATAATATCCGCTACCATGTCCGGCACGGATCAAGTACTATTGTAACTAGCTTCACCGTCGAGAACTAGGGGGATTGTTCGTATGAAAATAGTTCAAACATTAAGAATATAGAGATCTAAGGATTCACTTGAACACTACAGGGTTCTATATCAAAGCTACCTAAGCATACGTTCTATCCATTTGTAGCTCTATACCTGCTGCTGCGTCACTCAGTGCGATCCGTCCTACTGCTTTGTTCGGCCTTACATCCTGTATCATAACCCACTTGTCCTGCAACAGCCTTGCACGTTCCGTACCATCCATACTACTCGCGGGTGTTGGTACGCTAAAGAAATCCGAGTCCCTAGTCAGTGCTGAGACGCTGCCCAAGAAATCCGGCACGTGAATCAGGCTGCGGATTATGACATTGGCCAGCGCAGAAACAGTGAGAACGAGTGCGACGATGAAGTAGAGTGCGAACCACAACCTGTTTACATGGTACACAGGTAACGTGAACTGCGTCCACGTACCCGTAGTTCTTGCCCAATCCACGTCTCGGTCTTGGGCCGAAGTACTGTCGCTGCCCACCGTAATTGTCATATTGAGCGAGGCGCTGAGATAAGTATTCAACACCATGGCAAGACGGTTGGAGAAAACCGGGAGCGGAATGTCCTCATACGAAATGTCCTCATACCTATAGTTCTCTTCGAAAGCCGTTGGCGGATCTTTGAGCCATTTCTCAAGAATGCTTGGCTCAAACGCGTGTAGACTGGCCATGGTGTACGGAATCTGTTTCAGAATTTTGATGTTCCTTGCGAGGTCCAAAAGTGTGAAGTTACCTCGGTCTTTCATGGTCGGGGTATGCCGAATTCGACTGACGGAGCATGCTAAGTCGCCGTTCAAAGAGGCTCTGGAGCACTTGACACCACTATCGACATATTCTGTGCGCACATCGCAGAGAGTTAAGTTATTTCTTCGGGTGTAAAATGCAAGGGATAGTGCCCGGATCGGCTCGTATGATGCGTTCCTTGAAGAATTCCAAAGGGGTAGCGTCGATTCCAATGGGAAGCGTGCCCGGTCGGCAACAACGTTGAGTAAGACATTGGGAATACCAAGACCAGAAGTTGCATACACATCCGACATGTCCCAAGGCCGGGTGGTAATGTTGGAATCCAAGAGACTACGATTGTGCGCCAGAAGCCAATCAATCGAGCTGACCCAAGGCCTACACTACATCAGTGTTAGCGACAGTGAAATTGCAGTAGACTCATGCAATAGCCTTACTTTTACGGCTTGATAGTCTGTTTGAATCGTGAAGGTAGCATTGCCTGCCGTGCCAACTTGTAAGCCTCGGACAGGTACACCTATGAGCGATGAATAATGCGGGATCGCAAGTGGCGGGACGTTGATCCAGTGAGCAGAACCGGTTGTATAGCCCGCTAGAGAATGTAGTATCGGTATACGAACATTCCGCCATATGTCTCTTTGTGTGATTCGTGCAGCCTCGTTTGGGCCTCCAATGCGATTCTCTGCTTCCATGAACTGATTCGTTCGGACATCATTGCCTTGTAGAAGACCGACATCTTGTCCAGAGAAGGCTGCATTGATCGGTAAGCGGAACTGGTTCATTTTGGAGGCTCCGCCAGAGGCGCTCTCCCAAGGTCCGTTCATATATGCGGAGAGGTCATTTGACGGATAACTCGCGTAAGTCTCCTCTATTGTCGTGATATTTTTCTTGAGTTCAAGGGATCGAAGGGCGCCTTGTCCTCCGGCTGGACTCAGAGACCAGAGAATGACCAGGAAGATTGGCCATTTGCTGAGTATCCGGAGCGTGAAGCATGTGCGAAGCGTGCTGACTAGAGTCTGGCTTGATGATAAAATCTCGAGAACCTGAATATACTGTCAATGCGCTCTGACAAGCCCTAGAGTTAATCTGTGCCTACTCCTAGCTTCGTACCTCGTTCTGCTTGAAACAAAGCATATGCCCTGAGCAATGAGCCTACTACAGCTGCGAAAATGATAGGCCATAAGGTTGCAGTGACTGCGGTCGCTTGTTTGAGAGCATTGCCCGCCCTAGACTCCGTTTTGCCATCAAGAGATAGCACCGCGACTCCAAGCCCTGCTCATCCAGAGTAAGTCATCCTGGAAATGTACAGAGAGTCAGGTGATCAACTTACCCAGAGATGCAATCGGAACAAGAAGTAGGATTAGGTGTGGCAAGAGACGGAAAGACGTCGATACTATGGAGGCCCGGAGCCTCCTTGGTGTCGTTGGCCACGTAAGGATATCGTTGCGAGCTTCGGTAACATTCTTTTTGCATTGAGGCGGCTCTGTCGTTGGTCTTCATCAGTGGTCGATAACAACCATGGAGTAGAACTTACCGTCTGAACCAAGACTCGAGATATCTTCGTCAAATTGTCCTACGGGTAGTGCCGAGTACTGTTGCATGGTCGTTGCAGGTCTCTCACGCAAAGCTGCGAGAGCTGTGCATGTGTATCGCAAGGTAATTGTTAGCTTGGGGCAAGTCTTACAATTTTGACCAGCCACCTTCTCAAAATTGTTATGCAGAACTCCGTTAGCGTGCTTTGTGGAAGAAAGGTGGGTGGCGGCGACAAATCTAGATTCGTGACGGGTGAGATCACGGCTCGTGGTGATTGGCGACATGCAAGCCGTAGATAGTTGTGAAACACGACAGGCAGTGTTTATAAATAGGGGGTGACAAGCAATTCTTCCCTGGCTTCAACGCTAAGTTCTTTCTTTCAGAACCTGTAACGAATTTTATAGTTGAACCTCTCGCACTTCTTATATCCATGCAATAATTTCCACAGTCCTTCCAGCATAGAGCTTTTCGTGGATGCTCGTAGGCCCGAACCTGCGTGAAATATTGGACTGTAGGTCTGACGTGTCATCCTGGCTTGGTGGCGGGGGTCAGCCGCAGCTGACTGCATGTCTGTGGGATTGAGAAATTACTTGGAAACGCGAGCAGGGCAGGGACCCGGCTGAAGAGTGAAGAGATTGTCCTTAACTATTGACAGCCGCACGATAGATCCATTCATGCTCGCATGACTTGAGATCTGCTATCATGAGCAGATGCCGTCACCATTTGGTCAGAACAGGCTTCGCTGCTGCTGCGGTCTCTGTCCCGTTCTCACGTCAGTGTAGGTTAGGGTTGCTTTCGAACAGGTCGGGGCATCGCGTCGAAAGAGGAGTGCGAGATGATGGCACTGCACCAAAAGGGATGACATCCTCTTCAGGATCTTACGAAGCACCGTGGGGCTGCCAAGCTCGAAGAGCCATCATCAAAGACAGCAATTGCGGGGTCTACCTCTTGGCTTCTGCTGCTTATTTGCCGCCAGGTATTGACTGTTTCCCGCCGTCTACCATTACAGCTACGAGATCTGGGTCCACAAAGACTCTTCGCCAGAGTCGATAATGGCCGGCTCAGCTACAGCATATTTTGGTGAAATTCGACGGTGCTTACCCGAGCAAGAATTTCTGCAGTCTCTGGTCAGAAGGTTAGCTTTGTAGGATCAAAAAGATAGCCTTTGACGAGCTGAGCCTGATGCACGTGTTCTAAAAGTGTAAACGTGTACTTACATTCTACTCTCCAAATGTCCCTAAGGCCAGGTTCACCGTGCATAGGTCGCAAGGCTGCGTTATTTACAGGGTCACCTGGTCAGATAGTACAGAAGCTAGTTGTATTAACAGCTGCTATAGTAGTATTGTTATTACTTATTAGACTACAATTTATTAGACTAGCCTTCCTAGTATACTATATAGATTGCGTACTAACCTAGACAGTGACTCTAGACGCAATGGCTATAGCAAGGTTAGGCGCAAGTGTAGGAAAGCATCATGTCCTGCCACCGCTTGACCCGGTACCGCAAGGAGACCGGGAACTTTCTGCCCAACAGTACCGCTCGCAGTTTTTGGGAGTTAGCGATGTCTGGGATCAGGAGGACAACAACTTACAGTGTACCATTCCAGGTTGTACTCGCGGGAGACTTGACACGTCTCATAGTACTCCACCTCACTCGGTCCAGACTCCTTGATCTTGCGGCGTAAGTCAGCGTCGTAATCAGCGGACCCCTGGCGGCAGAGCTTAGCGTAGTCAAAGGCAGTCTGGAAGAACTTCGTGGTCCCAGCAAGGACCTCAGCGTCAGTTGCATCATTGCCGCGGCGAACAGTCTCTTCGTTGAGCTTGCGGAAGGCGCGATCAATCAGCCAGTCCAGTATGTTGACAGCGCGGCGGAAGTAAGGCTCAATATGCCCGCGTTAGCACCGGAACGAGATCGGAGGTATGGGGAAACACACGTGAATACAAGCACCCTTTTTGCCCTCAGCACAACTACTGCACACGCTGAAGTTATTTTTGTGAGTGCCATACCCTCCGTTACGACGGAACACCTCAACGGAACCTCGAGCGTACCTTTGGGAGCCCTCGTTGATGAAGTGGTGAGGCAGGTCATACTTCCGCGGCACCAGAAGCGAGTACGGGAAGTCTAGGGAGCCATGTTCTCTGAAAGGGCGTACACGAAGTTGGAGATCTCCTTGTTGCAGACCTGAGTAGGGGGAAGAGTCTTGATGAAGATTTGGACGTGCAAGAGTAGAGTGTGTATGGATGGGTGTTGTAAGGAAGACACCAGAACTCGGTGTCATGGTTTATATACATCTCTGCCGATCGCCAGGGACGCCCCGGTCTGTCATCGCCCTCTCACCCGCACGCAACCACACCGTCCACATTACGCGATCACTGCGATCACTCGCAAATACATGAACTTTTCACCGATGGTATTTAGCAATAGTAACATTGATTGAGCTGTATCTACAGACTCTCTATGTGATCTAGTTTCAGGCCCGCATCTTATTTTCATGGATTGTCTGCTGAGACTTTACCAAATCCCGCGTTTCCACTGGATGCAGACCATAGGAGTAGCTTGGTCCGAGTGTCAGTCCAGTGGCAAGCCCTGTTCCAGCTTTGCACTTCCTGGGGAATGGAGTTACTGTACGCAGTGAACCCTATTGTCAGAATTAATTTGATAGTTGTTGCAGCTGAACGCCGTGCTATCTGCCGCTCCAGCTTCTCGGCAGAGCCTGTGGGAAGTATCGCCATCGATTCCTCCAGAGTGTTGGTCGCCATTTTGGAGCTGATAACAGGACCATTTAGCATGTTCTTCAATGAGAATTGCAGTGTTACTCACGAAGAGGCCTGCGAATCGTGGACCGGCCCTACTTGCCCTGCGAGCCCGGTGGCCAACGCATCGAACTATTTGCAGCTTCCTATTTGACAAGCTGATGGGTCGTTTACTGCAAGTGCTACTCTTATTAGATGGATTTATAAGTGAAGAGTTGTCTATTGTCGGTCCGCCCCCCTGGACGCTGTTCCCCACCTACAACACTTACGCCGGACACCATAGTACACGAATATCCTAGACTGACGGGGTGCTCAACTACAGCGAGTCCATTTGCGGTTCTGGACCAGGTGGGAATACTTTGGATTTCTATAAAAGAACCCCTTCTGCTATTTTCCTTCTTCATCAACTTTCCATGCTTCTCGCAGCTTCCAACAACCGCTTTCTGAACTTCAAATCTACTCTTTCGCCAAGATGAAGCTCGCTCTTCTTGCACCTCTACTGCTCCTTCCCAACAGCGTGGTGGGGTTGGCTATTCTTCCCGAGAGTGTTGAAATCTCCAATGTCGCAATCAGCGATCCTACCGGGAAGGACCTGGTTGTCTTCAGGGACGAAAATTCGTATGTGATCGCTTCACTTAGCACAGCAATTACTCACATCATGAAAAAGGTTGCAACTGCAGAAACGCCAGACCAGGGCTTTTGCAGTCAGGTTGGTTACTGGAGGCGTCAGGATACTCGGAAGCCTGAGTTTTCATGTTATCACGTATTCTGCCGGTGTTCTCACGGCGGAACTTGCCAACAAGATCGCTGCGCCTATTGTTGCCGAAATCCATGAAAGGGGACGGTTGATATAGAGGGAAACGATCGGAGGAAGAACCTGTTCTCGCAGAGTAGTCGTTAAGTGCGACGCTGATGTGGAAGTCCAAATTGTACCTACGTAAAACCCTTGGGCTTTCGCTTCTCTGAATGTGTAAACGCGCTGGGCAACAACTCAGAGAGCGACTAAGTAGTGATATTCTATCAGCATGTCAGCTATGTTGGGCTACTAGCCACCTATTAACTATCTTGTTATTCCTTAATCAGAAGAAGGCTTCCCATTCACCCCCTCCACTTTCTTGGTTCTATAGCCAGTGACTACCATCGAAGCCCACACATGGACAGAACAGCTCTCCTCACTGATTTGAGTTAACAGGAAATTATGGCATTGACAGAGATCCATATGCTCGCTCGGACATCTAATCCCGGAAATTGAATTCCAAACCAGGTGAACTCGCTATAGATTCCGCTGAAACCATGCTGGCGATCATACTAGGTCGTCGATCGTCTGGTTTCGACCTAAAGGACCGAGTCACCAATCGTTAGCGTTCCAGAGGATTTGCAATTCGGAAGAGACCATTGCGAGGTGTTGCCGTTGCCCCACAAGAAGAAACCTGTTCCAGCGCTTAGGAGGACCCGAGATGTAGGACCCGAGATGATGCCTTTACTATTAGATTTTATTCGGAGTGATCAGTCGAGCCTCTCGAAATCATAGTTGATATGCTGTCATTTGAATCACCTGACAGCTCATTCATCGATGACCTTGCTGTTCTTGGTTGTTGGGTTGTTTCGGAGAAGGAAGTTTTTCGCGCTCTGCCAGTAGTTTTTTGGATTCTAAGTGTCTAGGAGGGAAGTTCTGACGGCTATGGCACCGCTAGGGAACACGAAAGCATGTGACAAGAGAACGTATTCAGATGAGTCGGCCGTAGTCAGGTAGTGAGCAGACCAAAAAGAGTTTGCAGACTGTATACCAGGCTGACATTAAGGCGAAGAGTATTGTAAAGGGAGTTCTCCCTGTTGATAGTTGTCAGCTCTAAGCATGGAAGCATGCAGACTCACAGCTCCTTCATCACACATGACAGAATTGTGTAGTTCAACCGGAGACGCATGCTCACATCATAGAAAGTTGACGCAGTCTCTGGAGAGAAGCTATGCAAAGCACTGCTGGCTACTGGTAGCACTAGCAATAGGGATGATGTGATGTACGTGGCGTGCGACTCGTATTGGACGAGATAGGAAGATGATGAGAAGAAGTTGTGCTGACCTTGATCTAAACTTCTTCTCATACAGCGTCCACTGACAGAAAGCCTTGGTGCTTAGCTACGAGGTGAGTGCTTGAAAATACAATTGACCGGAGACCGCGGAAGGCTAGGCACTATAAAGTGGAACATGTTAGACGTGTACCAGTAAGAGGGTGACTGCTGAACTGGATGGAGGACATGAACAAAACGTGTCAGGCATTTCAGCACGATAACTGGCAATCTTAGAGTCTCGCCAAATTTGGCAGTCACAAAGCCAGGGTCTCTGAGACGATGGAATCTGTAGTGAGAACACACAGTGATAATTTCATCTGCATCATGTTCAGCTTTACCGACTTGCGAGAGTGTCAAAGGGGATGCTTGTCTGCCCTATCTGCCCCTAACAAGCTCCCTGCGATGATGCTTCATGATCGATCTTGGCGTATAAGTCCGATCTGGACAGCAGAATCTCCATCACAGATTCGAGATGATGGAAGATGGCCTTCGTTGGTGTCAATCCTTGTCTTGGCATGGAACCCACATCAGCAATATACTTTGCATGGCGACGAGACAAGCTCGGCGGTACCCACTCAACGCAGAGCCGAGCTCGGTAGAAAGTCCAGTTCCGTAGTGAACACAGTTCGGAAACAGTCTAAGCTTGAAACAAAACTGGCCTAGATAGGTATTTGAACCTTCTAAGAGCCGGCCACTGTTGGATGACAGGGCTGCTAGCCCTGTTCATATCTGGCTATAGCTACTATTGGAAAGTATGGTACCTTCTCGATTCGTGCGAATTTTGACGCGGAACGGGCCGTTGCGCTCAGGGTGTACGGAGCTGGGAAGGCTCCGGTCTAGACTCGTACCCTGCGTATGTTACGATGAACAAGTCTACTTCTGGCAGCCAGGCGATGGGTGTCTAGGTAACTGCAAAACACTTCATCGTCAATGAGCAGAAGTCTCAGCATAGCAGCAGCACTACAGCAAATGAAACGGTCATCAAAGTGACTTCCGCCAACATACTATGATCTCCGGCGAAAGTAGAGTCCCATGGCCAGTATCTGCAGAAACCCTATACCGTTATCTGTAACAGATGCGCACAAGAGGATCTTTCATAATCGAAAACAGAAGGAGGCTGCTCATTAGTGCCGTAGCTGTAATTAATTTCAGTGGAGGCTTCCAAAAAACCTTGGTCCAATCCCTGTCTACACTGGCCACGGGACTCTACATTCGCCAGAGACCATAGTAGATGATCAAACACTTCCCGAACTTTACCTTTGGCCATTGGCCGATACCTTTTATACAGGGACAGCGTCTATCATGTGTGGCTATAGTCGTGTCAATGGCAGCTACTAGCGCACTGATATAGAGACTTTGACCAGGATTAATTGGCTTTCCCAGGACGTATCATGTCGGGCTGGCACGCGACACACTCCACAGAAGGGCCTGCAATTGCAGGGCAAGATATGGAGATGCCGGGAAACCAGGCAGTGGCCGGCGTTTCCCACTTTGGTGATCTGCTTGTTGAGGCGACTAAATCAGGCAATTTGAGCCTCACACAACGGAAAGCAAAGGGCCTCATTCGAGTGTCCAGCGTCAGGGATACGTTGCTCAATTGGGTCTTGGGGCAGATGGTGCAATCACATCAAGAAGTGCTGCATCACAGCTCTTTTGGCGGCGGCGGCGGCAGAAAGATGAGAACAGCAACTGTTGTTATACGATTCTTGTATAATATCATCAAGAGCCCACTGAGTAAGGTGTGTACACTGTCATACCAGAGCAGCAGTAGATTATACGCACATTGGCTTGCTACATGTGGATCTTTCTATGCATCGTGTCAGACTGCCACTAAGAGAAGTTGCATAGTTGGGTCATTGAAATTAGTCGAGGAATGTCGATGTCCAGGCCATATCCTTCAGGTAGAAAAGTGTTCCTTGAACGGACAAACAGCAGATGGGTCGATTAGAACCAGGACTCAAGCCGAAATGCGGAAACTTGGTCGATCATGGGAAGACACGATGGCTGCCGCTCGCCTCTCGATGGCTATGACTATTGCGAAAGAACGTTCTGAGGTTCTATCTCATGGCAGTCGGGTTAACGCCATCAGTACATCGTCACCAGATGGTTGACCGGACAACGTAGCAGGCAGCGGCCATGCGTGTGGATGAGTTGCCGGCGACCATTGGGCATTGCCGCAACACCGATCAGGTGCATCTGCGTCATTCGAGCAAGTGGCACTCCGATCCTTGTTCATGCAGGCATTTCGTGCATGGAACTGTGACAAAGCCTCTGTCACCTAGTGTCTTCGTCATTGATCTGCATCTGTATCCGCATTGCCTCCTCCTCCCAAAAGTCGGCAAGCTGCTCCGCTCCACGTCTTCCCCCAAATTGTACATCTCCGTTCGCCATGTCACCTTCGGCGCCGTCCATGAGACGCTGGAAGCACTGCTTGTTCTTTGGGTCGTTGAAATGCTGATATGGGCGTCCTGGATCCAGCCAAGCACCGCACAGATAGCAAAAGTGGGTTTTGCACTGCGCACACGTCATGTGGTTACCTAGACATTGGTCAGCTGCATGTCGAAGATGGAAAAACAGGAAGATAACGTACAGCCAAAAGACTTCTGACATGGCACAGAGCAATAGGCGCACGGCGAGGTGTTCTTCATAATGAAGTTGAGCGATGCCTGATCCTCCTCGGTGAGTTGGGTTGCGTCGCGGGGCTCGCAGCGCACGAAGTCACCGTGCCATGAGGACAGGCAGACGACGCAGAAGGCAAGTGTGCAATCTTCACAGACTGCAAGACGATCCATTCCACGAACGCCGACGGCACGCTTCTCTGGTCCTGCAGGAACTGCTGGCTGTGATTGGTCGTCCTCCTCTTCTGCCTCTGAGTCAGAGTCGTCCATCTGGGTCACGTCGGTGATCTTGGGATATTTGGGTGAACGCATTGCGCCTTGACACCATTGTCGTGGGCAAAACATGATATTGGGGTCTGACTCCATCTTCTTCTTGCGCTTGATGTTGACGTATCGTTCCACTTGCTCGCGCGGTATCGGTATCTGCAACAGCTCTTTCGGCGAGACCATTCGCTCCTTCTTCTTGCTGCCGCCACAGTCTGTAGACATGCACTTCACATTGTTCACAGCGCCTTCAGTTATGCAGTTGTTGTAGTAGTCTTGTAAGCACGCGACACAAAAGACGTGGCTGCAGCGTTCCATGCGGTAGCAAATCGACCCCTTCTTCGGCTCCAGGCAGACCTCGCAGTCGAACGTTTCCTTGTCGAACAGCTCTCGCTTCATTTGCTTGCTGTAGTCTAGCATTTCCATGCGCAATGAAGTAGGAAGTATGAGCTCCTCCATACCGAAGCATGTCTCAGCCTGCTCCTGCAACGAGCTGATGTAGGCGAACAGGACCATACCGCCTCCATATTCGTCCCAGAGGGCCTTCGCTCCTTCTGCTAGCTTCTGCGCATGGCTCTCTGGCAGCCATGGCGGAGTAGTCGTGATCTTGACTTGTGGCGGTGCTCCATCCGGATACTGCGCTGGCAGTTCGAGTTCGACGTGAAGTGAAGGGAGGTAGGCTAGCCGTTCGACGGTTTCCTCGGGTGAGAATGTAACGGGGAGGGGCCTCGTGGGCGCCACTAGAAGGTCGACCGTCGCCGTGTATCGATTGCTGGGGTCGATGACGAGCTCCGGATAGATTGACTGCAACGTGTCCAGCTCCTCGGTGCGCTCGTCTGCGTTCTCGTCCATAGCGGTGGGTGGCGTGAGAAGGCGTGTAGTGTAACGGAGTGTGGCAATCAAGAAGTTGTATGGTGACTTTAGGGCGCCACGGAGGAAGACGGAGATAAAGCTGAAGGGCGCTGAGGCTGACAGGCAGTAGCGACTATGGATAGCGAGAGAGGGCGGGGCCTTGCAAGAGCTTAGATAGTTCCATTGCTGCAACTCAAAAACCTTTGTCTTTAAACGTGTCGTTGTTCACCGCGGCGAGGTTCAATGCTACATCACCTGTTGGTGCAGTCGGCGTCAAAATGGAAGCTTCCGTTCGGGGGACCGCGCCAAGGCCGGCCGCCGTCATTGTGCATCGTCACAAGTGTCTCCTCTGAACAACAAGCTCTGCTCTTTGTTTCCAACGAACTGGTCGCAGCATGGAGAGCCCTCCGCTTGCATCGCTGTCATTGACACATGTCCATTATGTTTGTTCCCTGGTGTTGCCCGTTGTCGACAATGCTGACCCAGCAAGAACCCCGCGGACCGCATCTCTTACCTCTGCGCCTGGCTGGCCCTTGTGCCGCAGGGACTATGCGTCGTGTATGCCACGCTGATATGGTCGAACCGCGAGGTTGAGATTGGCCTCATGTTTACTGGTCAAATGGCCTGCGAAGCTCTCAACTGGGTCCTGAAGCGTCACTTCAAGGAAGAGCGTCCTCGAGGTAGTGTGCACAAGAGACTCAGTCGACCGAGACGTTTATGCTGACAAGTGGCAGAAATGCACGGCAAGGGCTATGGTATGCCTTCGTCACATGCACAGTTTGTGGCTTTCTTCTCCGTCACCCTGACGCTGTTCCTCCTGTTCCGTCACGTTCCACATCCTACCGAAACGCACACGCCGTTCAGCTTCGCCGGCCGTTTTGTGCTCTCACTCCTGGCATTGGCATCTGCCGCAGCCGTTGCTGTCAGCCGCATATATTTGAGCTATCACACTCAGAAACAGGTCCTCGTTGGCTGTGCTTGCGGCGCAGCATTCGCCCTTGTGTGGTTTGCATTCACCACCTACTTGCGCAGAGCTGGCTGGATCGAGTGGGCGCTCAGCACCTGGCTTGCGCGCGCATTTCGAATCAGGGACTTGGTCATTCAGGAAGACCTGGTCGACTCAGGCTGGGCAAGATGGGAGGAAAGGCGCAAGAGACAGGACTTCCGCTACCAGGGGAAGAAGAGCAGGTGAGGCGACGTCATCGATAGGACAGTTGAAACTCCACAATGGGACGGCCGACAATGCCAGCCCCTACCTTTCCGAGACACACTCGCGTCGGCCCGCCTTCCAAGCGAAACTCATCAATCCATCGCAAAGTGATTTGCCCTGCCACATGCCTCCAATGTAAAGCCGCCCTGTTCGATCCGATGGATGTGCAGCCTAGCTTACTATTGCCATTCCCCGTGCATTCTTGATGCCACAGCAGCGCACTCAACTGATTATATTACCTTTAGAGCCACTTGACAGTACTGCCTACTCTGAGCGTGCATCGACTAATGTGCGCGAGTCTCCACAGACACAGGGAGCATCTCAACCATCATGGAAGAGGCTTTCGGCCGTTCACTCGCCCAAAACCGCGCAGCACTCCTACTGTTCGCTTGCCACCATCGGCCTACGCGTCACGGCAGGGCGTTGTGCGCGTCTTTCAGAGACCAGCATCGTTATGGGATTGACCGCCCGGCTGCTTCAACGCATGCAGAACATCGGAAATCTGCACAAGATGCCTCTACTGCGCCGCACCAGCTCCGAGCAGTTACTTAACAGGATGCATGATCAAGAAGCCTGTTCAAATGTACGATTCTGATTGGTTTATGACACCCAAGCGTGAAGCCTTTCTGATACCGTTCAACATCCGTTGGTTATGCTTCAATACTTAGTCTGTATTCTTCTAAAATCGAAATCGCTGCTCGGAGCTGGCAGAGCGCAGTAGATCGTCGTCGCCAAACGCCCGGTGGGCCAACATCCGCTGCCAGCCATGGACCCAGAACCTATACACCGTTTGACCCTGCAGACGGGATGCCCGCTTCTATTGTCAAATATGTACAGGGCTGATTCAGAGCGTCAAAGCGTACTCCAGGCTTGAGTTACTTACACCAAAGATCGTCTACTGGCTCTGGCCGCTACAGTGAAGTCCATGATGCGGACTAGTCCAGATGGCATGTACCTTGCAGGTTGTGGGAAACCACAGTCTCACAGACTATAACGCGGTATTCCGACGTCAAAGCGCGTGCACATCTCAGTGGATGATTCAGCTGTTCACGCTCTCCGTACTTTGGTACGGGTCGTGATGAACCTTGGTTCGCACACTTGGCTACCACACTACCAGATATCGCTAAGTATACAAATGCAATCACCAGCGCTCTGCCCAGCGTTTCTTCTTCATAATCACCTGAACAGAATTTGCAAAACTTTCTGCAAAATGTGGACAAGTTGCTTCGACCACGACATCGAGAGGAGGCAAGACTTTGAGCACGATGCGGCTACACCTCGCTACCGTGGCAGAACTGGATCACGAGTGATTATACACCCGCCCCATCCTCTGTCCCGTGGAGCCCGCCATGACCAAGACGCCATCCCAGATGACTATCAGAACGAGCTCAGCGTAGTCACCGCGCCATCCACAGGCCCACGCATCTACAACCTCTGGCGCCTATCCGGCAACATGTACACCCGCCACACTACTGGCAACCACCGCGACGGCAAAGACGAATTCTACACGCTCTTCGACGCCTATGCTCACGGCCTCTCCCTCGGCCCCCGCGCGGCCCCCTTCCGCAATGCAGTCATCGAAGCCATGATTGAGCTGCTCGACGACTACGACGGTCCCTGGGGTAGAATTGGATGGCACGCCCTTCGGGACGCAACTGCACGTCATCCAGAGTGCCCACTGCGAAGGCTTTTTGCGTTTAAGTTCGTCGTGAGCGTGTACGAGGGTATGTGGACATGGTTGGGTCCGAAGGCTATCGGCGATGAGGATATGTTGGCGTTGGCGAAGAGGACAAAGGGAGCGCTTCCGGTGGGGATGAAGGGGCGGGAGTTATGGCAGGAGGTTGTCGATGAGGGGACTCGGTTTCATGAGCCGTGTCATGGAGAGGCCGAGGATGGCAAGATGGCGATGCTTTGAGGCGGAGAAGATGCGCAGGAATAGAGCTGGGAGATCTTCATAGTGGCAGATCAGTGGAGCGAACTAGGTGACGCCGGCGTCGCGCGAGTGTAAAAGTGGTATTGTACCCAGGAGAGCCCTAGTTGCGACCTGGACACGTTGTCAACATAGGGCAGCATCACCTTAGTACATTGTAGAAGTATTTCGATGCTGCAACAAGAGAGCTTTGCTGTACTTCATGTTCCTGTACTTCTCGTGTGCCTGTCCAATCATGCTACATACACAACGGAGCAGAATCTCGCTTGAGAACGGTGGCTTCAGTGCGACAATGACGATTGATATCCATACAGCTCTTGTATATGGCTTGGGTTTGCTAGTCAACGTATAGGCTTTCTAACAGATCAGTGGTGGTCTGATCAACCCTACTGTAAGTCCGGCATCTCATGACCACTTCTGCAAAATCTTGAGTTGTAACAAGGTGATCTTGGGCGTAGTCCTTGCCGGCATCCTCCTATCCGCAACCGTGGCCTTATCCTTTTCCCAGCACAGCTTCTTGCCGGCATGTGCGTTGCTGGTCTGGTGCAGGCCATGCTCCAGGGTGACATCTCGCCCACAAACAATAGTGACATTTCTCTCTCGCCCAGCACAAGCGTCGCTGAGGGCTTCTGCATTTGAATGTGCATAGTTGCCAAGCTGGTCTTCGATGTTCTCATGTTCAGCGCCGAGAAGAGCAAGGCTACATTCACGGCACCTGTTGCCTGGCAGTCTCGTTGCCATGATGTGGGATAGACTGCTATCTCTTCCCTGTCACAATCGCATCGAACTTCCGGTATTGGCTAGGCACCAGCCTTCTACTATGCCGGTGGCATGCTCAACACACCGCGCAGACTGATATTGTCTATGAAATCTACCACTGGATCTGCTAGATCGGCTCGCCTCTTGGAGGCAGATTCGCATTCAGATGCCGGCACTACCTTTTCCCAAACACTTCAACTATGAGGAGGCAAATCCTGGTCAACAATCCGCAGGCGGCAATTTCAGCGGTTGAAGATTCGCGCTCCATAACACTCCAAGTCTTTGCACTTTGGAGCATGAAAACTTTCTTCTCTACACATCACGGCGCTTGTATCGCTGTACGAAACTTTACGGTGCGATCCATTTGTCACCCGTTCACATAGGTACTTTAGATAATCGCAAGGGACGCAGGATAAAAATCTAGACGCGGCCTGACCGCGAAGCGAACGACAACTAAATTTTAAATCTTGCAGAAAGAGATGCTGTCGCTATTTGAAACTCAATTTCACCTTTGGTACCAGATTGCCTCCAGAAGATCTCTAGCGCAGAAGTCCTATGTTCGGGCAATATCGCTACAGACGTCTGTGAGCCGGAGATCCGAACAGGACTTGTGAAGTCGATGTTGATTCGAGCTAGTTTCAGCATGGATGTATTTGCCCGACGCTTTTCAACTACGGTCCGTATGTAGCTATTCTACCCGGGTACCAGCTGCCGGCAGACTTCCATATCCAATATTCTTGTCAGGCGTGGGGGTCTTATACTGCTGTCTTACAGTTGAAAGCCACATGTCGACCTTCTCCTTCTCGTTCTTCTCAGCCACCACTGAGCCTGAAATTGTAACCTTTTAATCGCCGCGGTCCGGGAGCTAGGGCGCCTCAAGCGCTGATATTAGCTAGGAAGGGGGTACGAGTGGGTATACTCTACTGCGGTATTAGGCATGAGTCTTGTAGGTGGGTCTTGGGGCGGCTAATGAGTGTCGTCGACGTATTAAATATTCAAAACTTCCAATCTGGCAGGGCGCATAGTAATCAGCTGCAAGGACGTCTCTTCACAGATAATTCTGTGAGCAACGAATGCAGGCTGTCGTCGGGCCGCCCCGCTGGACGTTTGTCCCCACCTACAAGACTTATGCCAGACACCCTAGTATATTGTTCAGATACCCGGCAGCACTAATATCTAGCTTCCATGGTACATGAAGCTAACCTTGCCGATATCGTCCACAAGTGGTTGGGCCCGGCAGCGTTAGCATATCGCCGTTGATCCAATGAATGGTCTACTAGGTATAGAACGTTGCGATCTACATAACGGCCCGTATCCGTCTCCACACTTCCCCCGGATCTTTGCTGTCTCCGAGTTGGATACAGCGTGGCTACATCTGGTGACGTGGTCTGTCTTGGGGTGCGTGCAGCGGAACATGAATCATCCGGGCACTGATCAATATGCACGCACTCTGCCATCGGCCAACCCGAATCATCCGAGAGTTGACTCGTCTTGCCATCCGCTGGCGTATTAAACCCTCGTATGCTACTACTATTATGAGTTCACTTCGTAGCTTACGATCCCGATTAAAGTCTACTGAATTCGATACATCACATTTGATATGGCTTTAGTCGACTATCAATTTTACAGCCCTTTGGGTATTGCCTTGGTCTTCGGCATATCGCTGGCTTCTGTGAGTAATTTCAGGAGAGAGTAGTCCCGTATACACTTTCAATTTGCTCTCTCAGGATCGGGAACTTCCTCAAGTTCTCCTGACGACACGTAGGAGTTTCATATGCTGACTACTTTTAGATTACCCTCTACGCAATCGGCATTATTATCTACAATCTTTTTTTCCATCCACTTCGGCATATTCCCGGCCCATGGCTCGCCGCTGCCACCCCAATTCCTTTTGGCGTACATACCTACACTGGCAAGATCAATGACTGGGTGCAGCAGCTTCACAATAAGTACGGTGATGCGGTTCGAGTAGCTCCATCTGAAGTGTCTCTCACTAGTGGCGAGAGTGCATGGGCAGACATTTACGGCTTTCGCATAGGCAAATACAAGAATACTAGGGCTTACCTAAAGGATAACGCATCATACACGCCGCCCCCCAACGGTGTATGGTCAATCGTAAACGCCAACGAAGCCAACCACTCCCGTTTACGCCGCAATCTCTCACATGCTTTCAGCGACAAAGCACTGCGGTCGCAAGAGTCACTAATTATGACCCATGTGGATATTATGTTGGAGAAACTCAGTGAGCAGGCCGAGGCAGGCAAGTCAGTAGACATCATGCGGTGGTATAACTACACTACCTTCGACATCATCACGGATCTCTGTTTTGGCGAAGCTCTCGGCTGCCTCAGTAACATTCATTCCCGAGACTGGGTAACCGCCGTCTTTGCCCTGCTCAAGGGCGGGCCGTTCTTGACTATCCGCAACAAGTACATTGTATTTTGATGGTTCGAGAAAATCCGGAACACCCTCACCCTTGCCCCCCCTGCCGAGCACCCCTAGCAGTGGTTGTTCACGAAGGCAAGGGACCGCGTTTCAGCACGTTTAGCGGAAGATAGTGACCGGCCCGACTTCTTTAGTTTCATTCTGCAGAACCAAGACAAAGATAACCGCGCCATATCGCGAGACGAAATGGATATTAACGCGCTTGTCTTTCTTGTGGCAGGCAGCGAAACAACAGCAACATCTCTCTTGGGCACTACCTACCTCCTCCTAAAGAACAAAACCATCTACACTCGCCTAGTCACCGAGATTCGATCAAAGTTTTCCTTAGCAAAAGAGATCACAATCGAGACTGCAAGTTCCCTGCCCTACATGATTGCGGCGCTGCAAGAAGGCCTACGCTACTACCCTCCAGTCCCTACTGGACTTCCACGCACTGTCCCTGGGAAAGGACAACAGATCAGCGGTCACTTTATTTCTGGTGGCACTGCAATATACATGTCGCAGCATGCAGCAAACCACTCCGCACTTAACTTCACCGACGCAGATGCGTACGTGCCGGAGCGCTGGCTGGAAAGCAACCGACCAGCGCAATACAATGATGATAAGAGGATGGTTGTGCAACCTTTCTCGTATGGCCCGAGGAACTGTCTGGGCAAGAAGTACGTCTCCCATATTCTTGTTTACTATCTCGAGAGAGAAGACCTAGTTTGCTAACATCTAAACTAGTCTTGCAAACGCGGAGCTACGCCTTATAATGGCTAAACTTCTCTGGACGTTTGACCTCGAACTCGTTAGCCCTGAGGAGGACTGGTTGAATCAACGTGTATTCCAGCTGTGGGAAAAGCCGGGATTAGGTGTGAAACTAACTCCCGTAAAGCGGTAGATGGCATAGTATAGCAGCACTTCACGTACAACGTACCTATCGCGATATATTACTATGCTTTTTAAGAAGAGATCATTTAGTTTCCCATCCATGAACCAAAGCAATGACATAGACACGGCGAGATGAAGTTGAGGACTATCTACATAGTACCACGAGCGTGCGCCCAAATACTGCATGTTCTCGATTAGCTTCGTTGATCTCCAGCAGCGCGACGTCTCGATATTTGCGTACATCGTATGACCTGATCTCGGTTAATGTATGCAAGTTGGACGATCCTTTGAAAGGCTGCGCATTGTGAGAATGAGACTATGCTTCCCGTGATTACATTGTTGTATCTGTATAGATTCATCCGTCGCCTGAATAGTAGTCCTTCGTCTTCTTCACCATGCGGGCTCTTGCTGCAGCATCAAAATTCGCGTATTATGTTCAGCCAAGGAGTAGGCCAGCATTACCGCTGTGTCTATACAGGATAACCCCGCGACTGCAATAGAATAATCACGACACATATGTGGCAAATGTGGACCAAACCGCAGCTCTGGTGCATTTTCGATGCGCACTGATGAACAGGATGTACCCAGAGGCGTAGCATCAACGACACGAGCAGCGAAAATAGCTGTTCTGCTGAGAGTTGACCTTGTAGATGCCCGTAGTCAGCGAGGCATATTCTGCTGCGCTGTCCACCCTACGGGCACTGCAGGCAGTGGCTTTCCCGTCCCTAGGCAGGAATTCAGGTGCAGGGTATAAACCTTTTCCTTTAACACAAGGGTCACAGTACAGAGACCCTGCTCTAGGTAGAGAACATGTAGTAGTAAGAAAGGAGAAGGAGGAGGAAGCGAGGAAGACAGAATACCTAAGGAATAATCTTAGCTTATACAGATTTGTGAACCGTTCACATGCTATAGAATAACACTTAGCAGGGCTTTAAACTTCCTACTATAAGATTGCGGTTGTACAACACATTTTAGGGATCAAGTCACATCCTACAGGTGCTATAACCCTATCCACCTCCTACATAACGTGGGCCTGAAAACGCCATCCACTCAGCGATGATTGTCTTCGCCAGAGGTACCCGTAGGGCCAGCGTCAAGGTTGCATTTCCTACGACATCATTGCCAGCTCGCATCTCCACTCATTCTCGTTAAATTGATTGGTGCGGCAAAACTCGAATAAGAATCTAACATTCGCACAAAAAGCAAAAGTGCTTTCCACCTGGATTTGGCCTCGCGGTCCACGAAGTGTTCTGAAATAGTAGATTGCTGAGCGCTACCAGCACGATGCGTGTCATAGCAGCCGCGAGTAGAAGTCCCACAATAGGATTGCGGTGCCACTCTACAAGAAAGTATCACTAATCTTGGTTGCTGCCCGGATCAAAAGGCACCCGTTCCCGATCTTGGCGATATTTAAGTGAAAAAAGAAGAGCACCGTCTCCAGCTAAACGCCAGTATGTCATGAGATAATGAGCTGCATGAGAAATTGCGTATTTCTTCAGCGAAAGATGCATCGAATTGCCACCGAAATAGGGCTATGGAAAATTGCGTCGTCCCGACCCGTGCTCGTGGCGGATTTCTCCGCCGGAACATCATAATGGTAAGATCCTCTTCCTTCGCGGCAATAGATTCGCGTGTAATGACTCTACCCCTGCTTTCTTGCTGCCCGATGCGGTATTTTCTCGTTTATTTTCCCGTAGCATACGCGTGGCACGTGTTCGAAGGCATTTACATGTATCCAACAATCCTCACACACACGGATCATCGTCAGGCTGGAAGCTTTATACCTACTCATAATCTTCTTTTAGCTTTGTAATACACAAATGTACTGTTTGTTAGACACAATTAAGAATGTTGCAAACCGATGCTGCAGATCCCAAAACTTTTCTAGACTGCCAACAGACACGTAACTGTAAGCTGATTTGGGAAAAAGGCATTGTTGGCAGGTAGAAATGTCTTGTTACATGGCAAATAGGCAGCTCTAAGTACTTTTGTGTTCTACTCAAAATATATTCGGTTTTGGCAGCTGATTTTGATACAAAGGTCGTTCTCTACGTACTAGTTTGCGATACGAATGTGCAGTGTTAGACAGAACATGCCCTGGTCTAGCTGGTGGGCTACTTTGCGCTAGCGAAACAAATGGGACAGCCGCCTCTTGAGTCGCTGCCGCTGCTGACATCCCGAGATGGTGACGGTTAGCAGTAGGGCGCCTATAGCCGCCGAGCTGACTTTACCTTTGCCGTCTCGGTTCTTAGCATCCCTGCCGCAGGCGACGTTCTCTCCTTAATCTGATCTTTTTTCCATGCGTCATCTTCTCGATGGACGCTCTGTCGAGAAAAGCCATGGCCGAGCGGTACTTGATGTGAATAATACCCAGCTTCTGCTCGTAGCTATTGCACAGGCTCCAGGCGGGGGCGACACGCTCTTCGACATCGACGAGTTGCTTTCCTTCTATGACAGCGGCCAGTGGGTGTATGAGGAAGAGAGTGGGCAGACTTTCACAGACTCCTGTGCAAAGGGTGAGTCTTGTATGTGCTCGCTCCGCAGAAAGGCAGCCGCAGAGGCCTTGGTGTAGCTTTGTCAACGGAGCAGACTTTGTCGGGCCAGCGGAGCAGTTGGAGCGGATGTTCTTTGACCAGGCTTCGTCCAGACGACGAAGAGCCTGTATTAGATGCGGGATCTAAACAAGTCAGACCATTTAGTTGCAGCGGCCTTCGGCCTAGGGCTTTCTGATGGTAATAACTTGAACGTCCAAAGTGAAGACTTGTGGAGTCCTACGAGTCATCAGATTCAGGCAGAACTACAATGTAGAAAGTTTGTCGTGGGCATTATGCCTTAGCAGCTCGAGCAGAGGCGGTTGAGATCTGGTGGTCTTTTCCAGATGCCAAATTGTCACGATGTCATCTTGCCAACAAAGACTTGATCATTAAGGGGTATCAATGGCCACGCGAGTGCACCTTCTACCCACTACCTGTCAACTTAAAATATAGTCACTTTTCTTCACCACAACCATAAGATTTTTCTTAGGGAACATGAGCCACCCGAGCCTTAGCAACAGCGTGTTACTGAGAGGCATAAATCGAATTCTACACGACCAAGCTAATGGAAATAGTCTTTGCCTGCAAGTACGCGTATAGGCCCTCCTTTCCACACTCTCTGCCCTGGCCGCTCTGCTTGTATCCACCAAACACAAGTTCATGACTTGGGATGAAATGAGAATTGATGCCTACCGTGCCAGCCCTAATTTGGGATGCTAACCGCAGAGCACGCCCCGTGCTCCCAGTGAAGACGCTCGCTGTCATGTATTAGCCAATCTATCCGGGACTTCGTAGCAGAGTAATCCGGACAAGGGTTGACTTACCAGAGAGACCATATGATGTATCGTTCGCCAACCGCAGAGCTTCCTCCTCTGTTTCGAATGTCAAAATGCTCAGAACAGGTCCGAATATCTCATCTCGGTAGATTCTGGCATCTTTCGCAGGGTTTAGGAAGATTGTAGGCTGCACAAATGCTCCCTTATCGCCTTTCCGCTCGCCACCGTAGAGCAGCTCCGCCTCCGACTTGCCCGACTCCACAAAATCAAGCACACGCTCCATTTGGCCCTTGTCCGCGAGAGGACCCAGATAAGTGTTAGGAGAGTTTGGATCACCCACGGTGGCGTCCAAGGCTGAGAAGCGCGCCTTGAGGCCTTGGGTGAATTTGTCGGCAATAGAGCTTTGCACGAAGACGCGGGAAGTGGCGATGCAGGCTTGGGAGGTGTTGAAAAGGAAGCCCTGGGAGTTACTAATCTCATGTTACTCGCCGCATAATAGGATGAGAGGCAAATACTTACGCAGTCAATGCATTCTCAATGTCTGCATCTTCGAAGATAAGAGCAGGAGATTTACCCCCCAACTCAAGGGTGACCTTCTTCAAATTGCTCTTTGCTCCAGCTTCTATGATCTTGCGACCCGTCGGCCCACTGCCGGTGAAGGAGACCTTGTCGATGTCCATGTGTGACGCAATGAGAGCGCCAGTGATGCCATCTCCAGAAATCAGGTTAAAAACACCGGTAGGGAATCCAGCGTCCTTGAATAGTTGTGCGAGTACAAGCACGCTGAAGGGCGATTTCTCGGAAGTCTTGTACACAACGGTGTTGCCTGCAGCTAGCGCAGGAGCTACCTTCCACGCAAGAGTTCTGTCATTTGATAAGCCCTGACCCTATCCCATGACCAGAATAAAGACTCACGAAAGGGTGACATTCCAAGGACCAATACCAGCGCATACGCCAAGTGGCTCGTACTGCGTAATATTGAGCTTACCGCCCTCTGCGGGTAGGGACAAGCCCTCAATCTTGTCCGCCCATCCAGCGTAGTATCGGAACGTCGCCGCTGACATAGGTACAATCGCCCCTTGGGCAATTGAAAGCGGTTGGCCCATAGCTTTTACTTCAGCTTTCGCGAGCTCCTCGGCGTGGGCCTCGATGAGATCGGCGACCTTATTCAGCAAAGCTGCACGCTTCACAGCAGGCGTAGCCGCCCATGGTAGGAAGGCTGCGCGGGCTGCGGCGACAGCAGCGTCGAGTTCTGCTTCACGCGCGCAGTTTATCTTGCCAAGAGACTCATCAGTGGCCGGGTTAAAAACCTCCAGATCGGCGGATGAAGAGCCCTTAACCCACTGGTAGTATGCGTTAGCAACGGGTAGGATGACAAGTAACAGCATCAAATACCTCATTGTTGATGAAGTGAGAGTATTCAACCATTTTTGTGATGTTGGATATGTTTATGATTTCGTGTCTAGTGAATCGCGAATGAGAGATGGAGTACCGTCAAAATACACACTTACAACCCCTCTTATATACATCAGAAGCTCCTCGACATTCAAGGCGCAATACTCCATAGTTGCCTCAAACGACACTTATTGATTAGTCGATCAAGGCCTTGGCGAATTGTCTATCCTCATATAGATTAGCCTGCCGAGAAGTCAAGGGTGAGAATTGCCATAATAGGCTTAAGGTCCTTTTGGAACATACTCTGAGTATACTATGTCGTAGCACAAGCAGACGTTAGATCATGGGAGTAAATCGAAGGCCAGCAGGCCACTCCTGACTAAAGTCTTCCCGATCTTCTTTGTCCGTATCTCTAAGCTGACGTGTCATGAGAACATTAGACGGACAGGAGGACAAGATTATTAATCCCGTGAATAGCACGAAGAGCCGAGTTGACGTTAGTAATCATCTTGTCCCATTGGGATTGAGGCTAGGCAGAGTTGCCGAGCTGTTGATGCTGTCGTTGGCGGATTTTCTCTGCTCAGCGGCAGTCTGCGCTGGCACAAATCTAGAGCCAGACTCTGAACACTGCTTCCTAAAGCTCACTGCACTGTTGAGGTCGTACTTTTGTCGAGGCTCGTAAGCACTATTCAATTACTTCTTAAGGATGACTACGATTGCTTGCGCTCCAGTGTACAGTATTACTCTAAGAAGTATAGATGCGATCCATCTGTCTTGATAGCAAAGAGTAATAATAAACGTTAAACCGAGCCGGTCGAACCTTTTAGGTTAGTTGAGATATGTCAGGCCCATCGCGCCCCTCCTCTACACAGTGTCTCAACAACACTCCAAGGACTTAACGTTGGCGCGAATGAAGACTGCAGCACGCCCTCTGGGTTATAACCTAGCTCGCTCCAGAGCTATCGGAATGCCGCAACAGCATTCGGTGCCAGTCGGCGCAGGCTCTGTAAGCGTACCAAGCAACTTTTATGAGCATTTTACGAGTACTTTGCACTAGCTACTCAAAAACTAGGTTCAATCAGAGGTAAAGAACAGGGTACCAGGATTAACTAGCAGCGTTGTTCATCTAAGACAAGACAGCTTTCACTAGAGTCAGAGATTGATCCCACAGAAGACCATCTTTCTCTTCGTCATACGCATGAGATCTCTAACCAGGCTCAGAGTGAGTTGTTTCAGGCTTGTTTGGCTTCGCTATCTGGCAATACTCCAAGTATTTGCCGCCCTGGCCTTCCAAGGCCTTTGCGGCAGCCACCCAAACCGAAGTGGCTGCCCTTTGTTCTGGGTAGTTCGTCACCCTCACATCATTTGGATCTTGATTCCAACCATTAAGCATATCCTGTCCATGTTCTGCATGAGACCAGTAAGAGCAAGGCCAGAGTGAACGACCGACGCTTGCAGGCCTTGGCTTCCATAGCGACCGTCGAGTCCGTTGGCATTGTAAAGGTTGGCAGTCTTGCTCTGAGCGTAGGTAGCCCAAGCATGGTATTCTCCCTCTTGATTGACGTTCCAGGAGTTGTTACCTCGGTGGCGATGAGTAAGGAAGGTAGGAAGTGCAGCCCGCGACTGGAATTCCGAAGTCCTTGACTTGAAAAACGTGTAGATACGATGTTTGATCAACAACAAGAAGTGAGCGAGGGGTTTTGTGCTAAATTGGGTTTCAAAACCATCTGCAGTTTGACATTCTGGATTAGCTATAACTCCTGGATTGGCTACCACAACGTTCTAGCGAACCGACTTGCCTAAGGAGCGGTCTTTCACTCACACAAACGCTTGAGGGAGTTTGGTCCAAGCTCCAGGAGATGAACTGGGCTGCTAAGCGCAAGTTCCGCTTTGTCAAGATTCAGCGTAGCTTCTGTCTCAAGCAAAGCCTCGGCAATGTTATTACGAAGGCCTGAACAATAGCTAAGAATAAGAATTATTCGTAGGAATCGCAACCTATCCGTGATTCAACTAGTCTCATTCAAGCGCACGTCGAAGAGTAAATTATGGCCATCTACGGAAGTTGTGAATGGTTGTGTTCAACGGGAGGCCATAAATTTGGAAAATGCCAGGCGTTGACGTCTGCTCACCTGGGCCTCTTCTCTTTCGTCATATTTCCTTGCGATATCCAATTGACTGACCAGTTCAACACGTACCTTACTAAGAAATAGTTTGGGCAAGGGCCATTGATGACATGCGATGTGAAGCTGCTGACACATCATGACTCGGCCGTGAGAATCTCAGCGCTGCCAATCACAGCTGCAATGACAAGACAAGCTTATCCGTTCTTGTAGCTCGCACTTCCCTATAGAATGATCAGTTCTGCACTCTTTCAAAATACTTTTGATACTAAGATCAGATTTTCGCAGCACTCAATCAATGATGGTTCTCAAAATCTGGCTCGTCGTTGGGTACCTTTGCTCCGCTGTACTGAGTAGTCTCGTCTCGGACGCTCACCTCGTCTACCCGTCATCTTCATATCCACTCCCAGATTACACTATTGCACAGCTTTCTACGATCCCAACGTGGCTGGAGAACATCGCAGTGCGGAAGAATGGCGATCTACTGGTTACTCAATTTGCGCCTGCACCCATTCTGTACACAGTGAGAGATCCGACTGCAGAAAATGCGACTCTAGAGACTGTCCATCAGTTTAAGTCTATCACCAACATCCTCGGCATCGCGGAGACACAAGTAGACACGTTCACCGTGGTGGGCGGCAATGCCACCGCAAATGCCACGGGTTACGTTGGCACCTTCTCCGCGTGGGAGGTCAACTCCTCCTGCAGCACAGCTAAGGTCCGCAAAATCGTCGACATACCCGAGGCGAAGTTCCTGAACGGCGTTGTTGCGCTTCCCTCCGCGCCTCACATTGTCTTGATCGCCGACAGCCAGCTCGGGCTCCTCTTCAGACTGGACACCAGAAGTGGCGCATACGAAATTATTGCCGAAAAACCGGAGTTTAAACCACATGCCGAGCGGTTCAACAAGACAGTCGGCTTCGGCATAAACGGCGTCAAGATCAGAGACGGGTGGCTGTATTTCAGCAACACGAACCTGGTCAATATCTACCGTATTCAAATTACAGAGGAGGGGTACATTGCGCAGAATGGTAAGGCGCCAGTCGAGGTATATGCAGACTTGAACCCAGTGGCGACATTCCTCGATGACTTTGAGATTGGACCTGATGGAACAATGTGGGCGGTTACGAACGACGATAACACACTTGTCGCGGTTCGGCCGCACAACCGCAAGGTCGAAGTCGTGGCGGGTGCGAAGGACGAGCTGACAGTGGCTGGCGGGACCGGTGCGGCGTTCGGACGGACGGGCAAAGATGCGCATGTTCTGTATATCAGTACCACAGGTGGACTGGATGCGCCGATCAACGGGACTGTGGTGGAGCCAGGGAAGGTGATAGGCGTTGACACGCGTAAATAGGTAGCTTACGATGGGTGCATACTGATGCGTCAGCTTCAAGGCATCAAGTCTGGTTTGAATGCTCCGAGAGACTAGCTGAGCAACAGTCTGCGATCAGAAAGTGCTGCGTGCATAGTTTGAATCGTAAAGAAACAGACTGGCCTGCATTAGATGACTACCAAGGGTACACATTTGGTACGGTACCTACAACGTTATCAGGTAGCTGAAGGCTTAAGCAATATATTGGAACCAAACATGGCACGCAACGCGTAGACAATCCTGCCTGTATGTAGGCAAAGGTTGCACATGGCTCGTGTGCGTAACCTTATGGGTTACGACCATTCAGACATGCGTTGAGGCCACGAATCGGCATCCACCTAATACCACTGCGTTGCACAAAGGCCTGTCATAGAGAAGGCTTGATGTTGGGCAAACGGGGCTCTGCAGCTTGTTGCAGCAGTATGTCTCACTGAGAATGACACTCATGAGGTAAGCTAGGATCAAGGAGGATGAGTAGCAAACCCTCTCCTCAAAGGGAATGAACCAAATCACTTTGATGGTCGGAGAAAATGGATTCGGGCATATTGTACCTAATCAGATGCGAGCGGGCACTTGGCAGGATATAAGACGAAGAGAGCTACGTGAACCTAGAATACGAGAATCATGAAGAGCTCTTCATGAATTTGTAGGCGTCACGAAGTTCTTGTCAGACCGCAGCACCAGCCACTGCGGCAAGCAAGCCGACAAGGTATCACGACTCACGTTGACTGTGAGTCGCCGGCTGGAACAGTACTTATCGTCATCCCAATCAGCTTGGGCCTGACAGTTCTAGCTTTCCGAATGCGGAAGGCTTGATCAGAGCTAGAAGACGCAGTAGTAGAGAAGCCTATACTCTTAAGCATTATATAACAGTACAACACACTGTAGAAGTAAGATAGATTTATTAACTCTAGTATAGAAAGGCTACATCTATTTGTATGTAAAGGCAGAAGACGCAAGAGGCTTTGTTTTAAAGTCTACAGGCTTCTAACAGGAGAAGTAGCGGTAAGCAGGTTCCTAGTGCAGATAGCTTCAAGGCAAGGCTTAGTGATGGAAAAGTTGAATGTTCCAGGACGGACCTTGTACTTGCCGGGCTCATCTGTGTCGATGCCTAGGATCAATCCCGCTCGTTGCTGATTTTCGATTGGAACTCATTCGTCGATTGGTCGCAATGCTTTGGTGTCGATATCTGAATAGACCCCACCCTCTGCGTAGAGGAGAAGGTATCGGAGATAATCTGCCTTCATTATGGAACTAGGCAAGCTGGAGTACGCCTCTACAATGTTAGGATTGGATGACGAGAACGTGTCGATTACGTAGGCTTCAGCGGATGCGTCTGATAACATTTCGTAGCGGTAATGAGGGTTCAAATCGTGCCATGTCTCTACTGCCTCTTGGTTCTGGGTGGATAGAGTAGAGAGCTTTGATCGCCACGTTTGCCAGATCTTTCTTGGAAAGTGTGCTTGGAGATTCGGTGACAAGCCTTTTACCGTTGGGTCCTTTATGGGTGTATTGGAAGGATTTGATTGTTTATCCACGTGTCTATGGTACCAGATCCAAAGATTGAAACAGGCACAGAGAATGATAAGGCTAGCGACGGTTTTGACGTGCTTTTGGCCGCAACCCAGTGTCCGTGTTCTAAGCATCTCCTGATCGAGCTGTCAATTGGGAGAAACAACGGTGTACAAGATGGAAGGTCGAAAAAACCTCCTCAAAATTGATGAGGGGAATATTAATACCTGGCTACCTAGCTATTATGATGTCTTTGACTGGCTCTAGATTCAATCAACTTCTTATAGTGCTAACCGAAAATGATCTTCGGATCGCGCATATGAACGACCCAAGGAGCCAAGAGTCAGGAAGCCGCTCCACGGCAGACGTAAATGGAAAGCCCTAAGTCTCAGTGCAAAAGAACAGGGGGGTTGCCGACCCTAGAACTCTGCCAGACTATGATCCAGCCAGCCGCTTAAGTTGAGGAAGGATCCACGACCTTCTATCGCAATCTCTGACCGAGCAATGCATAGCAGAGGAACGATGACAGATGTCCAATGCAAAATTCCAAAATCATATACGTGTACACTACTGCGACTAAGCATGAACTCTGCAATTAACACTTAGCATTGCCGTGGTACTATCATACCACTGATTCATCAAACACAGCATACTACAGCTGTCACAGCTTCTTACAATCGCTACTACGTTGTATCAAGATTGCTTAGTGCAGTACTTATAGTTAAGAAGATGCAGATCTTCTTAAGCAAACCAGCTTGTAATCTGAGTCAGACTGAGATAGAGGGGTGATTGAATGCATCCCAAGGCAGTGTGTTCGTTTGCGCCGAAGTGGTTGGTAGATCGGCGACTGTGCTGGATTTGAAGGTGGACCATTTTAGGATCTCTGGCTCATGGTAGTAGCGTATAATGCTACTACGTACCGGCATATTGGTGGAGGCGGCTTGCCTCATCGAAGGCTTCCTCGTGGGGCGGGGCTTAGGCTTCCTCTTTGGATGTAGCTACAGGTTTTCTGCAGGTTTCGAGAAGAAGGAAAGCGTTTGAGCCAATGCCGCGTCTTACAAGACTTTTAGGTCCGATGCTGAGACGTTGAGAATGGTTTTGCGTCTAGCTGTTCGTCACTGTCTCTTCCATAGCGTCAGCGAGTCTGTACTTTGGCGTCCCATGGCCTTTTCCTTGGAGTTCATTGTCGATCTGTGCCTAACCTTTCATCATAGGTCCAAAGTGTTTGGCATCACGGTTATTGTTAAAAAGCTACAGATTCCCCATGACGTGCTCCACGCTAGCCTCGCTCAGCTCCCTCTTCCTCGCTGTCTTCTGTGTCGTCCTCATCATTATCTCCCTTGATTTCTTGAATTGAGGCCTTGTTGGTATGTCCGATTCAGTTGATCAGCGTGAGCTTCAGTTTGTCGGGCTCCGCGGCTTGATTCATTGCTGCATCTCCTGCCTCGCCCTGTCGCGACGATCATAGCCCACGTCATGCGTCAGAGTCCTCGGCTAATTACGAGTGATGTAACATCCCCATATGGCGCAGCAGACTTTGCCGTGTTCTTTCAACGTTGTGTACAGCAACTCGTCTTAACGTCTCCACGCTAGTCAAGCATGTTGGCACATGTCGTAGGAGTATAAACATCGCGCTTAAGGGCGAGCGTTAGTCTTAACCAAGAGAGTCTTACCACTCAATTCGCTCTGAAAATTCGACATAATTTGAGATAGGTAATCTTAGTCGAACCCTAGGCATTGACTGCTGAGTTACTCTCGACGATCTATACTACAACTGCCCGAAAACTAGGTCTGATATGCAAAACAACGAGTGAAACTTCAAGCAACGTGTGAAAAAGGACTCCCGTTTGAATTCCGCATCATGAAGATGTTAATGGTTTATTCAGCGGAGGAATTTTCGGTTGGTGAACCACTTACGCCTGCCGATGGCAACACAGGGAATTTGGGGTCTCACTTCCTACGTATAAATCAGTGTCTATCACACAAGACAACACAGCAAGCAAACATGACCACATGGGGGCAAAAACTTCCATGTATGGTAATGTTTACTTGGCGATTGACACAACAGAAGAAACAGCGCGCTAAGGTCTTCCAGGACTGCGACATCAACAGCCAAGACAGCAACCTGGGATTGAGACCTACCCCGGCGCGATTGGCCATTGAGTTCCAGCCCTTATTGATGAAGAGACGTACGCTCCGCATTCAAGACCATTGTGGTAGTGTCTGAGACATTTGTGGAAGGGTGAAGACCTTCTTACTGGTCCGCGCGATTCCCGACTTTTACTAGCGGCTTTTGTGACAACCCCAGACTCGCTTGCTTTGTACCTTATTGTCGCACGAACGTCGTTGCGTCTGAAGAGCTGATAATCCCCCAATTGATGTTCGAACGAGTAGGATATCTTCCCACGCCTTTGCTAACAATCTCGCTGGCGATATGGCCACAGGGGCAGAACGTGTACAGCCGGTCCTTATTGCCGAATATGACACCACCACCGACATTCTCGACAAGTAAGGACAGGTTCGTGAAGAACTCGGAGTACATGGAGACTAAATCAATGGGCTTAAGCTTCTTTGATTATGCTGTAAGGGAGCTGAATGTGCCACGATCCGTCGACATCCCACAAGTGCTTGATACTCCCACCGAGACTTCCCGATACATCGCGAAGAAGAAGCAAGATAATGCGTGCTAGTCCTGATTCGACATACAATAACAATATCCTGTGCGTTGAGCAGCACGATGGATTCGCCCACTGTAAAATGAATGTTAAGGTCTGGATCAGCCACTGGACGCTCAGGAGCCTGCAGAGCCCAACGTATCTTCGCACGATACTCCTTCAGTGCCAGTGTATTCGCGCACCGTACCTAGTGCAACGAGCGCTGCGTAGAAGACTCCAATCCACGCGCAGTCGATGTACTTTCCACAAGGCGTACGATTGAATTGTTCGAGGTGTAAAGAGGGTTTCCAGTGCATAGTTTCCTCGTGCAGTCAAGCTTTTAATACTAAATTGTCACTTCTGTCTACTTCAGTTTCTTTTTCTTCCCTCCTTGTTCTCTCCGGAACTCTCGTTTCATCCTCTGTACACGTTTTTTCAAACCCAGTACCTCTTCTCCAGCCCGCTACTATCCTTCCACACCACAGCGAAGCAAGCCAACACCACCCCGTCCCTCTTCTCTCTTCCCCAGGCCGCACGCGATCACACGGCCTAAACGCTCCGCCCAGCTTCTCTTCCCTTCCTGCATTACTCCTCTTTTGTTCCAACGCCTCCACAGCACGTTGGGCTCTAGATACTGCACCTCGACCCACTTTGCTTTACACTTACTAGTAGAGAAGGGAACCAAGGGCCTTCCAGCGCTAGCCGACCTTCCTCTCTGCAGTGAACGTATCCTACCGAAACCAGGGATTGTCAGATTGATTACGTGCGGTAATCGCTTATTCAATGGGCGATGTGCGCTCAAATTTTCTCCTTGATAACCCTTCTTTCAGGAAGCAACCTCTTGTGACTAGGAGCAGCTACTTCTCTTCACGCGTCATCGAAAACCCCTTGGGAGGTTTGGTCCAGCACCAATGGAGGTGAATTATCAATCATCAATCAACCGGCTTCTCAGGCAAACAGACTAATCCCCAGCTTACCATCTGTTGAGATTGAGAAGACTTGTTGATTTGCCGATCAGGTGTAAAGGGAGTGATCAAGTTCTATTGTCTAATTACTTCTACCTAGAGCAGGCTTAAGCATTTGCATTTAGCCTAATTTCCCCCTTGCTAGTGATCCTAATACTCTGTGATCTACACTAAGTACTATAATCTAGGGTCTGTCTGATCTCGGGTCAGCTGATCACGTGCGGTGATCCTTCACAGTGATCCTCTGCTGCGACACCATCCCATCATCAGGACTCTCGGGTATTCGACTTCCAAGTGCAGAGATGCGCGACGTCGCATTCCGCGATGAATTCCTTACCTGTGAAGCCAGTCGCGTATCCCTCCCTTATTGAAGACGCACGCCCACCTCAGACATCTGGCGCGTGATTTGCACCACTCTCCACACGCGGACAGGAATAGCAATACCCAAGCCAAGGAAAGGAGAGTGGACGAGCCAACGCAGCTACATAGTCCCGAAGTAGACAAGACTCAGCGCTGCATGTGAGTGCACCATGCACCGCCGCAACAGTTGGAAACCGGAATCTAGCTCGTCAGGTGACTGTATCCAATTACTGTATATGTAGTACTTCTTCCGGTTCCTCGGTCTATTACTTGATGAATACCGGTCGTTCAATAGCAACGCTGCAGTCGCTTCTCAAGCACGGGAGAGTTTTCGCCTGCTGAGGTGCTCGAGCGGGGAGAGTCCAGACACGCGCATACGCAGTGCTGCACTGCACTGGTCTGCACTGCGGCGGTCTGCGTAGCCTCTCCCCGGACAAGGCGAGCCTCACAATCCAGGGCCGCGTTCCGCAGAGCTTAGGCTAGAGAACAGACAGGCTTATACCACAGTCTCTATAAGAAAATACTAGGAGTAGACAATCTGCCTAAACTCCAAGGTACTAATTACCTCTGCAAATAGACAAAGTGCAGACTGCGTGTTGTGTACTTCAACTAAGCCCTTACTCTTTCTATTGCGTTATAATACCTACATTGCTATAGACTTTCTATATAGCTTCTCTAGTATCTACTATCTACAACTCCCTACAAACTCTAATGCTTACGTCTGCAAGCAACACGTACTAAAAGCGCAGTATTTCCATGCATCTCTACAGAGCAATAACCTTACTAATTAGCTCTAATACAGTACAGTAAAGGACAGGACAGGACAGGACAGCACAGGACAGCACAGGACAGCACAGGACAGCACAGGACAGCACAAGAACCAACCCACCCATTCCAATGCGCCCCGAACATAGTTACTAATGTAATATAGTCGAATCAACGCAATGAAACACAACCACACCCTTGCATTAGACTTGGAACATGTAGACCTAGCGCTTAACTTAACCTAGGTTTTACATATTTACATATTTACATGTTTACATGTTTACATCCTCTTCCACGCTATTCTCAGCGTATAAGCTCGCACACTGTTACGTTGTAGTTGCAGTCCTAACCACTGTACCATCCAATCCAATCCGATCCAATCCAATCCAATCCAGTACATAGTCTGTTGTTACATTTCTTACACTTGATCTGGCGCTTGGGTTGATACGCTCTGCACTCTCTACTCCCTCCCTCCCTCCACTGTACTCTACTTCACTTCACTTCACTACTCTACTTCACTACACTCCATTCTACTACACTCGACTACGCTCCACTCAGCAATAAAACATGAGAAAGCAATAAAACAGTAGTGTATAGGTTCTATATCCTTCTTCTTCGCTTTACTTTGCTTCGCTTTACTTCTCTTCGCTTTACATTTCTTCGCTTCGTTTGCTTTTAGGTTATGCACAATCCACCTATATCCACACCCTCGACCGACGTTTCAGCCACACATATCAACAATGCGATCGACAGCTACATCTACAACGACAACGCTATCTACATCCACCTCCACCATCCATCCATCTACAGCTCATCCCTCCCCCTCCCCTCAGCCTTCGCAGCTTCCGCCAACAAATCCGGCATCCCCATAATCTTAACAACCAGACTAGTCCAGCCGGTGAAATGCTGGGTTCTCTGCCCCCTGCCCGTCTCAGGATTATACTGTTCCCAGGCAAAGCCTGTTTCTTTCCAGCTCTCGTAGACGGTGGAGACGAGGTTGGTGCGGAGGGATGTGTAGAGCTTTGTTGCGCGGGATTGGTGGGGGCCGGGGGATTGTGCGAGGTTCTGGGAGTGTTAGTATGATAGAAGGAGTGGGAAGGGGGGAATGAAGGGGGGGGACGCACCAGTAATTGCACGACGGCGAGGTAGTTCATGTTGAGCCAGATGGGGCCGCGCCAGTAGTCTTCGCCCGTGTGGTAGAGGTCGTCGCTCTTGCTGAGACTGCGCAGGCCGTAGTCGGACCACAGGTGCTCTTCATCGGCGATGAGGTCCAGAACGTGTCCCAGACGCTTACTATCCTTGTCGACGAGACCGGTCAAAAAGGGAAACAGCGAAATGTACCCCTTGTGACACACCAGGGCGTGCTCCTCGTAGTCGTCGATAGTAGCATCGCAGTACGCCTTGTCCTTGGTCGACCAGTGCAGGTCGTCGATGTTGCGCAGGATGGCCTCGTCGTACTTTGCAAACTCGGCGGCGTCATCACCTTCATCCAGATACACGGCAATGCGCTTGATGGCGCGCGTCATCATGCCCATCCAGCTGATGAGGTCGACGTGCAGCTCGCCCGGGTGCGGGGGCTGGGCGCGCGGGTAGTCGTCGAGGCCCGAGGTGAGGATGTGCTGGGGGGTGCGGCCGCGCCAGCGATAGCCTTCTTTCGACGAAAAGGCCTCGCGGTCGTAGCCCTTGATGTCGCCGGCCTGGGTGTTGCGGAACCAGAAGTAGTGGCGCTTGAGCAGCGGGTAGAGGTCGCGGAGGTACTGCAGGGCGGCGTCGCGGTTGGCGAGGAGGCGGTAGTAGGACTTGTCTTTGATGGTGGCGCCGGCGTCGAGCTTGTCTAGGAACGAGTTGATGACCATGAACAGCGTCGGGGGGTTGGCGTAGTGGGGGTACTGGACCTGGAACTCGGGCGGGACCTTGCTGCGTGCCTCGGGGCCCAGGATCTGCTCGCGACCAATCCAGCCGTCGTCGTCCATGAGGTTGAACCAGCTCCGGATGATGTCGAGGGTGGTGTCGACGTCCCAGTCAATGACAGGCAGGAGGTGGAAGCCCTCGTCCCAGAGGAAGCCGCGGGGGAAGAAGGGCCGCGAGGGGATGCTGGTGAAGAGCTGGCTGGGGCGGACATTGACAGGGGTGTGACGTTGGCGGGCCTCGGCGGCCTCCTCCCAGAAGCCCTCGTTGACCTCGTCGTAGCCCTCGTCGTAGGAGCGGTCGACGCGCGAGTCGCCGTAGAAGTAGCCAATGCCGCCGAGCAGGTTGGAGAAGAGCGACTTGGAGAATTCGAGGTAGCGTTCTTTGAGGAAGGGCGGCTGGGGCTGGAAGATGTCGGCGAAGCGAGCAGCAAAGCCGTCTGTGACTGACTTGATCTGGGTGGAGAGGTCGTCGGAGGTGATCTTGGCGGGGGCCGAGGCCGAGGAGAAGATGACGTCAAACTCAAAGGCGCCGGTGAAGACCTTCTGGACGAGGTGGATGTTGCCTTGACCGGGCTGGTGGTGGATGGTGTAGACCTGGGCGGGGGGTGGGGGGTTGTCCTGGGCGTATTTAGGGACAAGCTCATCAATCTGGCTCTTCATGTGGGCAAAGAGGACGGCCTTGATCTGCCACAGCGCGTCGTCGGGCACGGTGCTGCTATGGACGAGGGTGCGGTCGAGGGGCTTGTCGGCGCTGCTGGCGTGGTCGAAGCGCGGGTGGTCGCCGGTGCCTTCTGTGACGCGCAGCTCAAAGTCGCCCAGGTCAGGCGTGTGGCCGGTGAAGACGACGTCGTCGGGGATGCCCGTCTCGTCGAGGTTGGGATGGGCCACCTCGACGCTGCCCAGGCCCTCGAGGGTATTGTACCAGACGACGGTCGTGGTGAGGTCGGGGCTGGCATCGGCGCGGGGGGTTCCTTTGATGCGGGCGGCCCAGCTGCCACCGTGCTCGCCGCCGGGGAATTTGATGAACTCGGTGGTGATGTCGATGCGGTTGGCGGGGTCGTGGATGGTCTGGCGGCCGCCACTTCGCACGTCGTACTCGTCCCAGCCGTAGCCGTCGAGCTCGTGCTGCTCGCAGGTGTGGCGGAAGGCTATCGCATTACCATTACCATCAGTCCACTTTTAGGTTTGTTGGCTACAATACTCACTCGTCTGCACGCTCTGGTAGTCCTCGACCCGCGTCCACAGCAGCCCGCCCGTGAGGCTCTTGGGGATGCGCGGCCTCACGCCAAAGTACAGATTCGGCTTGTACGGTCCCCAGAGCAAGCTATCGTTGGCCGCCCTGCCAATGTCGGCGACGGTAAGACTCTCTGCAGCGGCGCTCGACGGCCATTGCGCCAGCGTCAGCGTCAACAGACCTGTCCAGAGGCTGCTGGGCGTCGTTGGTGGTCGCATCCTCGCTGCACTGTCTGTGGAAGTGTAGCTGCGTGCGTGGAGTGAGTGGCCGGAGGTGCTACGTATGTGTCCGGAGTTGGCCGCATCTGATTGGCTGCGAACAGACCGCCGAATGCGTACTATAGTAGACAATGAGTAAGATGGTCCTGGTGCTTGATGCTATTACCGTATCTCGTATTTTGGTGTATTACTCTGTGCTACTGTTGCAGCTGCCTTCATCCACTGACCACCAGCTGTGAGCTTGAACGCTGGACATTTGATACTCGACATCAGTCCTTATTTGATACTCGACATCAGTCCTCCACGCCTTCTTGACACTCCATCCAGCCATCCACTCCCTTCCACCTCACCAATTCCACAACTCCACCACCACACTACTACACCACACCACACCAAACCATCATCCCCCCATCCATCCATCCCTCCAATCCCACTTCCAACCTACACCCTCCCCGGCGACAACGGCCGATTGAACCCCCCCTGCCGATTCATATACTGTCTAGCCTCCATCTGCTTATCCCTACGCACCCCATAATTCCTCTCATTCCCCGGCACTTTAGTATTTTTCGTCGATTTAAACCCGCCGAAGCCCATTGTTGACATCATGGTCCACGTCTCGTCGTCCATGTCTGCTGGGCGCGCGGGGGCGGTCGTCATCATAACGTCTTTGTCTTTGTCTTTGGGTTCTGGGGAGCCGGGGGAGTCTTCAGGGTGGATGGTTTTTGGTGCTGCGCGTGTGTGCGTGTTTGTATTGGTATTGGGATGGCGAGGTCCCGTCGGTGCACCACGCTCATTAAATCGCCCGCCTCTTCCTCTACTATCCCCTCGCCCTCGACTGTCGCTCGTGCGCCCCTCTCGTCGCAGTGGCGAGCGCGATCTGTATCTGCCCCCCTCGCGCCGCGCGCTGCGATCACCTCCTCGGGGACTGCGAGATCTGTTGCGGCGCTCGGTGCCTGTGCTTCGCTCGTTGTCGCGCGGGTGGGTGCGGTTGCTTCGTGGGGAGCGCCGCCCGGAGTCGCGGTGTGGTCGTTCGGTGTCTGACATTTGGTTGTGTGGGGGTTTGTTTGGTGGGAGGAGTTGGGTAGGCGTTTGGGAAGGATCTGGACTGGGGCGTTGGTGCAGGGGACGCTAGATGGACTGGCTGGATGGGGAAGGTTTGGGAAGGGTGTGGATTGCGGCGTTGGTGCTTTGCTGTGGTCGGCCGAGGTAGGGCCGGGCGAACGGTTTGCGAAGTAGCGCCGAAGAGCCTCACTGCTGCACTGAATACTTGATATTACTGCATCACTGTGTACTTGCTATCACTGCATCACTGTGTACTTGCTATCACTGCATCACTGTGTACTTGCTATCACTGCATCACTGCATATCCGATATTGCTGCAATCAAGTAAATGGTCATTCCTAACTTGACTTTCAAATCTCATCCTCCTCCTCGTCAAAGTCGTCCTCCTCACCCATGTCATACAGAATCCGTCCCCCCTCCCCTGCACCCTCACCCTTCTGCGCATCAAAATAAGGCAGCACAACACCCTCCCGCGCCTGCTTCTGCTTCTCCGTAAGACCCATATTGAACGTCGACTCGACCTCGTCGGCCGCCGCATTCACCAGCCCCGCAACCTCGCTACTGCCGTACGCCGGCACCAGGTCGAGCAGCGTGACAAACTCGTGCCGCAGCGTGCCAAACGCCATGCCGGGAAGAGGCGCGTTGTAGTCTGAGCGGCGCGCCGTCCGGAGGAAAAACGTCTCGCTCTCTGGACGCCCGGACTTGCGGCGGAATTCTGCCTCCAGCACGATCCCCCGGTGGTCGTTGGCGTCCAGACACTGCACGATGCCCTCTGCGCCCTGGAGTAGGCCGTGTGTCGGCTCGGGAAGACTGCGCTCTCGGGCGGCTTTGGCGGCGAGCACGTGGGCGAACGACTTGCATGTGATGACTGTTGTTGCCATGTATTGGAAGAGGTCCAGAGGCTGCGGGGCGTACGCCTTGTGTGCATCTTGGTCTGGGATCGTGTCTTGGTGGTAGACTCCGATGAGTGTTGACGCGAACTCGCCAGCGACGAGATTGAAGAGCGCGCCCATGTCGACGTTCTTGACGCTGAGCATCTCGTACAGCGAGTCAATCACGACGAGGCTCTCTTTCGCTTCGCCAAGTGCCTTGCGAATGTGCTGTAGAATCTGTTCACCTGTCTCGTCGCCATACGCCGGTACGCTGCGGACGGCCAGGTGGAATCGTGTAGCTTCAAACGAGACGACGACAACGTTGAGGTTGCGTGAGAGTCCTCGCCGTACCAGCTCACCAACAAGTGGCATGGCACGCTGGTTGAGGTCATCCAGGATGAGAGTGAAAGGCGACGCGTTTGTGCGGATGTTGAGAACTCTGGAAATAAGCTGAAGAGAGTGGCGCTGATACTGCGCGACGTTGCCTGGTCGTGCCATGCCGACTTTGGGTGGACGAGCCTCCGGCTTGCGCTTGCGGATCCCGCTGGTCTGGTAGTTGTCCTTTTTGATCCAGCGACTGCAGTCGACAGCGCGGAGAGAGAGTCTCTTTTCAGGCCTGCAGCGAGTGCTGGACGATTCAGAGAACCTTTCCTCGCGAAGTTGCAGCAGCCAGTTTGGGACAGCGCCGTCTGCTGGAACGAGGTGATGGAGAAGGTCAGGAGTCTTGAGGGCTGTATCCCAATTGCTGTTAGCGAAGCTGAGCCCTGCAGACTGTAGCATTGTGTAAAGATATCAGGCAGAAATTGCTAGTGTGCGAGACACACAGGGCGCGAAACGTGAAGAAATAGGACTTAGGAAGTGTGCAAGCAGGAGAGCTAGAGAGACAATGAATAGTTGAGGAAAATTCGAGAAACCGCTTAATTAAGAGGCTAGACTGAAGATGGCTGGAAGAAGATAATGCTTACAGCGTTCTTGGTGAGAAACTCACTGTCTGCTCGAGGTGAACGCAAGTCAAGTGACTGGAGCGATGTAGAAAATTTACAGTCACCCCTCAATTGACCGATCAGCTTGGTGAGGCTGACGCTACCAGAAGTGACCTCTTCAATAAATTTCGTGAGCTGGAAACCTCACGCTCTTCCAAGGCTACTTCTATACAATGTCGATATGGTGTCGTGGGAAGTGAACGTCCCTGTCATTCTGGGTTGGTGCGTCACTAACGCGTACTAGCGTCCCGGAGTCTGGCAGTCGCTCCCCGCAAATCGCGACCCAGAAGCAGACATCAGCGATCCTCTGAACTTGTGAAGGTCGACAAAAGGCAGCGATGACTGCTGCATCTCACTACGATCCAAGATGACAAGTAACGCGCCTGGGACGGCGCCTAAGCCAGCGCGTGCGCGCTCCCCTCACTTCCCACCACACAACGCCCCTCGCGTCTGGTTCATCACAAGAGGTGTGTCGCCCATCGCGATTGCTCTGGCAAAGCAAGTGCTTGAACATGGCGATTATGTCGTCGCGGGAGTCATTCCTGGCGAGTTTGAACGGAGCGAAGGGCAGATTGAAGATTTCAAAGCATTTCTCGAAGAGGTGAAGAGCACGGAACGATGGCGAGAGCGTTTGCGAGTCGTGGGTCTGGATTCTCGGATTGTTGGGCAGTGTCAAGCAGCTGTTGCTGAGGCTGTTGAGGCGTTTGGACGTATTGATGTACTGCTCTGCGCAGCAAGCGAAGGTGAGCACGATGATCCCGTGAACATACCGATGGTTGACACCCTGTAGCTGTCATCGGAACTGTCGAGGAGTTGGCTCAGAGCAGCCGAACCATTAGCCTGGTAGATGAAATCTTCGAGATCAACTTCTTCGCCAACGTGAACATCATCAAGGCTATCTTGCCAGTAATGCGCGAAAGAAAGAACGGCCACATGATTGTGATCACAGGCATCAGTATGGTTTCTCATCGTTGCGCAGAGTATGTCCGCTGATGCACAGTAGCTGGCCACCTTGGAACACCTGGACTCGGCATGTACTGCTCCTCGCAATGGGCTATTGAAGGCTACTGCGATGTACGTACTGCTTGTCTTTTACACTACTATTACTAACACCAATCAGAGCCTTGCCTATGAGATCGCACCGTTCAATGTCAAGATGTCCATCGTACAGGCCAACATGGAGGTCAATGTGCTAACAAACAGGATCACCTCAGTGCCACCCATGCCGGAGTATTTGTCAGAGGAAAACCCTGCACCGCTCGCACGCGAGATCTTCTCTGGTCTTCTGGACAGACTCGACAGTATAGAGAACCCACGTGCGGCGGACGCAACTTCGCCATCATACAGCACTTCGACAATGAGCCCAGACAACACCATGGCCGAATCAACCATTGGCGATCTACTGAACGCCGACACGGTCACCTCACTTTACGCGCCTCTGCCTGCGGCGTTGAAAAGCTCACTGATTGCTGAGACCGTACATGCGCTCACCGCTATTGGCGGTCACGATAATCCACCGGCGCGCCACATTGTCGGGTCCGAGGGCGTGGCAGCTGTGAAGGTGAAGCTCATGACGACGAGTGAAGAGTTGGAAGACTTTATTGAAGTCAGCAACGCCGTCGATATCGCAAAAGACTACCAATCTGTAGAACCTTCGGCTTTTGACTAGAGGCCAGCGTGCAATGCTAAGCGTATGCTTGCAACGGACTGCGAGTTCGCACAACGCTGGTGCTTGAATCACAGTCACTTACATCGAGAGCAGTAGCTTCTGGTTTTCATCGATCCCAGACCTACGATTGAAGTGCCGCGGCATTTTTCGATATGTTCGCGATGGGACGCTGTTGCTCTCCCACATACCTTCACTTTGAAGGTAGGTGCTGTCGACCGCGTTTTGTCTGGATGACGAGCGTTCAGGTGGCCTCGACGTCTCCTGCGTGCTTTTGGAATTCATTTCGACTATCAGCCCCCGACACCCCTCGATTGTTCACTTGCCGCAAATTTTACCGGACGTGCACTCCCACCGCTCTGCCTTCACTCTATCATCATCGTGGCAGTGCAAGCTTGAGGAATATAAAATCTCGTCCAGCCATCTATTTTCTTTCCTTCCCACCCTCACAACTTCTCACTTGTCAACCCCGACTACTCCGAGATTCCAACATGTACATCACCATTTCCTCCCTCGCCTATGCGGCCGTCGCCGGACTTCTGACCACCACGGTCTGTGCGCTTCCTCATGACCAGATGGTGAACAACGAGTTCGTCCGCGACGTTGGCATCGTCTACCCCAACGCCAACTTCACGGGCAACCCTCTCTACCTGGTCACCCACAAGAAAGCTCCCAAGTGCGAGACCAACATCTCAGGTCGCACTATCGGCTCTGCCCAGATCTGCGTTCCGTCAACCTGCATCTTCTACAAGGTACTTCGCCCTTCACGTTTCAGTTACCTCCGCTAACATGTTGCAGAACAAGGATTGCACCTTCTCCGAGGTCGGCAACGATCACTTCTTCAAGGGTCCAGTTGATGTCGACAACCTTCAGGCAGTCCCTGACATGGCCTGCGACTCCTACATGTGCGGCCCTGTCGAGGACATGGCGCACATCGTCGGCGATGTCGCTGCTGCTTCTGCGTCCGACAACTCCGAGGGCGGCTACTGGGGCGTTGTTGGCGGCTTGTGAGCGAATAGTCCAACTTGCTGAGCGCAGCTCAAGAGCAAGCGAATGGATTGGCGAACAGGACTTATCTCACGATGTGCGCAAAAAGTCTCGCAAGGTACTCATGACATGAACTAAGTCGATTGGTCGACTTGGAGTCCTAGACGGTCGCGTTAGATGCAGACCATAGTTGCAATCAAGTACTAGATGTCTCACTTTCCCCATCCTCTCCACTGTGCATTTCAAATGTCTGAGATACTACTCACTCGAGCAACGTATTCACTAATCCCGCTACCCATGACAAAACCTACATCGGACCACGGAAAGGCCTTGTCCCCTTACCATTGATATGGGACATCATAACATCCTTCCACCACCGCATATACGTATTCGAAACCCCATACATCCGGCGATAGACGACCAAGCCCTTGACCTGCCCTAGCATGGCCTCAACCGGCCCTGGATCAACGAGGAACGGTTGCTTGTAGCCCGCTTCTTCAAGCACAAGGTCAATGCAGTGCTCCATGCGCTCTCGGATGTGGATGAGGTCTGCGTCGATTGGCATCAAATCGCCGGGCTCGGTGGCGTGGAACAGGCGATTTACGAGCTCGTCGATGGTGGTGCGGGTGCAGTCTGAGAGGAATATGGTCTGGATTTGGTCGTCTTCGGAGGCGACGAAATACTCCTCAATATCATCCTGAATATCATCCTCAATATCATCATCGAGGTCGAGAACAGAGGTGGTGAATTCCGACATCGCCTCGTCGTTGAGTTGCGACATTACGTCGTTGCTGACCGGCTCATCATCCGCTTGCACTTGATACGCACCCTCGCTAAGTAAGTATCCATCAGCAATATCAAGGACTTCTTCCCAGTCGACGTCAAGAGCAGCATCGACGCCCGTATCGAGACTGCGCCCGCTTTGGACAAGCTGCGATGTCGCTGGCCCTTCATGATTACCTACATGCAGCGCACCCGATATCTCGGCCATCAGCGAGGAGAAAGATCGCAGCGATATCGAATCGTCGCCTCCAGCCGTCGCAGCGTCAGAATCGTATCCAGAGGCAAAGTCTCCGTCAAGAATGGAATCGAGCTCCAGACTCGCGCTCTCGAGATTCACTAGTAAACGCGCTAGATCTTCATCCGAGACATTTCGAAGATCATCGAGAAGCAAGTCTCCTACGCTGAACTCAGCGTCTTCTATCATTTCTGATGTGTTGGTGATGTGGTGAGGATCGTCGGACTCCCAGAGTATGCGCCGGCAGATGGGACACTTGTTGGCGTTCTTGCTGGCAGTTTCGAACCATTCGCGCAAGCAGATGTCTCCGAAGATGTGGGGACACGCGTCCTTGCCGGTGAAGCGAAGTGCTGTGTGGGTTTGGTCGAAGGGCTCAAGGCAGATGTTGCATGTTTCGAGGGCTTCGATGTGATGGGTCCAGAAGTCTGATTCGGAGGGTACGTTGAGCGCCATTGCGGTTGCAGGTACCTCGATACTTTGATGTCTCTTGTGAATGTAGTGAAGTATATTCACATATCCTGGATTGAACCACAGGCTCTCATTGTGCGCTGACCCATTGTAGCTTTGATTGTGAAGTGAACCAACAATGTCTTTTAGAAAGACATCTTCTGATGGCCAATTTTACACCCTATCGTGCCATTGTACGATTATCAAGGGAACATACGATCGATGGTAATTCTTCAATAATTCGCATACCCGTTAGGAGTTCTGGAGAATTACTTGCAATGCTGTTGTAAGACGCCGTCATGGCTGGTTCTCTGAATGTACGCCTCTATCTCTCCGTAAGCATCGGTCATAATTTCTGCAACAAACGTACTGTGCACAACAGTAGTTGTATGATGATAGTATTGTCTGACAGTCCCTGCTCGAGTGAATGCCTTTTCACAGCATCCATGAAATGACTGAGAACACGGTATCTTTGCATTCATGCTATACCTATGGTCGGCTCAGCCTAGGACTCTTTCTCAATCTACTTCATACTCATCCTCCTCATCCTCATCGTCTTCATCCTCAAATATGCTTGTCTGTTGGCACATCTCGTCAATCCACCGTTCCCGTGCAGGCCTGGACAAGGCCCGACCATGCTCTATCGTCATCATCTTCATGAGAAGCCAAAATATATTGTCTTTCGTTCGCACATGCGCACTCACTCCATGTAGGCTATGCATGTAGTAATTCCCCACGGGGTCATCCAAAATGACACGACGTACGCGTTCCCACAGGCTTCTATGGTGGCCGTGTGCAGCTTGCATGAACAAAGTCCGGTCTGCGCAGACCTCCGCATAGAGTGTTAGGATGATCTTTCCCTTGAGCTCGCGGCTGAAATCCTCTAGGAAATATTCGGACTCTTCAAGGCCATCGATCTCAGCATATTGCTCTTGTATGTCTGGTGCTGCGTTGTTCTGTGCGGATGGGGGGCCCTGGTAGAGTTCGCAACGACATTTAGGGCATTTGTTGGACTGTTGCATCCATCGACGCAAGCACGCTTCACCAAACAGGTGCTTACAGTATTGTTTACCGATGAATACTGCTGGGACATGCGCTGAATCGAATGGCTCAAGGCAAATATCGCAGGCGTCAGTAGCACTAATGCAGTTAAGGAGAAACTCGTCTCGCGTTGGAAGCGCTCGATTCGTCATGATGCGGCGATGATTGATTTGGCTCTGGAAGACGCGATGCGGTGGCCTTTCGAATCGAGCAATTAGGTTGTGTTGCTGCAAGGGGCAAAATCTTTATAGCACAGTGCTCTGACGAGCAACATGCGGATATACTCGCATTGTGAAGTACTGTGTGAACAGTGAAAGTCACAATAGAATGCCAATAAGAAGGACAGCGGTAGGCCGTACTCGGATGTGAATGTTGTCAGTCCAACAGCAGTGTTCCAGCTCCGCGTCTGATAGAGTGAGCTTTGGAAAGAAGGTGTCTACTAAACTCGGTCAGCTCATCTGATACGTCAGTGCTATTGATGAAAGGGGCGTTATGTGCTCGGTTTCAATCACGAAAGACGCAGCGCCTGTTCTCGAAAGTATCTCGATCTCTGGGTGATTCGAACTTTTCGAACTTCGAAAGCGTGGCTTGAAAAGAGCTAGGCTTTAGCTTTGCCAAAGTCTCATGTACATAAACATTGGCCGAGCTCTTGGATCAAGACACTGGTTGCGCGGAAAGCCATACAATATGGGGTTTGGCTTAGAACCACGCATCCAAGCACATGCTCCAATAAGACTCAGTAGCACTGTTAGTACCATTTGGAAGATTTATATTCATCACGTGGCCCTTGCTACTAGGTTGGCATCGCCCTATCGAACAAGTCTTCCTGTACGACGTTTGTCCTGCTGTCTGGCCAAAGCATCCTAGATGACTGTTGCGAACAGAAGTCTACTCACATCATAACGAGCACAAAGGGTTGCACTAATTGCTACACAGCTGCAAGCTGTCCGCACTTCGTCACTTGTAGAACCAGGAAAGCTAGACAGCTAGAGCCTACGCGCAAGAGCAAATATCCGTCTTTTCTAATACTATAATCTTGTTTAGGCATACGCTCTAATTAGCAAATTAAGCCAAAGTAATTACATAAGTGTAGGCTATAATTAGATATTAAAGCACTACTAGCTACAGCTGTGCATACAGAGAACATGCGCATATCTTACCTAGCAATTAAAGTAGTTACAAGCTTACACAGTAGTTAGATTTTATAATAATTTTAATTTACTAGCTCTAGGTTTCCTAAGTAGAAAGAAATCTAAACTTTGCAACATATCTTAGGTGTTGTGCTTAAGCCTACTTTCTACATTAGTAGTGTCTGAAGGCGCTCTAACCCAACATTCTTGTAAGCAAAATTCTAGACAAGACTAGCAACTTGCTGCAAGTTGCTGCAAGTTTTTTTTTGAAACTTGAATTTGAGTCAGCCTTCCGCACTTTTCAGCAGATTGACACACATACCCGCGTTGCTTAAATCCCAGAATGCTCGAATCATTGATCGAGTTTTAGACGAAGTGCGCGAGCCAGCCTTCTCACCCAGTTTCTCTCAACCTCGTTGTCCCAAGAAGTGGTCTTGCAGTCTTGCAGCATCCGTTGTGTCATCCCGCGAACCTTCTCCCAGAGTCTGGCTGAGAGTGGGACGCCAGCAAAGATGTCTGCATCTAAAAGTGCTTGTTCAAAGCAGCATTTGAGCTCTCTATTTCCAGCATCAATTTCAGTATTGCGAAGCTCACGGTAAAGTCCGCTGACGATCACTGTAGCGGTTTCGCGACTCCGGAGGCTTGTTAGGGTTGTTGCAGCATCTTCCTCATAGTCGCCGTCATCAGACTCTCCGTCTTCCTGCTGCTGCTCCACAGTGTCTTGGCCAGAGTCGCTGGCGAGCTCATCCTCTTCGTTCTCAAGATCCTCATCATCATCCCCGGCGACGTCTTCCGATTCCGCTGAGCCTCCTCCAGCGATGTCCTCCGAGTCCTCTGAGTCCACAACCTCGCCGGGGAGATTGAACCAGATCTGACGGCATTTAGGACATGTTCTCGTACCAGTTCTCGTTGAGGGCGCCTGAAGCCATTCCTGCAGACACTTTGCGCCAAAGACGTGTGAGCAGACCAGCGAGATTGCTGGCTCGTGGTGGGGACCGTATGGTTCGTAGCAGATTGAGCAGTTTTCGGAAAGCGCAACAGTTCGTAGATACTGGTTGCACGCCTCGTCAAGGTTACTAAAGTTGGCCATGTCTGTTCAAGGTTGACATAGACAGTACCAATGTATAAAGCGGGGTAGAAAACAAGAGGGTAATAGAGAAGTTTCCTCCGCCCTCTACATTCACCTCTAATACCTCTGCTTCTAGCGTCTAGTTTAGCTTCACTGTGAATACTAAAACTACACCGCTAGCAGAATATACTCAAGCACATTAGCTAAGGGGTAGGCAGGTGAAGGCAGATTGTACTAGTTAAATTAATCCCTTATCGCGGCACAATTACCCCGTCCAAGAAAAGGACATTATCAAAAGACGCCTACGTACTAGAATCCTATGCCAATAGCTTATACCACCCTCATGCCAGCAGCTTCACCAACCTGAGTGAGTGGTGCTACTGGGTGTTGTTCGCGCCTGAACCCAACTTTGACTCGACCGATGCGCGACATCTTCTCCTCAAACCTGGTCTCCATACGCAACACAGTCTCTCGGTACATTGTAGAAGTAGTCCAGTCGTATGAACAGCCGACAATACGCTTCATGCCACCTTCTGAGCCTGCCATGAGGAAGCAGGTCGGTGGGCGGGCGGCAAGGAATAAGGTGACTGTCATATTTCCTGTAGGACGTTAGCGGCGCAGGAAAGAGCTAGCAGTGTCAGTTTGCCCACCTGTATCTACTAGAGTGAACAGTCTCTGGTCTCCTGGCCCAGCATACTTGCATCTCTCCACAAGCGCCTTGATCTCAGGATCTGTGGTTGGGTCATCGGCGACACACTCATCATGCTCATTCCTGTGATGTCTGGACAGAGGGCTGGCGTATGTTGTCCACCTAAGGCGGCTCAGTCTGCCACCGAAGATCTGCTCCTCAATGGTCTCGATAGGCATGTAGCCTTCAAAACCAAACAACCAACATTGCTGATCCCAAAATTTGCCCAGGTAAAGCAAGCGGAGTAGCCATGGCGAGAGGAAAAAGAGGAAAAGGGAGTAGATGATGAGAAACACTCCGGCACTCTGTGTCGAGGATAGCCCTGCCCCTGGCCCCAAGGGGTTTGGCAGCGAGACGAGTACGATGCCGATTAGGAAGGTGAGACCGCTGCAACGCAGCAGTAGTGATGCAATCGTTCGGCCCCAGGATTCGCGTCGTGTGTTAGCTACTGGAGTGAACGACTTCCAGCGCACATTGGCAGCCCGACAACCGTCAAGGATCACGGTGTCGTCATGGCCAATGCCGGAAACCTCGACTCCTTCAGGTAGAATCTCCCACAGATTTGCGCCGTAAGCATCGTCCATGGAGTACCAAGGCTGGTTTGGAATTCGGGGCAATACGCAAATGAGACGCTCTAGGAGCTGGTCACTGCCGTTTGCCATCGAGAGTCTGATATACTTAGTATACACGCGATGATGCTATCTTGCTGCTATCTTACCTTGCAAAAGCTTGAAATGCCGAATCAGATGTATCAATCTTGGGACGAATGCGCACAAGACCCATCAGGGCGTAGCTGTGATCTCCAGGCAGATATTGATAGGTACTGCGCTTGTGAAGACATTCGAGTGCGAGAGTGACAAGCTCTAGTTGACTGAGGAGGAGGTTCCCCTCGTAATGGTCGATAAGCTGTCAAGTCAGTAGAAGCCAATACGAGACAGAGCAAAATACTCACCTGACGCGCAATATGGGCATCTTCCTTCCACACCCTAGCAGCGAACTGATTCTTTGGGACGTGTAATGGCTGTGAGAGATCGCTGCCGCGCAAGTAGACTTTGATTGGTTTTCCGGCCGGGGCAAGCAAGATTTCTGGGAATGTCCAGATCCGATTACCCCACTGTTGTAACATAAGATCCGTAGTGCTGATCTCATGCCTGTTATTTGGCGGTGGCCCAACAGCTATGACCAGCGACTGAGCCCCACGAATAACGTCACAGATTCGGTACACCTGTAGATGATTAGCAGAGCGCGACTTGGACAAGAAGTTTACCTACGTCTTCCTGAAGTTGAGCTCGATCTGGCATGCAAGAGCAACCGACCCAGTACGCCATCGCGCCAGCGTTGCGGGCAGCGGCATCGGCCATTTGATGCAATGCCATAAGATCTTCGTCACTTCTGAATTGCTCTGCCGTATACGCAACGAATACATATGAAAGGTCGCGGTCCGACTTGTACTGTGTGATCCAATCATCAACGCTCATAATGAGCGCTGGCTGGCCTGGCTCCTGAAGAAAGCACAAGTACCGAGGCAGTAAGATACGCTCGGCATGTGGATTTCCATCACGGGGCCCTCTGGTAACGTCTAGCTCCAGGGCGTTACGTGTGACTTTCGGGTAGCCATAATACCTGTAGGGTACCGGGTCGTAGTTGCCGCCGTTTCGTGAAGCAGCTGATCCGGAGCTGGGGCTGGATATCTGGATTTGGTCAATATGAGACTCTAACGAGCTATTCATGAAACATACTACACAGCTAATTGCAATGGCTGTGATGAACCACTTGAGGCAGAGCATAGGCATATCTGGAAACTCGTCAATACGTTCACACCCAGAAAATTATGGTAGATTACCTTCACTAGTGGGTTTACCGTCGTTGACGTTAGGATTCACATGATTGAACGGCCAGTTTGCCAGTCTCAGATACATTGGCGCAATATTGCGGATGAAAGTACGACGATATGTGCAAGTGATTTGATCGTCATAGATCTCATCGACGGTTTGCACCACGAGCTTGGAAACCTTTCCATCCCAGGAAGAGATGTAGCCTAGGGGCGTCAGAGAGTGCTTATTGAAGCGGTGATGGCTCTCTTACGATCATCATAGTCGCCCACCCACTCACGCTCAAAGGCGTCTCGATGGCGGTGTGTGGCAAGCTTCTGGTAGCCCAACCCGGGCTTGCCTGCTCAATTTAGCTAGCAGTCACGCAATCACTTTCAGGATGGCCTACGATATGCCATGGGCGAACCCCATTTCCATGACGTGTGTGCGTCGAAATAATGCTTGTAGCCTTTCGGTTTGACTTTGACGTACTACGGCCATGGTTAGCACTTCCCTCGTTTCTGTCGATAAGCGTATTTTCCGTACCGGCGTCAATGACTTCTCATTGTTGGAGACTTCCTCGATGGATGCGTGTGCCGTGTTGCCAACCATGTTTACGTCGCAGGTGAATACTCACCGAAGACAGGAACAGAGCTGAAAGAGTGGGTTAGGCTTTGGTCTGTACTGAACTGACTGGGGAGAAAAGTTTGTTGATGTCTCCTATCATTGCTCAATTAGCAGAGCCAACTGGACGAAGGGAGCAAAATATACCTGTACAGCGATACCGAACTGAGGCTTATATACTGGTCCGGGTGCTGCAAAAGGCTGAGGCTGGGTAGTGATCGGGTGTTGGGCAAATGGAGAGCTGGGGTTGAATGCACCACCGTGGGGTGTTGGTCCCTGAACAGGCACTGGGTACGGTTGATGGGAGCTTGGAGAGAAGCCGCCGCCGTGTGCTGGATAGTACTGGGGAATTGTTAGTGCTCGTGCTCTTTAGAACCAACACCAAGATGGTGTTACAAACCGTGGGTTGTGGATTGGTGTGTACAAAAGCACTGCCGTTAGGAATGTAGCCACCACCGTGAGGAGGATTTGCAGCGTAGGCCTAGACTATGTCAGGAATCACTAACTTTTGTCCGCAATCCGTGCCCATACCATTCAAACGTGGAGTAGTAGCTAGATAAGAAGCTTTTGTCTTCAGATCGCGTAGCTTGTGTCTGTGAACTGCCGCGCGCACAAGCTTAATATGCGTAGGTGTAAGGATTAGCAAGCCACAAAGTTCGCCTGAACGCCAACAATGCAGGCTCGTTTCGGCCCCAGCGCTGCACGGGGTCACTTGTACGTTCATCCTAGCAGCCATTTGGCGGAGTCATAATTGTAGTAGGTCTCGGCCCTTCTGAAGCGCGACCCGCGAGTTTGTGGCTTTGACAATCATCGCATGTTCTGTACCTGGGCAAAGGTTGCAGCCATGTCAAGAGATGACTTGATCCTCCCATACCAGCACCATGTCATTCCTCCTACCATCCAAGCAAATCAGCTTGGTCAAGCAAAGATAACCCTGACTCACTGCTAGTGTTGCTTCTTCACCGGTCAACTTCTGTAGTGACAATCAAGTGTGAGTATCCTGGCCCCCGCGCTGTGCGACAATGTTGTCACAGAGTTGAGCGTCGCCATAATTGGCAAATGGCTAGTATTGGAAGGGCTGATAGCTGCAGAACTAAGCGCTGCATGGAATCTCGCTTACCCTGACCAGTCATTGCCAGTCCTTGTCGTGGCTCTGGTCGCAACACTACATCGGCCATTTCCTCGGCTACAGCCGAACGACGGCAGCTAACAGGCGATCTTGGTTGGTGTCCGTGTTAGCCGCTATCGAAGCTCTTCTCGTCAAGCTGAAATAATCGCAAAGGCGTTCGCATTCTCTTTCATGAGCGCGACTGGCATGTATCTCAATCAGTCTCAGCCTCGCAATCGAGAGCGTGGGTGTAGCTGTCCATCTCTGCAGATCATTGACACACGTTCCTGGACACATGCAAAGATCCCTGTTGGTGCTCACGCCGTCATTGGCCAAGTGCTTTTCGCTTTCTCGCGTTCGCGACGACCCTGAGTTTGGGGTCCAAAAGATGTTGCAATGGATTTTACTGCAAGTACGTGCCGATTGGTTATTCAGCATTATCAGCCTTGCGCCACAATCTCCTTTTGGTGCACATGAAGCGCCAGGGTCTCCACCAGGTTGTACGAGAGAGGCCGGATTAGATTGCCTGTAATTCAGCTCGCATGGATGTGTTCTGCTTTGGGCTCAGAGCTGAGAATCGCGGATTGAGTCTCGCTACCAAGTGTGTCAGGAGGCGATATTCACTATTGTCGCTTCAGCCTTCAGGCGATAGCACATTAGCTCAGAGCAGGCGAGTGCTTTGACTTGGCGGCGACAATTGCAGGAGCTTTGAGTGTATGAATGACTGTTAGTATCAGTGTTGCTTCCACCATATTGAAGCATCAACCACGACGATTATGGCCGCATTCCGAAGCTTGACAGCGGATCGCCTGCCGTTTGATCCATTCAAGCTAGCTGCATCGATAAGTAGCAATGGAAACCCAAAGGATGAAAAGAACAAGCCCCATTCTACCGCATTGCCTCTACATCTCTTCGAGTGGTCGCAGAACGGCCAGGATGGATGCGAGATCGGTGATGTCCGATCTGTATCTGAACTGGAGGCGCGGGCTGTACCAACCGTCCGAGTAACGTAAGTATGGCAGTGACAGTGTATTGCGGCATGCTAATGTTTGCAGATTTGCTCCAAGAGATGTCCCTGCTCCAGAGACAGCAAATGGACTTCTAAGGCTATTCGAGCACTTCAAGATACCAAGTGCATTCATTGCTGAAAGCACGCAAAATATCTCTCAGTCTTTTGCAGCGCAGAAGGACATCGACGGAACGACTTACGTTTGGTTCCACTTCCTCTGCAAAACAGTGACTGTGGAGGGAAATCGCATCGTCCATCAAAGAGACTCCAGGCGAAGCTGTGGCAACATAGACAAGGCGACGCTCGCTACACAGCAACAGAGCCAGGCGGACTTCTCTTGGTTGAAGCCTGGCTTCGTCTTAAAGGTGAGGAAGCGGCCAGCTTTGCCCAGAATGCCCAGTCGAACGAGAACGTCGAGTAGTGATGCGACGATGGCTCCGGCGTCGGTAGAGCCGTTGGTCGAATTGTTCTGTTTTGGTGCGCCCGCGTCATTGGGAGATCGTTTTCGCAAGCTTGCAGGTGTTGCCATCTGCGACGACATGGTGCAAGATCCGTATGTCCTTCTTGAAGTTGTGCTCGAAGAGATGTACAAAGTGCTCGATCATACTGGTTGGGAGATTTCTCGGGTCTTCGGCACTATTGAAACAGTAAGTGCGAGCCTGAGAGTCCAGTTTGCTGCTCGTGTCTCATGTTGTTACAGAAAACCCTAGAGCTTGCGACGACACCCGGAAAAGCCAAAGAGCTGCCTCAAGACCATTTCACAGGTCTTCACAATCTCGCTAAGCACGTCACATACCTACGAGAGAACTGCGATTCTGCGTTGGCAACGCTCTCTGGCCTGCGCCATCACCACTCAGCTGCTATTGGCGAGCACCCTGAGCCAGCGCAAGAATTCACGCGACAAGCGCTCGAGTACCGTAAGACGCTCTTCCAGTCTACACAGCGCCGGTTGGCCAGCTTAGACAAGCGCATGGCGAACATTATCCAGCTTTCCTTCCACCTCGTGACTGTAGGCGACAGCCGCATCATGATGTCTGAGAATCAAAGCATGAAGACCATCGCAGTCATGACGCTTATTTTCATGCCTCTTAGCACAGTCGCTGGGATCTTTGGGACGCAGTTTATGAAGCTGGACGAAGATGGGCCATGGCATATACGCGTGTCCCAGGACTTCTGGCTATTATGGGTCATCGCAGTGCCGCTGACTGTCTTGGTAGTGACTATTTGGCGCGTCTGGTACTACGACGCGAGAGGTCGCTTGATAGATGAGTTACCACCGCGCGGGCGTGATGAACGTGGGTGGATGGGATGGAAAACGGTGGTCCTCCTTGGGAAGAGAAGAAAGCACGACGTCAGATGCACGGATTACGAGAAGGCCTACGACGCAGGCGCAACTGTACCTAGGCAGCCTCCACTTGAGCACCACAGCACATAACGTTGTATCTCTCTGCTCGATCAGCTATTTCACTATTTCATTAGAATTCTTCGACCAGCATCATGGGGTTGATCACAACCAGTGTAAAGATGTAGCTGCCGCAATTCCGTCTTCCCATACATTTCCAGATTACTACAAAGTGTATATGCCGTCAGAGACTCGACTCGTAGCATCAATCGTGTTCATCAAACGTTCTCCCTGTTCATTTATTCTACAAGATATCTGTCTTTGAACAACACATGTGTGGGCGGTCTCAGACCTCTGGCGGTAAGTGAGCGCAGGCGCTTGCTTCTAACTTGAGCACAGAAAGCGCAACGCTCGACGGCCTGGCAAGCGCGCGAGACAACATGCCATCACGAGCTTGCAGCATTGTTGCATTCTAGCCCGTTCATTCCGATCCACTCTCTTGCAGAACCATACATTTCTTGGTTCGTTGAAGTTATATAGTCCCAATCATTTCCCGCCATCGCTGCGCCATTCATTTCATAGTCTTCGCTCAAGATGTCACAGTCAAGCAGCTCAGTCAGCTCAGCGCCTCAACCTCTTCTTCATCTGAGCGCTGTATCTCCCTTTTCGATCTGTTCAACAAACGCGGATGCTCCCTCCAGCAGGCCCAACTTGATGCAGATCTTTCCACGCCCTGCGCCGTTCATATTTCCCCAGCCAGCAGGGCCCCCGGTCATTATCACTCGCGTCTACGTTCTCCCATACGGTCCGCTTTCTCAGCCAATCGTCTTGCCTACACGCGAGACGGCAATAACGATGGATCGGATCTTGCTTTCAGGACAGCTTGTACCGGTTTTCATCACACGAGACGATGGCACTCCGATAACTACACCTAGACCGGATGACAAGATAATACTGCTGCCGCCCCTCATCGCCGCGCAGTGGACGATTTTCTCGCCGCGAATACATATCAGGCAACAACCGAGTCCTGCGCAACAATCGACGCTGCCCCAGCAACCGCCGGATCCGCAACGAGGACCGGCACCTGTCCTCCCTCAACGACCACCCACATCACCATTGACACCTCCCGAACCATCTGAAGAAGGAAACCCACACCATCCTAGTCCTTCAGCCCCGGCACCACTTCCCGAATCAGTTCGAGCTCAACAGCAAATTGATCGACTGCGGTTGTACGCAAACAGACTGGTCTACGTGCCGCGCATACAAACCACCCTGCCCACCGTCCCTGACCCCCTTCAACGATACCGCGATGCTCCCCGACTACAGGCCCTCCAACCCCACACGCTCACCATCAGCGAACCCACATTCCCGAGATCACCATTCTGGATGAACATACAGTCCTTGCGCCAGTCCCACCAGCGTCGTCTGTTCGCTTAGAGAGCCGACTGCCCCGTAGCGCTGTTCCCAGAGATCAGCCCTATGCGTGATGATCCGAATCCAGACTACACCAGTGTCCCCGACGACATGAGTCCCTTGTTGACGAGGCCGCGGTGTCGACGTCCAGAGCTGCCCGAGGTAGGCGTTACACTGCGGTGCATGCCACACCTGCGTCTTACGGCATGGCGAGAGGCGAGGTGTGCGGCGGGGTTGGATACGAGAGAGTTGGATGAGGAGATCGTAAGACGAGCGGTGTTGCAGCCACAGATTTGGCCGGATCTGTACTGGTTGATGGAGAGTGCTGGGGTCTTGGATGGTCCAATGGGCGGTGATTATGGGGGCGACGGCGATGGTGACTGAGAGGATACGAAGGTAGATGGCGACGCGAGAATTATGAAGAGGGTACCAAAGGAGATGAAAGAGCGTTCCTTATAGAGAACGCCGCTAAAGAGACGAAAGCCGCTCTGTCCAGGGTTTGAGAGGCTTGATACAGGATATGCAAAGTGTCAACTGCACACGCGAGCTATCCGTCTATACATTCCAACTACAGAGCCAACCCACGTTCTCTTCTAGAACACAAAGCGCCTCGCTACATGCAAATGTCGACAGGGTATAATGACAAAGTAAAACGTTTGTGCTCAGCTCCCACACGGATCCAGTTCACCCCAGCCCGTCTTTGAAGAGGGCACCTGCGATGAGCAGAGAAAGCGGGAACATAGCTCTAGCCGGATCAAGAGGGTGCTACCGTCGACCCTGTTGTGTTTGTTAGGATGCGCTCTGGCACAGTGGTCGATTGCACAGGAAGCTTACCAGGCTACTTGATCCTCCAACAGCTACCCGTTGCTTACCCAGCCAGCTCTTGGGAGCTTCACTGCGACGTTGAAGGACGACAGTGTTGCTTTGGAGACGCATGGTCATATCGTACCAGGCTGAGGTGATGATCTTGTTTTCGCGGCGTAGATTCTCGACCTCCTGCTGGAGTTCAACCTGAGCCAAGTCAGTCACATGCTTTGTTTTCGTAGTCTGTTGGTGATGAACGTACCGAGCCCTTCTCCGCTGTCTCCTTCTTCGCTGATGCCAGCTGTTCCCGCAAAGTATTGTTTGCGGCCATCTGCTCTTGGAGATCCTGTAGCGATCATTAGCAGGTGGTCCTGCGATTGCGCGCTAAGGGAAGAGAGAGAAACAATGCCAGAATCGATGATACTTCTTCGCCGCCAGGCGAGGGACAAACTTGCCGCACTCTCTAAGCCATTGGTCGAGTAGAACTCAGTGCTGGCTCTGACAGCTGCTGGTCTTTTCTGCGGCGAGATCAACTGTGTGACGCGACCCCACGTAGTTTGTCCCGTGCCAGCCGTCGAAGTCGACACCTCCGGTAGCGACTTGTCCTTCCCCGAAGGGAGCCTATCTGGTGATGCTGGTGAAATGAGCGTAGCGGCAGAGTACGACGGATCGAGGCGTTGCCGTGTCTTCATCGTCGATACCGCTACGTCAAAAGCGGAGGAAGGTGATTTGGTGTGGGAGTGTTGGCTGATGCTTACTTTCTTCGCTTTTTCGAGCGCCGCTTCTGACGAGAGAACTGTTTCGGCGATCTCAGACGATGTCGTGTCAAGCACGTTCGATTGTGACTCTGCTGGTGCGCTGATGACAGATTGTATCTGACCACGTATTTGCTGTAGGGTCTCTGCCCTCTTCAGCTCAAGTAGTTCTGGAGACAGGTTCTCGCGATCGAGAAGCGCTGCGCGCAGAAGACTCGCTTTCTCTTCGTTCGCAAGCTCCAGATCCCGAAGCTTTTGGTTTGTTCGTTGCTGCAACGCCAGCAGGCGCTCGTGCTCAGCAGAGACGACTTTGGCCTTGGCTTCGTCATCAAGCTCAGACTTCTTGTTAAGCTCGTTGCGGAGCTCCGCCATTTGCAGGTCCTTCTCACGCAGCCTTCGATGGAGCTCTTCTAACTCCTGCTCGGCGACTTGTAGTTTCTCATTCTGCTCGAAGAAAGGTTTCTGGCTTTCCTCGTCCTTCTCTACCATCATGTCAGATCGGAGTCCCAGATTTTCGGTCATCTGCTTCAATGTCTCGGCCTCCAGGCTCTTCAAACGTGCTGTGAGGATGTCGACCTTCTGTTGCAACGCTATTGTATCAGCGGTCACTCGCGCATCAGTCGTTCGTGAGGTGTCGGGGTCTGGAACTGCTTCGTCCTGCTCAAGCTCATCTTCGAGGCTACCACCCCGATCAGTGTGATTCGAGGATTCTAGCTCCCGTATCTTATCTTCGAGGTCGTTCTTGGCGTCTTCGGCTTTGTATTGAAGCTCTCGTGTCTGCTCAAGCTGCTTCATGAGCAGGAGATTTTCGTGTTCGATTCTGGTTCGCTTGCCCTTCTCCTCAAAGATGGCCTGTTCGCAATTGACGAGCGTCGAACTGTTCTCTTTGTTAACTTTCTCTAGGGCCTCGCATCGCTCTTCGATAGCCTCCAATTGCTGTAGTCGTTCTCGTGCTTGCTGGTAGTCCTCACGCAATTGTTCCAGATTCTTCGTTTCCTTGGTGAGCGTCTCGATCTTCTTCTTGAGATTCTCGTTGGCCTTAGATCGCTGACTGAGCTCATCACGCTCCGCTTTGAGGACCTGTAACTGATCGCGAAGGTCCTGTTTCGATCCTTCCTCACTCTGGAACCGCTCTAGCCGTCTGTTCTGGCTCTCTAGGATGTCCCTGGCATGAGCCAGATCGGTCTCGAGCTGATCGATGTACTGTCGATCCCGCGCTAGGTCGTTACGTAGCTGCTCGACGTCATCTGAGTTCCCGGGCTTTGCTGCGCGATTATCCAAGTGCACCGTTGCTTCGGCCAGGTCTTCCTCAAGTTGGGAAATCCGACTGCGCGAGGTTTCCAACTCTTGCTTCAGTTTCCCGACGTGTTGCCTCAGAGCGTGTCTGTCCTTGTTGGCTTCGACCAATTGGGCTTCTTGCTCCAAGTCCGAGTCTCTCCCAAGTGTGGTCGTCGGGCCGGATACGGCTCGCGTGGGCGTCCTGTACCCTGACAGATTGGGCTCCACTGTAAGTTCTGAATCCACGCCAAGGTCTGACATTCTCATGTCCAAGGCTTGCATCTCCTGAATAGCGCCAGCAATCTGTTCGGCCGTCTTTGTGCCCAACTGAGCCATTACTTGCAGCATGCGCTGATTGCTCTTCGGTGAGAAGCAAGCAGCGAGGAGGACTGCCATGGTCAATTTTGCCGTGAGCATAGTCGATCCTTCCCTTGCGCCTGACTTCAGATCAGGTATCATGCGTTTTGTCAGGACAGGAAGCTGCTCGCATTCCTCCCGTATGTACGTCGATACGGCGCGCTCGATGTGCTTGAGGTTCTGCCATCTTGGTATCCAGTTGTTGCTCTGTCTTCGATCGCTGCTCTCTTCGAATATGGGGAGGGACTCGCTGAAGTATTCGCTATCGATGTCGTTGAGGATCTGCCACAGCGTCTGACCGTCCTCGAGCTGGTTCCAAGTGCTCACTCGGCCTGGAAGATCGAAGGTATTGACCTGTCAGAGTTTTGTCAGAATGCGCGGGGCCTCGAGGAAAGATGTATCGTGTACCCAGTCGAGCAGAGCTCGAAGCAGCTCTGGCTTGAAGTCATCCATGGTGAATGAACAGGGCTCACCACCCGTAAACGCGCGTTTGTATTCTGCTTCGTGGTTTCAAGTAGGGCAGGCACAAGCTAGGCATCATGTGTGGGCGTGGATAGGCGAATCATGCGAGGGTGGTGGAAGCTGTTTGTGTTGACGCGTTGGTGATCGATAGGCGGTGGACGTGGGCGATTACCATACGCTAAATCGATCGTCTCCCGCCGCGGAGGTGCACGTCAATAACGTCGCGCTGACTGAGGCAGGGCTAAAGAAAGTGTCTGGGAGCACGCCGCAAAATATCGAATTGGGCGCATAAGGATGCGATTGAGCTGAGCGACCAGTCTCAGCGTGCTGTGGAACGCAAAGCTTGAATGTTTCCTGATCTGGTGGGGTGGGACAGAGCGCCTGCCGCTGCAGGGTCCACTGGAAGGCTGTCTTTGGCAGATCCAACACGAGCTGGCTGCGACTTCACAGGTGCCAACCCAAATGGGAGGCTTTGGAACGAAGCGGATTCATGTGCAGACAGGCGGACGAATGATGGTTTGCCTTGGGCAAGGCTCGCAAGTTGTTTCATGAATCCACACAAGGTACTCTAGTTAGAGACAAGTCACGGGACTGCTCTTGTAATCAAATTGCAAATAGGTATCGTGAGTGCCTACAGTCCATTCTGAACTCCGTACTCCAAAAGCGAGTGTGATCATTTACAGTCGTGGACCTTGACAATGGGGTGTATACAATGAAGGTCGTCATGCGTACTCAGGTAGTCTACTCCTCGCCTTGTGTTGTGACAACGCCGTCTTCCTCAATCTCGACCTTGTACTGCTCACCCATGGTCGTGACAAACTCCAAGGCAGAGGCAGGTGCATGAGCAGCAAAGCCCTTGATGATGTCTAGGGTTATACGTCAGTACCTGGTGCCTGGAGGCAATGTGCGCACTGAGCAGCATGAACCTACTGTACTCGTGGGTGATGACACCCTTGGCCTTTCGGATACTCTCTTTGGCCTCCTCTACGATGTGGTCTGGAGTCTCGTTGGGAAAGCTGATAATGACGGATCTCTGAGGAGCGACAGCCATGGTGGTAGCGGCGAACAGGGCGGTCAGAACAGACAGGGTGGCGAAGCGCATGTCGAAGGTTTTGATTGTGTGCAGCGAGGATGATACAAGTGAGGTGTCTAGTGTTTAGTCGCTGTTCGGCGGTGTGATGTTTGTGTGGGCTTGTAGATTGTAAAGGAAGGTGGATGCCTGGTGCCAATATGGAGTGCCCGAATGTAGCAAGCCTCGGGAAATGCGTCATTTGCGCCTTCTCCGGTTGACGCCGTTGGAGGACGAACAGCCACCGCAACCCCTGCCAATCACTATCAAGCTCGGCATTCCACCCATCACCCGTCACCAACCTTGGCATCAATAAGAACAATCGCAGGGCCGGACAGTCAGGCGTGAATATCACGGCCATCTCGGGTTCGAAAATCGACTCCGACTCTCACTCTTGACATGCGTCGTAGGAATTGTTTGCAGAATCAATAAAGAGCGCTGGTCTCATCAATGCCCATAAGGCGTACGCACACAAAGTCACGCCTTGGTTGCAGCCAGTGCAGGAAGCGGCGAGTCAAATGTGACGAGCGGGTCCCACAATGTTCGTCCTGCGTCCAGCGTGGTGAGAGCTGTGTTTACATGAGATTTCCGACCAAATCGACACCATTTACACCATCGAAGGTGGCCACGCCACCGGTCACATCTACGTCCACCTCGCCATCAGAGACAAGTACAGACCAAAACCTTCCAGCTCTCCATGCCGCTTTTCACAACTCCACAGAGGATGCACCATCGGGTCCAGATAGAGTCCGTGAGCTCGAGCTTCTGCACCACTGGTGCTTGAGGACTTCCAAGGACTTCACACCGGACTTAGTGGACCTCTTTCAGGACTATCTTGTCAAGGTGGCTCTGAAAAACCAACATCTGATGAACGCCTTACTCGCACTTTCGTCGTTCCATATCGCCTGTGAGACCAACGACCCAGCTACCTCTCGCGATTTTACAAGCACAGGTATGAGCTACCACACTAGGGCTGTTGCTGGATTGCGTGCTGTCCTTGGTTCTCTCTCGCCTGAAGATTGCGATCCCGTGTTCGCAAGCTCAGCTTTTATCATGGTGTGTGTCATGATATCGCCCTTCCTTCCTGTTGGCCAGATACGAAATTCCGACTTCACCGCTGAAGCTATCCTTCCGCTCGCCGACATACTACGCGGTCTTGCCCTGGTCGTTGAGACCTCGCAACGTAAGGTGCAGCAAGGTCCTCTTAGTGGTATTTTTACAGTCGCATGGCCGAGCCTACCACATTCGACTGTCTCGCCCGTTCTCGAAGACCTGCGCAAATTCAATGCAAGCAGATCAGACCCTGCCACCGCACCTATATTCGAGCATGCCATTCAGGCTCTTCAGAAAAAGATACTGGACAACACTGCAGTGTTTCCATGGATTGCAATTGCTGGACTGGAATTTATCGAGCATCTGAGGTTACAGGACCCGGTTGCAATGGCCATCTTCATGGTTTGGGGTGCGGTTACGCATATGGCAGACGACCAGTGGTGGGCGAGGTTCTCAGGGAAAAACTTGGTAAACGAGACCTCGATTATCATGACCTCAAAGGGGGTCGAGCTTGCAGGCATCATCACATGGTGCCGCCGAGAGGTTGGCTTGAGTGAACACCCTTGAACCACTGGCCTCCCTTCCGCCGTCTACTACGCATTACCAGCTCCGAGCAGCCACTTGGCAAGATGCAATATGACAGCTCGTCAAATCTAAAACTATGGTGATTTCATTACGCCAAAGTGTAGAGCCTTTTTGGCACTATTCGACAGCTTATTAGCTTGGCTCCAATAATTTGTAGGCTTCAGAACTGGCAAACCCCAGTATACATGCCCCTAAAGATATCCTTGCGGGAAGCAGAACACGTAACACGTACCTCGATTTGCTCACCCTCCTACTCTAATTCGCTCGAATTCGCCTTGACACTCTCCTGCAACTGCGTATATCCATGTCCATAAGCCTCCTTCAACAACGCCTCAACCTCATCCTTCATCAGATTAGTAATCTCATCCGTCCCCTCGTCCTCAAAATTCTCAAACTTTCTCTCAGGAAACAATCCCCTCATAATCTCAACTATCCGACTGATCGGCGCCGGAGCAACCATGCCCAGCAACCTTCTCCCCTCGAGCCCTGGATGCGCTAGAGCGATGACATGCAACTTCGCGTCGTCTCGAACGTCGATGAAGTGCTCCGGCGCCCGCTTGAGCGCATCGTACTTCCCATCGAACACATTCTTGATCCATCCAGCAGTAGTGGGATAGCCCTGATACCGCGGCTGCAGCACCGGTCCAAGGTTGCCATTCGGATTCACGCAATTCACCACGATGCTCGATCCACTTTGCTTTTTCCATGCCGCCATCGCACGCTCGACTTCTACCTTCGACGCGGAGTACACGGTGGCGCCGCCTGCGTCTGCGCCCTTCTCGGCGACCGCATCTACGGCCTCTTGGTTGAATGTGCGCTCATCCACGGTGAAGCTAATGCTCGGTTTAGGCTGCGTGACCGCGAACGAAGAAGACGTGTACACGAAGCGGGTTAGTCCTGCAGCGGATGCGGTCTTGAGCGCACCCAAGGCCATATCGACGCTGTGCGGGATAGCGACTGCAGGGTCACGGCCGCCGGTCATATCGTGCGCTACGTGAATGAAGCCGCTTGCACCTATCGACAGCATCAACAAACATCCTGCGTGGCATCCACCTCCCCGCGTTTCAATATCAACGCACCTTTCACCGCTTCCGCGAATGCATCTTCCTTCGTCACGCCCGGCACGGAGACGAGCTCAAACTTCCCCGCGCCATGCTTGGAGTCGAAGTAATCTTTCAGCCACTGGTTTTTGTTTGCGTCTCGAGACGTGCCGCGGACTTTGAAGCCAGCAGCTAGCACTTGGTCGGCTACGTGCGAGCCGATGAAGCCACTGCAGCCCGTGACCACGACGGTGTCGCCGTATGGTATGGCGGGATTGGGGATGCCGGGGATGGTCATGCTTTCGTGGGTTCCGGTCAGGAAGGGAACTTAACAAGAGCACGATTGAACCTCAAAATATAAGATCTTCTGTTAGAGGGCCTTTAATATCAGCGAAGGAGTCATGTTCGCAATGGTTATTGGTAAGTAGTGGCGGCACTAGTGACGTCTCCGAGATGACGTAACAATCAGTGTAGATCAGTATCCCACCAGCAGCCAAATCGGACAGCCGCAGGGTTCGCTCGGGGTCAACAAGGACCGAAGCAGGCTCACAGTGGACGTAAATGGAGAAGAGAAAAAGCAATAGCTTGAAGTACTTGAGAAACTCGGATGCTTTCATTTCGGTGCCTGGCAGCACTACTATCTACGATCGGTGCGATACATGAATGACGAACTCCCCCAAATGATGTTGATAAACTACCCACCGTTCGTGTTACGGCTAGGCTCGAGCGGTAAACGTTTTATGGCGCCCTTGGGCGCTGAAGAATACAATCGGTATGAAGCGAATCGATGAGGGTAAGACAAGGGCAAGAATGGGCAAGGGTTGTACAGAAGCAAAGGAAAGAAAGCAAAAGCTTTATGCAGCGCCTGGTGATGCATCACAGCCCAGCTCCACAGATGCTGATGTCGCCGTACTATACAAAGCAATCTGTCAAGAATGAGCGATGTGAATGTAGCTAGAGCGAAAGCTCTCAAGCGAGTCTAAGCAAGGTCAAAAGATAGAAAAGATCACTGCTCGAAGATGACAGCCAATGTCAACACCGAGACAAGATCGCCAGTCGAGGTGGAAGCATGTCGCGTATCGATGAGGCGTGAATGATGCGTTGAGCTCGACCGTAACTCGTCAGATCGTAACGTCGTCAGGAACCTTGTAGCTAGAAGAAGTTGCTCACTCCAGCAGGCTGAGCCACGCCGTACTGCTGATAGGACTGGTTGTGTGCAGAGTTGTTGAAGTGGTGAGGTACAGGCGGGTTGCTCAGCCGGTGGGGTTGACGGTGGGGTTGAGGCGATGCGATGTTGGCGCCGTAGTTTGCAGAGGCAGTGTACATGGGAGGCTGGTAGGCAGGGCTTGCTTCAGACGTCTGAGCACCTGAGACTGTGCTTGGGGAAACGTGACCGGATGGCGGAGCGCGACCAGTAAAGGCCGCGAGACGGCCCTCACGCTCCTGCACCTTGGTCTGAATGCGACGACCGTAGGGTGTTTGGCGGATCTGAGGCAAGATAGGGCGCATGGCATCAATCAGGTGCATACAGAGCTCAGATGGAGCGAACTCGAGAGCAGTCTGGATGACATAGTTGCCATATGAGTCGCGCATGAGCCTCTCAAGCTGCTCAACGTCGAGCAGCTCCTCGATCATGGCGGCCTTGGTAGACATCTCAGCGCAGCGGATGCACTTCTCGATGACATTGGAACTGAACTTCTGCATGGAGAGCTCAGCAATTTTGCCCTTGAATCCAAGACACAGCGGTGTCGTGAAATTGGGGTCGTTGAGATCAAGGATGTACTGGACAACGTAGTTGCCGAAGGGATCTTGAACGAGGTGAAAGCTGTGTGCAGTGATCTGGCGGATCAGATCGACCTTTTGGAATCCAGACGCGTGGTCGATGCAGCGCTGGAGAACACAGCAGCCGTGACGATGGGTACCAACGATGATGCAGTGCTCACCGACAGCATCGAAGATGAACTGAGCCTCTGCGGACTTGAGGTGGTTGAGGCACTTCTGGATGACATGGTTGCCGTTCAAGTCCTGGATGAGGTCGACAACCTGACCAGACAGAGCCTGGATGATGATCTGCGTCTGCTCCTCGGTCGAAATGAATTCAATCATCTTCTGTAGAGCGCGGGTACCATGCTGGTTCAGCGCAATAGACACCATAGCAGGGGCAGCGTTGCGGACAAGAGTGGTACGCTGCTCATCGTTGGTGAATTCCAGCAGCTTCTGGCAGAGGTAGTTGCCGAAAGGATCGGTCATAAGCTCGACAACATGCGGAGCAGTCTCATCGAAGATGATCTGGAGGAACTCTGTGTTGCGCTCTTCCAGCTTCTTCTGCAAGAAGCGGCAGCCGTGCTGGTCCTTGCACAAACTGTAGATCTCATGGCGAGGCATGGTCTTCAGATCATAATTCATGAAGCGGTTGGCATCGTTCTGCAGGCGGCGGCTCTGAATTACACGGGCTTGGCTGTCTTGGACACGACCATTAGGTCCATATGTGGCGTACGGGTTGAAGTATTGACCAGGACCTGCATACATGCCGTTGGGTGCGTAAGATTGAGGAGGGCCACCGTACTGAGGTCCCAGTGACATGCCGTTCATGGCATTGTTGAGCATGTTCATGCCATAGCCGTAGTATGAAGGGTTGCCGGCAGTCGTGGAGGAGTACTGCGACGTGGCTGGCGAGCCGACTGTGCTGCTGACGCCACCATTGACCGGAGCTGTCGAGGTGATGGAGGGGCCGAACGGTGGAGCACTCGCGTGAAGACCGGAAGAGGGGGAGCGGTACTCCTGCTCCTTGAAGCCAGTGGATAGCTCACGGCTGTGGCGGTGAGACACTGCATGGGGAGGGATCCGGCCAAGATTGGCGTTGTGCTGATTGAAGTGCTGCTCAGCGTGCGCATTGATGTTGCCATTTGTACCATTGCCATTCGCCCCACTTCCGTTCTTCAAGGTAGGGACATTGCTGGCAGAGAACGACTGGTTCAACTTGGGCATGCCGCTGCTTGGGCTTGCAAAGCTGGAGCGCTGGTTGTCGGATCGAAGGGGGCTGGTGAAGTTGAACTCGACAGACTGGCGGTTGTTCTTGGGTGTAGTCTGGCCAGCGGCAGTGCCATTCTCATACTCTTCAGCTTGCGACCCTTTACGGAACGAGTTAGCAGGAAGCGACTGTTGAGCCTGACGATGAGTACGGTAGTGCGGCCAACCAGACTGGGACTCCGGACCGGAGGATTGGGAAAGGGCTAAATCAAGCGCAGCAGAAGAGGCAGAGAGGCTCGTACCATTACCTGCGTCGCCGCGGCGGACAAGGATGGGAAACTTGTCGTTGGTGTTGCTCATCTGGAGATAAGCCTTGTGATCAGGCGACGCGGCTGCGTTGTGCTCGTTGTCCTCTTCTCCAAACAGGTAGCCCGTGGTGTCGATGTGGCCAAGGACAGATGCCAAGTCTGGCAGGTTGTCACGACCACGGAGATCAAGACCAGTCACGGGCATGGACATGCGGTTGTTCCTGTAGCAGCTCGGTTAGTTTGTGAACTTTGCCGACGTGTTGGAGTCTGGAAACGTGGTTGTGGGGCTTGTGCCGAAGTCCACGTCACCAAGCAAGAGTGACAGGTGAAAGAGAAGAGGCGGTGTCCTTACTTTCGCGAGGCAGGGCTCAAGGGAGTAAAGTCATCGTTGTCGAAGTCATCGTGCTCTTCGTCAGAGTTGCGGCGAGTGCCAGGCACAGACTGGGAAGGAAGACCGTTGTTGTTGAAGAACGAAGACGACGGAGGCGAGGTGACCTGGGAGTTGGCACGGCTGCCGCGAGGTGTGATTCGGGTGGGCTGTTGGATGCTAGACATGCTAAAACGATTTGGGCGTGAAAATGCGTTTGGGAACCCGTTGTCGCTGTATTCTGGGGGAGTTGTGGGCTGGCTTTGCGCGGGCTTGTTTAAACGAACTTCAGAAGAGAGACGATGGATCTCTTCCTCCCCGCGTCTTGACTGCAGATCGATGAGTTCCATTTCAGCCTCAAAGCGTCTACGCTGTTCCTTCAGATATTCGTACTCAAGCTTCTTCTTTTCGAGCTGAAGAGCAGTTAGCACCGCCGCGCGGTCGACAAGCATGTGCTTTTGAGGCAACAAGTAGTGATAGAGGGCAGGCAAGAAAGATAAGAAGATGTGGGTAGATGAATGGTTCTGGGTCCCTCGGAGGTACAGAAAAGTACAAGTTATAGCGGTAGCAAAAGTGGGGAACTGGGTGGAAACGCGTGGGTGGAAGAAACACGTGGGGAGGTGCAGGTGTTTATCGAACAAGTAGCGCAAAGGAGGGGAGGTGAGAGAAAGTGGAAAGTCGAAGTGAATGAGAGTTGCTTACCACTTGAAGCTTGTGATAGGTCTGTATTCAGGGTCGTCAGCAATATTCCTTCGTTCACGTTCTTTAATTCGGTAGCCAACGTCACCAAGACCCTGGTCGCACAATATGCATATGCAAGCAGAAGCTGGCACAAAACACACGTCCGTACAGTTGGGGGCACCTCTGTTGCTTCTGTACCAAATCGACAGGGCTCCACTACGTACCGCAGTTGTGAATTCCTGTGGCTCAGCCGCTTGCCTGCGCTGCTGACCGATCGGTGACAGTGGGGTGTTCAAAGTCGGTATGTTGTTCGTAGTAAAGCGTCGGTGCAGCTGCCCGCGCACATCGCCAGTATTGGACGTGGCAGCCTGCGAGCCAAAGGTGCTGCGCAACGGAGACGTGAGGCCGAGGGCAGCAAACGACGACTGCTCCTCGCGAGGAGAGCGGAGACCACCACGGTCGCCGAAGCCGGATGAGAAGGCCATGGTCAACTAGAAATACACTGCAATCTGGTCAGCATATTTGACCCTCACATCTGGAGTGTGGGGTTGAGGGCGGTGAGGGAGGGGTCGCTGCAGCTGCGCAATGCGCGCCTGCCCTCTGAACAGCGCACACAACAGCGTGGCCATGTACAGACAGGGGCTCTACGTACACGGTCAAGATACTCGTAATCGTACACAGGGCCGGTGCCCTCGGAGGCCTTTGTTGTGCGGACGCGAATGAGGGGATGTCGTCAACCAGCAGAAGTCAGTGGTGAGGGCTGGCTCAGAGGCACGGTATCTAGGTAGTGGCACGGGGTGAGGCCTGATCTATGCGCCAGACCAGCCAAAAGTGGATATACGCGGCTCGTAGAAGAGACCAACAGGAGAAAAGGTCAAGATGTGCCGTCTGTCAGTCGTCGAGAATAGTTTGAGCTCTTGTGGGTAGAGGGGAAGGAGCGGCCTTCCGCAGCGAAGTTCAAATGGCAGGCGTGGACCCTGAGCTCTTTGGGAAGGCGCCGTGCATACGCGCTACTGGCCTCACACGGGAATCAGCACTGTGCTTCAGGACGACCCGTGCCCTGGCCTTGAGCGCACATGCACTGCTCTGTTTCGATCACGCTGATCTACATAAACTTGCATCTGCCGTGGGTTCTCCAGCTTTCCTCATTCTTCATCCCTTCCGAGCTGTGCTGGAGCTCAGCACCGTCTGTCAGCCTTCCCGCCAGCCACCGTGCCACTGTCAGTTCGCAGCGCCTCGGCCCATCCTCTGGTAAACTTCTGTTCCAAAGGATCCACTGGCTGCCCAATTTGCGCGGTAAACGTGGTGCAAGGCTCCTTGACAAGGTGTCAAGCAGCTTCCAGGCCTCTGGACCCCTCCAAGGATATTGAGTACCGCCAAAACAGTGGGCTGCAGACGAGGCTCACACGTCATTTAGCAGTGGCTTCACTCCATCGTCACACCGTGCAGCCAATCAACCCCCGCTCATGACTGGAAGGCAAGGGAGGGGCAGCGCTGTTGCTCACTTCCACGGCCGGAGCGCGAGCAGCGGGGCAGCTTTGCTCGTTCTATTCGTGAGCGCCGACAGATGCCGCCTACTTGCTGCGTTAGGTACCTCAGCGGCGGTGGAGCACTATTCCCCTCGTGTTCTGTCAACCATGTTCAAGTTAACGACAGGCAGTGGAGAGTTAGAGGCGAAGATGCATTTGACGTGCTCAGCATTGCCGTGTTGACTGTAGACGCACTGTGCAGGACCTTCCTGGAGAGTCCAGGCATGTTTGTTGATCCTGTAGAATTGATCTCAAGCAAACATCACTATCCAATAGCGGTGAACGGCCTACAACAACATCAACCACCCACTGTCCCTCGTGATGTCCTCATGCTCAGCAGACTAGCAACATTCCACCGACTTTCTCTAGAAATGGTCACGAAATCAACTTTCCCTTCACTCACTCTTGGGCACACACGGCAACCAAGGCCCATGGCCCGGTCTTGCGCAATCCACGGCAATCATGGCAGACGCGGTTAGGCTAGGAACCGCACCTGCAATCCTACACCGCTATCTCGAAACAGACCACGCTAGGCCTCGCCCGCCGCGTTTCAGGTCGAGGGTCCAGCCATTCGCTTTTCTGTTTCCCCGCACTGCGAATCGGCTACCGCCGTCTCAGCCCGCCCGTCACTTCAGCGGAAGAGCAGCCGCCAGCACGAGAATTGATTTCCGATGGCGGCAGCAACATGTTCTCACGGAGATGGGGGGATCAAAACTGATTGGTGGTAAACCATCTGGGTCGTAATCTCGAGCCTGAGAAGCGCTGCACAACATCCATGCTGAAGACGTGAGAGGTGTGAGGAAAAGCAGTCTTGTACTCCCACATCGACATCGCTTCACGTTTCTTGCTGCAGCGTCCAGCGGCGCTGCGGGGCATGCTTCGAGAAGGCTGCCCGTCATCGGACGACTGCTGCAGGCGCCCGTGACAACACATACCGAACGCCCGCAACGTGCGCTGGCTGGCGAGCGAGCGAACGTGGCAAGCCGGGCTCAGGGCGCAAACCTTATTTCTGCATGTCAGTGCTGGCTGTCGGTGCTGGCAAGGCGAACTCGAGGGGCATGCAAGGGCAAGACATGATGGCTTGTGGAGACGTCATGAAATTATAGGCCCGATGGAAGCTGTCACAAATGCGAATGATATGGTGGTGAGCAGATAATGTACGCTAGGACAACGGTTGTGCTCTACTGCGCTCTGGCAACTCCGAGCAGCCATTTCGCACTCAAAAGGATACAAGTTTTTGAAGAAAAGCCAATAAGCTGCCAAACAGCACCAGAAAGACTCCACGCCTAGGCGTGATAAACTAAACCGAGTCCTAAGTCTGACTTGCCCTCTTCAACCTGCTCTTGCCAAGTGGCTGCTTGGAGCTGGTAATGCGCAGCATGCAAATGCAAGGCTGGCGAATTTTCGTCAGTACGAGCTTTGGCAAGTACTCGATACTTTCATATCAGCAAGATGACACAGGATGAGAACGGTCAATGGACAGAATGGGTTACACAGTCAATGCGCTGCATGCATTCATTACATATCTACATTATCGTGAAAGTGTATGGGCGCCGTCTAGTACAGCTTGAGCGAGCGCTTGACGCCAGCGACGGTCTTGCGAACCTCAGACACGCTCCTCTTGGTGGTCGTGTTGCTCACAGGTGTGCGAGCGGGGAAGCCCTCCCACGAGGTGGCGTACTTGGAGACGGCCGCAGCAATACCACGAACGTGCAACAACCACGCATCTTGGTTGAGGTTGGCTACAGTATCGCCAGCTTGGTGGTAATTAGGATCTAAGATGGCGCCTGCTGTGCCGCCCCAGATCTTCTGCTCCTCCTCGGTTTTGACCTCATCGGCGCCAGTGGTGGTTCCTCCAGCCGGGATGTTGGCGTCGAGGAAAGGACCATAGTCAGAACGGCCGTTGAACTCAGTAGCGTTGGAGGGAACACCGACGCGGACGAAGTACTTCTCGAAGAACTCTTCAATGGCATCGCTGCCAGCAGGTCCTGAGAGGCCGTACGCACTGCCATCACCGTCGTAAATCTGGTGAACGTAGTTGGGCGAGGCGATCATGTCAAAGTTGAGGTAAGCACGGATCTTCAGCGACTCAGCCGGGGTCAGGTTCTCCACGAAGTAAGTCGATCCAAGAAGACCGGACTCCTCTCCAGACCAGAAACCGAAAGTGACGGCGTTCTTGACGTTGTACTTGGCGAGTGCCTTGGCAACGTTGAGGATACCAACAGTACCACTGCCGTCGTCGTTGATACCGGGTCCAGCACCGACAGAGTCGGTATGGGCGCCAAGAGCGAGCTGGTTGTTCTTGTCACCGCACTTGCTGGTGGCCAAGACGTTGTGGGTGGTGATGATCTGAACATCAGTCAAGACGTCCAGAGTGGCGGTCACGTTAGCACCGCCCTGGATCTGGGAGACGTAGGCCTGTCCCTCAGCCTGGGTAATGCCAACAGTTGCAACATAGGCGCCCTCGGGGCGAGAAGGAGGGCCAAGAGTGGCGGAAACGGTGCCAGCGACGTTGTTGTATATCACAGCGCCGATAGCACCGGCGCCGCCAGCAAGAGCAGACTTCAGGCCGAACTCGCAGCTACCACGGGATATGAGGGCAATGTTACCGGCCAGAGTGGCTGGGTAGTCGGACGCCTCACAGCCAGAGTTGCTGACAACAACCAGAGGCGCAGTAACAAGGCCGGCAGTGGAGTTCGAGTACTCAAAGAGAGTGGCGTTGATAGCCTTGCCTCCAATGGTGAAGGTGTTGATTGTGCCCTTCAACATAACGTAGTTGGAGAATGGCTGCAGAGTGACATCGTAGTACGAGGTGGACTCCAATTCCTTCTTCAGCCAGTTGACAGTATCATTGTGAGCCTTGCCACCCATGATCCTGTTACGGTCTGGGTAGCTGTAGGCAAAGTCCTGAAGTTGCTGTGCACCCCGCACCAGCTTCTTGGTGGTGATATCGGCTTCGAGCTTCCTCTGCGTATTGGTTAGCTACACGTTCTACGTAAAAATTGGCAAATACGCATAGCCTACCGAAGTAACATCAGGCCTCTTCTTACAGGGCTTGTCGTTCTGTCCATTTTGACGTCCCCTGAGTTCAGTGGTCGCCGACGCAACAGCGGCGAGAGCAGCGAGCGCAACTGTGACCTTCATGTTGACGATGGTCTTGTATCTCAAGCAATGAAGCTGTAAAGATAAAGCAGCGGCTGTGTCTCCAAGTGGAAGCGCAGCAGGCAAGCTTTATACGTAGCCATTGCACCATTCGCCCTGGCATGCCTGCGTAACCCTGCTCCCGCGTGTCGGTTGCGCTTTGTCAACCTCTACCCATCGCACAGGGAGACCGCAGACCTGTTTGCAGCATTCAGGTCCGCTGCCACTACCTGCAATCGCCTGCAATCGCATCCACATCCCCGCTTGCCAAGAATCTCAATATCACTCAACTCTTATCATTCGCCAGAGTCTCCACTCTCCATGCTTGATCAAGCAGCTCGTGAGCACAAGCCCCGCCAATGCCTGCTTCATTGCGGTAGGGTTTCTAGGCACGACTGGGCGTGCGTGATAGTGGCGGGCGATTGCGAGCGTTGCGAAGGATCCAGATGCGCAATTGGCAGGAATCTGCGCGCGGAGAGAGGAAGGAGGAGTCTGCCAAGAAGGCCGGATGAGCACTGTTTGGGAAGGTGCGATGCGGAGCGCTGCAGGAACGCGGCTCTTCGGCGGTCGGGGGGCGATTGTGTCGCTCCACCACCATCAGCGGCGCTTGGGAAGCCTGTTGATTCCCTCTCTTTCCATCAGGAACCGATAGCAGCGCAGCATGCCTGCATCCTGCGAGCGATGTCGAGGTTCAGGCGATTGATGCTGTGCTCGGTATCGCCACATGTCACTCGCCGCCGAAGGCAAATACGGCAGGCTCCATGGCAACAAATAGAAGAGCACTGACTATACATAAGCGAGGTCCCATTCTGTGTCCGCAACAAGACCGTATCACTATACTCACGGGTCAGAGAAACACACCTCAGAAGGCTTGTTGATCGATGAAGAAATCGGAGCAGTGAGTATGACGGATGACAGGCGTGCTTCGTGGGAGAGCCCCGCCTATATACCGTGGAGCACCATGTTGGCCTCCCATGTCCGGAGTTGGTCCCTTGATGCGGCAAGACATGCATTTTGTCTGGGCGTTGTCTTGTCGTGCGCTTGCGATGTCCTCAGTCAACAGACACTATCTAGATTTCACCTCATGCTTATCCACTTCGTGTCCGGAGTCTCCAATACCGTAGATCATGGAAATTCCACCGGTGTACCGCATCGTTTCCCTGCATGTTTAGACATTACACAGCACGACGGTGAAAGTCAGGAAACGTGGGTGAAAGGCCATGTGCATTGTCTTTCACTGTCTCTCAGATGGACGACTATCTATGCCTCTCGCGACTAACAACCAAGGTTTACACCATACAACTCAGCGACTCAACATGGCGACCAACAATCTCCCTTCACGGGAAGATTACATCACTAACCAGATCACGGACATTGATTCATGCGACATTTGCCTGATGCCATTCAATGCTGAGCATCTCCCCGCTCGCCTGTCTGGAACGAATAGCTGTCACCACGTGTTTGGCTCCAACTGCATCAAGGGCTGGCTGAACAGCGGGAACAATAACGCGAACAAGTGTCCAACTTGCCGTGCGCGCCTCTTTGCTTCAAATACTTCCGACGATGATGACGATGATACCGATGACGACGATCAGGATAGTCAGGGTGACCAACGGCGCCAAGCACCATCCGCAGTCCTTCACCAACCCCTTGCAACAGACCATGTGTTCACTTACGACCTACAGCCATTTCAAGGACTAGACGACTACCACGTGGCGTACTCTTTCACGCTCTGCCTCTTTCAGCGCCTAAATCAGCCCAATGCGTTCAACAATGACCGCATCAAAGCGTGCATCGAAGGGACTCTTCGTGACTGCGCCAACTACCACAACTTTATAATAGTCATGAATGGCGAAGCTGACTGGGCTCAAATGATCACTGCGGTGAAGGTGCTGATCGGGGAGTGGATGGTGACTGGAGGTCGCCCAACAGTCATTCGATGTTTACAAATCCTAACATCGGAATTGCCATGGGATTTCTCAAACTTCAATTATGGACCCGAGCCACTTCTGTCTGCACACAACTTCAGCGGGCGTAATGAAGTTGGTCCTATCATCACCGAGCGCTATAGCGATCTCGGCACAGTATTGATCCATGACATTCAAAACTACGGGACTGCTCACTATCTGCTACAAGGTCTTTTGAGCTCATTCACCAAAGGCGTAGCTTATGAATGTTTTCAAATACGCGCACGTATCGATCTCGTCCTCATGGATATGTTACGGCTGAGAGGTATTCGCATCATCGTACAGGAGGAATGGTGCTGGCGCTGCCTCATTCACATGATATCTCGAATGTTGGTTCTTTGGAACGCCACCGGACTACAGCCTTCTCCCCTGTGGGGTATACGGCGGATGGCGAAAGACTTCGAGTGGAAACTTGACGGAAATTACACAGAAGAACTGCTCCTGGCAGAATCTTGTTTCGGCAAAAGCCATGACGGTGGCAACCTCATCGATCACGCTAACGGTGCGTACACAACTGTAACAGCTAATGTCAATCAGCAACAAAATCAGAAAGAGAACAGGCCACAGCATATCGATATCCGCAGCATCACCAGTCACGACGATGCGACCCAGCTGCTCCAAGGGCTCTTGAATTACATCTACCGCAACACTGAACCACTAGATACCCAGCTAGAATCTTCACAGATTCAACGACTTGTCAATACGTTTCTACTTGACGAATTCAACGTGGCCGTCCCTAGAACAGTATGGCCAGGGCTTACCGCCCTGGTACAAGAGCTTCGTCGTCTGCTGAGCATGGACAAGGATAATATCACGACTCGTATGGGGTGGTGGATGAAGGAGATGAAAGAAGTCGCGCGATGGGGGGTTAAACTCACTCAAGAAGAGATCCTTGCACTGATGCCTGGCTGTAATGGCTTTTACAACTGTGGGCGGGATCGATGTGGGTGCAGGTTGCCTGGAAACAAGGTTAAACGCCTCGATGGCGGTCGCTAATGTGCGAGACTAGAAATGTCCATCAGGATAGCAGTGAGACGCTGCACCTGGCCGAAGTAGTTTACAAAGCCTCATGACCAGACAGACAGATACAACGACGGGGCTTGTCTTCAAAATGCTTCCGATGGCGTCCTTCAGTATTCAGACAGAGTACCGAAATGGTAGGTGAAAGCAAAGGCGCAAATTTTCGTAGCCTCTAATCTTGCCAACGCCAGCTCCGGCCCATTTCTTCCCTAATACACGACCATCCTTCTTGATCCCTCTCGACCAAGCCCGCAATGGCTTCGCCAAAGCTTACCACGCGCGACGACTTCATAGCCAACAACCTTCACGTCGTCGACGCCTGTGGTATATGCCTTGACCATTTCAGCGCAGACCACTTGCCCACCTTCTTTGGTAGTCACGGAAGCTGCCGCCACGTATTCGGAGACTATTGCCTAAAGCAGTGGCTGCATTCCACGAACATCAATGCGAACAAATGCCCGACCTGCCGGCACATACTGTTTCTACCTACAACCGCTACCTATGTTGCAGAAGAAGAGACCTACGTCGATGGGGGGTGGGGAGACTACTACGACGAGATCCAGGACGTCCACAATGAGTACGATGCTCCAACAGATGCTGAGCCTCACAACACATTTCTACAGAGTGACCTCCATGATGACTCAGCTGCAGGGTGGGAAGTGCAGTGGGAACCGACGTGGGAAGCATCAACCGGGTGGAACCTGGATGTATCTTCTAACATGGTACCTGCTGAGTCCATCGCCGCTGTACAGTCTCAGGACACGCAAGACGACGAGGGCTCGCTTCTTGTGAATCAGGAAGACATCGACCCGGACGTACCAGTCAGCCTGCAGCAGATCACATGCCCGGCCATGGCTTACGACTTTACTCTATGCTTATCACGCAAACTGAAGCTGGGCGTATGGTTCTCGGATACACAACTTCTCCGTTGTTTGGAGAATATGTGCCTTGACTGCAATATGGACTTCGACATACGCCTCGTCGGTCGTCAGCGGGCCGCCATGATCCGACTGTTGAAAGATCTCATTGAGGAAGAGGTATTTGAGTGTGTTTTCGACTCAAGACTACAAGGTTCCTATGTTTCAAGGCTGGGGGCTTTGGTAGGCTGGCAGCTCGTGCATGATACATTCGAGTGAAAGGGCATGCAGAGGTCGCAATCAGAACCAGGAATTTATCGAAGACACGTCACAGTCTCATTTCGGTCATCAACCACATTCTGGAAGGCCATTCAGGCTACCTGGACTGATACTTGAGGTACGTAGAGCGCTTCACATAACCTTGCATCGCTGATGAAGCTCGAGACCCGAAACACAAGCAAGCACAAGATACTTTGAGCGTCACGTAGTAATCTCAAGCGAAAGAGGAGTCTATGACAGAAGAACTGAAAATTAAAGTGTTGGGACAAGATGAGAAACGCCGCAGGAAGGTTCAAGATAGAATATGAAAGTAGTGTAGCAACATCACACACCCGTGAACTCACTGAAACTTAAGATAAAAGTCTTACAGCGTCGCTTCTCCTCTTCACCAACACTAATTTGCTTATAGCCCATCACAGCTCCCAAAAGCCGTTTCTTCACGGGCTTCCCTCCATGCTCAAAAGCTTCCACAGCATCACCCCAGTCCACCAAGGCATGCACGAAATCCATCTCGAAGCCTACACCACTCATCCTGCCCTTTGCTTCCCTACAATCAGTCACTATGGCCCGTCAATGGTAAGTACGGTACGTACACATCATTCGTAAGAGCGTCTTTATTTCCCATACACCATTCTCCGTGAAGCAAGGTGTCTCCTTGGGAACTCATCCCATCGCTCCGGATAAAGAGCTTAAGCCATGAAACTCTTCAAAAAATCCCTTGCATCATAGCTGTTTTGACAGGATTTCTGTTAGCAAGGTCCCCTACACGAGTACTGTATATCGAGATTTTGGGACGGGTTTCACGACATGAGACGTCCCGCAAAGAGTATGTGCATAACCGACAGGGAGCAAACGTAGCGCGAATTATGTTGATTGCTATCTCATACTACGTGCGGTGCTTTTCGCTCGCCAAATCATACTTTCAATTCACTCTAGTCAGTCCTGCTCTCTCTCATGCCAATCGCAGAAGCCGCATGCGGCACAACGACAAACTCTGCAGGTTGTAAGAAGTCCGGCTGGGCTGCATCACCCCGCCTCGTGACGGTGTGGTTACCGTAGTACGTATACCTGATCGGGCCCCTGATTGGAAGTCAGACCCTGTGATTCCACCATGAAGCACACTCACTGTTGGAATGTGTATTGCACGGTCAGCAAACCGCCATTGATGTTCGCGTCGTCAATTTGAACAGCTACGTTCCCGGGTACGTCGGCTTCCATGATTCTGCATTCTTGATGTCCCTCGACCCTGCTGTCGATGCTGCAGTCGCTGGCCTTGAAGGCGGACTGACCGGACGGGCCAAGGACGCCGGAGATGCTGAAGTCCCATGCCCAGCAGGCTGATGCTGAACAAGTGCCGTTGAAGTTTTGTACGTTCCAAGAGTAGGGTGCTGTGTCGTTGGGATTCGGTGCCGCAAGGCAGGTGGCCGCGAGGCACGCAATCGCAAACACTTTGGGCAGCATAGCGATGATTGAGAAGACAGAAGTATGGAAAATTGATGCTGGTAGGAGTCGTATGCAATCGACACGGAATTCTGTTGGCACGAAGAACGAGGCTGTTTCTTTGTACTAGCTCTCGAGCTTCAACAGCGTTGAACAGTTGCCGGGTGCCGCGATGTAACGTCGACGTTTCCCTGGGAATATCAGGTCTGTTTTGTCATCCAACGCATCCCGTACGTGGATTGCAATGATGAGGCTGAGCCGACGTTTCGATCAAGAATGTCGTGACACAAAAGGCTGTTCGTCGATTCAGCGTTCTGCAGCGCCGTGACGACAGTGGATGTATGTCCAGCCCACGACTTGCGCAGCGCTAATTCGTTCAGCGCCCCAGAGTCTACTTTAAAAAAGCTCCACAAAGTACGTGTGCTGGGTCACAGGACTTTGGCTAGCACCTGTGACGCCTCTGTGTCTGGCGCTGTCACGAGAGGGCCGGTGGACTGTGAAGCGTTACACAGAGTCGTGCTTGCGGTCATTGGTCTTTCCTCTTGCTGACTGGGGAACCTGTGAAGACCTGGCCGTCTGTTTGAGCCCTCACCATGGGCGGTCGCCGCATGCCACTGGGCAAATCAAAGGGACTCGCGTGGTGAGACGATCCAAATATGCCGACTTGTTTGATACCGGGTGTAGCTGCGGGATTGGGTGATTCATGGGACGGCAATGGTTGTGCAAGTGGATCGTTGAGGAAGAGGGATAGGAATTGCTCGACGAGGTCGCGCATAAGGTCTGGCTGTGCGTGCAATGGTTTCCCGGTCATGTGTTTTCTCTGGAATGGTGTCAGCAAGAAACAGGGGTGGCCAACGAGTACAACGAACCAGAGCCAATGTAGCACCCCTGTACGTTTGATGATAGATTTGCTTGTACTCTTCATCTTTTGCAACGTCCTCTGCAGTCAGTTCTTCGAAAACGGGTTGGGTTTCTTCCATGCCTGGAGCCATCGACGCCCGGCGTGACTTGACTCTCTTCCGTTGCTGCAGCCCGTGCATGCGCATCGCCGCCATAACAACCTTGGTGAGTGCTTCTTTGTTTCTCGATTCTGTGGTGGCCTCTTCGGGTTGTAAAGAGATTGTATCTACCCGGGACAGCTGTGAGCGCCTCCCAGGTGCATCTGCTGTGTCCTTCCTGCTAAGTGGCCTGATTTCAGAAGTGATGCTAGGAGATCGAGACAGCTGTCGAGACGCTGGGCGAGGCAGAATGCTATGTGCAGATGATGGCCGCGAGTCGGGAAACGGTGTGGTCTTCAAGTCAATCGAATTGGACTTGCGCTCGGAGTATGGACGTTGCGATTCCGTTGCTCGAGCCGCAGCTGCGGCGACACCCTGTCCGCCCTTGCCTTTCGCCTTCCTCCTTGCGAGTGTAGCCTCCTCGAACAGATCTCGTTTGCGCTTAGGCGACCTCGGAGCAATGCGATTTTCGTGCAGTGGAGGTAGATAACGAGCTTCAAATTCGTCGGTGTGGTCGGCTGTGCTCAGCACGGGCGAAGGCGGGAGGGCTGAAGAGGCTGCATTGTGATAGATGAGATCAGATGATAGTGGGAGCGCATGCACACGTAGCTCAGGCAGGAGCCCTGGCTGGGCGTTAGGTGCATCTTGTGAAGAGGGTGGTGTTGGCAGACCTTCGATTGCGGGTGCAGCAGCGATCGTTCCATAGAAAAGAATCTCCGTGACCTTTGGCTTCAAAACCTGGTCTTCTTGATGTTCCACTTGAACTAAGATGCCAATTGGTGACTGCGCTCGCGTCAACGTCCACCATTCTTGCGTGCCATTGCTTGGAGCAGCTATAGAGGGCTCGCTCAGCAGTATCGATTCGAACCAGGCTTCTGAGGCCTCGCTAGTCGTCCAGACATCATAGCTGGGCCCTGCAGCTATGTATAGGGGTATCTTTGCAGTATCGACGGTCGAAAGAAAGCGTAGAGAAGTTGCGGTTATTGCGGGTGCAGAAGCGGCATGTGGGGTGGAAAAGCCAATATCTTGTCACATTTTAGCACTCTCCAAACAAATGATGACGTGTAGGTACCTCTGATACTTCCACCACCTGAGAGCAGAATCTCTCCATTCCAGACGTCGGTCATGATCGTTGCAGTGGTTCGAAACTGCGATGCCCTCAATGACGCACCGTGTCGCGCTAGTCCGACGCGAATGCACGTGGGGTCGGACTACAACGTCGTGCATACAGTAAGGCAGTATGTATGACTACTTGCCAAAATCGCAAGTCTTTGCAGATATTATGCTCTACTAAGCTACCGATGTGCACAAGCGGTTTGGAAAATAGATGTCAATTGGCGATGTGCACTACCAAAAGACAATGCTTTGTCAAAAGACCAAAAGACATCGCGAAGACTGCGAGCCGTCACGACATTGTATTGTTGTCACCTTGACTTGGTCTCACTCAAAGAGCATGCACATCGTCTGCAGGGGCAGCAATCTGCCGAGAGAATCATTACGGTCCATTATCATATCATGCCATACGCTCAATGCGCCATAAACACTACAATTTCGCCTTGATAGGAACAGGATTCCTCGCCGTGCTCTCGACAGCGCCTCTCGCGAACGAAGGTCCATCATAGATATCACGCTCAACCGCTCTTGTGTTAATGAGGTGGGGCCCAAGCTGATCAACGCTCTCGACACCGAGTAAGCGCATACAAGTCTCTGTCTCCGCTTTGAGGACTGTTGCGCGTTAGTTTCTAGCCTTGAACAAACATACTGGAATCGACTTACTCTCAAGCACGCGCTCGACACCCTCCTTGCCGCCCGCACCCAACCCAAACAGCGCCGCACGTCCAACACCAACACCTCTCGCGCCCAAGCACAGCGCTTTGACAACATCCGTGCCCCGCTTGATACCGCCGTCGACCCAGACCTGAATCCGATCGAAGACTTCAGGGCAGTATTTCCTAATCTCAAGCAGGGTGTGGACCGCAGGTGGCGCGGTATCCAGCGCTCTCCCGCCGTGATTCGACAAAATGATAGCCTTGACCTGTGGCGCATAACACGATGCCAGATACGCGTCCTCGTGTGTCTGGATGCCCTTGAGCACAATGGGCTTATTCGTGTGCTTTGCGAGCCAGGGGAGAGTGGAGCGCCATGTGAGATCTGCTGCGGTACCCCAGAATAGACTCTGGCCCACGCCTGCTAGTTTCGGTGTCTTTGCTTCCGTCGACGTTTTGCTGACGCTTTGGTCTTCCTGCACGGCTGCGCGGACGGACAGGTTGGACGCGACGTTCTTGCTGCGCTCGTCGTGTTCGCGTTTGCCTGGCACAGGGGCGTCGAGGGTCAGGCAGATAAATTTGATGGGATCGAGGTTGTTCATGCGGGCGAGGATAGCTTCGCTCTTTGCGCGCTCATTCTGCACATAGAGCTGCCAGCCAAAGACTTGCCCTGGCTTTGCGTCGGCGACGATTTGCTCGGGGGTCATGGAGGCGTTTTGTGAGATGACCTGCATGGCGCCGAACTTCTCGCAGGCTTGTGCGATGCCCCATTCGCCGTCTGGGTGTGCGAGACGTGCCATGGCTGCGGGAGAGACGTATATGGGGAGTTTGACATCGTGACCGAGAAACGATGTCGATGTGTCGCAGGATGTGCAATCGATGAACACGCGAGGTCGAAGGAGGATCTGGCGATACACAGCACCGTTGAAGGCTTTGGAGGTGAGGTCGTCTGAGGCCGAGTAGTAGTATGCCCAGCCCTTGTAAGGGATGTTCTTCGTCGCCACCTCCTCAATCTCGTCGATGTTCAGGATGCTCTCCAAGTCCACTGGCCCTTCATCGGGAACCTCGCCCGCCTCTACGGGAGTCTTCTCTTCCTTTGGTAGCGAGTCGGGGTTGATCTTGCCGAGCTTATCTTCGGGCCTGAGGTTCTCCTCGAGTATGCCCGGTGGGTGAATTGGGTCGTACTCTTCTGTTGCGTCGCTGCCGGCAAGTTGCAGGATGACTTTGCTGCCGCCGGGGTGTTCGGGGATGAAGCGTGTCACATCGTAGACATTTCCGTAGAGGATCACCCAGCAGCTTTCTGCTGTGTTGTGCTTCGCGACTATCAGGTTGTCAGTCTGGCTGCAACAACTTCCCAAGAGGCGGTCACGAACCTTCTGCATAGTCAAACACCTTGGCCATGATGTGTGCTTCGAAGTTAAGATTCTAGATGTAGAGAGCAACAAAAACGCTCAGAGAACAGGAGTGTTCAGTCCTTGCAGAATAGTAAGAAGAGAAGAAGAGGCACGAATTCGCTCAACAGCCGAAAAGCAGACGCCGACATTCTGTACCTCAAACGGCTCACCCCCGCAAAACTGCAGCTCGCGCGAGTCGTGGCGTCGCGCATTTCGGGGTATCTGGACCCTAAGTCGGGCAAGGCGGGCCGCTTTTCTCAATATATCAGCCAGCTCGGGAGTCAGCCGGATGCCTTGAGATATGATTGGTGCGAAATCCTTCACCAGCCCATCTTCGATAGCCGACTTTGGCTTTGATCGACGAGGGAAGCTGATGTTGAATGCACGAGCGTGAAGGTGAGCCTTAAAGGTTTGTTCAGCCTCAGTATCGTGGTCGACGGAGGGAGTCGAGGTTGTGGTGGATGATGTCAATGTGTGGGCCGCGTCGGCGTTTGAACTGGCGGCCTGTGCGCCTCGCTCGATGATTGAATATGGGAGAGGTCGAACAGGTTGGTAGATGCGTCTACGTAAAGTCATATACGACCAAGGCCTGACTGCCCTCACTCCTCTCCTTGAGCACAACCACGTTTTGTTCGTCAAACCCAACCCAGCCTCGGCTGACGCTCGAGTCGTCGAAGCTTTGCTCCAATGCAAACTTCAGGCCGCCGTTAGGCTCGCCATTAGTGCCGTGAACATCTTGCATTTCATCTGCAGCCTTCGACGGCTGTACCCTAACACTAAGTTCGCCATTTCTGAACCGTCGCCGGTTTGCGAGTGATGCTGTCCCGCCTTCCAAGTCCCAGACTCGCAATTCGTCGCCAAGCCTACTGACAGACACGGCTTTACCGCGCATGCCAACGTGCGCACCAGAGATGGAGGATGTATGGCCCCAAAGACGATTTCCTGGCCCGATCGAGAGGGTTGTGGCGGTAGACTTGACAAGGTAGAGGGAGAGAGTGTTGTCTGGATGGGCAACAAGGAGATATGGATGAGAGTAAGACATCGAAGTTGGTTTTGGGTTGCCAGTATGAATTGCTGGCACAGGTTCGCGTGGGGTACCGGGCAGCGGAGAAGATGAACGGGTTGAGGGCGACGATGTGGACAGGTAATTCGAAAGCGTAAAGGAGTGCTCATCAGCCGCAGTAGCCAGTCGTGACCCAAGCAGCTCACCTTTATGTGAGAGGTTCAGCTCTTGGACGCCAACTGTCCACCCAGAGAGGTATGTGGGCAGCGAATATGCGATTGCTGCTGTCATGCTAGTTGCTGTTGTGCGTAGCGACAGAGATACAGGAGGCCACGCTGTGTGAGACCTGAGCGAGTACAAGAGTCTCGGGGGCTGCAGCTGTGTGTGCTCTTCCGCATCTTCATCCAAGGCATACAATGACAGAAGGTGGTCTTCTGTCATGGTGAGGAGATACGGCGATGACATAGCCAGTGCTGAGAGCATCCCGTTTGAAGAAGGTGGATGAGTGAAGAGTGCGTCGAACTGATTCCGACCACGGCGGAGCGCGTATATGGAGAATGATCCGTCTTCAAAGCCCAGTACGATGCGCTCGCAACCATCCTCTCCACCATTCGAGTCAATTGCCATGGACACTGGCAATTGTGGGATGTCCATCGCGGTCGAACCGAGTGGCGTTGATGCAAGTAGCTCGCGCCCACCCTTCACGCTCCATGCTCGCAGTCCGCTTATCGAGTCGGCGGCGAAGATGGTACTGTTCGACAGCATGACCAGCAGCGGCGGTTCCGGCGGCCGTTCAGACACGATAATTTCGCTGACGGCGCATTTGCCCTGCGACCAGTTGTGACGCAAGCGATACTGCTGCTTCCACTTCGTGTTCGCGCCGCTCATTACAAGGGCTCCATCGTCCAGCCATCTCGATAGTCGTGAAGAATAGTGGAGTCGGTCGTGTGCGCCGGGGTCCTTGATGCCGGGAATGCGGGATGCGCGTGGGAGGACGAATGTTCGGTAGTAGGCCGCCTTCCAGAGCTCAGAGTCGACGGTAAGGCGACTGTACTTCTTCGAGATTCTGCGCTGTCAGCAGGGCTATTATAGAAGGGATCTGGCTTAGCTACCTTTGGGAAGTCAAGAGTGACGATACGGGCAGAAACGAGAGAATGCGCACCAGCAGCTCGTCGCTCAGCTTGGACAGCCTGTCCACTTTTTCCACACGCCGCACCTTCGATGTGTGCTCGACTTCATCTTCATCCTCTCTAGACCTCTTCATAGCAAGAACGGTAGTTGTGGCGAAGGTGTACGGGGAGATGTGGAATAATGTGGGGTGGCTTATCGATAGGTCAGCCGCCGCGTGATTGCGCGTTTACTTAGCGCGTTTAGGGACGTTGCCGCCTGGTACCAGACATCCTAGCTAACCAGGCGCCTTAAGAGAGCATCCCTTACCTGTCGTGACCCTTTCGTTTGATCATGCACACTCATTGAACATGGCGGACTTTGCGGCATGGGTGGACAAGAACAGAGGCTTGTGGACCCGCGTTTATGATGAGGTCATCGCACCCGACTTTGAGAAAGAATGGAAGAAGAGTGCGAATACACGTGTTTGATACGCGTAACAAGTGGCTAACAACGCGTCAGGGGAGGATGAGCACCAGAACGAGTTGAAAGAGAGTGAGTACACGTTCTCATGGTGTGAGAACTCGATTCACTAATCGCCTATAGGAGACGAAAACCAGCGGCTGTTGTTTAATCACATCAATGAGCAGATTGTCAAGAGTGCACGAGTCGTCGAGGAAAATCAAAGACTAGAGACCGAGCTCCAGCAAAGAGCTGAGAGCGCAGCACCATCAAAAGCCATTGACGAAACAGTCATCACATCAACAGGTGTACCCGAGGAACAACATGATGGTCTCGACGCAGAGTATAACGAGCTGCGGAAAAAGTATCAAGACCTTTCTCAGAAGGTGAAGTATCTCGAGAGGAAGAACAATGCCGTCATGCAGAAGAACAGAGACATGAAGGAGAGCGTACGTGCGTGGCAGCACTATGCTGATCGCATGAAGCCACACCAAAGATCGAAGGCTTCCGCGACAGTCGACGAGACGCCATCAAGATTGTTCCCTGGTTTACGGGGTCATGACGTGCCACCACGTATACCCTCAAGTCCGGGATCTGTCAGCACTGTGCGCGCACTTCGACCAAACGCCAATCAAGGGCGCTCGTCTCCTGCGGCTGGTGATATACTGGAGGACGCAAACTGCCCCGAGATAACGACTTACGAAGACCGGGACGTGTCTCCGACTGCATCGATCACACCGAGAGGGCCTTCGGCCTCAAGCTCCCACGAGAAACAAGGCGCAGTACACGATGCGCCTTCACTCAACGCGAGACTGAAAGATGCTCGTCGATATCAAAATGAAGCGAATGCAGTGCCAACTTCAAGTCAGACGACAGTAGACGAAGTTGCTGATCAACCCAACCGACGGACCCAAGTTCTCGATGTGGACGATGAAGACGATTTACCACAAGTTGTTTCAGAGCGCTCACTCAAGCGCAAGCGTGGCCCACAATCAAGGCTAGACATCTACACAGGTCGTCTTTCGGATGGAACTCCCGCTAAGCCCCATCGTGTCAAAGATGAGCCATTGAGTAGTCCACCGCCTGCTGCACATGTCCTCATGCGCACAGAGACAATCGACCTAGACGATGCGATGCCGACTGGTGCCGAAGCAGCAGATACTGTGCCTGCATTGCATTCAAACGCTACAGGCACGATTCGGCATCAACGATCTGGAAGTGCGCCATTCTCGCAGGTCACAAGTCGAGAACACATGCGCAACGAGCAGACAACAAGTGATTACCTATCACGAGTCCAAGCTAAGCGTCAGATAGCTAACGACGACATGCGGGCGCTCAGCGAGCCAACAGGCCAATATTCGGAAGACCAGCAGATTCTTCAACCTCTCGACCCCAATGTTGTTGCACAATCGCCAGAGCGCAACTCCACCAAACGCTTGAAGCAGGCTTCGATACGACATCTCGAGCATGGCATATTCGCAGAATCTGGCGAGACGCCGCCTCCGGTGGATGAGAATGAGTTGAGACTACCTCCAAGTGCAGCTCGAGCACGGCTTCAGAGAATGCGGGCTACAAAGGACCCACAAACACCTGCGAGTCGTCTGCAGCGTGTATCCGCCACTGGTTCGCCGCTCGTGAAGCAAGAGCAGATACCGTCGCCCCCTAAGACTTCGTCTCGACTTCCCCAGGCAGCTTCAAGTGCCAGCGGCTCTCGAAGGTCAGCGGTGAATGCTCGTTTGAACCAGCAGGACGACATCATACCCGATGGCCGACCAGTCTGGAGTATGAGCGGTTCTGACAAGCGTCCTACTCCACGGAGAAGCAACCCGCCTCCCTCTGTAGGGCAGCAGTCCCGTCTTCGCGACAAGCCAGTGCAGGAACTCCGGGCTCATGACTTCAAGCCAAATCCAGTGTTCAACAACGGCTATACTTATGCATTCTCAGAAGCGGTCCGCAAACGGGGCGACCGCTTGTGTCTTCCGGGCTGTACCAATGAGCAATGTTGTGGCTCGCATTTTCGCAAACTAGCCGAGGCTTTGGGGCCGCTTTCTGCAGCGGAGGAAGAGGCACTCCTCGAGGATTACCTCGGTGATGCATACAATACGATCATGTCGACGCAGATGTCATCAGATGAGCGCGCTGAACTCATTCTCCAAGCACGCACGAAAAAGATGGCGAAGGATAGTGGGAAACATCGGGAAGCTTACGAGCGACGCCGAACACCGCCTGGCTTCTGGCGCGTCGACTTCCCTACTACACAAGAACGTGAGGATGACAGAGGTCGAGCCAAAGAGTTAGAGGTGAAGGCTGTGCAGGAGCGTTGGCTTGAGTCGCACAAGAAGGGTGGGAGATGGATGTTTCGTGACGAGTGACGTTGAGTTCGGCCTTGAATGCGGTTACAAACCCCAATATCGATTTTGCAGACGTACACTCTTCCACAGAAGCATGCAATGGTTTCACTATGGCATTGCGTATGCTGTCCGGTTGTATCGTTATCAGCAACGCGACCGCGACTTCCACCTCTTGCCCTTGTCTGCTCCTGCATTTCGCCCACAACGACCATGTCTAAACACCAGGCTTTCTCCTCCCACGACCGTGTACAGTTTCGACGATTCACTCGATGCAACACGGCTTCGCTAGACACTATCGAACCCGGCTTTTACGTCCCATTGCGTCATCTATGCAAACATGCGCAATATCAGGGCAAACATGCTCGCCGTGTGGGACAAGATCAGCCATCCCTTTCGCCGCGCACCAAGCACACCGATAGAGCCAGCTCGATCGCCAGTTGCCGACCTACCGTACGACGAGGCCGTGGAGAGCACCGCGACCATGATCGAAGAGTGGCAGAAGAAGCAGCCCCCATTGCCTGATCTCGAGGTGCCTCTCTCGGCGGTCTCTGGCTCACTTGTATACTGACTGCTTTTGCAGCTCGGGCTGCCGACGCTGAAAATGAAGCCCTGGTACCACGGCTGCATCGGCGGCGTCCCAATCTCGACACTGATTCATCGCATGTGGACAAGTACACGGGATGGAATACGTACGAACCGGTACATGCTTCCAGCGCGGTTGTATGCGATTCTCTGGCTGTCGCTGTTGGCTGCTTCTCTGGGGCTGTTTGTGGTGGGAGTACCTGAGGGCCTGGAGGCGGTTAGGGACCAGCATAAGGCGGGTGTGCATCATGATTATCGGGGAGTGGTCTGCGGTCCGTATCCACGGGCTCGCTTCTACCGCATTATGGCGAGGCAGATGGCCAACACGCTGCCGCTGCTGGTTACGTTGACCATCTTCTTCTTCCCAGCTGTTGTGAGGCCCTAAGTAGTAGCAGTCCCGTATGTGCGTTTGTGCAGCATAGTAGAAGGAATAGTTGATATGAAATCGACATATTTGGTTGAAGAAACGTGAGATCTGGCCCACGTACTGAAGTGACCCCTTCATCCCCATACACCTCTCACGCCTATCGTGTTCGCAGCATCAGCCCTATGCCAAGAACTCCACAGATCGATCACGTTGCACAGGGAGCCGGCGGTGGTGGTGATGCAACAGTGAGAGCAAATGTGGGGGAGGCGCTGTGTCACATGCCACCATCATGTGTCTTGTCTGCTGATTGTGTGATTACCCAAGCAGTGTTGCAAGGGTGTCATCTGTGCAGTACAAACGGCAGAGCAGTGCAGCGTGGGGAGCAGAGGCACGAGAGAGAGGGTGGGAGGTTTGTCTAAGAGATGAAATGGTGCGCATCAGGTGCAGTTCGTGTGGTGGAGCTGTTGTAGATCAGATCAGATCATCACTGAGCCAGCAAGGTTGTGGAGAAGCGCGTCAGCATGAGCACGATCATAGCATGGTGCAGCTATCGTGAACATGAGAATCCAAGTGAGCATCAAAATGAGACTCAAAGTGAAACTCAGATCAGCATAGATTGTTAGACACCAGCCCACCATGATCAGTGGAGGTTGCTCTCAGCTGCGGCGGCTTTGGAGGTGGAGAAGGCTGGCATGGCGCGAGGCGGGGCGCTGATTGGTTGACCCCTAGCGCGTTTCCTCTCGGCATTTTGGTGAACCCATAAGAGCTCCCAGCGCCCGTGACCCTCTCATGTGACCTCTCAACCCTCGACGCACCCTCTTTCGCCGTTGCAATCGGTATTCTCCCCAGCCAAGCACGAGCAAGTCAACTGTAAGGCATCCCTCTCCTTCTGCCCTCTCTCTGCGAAAACTTGCAAAGATCAACTTTCACTTTGTTGTTGTCCCGTTTTCCTCCAACTTGCGCGTTTCATGTTCTTGGGTGAAGCCTAACACGCCTGATCCGTACTGACCTTCCAAGCCTCACGTGTATCCGCGGCGGGCACGAACATCAAGATCGGGTTCCTCTGGTAAGTCTCCAGTCCCACATATTTGCTCGCCTCTCTCGGTTCTGGATGGATGTCGCATCGCGTTTTGCGCAGCAACACAAGCGCTCCGTCACTGGCAAGCAATCGGCCTGCCATGTTGGCGACAGTCAGCAGCTGTGCGCGCTGGCTGGGCGTTGTTGTTGCGCCGCGTCGTCCCGCGCTTTGGTTTGGTCGGCGCGCGCGCGCATCAACGACGTCCGGAACGAAGCACGACGGGCCTTGTGTACTGCGCGACACCCGCACGTTCGCTCCATTCGACGAGCTCCTTTGTCTTGGGAGAGTGACAGCTTGGTCCCACAGCGACTGGCAAGCTGTGCGCCGCGTTGTCTGCTTCACTGGACGCTGTGTCGCGTTGCTTGATATGCTCGTCACCTGCTTGCGCCCATGCTAATGTTTGTCGTTCCTCAGGCCTCACCACGCGTCTCTACAGTCGCCAGAATCGAGAATCAGCATCCGCGTAGTCATTTTGCTGCTTGTGTGAACACTCACTGTCTGCGCGCCCAGTCCAGGACTCAGACTCGAACTCCAACTCCAACTCGGACGCGTCTCTCACAGCCCACCTGTGCCTCGCTGCACCAACGCTACCTTTGCGCACGCCCTGCTAGAATAGCTTGCGGCTGCCGACATAACCCCGCCACGGTTCTGCATCCACTGCAGCGCTTCCGCTGTCAGTTGCATTTGTGTACTACACCAGAGCAGCCAGATTACGCTTGAACCTCGGGCTACCACCTCACCCTATCGAAGTGTCTGAGAACTCTTGCCACTTCCTTCCCTCCACTACTCGCACTCGGACCATGGCAGACATCGCCGGCTATCACACTGACGCCAAACTCGGCCAGGATCTCCACTCGAACAAACGCAAGCGCGACACACGCGACCAAGGCATGAGCCGAGCAGCGCCCAACATGGGCAACTCAGACTTGACCGACCAGGACGCTGCTTTCCACCTTGCTGCACATAACGCCGGCGCCAACGATGACCTGCACAACTTCGACATGGGCAACCAGAATGGGGGCGGCAACTCCTCGAGCGTAGGGGACACTGCTGCGGCCGCTTTGGCATATCACCAGATGACGGTGCCGCAAGCGACAGAACTGCAGTTCCAGACACAAGCCACAGGCGGCGACAACTCGTTTAATATGGGGGACCACCAGCAGCAGACGAGCATGCAGGACTTTAGCCTCGAAGCTCTCAAGGCGGCGACACAGACAGGCCGCCCAGGTCAGCCTGCCAACAGCGACTCGCCGCCGCAGAGCTCGTCACACAAGCCGCAGGTTGGGTCTGATGAGTGGCACAAAGTAAGGCGAGATAATCACAAAGAGGGTGAGTAGAGACGCAGAAGATTGTAGCTTCTTGATTGCTGACGAGATACAGTTGAACGTCGCCGTCGTGAAACCATCAACGAAGGCATCAACGAGCTTGCCAAGATTGTGCCTGGCTGCGAGAAGAACAAGGGCTCGATCCTACAGCGAGCGGTGCAGTTTATCACGCAGCTCAAGGAGAACGAGCAGCAGAACATTGAAAAATGGACGCTAGAGAAGCTGCTGACGGAGCAGGCGATTACGGAGCTCAGTGCCAGTTGCGACAAGTTCAAGAACGAGTGCCAGCGGGCGTGGGACGAGGCACAGATTTACAAGCGGGCGTGCGAGAACGCAGGGATTGTGCCCGAGGAGATCAAGGAGCGGGAAAACAACGGCGAGGCGACTGGTCCGAGCTGACTGTGAAGGAGACGGTGTGAGTGACTTGCATAGTACTACACAGTATCACACAGTAGGAGGTTGGCGGAGGATGCTCACGATGATTCTGCGTTGATTGCTGATTCTCGGCTGTCAGTAAACGACGTTCCTTCGCTACGGGTAACGGCAGTCAGTTTGTTTGTGTTGTCTTCATTTCCGGCGTTGTTTGATATCAGCGACACTCATTCTGAGATGTGGGTCAGACCTGTTGGCGGCAGCATCAGGCGGTCATTTGCGACGCACGCTCAAGAGGCTTGCGGCGGTAGAGGAGTATGGAGGTGTTTGTTTGTTTGTACTAGCAGTGTTAGCCGTATCAGGGCCGTAGCTTGACAAGTCTGGTTCAGGTCTACCACTTGTTGCTCAGGTCTATAGCTCCTGGCTAGCTTTACATCTTCTACGCAATATCACCAGTCAACACGACATACAAAAGGACTGCTGCCTATATCGAACTTCTAGACTAGGTGGAAGTGAGTGGAGCCGTTGCATTGCATCATGAAGATGAAGCTCCCAGCTCTCCCACCATGGTTGCCAGCAGTCCATTGGCCATATACTCGATGCCCCACATGTGAACAGCACCTTCCTCTGGCTCTGTACCGTCAACCGCCCACACATCGACTTCTCCCCCCCCCTCGCTCAGATCGCCGGCAGTTGCGCGCTCGACCCAAACGAAGAAAAGGCCATGAATCGCCGCTGAAGTGTCTCCTCCCAGAGTGGAGGACATCCACGATTCTATTCAAAAGTCACCGCCGCAGAGACCCCCGCGGCCAACTTAGTACACGACACAACACAACATAATTACAACCACACAACCGCACCGAACGGCACCACACTGCACTTTACTGCACTATGGTGGACCAGCCAGACGTGCACGAGGCGCCTCTTGTGCCCCCCGGCGTCGACGAAGGCGATCTTCTCGACATTGAGAACTCGGCGCCCGTTGAACCCATTGAGCCTGTCATTGAAGCCGAGCCTGCAGACCTGCACGACGCGCCCCTCGACAGTTCAGCCACTGCGCTCCCCGCCCTGTCCTCGCTGTCCTCACTGCCCTCGCTGCCCGCTCGCCCAGGACTCGCAAGAGGAAACTCCGTCCCCACTCAACCCCCGCTACACCTCCCACCTCCTGCGCCGCCGCAGCAACCTCCGCCCGACACCCCCGCCGATGTGTCCTCGCTCAGTCAATTCCACAGCCTCGTTGCCGCCGGCGGTTTGCCGAAAGTAGAACCCACGCCCTACGCTTTTACGTACGATGATGCGTCGGCGCTGGAGGAGGAGCTCGAGGAGTGGTTTACGTATGCGGTTGAGGAGCAGGCGATGCTGTTGAAAGCGCAGGGGAGCTTTGCGCTGCAGTGGAGCGCGTTTAATGGGCTGAATGAGTCGAGTTACGCGGAGGGAGGGTTGGATTGGGATCGTGCTGGGGTGGAGCAGCAAGGGCTGTTTGTGCGGCAGCTGCTGGAGGGCGTCAGGGAGGAGGAGCCGGGTGAGAGGCTGAAGAGGCTCGAGGCGCTGGTGTATGTCTTGCTGGGGTGCTGGCATGAGACTGCTGGGTTATCGACGGAGAAGGCTGAGGTTGGTGAAGAGAAGGAGGTGGAGGAGGAGGTTGAGCACAGGAGGAAGAAGCCACGCAATGTGTATGAAAAGTCCGGACGGCAGGTTGACTTGATCCTGCGCAACGTTAGGTTGCTGATCGACAGCGACGGCGTCCAGACGCTGGTCGATATTCTGCGCACGTCTTGCATGCGTGCGTGCGGCGTCATATCAGAAGACGAACAGCACGAGGGTAAAGAGGCTGAACGGCGCGAGGTATGGTGCGCCATGACGGCTGTCTATGTTGTGCTGGAGGTCGCACGCTATCAGGAGCGCCGAGAAGAAGACCTCAGCCTCAGAAGCGCAGTACTCAACCTCAAAGACCCGGGTCTTCTCATGCTGCTCATGGACATCATCTCGAAGCTGCGCTGGGACGAGTCGATCACCCTACCGCTCAGCAAAGTTGCGCTGCTCCTGTGGAAGGCCATGCTGGTGTGCTTTGGCGGTCTGGCGGAGGCCGACAAAGCGAAGGAGTCATTCAAGGACCAGACTTTGGATGCTGAAGATGATCGCGGCCAGCCCATCATCACTGCATCGCCGCTGGACTACCACCTCTTCCGTCAGGAGATCAGCTCCAAATACCCTGCGTACAACCCACCAGCACCGTTGTTCCCTCTCGAACCCGAAAACAACTCTATCCTCCCACCGCTGCGGAACCACCCAAACAAAGTCGCTGGCAACCATGTTTTTGGTTCAGGTCTCGGCGACACAAACGGGAACAACACCTCCATTCTCCATCAGCCTGTTCACATTGCTACACCCGCCCCTTCACCGCCACCATCACCAGCCGGGCCAGGTGGTAAAAGCGGCAAGAAGCAGAACTACCAGACGAACCAGATGTTTCCCTTCTTATACCCACCGCTTGACGAGTCCAGCAATAATCTCGGAGGCAAAGGGTCGACTGATCTTCAAGACATGCTCGTCGGACGCAAGTGGGAGGGCTCTGACATTCCTGCCTCAATCCTCGAAGCGGCTGAGCTGTTTGCGAAGCGCATGAAGGCTACGCGCGCCATGAAGCAGTTGTGGGAAGAGCGGGTTGCATTCATGAAGTACGAACGAGGCTGGTCCGGCCCAGACGATGACCTTGACATCGAAGAGCTCTCACTGGAGCCGAAGAATGGTGCTCTCCTAAAGGAGAAGCCGGCCGTCGGAAGCACCGAGGAGAGAATGGCGCTTGTGGAGGACTTCTACCGCAACGCACTGTCCAGTCTGCAGTCGCTGATTATCGTGCTGATCAAGGCTATTCTGGCACACGTCACGACTCTTGTAACACAGTCGAGCGGCGCCAACGGGCTGCAGAGCGGGTTTCAGTACAACGATAACGTGAACGGAGGATACTCGCAGAGGCCGGAGACGAACGGCATGAACGGGAATAATAACACGCCTGCGACCAACGAAGAGCTCGATGCTATGCGCACGCAGGAGGTCCTCGACAAGGCGGTCACGGGCACGCTCATGCTGATACTGAAGTGGTTCAAGGTGTCGCACATCTTGAAATTCGAGTACATCACGCAGCTGCTTCTCGACTCGAGCTACGTCCCCCTGATCCTCAAGCTGCTGCAATTGCAAGAGATTGACAAGGTTGTCAACTTCAAGAGCGAGCAGGAGGAACTCAAGTATGTTTTCTCCCGACGGTTATTAACACGCCTTACTGACGACTCAGTTTCTTCAACTTTTGCAGATCACATTCGCGCAACTCGCCCTCTGAAGAGGTCAACAACGACGCCTCCGCCCCGAATGAGCACGACTCGGATTCTGACGACGCCGCGCCCCCGCCCATACGCATGAACCGCAACGAATCCATCGACAGCGGCGTCGGGCCCCTCGGTATGCCCTCGCTGCCCCAACCGCCCGAAGTCGACGAACTCGGCTTCCCGACCACCGAACTCCCCTCGGAGCCCATCACAACCTACTCGTGGCGCGCCTTCTTTACCAGCATAAACTACATGCGCATCATGCAGAAGCTGTGCAAGAACAAAGCCCACCGCAACCTCATGCTCGTTTCGTACAAGTCCAGCCAGTTCCTGCGCAAGAGCCTCAAAGTCCCACAACCACAGCTGCGTCTCTACACGCTTAAGCTGTTCAAAAATCAGGTGCCCTACTGTGGTAGAAAATGGCGCCAGAGCAATATGCGCGTCATCACCGCCGTGTACCTGCACTGCCGCCCGGAGCTGAGAGACGACTGGCTCGCAGGCAGCGACGTCGATGCCGAAGTCGACGAGAGCGTGCCGCTTGAACAGGCGCTGCGGAGCCTCACGCACTGGTTTAATCTGAAGCGGTACCCGGAATCTCTGGGCGCGAAGCGCGGGGTGCTGGCCGAGGAGGTAGATTTCTTCCGCGCGGAACTCGAGAAGATGGATTGGGGCGATGCCGCACAGGGGGAGGGTGATGAATGGGGCGGCGAGAGCGAGGGTTGGTGATTTACCATGCCATTGCCTCTTGCTCTTTTCACGCCCATCTCTCCTTCTCCGACATCATCTCATATACCCCGTAATAACATCAGCAAACAGCCAAGTCACTTCCTCGCGCCCGTGCCCGCACACTCTCCCTCTCCGGCCCGGCGTTCCTCGCCCCCCGCCGCAGAAGCTCGCAGTCCACGGGGCAGATCACCCGCGCTGCCCTCACAGCCTCGCACCGCAGGACTTGGCCCCGCGCAAGAACGGATGTCCGCGCCCTCCTCGAAGGGCTCGTTGTCGCGTCGCATCAGGGGGGTGAGAGTAGCGATGAGGCGGATGGGGATGCTCTGGCGGACGCTGTGGCGGATGCTATGGTAGATGAGGCTGGGGATGTGGACGCGCTGGTGCGGAGACATGTCCAGAGGAGGGATGCGCGGGTTGCTGCGCGAGTAGCGGCGCGAGAGCGGCGGAAGGGGAGGCCAGCGACGCTGTTTAGATCTGGCACTGTGTGATTAGCATGACACTGCATAGCGAGCGGAGTGGTTTGAGTGGTATGAGTGGAGTGGCATGCAATGAGATGGCATGAGGTGAGGCGGGATGGGATGGGATTATACAGGATAAGCCCTATATCCTTAATACAGGCTTATTGCTCTTTCTCTTAGTCCCCGTCTGTTCGCTTATGTCACGTCCCATCCGGTTGTGTCAGAGGAAGTACATCGCAGCAGAGTAAAGGTGTCGCTCGCGTTGGAGAACTGGTCATATGTCCAGACCAGACCGCATCTACACCCTTAGACATGTCCAAACTACACAGCCCCAGACGTCGCCATGCCGCCGACGTTACCACGCCCGCCGTCTTGACTTGTAGCGCAGCGTATCTATTGCAGTCCTGTCTCGCGCAGTCTCGCCTCGCCTCATCCCGCCAAGTGCTGTCTTCTCTCGTCGAGTCTGGTGCTGTCTTCTCTCCTACACTGCACTCCTCTGTACTACACTCCCCTCCCGTCCCTCTCATCCCCTCAAGCCCATAACCCACTCCATGAAACCAAAACCAACAAATCGCGCCATATTATCCCGACACGAATCAGGGATGAAGACATGCAACTCCATCTTCTGATATCTTATCCAATCCAATCCCCTCAAGTCCCCTCCGTTTATCTCGACTTCGTTATTCTGATCACGACGATCGAGAAGAGCAGAGCGAGACAAATAGTCTTGAGTGGAAATCAAATACATGCGATTCAAGGACAGACTCCACGACTTCGACAGTCGTGGCAAAGACTGATTGCACGGGTGTGTGAGGATTGGAGATGAGGCGGGATGGACGAGGTTTTCATCGTAAAGAAGAAGAAGAAAGACGTGGCAACATCAGTGAAGGTATAGAGATGCAGACGAAGCTGCGGACTGGACGTGTTGCAGGACACCGTCATTGCGGCTTCTTACGGTGGGTTCAAGGGCAGATTGATGTGAGTCTGATATCTAGCACTAATTACCACGAATAGAAATGCATTCTATGTCTGACGTACGCTCTAGTCGTGGCTCCTTCTATCGCAAGTCCTCACGACATGCCGACGACTCGTGCCACGCACTGCGCCGCCTGGCCACTTGCCGTGCCTCACAACTCCTCCAGATCCTCATCGAATTCGTCCAAGACGGGAAAGTCGCCTGCCTCGCAGCGCTCCGGTCTCACAAACACGCCGCAATTGGGGCCGCACTCAAAGTATCGCTTGCCCTTGACAGAGCCGTCGTTCTTGCCAGTCGGTTCATCGAGCGTGACGCCAACCCAGGCCCCAATGCCAGGGATCTCCGGGACCAGACCGGTGTAGCTCACTGTGCCTCTTCGAGCATCAGTTTCGGGGAGGAGGCGGACGCGGCCGCCAACAACAAGACCTGGTCTGAGTCAGCTGATGGTCCATACTGGATATCGATGAGCGCTAGTAGTGTGGCGAGGATGTGCTTCTGCGTAGAGGCGAGCCGTCGTTCATCATTGTATGAGAGACGGGCCGCAGGTGCGTCGTTCACACCGATTGCAGTGTGTTCGATCCCATGAGGCTGTTGAGCGGACGGGGAAACGGGCCACACGCATGACCGTTGCTCTGCGACAGTGGTTCGCGAGGCTTGCGTCGATAAGCCAGGCGTAGTTTGAGGTTTTGCTGGCGCTTGCATGATTGAGGCGCGTGCATGCTACGCCACACCAGGGGAAAATCCCCAGTTAGGCACGCTCTTGACGCCATCTCACGCATCAGGCCATGTAGAGCACTGAGGCAGAGACGATGTGCAACGACAATGTTCGAGGACGAGTAATGTTGACGAGTCGAGAAGAAGGTGTTGCTGACGTCGGCGATTGGTCCCAGTAGAGTGGATGATACAACGCGATCTCGGAAACGACAAGCCTCACTGGCTGATGTCCAATCTACTCGCGAATCTTCCAGTCGGCCCAGCGTCCAGGAGATGGCTCAGCGTAGCGAGCATGCTTTCTATTGCGTCCTGCGCCGATCTATGCGTGGTCTCAGACAAGGTGCACATGCATGACGCTTGATCTGGTTTGCAATGAGATCGAATGGCGCGACTATCGGATCAATTCCTGCTCGAGCTCGACGCCATCTTTGCTGACTCTGTCTCCCCAGGAGATTGAAGGATGCGACACTGGGTGCCTGTTCACATCGCGTGGAATGGTGTAGGCGGGAGTTAAACAGTCTCTTTGATTGAAGCTGGAGCATGACGCACTCGGTTATGCAAGATGGCTGCGCCTTTGCTTGCACTCCACGATTACAGCTACAATCGCATCCGCGACCGGAACCAACGGAAGATGGGAATGATGTGTTGTCGAACAAGTTCAAGATGGGACGCTTACCTCTTTCCTCTACTTCACGTTCGGAAGCGAGAATCTTCTGCTGCTCTATGCTAGGCGCGTTTGGATCAAATCGACCGAGCTTCTGGGCTTTCTTCCACGCAAGCACACTGTCCGTCCGAGTTTCGTACTCGGCCGCAGGCATCACATATTTGTCGACGGCTGACAGATCTGAGAAGTCTGTCCGGGCCGCAGGCGGCCGTGTATCAACAACCTAGAGCTGAGCATTAATACAGAATCAATTCTATCTTTTGTTGAGAGAAATCGTCGGGGTACAGCCCACCAAACCTGATACAAATGAGGCAGTGTCTCAACGAAATCAGTTCTGGGCCAAAAAAGCAACTATGGACGTGAAGTGGTCGTTGCCAATGCTTCCAGGGTTGACTGTCCGCAGATGGCACCCCACGTTCGGGCAGACTCGTGACGTGGGTGCCAGACTCCTGCCCAGAGGCTGACGAGGGCTAATGCGGGGCATGCATGACATGCGTGTAAGAGATGTGTCGACGGCAGCCTCAAGATATGGCCGAGGCAGCGAATAAGGGCACGAAACAATAACACGACTAGCGCATGGAAAACGTCCGCGCAGCTGCATCGCAGCAGGTGACATGTGGCAGCTGTGGAGAGGCCAGTGGTTGTTGGCTGAGAAGGAAGGAAATGCAGAGCTACGATTGCTGAGGTAGGGGAAAGAACTGGACACACTTACAGCTATCTCTGCGTAGGGCTGCAGAGGGAACTGCTCCAGCCGCGTTTGCTCCTCATCGACGGCGGTGATTGGTACAGCGTCTTGAGAACCAACACGAAGAGACAATTGCTGGCTGCTAGCTGGCACTCCAGTAATCGGCTCTAGTCGGCTCTTCAGGTGGGCAATGCTCCATGACGGCGATATGCGGCGTTCAGAAGACGAGTTGGGTGAGCTGATGAGAAGCGGCACGTCGGCCGCGCTGTGCAGTGACATCTTGGATCGTGGGACGCGGACGAGGACAAACCAGTGGGGTAGGCGGGCGCCAGGTCACGGTGTGTTTTCGGGTTGTTGGCGTGAAGGTGGGATTGCAGCGCCAACAGCGGTAGAAATCTGAAAAGGCAAGCGCGGTTTTGTTGCCAGCGCAGCACCTGCTGCTGTCACCAAGTGGGCAGGCACGATTTGACACGCATCATTGCTAATCGCGGCCGACAATACGGACGAGCTCCCTCTACAAAGCAAAGACCCACGAAGTGGTGTGCATCCATCTTCACACGCAGATTACATATCAGCCGCATGGCTGCAAAGGGAAAGCTAGGCGAGTGCCAAGCTTACGGTTCGCGTTACCTGTGGGTGAATGGCAGCAGGTGGTGACACTCGAACGGCAGTCGCAACAACAGAATCCACCTCATCCCACGCACTGCTTTTCGTGACTCTGACCACCGAGGAAATAGCAAAGTCAGTTTCACAAAGCGTTGAAAGCATTCTTGACAGTTCGAAACCGCCGATTATGGCGTGTTTCGCACTAGGCGCCTGAGGAGCTTGTGTTAGGCCAGCAGTGGCTCGAGCTACACCGTGTACATGCTCGAAACTATCCACCCGTCAGCCAAGTCTGATGCTCTTACTGCTAGCGATGAACTCTTCCTCCGGCCCAGTGACGGCAACGGATTGGTGTGCCGCCATTGTCCGGCGTGTGCGGTGTGTGTGCTGTGAACCTGAGTCGAACATTGAACTCGCTGCGAACCTCTGCTTTAATGATTCGGCTGCCTTCTGGCCAATGAAATGACACCTTCACCGCTTCATCTCAAATGACATGCAGACCCCAAAATACCAGAATCAAAACCTGCGGCAGGGTGCCCACAATACTTGGTACTCAGCTTGATGAACTGTTCGGCTGGATCACTGCCAGCTGGCAATGCTTCTCATCTGCATTGGGTTAAGGAGCCGGAGCATCCACAGCCAGGTACAGAGTACAAGGGCTGTGCAACAAACAGGCAGCTGCTTGTACAGATGGGTCCCGAGTCAGCACTTGACTCTGTCGAAACGCCGCAGTTGTGGTCGGGGTCTGGGAAGAGTCTGGCTGTCATGCCGCAAGCAAATTGCAAAACGCTCTGTGGGGGTCCTTTCATCACGTCAAGGCGCACTTCGCCGCCGTCCAGTTTGGGTAGTCAGGCGTGGAGTGCGCACGGAACCTGTTCATTCGACCCCGGCTAATGCACCTCGGCCTTTTGGGTCCGACAGCCCTGCCATCTCGAACTGATTCATCAGTTGTCGGCTTCGGGCAGCACTCACCGCTACGTGCATCATCGCAAATCCTGGACTGCTTGCACTGTGTGATGCAATGCTCGACCGGGCGGCGCGTCTGAATCGTCAATACCACAAGAGACCGGCCACAACGGCTGCCCCAATGCCGGTTCGTGAAAGCCTGACAACTTGAGACTAAGCACAATAACGTGGATTGTGCAGGACAGCACAGAACTCACTACGCCGCAGTTCGGCTGAGGGATGTCTCACGTGGGCGCGGTAGTACAGGTCGACAAAGTCAGCCTAGCCTCATAACGGCCTGACCCGGAGCTACACGAAGGCTCCAAACATGTGCAGCATTTTTCTGGCGGTACGCCATCGAAAGCTAAATGTCACGGCCTTCACTCGGCAGTTCACCGCAGTTCACCGCTTCTCTGGTCCGAAACCTCGCCAACCGTTAGTAGTGACAGATCCTGACACCCACTGTGGAGTGTTTTGGCGAGCATGAACTGCAAAAGCAAGTGTTCAAACGACAACACCTTGTCAGCGGAAACACATCACCACCATGACGATGTCTGTGTTCGCGAGGCTAACATGCGTTCCCTGTCGCGGACCTCTGGCGCGCCAGACTGCCGTAGGTAGCGCGGACGAAGGATGCTTGCAGATCTTGTTCGCGGCGCCAGGTCATCGCGCTTCTGCATTATTCTCGGACGTGGTCCTTGACGTTTTGATGTCCAGTATCCCTGAGCATGTTCACCGCCAGATTCAACGCCTGATTCGCTGCCCCCCTCTCGACAATCCGTTCGAGCATGCTCTGGTCATCGTGAGAACCCCCTGTTGCTGCCAGCGGTGCAGACGCCGCAGCCTCGGTGCGCATTGAGGCCTGACGGTAAAGGGCTTGAATCGGGCTCAGGCCTACGAGTAAGGTCAGTTTTGAGTGACGAGGGGGAACATGAACCAGATCTCCAGATGCGTTGTCGTCGAAGTGGGGATACGTCACCGCCTTTGTCCACGCTCGACCGGAGGCAAAGGATCTGCTTTTTCGTTACACTTGCGTTTGTGGACTTGTTCTTCAGATCGTTTATTTTGATGCTCGCTAAGTTCCCGGCAGACATGCTTCCTAAGATCATCAGTGCTGCCTTGATGTGGTCTGTGGGTCAAGGTGGCGCCGCCGAAGCCATCAGACAGCGCCAAAGTACCTAGTCAGTGTCAAGTCAGAAACGTACATCTTAATCCCAAGCCCCCGGATCCCTACCGGTATAGGCAGTGAGGCGGCTCCGAGCCCAAGGGATGCATGACTTCGTATTACACTGGACGCTAACTCTCTCTACTCAAACAACCACGCCTACCCTAGCACTTTGACCTTACCAACCTATCCTCCACTCTCGCCGGGCTGCATGCGTCTTTGCACCACGACATTTTTTCACCCATCAACTACTCTGCAAAACCTGTGGCTAAGCGCAATTGGCCATCCTAGACCCATTGGTTGGCCTGTTTCACTCCCCTGCCCAATTGTTCTGGAGCCTGTAGCAAATAGCCCCGACTCCAGTGGCCAGTAAGAGCTCTTAACGTCCTGGGTACCTCACCACTGGTTGCTTTAGCCTACATCGGCAAATCCAGCTCTAAGTAATCTCGTCGCCTCACAACAGACTGGGCCTCAACTCCATCAACAGTCAGCAGTCCAATCCTCCGACATTCCATCTCGTTGTTGCGATATCTCAACATCTGATTCATCTCACAACACGGCTCGATACCCCACGCTGATTGACCGCCGATCGGACACGAACATCAGGTCGCTGCCTCAGCACTGCCACTTCCCTTGAACACCAGCCCAACTTCTCATCGAAGTACTCACCCCTGCCAGAACTGCAACAAGAACTGGTCTTCAGCAAAGCATCTATCATCGTCAGGTGATCATCTGGTCTGCTTCAGCATTCCCACAAACCTCTGCAGTCCCTGAGCTCAAAGCCCCTGAGATTGGTAAAAGGACAGTCTTTAAAGCAATCCCCCAGTGCATGGCCTTGCCGTAAGCCAGTACACATTAACAGCATGGATATCAACCTCCTTCTTGAGCCTCGTGGCGGCTCCGAGTCACCGGCCAGCAAGAAGAGCTCGGCTTCAGTGGCTTCAAATTCTACTGCAGCAAGAACATACACCACAGCCCCTTCGGCTTACACTACATCTCCTGCACATGCTGCATCACCTGCGTATGCCAACGGCTCACCTTCATACGCGACGTCTTCACCATACGGACCACACCCCGGCTATCCAGCCCAGGCCCGAACGTCAGCTCCTTCGGTGTCAGGCACGATGCTCGGTGGGCCTGTTCTACCAGCTATCTCTGAGCTTCAGCGACACCCTGACCCACAATCTCATCCTCAATTTCGCCAACTGTATAGCGGGCCTTCGGGGCCTGGTCCTGTCCATCATGGTGCGCCTGGTTTGAATCGATCACCTCCTCACCAGGTCATCAAGCGACAAGCTTCTCAAACACCCCTTCCAGATGAGAGCCCAGCCAAGAAGCAGTCAAAATGGACGCCAGAAGAAGACAATCTTACCATTGAATTGCGCGGCCAGGGCATGAAGTGGGATGACATTGCGAAGCGCCTTCCTGGAAGAAGTTCTATCTCCTGCCGACTACGATACCAGAACTATCTCGAGAAACGAGCCATCTGGGATGAGGAGAAGAAGAACAAGCTCGCGCGACTCTACGCCCGGTATGTACACCAGAAACTTGGTCGCTTTCCCCTCCGTTCGTAATGTATTTTGCACAGCTCGGCTGTGGAAAACGCGGTACCCTTGTGTCTTCATTCATGTACTAACAATGTTCTAGCTTCAAAGACCAGATGTGGCAGAAGGTGGCTACTGAGATGGGCATCCCTTGGCGATCGGCCGAATCCATGCACTGGCAATTAGGAGAGCAAGAGATGAGCGCCCGCGCGAATGCTCCGGTCTTCCAGCTTCATCCCTCTGCGACATCGAGTGGCTCCCCTTCGCAAAGCAACGCCGTACCCGCGCAGGCGCCCGCGCCTACCTCGCATGGCTTCACTCCCGCCAACACCGCGCCATTGATGCCGAATCCTTCTCCAGTATCTGCGCAGCAGTACCACGCCACTCCTCCTCCCCAACAACAAGGACCGATTCACTCTTTCCATCAGCGCACTGATAGTGGATCGAGCCAAGGCCGACGCAGGAACGATTCCTTCAGCCGCCGACGTGCAGACACACTATCGAGGTCCAGCGTTCCACCGCAACTCAGTCATCCCCTGCCACAGATCCATCCAGCTTCCGCTGAAGATCTAGTGAGCGGAGCAAGGACAGCGCCTGCGCCGATGATGCAGTCGGACATCAAGCGCGAGGGCTTCAGTTACATCGAACCATATCAGAAGAAGTGGGATGGCGGTGCTACTGGTCCAACTCAGTCAGATCTGGACGCGCGCAGCCAGGGCGGCAGGAGTCCAGACAGACAGTCGCAGCGTAGCGCGACAGGGAGCATCAAAAGTTTCAAACGCGAATCTGGAGAGTTCGAGCGACCAGCGACCAAAGCACTGCCTTCGCCACCCGTCCCTGTCGCGCCTTGAGCTTTCGCTCAATATCTGTCGGGGAGATGGCTCTCTCCCTTAGCCTGCAATCTCAATATTTCGAGATATCAATCGACGCACACATGTGCGGGTTGGCACCGACTACACTTTGTGTTACTGTCCGCCTGCACACCCTCTACACTGCGTTCTGACGTTTCAGAGCATCGCGACACACGCCGAGACGAAAACAAGATTATGGGAGCATAGATGGGTCAAGACGGTTTCACACATACATTCTTGCGCAGCAACGGTGTTGGCATTTAGCGTGGGTCAGGTTTGCACTTTGCTTCGGTCGTCCTTTCATTTTAGCATTGTTTCGTTTCATCCATCATAGCGTTGGAACTTCTTGGGTCATCATCATCATTCGTCTGTTCTTGCATGTTATTAAATACATTTGGCGGTCACGGTTGGGCTATTCAGCCTGGGATTCAAGGATTGTTGTAGTCCACGACTTTTCACCAGCATTTCTCACGAACGATTGCGGCATAGCGTGGCGAGGATACCTACATTGTACTTTCAACCAAGCATCAGCCTGTCGATTTCTTCAGCATAGCGAAGCATCTCTGCGTCATTTGCATCCCGCCCCGCCAGCACAGATACGAGCATAGAATACCATCTTCGTTCATCTCCGGATGCACTCCCCCTCTACCGAAACTCCAGACTTGCAACTTTGCTGCCCAAGCAAGCATCCCATGTTCTAGCTCGCGGCGGTGTACAACGGGTCCATCTGCGACTCGCTCACCCGCCTCGTTCACCCCAGATCGTCGAACGTGGTGACGTACCAACAAGAGGCTTGCAGTTTGTCGGTCAATAATTGACTACGTGGCTATCTGCATGTCGTGCTGGCAAGTTCAGGGCTGAGGTATTCATGGTGATGGTTGCTGAGCTGTTCGCACAGCCACACGCACGCCTCACATTCTGCCCTCTAGTTGTGAGTCACGCTTCGATGTCTGCATGAACTTGGCTGAGCCGTTCACTTTCCTTTGGCCATTTCCGCATGCAAACATGACAGCGCAGACCGGTTCGTGTCGTCGCCCAGCCCCGCAGAAAAGAAATTACCTGGACCTTCGACGTTCGCAGCTTGGTCCTATCGATACCATGGTGCGGCGATCAGAACACTCGAGCTCATGTTCGAGAAAACCCCTCGAACGTCAGGCCGTCAGGCGGGAACCATGGCGTCCACAGCTGTTTGAAGGCTATCCCTGCTACCCTTTAATGTTTCGACGCCATGCACCAGTGGACATCATTGTTGACCGCCAGTCATGTTCGCAAAATCACCTCGCGGGCCTCGCCTGTCATTCTTCGCGGCATTGAATTCATGGGTGCTCATTCTGGCAGATGTTCGGCATTGACATTGATGCTGGTTCAAGCAGGGCCAAAAGAAATACCGGTAACACCTGACACGAACGAGTCCCTACCGGACCTAAATGTCCGGATTGCATCCTTTTCCCGGGGTTGCATGGCTGCGAACATGTTCAAACATGTCAGCCCTGCATGGTCAAACGCATTGTCCCCGGTGATCATGACCTTTCGAGAAGGTCTTCCCGTGCACCACCTGTTCGCCAACGCGAATCATGACATCTGACACACGGCTTTGTGCCAGGCCGCCTGGTCGCAGAGTCATCTACCCGATGGAATCTTTTCGCCCTGAAATACCCTTTGCTCGATCTGCCGGGATCGCTGCCTCGGGCAAAACATCGCCGTTGTCTGAGTAGACACCACGAACCATCCCTGACGACCTGGGAACCATGGATCACTATGCACTTTCTTGTTGCCCAGACGAGCTCGGACATGGAGCTAGCAACGGAGAAGAAGGTCAAGAACATTCCATGGGCCTTCGATCGTCATCTGCTGGTAGGCTAGCGTAGGTGCGCTGACACGGCTTTGAAGCAGTGGTTCGCCTTGACAACAATATGATACAGTGGAAACGAGCATGCAACTTAAGACACGCTGATCGCTGTCAATCTCGGCTAGGCGATCGAGGTGTTCGCATGGCTGCGAGCTCGACGCCACGGACTCATGATTCGGTTCGCTTGCCGCTGCTTTTCTTCAGCCTCAAAATAACGACAGTGCTGCAAAAAACAACGGACTCGCCAACCTCACCGACAAAAGCGACTCGCAGACCGTACTTCTTAGGGACCCACCACTAAAGTACTATCGACGAGCAATCCGGTCAAGATCTTCCAAATCACGCGACTTTCAAAGTCACCGGAACCACACACCCAGCATGAATTCTTGAAGCAGCCATACCCACCTAGTGGATCCCCAGAAAAGACACCACGCGGCGATGATGCGTTCGGTGGATCGCAGTAGTTAGCTCGCAGCGAATGTCCGCTAAAACCACCGAAACTCAGTCCGTCGTTGTTTGACATGACTCGGCTGACCGCCGTTCAAGACGCTTGGAAGATGCCGACGCTAGATGTTACGAACACGAACTTCGAAGAAGTTCCGGTACGTGTGGAGATCGTTGCAGTTTTGGAGATTGTGCAAAACAGCTGACCAAACCGAGTCTTCTTCGCGGGTGACAAATGCCCCCCAGATGTGGAGACCGCCGTGAACGGGGTCAGAGTTCTCCATCGCAAAGTCTTGCAGATGCTGCGAAGGTGCGCTTGCTGTTCTGAAACTATTGCCTCTTTTGGCATTTGTGCACGTGAGAACGAGTGTTCACCGGGCTGACTAACTCACTTTCACAACGAAAGTCATTTGTTCGAGGGTTCTGACCAAACGCGAATGATTTTGCCAATGCCGGGAGGGCCGTGGCTCTGTTTTTGATCTGCTCGTGACAAGATCGCACATAGGGACACATCCATTCGACAGTAATTCGCCTCTACACACCGCTACCTAACCACCGCAGACCGCCTCTCGTGAACTTCGCCACCCAGCCGCCTCCAGCCCACAAGGTCAGATCGTGCATGCGTAGCCCCGGGCTTCGCCACAGTATTCCGAACAATACAGCATTCTTTTCATATTGCGGAATCGCTCTACCGAAGCTCTTGAACCTCAAAAGGCGTCCGGTACGCCCCTAGTTCTCGTCTTCACCGGATGACATCTGTCTCGAACCGCTGGCACCTACACCGCTCTACACCGCTCAACGCTCGCCTGCAACCCCAGCAGAAAGCAGAAAAATGTGGGGACGATCTGGGTCCATAACAGCACGCTGTGCGAATCTCGCTGCAGAACCCCAGACGCGTTCGTGCAATGTTTGTTGACACTGCGCCACACGACATTTACGCGTCTGCGCAGCAGCTGCATATGCAACGCGGCTACGCACAGCTTGTGTCACGTCCAACGATGGAGCGCAGTGTGATACGTGTCGGAATCTCCTCCACTCATCTTCGTTATCACTGTTACACAGCACCACGGACAGCGGCAACGCACCCAACATGGCAATTATGCCTGCTAGAGCCCAGCATCGCCATTGCGCATGCGCCTGCAGCCTCGTGCAACCCACCAACGATGGGTGCTCCCGCTTCCGCACTGTGATAGTGGAGACACGGCATTGGTGACGCAGAGATTGCGTTCAGATGCATTGCGTCGATGCTGTCAGCGACATGCGAGACCATGTGCGGGCGACTACACAGCCTGGTAGAGAGATATGCATGAACGCCTAAGGCGAGCTTTCAATCTTCATGCTTTTTTAGAATCTCATACTCGTAGACATGTTGCTGTTAGTTTGGTAGTTACCATGCTTTCAGTGAGTGATGCTGCAAATAGTGTTTTAACCGCCACAATTCACGTTCTCGACACATAGCTATCAAACGTATTTATCAGTAGCTGCATGCCAGATGCGCCTACCTCCATGTCAGGACGCTGTTCTCGTCGCGTGTCGCACAGCAGCAGATGCATGACCTGGTCCGGCTCCGCGGCAGCTGGCAGCCGTATGCTGTGTCTTTGTTTGTGAAGTCTTGGCCTGCAATGGCTGCTGCAAAGGTGGAATTGATGGCTTGCAGATGCGTACAACATACGATTCAATCAGATTGCTGTTTCAGGTCGCCGCGAGAATTGCCGCTTGTAGGTATAAGCTCGAGGATGTGATGAGCGCAGGAGCCAGTATGCGACGAAGGTCAGTGTGCAAATGGCGGTCATACGGATGGGAGGGTTGATGAACAGGTAAATGGAATCTGCACAACGATCATGTCATTCAAAAGGCGGATATCGCAAGACAACCTGTTCCATGCTCGTGCACGCTTCCCTGAGCAAGTCCTGGAGACCACACACGCTACACGTCAATAGTGCTTTCTACTCTTCATCCGCAAACGACTCGCGAGCCTGCGCGAAGAAAATGTTCGCTGTCGTGTTGCCAATGTTCCTAATACTGTATGAGTTGCCTAGACATTGTCAGCTCCAACTTCAGGTCGAAAGATCTGTACAAAGTACTCACCCCTTGGAACTTGCCATATCCCACCCCTATGCACTGTAAACTCATTCTCATGTACCTTGACCTCGACAGCGCCGGACTGGACATTGAAGACCATGTGCATCTTTCTTGAGTTCTTGGAACGCTTCATCTGATCCGCGCGGAGTTCGATCATGCCCCAATTGAAGAAGCTGGATGGTCCACTGCCGCCTATCCGTGCATACTGGAACGAGGCATCTCCTACGGGCTCGGGTTTGATGCCCTTGTCAGACCAGGCGATGACACCCTCTACAAGCCCGGGGGATGTGAACTCATTGGCGGGGTCAAAGTCCTTGTAGTTGCCTGTCAGGAAGCCGTCATCCTCTTCCCAGGGGTCCAATTCCACTTCTTCTTCCTCGACCGCTGCAAGACCCTTTTTCTTACCCTTCTTGTGATAGGTGGAAGTTCTTTGTGTTGGCTCGGGTGATGGTGCTTTGACGATTGTTTGCATGCTACCATCGTGGTTGTAATTGATCCTGTCGTTCTTCCAGAAATCGATCGGTGCAACGCGATGTCTGCCAGTCCGTCCAACGCGCGCGACAGCCTCAGGTTCCATCTCACGAAAGACAGAAAGATGGCGACCTCTGCCGTATCGTGATCCTACCGATGTTGTAGACATTTGCTCGATATCCGCCTTACTAAGAGGATTACCATATGCGTCTACAGGCCTGCCAGCATCGTCTTTTGTTGCGCCATCTGTATTATTTGCATTTTCTTTGCCTTTCGACGCTGGCTTCTCCTTTGGCTTAGCAGCTGGTCGCCCTGGCTTCTTGAAAACTGGTTCTGGCTTATGCGGTGGAGCATGGTTAGCAGCTGCCTTCTTGACCGTCTTAGCAGGAGCAGTCGGCTCGGCTCCAACGGCTTTCTGAGTCTTCGGTGGCCGTCCACGGCGCTTTGGAGCCACGGGTGCCTCCTCTGCCACTTCAGGCGGCTCATCAACGGCAGAGTCGTCGAGCACTGATGCCTCGAGAACACTGAGTTCTTGTTCCGTGATATCAGAAACACGCTTCGAGCGTCGCGCGGGTGCAGCAGGCGTGGGTACAGCCTTTTTGCCTTTCTTCGCTGGCTCAGGTGCCTGTACCGTAGCTGTCCCACGTTTCCGTGCCTTTGTTGGTTTCGGGCTCTCATCTTCGACGGTCGCTGCTTGATCGCTTTTGCGCTTGCGCCCTCGTTTTGCTGGCTCCTTCACTGGTTCTGGCACAACCTCCTCTTCTTCTTCCTCATCCAGTTGCGTCTCCTCTTGCAAGAACGATTCGACTGCGTCGGCGCCCGTAACCGTATCATCTCCAATTTGCCCAACGAAGCTTTCTTCGACTTCAGTCATGATCGGCAGCTCGTCGTCATCGTCGTGGTTCGCCGTGATCTCTTCTTGCAACTCGCTTTCCTCCATCACGGCGCTGCGCGGCCGACTGGGCGAACGCTCCAATGTGTAAACATCGTTCCGCTTCCCACGGCGCTGTCCCGAGCCGCTTAGCGCGGATATCTCTTGCTGGCTTTCGTCCTCCTCTTCTTCGAAATCCAGCCGCCTGGCTACCACAGGATGGGAGGTTGCGCGTATGGGACTTGACAGGCCAATCGAACTGCCGCGGGGTGCCATGGACGACTGCCGGCGTGGAGAAGATCCAAGGGCCGTTTTCATCGGCGATCGCGATTTTGGAGGAGGGAGATGGGTGCGGTTGTTACGGATGATTGCAGCAGACGTAGTAATTGCTGGTATAGAGCCTGGAAAGTGGCATGTCAGCGCATACCCAATAGAAGGCCAGGCACAATCGCGCAAGCCTTGCGCAGCCGTCTCACGTACTCTCTTGGATATCCATCGATTCCGAGCCTGTCACTGTGCTGCCGCGCTTCGGTGGTGATTTCGCCGGCGACGAGAAGATGCCAGAGATAGCTTCAATGCCGTGCTCATCTCGCGCGCGCTCTTCGAGTGTGATACCAGTCTTTCTGCACAGGATCTTAGTCGCGCGCAGAAGAGTACCGAGTGTTTGTTTATTTACCTTCCCTGCACGCCGACGTTGAAGAATGCATTTTCGCGATTGTCGCGCTTCCTTTGAGGCGCCATACTTGTGTGTATACGTTATTGAATTTAGGTGCGCCTTGGACTGCTGTGTGACGCGTATCGAAGGTTGTGGGGTCGACGGTGTTGACCGTTTGTTTAGATGCGCTCAAGACGGATGAAAGCAGACTAGTGTGCCAAGCCATTGTGAGCATTGTTACGAGACATCAGATTGAATCAGCTTGAAAGATGTCATCACAGAAAGGAACTAGAAGTCACGGCAGAGCAAGGCACAAAGGTTGTTGGGACATCCCATAGGGATGAACGTAGCAAGGTCTATTTACCATTCAGACATGCTTGTCCGAACACCTAGCACATGCCAGAGTCGAACTCACAATGACCGAACAGCAGCAACCTCCTTTCTCATAGTCGTATTCGTTCGCGGGACCATCACTACTCCCATTCCTTGCTGTCTGTCGAAGAATCCGCTCTCCTCTCCACCCACATTGTATCCACCGAATGCAAAATCTTCCTGAATCAAGACTTTTCCGTAGCCAACCCTCTTGAAGTTCGGTCAAATGCGAAAAAGAGCCAAGTCCAATCATGCCGGGCGATGATATGCTTTTCGTGTAAGCGTCGAAAAACGGCAGCCAGCCGCAGAATGAGAAAATGTACAGAGAAGGAAATCGTAATCGTGTCGATGACTCGTGAATCATGGCGGTGGAATCTCTAACAATCGAACATGCCAGCCGCATCGCAATGGTGCGATCGGCTGCATCAAAGCTCACTCCAGATCAGGGTATTATCGACGAAGCTCAGTCGACGCGCTTAGTTGGGGCAAGCGGACTGGACGTGGCCGGGCTGCTTGCAGCGGTAGCAGACGCGCTCGGAAGAGGTCTCCTGGGGGCAGTCACGGGACAGGTGACCGACCTCACCGCAGTTGTAGCACTTCTGGCCCTGGGTGCAGTCACGGCTCATGTGGCCGAAACCACCGCAAGAGTAGCAGGTGGTCTGGCGAGCACCGCCGAAGCCACCCTGGCCGCCCTGACCGCCAAAGCCACCACGGCCACCACCGTAGCCGCCGGCACCGCCGTAGGAGCCGCCGCCCTGGGAGCAGTTGCGGGCAATGTGACCCTGCTGTCCGCACTTGTAGCACTCCTGGCCACCGGCGCGACCGCCGGGGGCACCTCCAGCCTGGGTGCACTCACGGCTGATGTGGCCGGTGCCACCGCAGCGGTAGCAGGTCTTCTCGGCCTGGGGGGAGGTGCACTCGCGGCTAACGTGGCCCTTCTCGCCGCAGTTGTAGCAAGTAGGGGTACCCTTGGTGGGGCACTCGGCAGCGCGGTGGGAGTTGTCACCGCCTAAGGAATGTTAGCCTGTAATTCTTGGTCTAAACCGTGCAAAGTGAACAAGGGAGTGTGCGTAGAATCTGGTGGGCTGCAAGAAACGAAAGATCTTCTTCTGAGCTCCTCGAAGCCTGTGGAGCGTGCAGTGCAATTGCTTTACACTACGCGAAACGAGCTGACATTCAGCAGCTTGCCGCGAAGCCTATGGTTTTGCGCAATGGCGAGGCGGCAAATCTTTTGGGTGGCAAATTTTGTATTCGGCGGCGGAAAAATGGGATTCTTACAGTTGTAGCAGCCACGGCCACCGGCAGCAGGAGCAGGAGCTTGGTAATCCATTGTTTAGGAGGGGTATAAGTCTGGGAATTGTTAGAGAAGTTCGACCGAGATTGCAGGTCGCGCACTTCTCGTACGCAAAGATTTGAGCTTACTGTTGGGTTTTGGAGTAAAGGAGATTTCGACGGAGAGAATTCAGGGAAATCTGGTTTGTTGCGAAAGTTCGTGAGAGAGCGAGGGGCAGCAGGCAAACAGAGAAAATATCACGCAGCGGCAGGTGTGCGCTAGCGGACTAGGCTGGAAGGCGCTAGTCCCACCGTTTGGCTTATACCAGGCGCGTAGCCGCGGAGAGAGGAACATTGAGGTGAGAGATGATACAGAGGTCTTGATTTGCGCGCAGCTTCGCGGAACAACCTCAGACTATATAGTAGTACATTTTAAGTCGTCATCTGACGCCATTGGCTAGTCTACACCCTACTGTCCATAGATGTCCATCGAGTACTCTCGCTTGACAGCCTCGCAGAAGGCGGACTACTGACCAGCCTAACCGCTCTCGAAGAACGTGCGACCGAACTGTTTTTGCTGCACGTGGTGTCTGACTTCATTGGCAAGGCGATAAACGCCGAGGTGCCGAGTGCTTTACTGCAAGGAGGCATACCAGCACGACAAATGCGCTTGGTCATGTAGTCATCGGAGCATCATGGTGCATACGTGTGCTACGATGTTTTGCAATTGTTGCTTTGCCAGAGCCTACAGCGATTTTGTAAGGGTATGACTGAGTTCGCAATTCCCAGGGACGAGTAAGCCTGCTGGAGAAATGAAAATAAAAGGCATGACGCAAAGAAAGCAGTTAACATGCGTTACGCTAAATTCTCGCCGTGGTGTTCTTTGAAGGGTGGGAGATTCGGCGGATTGTCCCAGGCTAAGGCATCTCACGCACCTCACAACCATCACGACCACAATGGTTAAATCGGGCAGCAACTTCATCAGACCATAGCGCTGAGATGGAAGAATGTGTGTCTCGAAAAATCAGACAAAAGAAGTGGTGCATACTGCTCCTGCCGTCGATTCGACATAGTCACACAGCAAGGCCTCCACAACCTCCACAACCACCAGTACAGATCCCAGAGTTCTAGGAGTTCCAGGGGTGCAAAAAGATGGACTCGCGGGGAATCGAACCCCGGACCACTCACATGCTAAGCGAGTATTATACTGGAACGTTGTTAGAAGATGTTTTGATGATTGGATTGGAAATCAAGCTTACCCACTAAACCACAAGCCCATTGCTTTGATGAAAACTGGTAAGATTGATCGTATCATATAGTAGGTTACTCAAATCCCCGTCTCACTTCCAATTCAGCCCAGAGCAAATATCTCGTATGGTGCGGACACTAAAGTTCCTGGCCGAGTTCGCCGAGGCTTTCCCCATCTCGCTAAGAAACGCTAAATTTAACTCGGTGTTTCTCAAAACAAGTGTGCTGCTGGGCAAGACTTACTGCTCTCGATCAAACGCCTGCATCACTTGGTAGACATGAACGGCATATAAAAGACGCGATGCGGACCGGCTCCTGGAAAATCCCTCGTTTTCCTTCCAACCGGCGTCCATACCCTTCCGTCGAGCAAGCTGGACATGACGGGATTCTGCAAGCAAGTGTCGGATAGATGGCAAATTTCAGTGTAGCCTCCAAGGGGCTCACATCGTGGAGGCCCCACTTCGCAATACTGAAAGCCACCTGCTTTCTACAAGCATAAAACCTGGAGCAGACTTTCGCCGATGTCTGCTGTGATCAAATCTTCAGGCACTATATCAGTTATACCGTGGAATGAAGAATCAGGGTAGCGAATATTTTTATTTATTGGACGCAGCTATCGTACCCTCGTGGTCAGTGTCGTGCATAGTCTTCCAATCCATCGGAGATACGTCAATACGGCAGAGACCTTCCAATTCCCTCAGTATACTGGCTGTAGTCTCGAAACCGTTGATCAAGTCGCGGACTTCAAGAGACCAAGATTACGACCACCCTCTGTTCGTTGCACGCACAATGCTGACAATCGATTTTGGAAAGAGAATGAATCTATTCTTGAAGCCCTCTATAGTACTTTTGCGGATGACCCTCCAACACACAACAAGGAAGACGCTAGAAGACGCGAAATGGCTAAGCAGAGGCGGGTATATGAACTAAAAGCTGAGGGATGGGAAACAGAAAGACTCTTCGAATAAGAGGAACGATAAATGCGGCGAATCGCGCCTGTGCTTGCTACGTGATCTATGCCTCACTAAAAAGCAACCTGAGAGGGCCTTCTGTACTTTTCGTCTTTCGGTGGTACCGGTGGTAGATCTGAGTATGCATGATATGGCATGACCGAATCCTTTCTCTCGTGTTTCGGTGCATATGCTGCGGACGGCAGTATAGGCTCAGGTGTATATGTAGTCGAAGGTAAAGTGTCGAGTGTTTGCGATGATCCAGGTGTATATGTGGTTGAGGGTAAGGTGTCAACAGAAGAGGGTGGGAAAACTGAGTATGTCGTTGAAGGGAGGGTTTCATAAGTCGTGGCAGGGAGTGTATCGATATGGTCAACTACCTGCAGCGCAGTCGGCGTCGGTAGTGCGTCGTATCGTGTATCTGGCGAGAAGTAGATATAGCTCTCATCAATCGCGGCATCTATATTTGCCAAAAGATCTGCATTTGAAATGGGTGTTCGAGGCCCAGGGGACCTCTGATCGAAAGCAAAGTTGAAAGAAATGGGGCGTACTTCGGGAATGTATGGCGGGCTAACAACGTGGCTAGCGGTAGGCTCAGGTTCGTCGTCTGACTCGTCGTCTGACGTCCCTTCGTCTACCATAGTCTCGTAGTACAAAGACACCACACGATTTGAAGGTGGATGTGACGCGCTGCCAGGATAAAGCGATATCGGACGGCTGAAGCTGGCGGACAAGCCGCCATTGTACGTAGTAGCGGGTAGCAGATAGAGGCTCTGCTCAGGCGCGGAAGCTGCTTTTGGACTCAGTTCTGATCGCGAAGAGGACGGGCGGTCTGACTGTGCAGGCAAACTCGACACCGATGTGCTACGCTCAGTAACAGGAAAAGATTGCGAAAGACCAGGTGTAAGAATCGGGTTGGCGCTCTGGCTTCGCGAGTGCGGGGAGAGGCGGGGCGAAGCTTGCGCTTTATAAGGCGGTGGTGCGAACTTGTTGAACTGGTAGTCCGGGGGCGGTGCGATGAAGATGTCGCCATGTCCCATTCGCTCCCGGGGCTCGACATTTCGCAACGCCTGCAGTCGTTCGTTCGCAGCATTCGATTCCAGTATGTGCGCCCTTTCGACAAGTTTCTCAACAAGCTGTGAATGCGAGTCTTTGAAGGTCTTTTTGACGAAGCCCATTAGTAGCTTGGAACATGTCATCTTGACCTCCTCGCGGATATACAGCCCTGAGCGAGGCACCTTGAGACCTGGTTCCGGGCGCTCCTTTGGTTCTCCAGGAAGTGACCCGCCTATGCTCCACTTGCCTCGGATATCAAGACCAAGTGGCGCATAGACATGGGTTTCAAGACAATCAGGAAAATCGTGAAATACCGCATGATATGATACCGAGCCTGTTGCCAGGCCTCCAGGAAGATATGAAACCTTGTCTTTACGCTGTTAGTGAATGTTCAATATCATATGCTATCTGTAATATATACCTTTAATTGTGTACCATGTCGCATAGTATTCAGAAGTTGGTGCATAAGTTGGAGGCTTGCACTTGTAACGTTCGACGACCAATGGATTCAGATCGATCATCGCCAGATGGTCTTTGTACATGTCGAGCACACTTTTGCGCGTGATCCCCGCTGGCAGCGGGGTGATTGTGGTGAAGACCGCAGTCTTTGGCATCTTGATATGCGTCGTGTCGAAGGTATCAAAGGTGTGGTGCGGGGTTGAAGGGGCAGGTTGTGGGTAGCGAGATCAGCGGACCACAGAGATTGTGTGCAACCGCGAGCGAGGAGAGAGGAGGTTATGTTCGTACAACATGGAGAGGAAACCAAAGCACTTTGTTTCGCAGGCCAGCAGTCTGGCCATAAGTAGTATCATATCGTATCAGCAATTGTGCTAGACCTACTCATGACCAAAACGCCCCCTCCCGGCCCCTGCGTCCTGTTCGTTAGACTTGGGAACGACATTACCCCGCCAAGCAGCGTGCCAACCTTCACGAACGTTTCTCTCGCTGTTCGTGAAAGTTAAGGTTGATGGCAAGGCCCTTGCTGTTTCTGTACCTGACAGACGGATTGACCTAGTCCGACAATTCGTGGCAAGTCAAACGAGCGACAAGGTAGGGCTCCTACCGATTGAGCTTCAAGTCGACACAATGACAGAGCACGAGCAGCTCGTACGAAGTGCAAATTCCGAAGAGCGATCACATATGAGTGTGGCATGTGGTTATTATGGGAGCGTTCCAAGTGTTGCAGAAGTGGAGATCAGGCAGGGTCCAAACGTGATCGCCACAGGTTCGGTTTCAGAGCGCTATTCTCAGCACTAACCGAAGCGAGTAATGACGATGAACGACCTCGAAAGCGTTTCTACAACCGTCTCCCTTGATCAAAGATTGGACGTCAAGACTCGAAATGCTTTCCTTCTTTTACTTTTTCTCGAAAGTACAACTTGCACCTTCGAGAAATTGAAGTAAAATAGAGGACATCTTCCCGACAGAAACGTTCGCGGCAGAGGATGTTTCAGCGACTTCATGACTCTTTTTGGTTTCACAAGGGCTTCACCAGGCATCCTACAGCATGATAAGGCAGCTATATCTGCCTCAGGTTGATTGCAAGGTATCGTAATCTCAGCTGATGATTCCTCAAATTTTCAAGCATAGGGGATCGATTGATAGATTCCTTGCAAATCCAAACGGCCTCGACATAGAAAAGGCGCCTTGTGCGAGCACCATATCCACCGCCGTTGCGGACCTCAGGTCGCATTGAATTCAGAGATTCAATGACCCTCCGCACAACCTTTCTCCATGTCATCGAAAGACTGAACAATACGTGCTACAAGCGACTTTCACGTTAACCAGATGAGATGAACACGAAGTGTATTGCTGCACCTATCCATACGAAAATATGGTATATCCATCGCTCCCAAAATCCCAAGCCAAAGATTAAACACCCCGATCATACCTGATGATCGATCCAAGTTTCCATCCCGCATATCTTCATTTCCTCATTAAATCCTCCATCCTTTTCTCACTCCCTTAAACACCCTGATGCATAGCAACATCCGGCTTCTGCACAGCAGGGACCCTCCTCTTCTCCGCCGTGACCGCCAGATAACACGCATAACCGAATGCGCCCGCACTCACCGCCCAACTCAGACCGCCAAACACTGCTGCCGCCCTCGCAACATCACACACCTGGCCAAAGCAGATCCGTCCGTTCAGGAAGACGGCCAACGCCACGAAGCCCGCGAACCAGAATAGCATGGTCAGCGCATCGAGGGCCACAAGACCCCAGCGGAAACCCGCGCTCGAGAGCAGGTGGCCGAATCTGAGCGGAATGAGGAAGATGGGGATCAACGTGGTGAGGGACCAGACAGAGGCGAAGAGGAGGAAGGCAATTTGCGCAGGGGAGGATTGGCGCCAGTGGGAGGTCCACCATGAAGAGACTGTGAGAGTTAGTACTGACGTGATGGTTTTGAGATGAAGAGACGAACCGTAGGCCGTGAGACCGAGGACGATGATGGCGAAGATGGCTTGTAGGCCGCGCACTGGGTGCATTGGGTTGATGTTGACCATTGTGGACGAGGTTCGCTGCTGCCGTGGTCTGGTCGAGGAATTCCCTGTGGTGATATTGAGCGCCTGAGGAGCGAAACGTAGGTCTTGGAACGTCGATATAGAGTTAAAGAAGCGAAGACTCGAGGCTTGGAAGTTGAAGCGACAGGAAGAAGGAAACCAGGCTCTGAAGAGCGCCTCAGTACACCTTTACATTTTGCTTGTTCTAAATTTGCCCATCTCGAGACTTGCACCAACAATGCAATCTTCGGGAACTTGGAAGCCCACGTCAGAACTGTGTGCAGCGAGCTTGTGAGTGGCCGGCTATGACTGATGTTTCTGAGCTGCTTGGACTCGGCTGACGAGTGCTGCACCACGGCTGGTCGGTTCCATGTTTCAGGTAGGGCTGAACCCCTGGTCGCGCATGAAGCGTGTCAGGTGTGTTAGTACTGCAATGTTTGAGTCACGACGACGACGGCTAGCGAGCCGCGCGACGATCAAACGTGTAAAGTTGCTGGAGACAGGAGGTGGAGCCGATGACTTTATCGATCACTTGGCTGCGACTTTTCACCATCTGCACATGCCGCTTTAATGCTGACCATCAAATCCCATCAGAACTGCACCAAGAGGCTTCCACCCGCAAGCTCCTGCCCGTCAAAGCCAATCCCATGAACTAAGACAGCCACTTCGCGCCCAGCCAGCTCATCCACAAACGAAGCAGGGAGTATGTGTTCTGCCGCATATGCTCTTCCCAAGTTGAGATCATCAACTATCACAACGAAGTGTGAGAAGGCGCCAGTGATCTCACTGTAAGGCATGCCATCCACTGGCTTACTGGAAGTGTGTTTCCAGGAGATCCTGACGTGCTGCGTCTCTCCTTCACCGCAAATTATCTTCTGGATATCGAAGAGGGCGTGATGCGTTGGAGTGTCTGTCAAACGATGCCGAGACGAGATATCTTGGAAGTAACCGCCTTGATACACAAATTCTCTCGAAGGAATCGGATATGCTGCGACGGGTTGGATGCAGATGTAGTCGATCTCGCCAAGTCTGGTACCGGTCCCAGCATTGGTAGCACGCGAGAAGAACCCAAGTTCCTCCAGACGAAGATTTGCGGGTATATAGTTGTTGTCGATCTTGAGTTCAACGTCGAGAAGGTGGTCGACACGTGGATGATCGGGCCCTGGCAGACCGTATATCTTGTGTGAGTAGCCAATAGGATACCCAGAACGACGTGCCTCTTCTTCATTAGCCACGCAGGAGGCTTTCAGGTAAAAGAACGCTCCTTGAGGGTGTTGTGAGAGATCTCGGTAGGAAATCCGTAGTCGCAGCGAACCGTCTATTGGCATGTCAAGCCTGAAGAGCGGTATCGACCAACTATGACCTGATTGCGGGCCATCAAGTTTGAGTACCGATGAAGGTAATTCGCGAGCTTCCACGACAAGCTGTGAATGGCCTGCAACATCCTCTATTCTGTGTTGTAGAGAACTCACCAAATCAAGAGATTCTGTTCGCACTGGCAGTATCGATTGCGAACCCAACTGAGCATGTATGATTGATCCTCCGAAGAGCACGTCTTCCTCCTCATCGCTGTGCGTGCCAAATGCCCGACTGAAGTCCGTGAAAAAGAACGTCTCCGAACCAGCATTGTATATCTTCGCAGAGCTGGAGATGGGCGCTGACTTGTTCGGTTGATGTCGCCTGTCACAGTCGCCACACGAGCATTCGATGCCGTCTGGAAGGTCTTCCCCGTCCCACACTACTGACTCCATATCTCTTCCGTGGCCAGGAAAATGTTCGAAGGTCCACCCCGGTGCGAAGATCCCAGCCGAAAGTCCCAGCCCCGCAAGCTTTGCGACCGCGACACCAGTGTTGGTGCCGCCACCGCCATACTCGGGATAAGTTATGCGAGGATGCGCGAGTTTGGTAGTATTCTGTGCCCATACATCGATACCAAAATAGATCTGACATGGCGGCAGATTTGATTGCAGAGCTTGGTGCACCGAATCCGTAGCATCACTTTCCTTCCAACAGTAGTTGGTCAGGACACTGCCACAAGCCTTCACGAACGGCAGATTACGTTCATTAAGGCCGTTCTGATATGAGATCTTGTTGGTGGTAGTCAACGCATCATACCTACTGCAGTAAGCAATGCTCGCCCATAGTAATGGCGATACTCACCAGATGAGCTGCTTGTCGGCTCCAAGCTCTGACTTCAGCTGGCGGAGAAAAGCCGTCAAGATCTGTGCATCCCAGCTTGCAGCCGGGAATGGCTTTTCAATATTCACCAGCCAACCGTCAAACCCATGGATCTTCGCAATCTCGACGAGCTTTGTGGCTAGCGGAAAAGACAGACCATCATCATTTCGCTGTAAGAGCTTCTCTGAATTCGGCGTTTGCGGCTCAACAAGTAGTGTCCCCAGTGCCTTCACTCCATTACGATGCAATGTGTTGGTCCATGTAGGAGGTGGAACGCATACAAGCTTGTGTGAGAAGTATATGAAAGTATCGACGTACTGAAGATACTCACATGCGTACTGTTCCTCGTCCAAGCCAACACTTGACGTCGCTTCATAGTCGTGGTAGTTCCCTGCGTAGTCGTGGCACAGCAGGACATTGGCTTTGCCCAGAACTTCCTTCCGCTTGTTTGAACGCGCCAGTAACGGCGTATTGGACCGCTGTAGTGGGTCAGTCTCTGACCCAGACCAAGCCTCCAGCTGCCCGAAGGTGTCAAAGTAGGTGAACCCCTTCAGCCGATCAAGGGCGCGTTGCTTTCGACGTTCTTCCGGGGTCGGGCCTGTATCTGGCGAAGGGAACAGATGTCGATAGCCATCACGTATGGGCCGCAGAATGTCTTTCCAGCCTAGCAGATATGCCATGTTATCGCACGGCTTTGGGGCTACAGCTGAGGGCTTCAAAAGTCCGCGGGAGTCTCTGGCGGCGCTGGTGTTTGTACAAAAGCATATGTCGCCCCCGGAACCTCAAATTATCGATAGAGCATCATCAGCGTGTCTGCATCAAATCGCGATCTATTAACAAGCCGTTGGCGACCTTCCTAGCCTGGCGCTGCGGCAGTGACGTCTGATCTCCCGCGACAGGGGTGCAGCTTGTGGTCTTGGCATGAGCAAGGGTCCAGCTTCCCAAGCCATGCCTTGCAGTTGCCCCGTGTTCAATTTATTCAACGTCGCGCAAACGTACAGACCTCAACGTCGCTCGAGTCGCAGAACTTCACCACAAACCGCTTTCCAGCCAAGGGCGCATCGTCAAGATGAATCTCTTCAGGCTGTTGGGTACGCTGAAGCTCACCGTCGCGAGCTTGCGCATGCTAACAACGGTCGTGTAGGGGACCTGTCCCATCTGCTTTCGATTTTGATCCTTTTGCACAAGATGAAGACCTCCAGTGTACGTCGAATCGACCCGAGAAGTGGTTTGCGCAAGTTCTGACACGTCCAACAGAGCGCGGCAGGTATTTCGTTCAAGTCGCAGTTCCTCTACTTGATTGTTTACCTTAGTCGATACATCGACCTCCTCTGGACCTTCTACGACCCTCATGCGCTGTACAACACCGTCTTCAAGATTGTCTTCATCAGCACATCTGCGTATACCGTATACCTGATGCTCAACGACTTCAAGCCCACCCACGACCCGAACCTCGATACATTCAAAGTACAATACTTGCTGGCCTTTAGCACGGTGTTGGCGGTGCTGTTTCCGTACAAGTACACGTTGACAGAAGTGAGTTGCGTTCAAGCACAGGGCGTGAGAGGAAGCTAATGAGATGTGCAGATCATGTGGGCATTTTCTATCTGGCTGGAGTCGGTCGCTATCCTGCCCCAGCTCTTCATGCTGCAAAGAACTGGCGAAGCAGAGACGATCACAACGCACTACTTGTTCGCGCTCGGTGCTTACCGCGCCTTGTATATCCCCAATTGGATCTACAGATACTTTTTCGAGGTGCCGCGCTTCTACGACCCGATCGCAGTCATTGCTGGCATTATCCAGACAATCCTGTACTCGGACTTTTTCTACATTTACTACACCAAGTCAGTACCCTAAAATTAGGCTCGTGATGCAATGCTGACACATGCTAGGGTCGTTCAAGGGAAGAAGTTCAACCTCCCCGTTTAGAAGCTCTGCGAGAGTCGGCCGACGCGGGAAGTCACGGATCGAAAGTCGACCGTCGGCGCGCGCAAGCCCATGTACTTTACCATTTGACCACGGGCGTTTTGGGGAGCTATCTTGGTTCGGGCTCAGAAGGATGGGATGGCCCTGGGTAGCTGTTGTACGAATTGCATGAACAGAGGAGCACGCAGGGACACGTGCAGATGTGCTATGTATGACGAAGTTACACTGCACTTACTTAGAAGCACACACTGTCGCAATGCAAAGTTTTCAATGAATGTTGCGAACTTCGTAGGTGCGCTGCGGTCCGCGTTGACAGGCCAATCGTGGATTACCCAAACAAAGTCCACAGTGGCGCGCGCCGCACGTGTCAGTCAGCCTCAACGGATGTGTTGCGTCTACCAGGCGTCGCTGCGACCACAATCGCACGTCACTCGCCTTCCCCACGTTTTCTCCGTTTGCGCTGTAAAACCCATATTAATTCAAGTCCACTCGCTGTCTCACTTCTGGACTGTGCACTCATCCGTCTACATCTCACGTTCGCTGTGATCATCCTTTGCGCACTCGCTGCCCGCGCAGTTCCGCAGACGACACCACAATGTTCTGTCTTCGCAGCTGGATACCCGTGCTCTTCTTTCTGTAAGTGGGACAGTCATTCTGGCTTGAGGTGTCCACACTAACGACTACTTCAGACTGCGCACAAATGCATCTCCCGTCTACCTAGTGCTCTTCATCTCGGCGACATACTTCCTCAACCGGCCGTGCGTGTATTGCTCGCTACTCCTGTTTATCCTCGTCGTCGCGCTGTTCGACTTTCATACGCCATGGTTCGATCCGCCGCTGCCAGACACCGCAGGGCTGGCGCTGAACGAGACAACACCGCTGCTGGAGGCTGCCGGCGTGTTTGCACAAGCGGCCGCGAACACGGCCCAGGAAGTTGTCAAGGGAGCGGTAGACGGAGTGCGAGGGAAAGCAAGCACGGGTGCAATGAACGAGTGGGTTAAAGGGCTGCTGGGCAAGAAGGAGTGGAGGATACAGTGTTTGGACGTCTTGATACGCGTCTAGGGGCACGACATGGCATGAAGAATCGTAGACACTCAATTCAGATGCAAATATTTTACTGCGTGTGGACTACACGTAGAAGCCTCGGCTTCTGCGGAAGTACCGTATTTTCTACGTAAAATCTGTTGCGGCCTACACGTACTTTTCGGGACCAGAACGCCGTCCGCGACGCGCGAGCACCACACTTCCCAAGCGAGTGGTGACATCTAGTATCGTTTCTTCCCCACCTTGCTCCGGCGCCATTCGCTCCCTCTTCAAAGCTGGCGTCTCTTATTCACTTCTCGAGACTTAGCTCTCGCCCACAGCTCTGGATTAAGCTTCTGCCGAGACCAGTTGTTCCTACATCCTGCCGCACTGCAGCCGCTGCTAAGCGTTTCTCGAGCTCAAGTACAAGAGCTACAGAGCTTCACCCCACTTCACGTGTGCAACCGAGACAACGGCCGAGACTTGCAGTTGCGCGACCAGCTGCATTGAGTAGTGTTCAGAAACGATTCTGCCAGAGCGAAGTCACCACTAGCTTCACAGATATGGCGTCAGACCGTGACATTCTCCCCTCGTGGTACGTTGCTGTGCTGTCTGCAGTGCAGTATCGAGCACAATGAAGCTGCCGAGCACCACCAAGCTAACGTGGGCTCCTCCAGGGCCAAACCCTCCCACTACGCCATCTCTCTCCACGATATCGACTTCGGCGGCAAGTTCGGCTACAAGGGCACTGTCCGCATCAACACCAAGATCACAAAGGACGATGGCTTCTCCGAGCTGGTGCTCAACGCTCACCAGCTCAAGGTCCACGGCGCCGAGCTGAAGGCTGGCGATGCCACCAAGTCGGCCAAGGACATCTCGTACGACGAGAAGCGCCAGCGAGTCACCCTCGACTTTGGAGAGAAGATCAACTACTCGGGCGAGGTGACTCTGGAGGTCAAGTTCGAGGGTACCATCAACAACGTATGCTGAGCTATGGAAGATTGCTATCATATAGACATCGACATCGCTGACCAGCTCTGCAGATCATGGCTGGCTTCTACCGCTCCAAGTACACGCCCAAGGGTGAAGTCCCAGCTTCCGTTGCCAAGGACGACGAGTTCCACTACATGTACAGCACTCAGTTCGAGGCCTGCGATGCCCGCCGTGCTTTCCCCTGCTTCGACGAGCCCAACCTCAAGGCTACTTTCGACGTCGAAATCGAGGTCCCCAAGGATCAGGTCGCTCTCAGCAACATGCCCGAGAAGGAGACAAAGGAGAGCAAGCGCGACGGCTTCCACACTGTTGTCTTCGAGACCACGCCCATCATGTCGACATACCTGTTGGCCTGGGCTATTGGTGATTTTGAGTACGTCGAGGCTTTCACCGAGCGCAAGTACAATGGCAAGAGCATCCCTGTCAGGGTCTACACCACCCGCGGACTGAAGAAGCAGGGAGAATTTGCGCTGGACAACTGCCACAAGATTGTCGACTACTTCTCAGAGGTCTTCCAGGTCGACTACCCGCTTCCCAAGGTTGACCTTTTGGCCGTCCATGAATTCGTAAGTTTACTTCTGGTTGCGTGTGGTTGTGCTGGTTGTTCAGATGGTCACATGTGCTTTTGATCCCCGTACTTTGTGAAGTGAACTGACCTGGACCGCTAGTCACACGGCGCTATGGAGAACTGGGGCCTCATCACCTACCGGTCAGTACTAGAGCCAGCATGCTTGATAGAAGTAAGGCTAACATCGACCCAGCACCACCGCAGTGCTCTTCGATCCTGAGACCTCGGCAGACAGCTACCGCAACAGAGTGGCATACGTAGTCGCTCACGAGCTTGCTCACCAATGGTTCGGCAACCTGGTCACAATGGACTGGTGGAGCGAGCTCTGGCTCAATGAGGGCTTCGCCACATGGGTTGGATGGTTTGCCATCGACCACTTGTACCCCGGTAAGCCCATCCAAAGTTCAATCACCAAGCATCACTGACACAACGTAGATTGGAATGTGTGGGGCCAGTTTGTTGTACGTTCAAGAGCACGAGGTACCTTTGCTCCAAGATTACTGACATTGTGTGTAGACTGATTCCGTGCAACAAGCTTTCGCTCTCGATGCGCTTCGCACCTCCCACCCCATTGAGGTTCCGGTTTACGATGGCCTTGAGGTCGACCAGATCTTCGATCATATCAGTTACCTGAAGGGCAGCTCCGTTATCCGCATGCTCAGCGCTCATCTGGGCGAGAAGGTGTTCCTCCAAGGTGTAGCCGACTACCTCAAGGCTCACCAGTACTCCAACGCCACTACCAACGATCTCTGGTCTGCACTTAGCAAGGCTTCGGGTCAAGATGTCAGTAGCTTCATGGACTTCTGGGTCCGTAAGATTGGTTTCCCTGTTGTTACCGTAGCCGAAGAGCATGGCCAGATCGGTATCCGTCAGCAGCGCTTCCTGCTTGCTGGTGACGTCAAGCCTGAGGAAGATTCGACTGTGTGGTGGATCCCATTGGGTCTGCACGCCGGCTCCTCCCCTGCGACGGCAACTGCTCACCAGACTGGTGCATTGACTCAAAAGGAGGAGACCATCCGCAATGTTGACGATGGCTTCTATCAGCTCAACAAGAACCTCACTGGGTTCTACAGGACCAACTACCCACCAGAGCGCCTTGTCAAGCTGGGTGAATCTCGCCATGAGCTCTCAGTGCAGGACAAGATTGGCATCATTGGAGATGCTTATGCCAACTCTATTGCTGGGTTCGGCTCTACCGCTGGCCTGCTTGCGCTTGTTGAAAAGTTCCAGGATGAGTCGGACTACTTGGTCTGGTCGCAGATTCTCACCAACATCGGCAACGTGCGCAGCGTTCTCTCTGGCAGTGATGATGTCAGCGAAGCTCTGAGAAAGTACCACCTCAAGCTCATCACCCCTGCCGTCGAAAAGGTCGGCTGGGAATTCAAGGACGGCGAGGGCTTCCTCACTGGTCAGCTTCGCGCAGCGCTCATCCTTTCTGCCGGTCTGGTAGGCCACAAGGCGACTGTCGATGAGGCCCTGAAGCGCTTTGAGGCCTACACCTCCGGGTCTGACAAGTCGGCTATCCATCCCTCGCTGCGCCGTGCTGTGTTTGGCATTGCAGTCAAGAACGGCGGCGAGTCTGCTTACAAGGCTGTTCAGAAAGAATACCTCTCGACAACATCGATCGACGGCAAGGAAATCTGCTTGGTCTCTTTGGGTCGTGTCCAGACACCCGAGCTTGCCCAAGACTTCCTGAAGTTCATCTTCTCAGACAAGGTTGCCACCCAGGACAAGCACTCCGGTACCATTGCGTTGGCCAACAACTCCAAGGTCCGCCCTGAAGTGTGGAAGTACGTCCGCGAAAACTGGGACCAGACTGTACACCCTGCTCTCTCTGGCAACCTCGTTGTTCTTGAGCGCTTCTTGCGCTTTGGCCTGAATAAGTTTGCCGATACCGAGGTCGCGGACGAAATCGCAGCTTTCTTCAAGAACAAGGACACCCGTGGCTACGACAAGGGTCTCGAGGTCATCGACGACACCATCAGGAGCTACGCGAAGTATGCTAAGAGGGACGAGGCTGTTGTTAGGGAATGGCTCAAGGCCAACAGCTACCTGTCGTGACTTGGATCGAGATTGTAGATGCGAGAGATGGTTTAGACAGGCCTGAAGCCGTGTAGACACGCTCCAAAATTGAACAAAGTTAAACATCAGGGTGTGATACGAAAGAGTCGTGGTCAGCTCATCATGGTCGAGTCATTGGATGCAATGGCTGAGATTCTCTTACTCACCAGCCGCAGCACGTTATCGGGAAAGCAAGGCTGCAACAAGAACTTTTGGCTTGATTCAAGCCTCTCAAGCATGGCCACCATCACGACACTTTAACGAACTGATGGGTTTGCAGAGACCCGCAATTTGTGCAGGATTACCTTCCACTCTTGGCGTAGCAGCACGGCTTAAAGTGGAACTCCTACCACAAGCATACAAGCTGCCGCAGCTTTGCTTGCGAGATCGCAACCCTGCGATGTCGACATCGACAGAAAGATGGATCTTTTCCTATGTTGAAGGCACCAGAATTTGCGCCCTTCATCTTGGCAAGGCAAGAATGTAACGATTGCGTGCAACATGCTGCTAGTCTGCAAGCAACATAAAGACGGCATTGCTCGCCATGCTTCTGCGACGCATTCCCGTCTTGCGACCGTTGCTCGGAGAATCGCTCAGTGCCCACAATGGCGACTCACGACTCCGCCAAGGCACCTTCTGTGGAGGATGTCTCTCTTCCCGTCTCGAACTCGCCATCCATTGACGATTCCAAGCGTAAATGGTACCGCAGCACACTCTTCAATGCCTTCGTCATCGGAGGGGTGGGGTTTCTTGCGCCCGGCCTGTGGAATGCCATGAACGATCTTGGAGCTGGAGGAGCACTTGATCCGTACTTGGTCAACGCAGCCAACGCTCTGGTCTTCGGCATCATGGGCTTCTTCTGCTTGTTCGGCGGCCCGATCGCAAATCGCATCGGCTTTGGCAACACCTTGTTCCTCGGTGCAGTTGGGTATCCCATCTACTCCGCTGGCCTCTACACCAACAACCGGTATGGCAATGTCTGGCTGGTCCTAGTTGGCGCCGTCTGCTGCGGTGTCAGCGCAGGTCTCTTCTGGGTCTCCGAAGGCGCCGTGGCTTTGGGCTACCCAGAGCCGGGCAAGAGAGGAAAGTACATGAATATCTGGCTGTGGTTCCGCACCGGTGGACCTCTCGTCGGCGGTGCCATCGTCCTGGCTCTCAACAACAACGCAGCTGCAAAGAAGAAAGGCAAGGTCGGCTACCAAGTCTACCTCGTCTTCATCGCCTTGCAATGCATCGCCTGTCCGCTCGCGCTCGCGCTCTCACCACCCTCAAAGGTCCAGCGCAGCGACGGCTCCAAAGTCATCATCCAGAAAGAAACCTCTTTCAAGAACGAATTCCGCGCCCTCTGGCGCGTCTCCAAGCGCAAAGACGTCCTCCTGCTGCTCCCCATCTTCTACGCCGCCTACTTCAACCAGTACAGCTCGAACTTCAAAGCCTACTACTTTGGCGTGCGCGCACGCGCCCTCATGGGCTTCGTGTCCAACTTCGGCACCCTGCTGTCCTCGCAGCTCATCTCACTATTTCTCGACTACAAGAAATTGACTGTCAAGAAGCGTATCACGTACGGCTTCTTCTACGTCATCTTTCTCCACATCGTCGCGTGGGTGTACGGCTGGGTCATACAGGAGAAGTACACGCGGAGCAATCCCGTCTTCGATTGGGAGGATAGCGGCTTCGTGGAGGCGTTTTTTGTCATCATCCTGTGGGATTTTGCTCGCCAGGCGCTGCAGAATTGGCTGTACTATCTGCTTGCGACCAAGACGGATAACATCTCCGAGCTGAGTCGGTTTGCGGGCGTGCTGCGAGGCCAGGAGAGTTTCGGGCAGGCGGTTTCGTTTGGACTTAATACGAAGAAGTGGAAGGGTGGCCGTGTGCCATTGGGCGTTACGACGGTGTTGTTGGTGTTGTCGGTCTATCCTACGTGGTTGGTGGTTAGGGATCATGTTCCTGTTGAGGCGGCAGATGCGAAGAGGGAGGATGTTGTGAGAGACGATTTGGCGCTGCAGCAGAGTGTTACGGCGGAGGAGAAGAGGAAGTTCGCCGAGGGAGAGGCGGCTCTGGGGCGGAACGTGTAGATAGGTCGTCGGTGTAGAAGCGTGCGGCACGGCTCGACACGACTGATGTTAATTATGAGGATTCTACTTATACACCGTTACCTGGCCGTTTGCTTCTGTCTACGATGTTACCGTCCACTAAGGGACTTCGCTCAAATGTGGGCTCGCATGCCGTGAGTACTCTGCCTTTTGTGATTGCTTGACGTTGACGTCGCCTCTGCGCACAGTGCAAGATAAAGTTAGACAATAACAGAGAATCAGAGTCGCCCAACCTCTCACACAACATCTTAAGTAAGACACTTAGTGGACGGGCAGATACTCCGTCTGTATTTGACATTGTAATCAGCATCTAAACACTTTCGGCATAGTTCTACCCCGCAGCCCAAATCTCCTAGTCCACCCACCGGCCGCCTATCACACATTAGCTAACAGCGCGATAACATCCAACTCCTCAAAGATAGGTACACGATTCACGAGCGGAATTCCCGCGCACTTTATCTACACACTTGCAATCGCGGATCTTGCACCGTCTCTTAGCCGGCTCCGGTCATCTCCCAGTTAGGCAGTGTCGGCTCCTTGATCAGGATGCCGCTGATCTGCTGGCTCATGCCGCGCCGATGGAACAGGGCTGAAGTGCTAGTGTAGGCGGAGGTGTTCCGGGGCGTACGACTACGAGGCCTGGTAGATGGGCTGGCGGGAAGAGAGTTCGGGTTTGGGAGGGGGATGTATAAAGTAGCCATGGCGCCGTCGGTGGGTGTGCATTTCGACGCTGTTATTATATCTTTCACAAGCTACGTCGGGTAGCTGATATTGTAGTATTTACCAACTGTGCGATCGCAACCATGTCCAGCGTCGTCAAGGTCGCTGTTACACAGCATGAACCTGTGTGGTTTGATCTCCAGGCCACGGTCGATAAGACGTGTCGTTTGATCGAGGAGGCGGCGAGCAATGGCGCAAAACTCGTTGCGTTTCCTGAGGTATGGATCACAGGGTATCCGGCGTGGATTTGGTAAGTTGCAGTCTTCATCTTTTGCCGTATTGTTGTTACTCCAGAGACAATCACTATCATGCTGTTCGAACTCTTCCTTTCAATGTAATTCGACTCACACTCCCAGGGCGCGACCTCTGGACCCTCCGCTGGCAACAAAATACATCAAGAACTCGCTCTCATACGACTCGAAAGAAATGAACCAGATCTGCGCTACCGCCGCCAAATCCCGCATAGCCGTCGTCCTGGGCTTCAGCGAAAACGACCACAACAGCCTCTACATCGCACAATGCACCATCTCGGCCACTGGCGAAATCGTCATGAAGCGCCGCAAATTCAAGCCTACACACATGGAACGCACCGTGTATGGAGACGCGGGCGGCAGCTCGCTGAACAATGTCAATGCGATTGAAGGCGTGGGCAGGGTGGGCGCGCTGAGCTGCTGGGAGCATATGCAGCCGTTGTTGAAGTATCACACGATTAGCTTGCGCGAGGAGGTTCATGTTGCCGCCTGGCCGCCGCTGCATCCTCACACGGATGATAATCCGGGACTATTCAGTATGACTTCTGATGGTGCGTCTGCTTCCGCAATTATTGTACAAATCAATGAAATGCTAATCTGAACAGGCTGCGCTTCTCTCTCGCAGACGTACGCTATGGAAGCATCGACGTTTGTGCTGCACTGCACGGCCGTCATGACCGGTACCGGCATTGAGGCGCACAAGTCCGAGGGCACGCTCTTCGGCGCCTCAGGCGGGGGACACTCGGCTGTCTACGGACCTGATGGGAGACGTTTGACAAAGGCTATTCCTGCAGATCAGGAAGGATTTGTGTATGCCGATCTGCCAATGGATATGCTTGTTGGATTGAGGCATTTTGCGGATCCAGTCGGGCATTACAGCAGGCCTGAGTTGCTTTGGTTGGGGGTCGATACGAGGGAGAAGAAGCACGTAAGGAGTGAGGGGGAGAGTGGGGAGGGGGAGGTGAAGAAGTTGAATGGACTGAGTCTAGGGAAGGGAGAGGGGAAGACTAATGGAACTGCTACGCCGCAGGGCGCATACTAGGTTGTGGACTTGTTGCACATAGCCAGCTCTGGGGAGCTACTTGATAAGATGCAGGGTCGAGAGGGGTATGTCAATACAGTAGTGATTTCTACGACACCTGGATGTGGAGCATTTTCAGCCTAATTTGATCGCTCATTGATTTGTCTATATTAGGTCAATTTTTCTGAATGCGCAACGGCTGCTGGCAACGTGCGGTATGTGATGGTGGAAGAAGGCTCGTAAAGCGTTTTCCAATGCAAACTGTGAGGTGATCAATGGAAATTCAATCAAATCCATGGCTCGAAGAAGCAATTGGGACCATGTCAAAAGTGTCGCGCATAGTGAGTAACGAACGAGAGCTGTGACGACGAACTGACAAACAGATCGATGACGCTTTTCCTCATTCGAACGTAGCGCACATGGTTCTGAAGAGCCCCGTCGACAGCATGTCAACCATTGACCTGTCACTGCACACTTTGCAGCTGCGTTTTCCCATCAAAAGTTTGCCTGAAGCCATCTCGCGCATCAGGACATTTCGTCTGTCTTTTCGTTTCGTTGCTTGAGCGGCCCCGGCCAACGCACACGCGAATTTTGGGCTGAGTAAAGTGAGTGAAACTCGACACGTCCAGTCCAGTGCGGCATCGCCTTCACTTTCAAGCCTGCTAACGCGCAATTAGATCGCCCAAGTCGCCTTCACCATGGCCGATCTGCAGGAGCTCCTCCAACGGCTCAACGGCGGCGGTGCTTCTGGTGGCAATCACCAACAGCTGCCCTCGAGCCAGCAACAGCACCCTCACTACCAACACCCCTCCGTTTCGTCGCCCATCTTCTCGCCCGCGCCTCACGGACCCACGCCACACCATTCCTCGCACATCCTGTCGCCCAACATGTCGTCGGCCAACACGCCTGCGCCCGAACACGGCGCCGCGCCCGTGTCGCAGCAGACGCCACAGCAGCAGTCGGCCAACCTGCTGAACCTGCTGCGCTTCAACCAGCCAGGTCTTGGCCAGCGCAGTGTCTCGCACCAGCCCCCGCAGCAGCAGCAGCAGCAGCAGCAGCAGGCGCCCGTCGGTCCCTCCCACGGTCGCACTGTTTCAGCCTCAGACTTTGTCGCTGGCTTCATGGGCAACAGGTCTGGCTCGCAGGCCTCTGTCTCCGCCGCGCCATCCGGCTTGCAGTCCCCTCCGCCAGCCGCTGCAGCTGAAAACCCTCAGGACCTGCTTCTGCGTCTGCTGAACCACCCCAAGCCATCGCAGTCGCCTGCTCGCTCGTCGCACGCTTCTGCTGCTGCCTTTTCTCCGCCAGTTCTTTCCCACATGCCTGAGACGGCTGTGGACGAGCTCGCGCAGGATTTGGCTGACGCAGCTCTGGAGACGCTCGCCGCTGAACCCTCAGCCAATGCTGCAGCGACCTTGTTCGGCAACAATGGCTCGACCATGGCTCCTCGCGCACAGCCAGAACCTGCTTCGCTGGCGCCCAAGTTCACCTACGTGAACCCCTTCGACCAACTTGCCGCCGCCAGCCCGCGCAACCGCACGCCCGTCGCCGAGCCATCTCGTGCCCCACCAAAGATGCAGATTCTCCAGCCCAAGCACGTCCTCGAGGCTGCTGCTGCTGCTGCCGCCGCCGAAGAAGCTCCTGCTCACTCACACGAAACTGTGGCTGAAGCCGTGAGCGATCTTGGCCCGCAGGTCAACCAGCAGATCGAGGACGCTCTCGCTGAGGCTGAAGGCAAATCCACTGCTCAGATCAAGCAGGAGCTTGGCAACGTCACAGCTGAAGAGATCAAGGAGATTGAGGAGACCATTGTCGATGTTGCTACTGAGATCACAAAGGAGCTTAAGCAAGAGAGCAACAAGAGGGAGCTCGAGCAAGCTGTGCCCAAGCCTCTCGCCGCCGCTCTGCAGCAGGTCGCCGCTGAGGTGGCCGATGCTGACGTCGTCGAGAACTGGGAAACTGCTGAGGCTGAGGAGAGTCTCGCAAAGGGTGAGGATCAGACGGTAACAGTCTATCGATTCCCAATGCGGGCATTCGCCTCCATTACGGTCAACGACATGCCTCCCCGATCTCTGTTCTTCCAGCCTGAGCTGTTCATGGACATTGCTCGGATCAAGAAGGACTTTGATCAGATTGATCGTTCGTTGGTCTCAGCCAGCAAGAACTTCATCGTTTACACGCTCACCAAGAAGGGTGGCTTCCGCATCATTCGCCAGGACAACGGCAACTACCGCCAGGTCTTCGAGAATCACCAAGAGCGCATCTTCAACATCGCCATCTGCAATGGTGGAGACGACGCTCAACAGTCTCTTGAGAGCATTCTCGGCATTGGCATCAATGGCACCGTCTTTTGGACATCCATTGACCCCGGCCGGGAGGACCAGTTTGGCGAGAGCCTCGACTCTCAGGGCCTTTTGCTCCCTCCATCGCCCTCGCAGGACGACAACACGTCTGGCGGTCAGCTGAAGACACGCGCTAAGCCCTCTTCGCGTCACCCCGAGTTCTTCGCCGTTGGCCGTGGCAAGTCTATCCACATCGTCTTCCCCCGTGTGGCCGCAAGCTACGTTCGCCAGAAGTCACGCATCTGTCACACCGAGAAGTACCTCAAAGAGCGATCACTCAAAATCCTCACCGGTAAAGCTGGCAAGGACTTTACGTTCAGTGAGGATGATACCGTCATTGTCTCCCTCGACAAGGCTGGCCGCATGCGCTTCTGGGACATTCGCACGCTCACCGATCCTGAACTAGGCATTCCAGGCAGCGCCCCCAGGACCGTCGAGGTTTCTGACACCTTGCTCGAATTCCACACCACGACCCCGAACGCCAAGTCGTGGCCAACTTCAGTCTTCTTCTTCGACAAGGACAAGCCGTATACTAAGGGTATTGCGCTGCGATATGTCATGGTCGGTATGAAGCAGAACCACTCCTTCCAGCTGTGGGACCTCGGTCTCGGCAAGGCTGTTCAAGAGATCAACCTTCCTCACGGCAATGAGTCCGACGCTATCTGCAGTGTTTCGTTCCATCCCAAGACTGGCATCATGGCTGTCGCTCATCCCACGCGCAACTCGATCTTTTTCGTGCATGTATCTTGCCCCAGGTACAACCTGCCGCTCTTGAGCCAGGCCGAGTACATTTCTCGTCTTGCAAACAAGGGCGCGCTACCTCCTGTGAACGCGACGGCTATCATGACTAGCATTACCGAGTACTCGTTTGCTTCCAAAGGCCAGATCAGGAGCCTCCACATGCTCAACGAGCCCGTTGGGCCTGTCGACGCCGATGATGCCGACAACGCTGCCTTGTTCGAGCTGTACGTCATGCACTCCAAGGGTGTGTGTGTTCTCCGCATCCGCCGTAGCGATCTGGGATGGAAGAAGGAAATTGGCGAGCCTCTCAACCCGAAAGAGGCCGAGGAGGAGGGCATCATCTCCATCTCCCAGCTCAAGCCCCCAGCTCCTGTCACCGCCACCGGTGATGAATCTTCCACTGCCGGCGACGCACCTACAGCCCCCAGGTCTGTGTCCGACCGCTCGGTCCGCGACAGCGCGAAGAAGGAGAACAGCACCGCTTCCAGGCAGTCAATGACACCGGAGGCTGCGATGCGCGCCTCTACTCTTGCTAAGGTCGAGAGCAAGCAGGACGCTGCTCGTGCCGCCATCATCAACGGCGGCGCTGCCGAGAAGACAGAAAAGAAAAAGAAGAAGCGTACTGCCGCTGAGACCGCCTCCCAGGTCTCGACTTCTACACGTGCTGCACCGTCGTCGTATGCGCAGGTTGCTCAGGCGCCGTCACAGGTCAAGTCTCCTGCTCCTGAGCCGACCGCGGCGCCCGTGCCCGCCCCAGTCACTCGTGCCTCAGCTGCCGAGCCATCGACCACAAAGACTTCCGATGCCGATATCCCTGACTGGGCCAAGCAACTCATGGGCAAGTACATGCAGCAGTCAGCTCCCGCTACTGCTCAAGCTGCTGCACCGGCTGAGTTCGATGAGAAGAAGCTCGAGCAGGTAGTCTCTTCGGAGATCACCAAGGGTTTCTCACGCGAGCTGGATGTCATGTACAAGCGATTCGACGAGGACAAGCGTGTCATGAACGCCGCAAATGGGGCCAAGCAGGAGGCCATTCTTCGTCTTGTGTCTAGCACTTTGACCGAGAACGTCGAGGGCGTCATCCGCAAGATGGTTGATGAGAACATCCGCAATGTCCTGCTGCCTGAAGTCCTTGCAAAGACTTCATCCACCCTCGAGCAGAGCATTGGTAGCAATCTCAAGACCGCCCTTGGACCTCAGCTGTCAAAGGAGATTCCAGATGCCGTCTCGCGCGCGCTGAAGGCTCCTCAGCTCTTCCAAACCCTGTCTGACCAGGTTGCCAAGAAGGTCTCCAGCGGCTTTGAGCCTATCGTCGTTGCCTCTGTCGGATCTGTTGTCACCCCTGCCTTTGCTAAGCTCACCAACACCATTGAGCAACAGATTGGCGAGCAGCTTCGTCAGTCGCAGCTTCAGCGACGCGAGGACGCAGCAAAGATCTCCCAGCTCACCGACACCGTACACACTTGCTTGGAGACGATCCAGTCCATGGTCGCAACTCAGACCGAGCTCCAGGCCCAGGTCGCCAAGCTGCAGCAGTCCATCGCTCAAGTACCTGCGCAAGCGCCTTCCCAAGCGCCTACTCCCAGGAGGGAAGCGGCACCTCCTGTCCAACAGAAGACTCCCGAGGAGTTGGAGATTGAGTCGATCACAAGGCTTTTGACCGAGGGCAACTACGAGCAGGGTACCATGCAGTGGCTGCAGTCACCTCGCACGGACGAGCTTTTTGATGCCATCTTCGTTCGCTGCAATCCGGGTTACCTGAGGCAAGTTAGTCCCTTGCTTGTCTTGTCGACCGGTGCAGTCGTTTCCGAGCCGCTCGATCGCAACCTGGAGCAGCGTTTGACCTGGCTCGATGCTGTCCTGCAGAGCGTCAACCCTCAAGTAAGTCATTCGCCATTACCGTTATGGCCGCATACTGATTGATTACAGGACAACGAGATTCGCGACATCGTCCCCAAGATTATGGAGGTGATGATCCAACGCTTGACCGCCAAGTACATCGAGCTCAACGAGACCACGCCCGGCAACCCACTCCTTCGCCGCATCTCGGCTCTCGTCAGCCGCTGCAACGATATGACCCGTGCTACGCGTGGTTGAGACACAGTGTCATGACACGGATTGTGTTAGCCAGGGTGCGATCTTGTGCTGGAATGCCATGGTCGTGCACTATTTGGCTCCCATGGTTCGGTGTTTGGCATTCTCTCCGCATGCACGCGCCATGAAAATTACATGGTCTTTTATAAAGGGCGTACGGAGTCTGCATTCATTTCGATCGGCTACTCGGCGAGCACATGGTCATGTACAGATAGATCCATTGGCCATTGTCGGCATTTACACGGTTGGGAATCGGCGTCCAAGGGGTTGTGGTGCTGGAATGCCCATGGTTCTTACGGCGTGGTAATCAGCTCGTGCATTTGAGCGGATGGCAGCATGCTTTGGTGCGTCTGCACAGCGGTTGCATCTGACAGCGGTTGCGAACTGGCTTAGCAGAAAGTCTGGCATGTGCATGGCGTACTTGACGACGTAGTACCTTATGATCAATAATTTGCTTCACTCTTGGATTCTTGACACTGACATCTCTGAGCTGATGGACGGCAGGGGTTGTGTGGGGCAGACGCGTCGCGTGTACTTGATAGCGTGGGGCGACGCGCCTCCACTTTACAACCAGCAACTTGACGAGTTTAACAACAGCTTGACAACACAGCTCAAACAGACTGCCAAAATGACTGACACAGTAGAAGATGTGGAGATGGACACGCAGGAAATTGAGCAGGAAACGCCGCCAGACAATGTCTTCATTGCACCTTCAATCCACAAGGAGGATGTGCTCACGGGAAAGTCGTATTCGCATTTCTCGCCCATACCGCAGCAGATAGCCGACGACATGTCCACCGAGTGCGTGTTAGGCGTTGATGAAGCTGGGCGAGGTCCCGTGCTCGGTATGCATTGTAAATAGTTCATCACTACCCACACCGCTCACCTACCCCAGGCCCGATGGTGTACGCACTCTTCTACCTCCCCACGCCACTCCACCACTCCCTCCTCGCCGAAACACACCACTTCGACGACTCCAAAGTACTCACCCCACAGGTCCGCTCAAACCTCATGCGCACCCTCTGCACGCCCGGCACCGACCTCCACGCCGCCGGCGGCTGGGCAACCCGCTCCCTCTCCGCCCAAGACATATCCGCCCACATGCTCTCGCCAAACCAATACAACCTCAACGCGCAAGCCATGGACGCGACCATCGACCTGATCAAAGGCGTCCTCGCGCGCGGCGTCAACGTGAAGGAAATCTACATCGACACCATCGGCAAGCCGGAAATCTACCAGAAGAAACTCGAGCGCATTTGGCCCACCATTTCTATTACTGTGGCAAAGAAAGCGGATAGCTTATACCCTGTTGTCAGCGCGGCCTCGGTCTGCGCCAAAGTCACGCGAGACGCGGCGCTCGACGTGTGCTACGCGCCGTATCTCACGGCCGAGGAGGCCGCCAGCAAGGACGGCCCGGTCAAGATAGGCTGGGGCACGGGGTATCCAAGTGATTGGCGGACCAGCTTGTGGCTCAAGGCGAACATGGACCCCGTGTTTGGGTGGGGCAACGAGTGTAGATTCAGCTGGGCGACGGCGAAGGAGTTGCTCGAGGGGAAGAAGGCGGGCCTGGGTGTTGAGTGGCCGGTCGAGGATGAGGGGGATGATATGCGGATGACTGATTTCTTCACGGGTGGGGAACGCAAGGGCGATGAGCTGGTGGAGTGGTTTGGAAAGCGCGTCACGGTCGAGATGGAAGCTTTCTGATGCGTTGTGATGATGAGAGACATGCGTGCGTGGGGGGATTGCAGCATCAAGCCTCCTGGTGAAAATACCTCGTGGATATTGGTCTGAGCATCGACATCGGTTCAGGCACTCCGTCAGGCCCATCACTTCCCCAGCCAGCCTTGCTCCGGACACTATTTACAACCACATGTCGAGGTGATGAGACATGTCGAGGTGATAACATACCCAGATATCACCACCCGGCATCCGCGCACCCACGCACGCCGGCCGCGCCACAGCCATGCAGTGCAGGATATGCAGATGAAGAGAAGAAGCCGCAACACGAGGAACAGGATGTCACTGCTGTTCGAATGCTGGTCGTCCATAGATCTGGCCGAGACAGTCGACGAAGCGCTCAGACTTCCCGGCGCAGAAATAGACACGGCAGCTTTTGACGTTGTCTACACCCTCTCGCTGGATCGTGCACTGTCTGCTCTTAGTGTGGCATCGTATCGAGTGTGAATCTCCCGTTCGTAGGTAGAGCTAGACTTCTTCCCGCCAACGGTGTGTATGTCCACGCTCTCCTCCAGTGATTAGCTTTAAGACAAGATATCTACAACTTCATATTTCCATTGACCAACCCTGCCGTATACCACAATCTCCTCTTCCACCGCACACTCAACGAAACCTCCTGTCTCAAATGACAATCACACCCTCCGTCTTTATATGTATCCGCGGGCTCGACGCTCCCTTCAGCGCAAGGAACCGACGCGTATACCCGGACCAACAGTGCCTCCCACCCCCAAGTCGCGCCATACATCTGCACTAAATTATACAACACTTATCGAGGAGACGCCATGAAACCGAGCCCTGTCTTCCCCTCTCCAGGGAGACGAGGGGAATCGCGGATCTACAGGAGGAGGGAGAGATGTGTACGGTGCACAGCTTCTTTCGCACTCCATGAGCTCTTAGCGGATTGTTGCGAATTTCGCTTCCCTGTGCTGTGCTGCACGCGTGTCGACGCCTAGGACTATATCTTGTCTCTGTGCTAACGGGATACCGTGCTCTCTCCCTAGATTAAAGCCAAGGAAAGAAGGAGGAAAAATATAAATCCATGACAAGCACGGCAACAGTAAACACCCTTTTGCTCAATTGCTCAATTGCTCAGCGTCTCAGCGTCTCAATTGCTCAGCGTCTCGGAGTCTCAGACCCTCGAACAGTGCAAACCGAGGCCACATACATTCCATCCCCAAACAAAATACTAGAGTAGAATTTGACTCGAATATTAGCCAGTCTCGTCTAGTCTAGTCCAGTCTAGTCTACTCAAGACACGGGGTATAAGGCAAAGGAGAAAAGATATGTCTAAATATCTGATTTAAGTGCTTTGATAGTGTCTGCTATGTGTCTACTGCTCATGTATACCACGTCGCTACGTGCAGGAAGAGAGAGAGAAAGAAAGAGTAGAAAGCGTGGATATTCGGATTGGGTACGAGGTGTTGATCAGTGTGTGAGATGGTGATTTATCCGATCTACATAGCGATGTCGGTCTACCGATGCGAGGATGCGAGGATGTTTCGCTATTCGCCGCCTACACAGCGTACTCTGCCGTTGTACGCAACAACACTCCACCACACTCACAAACGCAACACACGAGAAGAAACATACATATCATTACCCCCCAACAATAATCCCATCTACAATGACCCCCTCCAACAACCCCCTCCAACAACCCCCCACACCATCCAAACCACATCAATACTCGCTCAGCCGCAATCTCCTTCCAACGTTCCTCCTCACCACCTCGCGGTCCACGGCCGGCTCCTCGGCCGCGGTCTGCCGATTCGCATTCAGCGCCTGCCGCAGCATGCCTGCGTCGAAGAAGCCGTCTGGGAAAAAGAAATCAGCGGGAGATACAAGGGGATGTTGACGAAGATGTAATAGAAGGGGACGATAAGGAGAGGAGGATGAAGAAGTGGAGAATGAAGAAGACGACGGAATCAACACGTGAAAAACATCGCCCGCTTAGGCGTGCTAGGCGCCCGGGGCCGGGGTTTAACAACACCCCGTCGCTTATGAGGCGACGTGGTGAAGACAGCGGTCAAGAGCTTGAAGGGCGGGGAGTGCGGGGGCGTGGGCGGGAGGGAAAGACAGGGTGTGGGCAGTGAACTGGAGGGGTCGTCTGAATCGAGAGAAAGGGGAGTCCTACATCCGCCGAGGCCGTCGTCGTCGTCGTCGTCGGCCACGCTTTCCGCGGGCGTCTGCGTCTTGCCGGCTTCGAGGAGGATGTTGCGCCCGCGGCTCTTGAAGCGGGTCGCCGTCGGGCGGTCCTCTGCTTCGCGGGCGCGCGAGGCCGTCTTGTCGGTGCTGGTGCCGCGGCGCTTGAGCTGGCGGAGCAGCTTGCGCACTTCGAGGAAGTAGGTCTCGAGGGCTTCGATGTAGCGCGAGGTCTGGCGGTGCTTGGACGATGCGCAGATGGAGATGGAGCCGTCTTTGATGATGTAGCCGATGCCAAAGCCGTCGGCAGACGTTGGGCCGAAGCCGAACTGGCGGAGTGAAGGGTTACCGCAGTTGGAGGTCGAGAGAATGGTCGTGTTGATCTTGTCCCAGCCGCCGTCGGCGAACAGCGCGGGCATCGAGTGCTGGACAGGCGCGGGGGGCGAACTGGATATGCTGCCGTTCTCCGACATGACCGAGTTGCGATTGGGAGATGCGACGCCCTCGGGGCTGGAAGGACGTGTCGAGTCCCAGCCGTCGCTGCTGGCTGCTTCGGCGCCGTCGTCGTCAATGGCCCGCTGCCAGATGCAGTAGAGGGCGTAGAGATGTCGGTCAGGGCCCTGAGCTTTGGCGCAGACCTTTGTGTTCTCGGTGTGCTTCTGACACGCCTTGCGCAGCGCGTCAATCTTCTCTGCTGCTGGATTCTCCCCCCAGAAGGTTTTCAAAAAGTCCACCGACTCTTCCGTGACGGAGCGGATTGCCTCTGTCCGCCCGTGGTAGAACATCTTCGTCATGGCCGGCTCGTACACACACTCCACTCTGCCGTAGAGGCCGTAGTACGCCGCCTGGAACGCCATCTGCACGAAGGCATCCGGCGAGAAGCCCATTGACGTCATGAAGTTCTTACCGTAGTGAGGGAATTCTAGAGTCGCAAACTCGTTCTGTTGGATCAGATCGGCAAGACGAGTCTCTGCGAAGCGTAGGGCGGTGCTCAGCTCAGGAACCATGTCCCACTCGAGCTTGTGTGGTGTAGTCTGAACATCTCCAAAGCTGTCGGGATCTCGCTTTGCTGGGTCAGGGCTTTGGGTGGCCCACAGGCTTGGTGCACTGCCGTTGATGGTTCGCGCAAACCGCAGGATAGTATCTGTGTAGACGTCCGAGGCGAAGCGCAGGACAGTGTGACCATCCACACCTGTGTGTTCGAAGTTGATACCCGCGCTTCCGTTCTTGCAGACAATGATCTGGAGCTTGTCGTACCAGCGGTTCGTGCAAGTGCCGACCTGCACGCCCTTCTCGACCTTGCTGGTGCCGCAGAGCATGTTCATGCACAGATCCGCACCACTCTGGGGCTCCGTGTAGTCCAGACACAAGATGAAGAGTGCCGAATCGACAATGTTCAGACTATCCGAGTTGTTCGAGCCTTCTTCTCTGTGCAGCACGTCTCTCAGGCCAGACCAGATCTTCCGGTTCTCCGTGCTCAGCACGCCCAGTGCATTTCTCGCTGCATCCTGAATCGGGACTTCCTGCGCATCTTCTACGATGGACTGGAGGTTTAGTGTGATATCCTTTTCGGTCATGATGAGGTCGTTATTGTCGTCGAGAACATCGAACCAGTAGAATTGGCCATGGCACATGACGACGATGTGCTTGGACGTCGGGTCCTGTCCGATTTGACATCCGTTCTCCGTGGGGATTCGCGCAGTTCCGAAGAGCCTAGAATACTGGTACATGCAAAGGGGCTGGCCTCGGATTGTGTCGGGTGGCAGCTCCTCCAGCCGTACAGCGCGGACAAAGGACAACGCTGAGACGACGAGCGAGGCTGCACGAGTGACCTGGTTGTTGCGGGCGGGCGTTGGGTCATCCTCGAGAAGGAAGAAGGGGTTGAGATTGAGCACGACGGGGTTATCAAAGTTCAGATACGAGTCGTACCCTGCACACTGGTCAGGATTCGTTTCAATCAAATACACGACTTGGACATACAGAATTGCTCAATGTAGTTCGCTTTCCCGCTAGCGTACTTCTTCAGCTTCTCCTGCAGCACGGCGCCGTCTGCTTTGAGAAAGTCTTCCACCGCGTGCTGGCTGTCGTTGTGCTCTTTGGCCGACTGCAGTGGCTTGAGGGCAGCGAGGTACTTCTTGCACGAGGCGTCTAGCTCCGGGATGGGCAGTTTGGGGAGCGTGTCTTGGGAGCTAAATGTGATGCCTGGCTTCGAATTTGGGTTTGTCGAGTTGGCCAAGGGGGCTTTTGCTTCTGCAGAGAAGGCCTGCTGCGACTCCTTTGCTGCCTCCATGGAGCGGCCGGAGCCGTTTGTGGTGGACATTGTGGCGGTGGCCAGGGTCCCGTTTAGCGATGATGGCTGGGTAAAGGTGCGAGCTGCCATTGTGGAATTGTCAGTCAGGCGTGGAGAGGGCAGATGCAAGTGGAGATGTTGAGCAGCCGCAAGGCACTACGATAGAAGTAGTGACAGTCCTGGAGACAGTAGGCCGGCATGAGGAGAGGAGAGGAGGGATCCGCGGGAGGGTTGGCAGAGGGAGGGCACGAGAGGATCTTATAAAAAGAAATGGACGAAAGGGGACAAGCAGGGTGAGTGGAGCCGCCTGACGAGTCGACATGTGAAGGGCAGGGACTATGTAAGGTGATGCAGGAGGTTCAAGTAGCCGGCCGCTGACACGGAAAATGACCGGCATGGTGGTGAGTGACCCGACGAGCTAAGGCTGGGCAGGGCGCTGCAAGGTGCATGCAAAGAGAAGTAACTTACTCGGTAGTGTGGAGCTTACTGAGGTGCAGGTGAGTACCGGCGCCGAGGAGTAGTCTCGAGGACGGGTAGAGGTGGGATGCTGGGTTCACGGTGAGCTGTGCAGACTACTTACTACTCTGAAGCGGGTATCGCGAGAGATGACTGGCAAGGGTGGCCAGTTTCGGCCAGGAGGATACGGAGATGGTATGAGGCAGCCCCGAGGTGTTGGTGCTGATTAGCAGCAGGCGCAGGGGAACGCGGACGAGTGGAAGTTGTGTTGGAACGAGGATGCAGCGTCACCAGCATGGGCCTGGGTTACCGGCTAATAGATGGAAGGCATCACGAATCTTGGGGAGCTAAGGCAGGGGGCTAGACGGTGGGTATTTCAGATTTCAGAGTTCAGAGATCAGAGCGCAGTTGTGCGTGATTGCGTCGAGCGTGGTGCGGCCATTCATTTCACAGCTGGTGCGGTCATGGCTCACGCGCAAACGTCTGGTGTAAACAGGGATGCGCTGAGTGGCTGCAGCTGTAAAGTAGGGTACGAATACGCTGGTCTTACAGTGCGGGGAGCTCGGAGGTCTTGGATTACGCAGATTACGCAGTAGTGGGGGGCAGCTCGGTCACGTGCTCTGGAGCAACGGAACGGCTGGGGTCTTGTCTTAGCACGACGCGACTTCCCTGTCGACGCGTTGAAGTGTGTAATCAAGATAGAAAAAAAGGACCGCGGCCGTAAGTTCAATTTGGTAGTGAACCGCCCACATGAGAGCTACCGCCCGCTGTCCGCCGTCCGCCGCCGCCGCCGCCGCTGCCCATGACGGACCTGCTGCAGGTGCTGCCAGACTTTGAGACGCGGGCTTTTACCCATTTGCTGCCCTCGCTGGACCGGGCGCTCATCACGACAAGCGACCTGCTCACGCTCGACGCGCACGATGTGGCCAAGCGCGCGCAGTTGCCTGCAGGCGAGCTGAGGAAGCTGGTTGATGCCATTGTACCTGCTTTGCACCAGCAGCTTGGCTTTGGCGATGGCTCTGCCTCTGCAGGCGAGACAGCAGCTTCTGAGGATGGATTCGCTGAAGGTGGATTCGCTGCTGCGTTGGCCCACCCCCAGGAGTCGTGGAGGAGCATAAGCACGCTGGACGACAACCTCGACGCTGCGCTCGGCGGCGGCATACCCCCAGGCTACCTCATCGAAGTAACCGGCGAAAGCGGCGCAGGCAAAACACAGCTCCTCCTCACCCTCCTGCTGGCCGTCCAACTGCCCGCCCCACGCGGCCTCGCAAGAACAGCAGTCTACATCTCCACCGAAGCCGTCCTCTCCACGACCCGCCTCGCCCAGCTCCTCTCCTCACACCCGGCCCTCTCTACCTTACCGCCCTCGCACCGCCCCTCCCTCGCCAACGTCCTCGCCATCCAGACCCCAGACCTCGAATCCCAGGAACATATCCTGCGCTACCAGCTCCCCGTCGCCATCACAAAGCACAAAGTAGGCCTCGTGATCCTCGACTCAGTCGCAGCAAACTACCGCGCCGAGTTTGAAAAGCGCGGCCCCAGCAACGGCGCCGCCTCCATGGCCAAGCGCGGCGCACAGCTCGTCCAGCTCGGCGCCTTACTCCGCGACCTAGCACGCACCCACGACCTCGCCGTCGTCGTCGCAAACCAAGTCGCAGACCGCTTCACCAACCCACCCCCTTCGCACCCCGTATCCCGCAACCCCTCCTCGACAAACAGCCAACCCACCCGCGACACCACCCCACAACCCGCCTCGCAGCCCCCAAACACCGCACCCCTCCTTCTCTCCCCAGACCCACTAGCCCTCGACCACCAACAGCGCTGGTTCACAGGCTGGGGCGCCTCAACCCGCGAACCCCCGCATACGCTGAAAACGCCCTCGCTGGGCCTGGTCTGGACAAACCAACTCGCAGCCCGTATTGCGCTGGTCAAGAACCCCGTGTTTGCGAGTAGAGCGCCGCCGGTTATTCACGCGGTGAATGGTCATGGAGAAGAGTGGATCGAGCACGGGGAGATGTACGCTTCGACGTGGCGGCGGTGGGCGAGGGTTGTGTTTGCGCCGTGGACGCCGGCGAGTGAGGGGCGGGGTGTCGAGTTTGAAATCACGAGGGAGGGGATTAGGGGTGTTGACGTAAACGTAGACGTAGACGTTGACGTGGATGTAGACCGGGAAATGAAGAAATGACACTTATCCTGACGCTGAACGCATGACGGTCCAAGTATTCGTTCGTGACACGGAAACACTCTCGTCAATATCAAGGCTAGTCAAATACCCTGCTCCTGCTCCTGCTCCCGTTATCTCTATCCATAACCTGATCCCGATCCCTAGGCGAGGCAAAGAAGTCTTTTCTCAAAAGGCGCAGCAACAAGCAAAAAAAAAAGGGAAAAAGGTTTTGGTACACTCGTTCATCTGCCCCACGCACACACACGCAGACAATGATCCCAACATGACGCACAAACACACCCCCTTCACTCTCAATCCGTAATCCTCCAGCTCTCAAACCACTTCAGGTGGCTCCACTGGCTGCTGGGCCCGACCATGCCGAACGAAATAGCGCGGAACAGCCAGTACAACCCGATGATGACCACATACAACACGCCAAACACACCCCACCGCACCTGCTTGTTGAGGTTGCGCGTCGTAAAGTCGAGGCAGAAGCCCATGGTCAGAATGGCAAACCACAGCGCTGGGTAGTAGTGGTGCACGTACGTCACTCGGCCCATGGCCATGAACGGGAGGTAGTGCAGCACCCAGCCGATAACAGGGTAGAGTCCAGAGTAGTGGATCTGGTCAATCTCCGTCTGCTTGAGGTCGTTGTACCCGCGCTGCCAACGGACAACGTACCACAGGACAATCAGACCGAAGATGCCGAGACTGGCTGTGCTGCCCCAGTACACAAACGGGTTGCCGAGGAGGAAGTACTTGACGACTGCGATTGTTAGTGTGTGTCATCATCCAGAGTGACATAACCTACTATCGTCATTCCAGCCGCACATGCGCAGACCGACGTGGAGAATTGGCCACTGCCAGAACGCAGATGCAAGGTCATCCTGCTTATCCGGGTCGGGGACGAGGGCGTTGTTGGACGTCATCATGGCAACGTTGAGGTGGATAAAGTCCTGGAAGAAAGGAGACTTGTAGTCACCAGGGTTGCCAGGAGGCAGCTTCTCGTTGGTGTGGCTCTCAACGTTCCAGTGCGTGTAGACATCACGGGGGTTGTTCTGCTTGACGCAAGTCGTCTCGATCTGCTTGAAACCCCACTGCGGCAAGTTGACGTTACCGGCACGGAGGTAGCAGCCTAGATCCTTGTGCTTGAAGCGCAGAGCGGTCGTGAGAGTTCGGATTCTCGAGTGGTCCCTGGAGGCGGCGTCGCGAACGACCTCGACAACCCAGTGATCCTTGGTGTCGCCAACCGTAGTGTTGCCGTAGCAGGACACTTCGTAATCAGCCTTGGTGACGGGGGCAGCGACCTGGTGCGAGTGGAGGTTGCGGCCGGTCTGGGCGTGAATGAGACGGATGACATCGCCGTTGCCGGGGAAGCGGAGCTCCTCGTCAGCCTCGAATGGGACTTCGTGGCGGTTGGGGTAGAAGAACCAGTCGTTGTTGGCGTCCTTGTGGTGGTAGCAGGTAATCTGCTGCTGTGTCGAGCCCTCGGGGTAGGTCTGGACGTGGGAATGGAGCAGACCGCCACCGTAGCCCATGTTCTTCAGCGTGGCGCGCGAGCCGTAGGCGATCTCAAGAGGGCTGTTCTTGCCGACTTCGGTACCGCGCAGGTTGGCCTGGAAGAGCGAGCTCATCTGTGCGTCACCAGGACCGCTGTTCTCGAGGATGAGGAAGTGGAGGTAGAAGGAGAATGTGTAGACGGCGAGGGGAATGAGAATGAGACCGAAGACGCGGAAAGCGAGGTGGGTGACGAGTTCGAGCTGTGAGTGTTAGCTTGGGAATGTGATAAGTGTGGGACGTCCTACCTTGGGCATCTTGAGGTCGCCGAACTTGTTCCAGAGGTCCTCAATCGTGTAAAGGCCAACCAGGGCAGTCACAAAGAAACCAACCCACTTGACACTGCAAACGCAACCAATCGAGACACCGGTCAGCATCAACCACAGACCCCACTCAGGGGAAAACGGGTCGTGCTGCTGGCGGTGGAACTTGGACCAGCAGAAGACAGTGGTGAACGTGAAGCAGAGCAGCATCGAGTCGAGGAGAATGAAGCGGCTGATGGTGGTGTACGAGTTCTCGCAGAGCACAGCCAGGGTAACGAACCAGACGGTGGGGCGGCGGAAGTTCAATTCCTTTGCGGTGAAGTAGGCCAGCGGCACGCAGACGGCGCCGAATGCCGAGTTGAAGAGGCGCATAAAGGTGTAGTTCAGCTCCTCGGGGTATGTCTCGCCAGACTTGAATTCAAACGAGCCGTTGTATCCTGCGAGGTAGCCGGAGAGACCGACGAGCATCTTGCCGAGAGGGGGGTGGACATCGAAGTAGAACTCGCGCTTGAGGTAGTGGGAGCCGAACTTGCCGAAGCTGTGATAGTTAGAAAGCGTCCAATTGCATCCTGCATCATCTGCTTACTGAGCCTCGTCCCAGGTGACAATTGGCGAAAGACCAATCTTGTACATGCGCGTGAAGAAGGCGAGCGCGGTGAAGATGAGCGGGGCCCAGATGAACTCATACTCGTCTATAAAAGCCAGGAGCTCGAATGGCTGGAGGTGGTCAGCTAGATACACTCATTTACTTGATCTTCCACACACCTTCTCCTTGGATTTCTCCTTGACCTGAGCCGTGTTGACAACCGGCGAAGCTGTCTGGCCAGCTACATTTCTCCTCCGCAGCTCTTCCGCCTGCGCGTCGGCGCCTGTTGTGCGCGCTGTCGCCATGGTGGTGTGAGGAATTCAATCAGCGTGGGTGTCCGCGGTGGACAAGGACAAGAGAAGATGCGTGGCTGGTTCGAAGTAGCTGCGAGGGGTGCGTAGCGCGATGCTGCCGTGCGGATAAGGCTGTCTCACAAGCCTGCGTCACGTCTACTGCAGGGATGTAGCTTTCAAAGAGGCAACAAGGTAAAGAGCGAAGAAGAAGAACCCTGAAGAAACGGCAAGCATAGAAAAATGCCCACGGTGAAGAGCTGCGTCTGACGGCCCCTGCGGTGCGGTAGGGAGATCAATTGCTGGGTTCCCGAAATAGTTTCTATGGTTCGGGGTCTATGAGCTAGGCCCGCTCAGTGCAGGGGAAGCTGACACAGTGTCCTCACGTGAAAGCTGACGCACTCGTGTTCGTGTCGACTCTGCAAAGGGGTGACCTTATTGTTGGTAGCAACAATGCGTTCTCGCGTCCATGCTCAAGCCGGGCAGACGCAGGCTGCATGCAGCTGCCAACCATGTCAAACGGCGGGTAGATCACCGTAGTTGAAAGGCCGAAACAATGACACCAAAGCAGCTTTTATTGACAACCCAATCAGCGTCTCCAATCGCTCATACCGATACAATGCTAAGGCTTAGCCTTGAGATCTAAGGAAATGCTCCGCCGTTCTATCAACCAAAACCTACATGTTTGAGCAGCGTGGCCCGTGGATATCAAACCAAAGCGCTCGCCTCAACCAGAGTATGCAAAAATGCCCAGGAAATGCCTATCAGTGAGATGTTGCAACGACTACTCTTCGTCCTGGCCAACGCGCTTGTACTTTCCGCCAGCACTGCTGTTGTCTCCCTTGCCTCGCTTGACCATGTTCGAGATCCAGCCGCCGACGCCATCTCCGTTCTCAGACTTGGGCGGCGACCTGCCGTTCTCGAGGTCGGGCGGGTCGATGTTAAGGCCAGGGATGGCAGCTTCGGCAGCAAGACGGGAGCCGCCGCGCTCAGAGGTACGACCACGGCCGCTGCCGCTCATCAACGACTCCACCTCGGCTTGCTGCTGCGGTGTTGCTGCGACTGTGGTAGCATCGCCGAACAGCGAGTTCATGTCTTCGAGGCGAATGTTGGCAGTCTCTGGGTAGATGAAGTACACTGGACGTGTTAGCAGTCATCAGTAAATAATAGGAACTAACTCACCAACGACGAAACTGACGGCGCAGAAGAAGGCATGGATGAGGTACAAGCGCCATTGGATGGATTCCTGGAGGATGGGCGTCATTTCACCGACCAGCCAGTTGAAAGCCCAGTTGGTCGCCGTGCTCAGACTGGCACCCTTTGCACGAATGCTAAGAGGCAGGATCTCTGGCGGGTACAACCACGGGATAGGGCCCCAAGAGTATCCGAATGCCGCGTTGTAGATCATCACAAAGATGACGACCATGTTCGGCGTCCAGCTCGCCTGTAGGAAGATGAAGTAGGAGATTGCAGAGAGCGATATGAGCATCATCAAGGCACCAGAAAGAAGAATCTTCCTGCGGCCCAGCGTGTCTACAATGTACCACGGCGGGATTGTGGACAAAAGGTACGTGATGGCGTTGATGCCGGTCATGAGAATGGCCTGGCGCCCATACCAGCCCGCTTCTTCAAACACAAGCGGGGCGTAGTAGGAGATGACGTTGATGCCATTGAGTTGCGCAAGGGCTTGGGCGGACATGGCGATGAAGACGCGCTTGTAGTAGCGCTTGAACATGTCCGAGTACGAGCGTTCACCTTCCTGTCGCTGGAGCAGCACGTTCATCTTAATCTCTCGGTATTCATCGCGCGCTTTGGGATTGTGGATGTCACCCTTTCCATACAGGTTAGCAATGACTACGATACCCTCCTCGTCATGGTCGTTGTCCAGGAGCCATCTGTTGTTGTTAGCGTGGTTCAAGTTGTTGTCGTGGTTCAAGCAGAGCGCAGGCTACACACCTCGGCGATTCGCAGATGAGCAGACTACCCACGGCCAGCAGAGTGCCCATGATACACTGCATGAACAGCGGAATCCTCCAGGCGTAGTCACTCTTGATGTAGCTGCAGAAGTAGTCAACCCAGACACTGCAGGCGTAGCCGGCAATGTTGCCGGTGAACTCGATGCAGCCCATCTTGCCGCGGTTGTGGGGCGGCGAGATCTCAGACTGGTACACGGGTACGATCGTGGACAGCGTGCCGACACCCAGACCAGCAATGATTCGCCCCAACAGCATCATGGGCATGCCGTTGGCAAACGTCTGGAGAGCACCTCCCACGACGAAGATGGTGGAGCCGTACAGGATGGTCCTGCGACGGCCGAGAACGTCTCCAATCTTGCCAACCACGAGGGAGGAGATGAAGGCACCCACTTCCAGGATAGCGACCATGCTGCCCAGCTCGACGGCCGTGGGCTGGTTGAAGTAGTCCTTGAAGTAGATGCCGCTGCAGGGTTGGTCAGACATGCTCGAGTACGGAGAGGTATGGGGCGGCGTACGTGATGATACCGGACATGACGCCCTGGTCATAGCCAAAGAGGAAGACGCCTAACGAGACGAAGACGCTGGTGAAGTAGATGAGCTTCTTCCCGTGCAGCCCGTGGATGCGGGAGGGGCCATCGTTGGGAGCCATGATGCGGGCGAGGAGCCTCTCAGCCTTGGAGATGGTTCGTGGGCCCGGGTCTGGGACTTCAATGTCCTCGAGTCTGAGCTCGCGGTGGGCCTTTTCGTGGAGGCTGTCCTGCGAGGCGAAGCGGGCGTGCTTCTTGTGGCGGCGGTGCGGGGGAAGCTGGCTCTCGAGGCGGATGGCGAGGGGGTCTTCTTGGTCGGCAAACTGGTCGACGAGGTCGCCCGTGTCACTCCAGAGCGAGAGGTCGTCCGAGTGCGAGGAAGGAGTGTCGAAGGAAGAGCGCGCGCTGTCCTTATCGTGGTCGAGCAGATAAGCCGAGTCGGCGTCACGGGGGCGTGCGGCGGAGCTGAGGTTGTGGAGAGGGATGTTGGCAGGTCTCCGGCTGCTGCTCGCGTTGAAAGGAGAAATGGTGAAGGTTGCAGGCTGAGGGAGCAGCCAACTCCAAGCAGTGGATTTGGAGAGGCGTCGAAAGGCGGTCGCGAGTGACGTGCAGGTCAAAGTGGGCCTAGGGCGGAAGCGGTCAAGGGCGGTCACATTGGACGGCGTTGGACGGCGTGGAACGGCGGTGGGACTGAAAAGAGCACGATTCGGCGTTGTGATCAGGAAACGTGAGCCCTGAACGTGAGCTACCCTGTCACCCTGAGCATTTGGGGCTGCTGTTGCTGCTGCTTGGCGCTCCTTTCCCTCTCGGGCCGCGGACCCTGGCTGCGATGATGTCGCGGTGCAGATTCTTATCTACAAGTCTCTTTTACAGATCTCTGAGCGCAGCGAAGAGGTCTGTATCAAGTATTGCGCTCAAGTGTGGCATTGTGGCAGGCTCAAATTCTGGGGCGGTACTCCAAGATCTGTGACAAGTACTGCGCTCAAGTGTGGCATTGTGGCAGGCTCAAATTCTGGGGCGGTACTCCAAGATCTGTGACAAGTACTGCGCTCAAGTGTGGCATCGTGGCAGTCCTAAAAGCCTGTCGCAGTACTCTAGACTCTGGTAAAGAGATGCAGCGTCTTCAGACGGACAATTGCACTCCGCAGTCCAGCATAACTCCACAGTCCTGCAGTACTCCCAATTTGGGTGACTGTGGACCGAAGACAACAACACTGCAGTTCACATCACTGCATCCAACAGTCACAGATGCTGAGTCAGTGCAGCAGCCGACGTCCAACAACTGTCGAATGCTTGCTAAGGCACGTGAAAAACGACTGGCAGACTCGCTTCGGCAGCCGATAAAGATGGCTGGATGGCTGGCTGGCGATCATGTTTGCACGACATGCACGCAGACTCCAACGTTGTGCGTTCTGACGTGCATGTACCAAGTACAGTACATGGTAGGTAGACTGTGAGGCGCTCTGATTATGTACATGACAGTCCAGGTTGAAATCCTCGTCATGGTCGTGATCGTGGTTAAGTCAGAGTCCGCCAACAAGACGCGTACCCACTTATGATCTAACCATGCTGTTGCTATGGAGTTAGGTGCGCGCTGCCGCCAGACACTCTCGCGATCGACCTGAAACATGCCTAGTGCAGCAGCTCCCGCGCGTGTGATTGGCCGTGCCTTTGATTGGAGCTTGATTGAGCCTTGATGCCAGCCTTGATTGCCAGCCCGTGTGCTTCATTCGTCGTCGTGTCTGAATCGTCGTAAAATGGCAACAAGCGTGGAAGAACTTGTTTTCCCGCACAGCGCTTCTTCTCCTTTACCTTGCAAAACGGCGTGGTGAAAGTCTGAACTGAAGCGGAAGCTGAAGCTGACGCATCGATTATTACGGTTCGCGACAAGGGTGTTGCACATCCCTGAACACTTCCAACTCCTTGGCCGCTGAAGCAAGAAACGGGCCCGCTACACCAGCCACCGCACCAGCACTGAGCAGCACATCATCTCTCACGACCCGCTCCGTTCCTCCACAGTTCACTCTCGCTTCCTTGCCCTGTCAGGCCTGCATCTCCACCGCGTCCACTCGCTGCCTGAGTACTATTTGCAACACCAGCAACACCAATTCGACCACCCTGCAATCGTCTCGGCGCTGCTGCGAGTAGCCAGCCATGTCGAGGTACGGAAAGTTTGACGACTTTTGTCGCGACACGGGCAACAGCTGGTCGACGCTGCCAGGTAAGACACCGTACTCACCACAACAAATACGGAATAAATACTAATTATCGCAGTATGCTATGTATGTTGCGCCGGCTGACCCCCTGCCTGTTGTTCGCGCGCCGCTAACCGCCATGACTACAGCTCTTCGCCCAAGCACCCACAAGAAACGGTGGAGGATGGGAGGGCGGCTGCACGCTTGAAGGTTTCTCCGTTGGCGGTGGTAACAGGCTGCATAATCTGGGTGAGTCGCGCAAGCTCTACGCGACTGGGATTTACTAACACGGTCGTAGGTTCTATAATACTATGCGGACTGGCCATCTTCACTACCCTCTTCCTGCTGTGGCGGTCTGAAAGGAAGAAGGCGGCCGTTGGACGGAGGTGCGCAGGCGAGACATGCATGATCTAAACGCGGCTGACATGGACAGGGAAATGCAACTCTTTCTCCTCGGCTACATCATCGTCTCCATCTGCGAGATCTTCACAATCGGCGGCTTCCCGCTGAACGACTCTGTGCGCCTGGTATGTCGCGATGGACGAAGAGATAGACCCAGCTAATTAGGTATAGGCCTTCGTCGCGGTACACATCGCTGCGATTGTGGCAACATCATGGGTCCTCATGCTCAATGGCTTGGTCGGCTACCAGCTTCTCGACGACGGCACCCCCATCTCGATTGGCCTGCTGCTGATCTCGGCCGTTGTCTTGTTCGTCGGCACCGGGTACATTGCCCTCGACACGGGCTTCAGCTGGACGGGCTACTGGGACGACACGCTGGCGGGCGAGAACCAGGCCTACGCGCTCTACACGCTCTACCAGCTGGTTCCTCTGGTGTTCCTCGTCGTCTTCTTCTGCCTGGAGTCGTTTCTTGTTCTGCGCGTTCTCGGCGAGCGCAAGCCCATGCGTAGGTGTGGTGACTCTATATGTGGAATACATGACTAACAAATCTAGTCTACCTATTTGGCGCTGCGCTCCTCTTCGCCATCGGCCAGGTCTTCCAGTACGTCATCAGCGTGCACATCTGCTCTGGCACCGACGGCAAGATCAACGGCGGCCTCTTCGAGACGCTCTTCACGCTGCTCGCGGTGGTGATGATCTGGGTGTTTTGGTCGAGCATCACCGAGGACGACTGGCCGATGCCGACGGTGGGCGGCACGTATTCTTGAGTGCGACGCACGAGACGATGTCATGGCGGATGTAGGACGGCGTAATGTTTATGATTTGTCTAGCATAGCGTATACCATTTGGGGGCGTCGCGGCCTGCTGCTAGTTACGATACACGAGTAATGTTTTTGGTGGTTGTAGTTATTCGGTGCAATGGAAATCAGATCATTCAATCAATTCAAGCAATTCAAGCACTTCAATCAATTCACAGTTAAGTCACATGTATTCACATGCAAATGGGACGCGTCGAGCATCACGTGCACACGCATCGTCTGTCGACCGCTGACGTCGGACGGTCTGGTCGCGTCGTTACTGAACTTTACTCACCGCGACCATGCGCCACGCCGCCTCACCCTGGCACACTCCTCGACGTCACCCCGCCTAGACAGCCACGTCTCGACGACTTCACGTCTCGACGACTTCACGTCTCGACGACTTCACGACTCTACGACTTCACGACAGCAGACTTGGACGTCTGACGACAGCAGACCGCCGGCGGTCTTGCTCGACTACCCGTCTGACATGGCCGACTCGGACTTCTCATACGACGGCGACGAGGTGTCGGGCGATGAAGTCGTTGGCAGAAACGGACGACAGACTGCCAAAGAGCCAGCAGCGAAGCCCGCGCGCAAGGCATGGGAGACGGAGTACTCGCGCACCGTCGAGAAGACGCTGGTGGCCGCCCACGACGACGACATGGGCCAGAGCGTGCAGGAGCGCGAAGAAGAGCGCAAGCGCAAGCGACTGCGCAAAGACACGAAGCCCTTCCAGCGCGGCATCATCCGCCACGTCGTCGTCGTCCTCGACCTCTCCGAGGCCATGCTCGAGAAAGACATGCGGCCCAACCGCTTCTACACCATGATCAACTACGCCCAAGACTACGTCCGCGAGTTCTTCGAGCAGAACCCAATCTCCCAGATGAGCGTCCTCGGCATGCACGACGGCATCTGCATCCGCGTCTCCGAGCTGTCTGGCAACCCCGCCGAGCACGCCGCCGCCATCCTGGCCCTGCGCAGTAAGGAGTCCGGGAAGGAGCCAAAGGGCGCGCCCAGTCTGCAGAACGCCCTCGAGCTCGCCCGCGCCACTCTCTATCACACGCCCAACCACGGCACCCGCGAGGTCATTGTCGTCTTCGGCTCGCTGCTCTCCCTCGACCCGGGCGACATCCACCAGACCATCAAGGCGTGCGCCCGCGACCGCATCCGCGTCAGCGTCATCGGCATGGGCGCGCGTCTCCGAATCTGCTCGGAGATTGTCACCCGCACAAACGCCGGCGACGAGTCCGAGTACACCATCGCCACCGACCAGGAAATGCTCAAGGAGCTGCTCCTCGCCACCACCACGCCCCCCGTCATCCGCTCTGAGCCGTCGTCACAGCAGCCTGAGAAGTCCGCCGCCCTCATGATGATGGGCTTCCCCTCGCGCGTCGTCTCCGAAACACCAACCCTCTGCGCCTGCCACGGCGCCCTCACCCTCGGCGGCTACACCTGCTCCCGCTGCGCCGCTAAAGTGTGCTCCCTGCCCCTTACGTGTCCCGCCTGCGACCTCACCCTCCTCCTCTCCACCCACCTCGCCCGCAGCTACCACCACCTCTTCCCCCTGCGCAACTGGGCCCCCGTCTCCTGGCGGCGTGCGCGGGAGAAGAACTCGCAGGACTGTGTGGGCTGTCTTGCACGATTTCCCCGCGTGCCGTCAGAGAGGGATCTGCAGGCACGGGAGCTGAGGCGGGAGAAATCAATGAATGTGGATGGTCATGTGGATGGTCATGGTGATAAAGAGGAGGAGGAGAACGGCGAACAGCACGCGAGTGAAAGCGGACGGTACGAGTGTCGCGCCTGCGAAAGCCATTTCTGTATCGATTGCGATGGATTTTGTCATCTCGTGCTGCATAATTGCCCCGGCTGTTTGGGGAGACTGGATCCTGGGGCTGGGGCTGTGGCTGGGGCTGGGGGGGATGTCGAGATGAGCGGGTGAGAATATACCGGACTAGATATAATGTCTAAGCAGATGCGAGACTTTGCTTTGAGCGTCGGGGCTGGCTGTGCTGTGAGATGTAGAGTCGAGTGGTAGACTTGTAGTCCTTACACTTTGATACCCCTCGTCTTGCTTGTCATGCTATGGTCTTTGACTACGTTAGTCTTAACTGCTGATGTGGTACATCGAATAGCACAGTCCTCGCATTAGAGCTTGTCGTTCTGTACAACCATCATAAGGATATCACGCCTCTGTTACGGAGTACGTCTGCGGCTGTAATACTTGACATTAGTGTAATCAGTGCAGTCAGCATACTCTTCTACAGCGGCTCTTGGAGGGTTAGTTGTGTTGTGTTGTATTGTGGTGTACTGCTATTGTTTGTTTAGCAAGAGCGGTGACAGGGCTCTGTTGTAGGGATTGTACTGTTTACATCTTGTAGATTGTAGATTGTAGATTGTAGATTGTAGATTGTAGATTGTAGATTGTCAGCGGCTACCGGGTGATTCAAGGCGGTGGATACTCTGTGTTGCATGGTGGGATAAGCGGAGTCTGTGTATTGGTTTGACAGGTGGGGAGTTGGTTTGAGGGAGTGGGTTGTTATACAAAGCGTGCAGACGTGGCTATCCTATGGTGCATAATAGTGGAGACGACATCCTGCGTCAGGGTTGGTGACTACCTCCACGGTGATTCGTTCGAGGTAGAGTACTTCGATGACCACAACCACGACGATTGGGCGGAATGACCGGTGTCTCGAGAGCACCCGAGTTGTTCCACTGCGGCTAGAGCTTCTGTCGAAGCAGATTTTCCACTAGACGATGGCAGGACTCGCGAAGAAACAGAACGACTGTGCCTCCTCATGTCAAACACTCACAACGCAAGAGAGCATGAACAAGCCCCAGTCAGCTTTGGACGTGCACATCGAGGTCTCTGACGCTGAGGCGCGCATTAGTACGTGTTGTCTCTTTCGCATGCTCGACTGCTTTCTGGGGTGCTTGACTACCTTGCCAGGGTGCATGACTACCTATCAGAGTGCCTAGCTTGTCGCGAGCATCGTTGACCAGGCAAGCATGAGGGCAGCTGCGGAGTTTAGGAGGCACGAAAAGATGAGAGCTGATGATTTGCGAGCTGGTCCTGGTGATACGGAGGTTCGATGTACAGGTGTAGGACAAGTACCGAAGCTGTCTAAACTTTCGGAGGTAACAATGTCCTTGAACCAAAGTCCCACACGGCGTAAAACAGCGCTGTTGACTACTGTACCTTCGGAGATGTATCAGGACGGGCAAGTAATCATGATACGATTTGAAAGTCCGAGAAATTGGGCGAAGGTGCGCGTGTGTTCAGCACTGCAACACCCAGATGTCTCTTCGATTTGACTACGGAACTGCGCTCCAGATCTGATAGTCAGATCTTTATGGAGGCTCCAACGTTTTCTGGTCAATTTTTCGCACGCCAAATAACCTTTCCGTTGTCTACCTTTACTTAGGGCTTAGATAGTAAGGGTGATGGAGCGGTGCGTTATAATGATATGCGGGATACCCTCGTACAATCCTACCAGAACTACGCTCGATGCCTCACAAGGAGATTGAATTGCAGACTCCAACGTTTTTCGACTATTTTCACATATTCCAAATCATCCACGTTGACTATCACGTTCTCAGAGCTACACTGGTATGGCAGATCACTGGTGCGTTCAGCCGGATGGGATACAGCACCAGGCCAGCAGACGAGCGGCTACGATACTGCGACCTTGAGATGCTTCCTCGAGGTGTTTTCAAGCCGAGCTCTGAATCTCACCTCACAAGAAGCATAGCAAGTCTGAATGACCTGAACCGTACGCGCACTTCGGCGTCTGCAGAGTTCTCATGCAGCCACGGGTAGGTGAAGCAGGTACAATACCTACCTCCATCACGCCATCAGTGCCCTGCCTAGCTCCTCCGTAGAATCCTGCTTCACTGACGCTTTGCCAAGCTGGCCCGTGCGATGGTCTTCTATAAGTTTCGATTCACCCGCTTTCTCACCTTGCCTTTATCAAACTTTTTACCCTCAACTTTCCCCCTCCCACCAGCTCTGTGTGCGCAGCGCCGTCGTGCTGTCTCGCACGACGGCGCTGCCATGCGTCTCTGACAAACCGGGTGCCTCTCCAGGTCCAGCCCGGACACCTTCACTGCGGTATTGTGCAAGCTCGCTCTCTAACGACATGATGCCGTCCAAGTCCCCTGTCTCCGACGTCGATACAATGTCATCATGTCCGCGCCTTGTCACGCCGCACCCGCCTCCGCGACACATCGAAATTCCTCAACTTCTATACGGCCTTGCCGTGGTCCATCTGAGACCTTTTTACAATCTATCTTGATGCTACCAGTTCTCAACAGCAACAGCAACAACAACATCACCCCCACCTTCTCTCTACATTGGCCGAAACACCGCGGACACTGGTCGGTAGCAACTTGTTGACTATGGTCAAAGACCGTGGAATACCTTTCAGCGGTAGCCTCCAAGGGCTGACGTGTCAATTACTCCCCTTTCTCCTACTGTCATGTGGTCATCAGCTACTTTCATGCCGTCTCTCGAGCATGGTTTTGACCATGATCCGTCACTTGGTATGTCCTACTTCTCTGGCCCTGTTGCTGCTTTGCTTGGATGTGCTGACTGTGGTTTTAGGTTCGCATGCATGCCTTGTCTCTGCTGTTCTTTCCTCGAGAGTCGAAGCCACGTGCGACCCAACAACAGCAGGAGCTCCTACCTTCTCCGGCGTTGCTCTCACCTCACCTCGCCTCACCTCACCTCATCTCACCTCATCTCACCTCACCTCATCTCACCTCAGCATCAGCAACTTCCTCACCACCCAATACTTCACCTCTCGCACCAGTCGTTGCACGACAGCTCGACCTTTCAGTACTGATCTGAGTATCTGGGTATCACTCCGTGGCTGTCTGCTTCCTCCATCACCTCTCTCAACCTCCGCCACCTCTCTCAACCTCCGCCACCTCTCTCAACCTCCGCCACCTCTCTCAACCTCCGTCGCCTCTGTCAACCTCCGCCACCTCACTCAGACTCTCCCAACCTCTCCCAATCTCTCTCAACCTCTCACAACCGCCCTCAACCGCCCTCAACCGCCCTCACTCTCCCTCCCTCCCTCACTCTCCCTCCCTCTCTCACCTCGCCCCATGTCCATCACCTCACCTCTCTTCTCTCACGATGTTTGGGACGTACACCTTCAACGATGGATACTGCGACGAATTTCCCACTGCCGGACTTGATCGACAGCATGGCTCGATGAGAGCATGCTCGAAGTCAACGCTCGCAATCGCTCACAGTCTGGACAGCTCAGCCAACCAGGCTCACATACGACTCGGTGAGAGCGGTCGGTATGAATGAGCTGATTCGATGCGTTCCGACGAGATCTTCGACAAGTGTCGTAAGTTGCACGCTCTAAACCCTGGTGATGGTAGCTAACCTTTGTCTAGACGTTGCGAGATACCACCTGCGCGTGAAGACATTCCTTCCTTCATCCTCGCCTACTTCCAGACCTACCTCTCTCAACCAGATGACGATGCAAAGTCCGACGCCGAGCCCGATTCTCTCGACTATCAAACTGATACCCTCGACGACGATCAGACTTGCCGATCGGACAGCATCTGATCCCTCTCTACCCCAAAAGGAGTAGCACACATTCTCTACAAGGGTCTCGAGCTCAGGTGTGGCAAGGACCTTCAGCTTGACAAGACCGACAACTCACGTTCGCTCGCTACTGTTGAGAGCCTTTGTCGCGTTGGCTTGTCACCAGATGAGATCAGCCTTTCTCGTAGCGGGCTTGTACTGCTCCTTCGGCATCTCTTGCGTTTTTCTCCCTGCTTTCCCAAGCTCTGTATCCTTCTTGCGCACTCTAAAGCTTTCCTTCGCTCACGACACGCGCGCTGTATACATCACAGCCCCAATCAACCTTTACCCTGCATCGTGACAAGTGCAAGGAAACTGGTGTTTTGGTTTTGGTGTTTGGCAAGGTCTAGTTAAGAGATTTTTTCGGTCGATGATGTGCATCACGGCACACATCCAGGATATCGCATGGAGCTTTTCATGAGCATGGTCTGCACGAGCACAGTGTAGTCTTTCCTTCTGCTTTTATCTTTCATAGTCGCTTCATAAGAGAGTGGAGTTCACTAGTTCTTTGAGCCAATCTGATCATCATCTTGTCGTGTGCTTTGCCTCCATCGATCAGAGCTCGTGATGTACTGAGAGGTTATTGCGACACCCCGCCAAAGCAGCTCTCATGTTCTTTTGTGCGACTTAGAGATGGTCTCTTCAACGTCAGATGCTTGTTGGCCCATTGACGCGTTAGTGCAATGTGGCGATTACGCCGATGGTATTGTTTGCGGTTTCCATGAACCACTACACGAGACCTGGTATGGCATCAAGTCTTGTTCTACCGCCGCGCCGCTGACGATGCACCGTTACAACTGGACGTAGGGATCATGACGCCGGTACATATGAAGACGATCAAAGCGGCGAAAAGCTCGTGATTAGAAGCGCCGTCTCATACATGGTCCATTTCCTCGTAGCGATCAATCGTAGTGATACCTTGTCCTTCTACAGGAAGACGCAAGGTTGGCAAGAGGCACAACAACTAAGCTGCTAGACCGTATGACGGGCCGTAGCCTATCTTAATGCTTTCGCGCAACGAGAGGAGTCTTCTCGAATTTCTTTTCCTTGCCTCACAACATCTCCATGTCTGGCAACTAGTCGCTCTTGTACTCGGGACCACGACCGCCTTCCACTCTCTCGATACTCTTGTAGACATCATAGTCAGCCCATTCAATCCCGGCATAAGCCTCTATTCTGATGGACTCGGCAAAGTGCAAATCTCGCTCCACTTGCACAGTGGCTGATTGCGTCTCGATCGATCCTTTTTCCAGTCGCAGGGGCATTGAACTTGCGAGCAGGTATGGATTCCAACGCATCTGACCGTCCCTGCGGTGTCAGATTTACTGACGAGCGCCCGAGTATTGCATGCTCATGGCCAGTCCGTGGAACATGAGTGAGTTTGTAAGAAGCGATGTCATTGTCAGCAAGACGAAAGCAGGAAGAACCTGTTGAGAACGTCGCTCACTGACTCCAGCAGTCAGTAAATTTGGGATATGGCTCGTTATGTGCTACAGGGGATTGTCTTTGAAAGGCACAGTTGGGTTACGTTGTCTGAGACCAGTGACTGCGTTCGTGTATACTGGAACGAAGTATACCCTTATCAGTGGATTGCATAGCATCGTCTAGTATGCTGACCTTCTATGGGAAGTCGGCTTGATCGAGGTCTTAATCACGAGCGATCGGAAGCGACAGCGATCAGCGAATATGGAATTGTGACTCGGCAAGTCTAGGCGGTTCAGTGCGAGAGGTTACACGTGCAAAGTATCGTTAATGCCACTGGAGCCGGGTGATGGGTGCTTCTTCACGGCGCCCAGAAACCACCCTGAAGCCAAGGGCTTACGAAAAAGGAGAAGAAGAAGAAGAAGAAGAAGAAGAAACAGAGCAGATCAGGGTCGCCGTGGGAGCAAGCCCTCATCGGCTGAGAGGTAGGCTGGACTTGATCAGACCTGGCTACCTTGATCAAGATAGAGACGAAAATGGCTATCAGGTCTAGTGAATGACTACACTTGGTGGCCTTTAGGAAGTGAAAACTCTTTTCAGTTTCAATCTCAGTGGCTTGTAGGGGCTGTGTACTGTAGAGTGAGGCTGGATGCACGTAAGAAGGGGGTTTTGATGCTCGGAGGTGAGGCCGAACATGAAGCAATGCAATCAGACGTGGTGTAGAGCCTGACGGCATTCCTTGTTCTTGGTAGTTGTGCCTCAAGCTTAGAGAAAAAGGAAATGTTGATCTCCTTGCTTTTGGATGTGCGACTCCTCCAAGCAAGGGTCGATTTTCAGCTTCGAGGGCAAAGGATGTCCGATTCATGGAACATGGAGATGGTCTTCTCGGGACTGCTCCGTACCACTAGCGGTCGCATCTAGAATCTCACAGTGTAGATGGTCTACTATATTGATATCATCGATGACACTTGGTCCTACTCAATTGTGCTGAAGTTTTGCAACTTTGAACAACTACCGTACAATCAAAAGGATAAAACGTGGTTCATGAAAGCTAGTGATGTATTATTCAACATTGTTATGGCTACAGACAGTGAGTGCGGTGATCATTCTACATTCATCTTTATTTATCTCTACATATCTGTCCGCACCGATACTCTGACTACGTTGAAAGGTACGCTATATACTTCCGCAGTAGATCTACACTGATCACGTTCTCTACCAAAGCCCTGATTATCCATCTCCGGGAAAACTGTATCAAACCGCGGTTATTTTGGCCGAACAGGATCTTAGTTGGAGGATGTTGGAGCCTTCATGAGGCAGCTTCATTATCCAGCTTTACGCCCGATGGCTCATGCAGCCATATCCAGCGTTACTACCCTTTCCTTCTCAGCTCATAATCTAGTGATTGGGTAGGCATTGGAGACGGCTTTGGGTTTGTGGATCGTTGACGAGAAATACTAGAGTCTCTAGATAGACTTCCTTGCGAAACCTCGAGCGAAGTTCCGGTAGCCAGACTGAAGCGGAATCTGGCAGAGTGGTACCGTGCATGCCAATATATTTGCCTAATATCTAAATCATTTGTACCTTCCACCATGTCTCTGCCCTTTGTCTCGAGATCTCTGGAGATATGGTAGTCAACGGCAATGGATTTGAATGTGTGAAACATGGGTTGGGAAATCATGGAGCCATCATAAAAAGCCCAAAAATCACGCTACCTACCCCCAAATCGGCAAGCCGACATGGAAAGATGCAATCAAGCTTGGAGCCAGTGAGTACCATTGCCAGCTTTTACTCTTCACGATCTCCTTCACGGTCCCGTTCTCATGGATGGCTGTCGAACATTCCAGACCAGGACCTTGATTTTTGAGAAGGTCATAAAACCAGACTATTTCATGGATCCAAGTGCGGAATCACTTTTCACTACCTCCAAACATCCGGGTATGCTCGTAGACTACAAAGGCATCTTTGCGTACAGATACACACCTGTATCGCGGCTTGAATGACTCCTTGCGCTAGTATATAACGATTCTCGTACAACAATTCCTCCCCTCTTCTGATCCTGGTATTGACTTTTGACGTGACATCTCTCAAGTTCATTGGGATTCGGCCGCAGAGTATGAGCAAGCAACGCCGCTCGAGCACCAGTACCCCGACATACTTGACGCCGAAAGAATTTAAGCTCATATAAAATACTTTCTGGGACTGTCCCTCGGATTGTTAGTAACCATGCGGCTGAATGGCGATAGACTGAGATGCATTCAGTGACCGAATGAGTGGGCAAGGGTTCCGAGTTGAAGCATCCATCAAGGCCAGGGCTTACGGGAGATTCAGGTGGCATGGTTCAGATGTCTACAAGTGCACTGAGCGAGTGGACAGGGTCAGGGTAGTTGGGAGAAGGACGTGTGAGCAGGGTGTGAGAACGATCGACCCGTTGCTGAGGATGTAGAGAGGCTCTGAGAATTGCTTGACGAGACCAAGACAGACCACGATTCATTCCAGGGATATGGAACTTTGCTACAGATGATACACTTCATACCCTTCTGAATGGTCCTTTCTGTGATTTACTCCACATGTGGGCAAGGAACCACTACCGTTGATGCTTACGAGGTTGTTCAACCACGCACATTATGCTCAGCAGAAGCGTCTATAGTTGCTCACCACCTTGTTCGTTTTTCCATGTCCCAGCGTAATGGTGTGTCACCAGTTGCGGTGACAAAAGACCTGACCCTGCGCCTTTTTTGGCGTAATTGTTCATGGAGGCCGCAAACGACCTGCCCGGCATAATCAAGACATCGCCCAAAAGGAGGGGCTGAATGATCTCCTTAGCCTCATCCGGGCTTACAGTTCTATTCAACGTATGCTCCAGACTTTGGAACACGCCCGTTGTCAACCGCCTTGATCCCGAGAAATCTACGACATCCCCCGTCATATTTAATGTCACATCTCCAATCTCAACTCCATGCTCCAAAGTGACCTCGTTCAGCGCATCTACAATCGTCTCGATGACAGCTAGAATGTGTGGACTCCCCGGGCTTGCCATAATCGTCCAGCTTGCAAACTGTCTCAGAATATTCCCCCATCCAACGTCAAACTCCCATCCCACTACTAGCTCCGCTCTGTCTCGAAACTCCGCCGGTATCCACTCATCAATCGGTACGTCTTCGCACGAGACATCGAGATCGGACCAGATCCCGCCTTGGTCGTAGAGTAGCATGTAGCGCAGCATATCTGTTCGCAGAATCGGCACCGTCAACCCGAGATAAGCATCAAGTATATCCGGCCGATTTGCGAACGCAGTATTCACAAACTCTTCGGCATCCTCGTCGGTAAGGAATTGTATGTCGTGCTCTGGATTCAAGGCGATGCACGTATCCGTCCATGTTTGCGTGTCGTTGCTCAGTCCCAGAGGACCGAGCTTGTACCATATGATCTTTGGTATCAAGGAGGAAGGTGGTCGATATGTGAAGGAGGGGCGCAGCGAATTTAATTCGTAGTAGATGGTGTTGGTGCTGATCCAGAAATGGTAGACGAAGGCGAGGGTGCACAGCGCGAGGAGGGTAGAGCAGCTGAATACCTCACCAGAGAGTAAGGCCCGGCGAGAGAAAATCATGGCTTACATGGGATCTGGAGTGCGTTGGAGAGCAAAAGGGTGGGAGGGTCGTGGTGGTCTGGAGGGATACGGATGGTGCGTCAAGTAAGGTTAGTCGCATTCCTGCACTCGAAAAGGATACAAGGGACTACGTTTTGTACATTGCGCCACACAACGAAAGTGACGAGTCTTCAGAGTCGTCTCATTTTCGCAAAGTTGAGAAAGGCTGATCTGCTATTTTTATGCGAGATTCTTCAAGTGAAAAAGTTACTATTTCCGCCTACTCGGATCAACCCGATTTTATGGAACTTAGAAACCTGAAAGCTGCGCTTCAACCCGCTTCACATGCTCTCGAGGAAGCTGATTGCAGAGTTCGACGATCTTGGCACGGAAAGCCTCGCCTTGTGCCACTCTCTGCGTCCACCTCTCTGCAGCTTCTGCAGGATCCTTAGGCAGTGCCGGAAGAAGGTTGCGAAACATATCTAGACGCGCTTGCTTCAACCACTGGGCTGTTTTAGGCTCTTTTACCCATCGCATCCCATTCTGCTGCGACTGAAGGCCAGTAACCAAGTAATCGGTGGTCTCGTTGGGGTGCGGAATGACACGGCAGAGTGCGTTTTTGGCTTCCTCATCTTCGTATGAAGCCTCAATATGCGCAATGAAAGCAGCACTGAACACTTGTTGACAGTGACGGACTGACTGAAGAATAATGTTCTTACCACTGAACACGGGTACTGGCTTTTGTTTTGCTAACGCATCAGCAGTGCAATCGATGTAAAGTGTGTTTTGTACGGGCTCGTAGCTGCCCTGCTCGAGAGCAACTTTGTTTGTGTTGATGCTCACAACACGTCCGTGCCGTATAATGTTCCGGATTCTTCTGACCTGCTCGAGCTCGGCCGAAGAGACACTGGCGCACCGATACATGGTGGGCCAGACACTCTGATCCAGCCGCATTAGCTGGCCTAGATCCTCGAGTCGAAGGAACATATCTTCAACAGATGAAGCCGACATGACCGCCCTTTGGCCTGCTGCAAAAGTAGCTGCAGTTTTTTCAGCGAATTCATGTCCAGGTTGCAGAGTGCTGCGTTCAATGAACCACGAGTCGCGTGGCATAATCCACGAAATGGCGTCTGGATCCACCCCATTTGCGATCAACCAAAGGCAAGCGTCGACCCCGGTCTTTCCGGCTCCAACCACAGTGTAGCTACCGAAAGGTCGAGAGATTTTGGTGAGGTCGTTGGGCGTAACGAGGTTCACGCCCTCCGCCACCTGGTAGGACGGTGGGACCATGGCTGGGAGCTTGACATTCATGTACGTAGCATTGACGATACGTGTATGTTCGCCAACTCGAATCGTTCGATTTGTGATAACGGAACGGAATTCGCCGTCACCCATATATTCATGTTTCGGATAGTACGTTACTCGACCGGATGGAAGGAAGGTTTGCTGCATGACCGTGCTGTAGTAGGCACACACCTCATCGCCCGATGCCAACTCGGATAAGCCTTTGTTGAAACCGACTTGGTCAATCTTTCCCTCGCCAAGCGGTCGAGAGTTAACTCCATAGAATGCAGAGGGTTGGTGAAGGCGAACAAATGGATAAGCAATGGTCCAATGGCCACCAGGACGGGCGTAACGGTCTATCAGAGCCACCATCGCCTTCGTATCGGAGAGCAGAGTGTCAATAAAGGCCATGCCCATCGCCCCCGCGCCGACCACCAGGTAATCTGGGGTGATCGTTTCAGTCATGCTAAAATAAGTGGTTGAGATATGGATTAAGGACAAGTAAGGGCCAGGCTGTGTATAAGAAGTAAATCTGAGTGCGGGTTTGGAAATATCAGTAGCAACGCGGAACTAGTCGTTTTCTGTACAATTCTGTATGCTTAGGTCGTGTTCTTATGTACAAATACTATGCCCTTGCTTAAGTACACACAGGGACTGCATCACGGGTGCGGCACAATTCATTATCCATACCGGGCGTATGGTTTCCCAGCGGCTCTCATTCGGTACAAATTATTTCCGAAACCCGATAGACTTTCTACCAACGATATGGACGCGTCGGCGTCTTCTGCGTCGGACGAATGGTTATGCATCGCTCAGTGGAGACTTGAAAGCGCACGACTGACGTGGGTCAATTTGACCCACAAGTTAATGGAGATTCTCCCCAATCTACCTGCCTTGCCCTACGCCTCTTCTAATCCTCAGCTGATTTCCTGCTATTACTAATCATACCTTTCGGACCCTCTCTCCACAGTTCCTACCCACACGTAGATCCGAATACAAATCGGCCCATCCTATAGTGAGAAAATGAGCTTGGGACGCACCGTGCCTCTATCTCTACAGATGCCTTCAGTGTTTGAATCTCGTGTATGTATCCGCTTTTGAACAGATAGATATATGCTCTCTATACGTACTAGGAATATTTTCTACACCGCTAGAATCTAGTAGAATGGTCAAGTCAATTACGCAAGCCGGAGACATCCGAGACAACGTCATTCAGGAAGAGGCACTGTCGTTGGGAATAAACGCACCCATGTCAGAGGGTGGGAGGGGGGGAACCTCTCCAGCGAAGAAGTACGTACTATTAGCATACAAGGGGAGGGGAGGTTCACTATAATAATAATAAAAATTTGAGGTAGTAAGGAAAAATTGAAATGGAATGCAAAGATTACCAACCCTTATATTAAGGCTTAGGAAGAAGAAAACTCAAGGGAGGTGCAATATACTATGGTAGCTATGTAAAGCTGCCGTGGCTGGTAACTATATCTGAAACATCGAGATAGTTACAGCTCCTGGTTTACAGAATGCTAAGCAGTTAGTTGCAAGGAATCGTCTGTCTTTGGTTCGCCACCCCTAAAAGCCGTTTCCTACCTACAAAACTCATGCTAACTATGAACCTTCTCATGCCAGGTGAACAACCTGGTCAGATAACCATCATGGTTCTCTGTCCTGACAATAATTGCAGCACATTAGATTGCTGAAGTCGAGATGAGATGTGCGTTAAGCTCTTATCTAGGAGCATGTTACGCCTAAGATCGGACAGAAAGAATAACCAGACAGTCCTGATGTTAAGAATGCTAGTATCCTCGAAAGCATCTTGCGCTTAACGTAGTGTAACTGAACTATTAAATGTACAGCGAGATGACCTAGGCATCCTAGAACTATAGGCATCACTGTCTAAGCTAGACACACTAAGACTATAACATCTAACGATCAGACCTTACACTGGAGAAGGAACGGCTAAGCCCCCGAAGCGAGGTGGAAAGAGTCGACAACCATCTCCGTTTATCTGCACTTGAGCTAATCAAAAAGCAGGTGTAGTGTGCTTTTTCCTATTTTATACATATTAACGGTACGCCTTTAGTACAGAGTCATACATACTCTACTACTGGCATTGTCTCTCGTTATGTACACAATTGTGCACGAAAGTGGTAAGCACATCTGCTTTCGTGTCTTTAAATACCGTTTATCTAGGTTTTCTCTCGCAACGATCCGAAGCATGGGGCTCACTGAGAATACTACGTGAGTGGTCTGTTGGACAGGCAGCTGGTCAAGGTGGTTCGACCACAATCAATCTAGTGGTGTCTATCAGGGACAGCAACAGTCTAGGTAATAGAGACTAAATAGTGAGCGATCTCCTCCACATACGACCATAGGACGTTGAAAACAAGGCTTCCCGTTCGCTCAGCCCTATTTAAGCAACGTACCGGCGGATTAGTAGTTAGGTGGGTGACCACTAGCGAATACCCGCTGTTGTATGTTTTTTCTTTTTTTGCATCGCTCTCACCCTATAACATAACACGTTAGCTTCTAGACGCTTTGCGCGCTATGTATGCAAGATGCTTAGGGATTACTTACGTAAACACCCTTTCCACACATCTGCTGCAAGTGGTTGAGATAAGTTGACAAAATACCTGCCGCTCCTCCAATCTATCTCTGCACGCAGTTTGCGTGGGCTTATACAGTCGGTGGCCTTTCAGATCTGACGTGGCTGAGCCACGCGCAGCAAGGCTATCTGTAGCTAGGCCGACTGGTAATAGACAAGCGCCTTTCGACAAAAAGCTTCCCCAACACAGTCCACCCTCAAGCAGCTAGCAGAGCGGATCAGCTAAGCAAGCTTGGAACATGGCTCTCGCGACACTGTGATTGCAGCCGCTCAGCGCACAATGTGGAACCTTGCGTGGAGTTGGCTCGATTGGCGATCGAGACCTCAAAATGTAACAACATATGTCCCGCTATTTTAAGGGTCTAGCTAAACAAGTTCGCCTTATGTAGGATTTCACTACACTGGGCCCGGTACTAAGAGTGCCAGTGCCGCTTTGTGTAGATTATAGTCCGCTCAGATAATTTTAGCAGTATCTGCTAGCTTCCTCTCATATTCCCTCTTCATAGCGACAAAGTCAACTGCGCGGCGGCGAGCAGGATTGTCATTAAGACATTCGTTTTCGCCATCCTGATCTGGATCTACACTCTTAGTGCAGGCATTTTTATAGCTCGGGGATTGCTTGTCCATTGGAACCGGTTTTCCATCTCCATATTCCAACCCTGCAGTGTACGTCAGTCGTCAATTTCAGAAAGGCTTTGAGCGGAAGTTGAGCGTAAAGCAAAATTGACTTACTCAGTGCCCAGAATAGAACATTCTCGCCATCTTCGTCCAAGAGTGGCGATAGAATGCAAACGTCTTCATTCCTTTCCTCTTTACTGCCACACATCTCGTTCGCCGGGGGGCAGACTGAGGTGCCACAAGCGGGAATATCTCCTGGAACCTTGTTTGTCTTGGAAACGGTTCCGCAGCTCTTGATAAGCTTGGGGAAATATACCCAGCGGGCCCGGAGCTCCTCTTTCTCTGTATCAGACAAGTGTGCGGTTTCTTCATCCTTGGAGGTGAGAGTAGTCGAGGATGATTTCGTCGTCGTCAGCGACCACGAGTAACTTAGGCCGGCGCCCACGACTTCTTTGAAAATTCCTTCAACACCGATAGAGAAGCCGTTGCTGATCGACACCTCAGTCCCTTCCGTTACTTCCACCCCCACGGTCACGGGAGCAGGCTGGCCTCCTTTGCCGGGAGCGCTTGTTTCGACCCCAAGTAGTCCCATCCTCTTCTGCTCGCAGAATTGCTCGCATCCATTATCAAGACTCTGCCATGCACCGCAGCTGCCGTCATCGTTGAGCTTGTACTTGAAGTTGCAGTCGGTGCGCTCCTTGCCATCAAAGGCAAGGTTACAATCATCCTGCAATTTCAGCCTAGATCCTCCTCCTGGAACGTCAGGTGGGTTGGCTCCAGTGGGAGGCTTCAGATTGATACCGCCGAAGACACCGTATGCGGCAAAGGTTAAGTTGTTGACAACGTGAACACCAGTGAAGCCGCCATCAAGACCGCAATTCTTGATGAGTTGGTTGACACCACGTCGAACTAGGACAACCAAGTATGATCAGGCTACAAGTCTGGACAGTTTCAAAAGCTAAAGATTAGTTCAAAACGTACCCTCAGCTCTGTTGATATGTCTTGGCCGTCCGTTGCCGTTACACAGACTGACAATGGTAGTATTGACATGCGCAAAGATGCAGTGATGAGAATTTCTTAAAGCAATCAGAGAAGGCTTTTGTTCGTCAGTCCAGACTGCCGCTATACGAAGCATTGTTGGGTCGAAGGAGCTTAAACAGTAAGCACATAACTCACAGGTTCCACTTCGATACTTCGCTGGGCTGATTACGCTAGCTGGTCAGCGATTAAGGCGTTCTTTTTATATTGTGGGCGCCTGATAACGGCAGTGTCATGAAAGTCACACTGTCACAGCTGCAGGTCTTCTACAGTCAGCTTATAAGCACCCTTGAACATTCCCTGCAGTTTGGTGTCAATTAACAATAAGTTGGTGACTCGGAACTTCGGGGAGGACACGTGTTGACGTTCACATGGCGCATATGAGCGATCAACGGGTTTGGGAACCAGGCAGGACTGCGTCTACTATGTCGGTATTCAAGCTTTTGAGCACTCAAGGAGCGAGCTCGTGGGACCTTGTGGTTTTTGAAGCATACATGGGACGATGGAGGAAAGTCATTTGTTCGCGAGCACGGGTGTAGAATAGGCTATTGACAGCGAGATGATCCAATTGGAGACATCAATGTCATGCTCCCGCTCGGGACTACACAGGCGGATCAATTGACGCTGTAGCGATTCAAATGCGCAGCTACTTAGACGACAAGGGGCTTCCGTCATGCTGAATCTACCCATATACAGCGACGCTTTGGCCATCTATCTTTCGAGGCGACTTCACTTTGCTAGCAAATTGCGGCTACGGCCCACTCGAGATCAAGTGTCGTCTACGTCAGAACAAGCGAGCTGCTCAACTGTTTGGGGCCAGGCAATCACTAATCGCAAGTTCATTCAGGAACAAGTCGGCTCTGGTACTGTTTACATCTGATTGTTTACCTGACAAGATCATCTCGACGGTTCACCATGGAACCGGCATCAATTTACGGGACCGCACTCGCTTTAAGTTGTGGCAAGATTTTCGTATTTCATAAGTTCCATCTCGTTTATGTTTGATGCAACACAGTCGACACGGATTCTCCTTGCTTGCTCTTCGTCAATAATGCATTTCTTGTCGACGGTGACGTCCCTTGTTTCTAATTCTGTCACTTCAAACGATCAGAATACCATAGAATGCTCTGCAAGTACCTTGGCCTCGAATTTCTTGATATGATTGCGCCACCTGGACGATGAGCATCTGACATGAACGGTTTTATCCTAGATCTTCAATCCATGTACATGCCTACGAGGTTTGGCTTGATCTAAAATCAATTACACAGCGAGAATCATATACACAAGCTGTTCTGATATCGTGAGCCGTATGCTGAGTATGGCACGATTGTGGAGTTTTGGCGACGATCTACAATAACTCTCGCTCATCTGAGACAGCTACACACCAACCACGAATGTCGTCGCGCACACGGCAGTCTTATCAGGAGGTATACCATTATTCACCTCAATTCCACTTATTGCACAATATCTGCGGATGACACTTTCACTTTCACTCTAGCTTGGCGCTAATACGCACAGCTCACGAAACCGCGCACTCCGCTTCAGGACCTCTTCTACCCACCGGCCACTCAACTGAAACACGATACCTGGCTTGGCTGCGCCCATCCTCTTGCAGATACCCCTCAAGCACTGAAGATGTCGAACCCACATGTTGCTGACTGCATTGGCACAGGAGGAGTGGATGCGTTCGTCATGAGCCGCAAGGACCTCGATGAATACGGTTGTATGACTAGGCTCCACGATCCACACCATAAAGATGTACTACTCAGCTTCTTGAGTGATGATCGCCATCTTCAAAGACACAAGGAAGTTACGGTTAGTTTTGTGTCAGCTCCCAGCTGTACGTCAAAGTTGACTGAGTTGCAGGCTGTGACCCCATCGGCCTACAACCACCCGAGATTCTACAGCGAAGAGTCTGTCCATCAAGCGCATTCGAAGCTCCCTGTGCTCTTGACTCAGCCAAAAGACCATGAGCCTTCTCTCTACCGTGCCGTAGTCCTCTCCGAGGAATCTTTCGTCCACAACACTGTTCCGTACTCCATCAATACACTCCAGGCTGTCAACGCCCAGCCCGATATGAACGACGACTGCGTATCTGGAGGCTCTCGTGGTCGCAGCAGCTACCGTTCAGGTCTACATAACACACTGAATCGCCCTCGTGCAACTCATGCACAAAATATCGTCAACAACACTCGCCGCATGTCGTCAGTTCCAGCTGTATATGATGAGACTCGACACATCCCGTCACGTACTAGCAACATGAGCCTCCACAACTTGTACCGCAAGGACAGCATGATGCGTCTTGCCAGATCCGGTGCCTTCAACAAGACCCTTGGTGTCGGACAAGGTCATTTCACCCTTACAGATCTTTTGGTCAAGGCTCACGAGCTCGAGCAGCAGCGTGAGGCTCTAATGACTGTCCAGGAAAAGGCCGAGGTTATTCGAGACTATCTCAGGCACCACGGAGACCAGAAGTTCAACGTCTCGAGTGCGGAAGTGCTGAGATACTTCTTCCGCTGTCAGTCTGTCATCTCTTGTGGGTCACTCTATGTCAAGGAACTTGGCCGACAAGACGAGGACAAAGAAAGGGTCAACCCCTACAACGAGTTTGTACTCCGTGCGGCAATGCTCGAAAACATCGCGCAAGACGAAGATATCACGGCCAGGCTCGAAATTCACAACACGAAAGGTACCCACAACTATGCCCGTCTCATCATCAGAGTGAACTACATCGACAAAACCGTCAAGGGCCAACCCTATCAAGTCGTCGAGGTCAACATCACAGAGCTGAATGCCCGTAAGGAGGACTTGGACGTTTGTACTCCGAGTAATCACAAGCCTTCGCTGTCACGATCTGATGTCATCTTCTACGATGTCACCGATGCGTCGTACGTCACCCAATTGCAGGCTCTCTTCCCACACAAGCGGAATGACCCAGAGTACTTCCGCAAGCTCCAGGTGTCTGCGCAACATGGCCAAGCACTTCTTCTTTTCTCCATCCCACATAACAACATACACTGGACTAAAGGTGTCTTCTCAAACACCCCTGATCGCCCTGGTTTCATCGATGCTCTCGCCTCCACCATCTCGTCCAGACCAAACTTCTTCATCCTGATGCGAACTTCACACGAGACTGCGATGATGATTCAAGCCGATCTCGTGACAGACTTCGCCAAACAAGCAAATCAGGGGCAGTGGACCAAGCTATTCAAGAATGAGCAGAAACAGCAAATTAGCGTAAAGACCATGACTCCTGTATCGAAGCTTCCAGCTAGGTTCTCTACCATCCCTGAGTATTCTTTCATCACATACCGAGACTTTGAGGTCCGCACTGGTGGAGCCACAGTCTATGATTCTCAGTACTTCAAACCTCGTCGATCTTATTCCGGTCGAGCCGTTGTCATTCCTATTGAGCAGACACGCATGTCAAACGGTCTCTACTCAAGCTATGCTTTCTCGATTCTACTGAATCGGAGTTCGCTGGACAAGCCCAAGCTGTACCCCGGTGATTTCGTCAGCCTGGTTATCGAGGATGAAGACGGTATGCTGGTCTACGATAGCTGGTCTGCTACGGTGGCAGCAAAATTTGAGTAGGCGCCCGAAGACAACGAGGTTTGCCTTGTTGCTGATAGACCTATCGTGGACGGTAATATTGCCGATGACCGCATTCTTCATGCTATTCCGGAACGCTACACTGAGGTTTATAACGTCGAGAAATTCCAAAGTCACGCTCGAATTCTCGACCGAGTCGTTGTTCAGATGAAGCTGAAGGATAGCGAGAAGGTCTGCAATCTGCAGTTGAAGGCTCTCGAGCAGCTGAAGATCACGAAGCTCATGATCACGCGCAATGACCCCATGGTTCCAATCTTGCGCAATCACCAACAGCTTCTCATGTGCAACAACCCGACGGAATTGCCATCCACTGGCCTCTTCGATGACCTGCCCAAGGCCGATCGTGATCTTATCGACAATCGTCTCCGTACGACTCTTCTCCCACACCAACATGAGGTCCTTGACTTCTGGACGAGCCCCTCTGGTCTCCGTGATCGAACCGCCGTCGTTACGGGGATAGCTGGGACAGGTAAGACTGAACTCGTGGTGCAGATTGCCCTCGGGTTCACCGGAAACGTTCGAGTTATGACTTCGACCAACATCCGTCGTAACCAAGCTGTACGTGACTGCACGGCCGTCTGTCGGGATGACAATGAAAACGACAAAGCAGTTCCACAATACCCATCGTTCCAGGAGCCAGGCCCCGAGCCGTGTGACTCTAACGCGTCCATCATCGAGCGGGGACGTGTCAGCCTCGTCGCTGCTACCAACAATACCGTTGATGCTCTATATCGCATCACTTCTGTCAAAGCTGCCGCTCACACAGCTGCAACGCAGGCAAAGCCGCTTCTTGTCATTCGCAAGCACTCATACGACACTGAGCTCAGGCTTGTTATCAAATTGATTCATTCCTCAATTGGGCCTGAGAAACCGCTTCCTCGCACGTTCAAATCCATCATCGAGCAACAGCCCAGTACTGTGTCCGAAACGCTCAATAAGTCCTACGTAAAGGCACGTCAACGCGGTAACTTTAAGAATATCCGAGATGATGGGTTCGAGCTGCTAGAAGCTTGTGGAGCTTTCTACGTCATGGAGCTTGCCATGAAGGGACATGACGAGCAATGTCCCGCAGTGCGAGCGGCGTTCACCACAGATGAACTCAAGTATCTACATCGTCTACTTATGCCGATTCGTGAGGCAAAGAAGCAGCTTCAGGGTAACCACGACACCATATCACTTGATGGCGCTGACGCAGTCCGTGGCGTCGCTAGCATCGCTATGGACTGGCTTTCGCACAAGGCTGGCATTATATGCACCTCGATCACAGCTGCAATTGAAGATCGCTTTGTTGTCTTCCGCCAACCACACTTCATTGGCGTTGAAGAGTTCGGCAGACTCGGTGATGCCAAGGTTGTCGGCCTCTTCTCTCTCTATCCCGAATGCAATGTCCGTGTCTGTATCGGTGGCTGTCATCAGCTTGGACCCCAGCTCTTCTGCGAGAAGAGCTCCAACCCGTTTTACGATCAAGCGAAATTGTCAACATTTGCCCGACTTGTTGCTACCGGCTTCGAGACACGTGAGCTTCTCCCCCCTCAGCGCTTTGGTAATGAGGAGTTACTCGAGATTTTTCGTATTGCCAATCGACTGCCAAATGACGCTGCCGCGCGAAATGCCGAATCTGAGCTCTATCGCGAGATGAATCGTCAGTTGTTCCCTACATTGAAGGTGAGCTCCACAACCGTGCTTCTTGATGTCAAAGAATCAGGGCACGACGCTCTTCAAGGAGCGGATACCTCGTGGCGTAACAAGACCACCTCCATCGTCGCAAATGACGTACTCCGCAAGCTTATAATGGAAGGAAAGGTACAAGGCAAAGACATTGCTGTCTTGAGCCCGTACGCGGGTGCCACCGCTCTCGATGAGATGCTCAACAAGGCGCACATTGCCAAGCTAGGCAAGATTGATCGAAACAAACAGCTCAGGGAGCAGTTTAGTGCTGTGCGATTCTCGACCATCGACTCTTTCATGGCCGAGGAAGCCAATATCGTCATCTTCAACTCGGTCAGCCATCCTGGACATCTGGTCGACCTATCTCGCACTGCTGTTGCCTTCACTCGCAGCAAGCTCGGTCTGTACTTTGTAGGATCTTCGGACGCATTCTTCAAAGCCGACAGGATGAAGCGAACTCACCCATTGTGCCAGCTCTTGGAGTGGTTCTACGATCGCAAGGCTTATGTCGTTCTTGACCATTTTGCAGTCAGCCGGATGGAACAGTATTTTTCGACTATCGAAGCGCTTTCCTGAGTTTCGCAGGCCTAGGAGGTGGAGACTTCATATCGCAGTAGGAAACGCAGACGTGAGCTTTGGATGACTGTGGAGTCAGTCAGAAACTCAGTCTCGGTGGGTAACGAGAGCGAAATTGCGAGGGAGGGTGGAGAATGAAACCGTGGCTACGTGTAACGAGGTAGTAAAAGAGTGTCCACATGGCTACAAGCAGACAGCAACACCATACAATTACCTTCTGGGCAACTTTGGTGCCTCCCGCGAGAAAGAATTGCCCATCGCCTTACTGCAAATCGTGCTTGCCATAACCATGTGACATGGTTGAAGATACGAATGCTGTTTCGACATCGAAAGCATTGTAGCCATAATACACATGGGAAAGGTGCACTGTTCAGGTAAGACCAGCCCGCGAATGCCTCGAAAGAGCAAAATTATATGCGTGAAGACCAACAACCAATCTATAAATTTTCGTACTCAAATTTCAGTATACCAGATGGGAGCATGTCTCTTCTGCAGGTACAGCCGAGTCAATGCGGGAGCGTAGCGTGGTGGGAGTGGAGAAATGTGGCGTACGCTAAACCGGTAAGCTAGCGGCACGCGAGCAGATCCTGGGTGAACAGCTCAGTTCGGCTCGGCTACCGTACTGCTCGGCTGCCTTCCATGTTTACGACTGGGATACAAGTTCAGCAATTTCAATTGCTGCAAGAGTGCTTCACTCAATTTTCCATACTGAGTAAAAATACCGTCCACTGTATGCGCCAGATGGCCTCAAAGTAAGATTGGTGGCTCCAGTCGTTGGATCTGTAGTCCATGCCCTGCTCTTCTCCGGAACTCTGAGCCTCTGCCACTCCCTTGACAACCTCCTCACAGCGGGTTTACCATTGCGAATCGCGGCCGAGAGGATATAGCCATTGCTGCGGGCAGCTGGAGAGGTTAATATCGATCGTGTACGAGGACCGTAAGGGGCCGCATCGAACCGGGCTTCAGTCGCTGGGTGCTTTCTATGATTATTGATGTTCGCCTGTTAAGTAATTACAGAACGTCAGAAACCTACCAGCCTCCGTGGGGGTTTTCTACACGGGGCTCTATGTCTACATTCCTGCGCCGAGAGTCTGTCCAGGAGGATTAGAAGAACGTGTCGTCATGCTCTCACCCCATCGACTGAATCTGCATTGCAGGCGGTTCGTTTGTAGGAAGCAATTTTCAATTTGGAGCCTCTGGATTTCCTGCTTCATGCTCAGTCTCCTCGAGCATCTAGATCCTCAGCTTCTCCCAATTTTGTTTCGAAAATCGACAATGTGCCATTGACAATCAATGGCGAGGACTGTAAAGGTGGTGCTTTCGAGGAATTGGTGGGCGATTTACTGTTCTGCTAGGAAGGGCTTGTCTTATCGCAGATGACGATTGTGGTGGAGCATACGGTCGCGTGCGCTGTATCGGTGGGCGTTCCGTTCGTGCAGCGAAACAGTGGGTGCCAGAGACGGTCCCGGGTTGGAAAAGTTGATTGGTTCCGCGCAGTCCGAACTGGTGATGGCTCGCAGGACGTTCTGACAGCACACGGCTACCGTACAAGGCTGTGAGTCTCATAGCGAGCAGCTCTGCGCAAACAGCTGCCGAAAGAGCACCTTCATTGAAACGAGGCCTCACATCCAGACGCACCTGGGCAACGGCGAACCACGGTCCTTTCAACAAACGGGACCCGGGCCACGAATTTTCCATCGTCTCGTGGTTCATTGGCCCGGCCTTCCCGAGATTGCCCGGTCTTGTTGGCAGCGGAAAAGCGCTCAAGGCGGACCCTGGGAAAAGGAGAAGCGCTGCAAAGCGCACCGCGTTCGGGGTGGGCTCAAACTTGAAGAGGCATCTGGACACATGTGAAGCCCCAGTTTATGTACAGCTGAAGTGCGGCAGCCGCCAAATTGCAGTGCGTGCGCAGCTGTGCCAGAGAGTTTCGATGTTGTGGCTGCTACAGCAACGCTTACAGCCGCTCCCTTGAGATGAGCGAGATAGCGAATAATGCCAGTACAATGCAACCTCGATGACCAACGACGTGCGTGCAGTGCACTTGCGGCTCAATTGCAGCTCCCATGATGCAAAGAAGAATTGAAATGCCTTGCATGCTGCTCTGGGAATACGCAATGCTTCCCCGAGGCATCGAAGAGGTCCCGGAGCAGCGGCGGCCTGAGCGCTCTTGGCGGCGCTAGCGCGCCTTCTCCATTGAAAATCTGCATCGCAACTGCTTTAATAGCTTCCCTTCCCCAACTCAACCTCATCTTCAATTCAACTCTCCACTCCACGAGATTATTCAAGATGTCAGACAAAGTTGATAAGAGCCTGTTCGGCATGGTACGTAATACTCCTTATCACCAAAGCATCTCCTTCAGCTCCCGTCGGCCACCTAAGCGATTCGTCCAACTTCGTCTCCTTGTTCTGGTCAATCTTGTCTGCGCAGGACGAGTTTCATCAGAGATGGAATTGCGCGCGCTGAGATGCCCGCGGGAAGCTGAAGATGATGCGCGGTTTCTATCTTGCCAGATCTGCAAAACTAACAACGATTAGCCCGGCTTCGTGGTCGACTTCCTGATGGGTGGTGTCTCCGCCGCCGTCTCGAAGACCGCTGCCGCCCCCATCGAGCGTGTCAAGCTCCTCATCCAGAACCAGGTAAGCACCAACTCAGCTCAATTCCATCTAAAGTCTTCAGCATCAGCCGTCTAACACCAGCCTCAGGATGAGATGCTTAAGTCCGGCCGTCTCGACCGCAAGTACGACGGTATCGTCGAGTGCTTCAAGCGCACATCCCAGAACGAGGGTGTCCTCTCCCTGTGGCGTGGTAACACCGCCAACGTCATCCGTTACTTCCCTACCCAGGCCCTGAACTTCGCTTTCCGCGACACATACAAGTCCATGTTCGCCTACAAGAAGGAGCGCGACGGTTACGCCAAGTGGATGGCCGGTAACTTGGCCTCCGGTGGTGCCGCTGGTGCCACTTCCCTCCTCTTCGTCTACTCCCTCGACTACGCCCGTACCCGTCTTGCCAACGACGCCAAGTCCGCCAAGAAGGGTGGTGAGCGCCAGTTCAACGGTCTCGTAGACGTCTACAAGAAGACCCTCGCTTCCGATGGTATCGGTGGTCTCTACCGTGGTTTCATGCCCTCCGTTGCTGGTATCGTTGTCTACCGTGGTCTGTACTTCGGTATGTACGACTCGATCAAGCCTGTCCTCCTTACCGGTTCCCTCGAGGGTAACTTCCTTGCCTCTTTCGCTCTTGGTTGGGCCGTCACCACCGGTGCCGGTATCGCTTCTTACCCTCTCGACACCATCCGTCGTCGTATGATGATGACCTCCGGTGAGGCCGTCAAGTACAACGGTACTCTCGATGCTGCCCGCCAGATCGTCGCCGCTGAGGGCGTCAAGTCCCTGTTCAAGGGTGCTGGTGCCAACATCCTCCGTGGTGTTGCCGGTGCCGGTGTCCTGTCCATCTACGACCAGGCCCAGCTCATCCTCTTCGGCAAGAAGTTCAAGGGTGGATCTGGTTAAGCGCCTTCCCCCTTTCTTCGATACCCCAAGACGAGTTCACATGGTGGAAGCAGATAATCGCGATGCGAGTGCGAGTGTGTAGAGGTGAATGATGAGCACATCAAGCCCGTCACGGAAAGCACGACCCGGTGGTAAAACACCTTGTACTTTACTTAGCCCTGTACTACTCGTCATATCCGGCTTGCTTTGCTTTGTCCATTTACCCCTTTCCTAGGTGTTCACTTCTCATCGCTTGGAGCATGGGAAAAACTAGCGGTTTATAGAAAGATTTCGGGTTTCATTGACAAAACACTGTTCCAGTACAACGTGATTGCGGTGATGATTATCCTACATGTACAGATCCACTGACCTGGAAGCTATAATCACCCAACTCATTTCTTCCCATTTACTGCCTTCCACGCCGCCTCCTCAGCGCCCTTCAGCGCCTCACCCGCCCTCGACAGCATGCCCCAAGCCTGGGCCCCGATCCCCTCCTCCACTCTATCCCCGCCTCCAATGCCACCACCTTGTGTGTATGGCGCGTTGTCAGGCGCCTGCTGATACCCCGGCGGGTGCTCCAAACTCCTTCGTCCTCCATCTGTCATGGTCGCCGTAGGCACCGAGCCGCCCGCATTCGCACTCTGGAATGGGCTAGCGACCGGACCCAGGTTCAGCGTCGTAGGCCCTGGCTTACTCGCTGTCGTCGAAGTCACCGTCGAACGCCCTGCGAGCTGTGAATCGCTCGGCGGCGGCTGTGTGAATTGCGGTGGCGGCGCCTGAACACGTGTCTCGGTCGTGATGTGCGTTGCGACGTAGCCTGGTTGAGGAGGCGGAGGGCCTTCGTAGGCCGCGGGCGCGGTGGCGGTTGGTGTTGGGCGAGCGCCTGGCTGGGGCGCTGGAGGAGAGGAAGAGTCTATGGTCGTTGTAGCGGGGACGTATCGTGAGGTGGGCGTTGGGGCTGGGTTCGAGCCATCGTCGGTCTGGGGCGTGACGCCGTCGGCCTTTATGGGCGCGTTCTTGTAGGTTGGAATTGGTGGCATCGTAGAGACTCTGGGAGCACAGTAGCACAGGGCGCGAGATGTGTTGTTGCTTTGATACGCAGCAGCTTTCGGTTAAGGCGTAGCCAGAAATTGAGATGGAATCTGGTTCAAGAGTACGTAGTAGAGAGCTAGTTCTTTATCTTGTGTGTAGGTCTTGCTGCCTTTACAGGACTGCTCTGCAGGCTTCTTTGGAGACTGTGTTCAAAGGTGATTTCCGTTTTGGGCGAACCGATGATGTCACATGCATTTGGCACGTGACAGGTATTGCTCAAGTTTAATCACTCGCAGCACCAACATTCGTCGGAGGCAACAGAATTCCGACAGCTACCACAGCTAACATTTTCAATTCTCTCCGCATTCTCTAATCCTGCATCTTTCGCATGTCGTCGTGTGAGGATGCCTTTAATCAACGATAGCTGGAGAACCAGCTTTAACCAACTCGCAGTGTGATATTTCCCGTCGCGATCGCAGATGCCGGAACTTTGAATTCTCTTCAAGGACTTTCTGAATTCGTCGATGTACTTGAGCAAGACCAGGTCTTCGCCACCAAGCTCCGCCTCTTTGGACAGCAGCAACGTGCAAGACACAATTCTAGAGCCCTTCTACACCCCAATGTAGAGCACCTGGTCAAACGGTCCAACTGACAGATCACGTCTCGTTTCGATGCCCGATTAGACTTGGGGGCGTGTCCCTGCTATCCCTGATGTGCATCCGTTTCAAATCAGGCATCAGGCCTCGCAAGCTTTCAGCACCAACCTTCACGAGCATCAACTTGGCATCGGCATCGCCCAGCTTCCTACCCTCTTGGCTGCCCACATCTCAGTATTGGCATTATCTGTGGCTGTGCCGACATCCATATGAACGGTTGTTCGGCGCAGTCGAAACGTCTACCAAGAGCTTTTTCTCTCGACGCGAATGAAGAGTCTGTCTGACAACCTGCGGTACACTCCATGTAATCACACCGACATCCGTAACCAATTCTTGGCACCTAACGATCTCCAGGGGAATGACTTCGAACTAGGTAGACGTCTGACTGCTGACCTAAATCGGGCTCTTCCGAGGACCCAATTCGCTCCGCCTCGTGTCCATCGGTCGCCCCTTCCATGGTCTCCATCCAGTGGGTCCGCAATGCTACGTTCAATGGGTACAGGTTGCTCGCCTTACCCTTCTTTCATTGAAGGGTATCGTACCCAAGCGATGGAATAAGTTTGGTCTTTCAGAACATTGTCCAAGGAGATGAAGCTGACGTAGATGCAGCCAGGTGCGGCTTTCCTACCCTTCAATCTAGCTGGCCCTGGACGACCACGTATGCACCTGCGTATGTTTAACTTGTCAACCGAGTCATGGTTGGGAGGATTTTTTGCATACGGAACTGGTCTGCGCCCGACTTGAGCCTACATGTCACAGAAGCTGTGATCACTCCTTACCGTCACAACAGCACAATACGCGCTTTGGTGCTTGTAATCACGCAAACTCGCATCAGCGTCAAATCTCATACCGTGACATGACGACATGCGCTGTGCATGATCACAGGTCTTGGCATATCACCTTTGCCGACGTTCGATTATACATGAGTTTCTCCACAGCGGATGGTCCTGCGCGCAGAGGTCCGCCCAATTTCATTTCCGCCTCTTCAAGTTACTGTGATGTTTCGACAGTGAAGCCCCTGGCTTGGCAGCGCGAAGAGTGGAGAATTCCCACCGTATCTGGTTAGTTGTTTCAAACATATTCCTGCCGGGTCGTACCGAACGTCCTCTGATCTTGCTTGCCCGCTGCTTGTCTTGTGATTCCTGGTCAAGACAAGCAATATGCCCTGCCAAGATCGCATGGTCTCCGCTGTCGTGGCTGAATTCGGCAACGCTTCAATGGTGCGAAGACGGTCGAAACAAGGTGATGGAAACGCTTGGGCATGCTTGTACGAAACGCTGCTTGGGAGTGAACGTGGGACTCCATGACAAGCCGGCTTTCGGATCACGTATTGTCTATATAAGAGACATCACTCTGCAGCAGTTTTGTTCTTCAGCCCAGCTCTTCCATTCTTTTCCAACGCCCAACACTTCAGTCCTTCGCTTCAACCAACAGTCATTCTTTCTTGAACTTGTCAGCACTTCGACACAATGAAGTTCAGCACCATCGTCTCCCTCGGCCTTACGGCCATCACCGCTCTGGCAGCGCCCACTCCTAGCATGATTGATGTCAAGCGTGACATTGTCAAGCGTGCTGCTTCCCTCGAGGATGTTGCCACCGTTGGTTACGCTACCACAAACGGCGGAACCACTGGTGGTAAGGGTGGCAAGACCGTCAAGGTCTCCACTCTCAGCGAGCTCACCGCCGCCGTCAAGGGCGATGCCGCCGCCATTGTCCTCATCACTGGCCCCATCAAGGGTTCCGGTGACAACATTAAGGTCGGCAGCAACAAGTCCATTATCGGACAGAACAGCAAGGTCGTCCTTGAGAACTTCACCATCACCGTCAAGGGTGTTAAGAACGTCATTCTCCGTAACTTTGCCGTCCAGAAGGTTGTCGGTGGTGATGCTATCGCTATCCAGAAGGTATTATTATCAACGCAGAACCTCAATATCCAGTGCTAACAGCTTCTCCAGTCCCAGAACGTCTGGGTTGACCACCTCGATCTTTCCTCCGACCGTGATCACGACAAGGACTACTACGATGGTCTCCTCGACATCACTCATGCCGCTGACTTTGTCACTGTCACCAACACCTTCATCCACGACCACTGGAAGGCCTCCCTGATCGGCCACTCCGACTCCAACGGATCCGAGGACAAGGGCCACTTGACCGTCACCTACGCCAACAACTACCTGTACAACCTCAACTCCCGCGGTCCTTCTTTCCGCTTCGGCACCGGCCACTTCTACAACAACTACTACGAGAACGTCTCTGACGGTATCAACACCCGCCAGGGTGCCCAGCTCCTCGTCCAGAACAACGTCTTTGTCAACTCCAAGAAGTCCCTGTACTCCACCGACGCCGGCTACGCTGTCGAGTCTGGCAACGACTTCGGCGGCGGCAAGAACACTGCCTCCAAGGGAACGCTTACCAAGGCTCCCTACACCGTCTCCAGCCTCCTTGAGTCTTCCAAGGTCAAGGGCGCTGTTGTTGGCACTGCTGGTGTCACCCTCTCTTTCTAAGAGATAGATGGAGTGTGATCATGTCAGGTAGTGAAATACCTAAGGGGATCGTTCCCGCTGAGAAACATGACTGAGGACTGAATTGGGTCTTTCCTATCAAGCCACAATTGTCGGCATTCTTGTATATATTTGCGCTGGTCGTGGAGATAGATATACAATGCTACGACAGCAACCTTTCATTCTATTTTGCTACATTGATCCGTGAATGCAATACTTGCACTTGGTGATTCAGTTTTCACAACTATGTTGAAAATGAAGCTGTAATAACATATCATCTGACTTTTCAAAGGAGCTCTATATTATGAAGACGAGCTATATGACGTATTGCTGTATTTACAGATTACTCGAACCTACTCTGAGGACGTATTACTGTGTAAGGATCGTCGAAGTGGTTGCCGTCCTTTGTGCGCCTATTGCCACGCCTCACATCGTATGGCTTAAATTAGGGGTCTTGCTGTCCTGTTCGCAGGCCACAATCAGGGCCTGAACGGCCCACCTCGCTCTGGTCTTACAACCATACCAGGAACACGCTTTGACCATAAAACTTCACACACGTACAAATCGCTCTCTATTTGCGTCAAGACTAATACTAAGACAACTCTGTTCCACTTCCAAACACATGTGCGGCTTTGTCCTTGCGTTCAAGGCCCATTTCAGTCAACCTTTGTCACAAAATCGATCTGCCACGAAGCCTATGGACGCGCATGCACCATTTATGTTGCCGCGACGCGACCTACACCGAAATCCACATGGTCTGCATACACGTAGTAATGGTGGTGGTGATGATGGTCGCCATGCGGGTGTCGCTGCCATGGCTCGAAGCCTGATTGGTTGTGCGCAGGCGAGCCCGAGTGATCGAGAAGATGTGCGTCGTGTGCGACTCGTGCTTGAGCAGCTGTGATTGTCAGCTATACCTTCCTACAATTGGAACGACCGTATATTACCTGCGGCTCTGCGGACTCTTCTCAATTTAAATTTCTTGCGGCAGCTGGGCCATGCAAGGCCAGTTGCGCAACATACAAATGCTGCGAAAATACCTACGAAGGCAAGAATCGCCTCAGTAGACCACCCCTTTGATGCATCTTTTTCTTGCCCCTGTGTCGGTGTTTCGGTTGGTCGAGCGTGTGCGATTGGCGTGGACAATAAAATGCCCATTGCAACTGGAAGTTTGACAATCTTGAGAAGGCAGAGACTGATCATGCTGAGAATAGCTAGTTTGTTTCCGAGAAGAGCTTGGACCCCAGTAAAGCTGACAACCTTGAGTGAGCCGTACAGTAAACTGAACGACTGTAGTATTATTTGGGACCATGGAGGTACTGAACCGGAAAAGTGGTGGTTGTGTAAATTCGACCTTGGGTCGAAGTTGCTTCGAGTGCAGGAATATCTACATCAGCTTAAGTATCGTACGGTAGATGTGCATCAGCCTCCGCATCGGCCAGTGTTCGTGTCTCTTGTCAGTGCTTACGGGCGCCCCATTGGCTGCAACTACGGAAAGGAAAGGAAAGGCGCTATGACCGACAGGACCGACAGGGATGCTGTTCATATGCAGCCCTTACTCGACACTATGTCTTAGGGGCTTTATAGAAAGTCCGCTGAGGGCTTCAGCGCTGGCATGTCCAAGACCGGTCAATCTCAATACGCCTCGTTTAGACTAGTTCTAGGGTTAGTAGTCTGCCGCTGCTATGCTGCTTTACTATCCTACCTGTGTTCACAATTTGTTGTAGGAGCTTAGACAGTCTGGTAACAGGCCCAGGCATTAGTCTCAGCGGTGTGGGATCTAACGCAACTATGAAGGCGACCACAAGGCTGGGCCGGAGCGATCAATGGTTGGCACATCCCCTGCCCGCTTTTCCGCCCGTTGTTGGTGGCACGTTTGCACTGCCGTCTTGCCAAGGACACTAGTCCAGAGTGAGATCCCCGCTGGCTGCAGAATGCTTGCAGAATACTTGCAGAATGCTTCCCTGGTAGCCTTGCGCCGTCTTCCAAGTTCGTGCATCAAACTATGAAACGTTTGAGTTTTGCGCCTGTTTTGACTACGGATCTGATCGGGTTTTGAGAAAGGCGAGTGGACTGCAGATACCGCCAGTCAGGGATCCAACTCGGAAAGGGGTGGTCATCATACCTGCGCACCTCAACGTGCGTAAGAATTTCGAGACAATCGGAGCCTTGGATGCAGGCTCTTACTGGATCTGCGTACACCTCGTCGACGGAAAGCGAGTGGTCGGATTTGATCAAGCCTGCGGTGGGAGAATGAATGATTCCAAGGAGAGCATAAACTTTGTCGCGAGGGTTCATATCTTGACGATCCCAGGCAATTGAGAGTATTTAGGCCAAACGCAGGCGACCTAGGCTTTTTTGAAGGAAGTCCCGTCGAAGACCGATGCCACTGACATGCCAACGTCTTTTTCTCATTAGAGTTCCATACCCAGCATTGAACATGTCCTTGACAGCTTCGCGGAACGAGTCGAAAGACATCTCAAAGGCGGTGCATCGCATTGTGCAGCTGCTGAGGAGCAACGCTTCTTAATACGCCCAGCAACGGGTGAACCAAGGTCTGAGTAGAAAGCTCTGCATTGCTTTCCAGTCTTTCGAAGCAGCGTCCGGCAAAGTCAGTTTCGCCGTCCATAGGCGAGCTACGCTGGAAGATAACGGAGCTGGCGAGTTCTGATCTCTCAGGCTAACTGTCATTGCCTGCATTCTTGTGTATATTTGCGCTGGCTGTGGAGATAGATATACAATGCTACAACAGCAACCTTTTATAGCATTCCGCTACCATTAATCCGTGAAATGCAATACCTGCACTTTGTAATCTTCTAACTATATAGTCCGCCGCGAAGAGGTGTAGAGAGAGTAATGAAAAGGTAGTAGCAAGCCTGCACCAGTCCTTGGGAAAGAATAAAGAGTGATGAGCCTATAAACCCTCGCTGTTTCAAGATGCTGACTGAATAGGACTAGTAATTCCAGTATCCACCGCTTCTCGCATAACACTCTAGCGTTCGGCTTTGCGCATCAGCCTTCTAGTCCCGATATTGGCTACTTACCAACGACGCTTCCCCTCGTCTCAGGCGTATGCTGCAATTCAAAGGAGCTGCTGGCTTTACTTTTAGCTTTTCGCAGGGGCGAATGTTCATTCTTAGGCAATAGAGGTTGTCATACGTCTTAAGTATCTCAAGAGGCATATTGGCAGTAAGAAGGGCGCACGAGATTGACAAAATTAACGTTGGCTCCTATTCTGCATCCATCTGCAATGTCAGTCTGCTCATTTTGCTCTTGTGGTCACTGTAAGCGACTGACCGTCACTCTTGTCTGTGAGCGATGTTTGTATATCCGCACCTGCCGGTCCGTCTACCCAGCGGCTCCATCTCTTCGGTTTTATCGACGATATGTACGTGTCTTCCCACCTTTCCCAGCCTTATCCCTATCTTCTCTGACTTCACACTCCTGAAAAATCAGGAATTAAGCCTTACATAGCAAGCATGTCAGCATGGTTGCAAAGAACCAGTTTCCTACATTAAGATCTCGATGCAAACTATCTACGTTGAACTTTCGGGAAGATAAGGCAGCACCACCGCGGTTATCTGGCTTCGAATAGTTACAATGTACATATTTCATTGCTCGATCGTCATCGATACAAAAATGACCATAAGATCTTCCTGTGTCTTTGAACTTACTTCATGGTTCGACCTGGCTGGTGATGTACATGGCTCATTACGCAAGGTCTGTTCGACAATTGCACGATCAAGTTCTGTAACTAAACACAATTTATTCGAACTCCAGATCCACTACACCTGCTGTAGACATATCGAACGCCTCTCCTCCCATAATCCCATAAACGTAGCATTCTCCAATTAGCCTATATGTGTTGTTTGATCCAGGACGTATGACATGGCACAGCAGATCCCAAAGGGATATACACATAATCGCCAATTCGAGCATTCAGAAAAAATTGACCGACATATCCATGTTCGGTCCTGCCTCGGCGCCTCGATACACAAAGCCCAGAGGCCTGTGATATGATGATATTCGCATCCGATAATACCACCATGGGATCTTGTTCGATGAACTCCTCCATCGACAACGCGTCTGAATAAGACCTGGGCGGCGTTTGCCTTCCGATATCAAAACCCTTGATGAGACCTAGAAGAGATCTGTAAAGATCTACGTATTCAGCTGGTGCTTTTTCTCCTGAGCATCTAGCATGATTACATATCAGCATCCTCCACACGACCGTCTCAAAGTCTTCTCCGGTTGGATACCGTAGTATTTTCCCTTTGTTTAAAAGCTTGTAAAGTACAGTGATGCAATCTGCAAGTAATGAGATAGTCTGATCAAGTTTTGGCTGACTTTATTCCTCCAGCAAAGGAGTTTCACAGTTCGTAGTGGTGGCGTGTGTGGATCCCTGAGCCGATGCGCAGGCCTTCTGACTTCGTTTCGCCCGCGGCGACTTGTGTATACGGCCCAACTCGTTGATTTTGCCAAAATTGAGTCCACGAACCCTGAGGTTTCTGGATTGGAGGGGTGTAGTTCGATAACAGATGCAAACGATAACGCAGCTGCAACAGCTGGAGTTGAAGCGGGTGTGCTTTGGGGTCGAGGTACTGTTCTCGGCAGCGCAATGTGCCGATGTGACCAATCTGGCACCCAAGAGGGTAAGTCGAGACTATGTTCACTGGCGTTGTAAAGTACCTTCACTCCGTCCCCTTGGGCGACAAAATGTCTAGCGAAGTATCGATACACAGCTTCAACTGGGAGCGAATAATCGATCTTCAAATCTGGGTCACCCAATACTGTCGAGAGCCCCAGCACACCGTAACAATAGTCGTGAGGTCGAGTAGCTAAGGATGCCCTGGTGTTGTGAAGGAGATCGACTAGTTTCTATGGTATGAATTCCGAATCGGCCGGCTTAAGGGCATTGAAGAACAAGAGCTATGTAACTGAACTCAAAGGATTGCCAGGCCTAGTAGGATGTGACTTCTCTTTTTCTTCATCTGGGCCTATGACTATGCCCAGCGCATGTGCCTTGAAAACTGCATACATGAATCGAGTCCAATTCATAGCCCATTGGCCACAAACTACCTCGGCCGAAGTAGCCAAGATAACCTCCTGGATCACCCACACTCTGGGGAACCAATGAACCAATCCCGGCTGAGCAGGAGACGAAAGGCTTCCCAGGTAGAGTCTGCAGAATGAGGCAGCCCAAGCTCTTCGTACCTGCTTGGGCATAGTGGTTGGTGCCTAAGGATTGCTCCGTTTGCGAGTATTTCTGGTTCATTACATGCACTGTCAATGCAATCGAAGAGACTCGGTATTCGGCCGCTTTCGTTGTGCTCCCCTCCAAGATAAATTGTCACCTTATGGGAGCTGTGATATATGTGACGCATCAGCGGAATTTGAGTGGACTCAGCGTGTCCAACGGGTAGTACTACGGGCCGTTACGGCTACGGGATACGGCCGTAATAACCGCAAGCAACAGAAATTATCTGTTGCCGTAACAGTAGCAGTAAGTAGCTATACATAAAGCTGTAGTACTGTAGTACTACAGCTATTATTTATCTATAGTATTATACCTTAGTTTAGCTAGTAAATAGCCTTATTTTACTATACTATCTATATATAATTACTATACACTCTATACTAGATAGATATAAATAACTAGCTTTAGTCTAGTATAACTTTTATACTATAGAGGCTTTGTGTTCAAATCCTATAGGGAGCATAGTTCTTTTTTTCTCTTTTATGCTTCTTAGTATTAGTAAGCAAGACCTTATTAATAAGCAGGTACTACAGTACTGCGACAAATACGGCTATTACAGTGCTACGGGCGTACTTTTAGGAAGGTACAGCAATAGATAATTGCCGTTACGTACGGCAATAGTCAATTGCCGTATACCGTTCCCTACGGTTGGACACGCTGAGTGGACTTCTCTCCCGCCTCGTCCTTCTGATCGATGCACAGAGCGTCAATCCAAAAGTTTTGCAGCTTTACGGGATCTCTGAGCCTCTTTAAAGCATTCTTGAGATTGTCGTGTATTTTCAGGACACGGCCACTGATCCACACATGTCCATTTGTAGTATCATCACCCAGGTATATGAGAGAGCAGAATACTTGGGCATTGACGGGACTTCTAGGAAGCTACACTCGATTCGTTCATCCTCCTTTCCAGGAAAGACGGTGATGATACGGAAAGTTGATCCGTCTGCAATGAGGGGTACATGCTTGTAGGTAAGGCCTGGTGCTTGCATCGCGAGGGTGACAAGCGTCTAATACTGATGGCAAATAGGAAGCAGTTCTTTGGCTGAAATTGATGTACACGATAAGGACAGATTTAGTACTGAACATTTCGTCGCGCTCCGAAAGTTGTGAGATACAAATGGCCAGGCCAAGTGCCCATTGGAATTGGTTAATTGAGTAAGCAGGTGCTGACATGCCTAACGTGAATTGGTAGGAGGCGTAACAGGCCAATCCTGCTACCTCTGACCACGCATTATCGTCGCCCTTGATAGTGGTTGGGAGAATTTCCAAGAGCTGGATAGTCCGGTCGTCGGACAATCGAGGGTACTCCATGCTGGTGTGGTTCATAGTGCAATGGGAACGACGATTTCCTCCAGCCCAAGCCTCGTTCAAGTCTCCAGCGTCAAATGAACACTGCACCTGCCACATCCGACAGTGTGAGGACCTATCAGACAAGACCGCGATCTATCATAAGACGTATGATGAAACGCAGCTTAATCATGGCAGAAGTCATGCACCGTTGTACAGGAGAACGAGCATTTCATAGCTGATGTTTTGAAGAAGGAGAAACGATGCTGAAGATGATGTTCGCGTGCACATGTCTCGTTCCCAGCACTAGCCCAAGCGTAGGGCGTTCGCGCTAGCACCGGCCCTAACCACTCGCTAAGCGAGAAAGTGCCAAGACGCACCTTTCAATTTGTGCTCGCAGGTCGACGTCTTGAACTTTCCTCTGACCAGCCGACAAACTAACATCGCCAGCCGCCGACATGTCTGCCAACGCCCTGAACAAGATCGCTGCCAACAGCCCCTCGAGGCAGAGCCCTTCTGAGATCGAGACCAGCATTGCCACTGCAAGTTTTGTCCTCTCCATTGATGTGCGACCGCGGACTAACAATTGCGCAGGCTTTGACTGACCTCGAGAACAATGTCCCCGACCTGAAGAGCTCTCTGCGCCCTCTGCAGTTTGTCTCTGCCCGCGAGGTAAGATAGGCCTCCACCCACAGCGCACCGACGCGCTCGCACACCTCCACGCACACCCATCCCCATACCCATACTTTGATCGAAGAGGCGGTGGGCACTGGGCAGCACAATTTGCTGACACCAGGATTCTTAGATCGAGGTTGGCCACGGACGCAAGGCTATTGTCATCTTCGTCCCCGTCCCTCTCCTCCAGGGCTGGCACAAGGCCCAGCAGCGGTAAGCAAACATCGTCGCAAATATTTTTGTGAACATATGCTAATGTGTTCAGCCTCACCCGTGAGCTCGAGAAGAAGTTCTCCGACCGCCACGTCCTGATCGTTGCTTCCCGCCGCATCTTGCCCCGCCCCAAGCGCTCCAACAGGTCCCGCACCAGCCAGACCCAGAAGCGCCCTCAGTCCAGGACTCTCACCGCTGTCCACGACGCCATCCTGTCCGACCTCGTCTACCCCGTCGAGATTGTCGGCAAGCGCCTCCGCACCCGCGAGGACGGCTCCAAGGTCCTCAAGGTCGTTCTCGACGAGAAGGAGCGTGGCGGTGTTGACTACAGGCTCGACACCTACTCCGAGGTCTACAAGCGCCTCACCGGCAAGGGCGTCAACTTCGAATTCCCCCAGTCCGCCGCTGAGTACTAAACGTGCTGCTGGCGGTTGTTTTGTTTAGCCTGGGCATCATATGGTTCAGGAGTTCGGCTTCGGAAATGCATCATGTATCCGGCATCAAAATGGAATGAGATGATATGAGCCCGCGCAGGGCACCCCTTCAAGATACCACTGCAATTGATTTCTTTTTTGTGATGGTCACTGCCTCGTGTGTTCTCGGTTTCCAGCTCACAACGTCTGATCTACTGACGGTCCAGCTCAGGGTAGTGTCTGAACACACCGTTGCTGAACGGCTTTCTCCTCTCACTCGCCAGATACTCCTTGATGCCACTCGCGTCCTTCACGCTATCGTAGAAAGTCCCAAACAACAGTTCATAATCGCCCCTTCTCGCCTCCATTTCTTTCGGAAACGCAAACAGCAGCCCACTCAATACGTGCCACAATGTCGTATCTGCGTAACTCAGCTTCTCGCCGACAAGATACTTTCCCTGGCCCTTCTCCTCGTTTCCCTTCAACACTCTCTCAAAGAACCCCAGAAACTTTGGAATCCTCATCTTCCTAAAGTCGGCCGCCTTCTTCAAACTCTCTTCCTTCTGGTCCTCGTAGTACTTGCCAACTGCTATTGGGTGGTGCGTGTCGTGCGCTTCATTGTTCAGATCGAGCGCTGTGAGTGTGTGCGAGAGGATCCATTGTGCCTCGGCTTCGTTTGTGCCGGCGAGGGACAGTTTCGGACCCAGGTAGGATAGGATCGAGGGCGTTTGGGAGAGGATGAGAGGTTGGTCGTTGGGGCCGGCGCCTGGGACGCGGAGCGCGGGGGGTGCGAGTAGTGGCGGATTGCCTTGGGTGCCGGTCGACGACGGATTGATAAGGGCGACCACTTCCTTTAGGCCTGAGAGGTGTGAGTGCATGGTGGGATGAGGGTGGGTGGTGACGTACCGTCTTCAGAATCGTTGGCTGTATCTTTGTAGGATACGCCGGCGGCTTCGAAGGCAAGACGGATAAACTCGCCGCGTCCTGGTATGCCAGGCCAGTATAGGAGCTCGTATGGTGGGTTTGTGCGGGCTTTCTTGTTTGCGGCCATGATGTTGAGGTAACGAGATGTACTGTGCGAGGAATGCTTGAAATTAGTAGTAGGTTGAGTGATTCGCAGACGAGTAAACGTGTAATGCGGGTACTGAGCCTGCAATTGCTGTTCTAGCTATGTGGTGGAGCGTGGTATGCTTCCGCTCCTATGCGTAAGCAGAGCTGACAGCTTGAGGCCATTGTGGGGAAGCTCAGGCGGGATGCTCATCGGCGGTAACAACGGTCCTCGGCGCTTTACCTCTACATCGTAGTACGTGCTTGGGAACCTCTATTGCTCCAAGCCTCAACTGATGGGTCTTGCGATGTTTGTGAGAGTCATCTCTACAGTCTCGAAGGTACTCCATCTAATCCATTGGACAGGCGCCTTACCTGTGCCCTGAACAGTAAGCGCTCGATACATCGATACATTGTCGCTTCACACCGCTGCTGCACAGTAAAGTGACCGGTAAGTTGCTCGAAGCTTCTGAAAGCCCCTGTCTGCTTCGTGCACCTCGCTGATACGGTAATGACGGCTTGGGGTGCATGAAGTAGTGGGCTGAGTGTTTTCGTCCCCTTTGTGTGCCACGTCCACGCCCAGCGATACGCTCGCGTGTGCCCCGCACCACAGCAACCTCATGCGATAATGACTGCGCCTTGCCAGTGCATCAGCCATCGTTTGCTGGAATATAGGATAGTGATCGCGCTTTCGCCTTTCACGTTTCTCCAGGACAAAGTCTTGCTGTCTGATTGACCCCACTTCCATCTAGGACGAGCTAACACTAGCTCCCGCAACAGCTCGCTGTTGCCTCAACTGTCAGAGTGCAAACACTGGCAGACTAGCTTTCGCGCACCAATCTTGCTTCGTATACTTAGACCAGCCCTATGGTCGGAGTGCTCAATATGGCCAACTACGATCTAAACAACTACCTAAGGCAGATGGAGAGCTTTCGGGCTGCTGACCACGCCAGAGAAAATCTTGTTAATGCGAGTGCCGCGGACACAGAAGGCGCGTTTTCTACGTCTACTGACACGTGCAGGAACTGCTTGAGAAGTTTTCGAGCCTGTTGCGAGAACATTCAGAGTTGAAGAGCGACTACTTGAGCGAACGAGATAACAGAAGGAATTATCAATCTAGAGTCGAAGAAGCCCATAGGGCTGTGATCGAGCACGAACGTCAATTGGTAGGTCTCCGGCGAATTGCTTCGTTTCTGCTATGCTCAATCGCCATTTCGTCTGCTCATTATCTTGCATCCACGACAAACAATCTATTCATCCAAATTATACCTGAGACTGGCTCAACATCACCCTGCACAGCTGCAAGCTAACATGTCGTTGTAGGACACGAGCTCGTTCGTCCTGGCTCTCATTGATGGAGACGGTGCTATTGTAAGTTGGCTAGTCCTGTACCTATCGCCTTTGACCCCTCGCTCCTGAATCATTCTTGCCACATCGGTCCCGCAGGTCTACATGTTTGTCGCTCGTTGCACGTAGACTGCGGTGACTCTCACCGTTACGTAGCTAACATACGCCAGTTTCAAGATGCCCTACTTCAAGCAGCTGCCGGCGACGGTGGATCTGAAGCCGCTTCCCGCCTGCACCGTGCTATCCACAGCCATATCTCGACTCTATACACCAGTTCCGGTAATTGGCCAGTCATGGTTCAGATATACCTGAGTCTGGATAAGCTCGCTATCAAGCTCCAGCAAGTTGGGCTGCTGCGCCATCCCTCAGAGATGCGGACTTTCGCACAGCGCTTCAGCGTCAACCAGTCTCTATTTAGTATTATCGACGTCGGTCAAGGCAAAGAACGAGCCGACCACAAGATTAAAGGTATGTTACGAGACAATAACATTGTGAACATGAGCTGATAGGAGCAAAGAGATGTTGCGTACCTTCAGTGACAACCCAACCTGTCGTCACATCATCTTTGGGGGCTGTCACGATGCCGGCTATCTCCTCAACCTCGATCAGTTTAAGCACAACGAAGCCAAGGCAAGCCGTATCACTTTGTTGGAAACGACTCCAGCGTACAGAGGCTTCGTTGAGTTGCCGAACTTCAAACGCGTCAAATTCGACGATATCTTTAGGAACGACGCTTTGCCGGACTCCGCTCCTGCTATCAACACGACAGTGTCTGCAGCGCAGAGCCCACCACCATCAGCCCAATCACCCATTGTTCTGCGTTCGTTGACGAATGGATCAACGGCGAACCGTACGCCTCCGAAACCGTCCGTTCTGCCTGCCATTGTCAGTCCTTCGCCAAGTACCCCAGCACCTTCAGTCTCAGCCACCGAATCTAGCGAGGATTCTACCTGGGCTAGTGTTGGTAAAACAGGCCCCGAGCGCGTGGAGACGATCTCGATTGCGCCGTCCAAACCAAATACCAAGAAGAAGTTTGCTTATTTCAACAAGAGAGAACAACGACTTGATGAGCCGCTTCCAGCTCGCGATCGAACGTCCGCCGAGACTCTGGATGCGCGTATGAAAAAGACCGGCAAGAAAATGTGCAACAATTTCCACCTTGGTGGTTCATGCGTTCAGGGAAAATTCTGCCACTTTCAGCATGAGCCCAATCTTCGACCAGGTGAACTGGTCGCCTTGCGTTATAAAGCTCGTAGCTTAGCGTGCAACAATAGGTTCTGCGAGGACGTGGATTGCTGTGAGTTCCAAAACTGGACATGGTGAACTAGTATTGACAACATCTAGATCTGGGCCACCAGTGTGCCAACGAGCGTGACTTCGGCAACTGTCGCTACGATCAGACCTGCCATCTGCGCGCCACTCATGGTATGGATAGGCAGAAATTCGTGAGGGTCGATCGAAACGGAAACGAAGAGTACTCGCCTTGAAGCTCATGCAACATGGTGTAGGAGTATGGCGTTGAAAAATCACGCCCAGCAAAATAGGATACATATAATGCGTACAAATATTAATTCATAAACTATTAGGTGTCGTAGCCCGAATGAAGAAATTATAAGTCATACTGAATCGCTCAATCGCCGGCTATAACGCAAATCATCAAAGTTGTGTTTACTCGGTTAAGATGAACCGCCTAAGGATTCGGTTTCCTTCATCGTGCTCATTCGGCAAGAATCTCTCGATCCTGGAAGCGGCGTCGCACAAACAATTCATCGTTCATCCCTGCCTCCGTAATGCTTAGACACGGGAACGGCGACCGCCGAAACTCTTTCTACAAGACCGTTAGCACTTGCATAAACCCCTTTCATCACAAAGTTGACTCACCCGGGTCCCTCGTTGATCACAGGCTGGCGAGTCAAGCGGTGGTAGGTAATCACACCCAAGACAAAGGTAGTGAACCAGACAATCATGCTCAAGAACGAGAATGCCTGTGCAGCCTTCCACTGCCCGCAGTAATTGCTGCGCGACAGACTGATGCCGCCCCAGGCCCATGCGCTGCCGCAACCGGCGCCATTGAACCAAATGACAAGCACCGCGAAGACGGCAGCCCAGCCTGCTGTGAAGACTAATCGGTATTAGATACATTTCTTGCAGGAATGGGGCGGGTGAAGGTAGGTAACGTACGGAGATCAGAGCCATACGATGCCATGGTCGACTTGGTAGGAATCATCCAAATGATGGAGAACAGAACCGACAGTGACGACCACACAATGGCGAAGATGGTGCGACCGAAGGGGCCAACACCGCGGCGAGTGCGCTCGTACATGAAATACGCTGACAAGCCCAGCACGACTGCCGCGAAGACGAATTGCGCGACGCGCAGGATGAGGGAGAGGAGACGAGAAAAGATCATGTCGGCGGTTGTTGATGACTACGTGTGTAAGAAGGGAGGATGAATGGGAGGATTTGATTGTGCGACACCGTTCGGAGGGTTGGTTGTGTAAGATAGACCTGAGCTGAATACTGTACCTACTGCCCACGTCTGTAAGGGTTATATACGTATACTCTCCATTCTTCAAAGCAAGATCACGTCCCAAAACAACAACGTCAGCCACGTTACGCACTGCAGGGTCTCCGCCCTACGCAATGCCTCTGGGCTGATGCGAGCCTAGTATCTCGCTCCTTGCCGTTACCCGTAGCGTCCTCACGCTTGCAAAGCCCAAGGGTGCCAAAACGTAAATTCCCCAGACGTGCGCGACGCGTGGTATTGGCGCACGCGCTTGGATATGAGGTCATGAGGCTCGGCAGCACTACCTCGACACAACAATTGTGCGCGACGGAGGTGCTGCCGGTGGCAGGTGCTGCGAGACCTTATTTACATTTGCATAGGGGTTCCCTCCTTTGTGGGAACAAGGAAAGGTACGGCGGGAGATTAACAGATCTGGACCTCGCAAAAGGGTCTATTGTCGCCTGGGCATGAGCGAAAACACTGCTGGTTGGACAATGGGCGGACGTCGATCTTCAGCGAGCCTGATCGTGAGTTTTCTTTCTTGCACGCTTCTACGCCGAGCAAGTTTGTGGCCATCGGATGCGGTCTGAACAACAGCGTTGATGTTGTGAAAGGATCAGTCGGCATCTACGGCGCTTTCGGATTGGGCCGAGACGTTGCATGACGTTGCTCAGCCACAGCTTCCACGATCAACACTCCAAAAATATCCTGCTTCTTGTGGCTGATGGTACGTGTTGCACGCGACTCCAACAGCATTGTTGGGGCTCTCTTCCGTCTTGCCGTGAGGTATTGCCGAGTATGCGAGGCTGAGGGACTGACGAAGACATGACGACCATACACCAAAAAATTCGTGAACCACTGGGTATCATGCTGCATTGTGATGTTTCCAGGATCAAGGAACCACGCTACGAGGTATTGTGACCTGTCTTCAGGTCTGTGACGGTAGCAAACATTAGCTCTCTCAAGCCTTCTAGCCCCCTCTCCGCCAGCCAATTGAGCACAAACACCTTGTAACCGTTCGCGCCGTCCCAGTCCACGCTGATACCTGCACTCCTCAAGCTTGCCAGACTTTGCTGAGTGATTGGACCGTCGTGGGCCTCAAGGTTGGCTCGACCGTGACCTTGGCGTTCGATTTCCTGTTCTTTGAGAGTCTGCCATGCTGCAGATGACATCGACGCGAGCCATGCGTTGTGAGACAGGTTGAATGCGTGGCCAATGGCGTATTCTTGGCTCAACTTACTTAGATATGCGTCAAGTGCAGAGCGTAGCGCTGGGTGACAATGCATACCAACAGACTTCTGTTCGGCAACTGCCAGGCCACGAGTTACCCAGAAGAGATTGTAGACATCGCGCAAACACCAGTTCAGTCCATCTGTCACTTCACTCGAGTAGTAGTGCTTGACCGGTCGGGGGTGTGCGTCGAAAGCTTGTTTGTAATTCCCGATGATGCCGCAAATCCGAGATACCACATCAGCCGATGGACTCTGCATCAAGAGGTACACAAGTCGCATCGGCGGGAGTACAATGGAGATAACGTGCGGCTTGGACGAGGTCGATAGTAACTCCCAGTAAGCAAGTATCGAGGAGGTGGCTTCGCTCCCCATGTCTAGAGGTAGCGAAAGGAGTAACGAAGTTGAGAGCGTTGCGAAGTGCGACACCGAGGCTTGTAGAAACTGCTGCTCGGGTGAGCTGTGTGCTGGTTGGCGTCGTTCAGGCTGTTGCTGAGCCAATTGAGCAACGCGGTGTTGCAGCATCTCCGTGTAGAGCTGAACGAGATGTATGCATGACGGTAGACCATTGCTGGACAGTGCACGCTCTGCTGGCGCGAGAAAGTTGGTGTATGCCTCATCGAAAGAATCCCCAGGGATGTAAGCAAGCAAACCGAGCACTGCATCGACGTTATCACGGCCGTTCCAAGCCTTGAGATGCTCCATCAGAAAGGCTGGCACAATTGGCAATAGACTCTAAAACAGCATGAGTATGATATACTGTAAGACTATACGCCACACATACCTTGGTGTATCGCGCATGTTGCAAAAAGCCGTCAAGTAGCTCAGCTAGGAAGGCAGGTTGACCCGCAACGAGAGCAGCTGAGCCGATCTGGTCTTCCAAACATGCTGCAAGCCACTGAACTATTCGTGCAGATAAGATCGGCGACGGCTTCAGATCGATGTACTTCTGCAGAAGCGGATCTGTAAGGAATGAGACCAGCTGGCCGGGTGGCTCAATTCTGTCAAGCCTCCCTACGAAAGCTTCGACACTATCAATGCCCTCCAGTGTTACGGAGCTCTACACCAAATTAGTATTCGTGTTGGCACAGGAAATGCAGGCAGCTTACCTCAGTGGCATGGTAGGTGTGAACGTCGGGTAAAATCGATTCCTTAATCCTCTTCGGTCCATGCCGCAGAACCTTGAAGCCGTTGTGTTGTTCAGATGAGGGGCCGCCCAGCGGTGTACGAGCTTCCTGGATAGTACGCACCCTCTCTCGCCATTCTGCATCAGGTGTCTACGCCGTCAGTACAGACCAGCAGTGTAACATGTGGAGCCGCAGCCTTGCAGCGGGATCCCCGCATTACGTTCAACCTTACACAGGGGGACGGCAACTCACCGGTGCAAACGACTTCCGGCTCGTGGATGCGCTTGCGAGAATGATGTCCGGGTAGTAGTCTTTGTAAACGCGGAGAAGACCTTGAAGAGCAGGCTCGTTGCCAATACCACGTGACAGCTCAAGTCTGTAAGGTAGATTAGCACGCGGAACGGTGAAAAAATCGCGCAATGAATTACGGAGACTCACAATTGCTGGATTCTAAAGGGTTTCACATGCTTCCTACGAGTGATCAAGGATAGAAGATGGCACAGCGACGTTCTGTTGAAGTTAGCTTGTGTCAATAGGAGTCGTCTAATTATGGTGACACACCTAATACTGATCATGTCCAACATGCCAAACAAGACGCCATATAGCCTTGACAGAAAGCTGTTGTTCTCGATGATCTCGTGGACCAACGCAAGCCACTTTACGAGACTGTCCTGAGTGCCTGGTGAAGGTTTACCCTTACCCTGGCCCAGTGCGGCTACAATGGTGACAACGACATCTCCGGATACTCGCTGCGCAGGATACAAGTTTTTGATCAATGTTGTTACACTCGTTTGATCTAATTCTGTCTTCCTTGCCGCAATGTGTACGACGGTGTCTAGGGCATCCTCGTCCAGGCCATCGGCAAACGCGTGTTGGCAGATGGCATCGACGGCTCCAGAGACTTTGACGGTCCGCTGCTTTGCAGAAGTCTGCGATGCTGTTGCACGGTGTTAGCGCTGCCATCACTCGCATGTGTGCATTAGATACCCTTATGCAGCGACTCTAGCGCGTCGCTGAGCGATGGTAGCTCTTCTGTTGCGATGTCAGCTCGTGCAGCTCAGAGAAGACAGAAGGACAATACCAGCGATAGATGGCATCACGTCCTCATCGCGCAAGGCCGGGACGGGAGCGTGATCGTGACCTAAAATGGTAAACACTTAGGCGCGTCGTCATGGTGTTTACAGCTTCACGGAGCGCGCTTTCCTTGTCTGGGGACGCTAAATAAGCGAGTGGCCAACAACCAGCCGTCCCTCACGTCTTCACCCACCCTTCACCCACGCTCTGTGTCGTCTTTCGATCTCACCGAAAGTCTGATCGGTCTCTATCGTGCGCGCAGGTCACCGCACGGCTTGTCTGGTGCTTTGACATCCTCTGCGGAGGACAGCTTTCGGCTAGTCCGCCCGCGGCTCGTTCACACGCCAGTCATGCATAGTATCTTGCAGATGTCACGCATACTGGCCTTGATACAGGGCATGCATTGCAGATGCCCGTCGCCGCATACATCACGTTACACAATCAGCATTGATTGATATTCACCCTCGGCTAGCGCGTAATTCTATTGCCTTGAATGGCCACGTACCCTGTTCGTCAGCGTTCATTTTGACAACGGCGCTGCACAGCCCGCTCGAATTGTAATGAACCCCGTGCGCCACACGCAAAGCGAACCACGCCGTGCGTCTGGCGGGTAGATGCAGCTGATCTCTATCTGGTCACTGGCTGGATACTTGCATTTTTTAGTCGGCTTCAAGCTCACAGATCCATGCTCGGGCCGGCGAGAGGGTGTTCGGCCAGCAGCAGCGAACCTTGTCTTCGATCTTCAGCAGCGGACAGCCTCTTCAGCTCTTCTGGTGCCCCATTCGCATTCGATTCGACAGAACCGATATGTTCCTAACAACGTTGCCACACTGATCCTGGGTGCCTCTTGCAATTAGCTGGGCAGAGGATATTCCTCGCATAACAACCCACGGCCGGCCGCAGTGATACCCACTGCAGACTATCACCCACTGCTCTGTGTAACCCACGCCGCAGGCCTACTCATGTCGTGTGTCAGCGATGGCTCAGGGCCTCTAGGAGACGGGAGCCGTTCGCTGACTGCGGGTTGGCCGACTCGATGTACCTGCCATTCATCTCTCACGAAGCATGCATACTTCTGGTCTTGTACCACAAGCTTCGTTTTCACCTGTTGTAGCACTCAAAGGATGACGAGCGACACACTGATAACTATATCTATAGGGCGCTTCACGCGTATGCTGCCATTCCGCTGTAGCGATTCTGATCAGCGAAACACTCACACTCAGCTTACCGTGCCTCTTCGTCCTCGTCTCGGACACCGATTTCTCCACGATCCAGACCTCAGTCACGCTATCTTATCATATATTGGGACATTCGCTGCATCTTTCTTTCACTGACAGCAAATCTTGCTTCGCGGCTCAATTGGAAATTTCAACAACTTCGCATTGTTCGGACGTATTTGGTTGAGGAGCAACCGGACAGATTAAGGCCCCAGACCTTCTTCGAAACAGCTGCCTCTCTTCAATCCAGTTCTCAGTGGACCACCAATCTACCCTCGAGCGCCCCATAGAAATCAAGAGATCAGGGTCGAGATGGGCGAGCACAAGATGAAGCGTTCGATGCGGGCCGACTCCCAACAACCAGCTGCCGGCCAAGCAGTCATGGTACGATGCCCTGCCCAGACGCTCTTTCGATTGCGAACACTCAACGAGGCGGAGGTTATCACTCTCTTCACTCCCGTGGTCCCCCACTCGCCGTTGACTTCGCTGGTCAAGGACATGGACCCATTTGAGCCACTAGGTCGCGCGCTCCCACGGCCAGTGCGCCATGTACCTTTTCGAATGGAATACGGCATGACGGATCTGCATCCATGCTTTCTATCCGCCAGCGGTGTAGTTGTCGTCGTGATCTGCGCTACTGAGAACGTGCTCGGGCACTATCCGGAGGCCTTTGAGCGGCAACTCAGATTCGCCCGCAATATTACCAGCAAGGTCGAGAAGGACACGTCGCTGGCGTCGGTACCTGTAGTTCTTCTTGCCGTTATCGGTGACAGCGCGAAGACAGCAGCCTACGAGCAAGCAACCTGCGATTTTCCGGTCCTTCTAACTCTTGACGACTACACTCCTGCTACGCTTGAGCGCGGAGTCCGGGCCATCTTTGGCTGAGTCCGAACACCACCATCAATGTTATCTTGGGCCTTCAAGTACATCCTATCTTTCGGTTCTCTCCGATCTCGTACGCCTCCCTTTACGACGACATGACAATCTATTTCTATGCTGTATGTATCTCTCGAGCGAGGCTATCTGGAGATGTTCTACATAAGCAAGTGCATTGGGTGGTAGTTGCTCGTTCTTCTAGGCGAACATCATCTAGCTGCGGTATATATTCAGCTTTCAATACTCATAAATTATGTGGTAGCATATGGTGCCAGCTCCCTGCCCCTCAGACGAACTCTGAACCCGCACACTCTAGGGTACCAATGCTACACTTCGTCGTGTCAGGCTTTCCTGGTCCCAAAAAAAGTCGGTGAGCACGTTGGTGAAGAAGTCTGTGTACCTTGACACCTTGACCACAACCCTGAAGACGACAATCTACACACGTGCACCGTCACGAACGCCTGTCATGTGAAGTATTACAATTACGTGGTATCTATCATAACCCTACACCTGACGACCCTATATGCGGTCGCCACACACTCCAAGCACACAAAAAATGGTGTGGTAGAGTTTTCTTTCAAGAACGCCATTCTAACGCCTTCCATGCCATCATCCCACCCCTTTCATACCAAAGTATCCAACCCACCCACGCTCACGGCTCCATGAAGCCCCTCCCGTTCCCCGCTAGCCCTGCGCCGTGCAAATGCGCAGGCTCGCCGACAGCCTTTTGCGCAAGCCCCGAGTGCGCGTTCTCGTTGCCGCTGTAGTAGTAGAAGATGCGGCTTGCGATGATGCTAAGATGCTCAGGGAGGTAAAGCGACGCAGCGATAATCAGCAAACTGAGGAGGAGGAAGAGCACCGAGTCTGCACGATAAGAATTAGCACTCCATTGCCCTGCGCAGGTCTTGCGGCGCTGCTAGTGTTTTGGTGCTGTTGAGGCTGCCGTGCATAGGGGTGTTCTGCGCGTATGCAGGGGAATTGCGTACTGAAGATGAATTTCTCGGTTGATGTCAACATGTACAGAGAGAAGGTGACTTCGTATTGGTATCTCTTGCGCTGGAACCAGCGCAGCAGGGCGGATGGGTAGAGCATGGCGGCGATCAAAAGGACGGAGGCGGCGGCGAGGAGGAGCGCAGTTGCGGCGGTCGCGGAGTCGGGCATGCGGTGGAGTGTATGTGAGGATTGTATTGTGTGGATTCTGGGGTGTAGCAGTTTTTGGTCTTGTTGCGTCGAGTCGTAGATGTGCAATTGTGGTTGTTGGTTCAGGGACGGTCGGGGCGCTGTCATGTCATGTCATTTCGCTTTTGGCGGAGCGGAAGAGACCGGGGGTGAAGCGCGAGGGGATTGGGCGCGTCATTTCGTTCACCTCGACAGAGAGTCCGAGGAACATTTCACATTTTGAGCTGCCCAGCCATCATGGTTCTACTGAATCGAGTACATACCTGATAGATCTCCCACTATGGCAATGCCATTCCTACCTCCTTTGAGCGCACTCCTGCGCCCACGCTTTGCCCTCCAACACATCACCCGTCATGCCCTCCACAGCAGCGCCACGCTCTTCGCAAAGCAAATGCCTCCCAGGCCCATAATCCCCGAATCTGAAATCATAGAAAACTTCCTCAAAGGCTCTGGTCCGGGAGGACAAAAGATCAACAAAACCTCGTCTGCCGTACAATTAAAACACATCCCCACCGGCATCGTCGTTAAGTACCAGGATACGCGGTCCAGAGCACTCAATCGCAAGGTTGCGAGGCAGTTGCTGCAGGATAGGCTGGAGGAACGAGAGCTGGGGGACGAGGCGCGCACGAGGGTCAAGGCGAGGGAGAAGAGTAAGAAGAAGGCTAGTAGTGATAAGAAGAAGCGGAGAAAGTATCGCGCGCTGGAGGCTGGTAAGGCTAGCGAGGAGGGTGCCGAGGAGCTTGAGGAGCTCGACGAGCCTGATGTAGAGAGTGAGGCTGTGGGCAAGAGCGCGGACATACCAAGCAAGAAGGAGGACGTCGACAAGGTGGGTTGAAAGCCCCCGCAGGAACGAGAACCATCCAACTTGAAGCTTGGGACTATGAGTGGACACTTAGTCGCACGAAGCTAAGAGGGCTCTGTCGGTGCAGCTCCTGGCAGTCTACATGCGGCAGCAGTACACAGGCAAGCGCTCCTCACTTGAGAGTGAGCAGACACATCGATGTGAGGCCAAGGAACAACCATGGCGCATCTAGCAACAACCAGAGCTTGGGATACCATAGAGAGAGGGTAGTGGGTAGCCATACAGGCCCTACCACACACCATCACAGGCTAAACACAACAACACATCTTAGTGCATCAAGAAATGTACCCTCACCACCGCCCACCGAATTCGTTGCTCCCTCGACACGATATCACCGGCACCGATGATCAATGGTATACCTTGGTCCAAGCCACAAAGCTAGCCAAAATTGCCTCTTTTGTGTCTTCGGAGGAAACTCACACCAAGGTCCTGCTGCGTAACGCAGCTAGCCCTGTCAAATAGTGTGACGACAAAGGTGGCGATGTACATGCAATCCACATGATTCTACAACCTACGAAGACTTCCTCCTCCCTGCCTCGAGACCAACAGAACAATCACTTTGAAGCAGCAGCCCTTCTCTAAAGTCCAACATCTGCGCCCACCTCCTCTCCGCCTCCTTCTTGCCCGTCTTCGTCTTCATCAACCCCACATAGTGACACAACCTTGTGTCCATCCTATTCACCGCCTCAAGAATCGTCGTCTTGCTCATAGCGCCCAACCTCGCAATGCCCACACAACCCAGCTCATCCAGCCTGACAGCGTCCTGAACAAAACGCAGCGCAGGATACGCTTCACAATTATCCTTGACTTTCTCTCTATCACTGCACTCCAGCGAGAAGCTGATTAAGCTCGCTATCAACGCCGCCGGGCCCGCAACATCAGGCGGACAATCCAAACGCCGCAGGAACTCGAAGAGCAGATCGTGCTGAATACTCTGCACCGTATCAGGACTATCCGGCGTTTTGGGGCCAAAGTCTTTCACATTCTCAGCAGCGTCTTTCACGTACAGCACCGCGCCAAGCGAGGAGATCATGGCCGCCACAACAATGGTCCGGTGGTCGATTCCCTGCGCCCACAGCTGCGAAGCATCCGTTTGGTAGAGTTGGTAGGCTGCTACGGTGACGCGCTGGATATGCATGTAATCGTGCGCCAGCGTTAGTCTGCCAACGTCGCGGCGCACGGCAAGATTGACTTTGTGGAACCATGGCAAGTCTTCGGCGTCGATGTCGAAGAAGTCGGGTTCGAGCAGGCGCTTGTCGGGCTGCGTGTGGGAAGGCGGTGTAGTGGGTCCTGGTGTGGGTTTGGCTATGCTGGAGAGTCGCCGGCGCATGGACTGCAGGCCTGGCATCTTGCTCAACTCTCTAAGGTGATGTTGGTATATTGGTAAGGTAAGAACTGGGCTTGACACCTGCAGCCAGGATATGTATTGGTTGTCGACGCAGTTCAAGTCACCAAATGCTTTGACGAACAAGAAAAGGCAGCGATGCGTTGTTCATATACCACCAGTGCTGTGCTGTGGCTTCAACAATGAAGTGTCCGTCACACGAACCCGTATCCCCAAACGTCCTCGTTACTTTTCTCTGACCGTCTCAGCGCCGTTTCTGACCGCAATGGAATTCCCTCAATCAAGTGCATATCCACATGTATGGGAAAGGGACGGATCGTGCTGTCAGCTGCGTCATCGCCATGGCTGAGGTTGCACAAATTGACATGCGACCGTTTGGGGCGTCGACGCCTTTCATTGGGTCGACGCCCCTGGCGTTTGGAAAGTCAAATGCGTGTATCACCAGCGTGGCTATGAAATAGTCACGGACCTGGAAAACGTACCACTTTGCAATGGGACTGATTGGGTGCTCTGTGTGGTACGAATGTGTTGGCGGCTGTGATTATGCTGCTTCAGCTGTTGTTTCAACTCCTTGGATGATGTATCCAAGCCTCGAGACTTTATAGCTATGGCCTCTACTCCTCCGCTCGTATCCTTATCGCCTTGGTATTGATCTCTCCGTTCAAATCATAGCGACCTTTTTTGCACGGTATCAATAGCCTCAAATCGTTCTTTGAAACTTACTCTTCAACTCATCTAACGCTTTGTCTATTATCATCTGCAAGACGTGGTATGATCCATTGGCTCAGTTGGTCAGACAAGGCCTTCGAAAAGGATCAATGTCCGGACGGTGTGCTGAAGGCAAGGCTGACATTTGTGCAAAGAAGCTACTATTGTACATGTCTATAACGCTGCGCGGCAATCATTGCTACATAAATTCATGAGTCGTGAGCCCGTGAGCCGTTAGTCTCTATCACACTCCACCTCTTACAATAGTCCCCTCGTGCTCATAGCCCTCAACTTCGGCCCATAGAACCACAACAACACCGGGCTGACCAGCGCTAGGCCCAATGTCAAGAAAGCCAACAGGCTGTTTCCCCAGCCCAAACCCAGAGTCTCGTACATCTGCACTGCGAACAGCGGAAAGCTGAACCCGCACATGGTGCGCATGAAGGCGCCCACCGCCGCGGCTGAAGCAGCGTATTTCGCCTCGTACGCATCCGTGGTGTATGCTTGACTGCACTGAAAGCCGATGATCATGCCAATGGCTACAATGGTGCAACCGATGTTTGGAGCGATCCAATGCACGCCGTAGTGTGCCGTCCAGCCATAGATGAACAGGCCGATGGGGCAGAGGATGCCGGCAATGAGCATGGGCGGGACCCGAAACTCGGGCAAGCCTTCTTCAAGGCCGTAGTATGTCTTCATTCGGGCGTACAGCTACTTGGGGTTAGAGACTGACTACAGTAAGACAGTAGAGGTTACTTACACCATCCATTAGGGGGTGTGAGATTTGCAGACCGATCATGAAGCCGAGACACATGGAGAGGTAGTTGAGCGACGCCGGGCCAACGTCCATATCGTACACTTCTTCGAAGACTAGAGGAAAGGTCGAGAGCATCAGGTACATAACGCCATATAGGTAGGCGCGGTAGATCGATGGAGCTTGTGTCGCTGGATGTGTGAACATCATGATGAAAGGCAAGATCAAGCGCTTGCGTAGGATCTTGCTGAATCGATCGCCTGTTTCGTACTCCGTGCGCACGACCACGTCGTTGCGGATACCCTTGAGTGCCTTTCGAACATGCTTCGCCTTTTTGGCTAGGATAGCAGGCGCAAACGTCTCGCGGAGGAAAAAGAGCGCCGTGACTTGAACGAATACGGTGAAGATGGAGGTGGCCCAAAAGATCCAGCGCCAACTCACCCCTTGTGAGATGTATGCGCCGCAGATGGGGGCTACACAAGGGCTAATCCAAGTAAGCATACCATAGATAGCTTGGCCTTTGCCTCGCTCTTCTTTGCGCCAAGTGTCGGCGAGAACGCCATTGCACAGCTAGATGGGTCAGTCATATTACCGGAACGTGTTGCATAGTGCTGAACACATACTGCTTGAGGTGCCGCGCCACCGATACCCGCCAGGAAGCGGAAGGCGAGCATCTGTTCCTTCGTTCGAGCGAACCCACATGCTGTGTTGAAGACGAGATAGATTAAATTGGCGTACTGTAACACTGTCACACGCCCGTAAATCTCACTCAAAGGAGCGAGTACGAAAGGGCCCTGAGCATAGCCAAGTAAGAAGATGGTCATGATCAGCTGCCGCATGTATCCTTCAGGAACGTCGAAGTCGTCTCCGATGGTTGGTAGCACCGGCGCAATCATCGTCGACGAGAAGGGGCTGATGAAGGTGAACATTGATACTGGCCTAACAGTCAGTCTACGGACAAGCACTCAGTAGTGATACTCGACACTTACCAAGCATTGTTACCACCCATTTCCGTGACTGTGACCAGTTGAGCGGGTTCGCCGGGTCGTTCGGACCGTCCCAAGTGATCTATGGTACGCGTCAGCATTGTGTAGACCAGCATGGCAACCCTGACCCACAATGATATCTTGTTCCGATTTTAGTGCTCTGTCTATTGCAGTCGATCCGGGATTGTATGCCGTCTCTTCGTCTTCAGACCACTGGTTGAACAGACGATCGGTGCTAACGAGCGGCCTGTCGTCGCCTTCAAACGAGAATCTCGGTAGTTCGTGTGAAACGCGAGGGCTACCATTGCTGCTAACTGAAGCTCTTCTGTAAAGACGTTCTGGAAGACGCATGCTGAATGAATGACGTGAATTACGTGAAACGAATGTGCAAGAGAGCATTGATAGAACAGCCCGCTCATTGAGCATCACGATATGATATGCAGATGTGCCTTGTGATATAGTGCGTTATGCGCCGTACTAATGCTGAGGTTCTGAGGCAGTGTTGTAGAAATGATTACCAAGGAGGCTGATTGCAAAGTCTCCAAGATTCTGCCTGTGACTTACCGAAATGAAGAACTAATTCAAGCCTCTTTCGCTGTCCCTTACCGTGCCATGCGACACCAGATCATACTTGCGGTATGTAGCGTCGGGACATTCAGGCTGTGACAGAACAGGAATAGAAACATACGAGTGTAGGTCGCGTGGCAAGCAAGTATGTACCGGAGTTCAGGACCAATGGGAGGGCTTGCAGATGTCGGCCGTAAATCGCAGTGTGGATCTTTCCTTAAATGATGGGCCTTGATGTAGACGTCACCAGCCTGGCTGTGCTCAAAAGATTCGCCAAGGAGCTTTTGCACGCTGCGCGACTTGGAGCCGCTAACGCTCTTGGTGAATGCACGTGATCAGCCCTGATTGGCTGGCCCAGCAACGTCAAGAGACTTGGACCTGCAGGTGAATCAAATGAACCCGAGGGTCAAGACTTGATATGTGGGACGTTTGGAGCTTGATGGTAAACCGCGGGCATCCAGACAATCTTGGTGAATGGCTATGTCTCAGTAGTCGTAACTCCCGGCTGTGTAGATCCAATATCTATGAATGGAAGCATACCATCAGTGGCTGCAAAAAACCATCTTAGTGCAAGATGATATCTCATGGTTGGCTGCGTCCTAAGGCTGCAAGCATCGTCTCATGGCTATGTAGTTTGTATCGCTCGGAATAGGACCATGTTGTAAGGCTGTGTGGCATGCGATAGCTCTTGGAAGACGGTGAATCAACACCGGAAATTTAATCTCCTGAAACTTATAAGGAGTGTCGCGTGCTCACTTGTGAAGAGTATCAACAAGCAAGACTGAGCAGTGTTCTATCCAATAACCCTCGACAAAACGCTTACCTGCTCGAGAATACTAGCATTCGCAGGTACATACCTCGACTCATTTTCAGCATCATATCATGATCACCATGCTTCCTACCAGCGCCGATGTTTGCGCTCCAGCTGCTGTGGCAGAGACAATGGTTACCCGACCAAAGCTACCCAGACTTCGCACTCTGAAGACCTTCAACTTGCCTGCACAGCAAATCGACGAAGTGTTGCTGTCAGCATCCACACTTTTGCCAACACCAACTTCAGAGATTCTGGGAGGTCATATGCTGCGAATCTTGATTGCGCCTTCTGGTTTCAAGGAGAGCCTTGGTCCAGAGCACGTCGCAGATGCTATCGAAGCTGGTTGCCGGAAGGTCCTAGACGAGAAGTCTGTCGTCATCCAGAAGCTTCCTCTGTACGATGGCGGAGAAGGCTTTGCTCGGGCTTTGGTCGCGGCCCATGGCGGAAATGTCTCGAATGAGACTGTGACGGGTCCCATTGGTTTACCAGTTGAATCGCACCTGGGTTTCGTCCAGAATGACAAGACGGCCGTTCTGGACATGGCTGCAGCTGCTGGACTCCGTCTCGTTCCCAAGGACGCACGCGACCCAACCGTCACTACCACCTATGGAGTCGGAGAGCTGATCAAAAAGGCGTTAGATGCCGGCTGCACCAAAATCATCATTGGATGCGGTGATTCAGGGACTTCTGATGGCGGCGCTGGTATGCTTCAGGCACTTGGCGTCCGTCTGCTTGATGCGGAGGGAAACGAGCTCCCGAAGGCAGATGGGGGTCGGGCTCTCTCCCGCCTGGATAAGATTTGTTGGTGCGGTGTCCATCCTCGACTTCGCAAAGATGCTGGTAAGTCTTTCTCATGCCCCCTCTACGTATGATACTGACGTACAAGTAGCCGATAAGGTACAGATTGAAGCTGTGTGCAATATCAAGAACGTCCTCTGTGGCCCACGAGGCGTTGCACGCGTTTACGGTCCTCAGAAGGGTGCCACTCCAGAGCAGGTTGACCTGCTCTCGGCAGGATTGAACCAACTGGCTCAGGTCGCGCAAGGCACACTAAAGAGAGACATCTCGAATGCACCTGGCAGCGGCGCCAGCGGAGGTCTTGGTGCTGGCTTGATGCTGCTTGGCGCCAGGCTGCGGGCTCGAAGCGAAGCCATCAATGAGTACTTCGAGTTCGACCGTGTCTTTGACAAACAATGGGACTTTGTCATCACCGCCGAAGGAAGCCTGGACTCTCAGTCAACTCAGGGCAAGATGACGACGGAGGTTGCTCGCCGAGCAAAGCGGCGCGGAGCGCAGGTCGTCGCCTTGGCGGGAACTATCGGAGAAGGAGCGGACGGATGTTACGGCGCAGGTATCAAAGCTTTCACAAGCATTCTGCGAGGGCCTCAGACGCTGGATGAAGCCATTAAAGAGACTGAGAGCCTGGTGAAGGACGGTGCCGAGAAGGTTGTGAGGATGATCATGGTCGGCCTGGCTCTTGGTAACAGGCACCGCCGCTAGGGCAGTGCCGTAGTGCCATGACAACACTAACTGGGTCTTGGTGCTGCCAACATGCCTTATAGGGTTCGCACGCATGAGACATGTAGGTCGAGTCACGAGATACGAATCAAATCATAGAGAGTGAGCGTAAAAGCAAATGTAAATTTATGAACGGAATGGATGCAATGTCTTGCGTGACGTCTGACACCATCTAGACTGAAAGCAGCCTAGTTTTTTGACCATCTCAATCCGCTGTTCACGCACTCGCTCATCACCACAGACACGCGGCAAATGTTTCTCTGAAATAGGACAGTGGCGTCGAAGGTATGTTGTTATCGTCTGACAGTTGTCGTGACTAGAGAAGGTGGCCGCGATGCGACCCTTGCTGATCTTAAACAAAGCTGGAATACCTTACACTGACAATCCTGACAATGAAGCTGAAGAGAAGAGTAACCAAAAACACCAACAACCCTGGGTTTGGTCCAGCCTGAACAACAAGTGTAACTCAAAAAGAAATGTCATCGTGCGCGATGCTACCCCAACTTGACCTTTCGGTCATCATACTAGATCTTGAAGTCAACACTGCCACCATCAGAGGAGGAACATTCATCCGAGACCTTCCAGCCACTGCCACCGCCCTGGCTAGGTTTGAAGTTCGGCGACACAAGTGTAGGGGACACGCTGGGTGCCTGTCGAGTGGCCGCCCAAGATTTGACAGCAGTGTAGTGGTCCTGCACGACCCTCGTCTGGTGCTCATGGAGCTGGTTCCAAGCAAGCATCCTGTCGTGGTTGACTTGGTCGACAAGTTGGAGAGCCTGAGCTTCGGCGGCGCGTGAGAAGCGGAGAGCGCGTTCGAGGTGTGCTACGCAAGAGGTACAGCCTGATGAACCTTCACACTTGAGGGCTTCGACGTCATCTAGCTCCATCTTATGGGCCTTGATCGATTCCTGTTTGCTGTAAGCTGTTGGCCACAAAACAATGAGACATGTGATAACTTACGTCAAACCTGCTCTGGAAAGCATCGCACTCCATTGTGAGGGTGTTGCACTTGTGGTGGAGGGTGCCGACGGTGCCTTCAAGAGCTCTAAGGTTGCACTCAAGCGTATCGCGCTGTGCTGTCAACATATCGCACTGCTCCTCAAGTGCAGTGACAAGTTCGTTGCAGCTGTCGTGGCGGTGACTCCAATTGTTTGAAGTGACGCTCTGGTAGGCTGCGAAGTCATCGCGGAGGCACTCGATGTCCTGAGCGAAGCTCGCGATGGTAGCACCTTTGATAGCGCAGTCGTTGTTGAGGTCAGATATGTTGAGGTCTTTCGCTCCGCACTCTTCAGTCTTCTGCTGAAGCTGTGCCTGCAGCACAGCGAGCTGCTTCTTGAGATCGTCGTTCTCAGTCTTGAGGACCTGCTCTTGTGGCGAAGCCCTACCTTCGAGCTGTGCGGTAAGTGTTCCGACGATCTCGGCGAGCTTTTTGTTGTCTTTCTTCAAGCGGATCTCTGACTTGCGAGCGTCAACGTGCTTCGCATCGAGGCGCTTGCACTCAGCAACCTTGCACTGCAGGTCGTATTCGGCAACTTTGAGCTTGAGCTCGACGCTTGGGAGCTTCTCTGCATCGACAAGGACCCGAGGGGCGCAGATGGCGGCGTGGTGCTCGGTGAGGAGGGTCTCAGCCTTGCCGAAGTGTCGATGATCAGCGCTGTGCATGGCCTCGATCTTCTTGACGCGTTTTTCGCAGTCTGCAAGCCTTGCAACGTTTTTGGCGAGCGTGATATCGCTCTCCGCAAACAGCGTGTTTGCCTGAGCCTCAACCTCCGCGATGAAAGGGTCTTCGTAATTACACATGGTGAAGTGGTGTAACGTATAGTCTGAGCAAAGAAAAGGCAAGAGTGTATATAGTGGTTACGTAAACGTGTGGTGAGTAAAGAAAGTTTCGTTGTCTTGTGTGGGAAGTGAAGTGAGTGAACCAGGTATGGTGGAAGAGTCAGAGGAACAAGTCGCTTAGCGTTTGCTGTGACAATTTGACGGGTAGTAGGTGAACGTAAGTACAATGACAATGACAATAGTTTGTGCTGCCTCTCTGCACGGAGGTGAAAGTGAAGCGCGTCTTGCTCAATCCGGTGCCTAGATCCGCGTAAGAGATGCAAGCTAAGACTGTCTGGTGAGTGAATGCCATGCTGACTTGCCTAGTAATATCCAGCAGCTCGGTAGCGTTGAGCTCTTTAAAGCGAATGCCCCTGGTCATGAGCATGGCAGGTTCGCAAAAGGAGCCGCATGTTCAGAAAGCACATTCGTCAGGTTCGGGCTTGCAGCAAAGATATATTTGAGAAGCAAAAACGTCTGTAAACAGACGACTCTCGGAATATCTAGTCTCTGTCCATTCGAACATACATCGGACGGGGTCTGAATCGACGCAGCTCTCTACCCACATAAATTGGTAGTTCCGTTATTTCCGAATCGTCTCAAGTCTATCGGCAGAATTTAGGTTATGATGCTCACATTTGCACGGTAGTATACAAGTCAGGCTGCTTTGAAGGGCATCGGGTGCTGTATAGTCCGAGCGCTATCATCACTCGTCGAGTTCTTCATATTTCATGCATCTCTTCCTCAGACTACCCGTACAATACACAATGGACGGATGCCTCACATGATTCCCAAACTTACTAAAGGCTACGAACGTTTGAGTCTGAGCGAACAGCTCTCGTAGCCGCGTTAAGCGCACCTGAGTTGTAGACTCCATTTGTCTTCGATTACTCGGTCTGGCTACGCTCTGAATCGCCGAGTGTTCTGCCATCTGAACGCTCTGCGTGCAGGTTTCAGGTATCGGGTCAACAGTAGCGTCCAGCCACTTCTTGCCTCTACCTGTAGCAACACACCGTATCGAAAGAGCGCAGTATACCAGCCCAGGCAGAAGGCAATCATGGCCGCGACGGTATAATAGAACACCAGTGTACTAAAGCATTGTCGGTACTCATAGCATGATTCGAAAAATGGCGTGAGATGTGTAGTGACGGTGTTCAGGACCTGTGACGAGGTCCATCTGGTGCCGTGAATTGTTGCTGTACGCCGGGTAGTCAAACAATTCGTTTCTGTGAGGCATGATACTGACTTGGTGTAGACAATAGAGATTTTCGTCATGATGTGTTCAATTTCAACGGATCCGCAGGACATCAAGCGCGAGCTTCTTCAAGACGACAGCATGAGCGACGGTGTTCTCTTCAGGACTGTTCTACGAAAGGAGCTGGTAGATTGAGCAAACTAGTCCGCACAAGGAAAATCTGCATGGAGGATGAAAAGATCAATAAACAAAGACATTTGGTGGGTCACGAAGCGGATTGATACCACAACAAAAGATCGGGGATGGTCTCAAGAGGACGGCTAGAGCACACAGCTATCCCCTTTTGCCAATCCATCCATCCTACACCTTGCATTTCTATAGAGGGTCTGTCCTGCACATTCTTTGCGGGATGAACCAGCTGCGCGGTGATCTTTGTGCGTGTTATCCAGTTTCCCACAGCGCCTTCAACAACACGATAAAACTGGACCTGCTGACATTCGCTACGCGCGAAGCAGCTTGATGTAACCTTGTGATCGGTAAAGTGCGACTCGTCGCGATGAAGCCAACTCTGTGAGTCCACATCTCCACCGTAGCGGTCCTGTTAGACCCTTGAGCTAGTACGTGTCGAGACTAGTGTAAAATATTCTCTTGATCCTCGTCGATGAGGAGCGCAATCTCTTCTTCACATATGCTCAACAACATCGTCTGCGGTGGGTAGTTCGCGGCTGATGTGGATATAGATTGCGGCGTGCATACCTGCAAGCCTAGAACCAGATTCGAGCCTCTATGACAGAGGGCATTGTAATGCAATCTCCCTTTCACAGCAGACAGCACTGCACTATACCACCACAGGCTTCGGCTTCGCATCCGTCGCCTAATGTTCAATGCTGAATGGAACCTCCGGATCCTTCACTGAGCGATAGCCCGCAGAGGTATCCATCTCGTCTCTTCCAAGCGAGGGTTGGCTTTTCTCCACAATACCAAGTATTTCCCTTTCGGGAAAACGGACCCGGCCTCATTGCGCTCACATGTTGGCAGCGTCCAACCGCACCGCCTATCCAAGCAGCCGAGTCAAGAAGCTGGCACGAGTGTTAGATATGATGCTTGTTTGTGCCCCAGATTCTGGCCCTCGGATCCACGCTGCGTCCTGGCGTTCGTGTGATTGCGACCGTTTTCTCCACTTCTGTCCTGGGTTCCCGAAGGCCTTTGCCACATGGCGGCCTACAAGAGTAGCCGTCCCCACTGATGCGTATCGTTTGGCAAATACTCCATGATTGAGACTCTGTTGTTTCTTGGGCTGGGCTGCTTGTTCTCGGCTTTCTCCGAGCTCTTCGCGTTCCGCCTCAGGCATACTGCAGTCTTCTACTAGTAGCACTTCTTCCTACGCACACGCTGTATCATAAGGGAATACTGGACTAAACGACATTTTTAAAGGTCGACTGGAGAGCTCCACCTCTGACAGATCATTTTCCCACACTCACACGATGTCCTCAAAATCCACCGCTGTCGTTTCCCTCCCCACACTCACACAAACCGGCGCTGCCATCGCCCTTCAAGCCGCGTCCGTCTATGCCTCCGAACTCGGTCTCCCAATGAGCATCGCCATCGTCGACGCACACACCCATCTCCTTAGTTTCACACGCCAGGATAACGCCAAACTCTCCTCTATCGAGACCGCAATCTCCATGGCCACGACATCCGCGTCGAACCGGTTGCCCACCTCTGCACTGTCAGACGCCAACACCCCAACCCCATTCCCAGGCTACGGGTCAAATCAGCGCCTCTGCACGCTGCCCGGCGGCCTGCCCATTCTCTCTCCCACTGGCGCCCTGCTTGGCGCCATTGGCTGCTCTACCGGGACCAGTCTGCAAGGCGAAGATGCCGCAGCTGCGGGCCGGGATGCGATTCTTCAATTCATTGCGATTGAGACCGAAGACGAGGAGCGGCGCATCGAAGAAGAGCGCGAGAAGGTGCTCAGGCTGTGGAAGGAGAAGGAGGGCGAGGTGGAGAATCTCAAGGACGAGCTGGATTATGAGAGATACGGGAGTGTTGGAAAGAGAAGGAAGACTAGCAGCGTAGGGCTGGGAGGGAATATGAATGGTAGCATGTCAGGCAGTGTGAGCGGATCGGGGATAGGACCGGACACGCCGCCGGAAGAGGAAGAAATTGGGAGGTTCTTGCAACCGAGCTTTGTAGGGGAGGTGAGGGTTGGTGGGCTCTGAGTATTGCGTCGTGTTTTTTTTTCAAGAAGGCAGTGAATGGTGTTTGACATAGCAGGCGCTGATTTCTTCACGACACTAATGAACCAAATGGCTACAAGTTTGCGCTTGGTTGCCCATCTCCCTCAAAGTACCTCACATCCAAACCACCCAAGTCATCTTTCTCTCTCCACGCCTCGAGGATCTTGATAAAGGCCTGACTTCCATATCCATACGTCGCATTCCTTGCTGCGCTCATGCTCGCTTTGCCCTCATTATTGTAGTATCCTGGCGTGCATTCTTTGAAGAACTCTGCACGAACTGCGGTTCCTTTGACGATAGTGTCACACCACTCCTCCTCTGCCTCCTTTGTGGGCTCTATAGTCCTGATCCCACGCTTGTTGCATTCGGCAATCACATACGCAAAGTGCTGCGCCTGTGCGGCGGTGATGTGCATGAAGTTCGGCGTCAGCGCGGCCTGCACGATGGATACCCAAAGGCAGTTTGGGAACCCGCGACTTGACCAGCCGTGCAGTGTTGAGGAGCCATCTTTCCACTTCTCGGTGATAGTGGCATTATCACGACCGTAGATCTCAATGCCGGTCTTGTGGGACCACTCGTTTGCGAGCTCAAAGCCAGTCGCGTATATTAGGCAGTCGATCTCATACTCCGTGCCATTAGCGACAATACCTTTCTCGGTCAGACGGTCGACGCCCTGGCCACGGGTGTCGACAAGCTTGACGTTGAGGCGGTTGAAAGTCTGCAAGTACTCGTCGTGGAAGCAGGGGCGTTTACAAAATTGGTTGTACCAGGGCTTCAGAGCATCCGCGGTTTCTTTATCCTTGACGATATCGTCGCAGCGCGCGCGGATGCTTTCCATCTTCTTGAAGTCGGCGAGCTGGACCTTTGCGGCGAATGCAGCGGGGTCTTTGGTTGGATCGCCTTTGACGCTGAGTAGAGAGCGCATGATATCTGTCCAGCGATCGCCGACCAGGTCCTCAGGCTCGTTGCCGCCGTTGACGAGGCTGTCGAAGTTGTCCATACGGTGCCTTTGCCAGCCAGGCCGGAGACTCTTTGCCCACTCCTCGTCGGTAGGCCGGTTGCCACGAATATCAATTGATGACGGTGTGCGCTGGAAGACATAGACTTGTTTTACCCACTCGCCGAGATGAGGAACGATCTGCACAGCAGTAGCTCCAGTCCCGATTATGCCAACACGCTTATCCTTGAGCTTTTGCAGGCCTCCAGAAGGGTCACCGCCAGTGTAGTCAAAGTCCCACCGCGAAGAATGGAAGGAGTGGCCTTGGAATGTGTCGATTCCTTTCAGACCAGGCAACTTAGGCCGATGCAGAGGACCTGCTGCCGGAATGATGAAACGCGACTTGATCACATCGCCACGGGATGTGCGAGTGGTCCACTTCCCTTCCTCCTCACTCCACCGCATCTCGTGAGTCTCAGTCTGGAAAAGAGCTTTGGAGTACAAATCGTACTTCTCGCCAATCATGCGTGAGTGCTTGAGCAGTTCCTTCGCTTTGGCGTACTTCTCCGTAGGCATGTAGCCAAGCTCTTCAAGCAGAGGCATGTAGATGTACGACTCGATGTCGCATTGAGCGCCTGTGCTGTGGTTAGTAAAGTACAGAACGTGCGTTCGTGCAGTATACCTGGATAGCGATTCCAGTACCTTGAATGAGATCAGCACACGCTTTCAACACCAGTAGTCATGACTTACCACGTCCCCCCAAAGTCACCCGCCTTCTCGATGATCCTAAAGTTACTGACCCCCGCCTCAATTAATCGAACAGCTACGACCTGCGCCCCATACCCACCCCCCACAATCACAACATCCGTCTCCTCCTGTACCGGCGGTCTCGTGAACCCTGGCTCCACCCATGGGTCCTTCAGGAAATGGGAGAGTTTCCCATCAAGAAGTGTGTACTGCTCGATACCCTCATTGCGTGCAAGGCGCCTGTCTCGCTCGGCGAGGTACTTTTCTTTGAGGGCCTTGGGATCGAAGGGTAGTGATTCCTGCTCGACGAGATCCTTTGTCTTGGTCTCGACTGTTGATTTTTTGGCGAGTGGGATTGGTACCTCGGTGATGGGAGCCGGGGCGACAATCTTCGCAGTAGCCATGGTCGGTGATGTGTGAGGGCTCAAGAGTTCTGGCCGACTGAGATTCTTATATGTCGATGTGATGTACGTTTCTAGGCGCCAGCACTGCTACTTGATGCTCAGCGATGCGGCAGGTCTTAACCGCGGTATGTTGTAGCTGAAGTAATAGCTTCCCCACTCACTGCACACCAGCATGATCTGGAGCGCTTTGCTTTCCGAAGTCCGGTCCAATAGTAGTGGACACGGTCCGAGATGTGTGTTGGGGTTTTGTCACGCGTAAGCGCGTAAGCTCTGTTTCATAGAGCGAACGTATCATTGGGTCTCGAAACCGAGGGTGTGGCGTGATGCCCTTTACCGGATATGTAGACCTGGGGTATTCAGTGGGGTACGTTAGGCTGATCGAGTCCCGCAACGCGACTCGTCAGTATCACTCTACTGCAAGATCGTGCTACACATCACTGCAGGAAGTGCGAAACCGATGATTATTCTCATGATTATGCTGATTATGAGAGGCCTTCTGTGGGTATGTGATAGGAGAATATGATGTTCAGAATTTTATTGAGCCTTCAACGAGATGACGTCACACTCCTAACTTGAAGGGCGACGTCCATCAGCACCCAGCCAATGCCATTCTACGGTATAACCAAACCCTCAAAAATGAGTCCAATTTGGATCAATTTCCTCTCGCAGGAGCAGCTAGCGAAGATATAAGGTCTTCTGGAAGCGATTTCCATGCACGCATACGCCGTACCCCCATAGCTCATAGCAGTATTGGTCCCAGATACCCACGTAGCAGTTGCAGAGCCTGTCGCAGTTCGTAGGATCAGCTTTGCAAATCCAGCCCTATGTTTATGTCAGATTGGTGCTCTTGTCTTCGTCATTATCAGGGGGTAGGTCACTTGCCTGCTTGCAAATTTGGAGATCGCGTTCACATGTCTTTTTGGACGACAAGAGGGACCGAGCGGGTAAGTGGGCGGCGGTCTTAGAATCGATATTCGCATTCAAAGGCGTGTCATCGGCCTCAGCAGTCTTGATGATCGCGCCATCGGCAGGAGAGTCATCGTTGTCATCGTTGTCAGCGGTGGCATCACTGGCAGCAATGGCCTCAGCAAGGTCAGCATGCGAGACGCCACCGGAAGCATTGCCAGCAGCGTCAGCAACATCATAAGCACCGTATGTATCCGTGACATAAGTGCAGTCATTGTACGCAAACTCCTTGCAGCCCTCTTCCCAGATATGCGTGGCGCACTCGCAGATTCGGTCGAGCTTTTGATCGTTGACCTTGTAGTAGATGTATGTCTGGGAGGTGTAAGTAATTTTCAGAAACTGCTCGAGCTGGCTTGACTGACGTGCATGCATTCATCCTGACGAAGGTTGCACAGCTCTGGTATGATGCCAAGGTAAGTGTTTGGCGGGACTGGTGGGTGCATTGCTCGGACAATGACGCCGCCTGCGATGGGAGAGGAGGAGAACGGGTGTTTTATGGCGTCCGACGCAGGGATGACAGTAGCCGCGACGATGCCGAAGAGAAGCGAGAGCATGATGCTGAAGAGAACAGAGAGCGTAGTGGCGGACTTCATCGCGACAAGTCTGCAGTAGAGGTTGAATGGGTTGATGGAGTAAGAGATAGAGGGGCGAGGACGACCTTTATCAGAGATGCGAACGATCCGTGGACTGGCGACCTACCTTCACTTGAGAGACTGGTTTCGGCGCAGATACTGCAACGACTCCATCTACCAAGTGAAAGAACTGGGGTCGATGACCGGGCGGTAGCAACACAGGCTTGTCCGATATCCAGCGATCGGCATGCATCTTATAGCCGCCGTTTACATAGGTCTGCTGTACTAACTATGTACGGTCCAGCTGTTGTGTGCATTCAGAGCGAGATCTAAGGACGGTGCCAATGTAGCATTCTTACAAGTGAGTTCAGAGACAAAGAGGAAATCGAAACAGAAAGGGGCTCAGTACCGAGTCAAGAGTTGCCAATTCCTGTACGTGCTGAGCGGCATGTGGATGGAGGAACAGAGCTCTCCATTGCTTTGCGGTCAAGTTTGCTGAGCACGTTGATACTCAGCTTACCAGTGTCACAGGGCCACATGCCCCGTCAACGTATATTCTAGTCAGCAGAGCTCCTTCTTCTCAGTAGCGAGTACTGCTCCAGTCCTTCCCACGACCTTCAATCTGCAAGCATCTCAGAATTTCTTGATCAAATCAAAGATCTCCATAACTGAAATCGTAGCCCACACATCCAGCCTTTCTTACCCATCTCTCCAGCACCGACCTAGTCGCGCGCCCAGCAGCACTGATGTATCACTAGGCTTGCGAGCAAGATAGAAACGTACCCTTGACTTGCGCTCATCCAAGCAGCGCTGATAGACCTGCCCGCCAGTAGATCGACTTTCACCAATTTATTCGGAGCTTACTCGCTGCAACCCTTGAACCTTGGTTTCGGACTGCGAGGATTTGTGTAGTAGAAGTATCTATAGCAGACTCAACGACAGAAGTGCCGGAATCTAGATGGCACAACTCCACCAGCCAGAGTCCACATTCGCACACCTCACCTCCAGTACAACGCAGCCTCAGAAACGCAGCTCTGTACCTACAGCACTACAATACTTACTACTAACACAGCCTGCCAGCTTGCCTCTCACTCCTTTGCTCTAGTTCACATAGTTCCCCTATCTTTAAGCACTCATACATTGGCTAACGTCCCTTTCAACCTGAGCATACACCATCTCTCCATTCACCAGACCATCAATCTGCGCCGAGAACCAAGATCCAATCCCTACCAGCCAAAACCGCGAACATCGCGGCGCCTTCTTAAACAGTGAACGCTTGATTCTGCTTCCCACGCATGTTATTGTTTTTGGTGGGTGATACGAGTGCAGCGATGAACAATTCGCAAAGTCAGGACTCGGACGATGGGTTTGGAGTGAGACCTCAGCGCTCTACTCACTTCAACTTAATTGTACTCAATTCTACTCTGCGGTATGTCTCCCCCGTTGCTGGGTGCGGAGAGGATACTTGCTTTGTGCGTACTACCAGGCCAGGTTAGATGAGTGATGGGGATAGCACCCTGGGATCCTATTGCTGTGCTGTGGTGTGGGAGGAATGCGTATACGCTTGAGCAGTTCCTTATCACATCTAAAATGCTATATCGAAACGAAGATGATGGCGGGAGTACGAGGACGCAGGCTAATACTGTATACACATATAGCGTATCCACCCGTCTACGACACAATGCGATGCAAGACTCCCACCAAACGACACGACATAGTCGCCACACTCAACCAACAACAACAACATCATCCGTCCTCCCGCCTCCCCAACCGCGGTATCCCCAACCGCGGCAACCCCGGCAACCCAACCTTGACCCCCTCAAACCTCGCCACGGCATCACCAAGCAACACCCTCACCGCGCCCTCCAACCGCCGATCCCCCTTCCGTCGTAACCACAACACCACGAGCGCCAGAACCAGCACATCGATGGCGAAATGCTTAACGCCCGCCCAGAAAAAGCGCCACACGCCCCGTGCAAAGCGGTAATGTGCGCGATGCGTGAATAAGCGACGCGCTTCGAGTTGTTCGCGCAGGGCGGCGACTTCGGCGGTGAGTTTGATGAGGGAGGATTCCATGGCGTGGCGGTGTTTGGATTCTTTTTCTCTCTCTTTGTCGGTGGGGTTTGTTTTGGGGAAGAGCGAGGAGGGGAGGGGGATGGGTTGGGGGATGATTGTGCGGAGGCGTTGGGGGGTTCTTGCGTCGCGTGGTGTGGGTGTGATTGTGGTGGGGGGTTCGAGGGTGCGGCGGGATTGCTGCGTTCGAGGCTTTGGAGTCGAGGGTGCGGCGGGCTCGACGTGGCTCAGATCGTGGTCCATGGCGCCCTGGCGGTAGAGAGCGAGTGCGTACTGGGAATCCGGGGCGTCGACGAATTCGTCTTCGAGCTCGGCGTCGGCGGCTTGAAGGTCCTCTTCGCTGGCTGACATGGGGGATTTGATCTGCAGCGGCTCCTCATCCTCATCCTCATCCTCAACGTCGTCATCGTCATGGTCAGCAGGCGAGTACTCATCCCTGGTAGTGCGCTGCCGCTCAAGAGCAGAGTACGAGGCGGACATGCCTGTACCGACTTGGTCGAGGGTCTGGAGGGGCGAGGATGACGAGGAAGAGGGGACGTTTGATTTGACCTGGTCCCAGACGAATTCGAGTTCGGCGACGAGTTCGCGCGAGTCGGGCGAGGGGGAGGCGTACGTGTGCATGGTGTCGATGAGGGTGGTGATGTAGCGGCGCTTTGCCTCGGTGCGGGAGAGGTTGTTCTGCTGCTTCCATGCGTCCCTGTAGTGTCGGTGTCAGTGTCAGAGCTGTGTTGTATAGCGAAGAGGGCAGAGGCGTACCACTTCTCACGCGCCCGCTGGTCCTGCTCGCTGCTACCTGAGGGTCGGTCCATAATACCATCGACATCGCCCTCTATCCAGCATTAGTCTCGTGACATGTCGTCTTATCTTCCCCCACGGCGCTGCGTACCCATGGCTTGCTTGTACAGTCCGTACAGCCGTAACCGCGTCGAGGAAGGCGGCTTCTGCGAGCCCGTGCGAATCTTGTTGACTGTGTTGAGCGCATGGCTGAAGACCCGGTCTGGCCATCGTGAGCTTCCATGATTGTCTCGACGAGTCAACACTGCTGAACTCACCTACGGAGTCGGCCATGGCGACCGTGCTGGCTCGCTGTCTAATTATTCATGCGGCGGTAGGGCAGCCAAGTCAAGACAATCTCAATAGGTCGGGTAGTAAATCCAAGCCCTACCACGGCAGAAGAATCGTGCATGATGCCATGACCTGCGCCGCCGGGAGACTATGCGATGCAAGTGCTAGAGCAGACCTGGGGTCGACTCACGTTCCACCTCGGCACGGGAACATCACATGTAGAGGGACCCAGTGGCCCAAAGCGGTAATCCCGCCCGCGACACACTCGACTTCTCACAATCAGCATTTGCAGTTCAATCAGCATGTATTTGAGGCAGCATGTAGTTCAATCGTCACGTGTAGTTCAGCAGTGTAGCTTAGTGTGCGTCTTTGATTGCGTGCAATAGCGCTCCACCTAATAAAAATTACGGATGCACGTCTTCAATCGCCGAAGCAATAGCGTTGCATTTATTCTTCTTCCACAGCCATCGTCCAGAAATGCGCGTCTTCAACCAGCCCTCAGGTAGCGCTGCACTTCTCCCCATCTTTATCACAACTAGTAAACGTACGGAATGATCCTGTACGGCACCAGCTCCACATAGCGATCCCAGTCCTTGCCGTACTTCCGCCTGCACTTCTCCTCGTCGCGGCGCTCGCGGTGGATGAGCAGCACGGCAAAGTAGACCATGAAGAAGTAGGTGAAGATCATGCCCCACCCTTTGGCACCATCAGGTACAACATAGGTGCCGTACGAGTTCTTGAAGAAATACGCGTCCGACTGGGCTGCCTGGATGGGGTGCTGGGCGACGTTGCGGATGACGTAGCCGGAGAGGGCGGTGGGCAGAACGTAGGACCAGCTCATGAACCAGTCGCCCAGGTAGTTGATGTGGCGCGCCGTGCCCCACCAGCCCGAGACGAGTAGGCGCGAGCCGGCGGCTGTCTCAATGTACTTGAGGTGCGAGACGCGCGGGTCGTCGGGGTTGGTGCGGAAGCGGTTCTTCTCGTTGTTGACGGCGCGGAAGATGTAGTAGCCGATGCCCTGGACGGCGAGGACGGCGACGATGCCCTGGAATCCCAAATCCACAGGGTAGACGGAGAGGTAGCGCGCCTGCAGACTGTAGGTAAAGGGCACCCAGACGAGGTCGCCAAAGGACAGCATCATGCCGAAGCCGTCAGCAATCAAGTCGATAGTGGTGAGGATGGCAGGCTCCATGTACAGGGCGTCAAAGGTGTAGATGGCCTGGGCGGCGGTGACGAGGATGATCGAGTCGGTGACGCGGCCGTGGTTGCGGTACTGCTTCATGATGAAAGCAAGATCCATGATGATCCAGCCCAGCATGCCGGGGCGCAGCTCGCACCAGGCCTTGATGTCGACCTCGCCGAAGATGGGCAGCACGACGCGGGGGTTGAGCTCGCGGCCGATGAACCAGTCGTAGAGGACGTTGCCCGAGTGGCCGCCCGCAGCCAGCTCGCGCATGGCCGGGTCTTTGGGGTGCTTGACGCTGAAGGAGCGGACGTAGACGTAGGTGGCCAGGAAGTAGGAGATGAGGATGTTGGTGGTCAGGATGCCGACATAGTTGTCGGTGATGAAGGTCCAGACAGACCAGTCAGCGCCGTAGACGACAGTGCCAGCACCAAGCAGGGCCATGGTGACAATGGCCGAGCTGAAGGCATTGAAACGGTAGTCGAGCTTCCCACCGCTCCTCAGTTCGGTGCCCTTGACATTGGTGCTGGGCAAGAAGGCGTGCAGCGTCAGGCTGAGCAGGTAGTAGCCAAGGGTGCCCAGGACAGCATTGGTGTTGAGCAGGCCCTCGACGCCAGTCCAGCCCACCTCCTTCTTCAGCTGGTCGAAGCTAAACTGCGAGGGCGAGAGTAGAATCGGGGCAGGGCAGCCTGAGATGTCATTGCACAGGAAGGTGAAGACGTAGACCAGGACAGGCAGGCCAAAGGAGATGACAAAGGCGCCAGGACTGGATGGTGTTAGCTGGAATGGGGAGAAGGAGGAGAGGAGGGGGAGGAAGGGAAGTAGGAAGAGGAGCGTACGGGCCAAGGAACTCATAGCCGTGGGGCTTCTCAGCGAGGGACTTGTCGACTGCGCGTTTCGAGGCCATGTTGGAGTCTCCTTGCTCGCCAAAAAAAAAAGCAGGCAGGGGGTGAAGAGCAGGAATGGAGTCGCTGCAGCACACTCAAGCACTTGCAATTGCAATGACTAAATTTGCTTGCAGGCTGACGCTCTCAATGGCACCAGCAGAGGCCTAAAGAAGAAGAAGTAGAAGAAGTGTTATAAAACTCTCTCCCTTCCAAAGTCGGACGAGCCAAACACAAGCCGGATGGCAGTGTCCCGTAATGACGCGTAGAAAGATGGCGCGGGCGGAACGTGCGCTAGCGCCCGAAGCAGACGGACGCGACACGACAAGACAGGGATGCTTTGGCGCAGCGGGCGTTGGGGATGATGCAGAGCTGCGGTGCCTGGCTGGGGTGTTGCGGATGCGGATGTGTTCCGGGCCAACGTGTTGCGATTGACATACGTATCGCCAGCAACATTTCCATCACTACCACACCTTGTATACTTGCCAAGTCTGAAGTCTACACCGTGATGAAGTCGGCGCTCCCCTCGCTGCTTGCGCTGCTGGCCTGCTGCCTCTCCTCCACAACCGTAGCAGCCGCCAGCGACAAGCCGCTCAAGCCATGCACCGTCATTTCACCAACCACCGAGCGCTTCTTCGACCTCAGCGGCCTGCGACGCACATCCCCCAAGGAAAGCGACAAAGAGAAGGATAAAGAGAAGGACAAGAAAAAGGACGCAGACGAAGGTAGCTGGCACGCAAAGGGCTACGACTACGGCGCAAACTTCACCCTCAACTTCTGCGGGCCTGTGGTTGAGGAGTTGAGCGACGTGCAGGATCTGGATAAGAAGCTGTGGCGCAATGTGAGCGCTTTTTACGAGCGTGGCGACCGCCAGTATGCGATTGGGTATGACGTCGTCTCTATAGATGTACATGCATGTAGTAAACTAACACCACCACTACCAGCCTCGAGAACTCAGAGCCCATCTTTCGCGGCAAGAAGCTCATCCTCAACTACACAGGCGGCTCTCTCTGTCCCTCAACCCCCTCAAAACGCTCCTCCTCCCCCTCCCCCATCAACCTCCCCCGCGAAATCATCGGCGACGACGACGACGACAAGGACGACAAAGACGACAAGAAACACAAAGACAAAGACTCCAAAGACAAGGACTCGAAAAACAAAGACAAAGACGACAAGAAACCTACAGAGTCTCCCCGCCGCAAAACAACCATAATCTCCCTCCTCTGCGAATCAGACCCCCTAGGCAAGAGCAGCATCTCCTTCGTCGCCGCCGTAGACGAATGCGTGTATTTCTTCGAAGGCCGCTCGCGCCACGCCTGCGGCATCGTGCACGCAGACACACAGACCTTGTCTCCAGGCGGTGTCTTCGGCGTCATTGCGTTTATAGCGATTGGCGTGTATTTTGTCGGTGGATGCGTATACCAGCGCACCGTCATGCATCAGCGCGGGTGGAGGCAGTTGCCGAATTACGCCATGTGGGCGGGCATTGCGCGCTTCTTTACGGTACGTCTCGTCGGTCCACAATGGTTTGGGAGGGGGAGATGAGTACTGACTTGCGCAGGACATGTTTGTCATTCTTACCTCGTCGTGTGCGCGCTTTTTGCCCTCGCGCAGGGGCTACAATCGCCTGAGTCTGGGCGCTGATAGTCGCGGTCGCGGCCGTCGAGATGAGAGCGAGAACAGGCTGATTGACCAGCTGGACGAAGAGTGGGACGATTGAGTGATTGATCACCTCACACATTGATGAGTTGTTTTTTCTAGTACTACACAGCCACGACACGACATGGACGGCGTTATCAGGCGTGAAATAGACTCGCTTCAGCATAGATAATGCCAGAAGAATGCATCAAACCCCCAAATCATCCATCCATCCATCCATCCATCCATCCATCCACCCACCACACCCAGACGCCTCGCTAGAGAACCTGCCAATCGCTAAAATCAAAACTCCTCCCATGCCGCTGATCAATAACCTAGAAAAAACAATCTAGAAAACCCTCAATCCATCGCTGTGAAACTACTCTGCAAAGGCAGGAAGCGCCGCCGGTACTTCATGTACTCGATCGAGTCAGTCGTCTTGGAACTGGCCTACAGCTCCTCGTCCTGCATCGACTCTTCATCCGCCCCAGCAGTCGTCTCCTCGTTTGTACTTCCGCGAGCTGACTCGAAACCCACGCTCTCTTCATCGTCATCGGCGGCTGCAACTTCCTCACCCTCCACAATCGACTTCTCCTGACCCTCCCCTCTAATCGACTCCACATCCCCCTCAGCAATACGCTCAAACCGTGCGTCAACACCCCGCAGCTTGTTCATAACCTCGCTGCGTAGCGCCCGCTCCTCATGCGACAGCACAGCCTCCCGATGAATCTCAACGCCAACAAGAACCCGCATATAGTCGTCCCTCATCTTCATGAAAATCTCGTCCGCCCGCACTTCCATGAGCTCTTCCAGCTTCCTACACATCTGGTCAAGGTGCCGCTTGACCGTCATCGTTGCCTCGTTGAACATGTAGTGCCGGTTGCGCTCCACTTGCTCGCTCATGGCGGCTTTCATCCGCTTGAAACTACCCGGTCCGTGCTCCACCGTGCACATCTCGTACACAGAGTGCATGATGCTGGCAATCGTCGGCGTGAAGTCGCGGTTGGCCTCGCGTTGCATCTCCGTCATCTTCTCAATGAGCACTTGGTTCAGCTCGCCAAATAGCATCTCGTACGTGTAGATCTGCCCCTTGAGTGTCGAGAGAATAGCCAGACCGACTCCATTCTGTCGTGCGCGCTCCTCGACAGCTTCGTGGAACTTGTGCAGCACCTTACCTGCAGAGGCGATGAATGTGGCGAATGCTTTTGGCAGGCGATTCTGAAAAGCTCGTTCCCATCCGGTAGCCAATTTCTTGACAATTGGTTCGACTCTGGCCGGTCGGTCAGCAAATCTCTGCGTCCAACGATACGAGCCAACTTACAGTTCTAGGTTGAAGTCACGATGTCCGGCGGACCTGGACTGATACACACCCTCTCTGCGCACGACAGCCTTGTAAGTAGCCCAGAAAAGCCCGCCCTCGTTACGATGAGCGCCCCACCCGTTGGCAGTGTTCGGGGCCGCCTCAATGGCCTCTTGGATCAGATCAGGATACTTGTCGAAGATCTGGTCGTTCATCTCACGCTTCATCACGTTCAAACAGGCCTTGACACACGCCTCCAGACCCTCCTCAAGTTCGTTGAGACGCCTCTCGACGTATTTGCCTTGCTTCCGCTTGTCGTCATCGGTCATCTTAAGGCCGGTACCGTCATTGGAAGCCCAGAGCGTGAAGGTGGTCAGGAGCTGACACACACTCAGCAGGAAGTTTCTGCAAGTTGTTATGCGACCGGCTTCTGTAAGCTTCTTACAGTGCGCCTGCAGCTGTGGCATCTCGGTCTCTTCGGCCGTCTCGAAGCCGGGCACCGGGTCATCTTTCTGCAGTCGTCCACACATCTTCTGGTATGCACGACTGCTGACGCAGAAGACCGGCAAGCTCTTGGCAACCTGGTCGTAGTCCCGTTGCTCCTCGTCAGGATTGAAGTTGTCCTCATCCTGCTCAGCTGCATTTTCTTGGTCGAGCTCTTTGATGCCAGCAGCGAAGTCGTTCTGAATAGCTTCCTTGGAGTACTCGTTCCGTCCGGAGATGCATATCCGGCTGATCTTGGCCTTGATCTCCTTGATCTTGGCCTGGGCTTCACGCACTTTAGGCCGCAGTTCCTCAATCTTAGGCTTGATCTCAAGTCCTTCGCGTCTAGCATTCTTCTTGGTCTCCCTTAGTTCCTTCAGTCGCGTCTTGATGTCCTCCTCGGTCAAAGGTGTCTGAGGTGCTTGCACTTCCTCGTCATCATCGTTCTCGTCCTCAGTCGGTGCCTCGTCGTCGTCATCAACAAGAAAATCAGCATCGGACTCATCGTCGTTTGCTTGGTGCTTTTTGCGGGACATCTTTGCAGAACTGCTCTTCTTACGCTTGGTAAGTTTCCGAGCTGGCGCGAAAACCTCTTCTCCGTCGTCGAGCTTATCCTTCAGTTCTTCCCAGGCCTCGATTTCCTCGGCAGCCTCTCGTCCAGCCAACGTGTAGACTTTCTGAGACTCTTTGAGATCTTCGATCTTGTTCTGTGTCTCCTTGATCTCCTGCTGGAGCTCACGCTCCTCGGAGTACAGCTCTTCAACCTCGTCTTCAAGCTGCAGAGTATCGACGGCCTCGGTGATGGAAATGTCATCTGTCTTGGAACAGATGAATGTGACGCTAGAGAATCCGCCGTCGTACTTCAGCTGCATCTTGAAAGAGTCTCCAAGAAGCGTTTTTGCCGCTTTGTCGTCTACCGCTCGGGTGATGGGGGCGACGATCCACAAACCGGTACATTGTTTGATGTAGCCTTGAGCGACTGCTGCTCTTGCTGCATTGGAGTCGTGAACACCGGGGAGATCGACGATGACAGCACCTGTAGATAGCGCTGGGGCTTTTGTGTAGATCTTGACGACCTTGATCAAAGGCCAATACTCCATCTCGATCGCTGAACTTTTGTCTTTCTTATCCTTTTTCGTGACCTTTTCCTTGCTGTCTACATACCTCTGCAGCTCCTGGTAAAATCGATGCGGTGCTGACGTGTTGATCTTCTTCGTCGTGCCAAGGACATGCAATCCCTTATCAGACATCAACTTCTCCACTGTGCATTCCCCAAGCTCGTCTCGAGCAACCTTAGGGTGTACGGAGTGAAATTTGGCCCAAGCAATGCCAGCATCAGTGTTTTGATCAGAGGCTTCTCGCTGTAGGGTACCGCTTTCGGTAAGAAACTCCTTCATGAGCATCGCCACCTCCTTCTCCCAGTCCGCCCGCGAGATGAACTCGATCTCGGCTCGGTACTTCGAGAATGGGTCAGTGCTGTCGTTCCAGGACATTTCAGTCACGACTGCCGTGCAGGCACGCATGCAATTCGTAGGGACCAAACGCTCCTCGTCAAGCATAGCGTTGATTACACTGGATTTTCCTGCGCCGGTGTTGCCGACTACGCCGACCACGGTGCGCTTGCGTTTCGCTTGAGGCACGAGCTTGTCAATAGACTGTATCCATGCTTGGGCGTCTGGGCTGGCGGCAGCATGGCTTGAAAACTCTTGCTTGAACTCTTCGAGAATTTTTAAAGACTTTTGCACACCTGCTTCCAATACCTCCGGATTCTCCTGCTTGATAATTTTCCGAATGAAGTCGTCTGTGGGCTTGGCTTCGTCTTGAGTTTCTGGGGAAGGTCCGCGCTGGAAGAAATGGTTGGCGTCGAACGGCTGCGACGATTCTTCCTCGACGTCGTTGTGGAAAATCGGCGGCTGTTGGTGTTCTTGCTTCGAAAACGAAAGTTGAGAGACGTCAGCAGCGCTCGCAGGTTTTGACCAAAGAGCACCTGAGAAGGTGGCAATAGCTGAGGCTGGCTGAGGTGTTGAGTTGACTTGGGCATGATTCGCGGGGAGAGCCGATCCATTTAGTCCAGATTCTGCTTTTATTGATGGTACTGCTATGGCATGATTACCAAAACCATTGCTACTCGATTGAGCTGCAGCTGGTGGAGCAGCCGAATGTGTGGGAGCGACAGGATGCACTCCTGCTGACAGAGAGGGTGATTCTACAGGCCAAAATTCTTGCTGGTACCAAACAAAAGGCTCCATTGGGGAGCGCAGCACTTGCTGCTGAGAGGGGCGAGAGGGTGGAGCTTTGATGTCGGGTTGCTTGCTCACTGTGGGCAACACCGGTGGCGCCGCTGTTGAGTGGCTGGGACCAGATGCACCCCATTCTTGGGATTCGTTCTTAACACGACTGGACAGAGGAGTAGCAGGAGAAACTCGACCGATCGAGCTCGTTGCACCGTCCGGTGTTCGAAGTGGTGCCAGAGATGCTAATTTCGCCCTGGAGTCTGATAGTAATTGTGCCGCGCGAACCGCTCGGAAGATAACGAGCTCAGATCCCACGTCCATAAGATCCCTGAGGGCCAAGCTCTTGTCTAAAATGCCATCTCTGGCCACAATGTGGAAGTCGGAAAAGCCTTGACGGAGCTCATAGGTCTGCCAGATCTTTTCGACTGTGATTTTCTGGCCATGTCAGCTGAGATCCAGTGTCGCCGGAAGCATGGATTCTTCGGCAGAAGATTTAGCCTACCGCATGTCCGAGCATCCAGATAAAGTCAAGCTCGTCAAGATGCTCTTGCGGGTCCCTATCGTGGAGCAGTACGCCAACCCAGCATCGCTTCGGCTTAAGAGGCTGATCTGGGATGGCCAGGGCAGCCCTGCGCTCGAAGTCGTCCCAATCCATCAACGCAACGATGCGTTCAAAATGACATATGCAAGAGTCCGACCCCTTTTGCCGCGCAAGATGATCAGGAGTTGCTGGAGATGTTCACTGTCTGTGAACCACGTGACAGCACACAAGATACAAGGGGGTAGAAATGGAGGCGCCTGCGGGGAAAACGTCGCACAGACAATCAAAATCGGGGAGTCGCAACAAAATGTGAATGAAGCAAAGTGACTGACGCGGTGAATTGCGAAGGGTGGGGCTTGAGGTAGCCGACGCGTATCCCTGCCACTTGCCTAACGCACCTCGCTAGCGCGCATTCACGTGGTGACTGTGGAGAAGAAGGTGCAAACGTCGTTCCGTTTCGATCGTCCTCCACCTCTAATCATTATCATCCCACTTGGTTCCGTAATCCCATCGCGCTGCACAGCAAGGCCGAGTACAGCATCCATGCCCATACATTGCCAACAGTGCGTTGATAGTGTACTTGGTCGGGAAATCCTTTGGCGGCAACTCGTCGTTATTGTGTATAGGTGCGCGCGCGTTTCCATTTGTCGAAGCTTCGTGCAGGCGCACGGAAGACACAGTGTATTTGTCTGGTCTATTGTTTCTCTTAGCTTCTACTTTTTAGCATGAGTATAGTCATGGAGCATTGTATATGTTCTGTACCAATCAGTCCGCACAATGGGCTTGCACGCGTTATGTATACACCGCGAGATAGCCGGAGCAGCAGCAGAACATCAGTCAGAACCTGAATAGGCAATATGGCAGACAAGAGGCCACGCAAGAAGCGCGCTGATCCTTCGTCAAGCTACCTCATCAACGACCTCATCAGCGCAGCGAACACCAACGATCGCTTCAGACTGCTTGAAGATGACGCAGCCCTTCCAACCGATCTCACTAACCCCATCCATCCGTTGTTCCGTCAGCTTGAGGGCGATGATCGACTAAACCTCGCGTTACAGCTCGCATCCCATTTCCTCTTGCATGATCGACTGCTAGAATTCTTCGTCCCCTTGCTGCACGGACGTGAGATGCATCACCTGCAGTCTTCGAAGAACTATTTATGCGACCCCTTAATCCACGCATCAAGCGCAAAGCGAGCAACGTTGCTTTCTTCGGTGCGAGGCGCCCTAGAATGCCTCGCTGATCGACTTGAAATTAGATTTTTGAGCCAGAAGCAGCAAGTTTGGGCCCGCACAACATTGGATAACAATACACTGAATTCGGAGCCATGTTGCTGTCGAGCATTTCAGACTCGTAAGACTCCCAGGATCGAGCTTACTGAGAAGTTTTCGCAGTTCTACTATGCCATGGATGGATACGCGGAAGCTTCTCGTTGTGCCCAATTTCGACACGATTTTCTCTTTGCTACTACTCTTGTGCATGAGGTGGTGCATGCTGTAGGCGTGATGCGGCGAGGTGACCTTATTGAGCCTCATTATCGGCTCAATTTCCCTGAGACTGAATGGGGCTATGCCTGGGAAAACTTCATGTTTGGCTGCATCATTAACCCGCAAGACAAGACCAAGCCTGGTACGCAGGTACTGATGCGTAAAATCTGGGCTGACGCCAAAGTGGCAAAAGCAAATGGTGGTAGGGAGTATAGCGACGTTCCCATGTCTTGGATTGCGCAGTGGTTCCGTACGGAGACCTGGACCACTGTCGCGCAGAAAGGCCCAACCGCAATTGCACCGCCAACGACTCAATTTAGAATACAAATTTCTCAAAAGCATGGTGCGTGGATAGTGTCATCAGATAACCCTGCCGTACGCGAAGACATCGCAGCTCTGTATACACAGTGGCAGATGGACAGTCAAAGCCTCGAGGTTCAAGATTGCTCTTCAGACGGTCGAAGAATATCCAACTTGATCTACTATAACGAGCTTACTGCCGGAGACTTGCAAGTGCCGAACGTTCCAGTACCTCAACGACTACGCGATTCGCCCAAACCCTCCACGATACAGAAGTTGCTCTCGTCGAACAAGCCTAGCACGAAGAAGCCAGCTTCGCTGGCACACGGATTCACACCGATCATCCCACCTCTTGCGGTAATTAGTTGCAAGGCCTTAGTAAGTGACACGCGGCGAAAGCGTTCAGCCAGCGATGACGACGAATTCTTGCCGCCATTTAGAAAGCGCATACGTTGAAAGGAACGAATGTGCACTTGTCTTCCACTGAATTGTTATGGACTCACTGCAGGCTGCGCATTTCCCAACATCTAGAATTTCTCTACGCATGTTCTTACAATCCTGAGTTGCATGTGATCTCTGTTCAAAGCTAAGGTACTCTGTTGTTACTATCGAAGACGAACTTCCAGAGATGATTCAGCAGTTGCTTGCGACACGGTACACCGCCATTTCACAGAGAGACATGTTTATCATCAGCAGCCATCAGCAACAACACTAGACTTGATCACCATGGACAGTCAGTGTCAGTGTTTCTATTTTTGGTCGCATCTGACACCTGCATGTGCACAGCCTCGCTGCCGGCTACTATCACCCACCGCCCCTACCCGGTTTCCTATATCACACGAACCATGCAACTTCCGCAAACTTCTGCATACCTCTGCTGCTACCGAGCCGGATGCTGGAGTGGACGTGCTGATCTCTTAGACCATATGTATGTTCTGCGTTGATACGAAGTGGCAAATGCGGCAATTCGGCCTCGCTACGGATGGCTGCACAGCTGGTCGCGCACACGACACTTGATTTAGAATCAGTGAACGGTTCGGAGTGCAGCCGAATGATGATTTAGGAAATGAGATTCTTCAGTGTCGTCCCGCGTCTACCTCATCGAGCTTCCCAACCCCGCATTGTGTTTGGGCACTTGTAGTAGCGTAGGCGTTCCTGCACTACGTGCGCCTGTTGTGCCGTTTTTGTGCTTCATCTCCGCAGCGCCTCCAGGAAGAACGCAGTGGCCTCTACACCTGAATCCCGAGACTGGTCCCGCTCGGGTGGTGGCCCTGAATTGGGTTCATGTAGTCTGCTAACAAATATGTTGCGACAAACGAAGATAGGTATATGTGCGCTGTCGGGTGATCGACGCGGATACGGGCGCGCTTCAACGGCAGATACCAGCAAGACCTTCTAGCGGCTCTCTGCCGAAGAGTGTAAGCGAACCCGAGCTTGTGGCTAGCTAGTCCTTCAATCTCGTCATCCCTGCACTTGCAGCTCATAGTTGAGTAGCCAAGCCTAGTACATATGTAGCATTTGCAAGACGGGGACCTAGATGTGCTTGAAGGCTTCTCGCAAGGCATACTGATGGCTTATTTCTTCTTTATGCTACCAACAGTACGTCTAGTCGCTCGGCCATTTGGGTCAAGACGTCTTTGCTAGATCACTAATTGGGTCAGATCTATGCATGTCGAGTGCGTGGGAGTCTGTAAGAACCACTATATACATTTCTTATTTGTGGTCGAGCTCAAGCAGCAACTAAACTGTACTGAAACAACTTATTTCAAATAAAGGCATTCAAGCGAGGGTATCTTAGGTGCTAAGAAGAGAACGCAAACTAGACAAGTGCGAGACGAATGTGAACATGCAGATGCTTAGAATCGATGGGGTCAGCTTCGCCTGCCTCTGGCACCTCGCCATCTGGCCTCTAACTCTCTTGCCCTTGCCGCTGCTTCTGCTCGCTTCTTAGCGTTCATTTCGGCTTGACTTTGTGCATAGTCTGGGAGCTCATCGTCATCTTGGGACCCATCACCATCAAGGCCTAAAAGTTCCAGCTCGGCATTCATTGCGTTCATGTGTGGCGTGAGATTGGTATGATATGTAGGGAATGCGTCCTGAGAAAGCACGCTCGACATAGGCGCAGATACCGATCTTGCCGAAGAAAAGGGCGGTTCAAAGCTCTGCCAACTTGCTGTCTGATGTGTACGATCGGGTATTGGTGCCGGAACATATTGCGGTGGGACGGGGACTGAGCCCCCGCTAGGTCTTCGTGCGAATAGTGAGCTTTGCAGTCGGTTCGGTCCGTTTGGAGACCACGGATCTGACTCGTCCGGGAGACCAGTCGTTGCTTCCACGAAAAGATGAAACTGTGAAGGATCGGCGAACGGTTCAGTTGGAGATAGCCAGGTCCGTGGTCTTGGCCTTCCGGAAGCCCCGCTGCGCGCTGTAGGACTACCCACCGTTGCGTCGGGAAACGTTCGCGCGCGTATGGGTGAGATGTCAAAAGGGGCTTCGACGGAGCTCACGCGTGACGGCAAGTCTGACATGGCAGAGTATGGTAGATATAGGTCCGTGTCTTGGAAGGCTGGATTCGCTGAATGATTGCGAGCAAGAGGTGGTGGGTACGAAGGTGTAGCGCTGTGACTTTGACCATATGGCGAGTTCGGCATACTGCGAGAGTACTGCTGTTGGTAAGGACCGGCTACATCCACACTCAGATGAGCTCCCGCAGACAAATGGCGCTGATGATGGAGCTGTGGTTCAGGTTGTAGGCGCGAGGAATCGAGGTGGTTGCTCGAAGATCGATTCCGCAAGAACGATCGTAGACTGAGTTGTTGGCGAGCCGTTCTCTCCGTACCGGGTGGAGGAGGTGGTAATGATTTGTTGACATTTGGTGTTGTAGACGTGGCCGGAACTGCGAAAGGTATCTGAGGCGGACTAGATATTGTTGGACCTACGCTGAGCCGGCTCGATGTTGCGTGGTAGGCCGACTGCTCAGGTAGTAGATGTCTGTCTGAACTGGGCATATTAAACCACAGCTCGTTGTCCTCCTCACCTCGGTTTCGCGATCTCGATCTCGACCTATCATTTACCATCGTGGTGAACTGCTTTGTGTCTACGGCTGGTGTGGTCGAACAGGAAACTCGATGCAGCCGACCACGCCAGCGATAGTGTATAATACGACGCTCTAGTAAGGGAAGTGAGAATGGTGAGCAGCTGGCAATCTGCAAGCATACCCAAGTATGCTGATGTCGTATCGCAAGAAGGAAATCGAGGCTGCAACTGTAGCGCAGAATGCGCATGGGTCGACAGGCCAGGCGAGTCTAACAGCAATGGTGTGGTCGCGGGAGCTGGAGCTGCAGCTGTATGGCGTGCGCTAATGCACACAAGAAATCTCAGCTAATTTAATATGTTGGATACCGACTTGACCGTGAATACTAGTCAAAATTTGTAATGCCAGGGCTGCCGGAGTTCCGAATCCATTGACAGCGCAAGTACGCCGCGTTGAGGGTTTATGGGCGGTTTTGACTGAGTGGTCTGGTCTGAGTGGCCGTAGCTGCCGCGTGCAGGGACAGAGTGCGCGGGAGATACTGCGTGTAGAAGTCGAAATAGGGCACTCCTTGCAGCAGGATCAAAGGTGCTTGGTGCACCCATGTTGGTATACTCAGGGCCCAACGCGGCGGAGGCGAAGAAGATGCTGGCCTGACTACACCCGTGCCTGTACGGAGATTAGACGGGGAGTGGTTCTTTGAGGCGTCCCTTTGTCCAGGCCCCGTGCAGTGTATACAAGGATCTCAAGTCGCGTGCCGACCTCCACAAGCTTGGGTCATCGCCCCAAAAGGCTTGATGTAAAAGATCAACGGATACGAAGCACATGCTGCGATCTTAGAGAAGACCCTGCACGTGGAAGGCCTGATACGGAGTCGAGTCAAGCTATCAACGCTTACTTGCGCGAGCACCGGGCAACAAGCCCTTCTCTCCTCGGCAGCGACCTGTTCGGAGCAATCTGGCAGTCTCCTGTATGACAATGCGACCAGAAACGGAATTGTACAAGTGGTGAGCTAGACAAGTGGCAGTGATGTGCGGGACAATGATCCGCTCAGCGAGTGCACTGCCCCACCTATTTTTGGAAGGAACCTTGTGTTAGCGCAACACGCCAGAGCAACGCCCAGAGGTCTCTCTCCTTCGCATCACTGAGGTGACCATCATCACAGCATCGTGACAACCAAGCCAGTGATTTTTAGCACGTTTGTTGCGCTTCACATGCCTCTGTCACTGAAACTTGCTGATGTTACCTGCCTTCTTTGGACCACTCGATTCTTTTCAGCGTAGCAGGAGAGGTAATTCACTGCACGTCATATGAGTGGCGTTTCCCCTGAATCGTTGCATTTCTATCCCACGCTGGCCCACCTGTCACCTTTTGGGTGGGAAACGCAGATGTCACTGCTCCTTCGGCGGTAATCGAAGCTCTGTCATTCTCCAACATGCTGGGTGTTTTAGGGAAACAACGCCGCAAGCATGCTTCAAGTGGCGTACAGAATAGCAGCGACACATAAAATACGCGCGCGGCAGCAATATCGCTGGAGAAGAACGCTGTGAACGTGTGCCGGCTGCATCGAGGCTTATTCCACTATCACTTTCTTCGCAGCTTTAGTCGGACGATCACAAAGCTAACATTCCGCACCCTGAAACGCTGAAACAGACTGCGTTTTCTGACAGCCGTTGGCGCAAAGCTCTGCTAACGTTCATTGCCACGATCGAGTCAGCCTGTCATCGGCTATCCGGGGTTCAGCGAACTGGGCACATCGCGAAAGACGTAATGGCCGGCGGACTCGAGATGTTATGCTCATGTGTAAGGCTCTGCTAGCAACCGGACATCGGGAAGCCGGTGGTCATTTGGGGGGCCTGATTCATTTTCGCTATTCCCCTCAAGCTGTGAACAGCGACGGCTGAGGCATCACCAGCCAGATCCCTGGAAAGAAAGTCCAACTGAGAACACTGATTCACAAAATTGATCTACTAGAACCGATAAAATTGCTTTCCCTCACCAATCATGTATGAAGTTAAGAGCAAAGCAGGTAGCTTGCGTGGTTTCATCCTGATCTACTGCAAAAGCTGCTCTACAGTCGACTAAATGGGGCTCTCTTGTGCAACATGACAGAGTAGGAATTTCCGAGGGAATGAGGTCGCATCGCTTATGGATCTATCAATATCAATGGGAATAAGACTGTATGCTAGCCGCCATACGTCTGAAACACATGGGTGAGTCTAAAGTGACGAGACAAGGTCAACACATCAAAATCGTTTGGTTCGATAGCATAGTTCGTTGGCTACATTTTAAACATTCTGTGACGAAGTTGTCTCGCTCACGCAAAGCTATCATCTTTCCTCCTTGCGGATTGCGGCCTCGATACGCTGATGGTGCTTGACCAGGTATCAGATGCATCGTCTAATTTCAGGCCCTTCTCATGGATACTTGTGTCCTTGCCCTTGATCAGTCGTCGGGCAAGCATGTTTCTCAGCCTGATAGCAACCGACACCAGAAAGAAAATAGCCATTATACCAGCAGCATACCCCAACACGTGTAGGATGATGCTGAGGTTCCCGTGGGCTGGATTCAGCCACTCGTATACGTAGAATCCTTGTGTGTACTTGGTCAAGTACGCGAGACCAAGGTAGGCCGACAGAATCAGCAGAACGACGCTGAGATGAGATACCGGTGGTGCGTCCGTGGCAGGAAGCAGGATCTCGACGACTGCGAATACAGAATTCAATCCGTGGACCGAGAGGTTCATCCACTGCTCGAAGCGACCGGCCGGCCAGCCGCTGTTCATGGTTCCCCAAAAAACGATCGTGACCAGGAAGGGCATGCATGTGATGCACGAGTAGTACAACGAGTGCATAAGCTGGAGGGGCTTGGGCCATTTGTGCAGCCAGGTGTGGCCCCTGAAGGCGAACATAAAGGTGTGGACCGCTGACACGAGGAAGTAGAAGCCGAGGGCCCAGAAGGTGAGATAGGTGAAGAAGCTAAACGACTGTCCGATGGCAGCTTCGCTTTGCTGGATCTTATAAGATCCAATGTTTACATCCTTCAAACCGACAGTTGCCGTGTTGTTAGCGAGCCAAGCGTACGAGACGATAATAGTCGTGAAGCTGTATACGCAAAGGACGGCGCGAACACACGCGAGGGTGAGAGGCGAGACGAAGTGAGAGGTGACGAATGTGTTAGACGAGTCGAAGAAGCCGGCTGTGGGAATGCCCCAAGCCTCGTAGGTGAAGACCTTCATGTCTGTGGACGAGGTGATAACGATGTTTGACAGGGAAGGGACGCAGAACAGGGCTGCAGCAAGTTGATATAGACAAGAACTGCCCAGGTACACCACAGATGGTCATTTGCTTGAGTTAGTTCTAGCGCCGTTATATATACTCAGACATCAGCACACTCGTGGTGCACTATAGATCATCGAGTCAGAACGCTTGTGCAGTCGCACACCCCCTCTGGCACTACCAGTGTAAATTCGATAGGTAACCCAGTGATCTCAGCAACGCCGTACGAGACCGTTCCGACACGACCTTTGCTTGTCCGCTGTCTTACCCTATCAAGCCTGACCACGCTCATTGCTCGACCACACAGAGCATCTCGACCTCTTCCGGTCAACACACTTGCAGCGCTCTAGCCTTGCGCCTTACGCCAGCCTCACTACATCGCGTGGGCGAGGCGCGCGTTCCCAAAGCCCTACACCGACCTCAGCGCGAGTGTCCGCCTCCATTTCAGCAAACAATAACCAAGCAGCTCGGCATTTGCGAGATCGTGCTGAAATTTCGCCAGCGCTGAGCTTTTGATTCGACACCCAGCCCAAAGTGGACAAATCTTAGGTGGACCAATCAGTTTTACGACTCTGAGTGCTCAATGCGGTCAAGTCACATCTCGATCCAGCCTGGCGGCCAGCCTTGATCTTGTCTTCAGCCGCATCGTGCCCGCGCTTGCAAGCCACGCGTGTACGGGGTGCGCGAAATTCCTATCGCATCAACATTGCAGAGTGGGGACTTCAATACTTGTAGCCGAGAGTCGAGACTACGAGATGCATGATTGAAGAAAGGGATGCTGAAGCCACAGCAGAAATATTAGTACGCCATTGCAGAGCCTCGCCTGAGCGGCGGCAATGCCGAAATGAAGGCTTTCCTGTTGCTTTCTTCTCAGCTCGCGGCTGTTTACTCCTTGAAAGGCACTTGCATCGTCGCTATCGCAACTTGCTCATGTTGTTATGATGACGTCGGTCTGCGGTTTTGTCTCCCGATCCATTGCTGGAAACTGAATGCTGCCAACGCCACGTAGCACGTACGCAACCCAATCGAAGTTCATTGAGCCCGAAAGCGCAGTTTCATTAGAAGTGATATCACAGTATTTGAATCGCTTCATCTCACTCGACAATTCAAAGACGCGTGGTGAGAGTCTTTCATGCCTTCCATATGGTGGTGATTGACCAGGCTTTCTACTGGCCTTGTTCTGAGGCAAGGGTCACCACGGTTGTGCAAGAATGCGACTCCCCCAAGGGAAGGCGAGCACGTCCTCACGTGGCATACATAAACAGCAAAGATAAGAGCTCCTCGTTCTCCTCTTTTCGGAGTGGAACATTCTCGATTTTGTAACCACGCCGGACGCCTGGAAACCATCACTAAGAATGGGCAACAACCCGTCTGCTCTTGCTGTGGGAGAGGACCTGCCAGCAGACTGGAGCTACTATGGCTGTTACACCGACTATGGCAGGAGGAAGCTTGCCGGGCTGTCATTTGCGGACGCTGGAAACATGACCCAAGCCAAATGTGTTGCCTTTTGTAGCGACAACGACTATCCTTACGCTGGCGTTGAGTACGGACAGGAATGCTATTGTGGAGATGTCATTGGGGCAGGCTCCGAAAGAACCAACGACACCGAGTGCAATTTCTCTTGTCCAGGTAACGCTGGCGAAGCGTGCGGTTCTAACAATCGACTGAGCGTATTCTACAATAATCTGACAGATAGCACGCAAACCAACACTGGTCCAAGCGGCACTTCGCGCATTGGCTGCCTCACCGACAACGTGTATAATCGTGCTCTGTCTGTTTTTCAAGCCAGCAACGACAATATGACTGTGGCTCAATGTACTTCCAGCTGCAAGACGGCAAACTATAGTACGGCAGGGCTCGAGTACGGCCGGGAGTGCTGGTGTGGCGATAACCTGAATAACAACGCTACCATTACTGACGAGGGTTGCGACCTGCGGTGCGCTGGCAACTCGTCTGAGTTTTGTGGAGGGTTTGCAAGACTTGATCTGTGAGCGGAAGCTCTTTTAACTGTGTCTGTTCTCAGCTGAACGTTATCCAGCTACGCACTTAATATCATCACGCCAACAAATATTCCGAACACCACACTGGACGCACCCAGTTGCAATGCAACGAATCTTCCAGACTCTCACGTTGTCAATGGTGGGTTCGAAGATGAGCTCGCGGACTGGACGGCTGTAGCCTACAACGCGTCATCGTCGACGTTCAACATCGGAGTCACCAATGAAGCTCTCGAAGGATGCAATGCCCTGTCAGTGTCTCGCACAAGTTCTGAGTCCTGAGCTAATGTCTCCACAGTACGGTGGTGCCAAAATCAGATAGCAAGTCAATGTCTCAGCACTTTCAAACTTCCACCACACTTACCAACTTGAAACCCGATGGAAACTACACGATCGATATCTCAATTGGACACCATGGACCTGTAACTGGAGAAAGCGCTTACTCAGACCCTAAGTACACGATTCGCTTGTCAGACAACGTCTTGGATTTTGGTGCCATATGCGGCTTCTTCTACGCTCCTTGTCCACTCACTGGTCGCAATCATTCCGTTTACGAGACTTTGAGTCTGCCATTCCAGGCTGATAGCACCGAAGAGACACTCACTGTATATCTTTCGTGGTACAATGGAAATTTTGACGTTCCACTTTACCTCGATGGCGTTACAGTCAAGGCCGCTCCCGAGGATACGCCTGCCGTAGAGAGAACAGTGTCTACAACGGCTGCATACGAATCAGTGTCGTCTGCAGTATCGGTAACTTCCAGTTTCACAAAGGCTGCAGCAGCATCAACCGCTGCAGTGCAGACTAAGACACCCCTTGAATTGACCTGCAAGACTCCTGCGGCATGCCCGGATCGTCCAAAGCTTGATATCACCAACAGAACATTACTCAACAGCGGCTTTGAGAGCGGTCTCGATGATTGGGAATTCCTTCCACAAGCAGGCAACTTCGACATTACACTGACGAACCAGTCTATGGATGGTGACACGGCACTGTAAGCTCCCACCAGTCCACCGCGCTATAATTGACTAATTCATACAGCTCCGTAACACCACGCTCCGACTCCATATCTTCGGCGCGTTCAATTTCAATCCGCAAGCGTATGACCAACCTCAATTCCTCCCATGAGTGGTATTCTGTATACCTCCACATCGGCCATCCGGCCAACTTCCCCCTTCTGCATGGTTCTCCCCCGTGGCTTACTATGAGCTACAAAAGCGAAGTAACGGGCGACGTTCAGAGACGCGTCGGTCTGTGTGGGGAAGTTAAGCTGCCTTTCATCGGAGGGCCAGGAGAGTGCGAGTTCATCGGCAAGGAGGGCGCGCTATACCAGAGATATGGTATGGATACTAGGTCTTTTTACAGCACGGATCGCGTCTACACGACCGCAACGGAGATGGAGATCAAGCTGAACATTCTGTGGCCAGCGGGAGTGAGTAATGTGCCGGTCTTCGTGGATGCGATGCATGTCTTAGAGATTGAGTGGGGTACAGTTTCATAGATGACGATGCTGTTGATTTGATGCGGGTTATTGCTTCTGCTTGTTGATGACACGATAGTTGCACATACATGGCTGGGATTTTTGGAAGCTGGAGTTTGAAACGCGCAGGTTTGTTTAATTCGTACGCCTAATGACGATTTGATCTTAAAGAGCGTGATTTGCTTCATGATTGTGAGCATTGATGCAAAGAGAATCGCTCAAGCCCGCGATTTTTGTCACCAGCTCGAGCTATTCCTGAAGGCCAGATGAACGAAAACAAAGCCATGATGCCCTCAGAGATGCTTGAGGATGAACTGAGAGTTCTGCGCTTCAGTAGGCGTGTACGTGATGAGCTCCGTGCCAGTGTCCTTTGCTCCACCACGAACGTTAAGCTGCTTACCAGTGCTGACACTGTCGATACTGTCCTCTATCAGTGATCATTCTTCTTGAAACGCACAAGCATGTACAGACTAGAAAGCACCGTTTCCTGCGTGTCGCAATTTCCAGCGGATACTCTGATCCAGCGGTGAGCGAAGCTCAGTCGTGACCTGCATGGCATCTGTGGAGCACGGAGTCAGTTTCTTGTATGATGCACGACAGAGTGAGCTTCTGGTTAGAGTACCATTTGCAGCTACATAGAGCCCAGAATTTGCGGCGATGAGGAGATACTCTCGATCGCCTTTCTCGGGCTTGCTTTGAGTACCACCAACGGCCGCGATCACAAACTGCGTGTTCCTAGCGTCGGGAGTACGCGGGCTAGAGGTACCTGGTCAGTATGGGTGCTTCTCGAGCGATAATTTCAGCTAACGAGTCGACGTACTAAAGCTTGACCTGGGTACCGGTGGCGTTGGCTCCTCCCCAAACGTTCAAGCTCATGTCTTGAGCATACTTTGGGAGGATTTCGTAGATGCCGTCGCCAGAAAAGTCTGACATTCTGAAGATTGAGAAGGGATGCAAGAAGTGTTTGTTTTGAAGTTTGTGCGTAGGATCTTCTGTTGACCTGGCCTGACATTCCATGAGAGCTTCAAGGTGCTTTATAGAGTCTTTACAGGTTGCACACTGTTACCGGTGTATCCTATGCACCGTTTCTCGATGGGGTAGGCTGTGCATACTCAACATGTGCACCACTTCACTGACCCCGCCTTCGCAACATATTGCACCGCGTTGCTGTACTGCCGCAGCTTCACGTGCAATGGTGAGGTGATTGAAGATGGCCTGTATTTGGTAGTATGCAGCATTGAGATCTGTGGATACCAATAGTTGACTTAGGATTCTCCCCAAATGATCGTTTCAGGTAGACGTGTGTGTTAGGGAAGTTCTAGACCAGACCGAGATTGCCTGGAGGCGTCGATGTCTGCACTGGTGTGCAAGCTCACGACCTACATCTGATGCCTTCCCCGCACTTCGTTTTGAAGCTCATGGTAGTGCTGCCTCGCCTCTCAACGCGTATGTCGAACGGCAATTGGATGATGAGGCCCTCAACGCCCAGTCAGCATCAATGCTGGACAATCGTAAGACCAGAATCTTGTTGTGGAGCCAGACGGAGCGGGCCGTCAAGCAACAGAGCTCTTGTCACGACAGCCACCATGCAGCCTTCGGCGTCTTCGTCACTTGAAGAATTTTGCTCGTGATGGATGCTGCTGCTGCTTCTGCTTCACTGGGCCATTCGTGGACCGGACTTGCTCGCTGTCTTACAGAAAACAGGTGCGACCTAAGTCGATCAAAAGCGCCCTTGGCGAACAGCTGCATTGCGGCAGCAACTTTTGAGCCAGGTGACAGTCGAGAGTCGAAATTGCTCACTCCACAATGTCACAATATGCACCTGCTGAAGGTGTGCAGAGATGGCGCGTGGTGACGCGTCGAGGATGGAAAGAGGTGTCGGTGGAGGGAAACACCGACCAGCCGAGGCCTGCGACTTTTGTTGCGCGTATGCAGCTCTTCTCTTCCACCACAGACTCACCACTCACGCCAGCAACGCACATCATAGTCCAGTAAACAGCCTGCAGACGATGCAATGAGCGACATCACTCCCCTCACCGGGCGTCTTGTCCCTCTGCGGACCAAGGACGAAGTACGCGCCAGTCTGGAGACGCACGTCGTCTATGTCGTCGAAGTGCCTGCAAAGCATGCCAACGTTGTCAAGGAGTGAGCTGCTCACTCCAGACACACCAATTGATCTCTGACTAATCGTGCAGTGTCGTGCAAGCAGCCATTCCCGACTTCAAGACGTCCGAGATCTCGCACCTTCGCCGCGTGGTGCAATTCAAGTACCTGCCAGCCCATCTGCAGAAGCAGTTCTATCCGCCCGCGAGGCTTCCGAGAGGTGATGAGGATGATCCTGCACCAGCATTAGCATCCCCATCCCCTGCATCGTTGCCCTCTTCTCCTTCTCCTCCGTCCACAACCGCAGGCAACGATGGCACTGCCGGCGAGGACGTTGCTAAAGACATGGATCTAGTGCGCTACTTCCTCCTGTGTCCTACCAGGCATATTCCCCACCGTGACCTGTTGAACCTCCTGGTCAAATGCCCTCCCTTCGACAACGGCAAGGCGAGGCCGAGGATTCTATACGTTACCGTCCCGTCGTTGGCACCCATATCCGCCGAACAGTCTGAGCAGTGGAGCGAGCAATACTGGCCCATCTCGTACAAAAACACCAATCCGTACGGCCCACACCCTAGCCTTGTAGCGCGCAACCAGGCCGAGCTCGAAGACAAAGTTGGCAACTGGCTCGCCCTCGCTCGAACTAGCGGAAAGTGCATCTCGGAGCAGTGCTTGGGCGAGTCACTCGGCGTGGTTGTTGTAGACCAGACCAAGACCGTACCTGAGGTTGTCGTTGTTGCAGGTGACTGCCGCTGGAGATCGCCTTCAGGCGCCATTGAGCAACACCAAGGTACTGGAAACGTCATGGCTCATGCTGTTCAACGCGCCATCGCCATGGTTGCGAAGAAGAGGCTCCGAGCTGCAGGCGCTGATCCAGCTCTCCTTGATCGCTCGCTCTTTTGCGACATTCCCCTGACTGAGATGGAGAGGGAGTACTACGTCAAGGACAACATCAACCAGAGCGGCTACTTGTGCGTCGATCTCGACATCTACCTGACCAATGAGCCTTGTGTGATGTGCTCGATGGCGATTCTGCACTCGAGGTTTCGACGCTGCATCTTTGCAAAGCGCATGCCCCTTACCGGCGGCATGACGTCTGACACGGCAGAAGGATACGGGCCGTTGCAGGGCGGCCTGAAGCATGGCATGTTCTGGCGCCCGAGCGAGCTGAACTGGAAGTTCTTGGCCTGGGAGTACAAAGAGGACGGCAAGGAGGCTCAGCAGGATGGGCTTCGCGAGACGCTGCATGTCTAGAACGGCATGACGAGGGGCACGGGAGGGCACGGCATTGGATATGGAGCATTACATGGCGCATTGGAATACTTGTTGTGTCGATTACGGTCGGGAGGCTATGGTTTACGGTGCATGAGATACCCACATATAGATAGACGCTCGACGGCAAGATGAATGGAACGCAATCAGCATGTTCAAGAAGTCTCCAACATGTTCAGGCATGTCTCTTGTTGAATTGGTCGAAGTGGTGGAGTCGGCGCTCATGCACGTGCCTTCGCGTTTGTGTGGAGTTCAAGCGCGACGTCAATGTTTGATGCTCGACGTTCGTCAACGGCCAACATCAACTCGCAACCATGCTGCCAGAGGAGATTATAGCGCAACTGAATGGCGAGTTTGCGTGTCGCGAACAGCAAATCCAGCATCTGGCAGCGCTGTACACTGTACGTCAGCTGATTTTGATGTGAAAGAGAGTGCACCGCTAAACAGGCCCAGGCGCATCTTCCCTCACCACCCTGTGCCAACGTCCACGGCCTTACAGCGACGGGCAAGTCGTCGATTCTGCGCGCTCACTTCGGTCTCACTCACTTGCCGCACGCCATCATCAACGTGCGCGAATGCATCACTACACGGCACCTTTTAGAGCGCATTGTGGCAGCGTCGCTCGATGCGCTGGAGGAGGCACATGATGAGAAGATGGACAGACGTCCGTATGCGCGGACAGAGAATTTGAGCGCGCTCTGCGTCAACCTCGAGAAGATGCTGCAAGAGAGAGCAAAGTTTGTGCTGGTGCTTGATGCCATTGATAAGCTGAGGGAAGGTGGTGGCACGCTTATTGCGGCGCTGGGAAGATTGGGCGAGACAGTAGGCACACCACACTCGACTTAGAGCCGGACCAAAAGACGATCATACTGACGTGACGACTAGATACCAAACCTCGCCCTCATCCTCACCACCACTCTCCCCATTGCGCCTTCCCTCCGCCACTCCGCCTCCATGCCCTACATCGCCTTCCCACCTTACACTCGTCCACAACTCCTCACCATCCTCGCCAAAACCCCGCCCAAAATCTTCCTCTCACCCCCGTCCGCCGAGAGCTTCCCAGACTACACCCCAGACCTGGCCGCCGAGGACGACGCCTGGCTCTGGTCGCGCTTTCTCGCGGCTGTGTACGACAGCTTGAGCAAGCACACGGGCCGCGACCTGCTGAGCTTCCGCGCCGCTGCGCTACGGTTGTGGAGGGAATTTGTGGCGCCAGTTGTGGCGGGGGAGTTTGGCACGCGGGATTTCTCGCGGCTGATGGTCAACCGGCGGCATCTTTTCCAGGGTGAAGACGCAGTGCTCGACCGCATTGTTGATAGCAGCAAGGCAGCCAACAAGGCACGCGGTGACGGCGCAGTAGTGACGACACGCAAAGTCCCCGGCATCGTTCACAGCCTGCCCTTCTACACCGCCCATCTCCTCATCGCCGCATACCTCGCCTCGTACAACCCGGCCCGCACCGACGTGACGTATTTCATGAAACACGCCGACAAGCGCAAGAACAAACGCCGCGCCCCGTCCGCCGCCAGTCTCTCCACCACCTCCAAGGGCGGTGTCAAGCACCGCCGTATCCCGCGGCACTTGCTTACGCCCAGCCCCTTCTCGCTCGACAGGCTGTTTGCCATCTTTCGCGCGCTGTTGCTCGATGGTGTGCCGCAGAGTGCGGATTTATATACGAGTGTAGCTACGTTGACGAGTCTGCGGTTGTTGGTTCGGACGGGTGGTGGTGGTGGTGGGGTGGGAGATGTGCTTGAGGCTGGGGGACGGTGGAGGGTGGGGTTTGGGTGGGAGTTTGTGAGGGGATTGGGGAGGAGTGTTGGGGTCGAGGTTGGGGAGTATCTGGTGGGTGGTGTGGATTGAGAAGTTGAAATGGATGGACTTGAAGGTTTAATAGCTACCACTTGAACGCAGCAATGTCCTCGCCCCATGTCGCCCACAGCGATGATGCACCGCCATCCTCCTCCTCATCGTCCATCCACTTCAAACCCCTCACCTTCTGTCCCACCCCACCTTTCGTTTTCGACCCAAACTCCCTCACCACCTTCCCCGTACACAAATTACTCACCACCACCGCTTTCTCGCAATTCGCCACATCCTGGCCCGCAGCCACAAGCCCTAGCCGGGTATGCACGGCAACCCCAAGATCGAGATCCTCCATATTCGCATGCGCGTAGCTCAGCACGGGCTGACTCCATTTCGCGCGCGCGGTGCGGGTGAGCAGCTTGCGGCGCTTGTAGTCGTGGGACCCTGGGTGCAGGGCCTTGAAGTAGTCATCGTTGTAGTGGTGGTCTCGCGAGCTTTGGTGTTTGAAGTCGTTGCCCCGGGTGTGCTGTGACTGCGACTGTGACGAAGCAGAGAGACGCGGCATGCGGATGTCGTACAGGAAGAGGGTGTTTTGCAGACCAGAGCAGATGAGGCGCGTGGGGTCGTCGGCGGGCGTGAGGGTGCTGATCGGGTAGGGGTGGGTGAGGATGTGGGATGTGCCGCCTGAGCGGAGGTCGTGGAGGTGGATTTTGCCGCTGCGACAACCGGCTGCTATGGTGGTGGGGGAGAGCCAGGAGAGGGCGAGGATGTCGGCGTGTAAGGTGGGAAGCAGGGTTGATGAGTCCCAGGAGCCCGAGGGGGAGCGGGTGAAGAGGAGTAAGGACTTTTCGGCGCCGACGGCGAGGTGTTCGGGCTGGCTTGCGGGAATGGCGTTGGGATGGTGTTGTGATGAATAGGAGGGGGAGAATGAGGGAGGACGGGCGGCAGAGCAGAAGATTGCCGCGCAGGACTTTGGCGTGAATTGCTGCGAGATGTGGGGGCCGTCACGCTCTGGATCGCTGAGTTGAATGATGGGGGGCCGGTCAGAGCCAATTGTTGTCACGGCGAGAGCGCCCGAGTTGGGCATGTACTGGAACGAGGAGACGGTGGAGGTGGTGCGGCCTATCTCGTCCAAGGGGTAGTAACCGTAACGTGACTTTGTGTCGAGGGCCTTTAATCTGTTCCTCGACTGTGCGTTTGGCAAATTGGCCGCCTGGTCGTTGCCAAGGAAGTGTCGTCTCTTGATCCTGTTCTCTCCACAGACGGCGTAGATGGTCTTTGAGACGGGGTCACGGTCGAAGAAACGAATCACTCCCTGGTCATCGCTGCTGGTGATGGGCTCTGGCGAGGAAGAGACACCTGACATGCATGCTTCCGGCCAGATGGTGTGCAAGTAGACCGACTGTCTCTTGAAGCCAATCTCCCTGTCGAGATCGGACTGGATGAAGCTGCTGGCATGTCGTCGCACCACCCTCTCTTTCAGCGTCCTGTTCTTCTTGGCTGTGGCTGCTCGTTGGACGCTTTCTTTTCTCCTCTCCTTGACCAGGTTCGAGGTCGAGTATTTGAGGTTCAGGCCTCTGGCAGCAGACTGGCTCTGTATCTTGAAGTACTTCTTTTTCTCCTGGTCGTAGTAGAAGCCGGGGATGTGCTGGCCGTTCATGCTGCGGTTGGCGAGAAGTGCATGGATCGTGATTGTCATTGGTCGAAGAAATCAATCAGCCTTCGAATTGTTTTGCGCGAGTCAGGACACAGCTTCGCCGCGGTATGACGCCACACTGGTCATCATCACGGTCCAGGCACATCACTCTGACAGATGCTCGAAGCAATGGCATCTTTGGCCTTCCCCTCCTTTCCGGTCCGTTTCTCCGAGTGTAGTAAATTCGTGCACTCTGACAGCTCATGCTTCGCCTCTCTCGATTGTCCAAGCCTTTGATATCCGGCACAATATCTCCTTCCACCGCAAGACGGCACTTTCACACCTCGCGCCGTCTAAGCCAAGTCATGGCGCACCTCGACGGCTCCCAACCAACAGGCGATCACACGCTGCAGTCGCTGCCCAAGTCCAACGTCTTCACATCCAACCTGCCACCGGACGCGGCGTTTCCCACACCAAAAGACTCGCACGATGCGCCGCGGCAGACGCTCGGCCCGCGCATGGTCAGGGAAGCCCTCTACACATACGTGAGACCCGACCCCCAGGGCGAGTCGGAGATACTCGGCGTTAGTCCGCGCGCACTGCAAGACCTGGGCCTGAAGGAGAGCGAGGCGCAGACGGACGACTTCAAGCAGCTCGTCTCGGGCGGGAAGATTCTCACATGGGACCCGGAGAAGCCAGACGAAGGCATTTATCCGTGGGCGCAGTGCTATGGTGGCTACCAGTTTGGACAGTGGGCGGGCCAGCTTGGTGATGGACGCGCCATCTCCCTCTTCGAGTCTACCAACCCATCGACGGGCACCCGCTACGAGATTCAACTCAAGGGCGCCGGCCGCACTCCCTACTCGCGCTTTGCAGACGGCCGGGCAGTGCTGCGCTCGTCGATCCGCGAGTTTGTCGTCTCTGAGTATCTCAATGCTATTGGCATTCCCTCGACAAGAGCGCTGGCGCTCACCCTAAACAACGGCACGAGGATCATTCGCGAGCGAGTCGAGCCCGGCGCCATTGTCACACGCTTTGCCCAGAGCTGGATTCGCTTTGGTACCTTTGATCTCCAGCGAACCCGTGGCGACCGCGAGACACTGCGCACCCTGACCGACTACACTGCCGAGCACGTCTACGGAGGCTGGGACAAGCTGCCTTCGAAGCTACCAGCTGGCGAGGCAAAGGCCACACATGACCAAGTCAAGACAGGTCTTGCAAAGGACACTATCGAAGGCGAGGGAACAGAAGAGGAAAACCGCTACGCTCGTCTCTATCGTGCCGTCGTCCGCAACAACGCTGCTACTGTCGCCAAATGGCAAGCATATGGCTTCATGAACGGCGTCCTCAACACCGACAACACATCCATCCTCGGTCTCAGTATCGATTTTGGGCCTTTTGCCTTCCTCGACGCCTTCGACCCCACCTACACACCCAACCACGACGACCACATGCTCCGCTACAGCTACCGCAACCAGCCCACCATCATCTGGTGGAACCTTGTGCGCCTGGGCGAAGCCTTCGGTGAGCTCATGGGCGCCGGCTCCAACGTCGACAGCGCCGAGTTTGTCGAAAAGGGCGTCAGCGAAGACGGTGCCCCCGACCTCGTCAAGCGCGCAGAAGGCATCATCGAGCGCGCAGGCGAAGAGTACAAGGCCGTCTTCCTCGCAGAGTACAAGCGTCTCATGACCGCGCGTCTGGGCCTGAAATCGCAACAAGACAGCGACTTTGACACCCTCTTCTCCGAGCTGCTCGACTTCCTCGAAGCCTACGAGCTCGACTTTCACCACGCATTTCGCAGACTCTCAAGCCTGCCGTTGGCGAGCCTCGACTCGGATCAGGCTCGACAGAACGCAGCCGACATTTTCTTCCGCAACGATGACCTGCCCAAGGAGGGCGCCGAGTCTCGCGTTCGCATCGCAAAGTGGCTTGACAACTGGGCCGCGCGCGTAAAGCAAGACTGGGCCGACGACGACACCGCCCGACAAGAGGCCATGCACGCCGTCAATCCCAATGTGAGTTTCTTCTTAAACCGTTCAAACAACTATACATTCTAACACCACCCCCAGTTCGTCCCCCGCTCCTGGATCCTCGACGAGCTCATCGACCGCGTCGAGAAAAAGGGCGAGCGCGACATCCTGCCCCAAGTCATGAAGTTGAGCCTCGATCCCTTCCGCGAGGAGTGGGCGTGGGATGCCGACGAGGAGAAGCGATTCGTGGGTGACGTGCCCAAGTACAAGGGCTCGATGCAGTGTAGCTGTAGTTCGTAGGGTCGGAGATGGAGACAAAGAGGGTGACGAAGACGAAGATGTAGAGGCCGCATACTTGGCAACACGGCCATGGAAGTCGATTTACGAGTAGAATAGTGATGGATGGCAGTACCAATACCCAGTCTTCCTTCTTGCTTCCTTGATCGAAGTAAATCACGCTTCAGCATCTCCATCATTGTCAGCCATCACAACTTGTTTTCTTGGAGAAGAGCAGTGATGGTCACTAAAGAGGCAGTGATGAGCTACATTCTCTCGAACTAGGCTACCACACTGCATCACAAGAGCTGTTGTCGAGTTATGCTCACACACGCAATGCTCTTCAATCTTCCAATCATTGAGATATAGTTGTACAAGATAGCTGGTATCATCTGAGTTGCCGGCGCTGTGCACCATAGCTACCACTACGATCGGCCAACGGCACAGGCGAGGCCGATCATCGTTGGAACTGACACCTAATCATGTAACAAGACGTGCTCGAATCAGCAGCATCCGTGTTCCATCTCTCCCGTCCACGAACAGGACAGACACGCAAGACTGGATCTTGAGAGAGGAAAACGACCTCAACAGCGTAAGGACGTTCCATATTGATGTAGAGAGAGAACCACTACAATGACGGATCTGCAAAGTCCTTTACTGCTTCGTGGTAGGGCTTTGGATATCCTGGGCGTAGATCGTCGGAAGTCAACGTAGACAATTTGTGTAGCAACGGGAGGAAAGAGCACAGATAGCCTCTGGTTGTCATGTAGTCCGATCAATCCCTTCAGATTATGTCTACTCCTGGAGATTTGTGCAGTACTTCTGCTCTGAAATCACTCGGCGGATGCACATAAAATGAACGCTAGGCCGTGCCTGCGATGTTCACCAGGCCCTATCAACAGACGTTCTGATATCATCATTCTTCCTTGCTTTTGGTCGAAGAGCAATCTGTCAAGGAGCATGATGCTGTCATATTCACGATGTGCAAAAGACCGCTCGCAGGAAGACCTACGGTCCTGACTAAGCCACGCTAGTCGCTCGCGTGAGTTCAGGTTAATTCCTGATGAGTGTCTTCTAGACTTTCTTCTTGTCCGTACTTATGAGAAGGAGGCTTGCAACTCACAGAACTCTGCATTCTCTCCATGCTTCTCCGAGTCTCGCACTGTGTCCGCCTTATCGGTGTAGACGATACGCCCCGCAACCCGCCGCGTGGACCTGCCGAAGAGGGACAGGTGCCGTTCTTCACTATTGCCGAAGTGCAACGGCTGCAGGCGCATGAGGCGTATAAAACAGATCTTTTGACCTATTTGATAGTTGCCACAGATTTCCATAAAGTACAGTCTCACTAACCCTCCTTTCTTTCCTGCAGCCAGGTTGCAGCACTCATATCAACTGAAATGCCACTATCGCCAGAACTCACGAAAGCCGTCGAGGAAGCTGTTGCACAGAACTTCCAAGATGAAGTGGCCTTTGTCCAGAAGATGGTTCAGTATGGTGGGCAAAGAGGGGAGGAGCACGAAGCCTTAGAAGAGATGTACCGCCAATACACCTCCCGCGGCTACAACACCACTAGACTCGAGATGGATGCACAGGTACTATCGCAACACTCCACCGCCGGCCGTATCAGCGACTCACACTCCAAAGCCCCCGTGATAATCGGTGTCCACGAGCCTAGATCCGCCACGCCTGGTGGCAAGAGTCTAATTCTGAACGGCCACATCGACATCGTACCCAACGGACCAAAGGAGCTGTGGACCAACGACCCCTACTCCGGACTCATCGAAGACGACTGGCTGTACGGTCGTGGAAGTGCAGACATGCGTGCTGGCGCAGTCGCGAATCTGTATGCCCTAGACGCCCTGCGCAGGATTGGCAAGCAACCAGCATCCAAGGTCATCCTCGAATCTGTGCCAGAAGAAGAATCCACCGGTAACGGCACAATGGCAACACATCTTGCTGGGTACACTGCAGACGCGGTCTTGATCCCCGAGCCCACCAGCGAAGAGCTGGTCCGGGCCAACGTGGGTGTTATCTGGTTCAAGATTGCAGTTGCCGGTCGACCTGTGCATGTCCTGAAAGCGAAAGAAGGGTCCAACGCCATTGAGTCGATATGGACAATTGTGGGTGGCTTGAAAGAGCTGGAGAAGGAGATGAACGACCAAAAGAAAGGGCGGCTCTACTTCGACCACATGGCCTCCCCCATCAACCTGAACGTTGCCATGATTCAGGGCGGAGACTGGGCGAGCTCAGTACCCGCATGGTGTACAATTGACTGTCGTGTAGCGCTCTTCCCCGGCGTGACTGCACAAGAAGTTGCGGAGAAGATCGAACGGAAGGTTGCCGAGGTCTCAAAGACAAACTCGTTCCTGCGCGACTCGCCGGCGAAGATATCATGGAATGGCTTCTTCGCAGAGGGATACGTGCTGGAGCCGGGTAGTGGGGCAGAGGAAGTGCTCAAGAGTGCGCATCAGCAGGTGACAGGCGCGGAGCTGACGAGCATGACGATGCCTGCCTATCTTGACACCAGGATCTTCGCCCTCGAACAGAAGATACCTGCACTGTGCTACGGGCCTGTAGGCGAGAGTTTACATGGCTTCGATGAGAGAGTCAGCATCAGCAGTATTCAAAGGGTTACTACCACGATTGCGTTGTTCATCGCGGAGTGGTGCGGCTTGGAGGACATTTCAGATTAAGCTCTCGCATCACGAACGTCAGAGAAGGCGCTCACGTGCGCGTGCAACGGCATCAACTCATAGTCTTGTCTACTTCACTTGCGCATCCTACTTATGATTCACGTAGACACGCGGGCTATGCTCAGATCCCGGGCTGTACAACAGACCCCATATTTGGTAGTATGGCGCCCGCCTCATTAGCATGAATAGGCACGAAGCGGATGACTCGGTTGGTTGAAAAACGCTTGAACCCGGTTGTAATTCTGGTAATGTTGGCTCATGGTGGTCGATGGTCGAGCTATGTCATTGGCAATCTACTTGCCACATGCAATATAAATATAGTTCCCGAAACACCCGTACCCCAAGCCTGTAACTTGAGCCTCAGAACACCAGACGACGACACATCAACATCCTCAGTCAAGTGAATTCACCATATGCCTTCGCAAGCAGTGTAGAGTGCTTTGGATGTTGGTATTCATATCCAGTGCGCGGACTGATCGTACCTCAGTACTTGGCTGATCACCGTTTACCCCAGATTTAACCTCAATCCTGCGGCATACCAAGGCCGTAACCAAGGGTCCCAAGCCTTGCTATTCAACGACAGCCCACTGAATCTCCGCTGTACTACCTTGGCAGGTACCAAGATACTGTTCATCCTTCTGGGCACCGGAGTGACCGTCCTAGACTCCGCTGCGACCCAAGCTGGACTGTTTGATCATAATTGTTAGCCGGGAAGACCAGATACTGCAAGCATCAAATGACCGTTCGGAGTACCAAAGCAGTCTTGAGGCCTATCAAAGAGCGGGTGCGCGGTTGAACGACTGGACGATTCAATATGGATGTAAATGAGCGGCTCTTGGGCACTGTCTATCAGCTTTCATGATCAGATACAAATAGTGCCTCCGACTTACAACCACTGCCTCTCGTCACGCTTTCAATTCTCATCTTTTCTCACAATGCTTTCCAACATCCTTCAGATCGCCGCCTTTGCAGTCGGCGTAGCTGCTTTGCCTCAACCCACTGCCGTCCCTGATGCTGCGACACCCGCTCGCGCCGTAACTACCCCCGCGCCGGGACCCCTTGTCGAAGCACGTCAAGCTGCCGTTAACCCATTCTCTGGATACTCTTTCTACGCGAATCCATACTACTCATCTGAAGTACATAACCTCGCGATCCCCTCTCTGCCTGCGTCTCTGAAGCCCGCCGCTTCCGCCGTGGCCAAAGTGGGCTCGTTCGTATGGCTAGACACACGTGCCAAGGTACCTTCGCTTGACACCTATCTTGCAGATATCAAGGCAAAGAACGCTGCGGGCGCGAAGCTGATGGGCACGTTTGTTGTATACAACTTGCCTGATCGCGACTGCGCAGCACTGGCATCGAATGGCGAGTTGAAGATCGATGAGGATGGTGTCAACAAGTACAAAGTTGAGTACATTGACAAGATCGAGGCGATCCTAAAGAAGTACCCCGATGTCAAGATCAACCTGGCTATTGGTAAGTCTGCAGTCTTGTGAAGATGGAACAGTAGATGCAGGGCTAAGAAACGACAGAGCCAGATTCCCTTGCCAATATGGTGACCAACATGGGCGTTCCGAAATGTTCGCGCGCTGCGCCTTACTACAGGGACCTGACCGCATACGCTCTTCGCAAACTCAACCTGGCCAACGTCGACATGTACCTTGACGGCGGACACGCAGGCTGGCTCGGCTGGGACGCCAATATCGGCCCGGCGGCGCAGCTGTTCGCAGAGGTGTACAAGGCCGCTGGTTCTCCTCGCGCCGTCCGTGGCATCGTTACAAACGTTTCCAATTACAACGCTTTCAAGATCGGCACTTGCCCTGCTATCACCAGCCCCAACACCAAGTGCGATGAGGAGCGCTTCATCAACGCCTTTGCTCCACTTCTCCAGGCCCAGGGCTTCCCGGCACGCTTCATTGTCGATGTTGGACGCAGTGGTAAGCAGCCTACTGGCCAACAGGCTTGGGGTGATTGGTGCAATGTTCAAGGTGCTGGTTTCGGTCCTCGTCCAACTACCAACACCGGCAACCCGCTTGTCGATGCTTTTGTCTGGGTCAAGCCTGGCGGTGAAGTAAGCTGATTTGCCGACTTTACACTGTGTTAACGATATACTGACGTAAAGCAGTCTGATGGTACCTCGGATACCTCTGCTTCCCGCTACGACGCTGCTTGCGGTCGCGCTTCTGCCTTCAAGCCGGCGCCTGAAGCCGGTACCTGGTTCAACGCGTACTTTGAGATGCTTCTCAAGAACGCCAACCCTGCTCTAGCCTAGGCGATAACAAACCGAGCCGAAGAACCTCCACACATGTGCTGTCAGCGTTGTAGACATCGTCACAGCAGGAAGGGGTTTCGGCGTGCATAACGATATTGTGTTGTTACTCAATGTTATTATTGTACATATTGGTATTCGTTGCAAGCTTTTACCGGGAATTAAGAGCTATCAATATCATTCGTTTATCGAACCTGCTTCTTCGCCTCGTTCCATGCATCCTTGATCGACTGGGCTGCCGCCTGACCGAAGCCAGTGAAGTGAGCACCGTAACGGTCCTATGTAACGTTAGACAATAAAATAGCATAGGTTGTGGCGCAACGTACCTGTTCAGACCCCGTTGTGCCCTTCTGTGCAGCCAGGAACTTGGCCCTCTCGCGACCGTCGTGACCCAGCCAATGGTAGTCAGCTTTGCTTGTGTTGCCTCCGGAGCTAATGATGCTCAATGTAGCCGCACGGACGGGGTCGAATAGCTGTCCGCCAAAGTAGTTGCCGTAGCGGTCCTGCTCAGCACCGCTGCCGCTGGCGTGCAGAGCCTTGTTCGCATATGACTTGGCCTGGTCGACACCAGACTGCGCTTCCGACTTTGCCTTTTGGTATCCGTATTGTGCCTCGTTCTTGGCTGCCTGGTAGCCCGACTGGCCGACAGCGAAGTGCTGGCCGTAGCGGTCCTGCTCGGCACCGCTACCTGTGGCGCGGGCATTGAGGTCGTGGATACCCTCGCGGATCTTCTCGCCAGCCTGTTGGCCAATCTGGGAGAAGTGCTCGCCGTAACGGTCCTGCTCGGCGCCAGAGCGGGCAGATGTAGTGACGTCGGGGTTGATAGGGTTTGCCTTAAGAACGCTCTTCTCGTCGCTGCTGAACCAACCCATTGTGATGTGTGGTGTATCTGAAAAAAAATGTGAATGGAATAAAGAGTCGTGGAGGTGCAATTGAGGGCGTTGAGGACTTTGTTGATGTGTGGTGGTTCGATGCGGAGCTGGCAGCGGTCAACTAGGAGTACTCTCAGCCCGGTGACGTCAATGTCAACCTCGCCTAAACCCTTGCTTCGAACGCGCGCGCGTCATGACAGAGTCACCGAAGGCGGCTCGTAGGTGCTGAGCTTATAAGCAAGAGAGTGATGATTTCAACAATCGAAGGAATTGCATTTCTGCAACCTGGGACCGGTTTTGAGTGCTTCTCTTCTCACCTCCCTTCTGTCCTTTGGTACCCAAAATGGCTAGTGTCAGATTGTTTATGTAGAATTCCCATCTTCGCCATCTCTCCCCACAGCAAATACATTACAACATGTAACCAAGTCGCATTCTAGAATCTAACATGTATTACTGCTCACGACGTTCGAATGCCTCTGCCGCCGTGTCAAATCCCAGTCCTTCTCCGGGTCCACCACAATGACCTCATACTTGGCAGACCCACAACCAAAGGCACCTTCATGTGAACGCGCATTCCTTCCTGGCACGTGGATCACAGACCAAACCTGGCCTTCTCGCTAGTCGATTGTGGTCCACATCTTCCAACAGCTTCTTCGCATCCAGCGCAACGTCGCTCTTCTGGTGGAGTCTATCGAATCACTCTGCGTACTAAAGTTGAATTCAGCATGCCTTTCGCGCAGGTGACGTTACCAGCGGTAGCGTACTGTAATCTAGCATTTCTGGATCGTTTGGCAGTGCTGATCATAGATTGCCCGCTGAGTCGAAGCAGCTGTTGAAGATGCCGCACAGCTGGCTCGACCAGCCCCTCATCGTTGACGAGCAAGCCCTCGTCAAAGCGAACATGTTGTGGGTCGAGCAAGCTACCGCGAACATGTCCCTTTTCGATCTTGTTGACGAGCTGCTGTTCCACGAGTATCAGTCTCCCATCTCCTGTAGCCTTGTTCGGGCTTAAGCGGCTCGTCTGCATCCAAAGTATCTATGGTGCGCATAGGTTCACTGAAGATAAAGTTAGGGAGCAGCTTTGCAGATCTGACTTCCTCAGTAATGAAGTCAGGTGCAGTTTCACCGCCTGCGAGAATGACGAACTCGACCTTGGAGCCGTCGTCGTTCATTAGGCCTAGAAGCTTCTCTCTCACATCTTTTGAACTATTGTGGGCAAGTAGATAACCACGCCCACAGCACGACGGTATCATTCTGCCATAAATCTCTGCGCTGAGCTCGTGATAGCATCATGGCTACAGGTCCTTCTGTTTCGTTAGCCTTCTCCATCTTCTCCATACTTCAAACCATGCCCTTTGGGACAATGAATGCAGCCACCATGTTCACAAAGGTATCGCGGAAGAATCATAGTGCTAACAATGTCTTGTGTCCAACATGTGATGGGTTGAAAGATCTTCGGTAGATCAAAATGCGGTTGACGACATCCCGGGGTAGGATCGGTAGATTAGTTGATGGACGAAAGATCCTTTCCGGAAAGTCCATGAACTCTTCAATTATGGCACGTTTGATGTATCCTTCCAGCTCAGCTGTCTTTGGCCAATTTGGTCCAGGCTCTGGCTCAGATAGGGATAAGCTGGATCCAGTGTCCTCGGCCTGAGGCTCGCTATTGCGACGGCTGTCTGACCATTGGCCCCTGTCCGTTTCCTAACTCCCAGAACAGTAGGCAATCCGGATTTATTCCGTTAGTCACGCGATGCCAGCTGTGATTCGCTTTGTTAAGGTTCCTGGACCACGTTTGCTGTCTGCCATATAAACTGTTTGCCAACAATTGAACCACAATCATGAGGCTTCTGAGGACCATATTCCAACATTTCATGCGTTCTTATTGTTTTGGATATCATTAGAATAGTACTTGTGAATTGGTGCGGCGTTGACCTGTCTCTGGGCTCGACGTCCTTCTGAAAAGAACCCCGCCATGATGACTTAGGAGCCTTATCTTCCCCCAAACTCCCCCTCCAACATTAGCTACCTATAGTTCCTCTTTCTCCTCTTCTTCACCTAACGTGTCCCTGATTGGATCCTTTTCAGCGTTTCGGATCGCTTCTTCAAACTTCTTGCCACTCTTGGGATCAGTTGCAAACAAGTGCTCTCGGACCATGCGCTGCGGCGTTTCGCCCATCCATTGAAAGAGACTGAAGTCTTGGAACTTATCAGCGCGGAAGATCTCCAGGACCTCGATTTCCTCGTCGTCTGACAAATTCTCGATGAAGTGCCCCATGTTGCGCGGTACGATGCCGACATCACCAGCTTGGTAGTCGAAGGTACGTGCCGTGCCTTCGGCGGCGAAGATTGTTACGCGTGCTCGGCCTTTGATGAAGAAAGACCACTCGTCCGCATTGGCTGAGGAGTGTCAGTATACTGATCGGAACAAGTTCACGTCAGACTTACGGTGCCAGTGCATTTCTCTCAGTGCGCCAGGCTGGATTGTGAGATGGGCTGCTGCCACAGTCTTGGAGAGCGGGAAGTTAGTTGAGTCAGTGATGCGAACTTGGCCACCTGTTGTATTTACAGGCTCCTGGTCGAGCATCTTGTGTGTAAATTGCAGCTTGGACTTCTTGTAGCCAGGACTGCTGCTCGGGATCTCCTTCTCAATGCTATCTGGGTTTGAGCCTTGGAAGATGTACTTCTCCTTCTCGGGAATGGCACGAAATACCTCAGGCGCGACACGGAAGTTCTCTGCCAGAACAGACTTTGGTGTGCGTGCGATCCAGTCGGTGAGTAAGAAGGTCGAATCTTCTGAGAAGTTGCCATCGTCGAAAACCAAGAGGAATTCTGTGCCATTGGGCGACAGACCTTGGAGCGAGTGCGGGTGTCCTGAGGGAAAATACCAGAGGTCACCCTTCTTCAAATCGTCGACAAAACTGCCACCTTCAGTGTCGAGTGCTGTAATGCGCACTTCTCCTTCAAGCACGTAGGCCCACTCGGCTTCCTTGTGCCAGTGGAGTTCACGGATCACACCTTCGTCGAGGCGCATGTTGACACCTGCTAGCTCTTTGCTGGTTGGCAACTCGCGCACGGTGGTCTGACGCGTCCAACCACCTTCTTCGATGCGAATGTGAGAGTCGGCAAAGGACCAACGCATGTTCGGCATGTTGCCGTGATCGGTGCTTGGAGGGCGGACTAGATCTGGATTTTGCCTTTCGCGGTCCCTGTTGCGCGGACCCAGCATGTCTGCGCCATCCCCATTTCGCTGCTCTTTGTCAGTCGATACACCCGTGATGTGAATGTCTGGTGTTTTGTGGGTCCTCAACTCACCCACGGCAGAGGATGCAGCTTGTCGCCCTGCGCATCAACCTTTTTGTCGTATGGGTTACGACTGTCAGGTGTGTACGGGTCCGCAACTTTGTGCGGGCCTGCGTGATGTCGCAATGGCTGCTGTTCGACTGGCGCACCTAGTACACCGCAGGCGCCCAGCGCAACGATGAAGCTTGATAGATGCATGCTGGATTGACAATTTGGTTCAATGGCTGAGTTGCAAACAAATGCGGGCGGATCTCGCTATTTGATTGTATGCCCGGCAATTATTTGCCTTGTCGATAATTGCTCGTTTCACTGGTTCGTCCCGCCTCGTCAATGGTTGACATGCAATGACGACACTGCAAGCTTGGTGACCTGCGTGCGCGGCTGCCAGCCGTCCGCATCCATGCCATCGCCAGCTTCCCCGCATCTGTAGTAATGAATTTCGCACTTATCAAGTCTCATCAAAGCGTTAGAATGCCAGCTGAACGACCTCATCGAGAAGGTGCAGAGCATCGTTCCAGCGTTATCCTGCAATTGCCGGTATGCACGCCAGGAAGCTTACTGCAAAGCTTGGGCTGACGTGTGCCTGTAGATCTACCGTGCAGCCGATGAAGGAGTGGGGGCACTTTGGCTTGCTTGATCTGTTTGGCTTGCGCCGTCCGGCCCGTTAGTTGCGATAGGTACATATCTAACCGCTGAATCTGCTGCACCACACCCTGCACCTCATCAGACGTCTCACGCTCACCTTCCAATACCATGTCCGGCAGCACAGCACACGGCTCTGCGCGAGGCGCTGACGAAGAAACCCCGCTACTCGGCCGAGTCGCTAAAAACTCGGACAAGTCGAACCTAAGCAGGCATTTCAAGCAAGATGTTAGCCGTAACTGGGCGGATGCCGTTTTGTTGTTTGGGTACATCATCACGGGACTACTGGATAGCTCGGCCGTCTTCATCTGGGGCAGTTTCGTAAGCATGCAGACAGGTAAGCAAGCCAATCAGAGCGAAAAGTGCATTGCTCACATGTGCTCAGGAAACACCGTCTACCTTGGACTGGGAATCATCGCGCCTCATGAGGGAATCAGATGGGTCAAGGCACTGACCTCGATTGTCTCATTTTGTCTCGGCTCCTTTCTCTTTGCACGCTTCCATCGCTACTACTCGCCCAAGAAGCGCTGGGTTCTGATTGTGAGTTACTCGGCGCAGCTGCTGCTCATTGTTGTGGCTGCGATCATTGTAACGGTCGGCGGTGATGTGAAGAATCAGCTGCATTGGCAAGTCCTGGTCCCCCTAGCTTCTGTTGCGTTTCAATCAAGCGGACAGGCAGTGACATCACGCGCGTTGCAGTTCAACGGGCTGACGAGTGTCGTCCTGACAAGCAACTACTGCGATTTGTTCTCTGACCCCAAACTGTTTGCTTGGGATAACGTTGAAAGGAACAGAAGGATCGGCGCGCCTTTGTTGCTGCTCTTTGGTGCTTGCCTTGGAGGACTTTGGGCACATAGCGGCGTCGGTCTCGCAGGCGCCTTGTGGACTGCGGTCGGCCTTAAGGCAATCATTGTTGTTGCATGGATCTTCTGGATAGGAGAAAAGGATGAGGACGACTAGTTCTGATAGACGAGGCTCCCGTTTTGGCCCGTGCAAGTTTGCTGTGTTAGAAGGCCTTCTCTTCACTTCACCTGCCGGTGAACAGGCATCACACGTACAGAGGTTCTACTGTTTTCATGGTTTTCGTCATTTCTACACTCATCCCCAACATTTAAAACCACTCGTTTGACTTCCTGCGCGTTCACCAAGGATCCAGCTGTCATGGCTACCGACATTGAAGATCTGCTCTCTACCACCGGCCCTGCTCTTGTCAGCTTCCGCTTATTCTCGAGACTTCCAATCAACCTCCGCGCTCTCATTTTGTTTCATGCTGCGCCCGCACCACGTGCACGCTTCCTCGAGCTATACGGCTTCGCGTCACCCAACTTCAATCCCCGTATCAGGTACATCCCTCGACTGCCTCCACTCTTCGCCGTTTCGCACGAGACGCGCAGCTTTAGCATCGCGCACGAAAGGGGAACACTCGCCCACCTCTTCGCCACTTCTAAGCCAGAGAATACCTTCTACATCAATTTCGAACGCGACATCGTATTCCTGTCCTCGCGTTTCACTCCCTCTGGGAAGAGCACGGAGACCTCTAGGCTGCGGGAATTGAGTTCGCTGCTGAGCCCTGCATTTCTATCTCAATTGCGCAGAATCGTTGTGACGTACTCCAGCCTTGACAACTACTCAGAATCGTCCATCGGCGAGGTGTTGCTTGACTACCATGGCTTGGAGACATTGTATGTCGCCATGTGCGATTGGTGGAGCGATAGACGCGTCAGGACCAGGTTGAGACGGGGAAAGCCAATGGAGGGTAATGTCAAGTTCAAGATCGAGGCCGAGATGAGGCTTGCTGAGAGCGAGGAGACGGAGGATGAAGATGAGAGTGCTTCAGACTATGAAGCAAGGACCTTGGACAGGGCGAGAAGGCGGGTCGTCGAGTGTGAGTTGAGGCTCGATGAGTAGTTACAGAGCGGGCGAAGTCTTGGTACCTGCAGACGTCTCCAGGACCTGTCCTAGTCCATCGAGCTTGTTTGGAGAACTACGGACTACCCTGACTCGCAATTTCCCTGGCCATTCGCCTAAAGCTAAGTCAGATAGCGACTGACCCACGCAATTTAGCAGTTGCGTTAAGGATAAGTGTACCTGTATTATGCTGAATGTTTATTTACACTCTCCATCTTACAAACTTGATGCCAGGGCGATATTGAAGATGTTCGGATGTTCAGACAACTATCTGCGTTCGCTCCCACAGAATCTTCCTGACTTTTAATGAAGACGTACTGGAGTGTCAAATCGATCCTCACGCTAGATAGCCAGCCTCTTTCCGGTACTATGACAACCGTTTGCCTATCTACAAAGTGCCAGTCACAATGGGTCAGAAAACCCTGCTTCAGACCATTTCGGCTGCTCCGCTGTATCCACCAACGACAGTCAACCGTCTACGCCTCATCTTGGCATCTGGCTGGCTCTTGATAGGGACAGCAGCAAAATGAGTACCACAATGTCCTTTGCCAAGCCATCCCGCGGACTTGGCTATGGGTCTGGCTTAGCATTCTGCCGTGCTACCAAATGGAGATATTATGTGTGGAGACGAATGTGAACATTTAATCCATAGGAAGCAGCTCATCCTCACCTCAAGGCTCACACAAACCCTCGAACCGTTAAGTCTCTCGTTTCACACTCCTGAAACCCTACAATCATTACAACATACCAGTGCAACAACAGACCAAGATGAAGGTTTCCGCTATCATTCTCACGATTGCAGCGGTCGCTGTGGCCCAGACCACCTACACTGCGACCGGCGTTGGATGTGAAGCTCACGATGATCACTGGTAGGCTACTATCAGTCGGGATATCGGACCAAACTGACAAAGAGCCAGGCACTGTCCCGCTGGCGTTGCTGAGCCTACTACCGCACCCGCCGCTCAGGCTTCAGTCGATACTGTCTCCGCTACTGCCAGTGGTGTGTGTGAGCCTCATGATGACCACTGGTAAGACTTCAGCTGGGACAGAAAAGGTTAAGATGTCTAACAGCAATCAGGCACTGCCCATCCGGCGTAGCTGAGCCTACCTACGCTCCCTCAGCAGCTCCCGCCGTCACATCACCTGTCTCTGGTACCATCACAGCTGTCCCCGCTGCATCTGTATCCGCTTCTCACAGCCACGATGACGATGATCATGATGATGATCACTCACACGCTGTCACTGCCTCTACCTGCGAACCACACGGCGACCACTGGCACTGCCCATCTGGTGTTGCCGAGCCCACTACCGCCCCTGCTCAGACTCTTTCCACTTCCAGGGCTCCAACAGCGAGCAATGCGGGTGCCGCTTCTGGATCCGCAAGCACATCTCTTGCCCAGGCAACTGGTGCCGCGTCCGCTGTCGGTGCCAGCCAACACGGTCTTGCAGCCATCGTCCTTGGCGCAATCGGTGCTTTTTTCTTTTAGACTTGCAGGGTACGTGTCGGGGCTCTTTTCCGAAGATCTGATACCTTGGAACGACGGGCTGTATATGAGGGCAGTGTAACGCACCACGATAGGTGATGATGAGGGATACAGGGCGTTTGATACCCTTTCTACCAGCCTTTGGAGAGCTGTTTATATGGAAGAATTCAATGGCTACTACGAAGTACTGTCTCCTGTGCTCACTTTGTGCCGTGTCGCAAAAGGAGTGCAGCTTGTAGCCAAGTATTCCCACTCTTGGCAAGTCCATCAAGGTACTCATGCAGCCTCTGTGATCCACTCTCTCGAGAAACTAGGTATTCTACACGTAAATTCGCATTTTCATGCAGCAGCGTGGTATGGCACTGCCGTACTGACACATGGAGTGGTTTTGATCTCTCACGATACAGCGCATATATGCTGCCACTTGTCCACCAGCAGGTTAGAACTCGCTGCAGTCCGGTGACCTGGAACCGTACAATATCAAATGTGATTTGCGATTATTTTGCCATATTATACAACCCGACTCGCAGCGACACTTTGCTTCTGGATCTGCATATGGACCTGAGATTAACTATTGAATCTTTCTCAGAAACCTTTTACGAGCGGTGCTTTCCTCACAGCAGTGTTTCGCGGCCACACGCATCAACAATTTAGCTGAGGTTCAGCTCGAAATCGTGCTCAAAAGCGCCACCAGACGTGTACTTGTCCAGACCCGAGATCTTCAGCACACCGCCATGGAACGACATAGCCAGATCGGAACAATCGCGTGGCTTGCCGCCAGAGTTAAGTGAAGCATGCTTTGGCTGGGTCTTGAGTCCAGCGATGGTGACGCTGCTCAGCGCAGGAGGGCTGTGAAAGTCGCCGTGAGACGTAAAAGAGAGGCAATTGTTGCTATACGAGAACTGAGTGCGTTCATTAGTATGGAAAACTAGTTTTTATGAGTAGTATTCGGACTGACCTGGACCAAGCGAGTTGCGTTCGGCTGCAAACTCTCACCATCATCGAGGTACAAGTCGCCTGTAGCTGTGTTGTCGCTGCCGAGTGCTACCAAAAGACTGTAGGGCGTCTTCCTGGTCTCAGCTGTTGTCAACTTTGGCTCCTGCAGCACAAGGATAGAATCACCCCTGACGTGCACATTGATGTGCTCAAGAGGTGCTTGCAGGGTGACGTTCTCGCCGGGTTGAGCATCAACCTCAGCAAGCGTGTACCAGTCGTACCATCGCTCTCCATCGCCAATGCCGGGGAACACACCTTGGACGGTCTCAACGTTCGGCACAAGGACAGGAGTGACCAAAATGGATGGCCCCAGTAGAAACTGGGTATCAGTTCCACGAAGGGATTCATCATTAGGGAACTCCCACGCTAGCGCACGCATGACAGTCTCGCCTTTTGTGTGAGCATGGTAGAAGAGTGTGTACATGTATCCGAGCAGGCTGTAGCGCACAGTCATCGCCCGGCGAGACGCCTCAGCAACAGAAGACCATCTGTATGCTTCCTGGCCTATGGTTGCTTTGACGTTGTGGTTGCGGTAGAACGGAAAGAAGGCGCTGAGCTCCATCCAGCGGGAGCAGAGCTGGAAGTCAGTGTTACGAGCGAAACCGCACGTGTCGGCTCCGAACATGGGAATTCCGGACATCATCATCGTGAAAGCCTGGGAGATAGACAAGAACATACTACCCCAGGTACTTGTGTTGTCTCCTCCCCAATGGCTGGTGGTCTTGCCGCTGCCAGCAAACACACTGCGTCCGACAGTGAAGGGTCTGCGACCAGGGAATAGCTCCAGTAGGGCGTGATAAGTTGCATTTGAGATTTGTAGGCCGAAGAGATTATGCATCTCATATTCAGTGGTATTATACTGGTCATTGTGTGTCGCATTAGGGGCGATGGCGCTCTTACCAAGCGCATGTCCGGATTGGATGTGATTGATGACATAGGGTGGGTAGTTGAGGTTACGTACACCGGGCGTTGGCTCTGTCCTTCCCTGAGTCGTCGTAGTGGCAGCTGGCAAGATTGGGGACGCAGAGAGCGCCGATGCCTGTGATGCAGCCGCTGCAGTAGCAGAGGCGGCTTCGGTGGCGTTGGTTACATTGAAGCCATCCGGATAATTGTAGTCGAATGTGAGTGGATCACCGGGTAGGAGAAACGGGGGGTGCGTAGGGTTCTCAGTGAGACGCCCGTTGCCACACGAGCCAGCGCAGAAGGACGCAGCCTCGCTCAGATCAATCCAGATGCCGTCAAATGGAGTCCCTTTGTGCCACTGGACAATCTCATTGGTCCACCATGCTTGGGAAGTGGGAACGAGCCAGTCTGCCCAGACGCTAAAGCCTGGCCAGCCATTGCCATAGTAAAAGTCGCCTGAAGGAAAGATTAGAGAGAGTCAAAAGTATCACTCAGAAGGGGTATTACCTGTCGTGGGGTCTCGAATGTATGTCTGTAGGGATGCACCTCGCTCATAAGGTGCGTATTCGTCACTCGCATTGTTTGGATTGGAGACGTAGATGTTGCTGTCTATGATAGGCACGTAGTATTGGCCGTTAGCATGCAGACTTTGGATGAAGTTAGAAAATTCGGGTAACGGATATGTGACTTCGTTGTTGGTAAAGTCGCGGTACAGGTCGTAGATGTCAAGGTCGTTCCACAAGCACTCTAGCGGAACGTTGGCCTGGCGGTAGCCGTCTACGACGTCCTGGACAACAGAGATGTTTTCATAGCCCCAGCGAGCTTGGTGGAAGCCGAAAGTCCAGTACATCTAAGCACAATTAGTTGAGCCGTGTGACCAACCAACACTCTGGCTGACCTGTAAAGCTGGCGTGCCGATACAGCCGACTTGAAACTGAGAAATGGTCGTGAGAGCGCTTGAGCTGCCATCATCTTTCTGGCCGCTGAGGAAGTAAAGATCAAAGCTCCCACCAAGAGTGCGATATGCGATGGTGTTTGCACGAAGCAGCCATTCTTGGCCATGAGCTGCAACAAAGTAAGGGAACCGATTAAAATCAGCTTCGGGATGATCATACCATTGCGAGCATACATGCCATGAGCTGTGGTATCTGCGCCATGCTGGCCATAGCGAGTCTCCTGGTAGAAGGGTATTACACCATATGCATTGCCATCCACGGGGTTTCCGGCATCTACGGCATAGAATGTCTGCGTGTGATTTGTGCCCAAGCGAAAGTCATGAATGTTCTCTGCGAGGCCGTAAACGTTATAGTCCTATCGCGAGATTGTTAGCCCGAATGTTCTCCAATGATCGTAAATACTGACATCGACCATGTTCGTAATAAGCTCAAGAAACTGATCCTCGTAAACAATGACATGTCCGTACGTCGAGAAGAGCTCCTCTCCAGTACTGACGCGCGAAACCTTGAACTGGAAGGAAGGATCGTTGCTCCACGCAAAAGCAAGATCGCTGCTCTTCGCATTGGTCTTGCCATCCCATTCAGGCTGATCGACCAGGTTCGCCGGAAGAATGTACTGTGAGCTATTCGCAGGTGCTATGTGCTTAGGATAGATGCGGACATTGAGACGTTCTTTCGCTTGATATGATACTTCCAGAATCAGGTCTGCAATGTCGTTACCGAAAGCTTGACAATTGGCTCCGGCGATAGTCAGTTCTGCTGAGAAACCATGGTCGTTCTCAGCGACGTTAGAAGCTTTGTAGCCGGGGCACGCCTGAGAGTCCGGGGCGCTGTCATCGTAGATCGTGGGAGTCAGGCTAGGCAGAGCATTGATCTGGGGCGAGAGAGTTGGAATGACCCGCTCTGTTCCAGAGGGAGCAAGACTTTGAGCTGGTTTTGTTAAAATTGAGGTTCAGCGTTCTTCCTTTCACATGAGGAAGCATACCGATCGCGAAGCCAGTGAGCATTGCCGCCGAGACAGCAGCTTGAAGGAACCTCATGTTGACCTACGAGGTTCGGTGCTTGGCCATCAAACGTCCGAAGCTTGGTAAGTCTTGTACTCGACTACACGCTCTGTATTTAAGCTCATGAGTTCAAGCCTTCGTACCACAATACCTTGCGGGGTACCACAGTCTCGAGCTTGAACATCTCCACATGATCATAAGCCGCACTTGCAGCTGTAGCGGAGCGTACCCCGTCAACGACAGCAGGATGCTTGTCAGATCGCCAGGAACCGTTCGCGATCCGATCCACACGGGAAGCGTACCGGCGTACCTAAATGCGGGGTTGACTGGGGTACAGATGCATGTTTGACATCACGAGTTGTAGACCGAGAATCCGACCGATGCTTGATGAACAAACCATGCAGGATATGACCTCAAGGCTCAGTCCCGGACCTCGCAACGAATGGAAATAGCACAAAGGGGGCGCAAACCCGGCCTCTGGTATGGGAATTGTTGAGACTAGTTGCAGAAGCGGCTGCCGCAAGGTGAGGGGAACAGCTGGACAGACACACCTTCAGTACGATGAAAACCTGTTCTGTAGGTAGCAGTAATGATCAGTGGAAGCGAGGTGTTGATGCTGCGGAAGTATCCAATAATGACTGGGAAATAACGCGACTAGTACACGCTAAGAATGGGGCTAGTGTAGGAACACTTTTTACGGGCATCTGCAGTAGAACTTGCTTCAGAAATATGCCTGAATTCCTGAATTGACTATGAAGCAGGGGATAGCGAGGTTCAAATTCTTGTCGGTCAAACGGTACTCAAATGCTGCGAATGCTGCCGAAACATTCACCGCTCCTGAAGCCCCAGTGCAGCATTTGAACTCCACTCTTGTAAACGGGCTACCTGCCGAACCCCCTCAGGACGTTGCGGTCCTGTGTACGACAAGCTAATAGTATCTGTCTCAAGCGGTCAAGGTCGTAGACAGCACGGTTTTGCTGCAGATGTAACACTGCTGCTTTACGACCATTGGAGATGGATCTCTCTTTGTCAGGATGAGTATGCCACACAAACCAAAGTGCAGAGAGTGAGGTGTGCGGTAAGTAATGGGACGCCATGTTTAACGGCCTTTGACCAATACGAAACTCGTTAGATATTGTGAAAAGCAGAAGATAGGTCAATGTTCCAGTGCATAATTGTATTTCGTCTAGACAATCAGCTCACCAACCCCAGGAGTCGCGTCACCTACTCGCTTGCCAAGCTCAAACGCCAAAACGGTGTGATCGGTGTAGTACATCATGACTCTCCACCTTCGATTCCTAGGCTTCTCATCACGCATTGCAGCAGCGCCTTCATCATCCTCACCATCTTCACCGGGCGTGTCTAGCATACCTTGAACAGGTCCGGCCGCAACGCCTATCAGCCTTGCCCCCTGAACATCGCAGATCTGGTTCTTGTCGTCATTTGCAAATGGCAGCACGTACTCGAGGTGAAAACTGTATTGTGGTCGTGATTTGGAGCTTTGGCTTGACTTGGTTAGGCTGAAGATGCCAGCGCGGCCGTTTGGTGAGGCAATAATAAAGACGCCGAGTTCAGGAATCTGTGTGGTGTAACAGTGTCGATCATGCGACCCGGGGATGAACGGGAAAAGGCTCCGCCGTTCGTCTGTGTGAAGCGGTCGTCGAATGGTGACAATAGGGTCCAAGTGGTCGCCGGCGTAATCGAGAGGCCGTTGGTAGAGGTGTACATCCTCTTTGGTGACGATGAGAAGCGGCGACGTAATATGCGGCTGTTTCTATCAGTCGTGCTTCGATTTACGATGTTGCTCTACTGACCTGCCTTGCTAGAGTGAAAGCTGTTGTTACTTCACAGTACGCTCGGGCCGGCTGTATTGCATTCGCGAAGGCCATTTGTGCTTGTGCAGTCGACGGTATGAACAACTCGTCATCACTCCCGCTCTCGTCATCGTCCCAAATGATAGTTGCGGTGCTGCTAGGCGGCTGGAACCACACCCCAAACGCATTTATGCCATTTCCCGATATCTGAGTAGGTGGCAGATACGTTGCTGGTTCAGCATGGGACATGTTTGCATCGTCACTAGGAACTTGACCAACCACGTCCACTGTCGTTGTTTGAGAGGCCGCAGATGTTTCCTCGGCTACTGTTCCAATATCGACAGCCTCAGCATTTGACTGTTCGATGCTTGGAGACCCCGGAGATGCTGGTGATTGAGACCCGCTGTCGTGAGTGCTGTCGTGAGTAAAATGTGACTCGGCGTCTGAGATATCCATCTCGCTCACTTCTTCCTCTTCGGATATGTGGTGGGCAGCAACTTCAGGCTCGGGATAGCCCTTGCGACCCCTTACACTGAATCGGCTCTTACATGCGCTGATGTCCTGTATGTATGGTAGAGGATGGTCTTGGTGCAATGGTAGCGCCGAGGCTTGCAACGATGGGTCTTCGTATGCGGTGCTCGCATCTAAAAACATGTTACTCCAGATTGCATGAGGAAAGTTGCTGGGCCTGAGACAAGCGCAACTTCCTGGGTTGTGCTTCGGCGCCTTGGTAGGATCTTTGACGCTTGCGCAAAAGCCGAGTCGAATGATTCGGACAGATGTCTGTGGATGGTGTAAGTCCCATATCAAGGTCTCTCCATTGATAGAGCAACTTGAGAGCCACCGCCCAATAGGGTCATCGCCGCCGTTGTTGAAGGAAACAGAAGGGACATTTTGTCGCGCAGAAAGCGTGATGACATGGTCTTGTCGCCGCGGAGAAGGGAAGTCAGCTGGATCATCTTCATCGAAACAATTTTCAAAATCCAAGTCAGACGAGACAGATGAATCGTCCGCGGAGTGGCCGGGTTGCGCCAATGCATAAGCGATGACAGTGACTTTGTGGGTATTGGCGCTGATTGCAATCATTCGGGCCTCGTTATGGATGGCCAAGCCCCAAGCGCTAGCTCCAACATTGCGGTGCAGGAAGGTTCTTACGGGTTCCTCCATTGAGAATCCGCCATCGTGATTTGAGGAGTTCCTTCGCTTGTGGACGACACGGTGAATTTCCTCGGCACGATAGCCGATGACATCGCCATCGTCACATGTGATGAGGATGATCTCGTCCTGTCCGAGGTAGTCCACATGCAGCCTTGTGATGGAGTGAGAGTCCTCGTGGTCGATCCCTGGCTCCAGATATGGTGAAGTTGTTGGTGGATAGAGTATCAACTCCGGCTCGCCTGGGATTGACTGGTCCGGGAACAATGGCTGGAAGACATGAACCGCATCATTGCACGCAACAAAGTAGAAATTGTGGCTTCTCGACAGTGCAGTAAGGTCACAGCGCCAGGCTTTGATCTGGGGCTGCTCATGACGGTCGGGGAACTGCCGAGGTCAGTCCTTCGATGAACCGCGATGAAACGATTGATTGCAAGCTATGACCATGAGCTTACCCTTTTGTAACCCCGTTGTACGCTGGTTGCGGTACACGAGATGTATTTTGACATCCTGAGCGCACATTGCTATGGCTTTGAGGCGGCTGCAATGGGCGTGATAGTTCCGCGAGTATTTTGGTGAGGTGAGGAGAAGGAGCGTGACGTCTCTAGCGTCAAACTTTGACTCCTGATTGGGCTCGCCCACGTACTGTTCCAATCACTATCTGTCGTACTGCAAGAACACATCAGAGGGATGTTGGAACGTTCAGCGGTTAAAGATCGCGGGCCAGGTGATGGAGATGAAAGGATCTTGACGGTTTGACAAATCATGCATGCGCTCTATTAAAATAATGCTGTGATCTAAATCCGTCGACGAGCTTCGACGTTGCAATAGCATTCCAACGCTTTTTCTCAGATGTATAACATTGCTTCAAATCCAGTATATGGGCCCAGCAGATGCTCTGTTGGCTAGATCGGGCGACCGAACGCCGTCTAGTGCTTTGCAGTGACCTTGTCGCCGGTGAGCTTCTCGACTGCCTCCTTCGCACTGCATTCACGTTAGTAAGATTGAGAGGGCAGATGTAATATGGAGGGTACGTACACATCACCAAGGGCTACCATGCAGACGGTCTGCCAGATACCGAGACCGATTCGGGGAGTGACACCGCGGTAAAGACCCTTGAGACCGTTGTTGGAGTAGATGTACTTGGCTGCGGAGGCGACATTCAGGTTCTTGGGGCGGTTGGGGTCGACAGTCTTGGACTGGAGCTCTACGCGGATGACCTCGATGGGCTGATTCCACGCGCTCAAACCACCACCGACGGCGGAAGCAGTGATCTTCTCAATGACGCTCAGCTTCTCGCCGCCCTCCTTGCCAGTGACCCTTCGAATCCCAGTCTCAGCAACACGAGACAGACCGAAGCGCGAACCCCAGTTTGTGACTTGGCGCACAGCGACGGCGTTGACACCGCGGTTGATACCACGGATACCCTCGGTGCGCCAGATCTGCATGAATGTCTCGATGGTCGTTGGGGGCTTGCCGCCGGCCGCTGCGACCTTGTGCTTTGTAATCTCGACTGTCTTCATGCAGGTGCAGAAGCCCATGGTGGCGTAGGCTTGCGCCAGACCGCCCGTCATTCCACCAGAGATACCGGCAACAAAGTCAGGCGCACCGAACGACTTGGCGTAGAACTCGGCCTCGGATGCGACGAAGAGCAGGACGGCACCCTTTGTGGAGGCTTCGATCCAGGCCCATGGAATGAGACCCTGGTAGACTGTTGTTGACGACTGTGTCAGCGCGCAGTTCCACCTACATGTCCAGACGGTACATTGATCGACTCACAGCCATAGACTCCACCTCGGCTCCAGACGCGGCCAATGGCGCCTGCCATGCCCTCAGACCTATTGGCAGCCATGGTTGTCTTGACGACCTCCAAAGGCTGGCCCAGAGTCGTTACTTCGAACAAGTTGAGACCAGCACCGACTGCGCGCACGTTAGCTTGACCGCCCTCACTATACAGTGGGTGTGCACTCACGCAGCAGGTTGCTGAACTTGACGGGCTTCTTCTCGAGCCTGGGAGGCCCGTCGGCCATGGTTGGCACGCCGGTGGGAGGTGTGGAGCTCATCTCTGGGGGTTTGTCTTATCGAAGGTATGGGCCGGACCAAGGCTGGAGGGTGCTTCGTCGCAAAGGGGAGAGTGAGTGACGAGGAGAGAAACGAGTGCCAGCGTGAGGAAAAGCAACGGGGACGGGGACACTGCGTAAGCTCTCTGATGGTCAAAGTGTCGGTATCTAGTCTTACTATGCCGGTGCTGTCCTGGTGTCCAGTAGTGCTGGGGGTGGGTCGTGTCCCTGCGGCTGCTTGCTTGTCGGCGATCTTGGCTGACTTCCGAGCTGCGGCGGCTCGAAACGGTGAGGCTTGCGACTATCTTGACTGGCACACAGGGCAAAGAGAAAGTTTACGTGAGATCGAGCCTGTGCGGTTCTTGCATTAGCATTTACAGTCACTGTCAGTTCAGCACTGGTGTCTGAATCAACTGCCACGCTGAACCGCGCCGACTGCGCTTCCTCTTCTGCTCACGGCCGTGGACTTGAAGGCCACCTTGTACCTGTCGGAGCTGGTAGCCCGCGTCGCGCTCCTAGTGGGCCAAGCAAGTCGAGCAACCCGTGCGCACAGCTTCTCAACAATGCCGCAGCACTCCCGCGGCTCCCAACACGCCAACAAATATGTCTGTGTAGCACCTAGCCCAACACTGATGCACTGGCGGTCCGTGCTACCGTCTGGCCGTGTGTGTACACAGTACGATCATCGACTGTCGATTCTCTGAACGTATGGATGTGTTTGATGTGTTTGATGTGTTGATGTTTTGATGTTTTGATGTTGGTTCAGTGTGTGCTAGTCAGTAGCCGCGGCATTTGATTCTCATTCACCAAATAATCACAGTCCAACTCATCGTCATCACCTTCGTACAGCGTTAGACATGGTATTGTGGCAAGTCGTTTACTAAAAGGTATACTGAAGCAGAGACATCCAAGGCTATGATGCTTGCTAAGACACCGAATGCACCAAATCCTTATCCCTACAATCCCAATCTAGATAGTACACAGGCGTCTCTTGACATGTCAAAAAACTCCTTACATCGTTCCTCAACGGCCGCGCAAATCATGGCTACATATCTACAACTTGGCGCCAACCAGCTTGGCGTAGGCCTCGGTGGAGAAGGACTTGGGGCGCTCGATGGGCGCACCGACGGCACGGTCGATGATGAGCTGGGGCAGGACACCGAGAGCACGCGACACACCGAAGAGAACGGTGTAGTAGTTCTGCTCGGTGAGGCCGTAGTACTGGAGGAGCACACCGGAGTGGGCGTCGACGTTGGGGTAGGGGTTCTTGGTCTTGCCGTGCTCGGTGAGGACGCCAGGGGCGATCTTGTAGACCTGGCTGACGAGCTTGAACATGGGGTCGTCGGGCAGGTGCTTCTGGGCGAACTCGCGCTGGGAGACGTAACGGGGGTCAGTCTTGCGGAGAACGGCGTGGCCGTAACCGGGGACGACCTGGCCGGCCTTGAGGGTGGACCAGAGGTACTCCTTGATGGCCTCGTCGCTGAGGTCGTTGCCAATGGCCTTCTTCATCTTCTGGAGCCAGACAAGGACCTCCTGGTTAGCCAGACCGTGGAGAGGACCGGCAAGACCGTTGAGACCAGCGGCCAGGGAGAGGTAGGGGGAGGAGAGAGCGGAACCGACCAAGTGGGTGGTGTGGGCAGAGACGTTGCCACCCTCGTGATCAGTGTGGATGGTCAGGTACAGACGCATCAGCTCGACAAAGTCGGCGTTGTCGGCAAAGCCGAGCTGGTTGGCCAAGTTGTACGAGTAGTCCTTGTCCTTCTGGACAGGGGCGACCTTGCCGTCCTTGTAGACGTTGCGGAAGATCTTGGCGGCAATGGTGGGGAGACGGGCAATGAGGTTCATCGAGTCCTCAAAGGTGTGCTCCCAGTACTGCGACTTGTGGATGCCCTTGGCGTAGGCCTTGGCGAACTCGGACTCGTGCTCGAGAGCAGTGACGGCGAGCGAGAACTGGGCCATGGGGTGAAGGTCGCTGGGGCAGCGGTCGATGAGCTCCTCGACGAACTTGGGGACGGCCGAGCGGGCAGCCCACTCGGCGGAGAGGTCGCGGACCTGCTGCTCAGAGGGGACCTCGCCGGTGAGGAGGAGCCAGAAGAGACCCTCGGGGAGAGGCTCCTGGCCGCCGGGGGCCTTGGGGAGGAGCTGCTGGCACTCGGGGATGGTCTTGCCGCGGAAACGGATGCCCTCCTCCGAGTCGAGGACGGAGCCTTCCCAGACGAGCGACTTGATGCCACGGGCACCGCCGTAGACCTGGTCGAGGGTGACCTCGCCGATGACCTTGTTGCCGTGTTCCCTGTGATGCAATGTCAATGGCTGTTGTTGTTGTTGTTGTTGTTGTTGTTGTTGTTGTTGTTGTTGCTGCTGCTGCTGCTGCTGCTGCTGCTGCGACTATCGCGGCCATGGCGGAGGCCGGCGGGATAAGCTGTGGACGTACTTGCGGAGCTTCTTGATCTTCTCAATCTCGCCGGGCAGCTTGGCGGCAAATGTCTCCTTCAGAGACTGCAATTGGGTGTCGTTAGCGATGGATTCCAGGACAGTGGGAGCTTGTTGGGGCTGGCGCATACAGTGGTCTTGGACGAGTAGGCGCGGGCGCCGGTGAAGGCAGCCTGCCTCATGGGGGCGGCGGCGCGGAGAGCGCTCTGGCTCAGACGAAGTGCGGAGGCCATTGTTTTGGTGATGAGGGGTGGAAGATGACAGCACGTCAAGATGGTCGGAGGAAATGGCGGGTGGATGCGACCTTAAGAAGAGGCTGAGAAAATATCATAGCGCTCTCATCCATCCAAAACCGCCTAGCCGGAAGCGTTGCCATGACCGGGTCTTCCCTCGGCACTCTCTCGTTCGAAGGGAACGGTAGGATGACAATAGACATTGCATTTTCCACGCCATGTATATTGCAGGTCGAAATACTCAATGGGCATCATCGCTCGCTGGTGTCTCTTGGTTGCTCACGCAGCCCTACCTCGGCCCCATTTTCGTAGCTCTAAACACAGCTTGAAGCAGCTGCACATTGTTGGTGCCAACTTCGTAGGTGGATGCGTGGATGCGCGTAACGCGCCCCAACAATCTGACTCGGAATGTCTCGCACACCATCCTGCGCCAACGTGCAGCCATCTTCCAACCCATTTCGCTGTAACCATATGTGGCTCCTCCACAGCTCTGAGTGGGGGTTCCATGACGAGCTTGCCGTCTGATGGCTGTATGGTTGAACATAACATGGAGGGGCTTCGGTGCCCTCCTCATCATTGTTGAAGTACCACGTTTGACTGGCTCATACATTATTTCACGCAAATTCTACACTTCCATATTCTGGAGCTCAGACAACGAAGCAATTGCATCATCGAGCCTGTTCTAGTAGCTTTTGGACTACAGCTATGCTTTCTGCAAGGCCATAGTACCGGTATTGAAGCTTCTGCACCGACATACGTCACGTGGCATGCTTAGCGTGGCTTGCTCAAACTCGTAACTCGGCACGGAAGGACCGTTTTCTGCCACTGCATCCAATTCCCGCTCTGCGCGCTTGAATAGACCAGCAACCGCGCCTGCAACTTCTCCGCTACCTTTTCTGATAACTCTTCAGGTAGCTGCGACTGTCCAACTCTCGCACGTGAAAAAAGCCGCGCAGGACACTGCTCTCACCGCGTGGTCGCGTAGAAGATCCTCCAGCTCGGCTCAAACACAGCGTATCCACCCACCAGACTCTCTGAACCAGTTGCTGAATTGCGCTTTGCTCCATCAACTGCGTGTTGGTCTTGCACTCTTCGTACACCTTAGACTGCCCAAGCACGGATTCTGACCAGCGGTCTCGGGTACAGTTTGCGTGTCTTGCCATCGACCACACTGCAAGTTCTCTGCACACACCCACCGAGAATTCTCTTTTCTACCACCATTCTCTTTCGATACACTAAACATAAGCATGGCAGCAATGGGTGAGCTGGAGACGCTGTTGCAGTCGCTCCAGGCCCTCAAGGCACCTGGCGTAACACCCACCAAGGTCAAGGCCATCACCGCCATCTGCGTAGAGAACATTCAGGTATGCTGGCTATCGAGTCCTTTCGGGCGCATGTCGTCTCTCGCTTCCCTGCGCCTTTACTAAGTTCTCCTCTCCCCTCTAGTCCGACTCGACCATCATCCAGAAGATCCTCCAGCAGCTGCAAAACAGCCCCGCAACACACAAGCTCGGTGTCCTATACGTCGTAGATTCTGTCACTCGACAGTGGGTAGAGAAGGCCAAGGCAGCCGGGCAAACAGTGTCTCGCAGTGCGGCGCCTGGAACGTATGCCGCAGGAGTGCAGAAAATGACGGACGTGCTGCCCGCCGTGATGAACGATCTCGTCCAACATGCACCTAATGCTCAGAAGGACAAGATCACAAAGCTCCTTGACATTTGGCAACGCGGACAGACATTTCCTCTAGACATGCTTGCCACATTCAAACATCAGCTAAACGGCACTCAGCAGAGTAAGTCTGTCTCTCCTCTTCCGTCAGCATGCCTAATGGCTCTCCAAACAGACGCCCCCGCGGCCCCTAAGAGCCCACACAAGGGCAACAACACTGTGCCAGCTTCCCGGCCTTATACTAACACACAGCATACGGCCGCTCCCGTTGTCCCTCCAACCGTTGTGCAGAACCCCCAGGATCACGGCGCTCTCCTCACAGCGCTCACCGCCTTTGGACAGCAAAGTGGTCAGACTAACGCAGCAGCCCCTGCTCTTCCTTTTCTTCAGAACTTGGTGCCACCACCTCCTCCGCCAGGGTTTGTGCCACCTCCTCCACCAGCAAACGTGCAGCCTGCTATGCCACCCCCGCCACCAGCCGGTATGAACGATTTGGCCAATCAGATATTGCAAGCTATGAGTGCAGGTTCGATTGCGCCAGATCAGGCCATTCAGGTACTAAATGCTTTGGCTGTAGCACAGAATGGAGGGGCATCCTTGCCACTCGCACAGCCCCCGCTTGCACCTCAAGCTCAAGCGCAAGCGCCTGCGCAGCTAGCTGCACAGAATGGTAGTTCACAGCAGCGCTTTGAGCATAACGATACAAAGATGAGAGACCGTAGCAGATCACCTGACTATCAGCATGGCGCATCTCCCAATCGTAGAACACCACCCAACCGCCGGGAAAGTCCTGTGTACGGTGCCTACGACCCTAACGCAGCTGTTGATGGTAGCTCGAGCCGCTCCGATCGTAATGATCGTAGTCGCGGTCGTGGTAAGGCCCGAGGCGGACGCAATGATCGTAATGAGTACCGCCAGCGAACGCCGCCTGCGCAGCGTCGACAGGCGAGTCCACCTAGAAACGTATATGGTCAGTCACGTTATATCGAATGGGACCAGAGTCTGCCACGCGATCACATCAGAGTTCTTAGTCGTACCTTGTTTGTAGGCGGTGCGGGCGGGACCGAGGGTGAGATTCGAACCATCTTCAGCCGCTTTGGTAGGGTCCAGACGTGCATTGTGAACCAGGACAAGCGACACGCTTTTGTCAAGATGTTGACTCGACCTGACGCTGTTGCTGCCAAAGAAGGCATGGATAATCTGCAAGATCCTGTAGCGCAGTCGAAAGCTCGACAGGTAGGTGGCCCGTTAAGCCAAGGCAAGTACTATAGCTAACACGTCTAGACTCGCTGGGGAGTTGGTTTCGGGCCGCGCGACTGCAGCGACTACGGTAGTGGCATCAGCGTGATTCCCATCTCACGATTGACGGATGCTGATCGCAAGTGGGCTTTGACGGCAGAGCATGGGGGAACAGGCGGACGAGCGCTCGAAGGTGGGATGGTGCTCGAAGAACCCGACATTGAGATTGGTGCAGGTGTTTCTTCCAAAGGTAAGGCAGAGTCGGTGTGGAGAGGGACGGCCAATGGCTAATATGAAAGCAGCTATCAGCCGGCGAGTACCGACAGACGGCGGGCGTGGCGGGCGGGGCGGCTTCGGTGGCCGAGGGGGATTCGACAACGGACCAAAGTCTCGCAAGCAAGAGCAGCAGCAGCAGCAGCAGCAGCAGCAGCAACAACAACAACAGCAACAGCAACAGCAACAACAACAACGTGCAGCTCATGACCCGCGCCATATTTCGCCACGGGGTGAGCAGGGTGTTGCGGTGCCGCCAGCTGTTCCTGGATTTGGGTTTCAGCTACCTGGGTTCCAAGCTCGGTGATGGGTGCTGTAGAGGTGGATTGTCACGATTGATTGCATAGCGCTGGCGTTGCGGAGTGTAGGCCTTTGCTTGGGACAGCATGAAGGCAAGTTGGTGGTCAGACATTGTACTATTCAGCAGCAAAAGCATGGCAATATTTGCAGACCTTTGAATTCTGCATCATTTTTAATTGTTTTAAGAGCTGAGTGCTACGTTTTTTTTATAAAGTACTGTGGTGGATGTGTACGGAGAAGAGGTGAGTCTAACAACTAATTGTCATCCCAGGTCAGGTTGAACCTGCCCGGTGCGTTCTGATAGTGCTTGAGGGTCTGGATGACTTGGTCGGCAGTCAAGGCCTCTTTGATGATGCCTGCGTTGCTGGCGCCGACGAAGCCAGCGGTGACGGAGTTTTTGACCCACTCGATGAGGCCCGTCCAGTAGTTGTCAACGTTGTAGACGATGACAGGCATGCTGTGGATGCCCAGCTGATTCCAGGTGGTGACCTCCATGAGCTCTTCAAAGGTGCCGTAGCCACCGCTGAGGGCGACGAAGCCACCGCCAGGCCCACCGTCGATGACCTCGCGCGCCATCATCTGCTTGCGGGTGTGCATGTCCTTGACGACGGTGGTGCGGCCGTAGACGGCCTCGTCGATGCGGTGCGAGGATGGGTTCGAGGGGTCATGGTTCTGCTCAAACTCGACGAGGGGTGCGGGGATGATGCCGTGGACGCTCGAAGGGCCTGACAGGCTGACGAGGGTGCGGGCGACTTCGCCCATGAGGCCGACGGTGCCGCCGCCGTAGACGAGGTTGGTGCCAGACTCGTGCAGGGCCCTGGCAAGCAGACGCGCCGACTCGAGGTGCACGGGCGAGGTGCCGTCAGAGGCGCCGCAGCTAGGGTTGCGCCGTTAGCAAGGTGTGAGGGTGAAGGGGAAGGTGGGGGGAAATAAGCATACAAGACGCAGACGACGGGCTTGGTGGATTTGGATGCAGGCGCAGAGGCAGAGGTGCCGTTGGAGGGGGTTGTGTCTGCCATGGTCGGCGCTGTGGTCAGGATGCTGGTTGTTGGGGCTGGCAATGACTCTTTATAGAGAGAGAGAGACAGACAAAGCTACAGAGAGAGCAGGGGAGAAAGTGAAAGAGAGAGGCCGCCCTTGTGGCGGAGTCGAACAGAAAGTCAAAGGATTGCAGTGACATGTATGCAGCAAAGCACTCGCCGCGTTCGAGTCACCGCATGTTGGGCGTGTGGACGACTCACAGCTGGTAAAGCTTGAGCCTGATGTCACTCTGGATTGTCCAAAGCAGTCAGCGTGCCATCAGCCGCGGCCTCGGTTGGCTGGACCCTGCGCCCGCCGGCGGGGGAAAACAGAACGTACATGGAACGTAGAAGAATGTGGAGGGAGACTTTTCGCAGGAGAGCTACGAGGCTAGGCTGCTCTGAGCTCTTAGCTGCTGCTGCTGCTGCGGACACTGTGACCTCTGACCTCTAACCAGGGCCATCGCGCGCCATCGACTTCCTCCAACACTTTACGGTCCATTTCCTTGCTTGCACTCGCAACACGCAAGCCATGCCTCAAGTACAGCAGGCAGAGGCCCAGGAGGCCGGAGGGCAGAGTGTACGTGCTTGTCATTCACCATCCCATCGTCCCAAGTAAAGCAGTACATCAACACAGACACGCTGACGCCTCTAGTAGATGCTCAAGACAGCCGCGCAGAGCATTGGCATGTTCCTGCTCATCCAGGGCGGCATGAAGTACTTCCTCCAAGCCCCCGCCCCCGCCGCCTCCGTCCCCGGCCAGGCGCACACAGCTTCTCCCAGCGGTGGTGGCGGCGGTGCTGCCGTCTCGATCCCCGCCTGGGAGAACCGCCCACACCAGCTCAACGATGGCGCCGAGTACAGTCGCGTGCCCTGGAACATTGCCCCCATGTGGCAGACGGGCCAGGAGCTTGACATCTCCATGTACATCTCGCCCTCGGTCGCCATGCCCGCCCTCAAGTCCATGCCCCACAGCTCCCTGCTCATCGACGAGAAGAAGTTTGTCTTTGGCGACTACAAGCAGCACAGGGAGATCCACGTCGAGTTCACCGTTCCCCCCGAGGTCCAGCACAACGCCTCTCTGCTCGCCCACTTTTACGTCGGCAAGACAGGCGCCGTGCTGGATCCCACCCAGCCTGGCTACGATCCCTCTACCGCCTACTACTTCATCCGCCCCCTGACCCAGTACCAGCCCAAGAAGAAGATTGCAAAGACCAGGAACCTGCTCAGCGATATGCCGGAGAAGGACCCCGTCGAGACGGAAGACGAGAAGAAGGCGGGCAAGATCATTGCCAACTACTACCACCCAAACTTTACAATCTCCATGATCCCCGACGCCGGCGTCCTCAGCTACCCGCAGATGCAGCCTGGCCCCAGGAAGTTTGTCCAGCTCGAGGCAACGGGCCAACGTGACGCTACCGGCCAGCATGGATGGTACTACCCGATTCTCTACACAAACACCTTCTGGCAGCTCAAAAAGCACATGATCGAGATCAACGACACCGTCACAACCCTGCCCTTGAACGTCAATCTCAACAACCTCGCCCACTGGAAGTTCAACCTCTTCGCTTCGGTTGACGAGAACCTGCGTTCGCAAGCGGCCGCGGCTGCCAGCGGCCAGTCTACTCCAGGCGGCGGTGACGGGTCGGAAATGGAGATGTTCAAGGAGATCCTCATCGACAGCAACTCGTACCTGCTCGCCCTCACCGCCGTTGCCTCTGTCCTCCACATGATCTTCGAGATGCTGGCCTTTAAGAATGACGTCCAGCATTGGCGTAAGAAGAAGGACAACGTCGGTACTTCGGTCCGCACCATCATTGCCAACGTATTTATGCAGACTGTCATCTTCCTATACCTCCTCGACAACAACGACAACACTTCCTGGATGATTCTGTTTGGCCAAGGCATGGGCATCGCCATCGAGGCCTGGAAAATCACAAAAACTGCAAATATTCGCGTCCGCCCCACTGCTCCCGGATCGCTCATCCCTTACACCATCATCCTTGAAGACAAGCACGTCGCGTCCGATATCGAGAAGAAGACCGAGGAATACGACCAGATTGCGTTCAAGTACCTGTACATGGTTGCTGTCCCGCTGCTCATCGCCTACGCCATCTACTCGCTCCTGTACGACACGCATAAGAGCTGGTACTCCTTCATCATCGCCACCCTCGTCGGCTCCGTCTACGCTTACGGCTTCCTGATGATGGTGCCCAGTCTGTACATCAACTATCGCCTCCAATCCGTCGCCCACTTGCCCGGCCGCGCTATGACGTACAAATTCCTCAACACCTTTATCGACGACCTCTTTGCATTCACCATCAAGATGCCTACCCTGCATCGCCTTGCTACGCTGCGCGATGATGTCATCTTCTTCATCTACCTCTTCCAGACTTGGAAGTACAAGACCGATTACACCCGCGTCAATGAATTTGGCCAGGGCGGTGATGATGAGGAGGTAGAGGAGAAGGATGCGAACAGGCCGCTCCAGGCACATCCGGATGGCGATAAAAGCCCCAAGACGCCAAAAGCGGTGGAGAAGGCGGAGGAGAAGGAGGCTATTAAGGCGACGGGTGCTCAGAAGCAGAGCGCGAAGAAGAGGAAGTAAATGTTTCAGCTGCGGCGTAAGGTGCCTTGAAAGTGGTACGGAGGAGCGTCGTGCGTGTACATAGTAAGTAAAATTGAAGATGTTGAAATGCTCGAGATGGTCTGTGTGTTCACTCGGATATTGTCAAAACGTGGATCTGACGATCGGCTGTCTAGTTCGACAACTAGGGACTGCCTCCACGGCCGGGTGCTGTTGTGTCGGGTCAGGCAATGACACCATAGTAAGCACGCTGACAAATGGGGCAGAACATCACCAACCTTGGCATAGTGTTGCAACCTGGACCTGACTTCGCTTTAAACATCGCGGCAGCTTTAGATTCTCTGGAAACAGACTCAACCCTTTGAAACTTACTCATGGCGCACATTCAAGATCAAAAGTTTGTGAGCCTCGGTCTTAATAAGTCCACGTCCAGCAAAGGCGTGGTTAGCTATCACAGAGACCTCTCCAACGCCAATCCTGAGGTCCCGATACTCGTCCTGCTCCATGGCTACCCCAACAGCGCGTATCTCTGGCGCCACATCATCCCTCTGCTCCCCACATCACCTCTCTTTGTCCCAGATCTTCCAGGCTACGGGAACAGCGCTCCCTCGGACGAACACGACAAAGTCAGCGTCGGTAAACGGATTCTAGACGCGCTCAGAGAGCTTCTCAACCCGCCTCAGCACCATCAGAGTGAAGACATCAAGCCCCAGCCTATCATCCTCATTGGCCACGACCGCGGCGCCCGCGTCGCGCACCACTTGCATCTCTCCTCTCCTACGTCACCAGTCTCAGGATTCACGATCACAGGCCTTGCGCTCCTGGATATTGTGCCTACCTTTTCCCAATGGAGCATTGGTGACTCGGCACAAAGCGCAACGGGCTGGTTCCACTGGTCATTTCTGGCGAATACATCGATTGCAGTGCCGATGATCAACGCATATGGCGGTGGGAAGTGGGCAAAGGACATGATCCATAGGTGGGCGGGAAGTAATGAGGCAGGTCTTGCGAAGCTACGTAGTGACCATGCATTAGAGGTGTACTCGTCGTTTTTTGAAAGGGAGTCGGTCGTTGAGGCAACAACATTCGACTATGAAGCTGGCGCGACGACTGATGTGGCCTTTGAACAACGAGCGATTGATGACGGTAGGAGAATCGAGGTCCCTTTCCTGCTAGTATATAGTGGTGGGTTCCTGCCGAAAAGAGCCAAGAAGCCTATTCTCGATGTGTGGAGTCAGCCGTGGAGCGCAGGGCCGCATTTGATCACTGAGTTTGCGATTGGTGAAGGAGTGGGCCATTTCGTGAGTGAGGAAGCACCGGAAGAGACTGCCAAAGCGCTGCGTGATTGGTTGGTCACACTGTGAAATCAAGTATAGGAAAGTTCAGTATTCTGCGCCAGCTATCGGGGTATATACAAACAACTCATTCTCCAGACTTCCGTTCATCAGGGTTACCACCTTCTCATACACCGTGTACAAGATGCTACTACTGAACGCCAATCTCCCCACACGAGACGTGCTCCCGCTCCAAAGTCCACTCAGGCCAGTCTGACGAACAACGTCCCTGAAAGCCTGGATTGTCCCCGCCCCCTGTGCACTCTGTGCCCAAGTCTTCACCGTATCAAACGGCTGCGTAACATACACCGTCGCCGTCCCCGCCAATGCACCGGTAACAAACGCCGTGGTCCCTGTCTGCGGTACATCATATCTCCGTGAAAGTTCGCGAATGACGTTGTAGCTTCCCATCTTTACGCCCTGTGTGCTACTCTGCTTCAAGATTGTAGGCACGAGACCACGGTACAGACTGCGAACACTCTGCGTGCGGATGATGTCTTGGTGTGCATGTGGCTGGCCGCGATATGACTTGATCTGATGTTGCGCGTTGGAGATTAGGAGGGTTTTGAGACGCTCGGTTGGTGTCACAGCGACGATACTTTCTGTCAGTCCTGCGAGAGCCCCCGCTAGCACTCCTCGCACTGGTGTGAGTGCGCCGTGTTGGTCTGCGAGATGGCGGCGGAAGTAGGAGAATGAAGCAAAACGAACAGACACTTTGAAGGCTGTGCCCAGCACAAGGGTGGAGCAGCCCGTGTACAGTCTGCCCACGCCCTCGTATCTGGCGACGTTGAAGATGACGGAGAAAGGGTTGTGGTGTGCACTTGGGACTGTCTGAAGTTGCACTCGCGTTTTGGCATACTCGAACGGGTAGGTAGCGATAGCTTCTACACCGCCAGCTATGGCACTTGAGAACAACAATACAGGCGTTGGGGTTTTCATTTTGGGCTCGGTACGTGCTGCGATTCTCGGAGAGATGGATAGCAATCGATTTATCCGGCCCACTGGTGATGAAGGACTCTGAACAGTGGCCATGGTGAATGAGATCCAGTGAGGTTGACCCAGTGGCTCGGCGATGGTGTAAGATGAGAGAAGAAATGTGAACAAATGACAGATCCTTGACTTTCTAGAAGATCCTTATGGCTCTCTTTGAGACAAGATGGATGCTGTGGAAGTATATTTCTTTGTGACAAATTGTCTGGTTCCCGGCTTTGCTGCTCCTTCACATGCTCGATGCTACAAGTCTTATCGGGCTGCATCACCAGACTCCATACATATAAGACGTTTCTTCTGACTCCCACATGTCAACTTCTCGTTGACCATGGCTCTCGGGTCCTTTCGGTGCTGCATCCTTGAACAAGAAGGTTAGAGTCGCGAGGGCATAAAAGCGCAGCCGGCTCTAGCCATTCATGTAATTGATACTATAATGTTAGATATCAACGAGCAACGACTTTCCGATTCAGAACGAGTAGCATCCCAATCACCGTGACGTTCACAGTGTCGGTCGTGTCCTGCGCTATACCTGTTCGGAAGGGTGCCCTGTGCTGCAGACCGGGCTGTTCAGTTGCCGCGGGAGCGTGTCTGTCAAGACGAGAGCACAATTACATCGTGACAAACGAGTCTTGGAACTTTTGAATTACTCGGCCCTATCGCGACTTTGATGGGTCTGTGTTACACCGTTGCGTTAAAAAGGAAGTCTCCTATAGGGCAAACAAAATTAGACGGGAAGAGCGATCCCGCGGGACGGGCTACGTGAAGAAACCTTCATTGCCTCGGCCTTTCACTTCCCATACTCGCCGCAGTGTCCTTACAATGCGTTGTAACCGTGATGGAACAATCTGTCAGAAAGCTTCTTTCATGCTGCCCGTCACGAACAAATTGTAGTCGTTATCCGCATGCTCTTCACGTGAACGTGGGATGCACGGACTACGCTAATTTCAACGGGAGCGTTGCCGAACGCCGCGACCCTTGCTCCTGATCTCATTCCATCACTCCTCTTCCCGCGGCAAGACTCACCGTCTCCGCCATCCTCCATGGTCCCGCAACGATACACTATCACAATTCCGCTCGCGCATTGCCCGTCTTGATGGACGGCAACAGCAATGTCACCGCAGCGGGCGATGCCCATGCTGTGGGTCGTGTGCGAAAGCGCGCACCTGAAGCATGTACCTTTTGTCGCCGTCGCAAGGCGCGTAGCCGTTCACTCAGACCCGTGATGTTGGCTGACTGGAGCAGATCAAATGCAGCACCGAACGACCTTCGTGTGCAAATTGCAAAACTCATGGCATGAGCTGCAGTTATGAACCCATCGACGATGCTGTTCGAGCACGAACCGCGCGCCCGAGCAAGGTGCAACGAAGGGGAGTCGTAGTTGATGAGACGGTTGTCACGCCGCCTCCTAGAATGAAGTCAGTGTCTGAAGACACATCCGCTCGACCCCATGTAGACTCGGCCAGTCGAGCAAACAGTGTGTCTCGCATTGTGGTTTCCTCGAATGGCATGCCCAGCTATCATGGCCGTACAAGCACACTTTTCGAAGAGAGCTACCAAGATCGATCCACCCCAGAGGCTAATTCTAGGATGCCTGAGGAGTGGGTGGAGAAAGGACTGATTGCTGAAGCCGCCTGTCAACGTCAGCTTGAAGATGTTAATTTCCGCCTTGGAAAACTGGATTTTGATGGTGTCGAGCCAGAACTAGGCCAGCACTTGTTGTCACTTCACTGGAACCGACAGCACCATTCATTCTTGATCACGTATCGACCTGCTTTTATGCGAGACATGGCTTGCAAAGGGCCGAACTTTTCAAAGCTTCTGCTTAACGCAATTTTCTTCAGCGCTTCCAAGTTCAGTCCACGTCGTGAACTTCGACGGGATGCGGATGATGTACGCACAGCTGGCTGGCAGTTCCGTGAGCGAGTTCGAGGGCTACTTGGTGGGGCCCTAGACAAGAGCGATATCACTACTATACAAGCACTGCTGATCATGTGCAATTCATTGTTTGCCTTGGGAGATGAACGCAGCGCAGCTTGGTTGTATGCTGGTCTGGCATTCCGCATGATTGTTGATCTGGGTATTCACGTCGATAAAGCGGGCTTGACCACGCATCGCAAGTTCTCCGACGAAGATCTCGAAATCCGGAGGCGTGTCTTCTGGGCGGCTTTTGGTAAGCAACGCCTGCTAGAGGCTATTCAGCATACTGACCCCTGCGCAGTCGTCGATAAGATACAAAGTCTCTACCAGGGCCGACCAGTCACACTGAAGGAGTCTGACACTTTGGTACCTATCAAGTTCTTGGATACTTACGAGGAGCTTGAGCACTGGACTCCATTAGCGTACTTGACACAATCCGACGTCGCTTATGCTGGGTCACCGGCATACAGCATCTCGACCTTCAAGCACTTGTGTCAGCTTTCTTTGATCTTGAGCGACATACTAAGTACTATCTACACAGAGCGTAGCTCTGACAAGAGCTCAGCTGAGCTGTCTACGAAACTGGAGAGCATCCATGCCACTTTGCAAAATTGGTACCGCGATTTGCCCCCTAACCTGGCTGATCTTGGTAAACTACTGTCAACCCCGCCTCCTCATGTCCTGAGTCTGCTGTAAGTGCAAATTGCATGTGCTCCACCACCAGTGAGCTGACCTGCTTAGCGCCATGTACCACGTGTTGGTGATCCTTCTGCATCATCCGTTCGTTGCCGACGGTCACTTATACAGCACTTCTCGCAGTATTTCTGTGAACTCGCTAAAGTGCTGTGCCACAGCAGCAAATGATATCGTACATCTTGTGCGAGTTTTCGACAAAGCCTTTAGCGTGCGCAGAGCACCGTATCTCATATCTTACGCGACATACGTTGCCGCAACTATTCATACACGTATTGCAGCTAAGCGTGGCCCTGGCTCCGATGCCCATAGCAGTCTCGCAGCTTGTCTGGCGGTCTTTAGAGAGAACCAAGAGACCAATCCAGCGGTTCGACGCGCCAACGCTCTCGTTCAGAACCTCATGAAAAGGCTTGGGGTGCGCATGAACAGCATCGATGAGTGTCAAATCCACAAAGACACCAACGGCAGCAGTCAGCGCCAGTCTCCAGAGGCAGTCTCGAATGTGGCAACGGGTCGAGGGCCCAGCCTGCAAGGGCTTGACCTGGATGGTATCATACAGAGCTTCGTACGCGAGCAGGAAAACGCGCAAATGACGCAGGCAGGAACACCGGAACAGTCAGCAGTCAACACACCGACGACGATGCCGCCGCCGCCACGAGTTAACGCTGCAGCTGGGAACATGCTCGAGGTAGACAGTCATGATGTCAACTCGCTTAATTACGATTACAATGGCCATTGGCTCGCCTCAGGTCAGCATCAGTTGTACGCAGATGCTTCAGTACCTGTGGATGACCTTTATTACGGCTTCAACAGCGCCGCTCTGGACGGGTTTCCTATCACGCCCTTTCTTGAGTGGAACACTATGTGATCTTGTCGACCAAAAGGCTAAGCCGTGATGCGACAAACAAGGTTCAGGTTACTGGGGTGCCTAGAGAGGTACATGGATCGCAAACGGTCCGTAATTGTAGCGCAAGAATTGTAAAGCTCAAATAGGCCAACCTTCTGACTGAACCGCAAAGAGAACCGATCACCTCAGCGGAAAGGCTTGAAAAAGTTCGAAAGTATTGATTCCCTGGGAGGTCGCTCGATTGTGCAATGGCCGGACCAATGGAGACATTCACTGGAGCCAAGACTTCGCTCCGGACCAAGGAAGAACTTACACCAGGCCCGCCCCGTCTGATGATCAGACCCGTTGTCTCGAAAACCAGATTTCTACATCTAAGGAGACATTCGATTCCGGATCGGTCACGATCAAATTTTGACACGGGCTACGCAAAAGCGGCAAGCACGCATTATGCTGTTATTGATCGAAATTGAAGCATGGCGGGCGATCGTGCACATTAAATGGGCAAAATCGACGATTCATCTTCTCAAAATGAACCATAAAATCAGCCGGAATCCAACTGTTTCGCTGTCACTACGCTTGAGAGCCTGTAAATCGACAGCCTGCGCCATTGACGCCAACACCAGAAGCGAATCCGAGCTTGAGGAATTCCTGGAGGATGGCAAACACTAGCTGGTTCTGTTTTACTACTAAATTCAATATTCAATTGCACATGCTCACTCACGTCAACGGTACCAGGCTAATTCGAACCTGAGGACACATATTCTGAAGGCAGAGCAAAGTAAGCTCAAGTGGATTCTTTTCAACCCGGTTTCAGAGTGTATTTGTTGAGAATTCTCTTATACTAGACTCGCTAGACATGAGAATAAGCCATCTCCAATTCCGAATGCTGTCCCAGAGTATGTCAGAAGTACCATTCGGAGAGTCGTGGCACTGTTTCCGAAGGTCGCGGTGGTGCAGTTTCCACTCTCACGGAGTTGCCGTACGTGTTGCTTCAGGCGCAACGGCGAATTGCTGGCTTGCCGTCTTGCTGAAATCACTCTTTGCTAATATCTTCTGCAAGATCTCCCTCTTCGCTTCTCCATAGTGCGCGATACTATCAAAGACCTGCTTTGCAAGCTGTCTCTTGACTTGGGCGTATTCGTGTAACAGATCGGGATGATTGAGTAAGACGTGCTTGACCGCCACATGATTTCGGTAAGACTGAGCCATTGGCATGACGAGGTACACAGCGCGTCGAATATCTCCATCTTCAGTCGGTTTGGAGGCACCTGAGTCCAGCGCGTGAGCGAGGTATCGGAAGGACAAGCGGTCAATTCCGGAGGGCTCAGGCTTGAAGATATAGCCGCCATAGCCTAGTAACAGTGTCAATAAAAAGTAAGCATGTGCTCTAGCATCTTCAACTTACTAAGGGCCGATGCTGCGGCTGGAAAATGTTCAGGAGCCACGACTAGATCAATATCGATGATTGGCTTGGCGGCAAGGCCAGGTATGGAAGTACTTCCGACGTGTTCGATGGCGATAAGAGGGACTTTGGAGAGAGCTACAAGAAGCTCAGCCTTGATGCGGGCAAAGTGCATAGCCCATATGGGGTCATATTCAAGCACGGCTATGTGCAACACCATGATAATTAGAAGAAATGCGCAGGTGTACAGGCAAGTAGTAAGTGCAGAGGGGATACAAAGAGAGTTAAGGCAAGCTAGCTAGAGAGCACAACAGCAACTTAAAAATTACACGATAATAAGCAGGCGCATTGAGTAATTATAGATATAGGTATAATAAAAGCTAATATCTTAATAAACTCTAGTAGATATATATTAAAGATAGTTTTTTTTATATATACTTTAATAGTAGTTACAATAGGCTATTTCTAAGCTTATAGATTAATTTATAGATTATATATTTATAAAAATAATACTTTTACTCTATATAAAAATAAATTTATATTATTAAAATAGTATAGTAGTGTAAAATAATAGTTTATTATAGATATTATATTTAATATTAAGCTAGATCTAGATTACTAATCTATATTTAGATTATATACTATAAAAGCTAGTAGACTAGATATTAATAAAAACTAGAAATAAAGCTAATATTTAATATATAGTTCTAAATTCAAAGTAAAAAACTATTAGAAATAGAATAAAATATAATTCTATTTTTTTTTTCAACTAAGTAGTCTTATACTATAATACTAAATTATAAGCTTTAAAAAAAGTAAAGTAGAAAAAGAATTAAGTTAAGATCTAAAAATAAATATAAAGCTTAATAGCTTTTTAATATATTAGTTATAGTTTTTCTATTAAAAAAACTACTTATTTACTTATTTAGTAGTTTAATATTCTATTAGATATATAAAAAAATTATTTCTTAATTCTATTACTAATTATCTTATATATAATTATACTAGGCTAATACTAAAAAGTTAAAGTACTATATAAGAAGTAATATACTTACTTTTATATATTTTCTAGTTTTATCTAATATTAAATAGAATTATAATTTAGAAAAATAGTTTCTAAATCTTTATAAAACTAGAACTTCTATAGTTAGAAGTTAAGCTTTTTAGAAAAAGTAAATTTATTTTTCTAATTTATTAGGCTGTTAAGAAGTACCTATACACTTCTATATAAAGTTTTCTATTAGTTTTAATCTATTAAACTTTAAAATACTTTTTAATATAATATTAGTAAGCTTAGAATAGTAAGTAGTAGTACTATAACTATTGTATAAGTAAATTAATTATACTTTATAGAAGAGTATATATAGTTATAGTTTATTTTATCTACTATTAAAGCTTTAAAACTTATTACTTAAAATATTAGAAACTATTTCTAACCTTTTTATAGAAACTTTTATAACACTTCTATACTTTTATAGATAATATATTAAAACTTATTATAGCAAAGAATTACTATAAAGAATTCCTATATATAATTAGCTAACCTAAGATTTATAAAGAAAGTATAGAAGTAGTATAATTAAAGATATAATACTATAAAGTATTATAAAAGTACTTTCTTTCTTTTTTATAGTAAGAGGCCTAGATTACTAGAAAAAAAATATTAATAAAAGTAAGATTAAGATTATAAAGATATATAACTATAATATATAATATATTATAGTTATAGACAAGAGGTTTATAACAAGTACTATTATATAAGCAAATATAGTAGTATTACTATTAAAAATAGGTTACTAGGTACTAATTCTACAAGTAGAAGCCTTTTTACTATATAGAAAAAACTTAAGAATCTAGACTTCTAACTATTTCTTTGTAGTAATAAACTATTATTATATAGAATTACTATAAATAGATTTAGAGTAATACTTAGAAATTATTTATTAAGTAGTTTTATATATAAAAATAATATATTAGTACGCATTTTGCGTTAGGTAATTTTTGCTAAGACTTTTAGTAACCTATACTATAGTCTATTAACATAATCTAAAAGAATAATTAAAAACTAGAATATAAAACTTTATTAAGGTATTTCTATTTTTAAGTAATCTTACTATATTAAAAAGTAAGATTATAAATATTAGGTATAAATCTTATATATATAAAAGTAACCTATAATAATTAGCTAATTAAACTTATTATTAATAAGTAAGCTAGATTAAATAGATGTAAGACTAAATTCAAGCAATCTATATATAATTTCGTAAATTACTTAACTACTTTATAAGTAATTCTTAGAAATAGTTAATTTAAGTAATATTAAACTAGATTATTATTACCTATAGTAGTCTATATAGAGAATTAAACTATTTTAAGTTATAAGAACTTAATTAGCTTATTATAAAGACTAGAAAACTTTATAATAATATGCTATAAGAGTATTCTCTACTTATAACCTCTAAAGTTAGTTAATTTACTAGATTATAAGTATATTTAAAAGTATATTAATTCAATTACTTAATTAATTCTTTTAAATTACTTATAATTTACTAGACACTTTTAAGATACCTAAACTTAAAGGTAGTCTAAACTATAATATTTAGTCTATTAGAATAACTACTATTATTATAGAAAAAGGTTATTCTAATTATATTACTAGCTGTTTTTTATAATAATATAGAGTAACTAAGAGAAGATACTTTAAAAACAATAGCTATTATTAAATTATCTCTAGAAGATACTTCTTTATTATAAACTAGATTTATTAATAATTCTTATAGCTTATAGATTACTTCAGAAAATCTATATAAAGCTAAAGGATTTAGTAGTAAATTTATTCTTTCTAAAGAATTAATTAATACTACTTTAAATCTATATAAAGAAAATCTAGAAGACTATAAAAATGCCTTTAAAAAAGTAGTTAATAATCTAGAATCTAGAAATATTATACTATTTAAGAAGTTTATTATAGCTCTTCTATTAAATAATCCTAATAAAGATTATAAATATATTATTACTATTATTATATAAACTATTAGAATAATAGATATAGAAATTAATTTAAAAGATATAATTTTATAATTACTAGATAAATCTAGAAAACTTAAGTCTATAAAAAAGACTTATAGTAATATTAACTATAGTAATAACTATAGTTATAATAAGAATAGTAATAATAGTAATTCTAATAAGAATTCTAACTATTCTAATAATATAGAAATATCTCTTAATACTTCTACTAAGAATAAAGATAATAATAATAAAAACACTAAGCCTAATAAGAATGTAAAGTATAATTATTATAATTATAAAAGATATAAAAAGTCTACTTGCTTTAAGAAATTTTCTAATCTAAGAAAAGAAAAGTAATCTATTAATAATACTAATACTAAAGAAGAAGAGCAAGTTCTAGCTACTTCTATTAGTAATAATAGTATTAAGAAATCTAATAGTAATAATACTATAGATTTTATTTTAGATTCTAGTGCTACTATACATACCTACTATATTAAAGAAATTTTTACTAGTATTAAACCTACTAATATATATATTAAGTAGAGTAATACTAGTAAAACTATTAAAGTAGAGAGTATAGGTAGTATTAATATTATCTTTAGTAGTACAAGACAACTAGTTAAGTTAACTAATATATTATTTGTACCTAATCTAGGAGTAAACTTACTTAGTCTAAGTTTAATTACTTCTAGAAGCTATAACTTAAACTTTAATAAAAAAAAAGCTATAGTATTTACTCTTCTAATAATACTTTACTAGCTAAAGAAAATTATAAAAAGAAGTAAGCTATTTTAGTACTATTAGTACTAAAAAGCCTTTATATAATAGTAAAACACTTACTATTCTAAATACTATAGAAGAAAATAATATTATTATAGAAGATTCTATTAATCTAGATAATCTAGAAGAATCTAAGAATAATACTTCTAATAGTAATAATAGTTCTAATTTTTCTAATAAAGAAGAAATAGTATTAAATAAAAATACTATAGAACTTGTATATAGAAGATTAGAGTATATTAATCCAAGTATAACTAAAAAGCTTATTACTTCTACTAAAGTAGATTTTATAAATCTAGAAAATATAAATACTACTTCTATTAGCTTAAGAGATTATATTTCTTGTATATAATCTATATTAACTAAAAATATTAGTAAAGAAGCTAATATAGAAGTTAAAGGTTATTTAGTTCTATTCTATATAGATATAGAAGGCTCTATTAGGCCTAAAACCTTTAGAGAATTTAAGTATTATATTACTTTTACAGATGCTTATACTAAGTATCTAGAAGTAAAATTACTTAAATCTAGAAAAGGTATAGTAGATACTATAAAATTTACTATTATAGAACTAGATCTAGAAATAAAAGATAATTCTAGTAATTCTATACTTTCTAGTAATTCTAATACTATAGATAATAGTATAGAAGAACTAGAAGAAGTAAATAACTTTAATAATAATAAAGTTAAAGCTTTGTAGCTAGATAATAAATTAAAATCTAGAGAATTAGATAGTTACCTATCTACTAAAGGTATTAAAACTAGGTATTCTACTTCTTATATACCTAAGTAAAATAGTATAGTAGAAATAATTAATAGAATATTACTAAATAGAGTAAAAGCTCTATTAATTACTAGTAATTTACCTAGATATTTATAGAAAGAAGCTATATTAACAGCTACTTACTTATATAATAGAACTTCTAGTAGTTTTATAGACTTTAAGACACCTTATTACTTTAAGTATAATAGATTACCTAATATTAATAATATTAGAATCTTTAGTTCTTTTACTTACTATAAGAAACCTACTAGTTTAATTAAGAAACTAGACTCTAGAGTAATACTTTATTATCTAGTAGAATTTATAAGTAATAATATAAATAAACTATATAATTCTACTAATAATAAACTTATTACTACTAGAGATTATATTATTATAGAAGGTTACTATTATAAACCTAATAATAATAGTAATATATAAGAAGTATTTAGTAATTAAGAGAATTTATCTAACTCTAATACTTCTAATACTTCTAATAATACACCTAATACTTCTATTTCTATAGAAGAAGATTCTATAGATAATAGTAATTTATCTAATTCTTCTAAGTTAATTACCTAGAATAATATAGATAAGTTTTTAGAAGATAAATTAGCTAATAGTACTTATATTACTATAGAAAAATCTAATTCTAATTCTATAAAAGAGATTATTCTTAATACTAGTAATATAAGTAATAGCAAATAAGATTAGATTTCTCTATATAATAAATCTATACTAGAAAATATTCTAGTAACTTCTAGTAGTAAATTACTAGTAGATTCTAAGTTCTATAAAGAAGTATTACTTAGAAAAGATAAAGATCTCTACTTAAAAGCTATGCAATTAGAAGTAGAAGACTTACTTAAAAGTAATACTTTAAATATTATACCTAAGCCTAATAGAGTATCTATTATTAAAGGTAGATAGGTATTAAGTAAGAAATATAATCTAGATAATACTATTAAAAAGTATAAAGCTAGGTAGGTTACTAAAAGATTTCTATAAAAATATAATATTAATTATAAAGAAACCTTTGCTTCTACTTCTAAACCTAGCTTAATTAGATTACTATTATCTATATTTAATTACCTAGATTAGGAAATCTATACTTAGGATATAAAACAAGCATTTCCTAATGCAGATATAGATATAGATAATATCTATATTTAGCTACCTATAGGCTTAGAAGAGTTTATTCTAAGAGAATCTTTAAAAGAAATTAAAGATAAAAGCCTAATTAGTTATATTAATACTATAATTAAGAATAAAGATTATTCTAATATAGTTTATAAACTAAATAAAGCGCTATATAGCCTAAAGCAGGCTAGTAGGCAATAGCAATTATTCTTAACTAGAATACTAGAAGAAATAGGTTTTAAGCCTTTAAAAATAGATAATAGTATATTTATATATACTATTAAACCTATAGTTCTAGCTACACATGTAGATAATATTCTAGTATTTGCTAAAGACATTACTTTAGTAAATAATCTATATAAAGAATTAGCTACTTCTTCTAAATTAGAAATTACTAATTTAGAAGAAATAAAAGAATTTCTAGGTGTAGAAATTATAAGAGATAGATCTAAAAGATCTCTTATTATTACACAAAGATCTTTTATTACAAAGATAATTACTAAGTTTAATAAACTTAATAATAAACTTAAATCTATTCCTTTATCTATAGGAATTAAATTAAGTAAATACCTAGAAGAAAGTACTATAATTAAAGACTTTTAAAAGGAAATAGGTAGTTTAATTTACTTAACTATATTTACTAGGCCTAATCTAGTATATAGTGTAAATTATCTAGCTAGATTTATGTCTAATCCTAGCCTAGAACACTATAAATATCTAAATTAAATATTCAGTTACTTAGTTAAAACTAGAAATAAAGAATTAGATTTATCTATACTCTATAAACAATCTAATACTACTATATCTATTAACTTAATAAGTATTTCTAATTTAGATTAGAGAAGTAATATAGGCTCTAGAAAATCTACAATAGGCAATTTATTTATCTTTAATACTAGTAATTATACTAGTATTAATAATATTGCTATAAGCTAGATTTCTAAACTATAAAAAATAGTAGCTCTTAGTTCTATAGAAGTAGAATATATAGCTTTAAAAGAAGTAACTAAAGAGTCTATTTATTTATAAAATATAGTTAAGGAATTACTAATAAATAATACTACTATTAACTTTAAGAAGTTATTTAGTAATTTTAATACTATTAAAATAGATTCTTTAAGTGCAATAGCACTAGCAAAAAATCCTATTTATTTTGCTAGAACAAAGTATGTAGATATAACTTATTACTCTATTAGAGAAAATCTACTAGCTAGTAGTATTAATCTAGTATATAAAAATACTAGTACTATACTAGTAGATTATCTAACTAAATCTACTAGCTCTTTTAAATTCTTAGATTTTATATCTAGAATTAATCTAGTAGATTTATAATACTATAATATAATGTAATTTAATATTATAGTAAAGAGATAGTATAAAGATTAAGAGAGTGTATAAAATTACTAAGTTTACAAAAAGAATACTTTTAGTAATTTTGCTATAATCTTTAATTTCTCTTTCTCTATTAGAACTAGTATAGTATAAGTTTCTATTTAGAATCTCTTATACTACGTAGTTCTATATTTGCTATACCTGCCTATTTAGGCCTAGTATTAAGCCCTGTAGAATTATTTCTAATTACGCTATTTTGTGCTTATTGCGCACTTACTCTAATTAGCACTTTTAGTGCTTTTACTATATTTCTTTATTATAATTCCTATATTAGAACTAGTATATAGTACTTAGTTAGAATTTGTTTATTAGATACTACTTATTCTAATTCTGCTAAGAATAGCTTGCTAGCGTAGATATTTATTACGCTAGAGTGCTTTCTATTTTAATACTATTTATAGAAAGTAGATTCTTTTATTTGTAATAAAAATAGTTTTCTTTATATTATAAATAGTAATAATACTGTTTTGTATATTAAAAATAGAAAATTATGCTATAAAATAAGGCATTTATTACTTTAAATCTGTTTGTAGTAATTCTATATAATAATAGTTTATTAATATAAAGAAATAGTTAGAAGTCTAGATTTTTAAGTCTTTTCTATATAGTAAAAAGGCTTCTACTTGTAGAATTAGTATCTAGCAACCTATCTTTAATAGTAATACTACTATATTTGCTTATATAATAGTACTTATTACAAATCTCTTGTCTATAACTATAATATATTATATATTATAGTTATATAGCTTTATAATCTAAAGCTTACTTTTATTAATATTTTTTTTCTAGTAATCTAGGCCTCTTACTATAAAAAAAAAAAGAAAGTACTTTTATAATACTTTATAGTATTATATCTTTTATTACAATACCTCTATACTTTCTTTATAAATATAAACTAGAATACTAGTAGACTTATACTCTATAGGTAGCTATATAGAATAGTTAGCAAAACTCTTATACTATAAGAAAAGAAATAGGTTTAGAAAGTAAAACTTATAGTAATATAATATTTATATATATTCTAGTATGTAGTATAGACAATACTATCTATAATATAGGTTTTATAGTAGATTAAGTAGTAAATATAAGGTATATTACTACTATTATAAACTATAGTATTAGTAGTACTATTAACCTAGGCAGACCTAATAGTAGTAGTAGTAGTAGTAGTAAAAGTAGAGAAGTAGGTACTCTTCTTTTTTTAGAAAGGTGCTATAAAAGCTATTAGTTATAAAAATTTATAGATAGTAGAGTAATACAAAAATATATTAAGTAAAAGAAAAATACTAGAAAGCCTATAGAAAGCTACTAAAATAATATAATAACTATATAAAAACTAGTAGATAATAGAAAAATAAGTTATAGTTATTGCTAAAATAAGTAGAAGTATTAAAACTTATATAGAGGTGCTATATAGAGGCTAGTAGGTATATAAAAGTATAGAAGTAACTTTCCTATTACTATTAGACTTTTTAGAAAACTAGGCAAGCTTATACTTTATAAACTTATTCTTAATCTTAAGCTTAACTTTAGTAGATATAGTAGTAAAGTAGTACTAAAAAAAATCTATATAATAGAAATAGAGTAAGTAAGTAGGTAAGCTATATAGAGAGGTTTCTAAGTATATAGTAGCTCTAATAAACTTTAGTAGAAAAGAAGATTTTATTATAGGCTATACTCTAGTCTATACCTTAGCTAAGTAAGCCTTAAGCTACCTAATACTTTACTAACTTCTAAAACTAAAGCTCTTATAACTACCTAATAGGTTTTTAATAAAACTCTAATAGTTAAGTATGCTCTAATATTTACCTAATATATAGTAGATAAATAGCCTATAGATAACTATTAGCAACTTTTATTAAATCTATAACTTTATACTAGCACTACTCTCTTAGGTTAGTACTTTTATACTAGAGTTAAGTAGGCTAGTTAGAGAAAGTTAGTACTTTAGAGATAGGTAGAGAAGAATAGTATAGCTTCTACTTCTCTATTCTCTAATAGAGGGCTAGTAACTAAAGTAAAAAGTTATAGTAGTTAGAAGTATCTACTATATTTTCTATTACTAGTATTATTTTCTAGTATATTTTTCTTTTTCTAAAATAGAGCATCTACTCTATTATTTGCTTTACCTAGCTATAAGAAAAATATTAGATTAAACTAGCTAAGTAGGCTAGACTAATAGATATACCTTTTAGTAAAAAGCTAGAAGTTATAGAAGTACTCTAAGTTCTTATAGTTAGTAATAACTATAAAGCTTTTTATTTATTTTAACTCTATACTTTATTTCTAGAAGTATATAATTACTACTAGTATTTTTTTATTATAGATAGTATAGTTAACCTCTACTTTTATATACTTTATAGAGAAGTATTCTATAGTTTAGAGGTTACTTTCTCTACTATACTATAAAAGTATTTCTCTAGTTACCTATTTTAAAGTATTATATTCTAGTACTATTCTAAAGTCTAGGTTAAAGTTTATTAGTGCTAGTTCTATAATAAAAGTATTTTTTATTTCTTTAAAGACTATTATTAAGTAGGCTTCTATATAAAGCTTAAGTTTTTTTCTATTAATCTACTTAGTAGTTCTACTATAGACAAAAACTTTTATATAAACTATTAGTAGAAACTTATAAATCTAAAAAAGCTATAGACTTTTTTAATAGTTCTAGAAGCTTTCTATACCTTAATTACTATAGTTCTTTAAAGGTCTATCTAGATACTAGTTCTAGCTTTTATAATAAATTCTAAATACTTTATTATCTTTATAAAGAACTTACTTTTACTTATATTAAAGTATAAGCTAGTAGCTCTAAGTTTTTAGATAATTTCTTTAACTTTTTACTTATATTCTACTTTATTTCTATTAGAGTAGATAAGTATATTATTAATATATATAGAGCACTACTTGTCTAAGTAGTTTTTTTAGAACCTAGTTAATATATTACTAGAATATACTTAGTATTGTTACAATTCCAGGAACAACAGGTAGTTAGAAACAATTACTAAGGGCAAGCAGTATAGTTAACCTATAATAGGTTAAAGTATTATATATAAGTAGAAGACTACAATAGTTATTAGTTATTAAGAGAGTGCAAGTAATTACATAATGTAATTAGACTTAGCGCAATTAGTATAATTAGTAATTAGAGTAATTAATAATTAGTACAATTAATACCCTTATATTACTAAGCACTCTATATATTTCTTTAGTATATAGTAATATAAGAACACAACCCTTAAGGTTTGTGTTTAACTTTATAGTTACTTTAATAATTAAGTTAGTTATTAGAATTACTTCTATAGCTAGTTAATCCTATTACTAGTTTATAATACTTCTAAGTTGCTATATTAGACTTTGTCTAGACGCATCTTACCTCTACTATTCTAGAGACTGTACTCTTTTCTAAGAACTAACCTAACTAGTATTATTTAGGCTTGCCTAGGTATATAACCTTAACACTTTAAACACCTTTAAAATAAGTACTACTTTAGAAACACATGCTACCCCTAGCAGCTCTAATATAGATATTAATATAGACCTACTAGTCTATACCTCTAGTATAAATGTTAACAAACTAGATCTCTATTATAGAGAATGTAACAAGCTTAATAACTAGCTAATATAATAGAACCTCTTTTTTCTCTTTTAAGGTAAAAAGGTTTCTAAGATTAACTAGGTTACTCTTATTGCAAGCTACATGCATAGTAAAGCTTTTTAGTAGATTAAACTCTTTATACAATAGTACTAAGTAGGTAATACCTCTAATAAGGTAGATAAATAGATAAAGAACTTTAACAACTTTAAAGAAAAGATTAAGCTAATCTTTAGAGTCTCTAACAAACCTACTATTGCACAATATAATATTTAACACATTTAATAAGAGAAGTTAGTAGTAGACTATACTACTAACTTCTAATAACTTGCTACTAATACTAATTAGAATAATACTGTGTTAATAACTATGTTTAAGCAAGGTCTTAAGCTAAAAGTTAAGAAAGAACTAATACGCACAGGCACTAGCACTAATACTCTTAATTAGCTTATTAATACTACTATTAATATTAATCTTAAAATCTATAAGCTATAGCAAGAGCTATAAGACAATCTACAAGTGTGTATAGTTACTAACAAACAACTACTACTACGCAACCTATAGCACAACAACTATAACAACTATAGAAATTGCAGTAGGCACTACTAACTAAATATAGGCTACTAGATTTATAATAATACTTAGAGTAGATACTATAGACTAGAGGCTATAGATCTATTAAATCTAAATAAAGGACCTAATAGGTAGAATAAAAAGAAAGAGAGCACACTAGATAAGTCTTTAGTAACTTGTTATAGATATAGCAAGCAAGGCTACTTTGCCTAGAATTACTAATCTAAAGGCAAGGTAGTTTAATAGCTAAATATGCTAGCTACTAATAGTAACAACACTAGTAAAGAATAGGAGATTCTTACTAAAGAAATAAGATACCTAGTAGTAGACACTAAGTCTAAACAGAATCTCTAAGACTATATTAAAGATAAGCTATATAACTAATTACTAATACCTTATCTTAAGGAAGAAGTCTTAATAAATAAAGATAGAAAATACTATATAGTAGAATATTACTAGAATAATAATAATAACCTAGCTATATACAAGGTATACTATAGTAATATTATTAAATAAGGAAAGCTATTCTTTATACTAGAAGAAAAAGGCCTTCTTATTATAGATAGGCAGTTGCAGCTACACGCTATAAAAGTTAAAAAGAATAATAAGGAATCTAAGGATCTACTTCTATATCTTAGACCTATACTATATAGAGAGCTAGTAACAGACAATAATAATAATAATAAATAGAAAATAGAGTATAAATAATAATAGTGCAATAAACACAATAAGCATTACTAATAGTATAAACTTAAGAGATAAGACACTTATGCATAGCTATATAGAGAACTTGTTATCTATAACACTTCTAATAAAGAGGAGAATTAGTGCAATAAAGTATACTATAAATATTAGAAAAACTACACTAATACTAATAATAAGGTTATATTATAACAATACAAGGACTAGCTATATAAGTACAACCTATATTAATTAAATAGAGTTTGCGCACCTATATATAGCATAGACCTATATAATCTATATTATAGAATACTCTTATACACTGCATGTTTTAGTAATAACTATATTACTTACCTATCTAATAAAGAAGGAAGTAGCTTCTTTCTAAAGTAGAAAAAGTTATATAGTAAGTACTAGAAAAACTATATAGATAATATCTACAAAATGCATCTTATTAACAAACAAGAGAATACCTACTTTCTAGGTAATAATTTACTACAAGCACAAGGTACTTAATAATTAGTAATTAATAGAAGCTGTATAAATACTATATAGCAGCACTACTTTAACCCTAACTACAAAACCTATAAAGAAGTAAAGTAGGCCTATAGGTTTAGAGGATAAGAGAATTCTTTTTTAGGACAGTGTCTGTAAGCGCTAGAGATTGCTCTATTAACTTACTTAGAGACAATTAACTTATTAAACTTCTAATCCTGTTAGGCAGAGTTAGAATAATAGTATTATTAGATTTAGGATTATAGCAGAGCTACGTGTCTAGCTATATAGTAGAAAGAGCTAGGCTCTATTTATAGTATAAAGATAAATTGTACCTTCTACAAATTACTAATAGAGATTTAATACTAGGAAAAGAAAAAGTTATACTTAAAGTTTAAGGTGCCTCCTTACAAGTATAGAACTATAAAGAGAAATTAGACCTAGATATCCTAGGTAAAGCTACTTATAATATTATATTAAGACTACTATAGTTACAAAAGCACAATCTATAGATTAATTAGAAAAAGAAATAGCTTTTGTTAAATAGGTATAGATACAGCACTACTATACACTAACCTACGCAACCTATACTAGAGTTAGTAGATAAGAAGAAGATTAATAATATCTCTTTAATATATAAGACGCGCTAAGTTAGAGTAGTTAATTAAGTAGACTAGAAAAGCTCCTCTATATTAATTAAGGAAACTAAGAGTATACCTTCTACTATACTAGATATATATTGTTAGTACGCCTAGATATTTAAAGAAGAGTTATCTACAAAAGCACTACCTAAATATTAACCTTAGAATTATAAGATTAAACTTAAGAAAAGAAAAGAACTACTCTTTAGGCCTATATACTAGCTATCTAAGAAGGAACTAGAAGTACTAAGAAAGTATATTAAGAAAAACCTAGCAAAAGGTTTTATTAGAAAATCTAAGTTACTAGCTAGATTTCCTATTCTATTTGTTATAAAGAAGAATAGATTACTAAGACTATATATTAACTATTACAAGCTTAACAATATTATAATTAAAAATTAATACCTACTACCTAATATTAGAGAGTTACAAAATAGACTTATAGGAGTAAAGTATTTTACTATACTTAACTTATATAGAGCGTATAATCTAATATGCATAAAAAAAGGAAAAGAATAGAAGACAGTGTTTAGAACCTATTATAGTTATTACAAGTATATAGTTATACTATTTAGGCTAACTAACGCACTAGCTGTATACTAGGCGCTTATTAATAATATTCTATAGGAATATCTAGATATTATAGTAGTAGTATACCTTAACAACATTCTAGTGTACAGCAAAATACTAGAGGAACACAAGGTCTATATATAATAAGTATTAGAATACTTAGCAAAAGCAAACCTCTACTTAAAGCTAGAAAAGTGCAAATAGCACTAAGAAGAAGTAGAATTCTTAGGCTATATTATAGGAAAATACAGAGTAAAGATAAGCAAGAAGAAAATCTAAGTTATAAAAGATTAGCTAACACCTATATTAGTTAAGAAAATCTAGGAATTCCTAGGGTTTATTAACTTTAACTAATACTTTATCTAGAACTACTCTATAAAGGCCTTACTACTTATAAAGCTTACGTAGAAGGATACACTATTTAAGTAGAAATAAGTATAAGAAAATGCTTTTTAGGCACTTAAGTAAGCATGCGTTAAGCTACCTATATTAATTATATTTAAGAGTAGCAAACTAATACACCTTAAAATAGATACCTTAGATTTAGCACTAGAAGCTTGCATTATATAAAAACAAAATAGGAAATAGCACTTAATTACCTACTACTCTAGAAAGTTTACAGTACTAGAAGAACGCTATAATGTATATAATAAGAAACTTATAGCTATTGTTAACGTATTATAATATTAGAGAGTATATATAGAAAGCTACTTAGAACTTACTATCTATACAAATTATAAGAACTTAGTACACTTTACTACTACTAAAGTTCTAAACTAATAATAAGTTTACTAGTTAGAGATACTTAGTTAGTACAAGTTTAAGATCTTATATACTCTAGGAAAAGAGAATAGTAGAGTAGACACACTTAGCTAACACTATAATCTTATAGGCAAAAAAACAATTAACTAATTTACTATTCTTAGAAAGAATAATAATAGGTTTCTAGAACTATTATAGCAACTTAACCTTATACTACAGGTTAAGTAGGAGCAACTAATATTAGCTTAAGTACTAGAGGAACTAGTAAACAATATTATAAGCTATTATTATAATAACCTACTTTACAGATACTCTAGTATTATAAGAACTATAGAACTTATTAAGAAACACTATAAGTTTCTAAAGATAAAAGACAAGGTTATAGAATTTATTAAGAAATATACTAGCTGCTAATAGAATAAACACAGCATATATACTAAGTATAGAGAAGTGTAGGCAATAGAACTACCTACTACACCTTAGACAAATATTATAATAGATTTTATTATATAACTACTAATCTCCAAGGACCCTATTATAGAATATAGCTACAACTTAATCTTTGTTATAGTAGATTAATTTACCAAGTACACTAAAATAATACTATTTTAACATAGCTATACTGCTAAGCAGTTAGCCTATATCTTTAAAGATTATATTATCTAATATTATAGCATACCTAGATCTATTATTAGCAATAGAGATAAGCTCTTTATGTTAAATTATTAGACTACACTACTTGCAGTAATTAGTACTAAGAGAAAACTATCTATAGCATACTATCTATAGATAGACAGACAAACTAAACACACAAATTAGACTATAGAGACATACTTTTAGATTTATAGTAACTAGCAGTAGAATAACTAGGTTTTGCTATTACCTATAGTATAGATTGCGTATAATAATAAAACTTTAAAAGCTATAGGCTACACACTATACTTTGCAATATATAAGCAACACCTAAATCTCTTTACTAGGTTATTAGATAGTAATATTTAAATAGAAGTAGCAATATTCTTAGTTAAAGCACTAAAGGAAGTATACTAGAAATTGCTTAAGAATATTACTAAAGCTTAGTTATAAGTAATTTCTTATATTAATAAGAAATAAAAAATAGCACCTCTACTAGAGGAGGGGGATAGAGTATATCTCCTTACAAAGAACCTATATACACAGTAACTAATAAAAAAACTAGACAAGGTTAAGGTTAGACTATTTTTTATTTCTAAACAAATTAGCCTAGTTACCTATTAACTTGCGCTGCCTAAGAATGCAAGAATCTACTCTATATTCTATATCTTGCTTTTAGAACTAGCTAACCCTAAAACGCTAATCTAGAAAGACTTCTACTACTAAGCCAATAGCAAAGTTAAGTAGGATATTAAAAAAATAATAACACATTAAGGAAAAGGACGCAATATTAAGTATCTAGTTAAGTAGTTAGGATATCCTAACTTAGAAAGTATATAGGAACTAGCTACAAATCTTAAGAACTACTAGCAGACATTATAAGAATATTAGAAGGCTAATTAAACATTACTATATCTAGGCCTAGCTAATACTTAGGCGCTAGGTTGTTAAAGGTACTCTAGGTACTAGGCAATAGATACAACAACAACTCTTTAAAAGAACTACTAAATATAATAGTACTCTTCTCTAGCTCTTGCTCTATAATCTCTCTCTCCTCTATAGATATTACCTTCTTAGCGCAATAATCTAATAAATCTATTTGCTAACGCAACTGCTCTTTGCGCGCGTGTATAACCTATAATTCTTCTAGCACTTTTTTAGAAGCTCTAAGTATACTACTTTACACTTTCTAAGTTTCCTTTATCTATAACTACAACATCTCTTTTTTAGACACTAGATATATAAACTCTAACTAAGTTATATATATATTATAGCATTAACTGCGCCTAGTGCATTTACTATATTTTCTAGAGCTTATATAAACTTAATACACACACTTATGTAATTAACAAGTAGAGCATTTCTAAACTATAATTATTCCAAAAGCATTAATAGTATCTGCAAGATAATAGCAACAGACTATACTTTTAGCAGGAAGTTGTTTAGGTATTATTAAGATAACTTACTTAACTACTAAGGCAGGGCCTATGTTATATAAATAAGCTTAAGAGACTAAGCTAGGATAGAAGAGGGATAGTATTACAATCCTAGAAATAACAGGTAGTTAGAAATAATTACTAAGGGCAAGTAGTATAGTTAACCTATAATAGGTTAAAGTATTATATATAAGTAGAAGACTATAATAGTTATTAGTTATTAAGAAAGTGCAAGTAATTATATAATATAATTAGACTTAGTACAATTAGTATAATTAGTAATTAGAGTAATTAATAATTAGTATAATTAATACTCTTATATTGCTAAGCACTCTGTATATCTCTTTAGTATATAGTAATATAAAAACACAACCCTTAAGGTTTGTGTTTAACTTTATAGTTACTTTAATAATTAAGTTAGTTATTAGAATTACTTCTATAGCTAGTTAATTCTATTACTAGTTTATAATACTTCTAAGTTGCTATATTAGACTTTGTCTAGACATATCTTGCCTCTACTATTCTAGAGACTATACTCTTTTCTAAGAACTAACCTAACTAGTATTATTTAGGCTTGCCTAGGTATACAACCTTAACAAGTATATTAGCTAACTTAAAGAGTATAACTAGCTACTTATATAGCCTAAATCTTATATAGAAAGTAGTTTTCTATTTATTTCTCTTTATAATTTAAATTTTATAGAAGGCTTAGATAATATCTACTTTAGTAAACTATTTTGCTTTTAAAATCTAGAATATAGTTTTATATATAAAAAAGAGCAGGTATTAGTTTTCTTTTTATAATAGTATTTAGTATATAGTAATTTATATAGAACTATAGTTCTTTTCTAGGTTTTTTTATAAATAAAATAGAAGTAGATATACCTAACTTACTAACTTAAATAAAGCTTTTATCTAGGTAGCTAGTTAACTACTACTAGAGAACTAGTAGTTCCTTTCTAGACATATTATATAGTAGGCTCTAAGAGATAGTAGTAGGCTTTCTATTATCTTTAACTAGTTTAATAGTATAGTTAATCTCTAGTCTTCTAAGTAGAGTAAGTTTATTAGCTTTTTATTTTATAAAGGTTTAGTACTTATTCTTTAAGTACTCTAGCAAGACTATTTACAAGTTAATATTTTTTTTTTTAGTACTTTCTAGATATCTACTATAGAAGTAGAAAAAACCTTAATACTTAAGTTCTTCTAGAATAGTTTCTTTATTTTCTAGAAAAAGGCTAGTATTACTTATATTAAAAGTTAGGTAGATTTAATACCTTTATAGCTATAAACTTATATTTTTATAGAGTAGATATATAGCAATTTCTTTACTAGTACTATAAATATATTATACTAGTCTATCTATAGCTAACCTAGTATAAGGTTATATTTTTTTTTATCTTCTATAATATATACCTATATAGTTTCTTTATACCTATTAGTATCTATTCTAAGCCTAGTTACTTTTATAATCTAGAAAGTCTTTCTAGTAATACTTATAATTCTTTTTTTCTAAGTAGCTATATATAATAAGTTATATTTTCTTATAAATCTTATAGAGATAAAGCTATATATTAGATACCTAGTATTAATTAGTATATAGGCTATAGCTATATTATCTACTAGTATATAGAAGAAAATAGGTTTGCTATCTAGCTATTACTAGTAAAACTCTCTAAAGAATTTTTTTTTATTTAGTAACTTATTTTTTAACTTCTATTTATATTATTAATTAAAGTGCCTAGTTTTCTAAATTAAAGCTTTCTATATTAGAAAGCTTTTCTATAGTGCTTATAGTAGCTATAGCTTTAGCCTTTATACTATCTAGTTATTTTATAAGTAGTAGTTTATATCTATTTATATTATAACTATTTCTTTTATAGTAGATATAGAAGTTATTTACTTTTTATTAATTAATAACTTTTTAAGATTTCTACTTAGCACGCTTCTAGTTATCTATCTCTATATAGCTAGCATATACTTTAGTTACTTTCTAGTCTATTTTATTACTACTAGTTTTTTTATTATTTCTACTAAAGTTTCTACTAATATAGTTCTTAGTTTAGTAAATATTTATATCTACTTTAGAAACTTATACTTTAAGTATCTATAGGTTCTATTCTTTAGAAATATTAACTAGAACTATTTTCTTCTATAGATTAATATAGATTATAGATATATACCTTATTTTAAGGTTTTTTATATTATTTTTCTTTACTATATTATATACTAATTATATAAATTCTATATTAAAAGTTTCTAAGCTTTAGATATACTTTTTTATTATAATTATCTAGAGCTTCTATTAAAAGCATTCTTTAAATAGAGAGTTTTTATATTATTTATCTAAAAAAGTCTAAAAGTTTTTAGTAGTACTATATAATATAGGCTAGGCTTTATACTAGTGCCTTAGTATATAGAAACCTTAGAATACCTATATTAGAAAATTTGTAAATATAAAAGAGCTAGTAAACAAGTATTTAGGTAATACTTTTGTAAATACTATTCTATCTAGTATTAGATAGAACTATAATATATATAAAAAAAAGAAATAAGCAAGTATATAACTATATATATAGTGTACTTTAGTATTATAATATTCTTATATATAATCTATCTTCTAGGTATATAGCAAGTAGTTATAAGTACTTAATTAGCTATTAGTAGTGTAGAAATATCTAGTAAGGCTATTAAGTAGCTTTAAAGTATTTAAGTAAAGTACAACTCTTATTTACTATAAGTTGCTCTTTATAGAATATAGTTAAGCTTTCTTTTTAAAATTAAATACTTTCTAGTTAACTTTACTACTATAACTATAAGTATACTTATAAAATACTTTCTTATACTCTAAATTAGCTTCTATAAGCTTTTACTATGCTTCTAGTTCTTATTAAGCTTAATATTATATTCTTTTACTATCTAAGTAGCTTATTACTATTTAGTTTAGTGTTTCTAAGCTTTATTATAGTTATAAGCTTAGTATTTAGCTTCTAGAGCTACTTTTCTTTTTTTACTATAGTAGAATATAGCTAATATATAGTAATAGACTTTAAAGAAAAAAATATACTTATATACTTATACTCTACCTACTACTATTATTTGCTACTACCTTTTAGAAGTAAGAATTTCTATATACTATCTACTCTTGCCTACTTACTTATATACTCTTTTATACTGCCTATTGCCTACTTATATACTTTTACCTATAGTAGAGAAAAAAAAAAGCTAAAAAGTATAAGCTTAAGCTGCTACTAATACTATATACCTCTACTACTACTAAGTATAGTAGTAAGTATATAAAGCCTTATAAGGCTTATATATACTCTACTTTTACTAGAAATAGTAAGAGTATTTACTACTAGAATATATTATAGCTAGCTAGGCACTACTTTGCCTATATTAAAAGTAGCTATAGCTATTATTAACTATATATAATAAGCTTATAAAATATAGGTATAGTAGTTATTAATAATAATAGTGCTTTTATACCTATAAAGTTTGCATAGCTACTTTCTAAGTAGTTATATAATAAAAAAGCCTAGCTTTTCTAGAATACTCTAGTAAGTTATCTTTTACTCTTTTTCTAAAGTTTCTAAAGCTATTATTATAGTATTAAGATACTTTTATATAAAGAAAGTGCAGGGGTGTTGTAATAAAAGATATAATACTATAAGTATTATAAAAGTACTTTCTTTCTTTTTTGCAGTAAGAGGCCTAGATTACTAGAAAAAAGATATTAATAAAAATAAGCTTTAGATTATAAAGCTATATAACTGTAATATATAATATATTACAGTTATAGACAAGAGGTTTGTAATAAGTACTATTGCATAAGCAAATATAGTAGTATTACTATTAAAGATAGGTTGCTAGGTACTGATTCTACAAGCAGAAGCTTCTTTACTATATAGAAAAAACTTAAGAATCTAGACTTCTAACTATCTCTTTGCAGTAATAAACTATTGTTATACAGAATTACTGCAAACAGATTTAGGGTAATAAATGCCTTATTTTGTGGCGTGATTTTCTGTTTTTAATATATAAAAATAGTGTTATTACTGTTTGCAATACAAAGAAAACTGTTTTTGTTATAAATAAAGAAATCTACTTTCTGCAAACAGTATTAAAATTAGAAAACACTCTAGCGTAATGAATATCCACGCTAGCGAGCTATTCTTGGCAGAATTAGAATTAGCAGTGTCTAATTAACAAATCCTAACTAAGCACTATACGCTAGTCCTAATATAGGAATTATAATAAAGAAATATAGTAAAAGCACTAAAAGTGCTAATTAGAGCAATTGCGCAACAAGCACAAAATAGCGTAAATAATTCCATAGGGCTTAATACTAGGCCTAAATAGGCAAGTATAGCAAATATAGAACTACTTAGTATAAGAGATTCTAAATAGAAACTTATACTACACTAGTCCTAATAGGGAAAGAGAAATTAAAGATTATAGCAAAATTACTAAAAGTATTCTTTTTGTAAACTTAGTAATTTTACATACCCCCTTAATCTTTATACTATCTCTTTACTATAATATTAAAGTATATTATAGTGTTATAAATCTACTAGATTAATTCTAGATATAAAATCTAGAAATTTAGAAGGGCTAGTAGATTTAGTTAGGTTATCTGCTAGTATAGTACTAGTATTTTTATATACTAGATTAATATTACTAGCTAGTAGATTTTCTCTAACAAAGTAATAAGTTATATCTATATACTTTATTCTAGCGTAATAAATAGGATTTTTTGCTAGTTCTATTGCACTTAAAGAATCTATTTTAATAGTGTTAATATTACTAAATAACTTCTTAAAGTTAAAAGTAGTATTATTTACTAGTAATTCTTTAATTATATTTTGTAGATAAATAGACTCTTTAGTTGCTTCCTTTAAAGCTATATATTCTGCTTCTGCAGAACTAAGAGCTACTGTTTTTTATAGTTTAGAAATCCAGCTTATAGCAATATTATTAATGCTAATATTATTACTAGTATTTAATACAAATAAATTACCTATTGTAGATTTTCTAGAGTCTATATTACCCCCCCAATCTGAATTAGAAATGCCTATTAAATTAATAGGTATATTAGATTGTTTATAGGGTATAGATAAATCTAATCCTTTATTTCTAGTTTTAACTAAGTAACTAAATATATAATTTAGATATTTATAGTGTTCTAGGCTAGGATTAGACATAAATCTAGCTAGATAATTTACACTATATACTAGATTAGGCCTAGTAAATATAGTTAAGTAAATCAAACTACCTATTTCCTTTTAAAAGTCTTTAATTATAGTACTTTCTTCTAGGTATTTACTTAATTTAATTCCTATAGGTAAAGGAATAGATTTAAGTTTATTATTAAGTTTATTAAACTTAGTAATTATCTTTGTAATAAAAGATCTTTATATAATAATAAGAGATCTTTTAGATCTATCTCTTATAATTTCTACACCTAGAAATTCTTTTATTTCTCCTAAATTAGTAATTTCTAATTTAGAAGAAGTAGCTAATTCTTTATATAGATTATTTACTAAAGTAATATCTTTAGCAAATACTAGAATATTATCTACATGTGTAGCTAGAACTATAGGTTTAATAGTATATATAAATATACTATTATCTATTTTTAAAGGCTTAAAACCTATTTCTTCTAGTATTCTAGTTAAGAATAATTGCTATTGCCTACTAGCCTGCTTTAGGCCATATAGCGCTTTATTTAGTTTATAAACTATATTAGAATAATCTTTATTCTTAATTATAGTATTAATATAACTAATTAGGCTTTTATCTTTACTTTCTTTTAAAGATTCTCTTAGGATAAACGCTTCTAAGCCTATAAGTAGCTAAATATAGATATTATCTATATCTGTATCTGCATTAGGAAATGCTTATTTTATATTCTAAGTATAGATTTCCCAATCTAGGTAATTAAATATAGATAATAATAATCTAATTAAGCTAGGTTTAGAAGTAGAAGCAAAGGTTTCTTTATAATTAATATTATATTTTTATAGAAATCCTTTAGTAACCTACCTAGCTTTATACTTTTTAATAGTATTATCTAGATTATATTTCTTACTTAATACCTATCTACCTTTAATAATAGATACTCTATTAGGCTTAGGTATAATATTCTAAGTATTACTTTTAAGTAAGTCTTCTACTTCTAATTGCATAGCTTTTAAGTAGAGATCTTTGTCCTTTCTAAGTAATACTTCTTTATAAGACTTAGAATCTTCTAGTAATCTACTATTAGAAGTTACTAGAATATTTTCTAGTATAGATTTATTATATAGAGAAATCTAATCTTGCTTACTATTACTTATATTACTAGTATTAAGAATAATCTCTTCTATAGAATTAATATTAGATTTTTCTATAGTAATATAAGTACTATTAGCTAATTCATCCTCTAAAAATTTATCTATATTATCCTAAGTAATTAACTTAGGAGAATTAGATAAATTACTATTATCTATAGAATCTTCTTCTATAGAAATAGAAGTATTAGGTGTATTATTAGAAGTATTAGAAGTATTAGAAGTATTAGAAGTATTAGAGTTAGATAAATCCTCTAAATTACTAAACACTTCTTATATATTACCATTATTATTAGATTTATAGTAGTAACATTCTGTAATAACACAATCTCTAGTAGTAATAAGCTTATTATTAGTAGGATTATATAGTTTATATATATTATTACTTATAAATCCAACTAGATAATAAGGTGTTGCCCTAAAGTCTAGTTTTTTAATTAAACTAGTAGGTTCCTTATAGTAGGTAAGAGAACTAAAGATTCTAATATTATTAATATTAGGTAATTTATTATACTTTAAGTAGTAAGGTGTTTTAAAGTCTATAGAACTACTAGAAGTTCTATTATATAAGTAGGTAGCTGTTAATATAGCTTCTCCCTACAAATACTTAAGTAGATTACTAGTAATTAATAGAGCTCTTACTTTATTAAGTAATATTCTATTAATTATTTCTACTATACTACTTTGCTTAGGTGTATAAGAAGCAGAATATCTAGTTTTAATACCTTTAGTAGATAGATAACTATCTAATTCTCTAGATTTAAATTTGTTATCTAGCTGCAAAGCTTTAACTTTATTATTATTAAAGTTATTTACTTCTTCTAGCTCTTCTATACTATTATCTATAGTATTAGAATTACTAGAAAGTATAGAATTACTAGAATTATCTTTTGTTTCTAGTTCTAGTTCTGTAATAGTAGATTTTATAATATCTACTATACTTTTTCTAGATTTAAGTAATCTTACTTCTAGATACTTAGTATAAGTATCTCTAAAAGTAATATAATACTTAAATCCTCTAAAGGTTTCAGGCCTAATAGGGCCTTCTATATCTATATATAATAGATCTAGATAACCTTTAACTTCTATATTAGCTTCTTTACTAATATTCTTAGTTAACTTAGATTGTATACAAGAAATACAATCTTTTAAGCTAATAGAAGCAGTATTTATATCTTCTAGATTTATAAAATCTACTTTAGTAGAAGTAATAAGTTTTTTAATTGCACTTAGATTAATATGTCCTAATCTTCTATATGCAAGTTCTATAGTATTTTTATTTAATCCTATTTCTTCTTTATTAGAAGAATTAGAACTAGTATTACTATTAGAAGTATTATTATTAGATTCTTCTAGATTATCTAGATTAATAGAATCTTCTATAATAATATTATCTTCTTCTATAGTATTTAGAATAGTAAGTGTTTTACTATTATATAAAGGCTTTTTAGTACTAATAGTACCAAAATAGCTTACTTCTTTTTATAATTTTCTTTAGCTAGTAAAGTATTATTAGAAGAGTAAATACTATAGCTTTTTTTTTATTAAAGTTTAAGTTATAGCTTCTAGAAGTAATTAAACTTAGACTAAGTAAGTTTACTCCTAGATTAGGTACAAATAATATATTAGTTAACTTAACTAGTTGTCTTGTACTACTAAAGATAATATTAATACTACCTATACTCTCTACTTTAATAGTTTTACTAGTATTACTCTACTTAATATATATATTAGTAGGTTTAATACTAGTAAAAATTTCTTTAATATAGTAGGTATGTATAGTAGCACTAGAATCTAAAATAAAATCTATAGTATTATTACTATTAGATTTATTAATACTATTATTACTAATAGAAGTAGCTAGAATTTGCTTTTCTTTAGTATTAGTATTATTAATAGATTGCTTTTCTTTCCTTAGGTTAGAAAACTTCTTAAAGCAAGTAGATTCTTTATGTCCCTTATAATTACAATAATTACTTTTAATATCCTTATTAGGCTTAGTATTTTTATTTTTATTATTATTTTTATTCTTAGTAGAAGTATTAAGAGACATTTCTACATTATTAGAATAGTTAGAATTCTTATTAGAATTACTATTATTACTATTCTTATTATTACTATAGTTATTACTATAGTTAATATTACTATAAGTCTTCTTTATAGACTTAAGTCTTCTAGATTTATCTAGTAATTGCGAAATTATATCTTCTAGATTAATTTCTATATCTGTTATTCTAATAGTTTGTGTAATAATAGTAATAATATATTTGTAATCTTTATTAAGATTATTTAATAGAAAAGCTGTAATAAATTTCTTAGGTAGTATAATATTTCTAGATTCTAGATTATTAACTACTCTTTTAAAAGCGTTTATATAGTCTTCTAGATTTCCTTTATATAGATTTAAAGTAGTATTAATTAATTCTTTAGAAAGAATAAATTTACTACTAAATCCTTTAGCTTTGTATAGATTTTCTAGGGTAATCCATAAGCTATAAGGATTATTAATAAATCTAGTTTGTAATAAAGGGCTATTCTCTAGAGATAATTTAATAATAGCTGTTATTTTTAAAGCATCTTCTTCTAGTTGCTCTATATTATTATAAAGAACAGCTACATCTCTAGCTATATAATTAGAATAACCTTTTTCTATAATAATAGTAGTTATTCTAATAGACCAAACATTGTAGTTTAGACTACCTTTAAGTTTAGGTATCTTAAAAGCGTCTAGCATCTTAAATTATAAGTAATTAATAGTAATTAATTAAGTAATTTAATTAATATACTCTTAAATATGCTTATAATCTAGCAAATTAACTAATTTTAGAGGTTATAAGTAAAGAATACTCTTATAGCACGTTATTATAAAGTTTCCTAGTCTTTATAATAAGCTAATTAAGTTCTTATAACTTAAAATAGGTTAATTCTCCGCACAGACTACTATAGGTAATAATAATCTAGTTTAATATTACTTAGATTAACTATTTCTAAGAATTACTTATAAAGTAATTAAGTAATATACTTAGAAATTATATATAGATTGCTTTAATTAAGTCTTATATCTATTTAATATAGCTTACTTATTAATAATAAGTCTTAATAGCTAATTTTTATAGGTTACTTATATATATAAGATTTATACCTAATAATTATAATCTTACTTCTTAATATAGTAAGATTACTTAAAAATAGAAATACCTTAATAAGGTTTTATATTCTAGTTTTAGTTATACTTCTAGATTTACGTTTATAGACTATAGTATAGGTAACTAAAAGTCTTGGCAAAAATTACCTAACGCAAAATGCGTACTAATATATTAAGTTTTATATATTAAAGTACTTAATAGATAATTTTCTAAGTATAAAAGCTTAAACTTTGTTAAGAGGCTTTTTAATACTATAGTAGCTTATAGAAGTTACTTTAGATAATTAAATATTCTTCTAGAAGGCTAATTACTAAATATATTCTATAATATACTTAGTTAATATAGTACTAGTATACTATAAAAGTATAATTCTATATATTAAAATAATAGTTACTATTCTTACTAACCTATAGGCATAAGAAGAACTCTGGCTATTATAATAATAATAGTAAATATAGCTTTTGTATAGTTTTCTAGTTAAAATAGTATATTTTTGCAATAAATACTAAGTAAATAGTAACTTATAATAGTTTGCTAGACTATTACTAAGCGTAAGTATAGATAAACTATAGCTTATACTATTACTATAGTATAGCCGCTACCTAGTTTGTTCTTAGGTCTAGAGTTTTCCAGAGCCGCGTTATATTATTACTAATATAACTACCCTAAAGCAACATCCTAAAGTAAACTTTAGGCCTAATAGTATTATATAATATAATACTACTAAGGTTAAGTTATATAGAGTGTTAATTGGATGGAAATTTAACTCTAGTAACTTAGATTACGCCTTATTACTAAGGATCTAAGAAACAGGGACTAATAGTAGAATACTATTACTTACTAGACTTATAAAGTCTAAGTAAGATTTAGTGCTTAGTTAATTCTGCTTAAATAAGCAGCAGCTAATAAGTAGCTAGAACTAAGGCTTAGGTAGAGCTGGGCTTATAACCTGTAAAGAAAGTGCAGGGGTGTTGTAATAAAAGATATAATACTATAAGTATTATAAAAGTACTTTCTTTCTTTTTTGCAGTAAGAGGCCTAGATTACTAGGAAAAAGATATTAATAAAAATAAGCTTTAGATTATAAAGCTATATAACTGTAATATATAATATATTACAGTTATAGACAAGAGGTTTGTAATAAGTACTATTGTATAAGCAAATATAGTAGTATTACTATTAAAGATAGGTTGCTAGGTACTGATTCTACAAGCAGAAGCTTCTTTACTATATAGAAAAAACTCAAGAATCTAGACTTCTAACTATCTCTTTGTAGTAATAAACTATTGTTATACAGAATTACTGCAAACAGATTTAGGGTAATAAATGCCTTATTTTGTGGCGTGATTTTCTGTTTTTAATATATGAAAATAGTGTTATTACTGTTTGCAATACAAAGAAAACTGTTTTTGTTACAAATAAAGAAATCTACTTTCTGCAAACAGTATTAAAATTAGAAAACACTCTAGCGTAATGAATATCCACGCTAGCGAGCTATTCTTGGCAGAATTAGAATTAGCAGTGTCTAATTAACAAATCCTAACTAAGCACTATACGCTAGTCCTAATATAGGAATTATAATAAAGAAATATAGTAAAAGCACTAAAAGTGCTAATTAGAGCAATTGCGCAACAAGCACAAAATAGCGTAAATAAATCCATAGGGCTTAATACTAGGCCTAAATAGGCAAGTATAGCAAATATAGAACTACTTAGTATAAGAGATTCTAAATAGAAACTTATACTACACTAGTCCTAATAGGGAAAGAGAAATTAAAGATTATAGCAAAATTACTAAAAGTATTCTTTTTGTAAACTTAGTAATTTTATATTTTAAAATATTATTATTTAGAATTAGTACTAACTTAGTAATTTTAGAAAGTCTATATTACTATTAATACTCTTTTAGAAAAAGAAGTACCTACTTACTACTACTCTACTTGCTACTACTACTTCTACTTCTACTTCTACTTCTAAGAAGGTTAAGTATATTAAAAAAGCTCTTAAAAGGCTTATAAAAATATTATAAGCTTATAAACCTATAGAGAAAGAGTTATTCTTTCTAACTATATAAATAAAAAATAATTTAGTTTTTATACTATACTATACTTCTTTTATTCTATAATATACTATAAATTAAATAATTTAAAGTGCTATATAAACTACTTAAACAATTACTATAGAAGTGCCTTATTTAATCTATTAGCTAGTATCTTACTAGTTTTAATATATTATACTTAGAAACTCTTCTTAATATACTCTTGCTTCAGCTATATATTTTATATATCTATATAGTGTAGCTAGGTAGTAATATACTTACTCTCTTCTACTATAAGCTAGATAGTCTGTTAGTTATTATAGAAGACTTTCTAAGCTTCTTCTAGGTCTAATTAGAGCTTATAGAGAAACTTCTTAAAAGTAAAGCTTTTTTTTATAGTATTCTCTAAACTAAGAAGCTTAGCTTCTATAGTTAAAGTAGTAACTATAGCCTACTAAACTACTTACTAGATAATAGAACCTCTAAAAAGCTATATAATATACTTCTAGAATAATTACTAGGTTTTTTTATTATCTACAAATAATATATTACTATATATATATAAGTTGCTGCTATTATACATTCTATAATATATTATAAAGTACTTAGTTTAATAGAGGTATATAAGTACTTATTTAGTAATATAGAAGTGCTCTAGGCTAGAGTTAGTTAAGAAGTAGAATAGCTAGAATACTATAAATACTATATCTAGGTGTATTATAATTATAGTATATAGTATTAAGCTAATATACTTCTAATATACTTTAACTAACTACTTTATTACTATTCTAGTATATATACTAAGCTTGTTATTTAGTATAGAGATTTATAGAAAGAAGCTTGTCTTCTATATATTAAACTTAGTTATAAGCTTTTTAATATAGAAATTATAAGCAAGTATAATTATATAAGCTTCTTAGTTTCTAATAATCTAGATACCTAGAAACTATTTAGCTACCTTATAGTCTTTAATCTAATAGAGAGTAGTAAGTAAGCTTATTAGTAACTCTATAGTAGCTCTATTATCTTAGTAATAGGCTAGAAGTATATTATTAATATAGAATAGAAGTACTACATACTACTTGTTATTATAAAAGAGATAGAGTTTTTCTTTAGATAAAGTAAGGCTAAGCTTATAGAAAAATAATAAAAGCTCTTAGTACTATAGAACTAGAGAATTCTAAAGTCTATATAGTGCTTAGAGTAGCTTATCTACCTAGCTAGGCTTAGTAAAGCCTTTAGAGAGTTTATAGAGTACTATAGGTTTATACTTATAGCTTATATTAAGAAAAGCTCTAGCTATATTATAGTAGCAGAGCTCTAGGTTAAACTAAGCTATAATTACTACTATAGTTTAGAATAAGTAAGCTATAAGTATAGTAGTATATATAAAGTTAATTAAGTCTTTTAATTAGATTTTCTTTATATGCAGATTCTTGCTTTATACTTAAAAAAGTATCTATCTTTATTAAGCTTATAACTAAATACTTGTTTAAGTAGAAGTAGCTTATAAGTAGCTAATAATTATTCTACTTCTTTCTAGGTACCTTTCTCTATTAGTATTACTATCTTCTTTTTTACTACTTATATAAAAAAAGTACCTAATAAGTAGTAGAAAAAATCTTTCTATTTAAGTAGAACTAGAAGAAGCTTCTTATAGTGCCTAAAGAGCTTCTATAAAGGTATAGGCAGAAGCTAAAAAGCAGCTACTATAATTACTATATTAATAGTAAAAAGCTTCTAGTTCTATCTACTAAGCTTTTTTATTTTCTAGATTAATAGCTAGATAATCTATTTAAGCTTGTAGCTCTATTTCTTAAGATGCAATACTATATACTAGCCTTAAGTTTTATTATTAATTTAATAATTCTAGATTTAGTAGCTTATATAAGATAGAAGTCTCTATTTTCTATAGTTATATACTTGCCTTCTCTATAGTTTATCTACTTCTACTAATACCTAAGAAGCAGGTAAATTAGTTATAGCAAGCTCTAATATATTAGTTAGGCTTAGTAAGCTATTAGTATTATCTAGCCTACCTTTATTTCTAATATAGTACACTTTCTATAAGCTACTAGCTTAAGTACTTTTTTTATCTACTTAAGAAGCTTTCTATTAACTACCTAGAAGCTTAGGTTCTAGTATAGAGTTAGAGATAAGTAGTCTCTATTATATACTAGATTCTAAATAGATTTCTAGTAGCTTACTAGCTAAATAAGCTACTTATTTAGTATCTTCTTCTCTATAGTTATAGACCTCTAACTAGCCTTTAGAAGCTTATAGTTACTAGAAAGCATTACTTCTAAGCTATTACTAAGTAGATTTAGTATATAATAGGTTCTGCTTATTAGCTACTAGAAGCTTAATAGCTTTTCTAGCTTTAAATATCTTACTAGGCTTATAAAGTATAGTTATAAGCTTTGTAGCCTCTTTTCTTATAATAGTATTTAATTTATATAGACTTATATAGCAGAGCTCTTTATTAAATATAATATTATAGATAGTAATAACCTAGTTAAGCTAGAAAATCTATATTTAGTATATATTAGATACTTAGTATCTAATAAAGTAACTAATATATTCCTAAAAAGTTACTTTAAATTTTTTTTTATTGTGTCTAGCTACTTTTTTTCTATTTAGAGAATATATATAGTAACTATATATATAAATTCTACTCTAATTAGGTCTTAGGTCTATAGTTATACTATATAAACGTGTAGGTTTGTACTAATAGAAGTAGTGTATAAACTATATATTAAGCTACTTATTTAGACTCTAAAGATTATTAGTATAAAATAGGCTTATATTATATAGCTATGCTACTGCCTTAACAACCTCTAGCTAGAGTTTCTTAGAGAGCTTTGCCCTACTTGCTATTTTAATTACTTTTATAATAATCTTCTAACTAGCTTATTCTAGTTCTCTATTTAGCTTATAGGTATATAGAAGTATCTACTTAATTTTAATACTTTTATCTAGTGTCTACTACTTATATACTAATATGCCTTTCTAGAGAAGTATAGTAGTATTATTATTCTATATAATTTAGCAAATATAGAGCTTATATTAAGTAGATACCTAGCTTAAAAGGTTTTGTATAATTTTTATAATTTCTAAAAGCATCTTTCCTTATAAAGTATAAATAAAGAGTTTCTTACTATAGTATTTCTTAATTACTATTATCTAAAGCTTTTCTAAGCAGCCTAAAAGTATATTAAATAAATCCTAACTAATCTTCTAGAATAGTTTATTAGGCTTTTTATACCTCTAGTATAAGATAACCTACTTAGTATAAGTTATTATATAGTACTTGCACTTTATATATAGTATACTAGTAATATAAATGTTATAAGCTTACTAAATAAAAGTATAAAAAGCCTTAGAGCTAATATAACCTACTTATATATACTCTAGGTCTATAGTATTACTACGTAAATAGGTTTTCTATAATTGTTTTATTATATTATTAATAGAATTAAGCAGGTATAAAGAAAGAGGCTTATATCTAAGGAATATAAAGTTATAGGCTTAATAGAGCTTTATAAGCACTATTAAGTACTTGTATATACCTATATAGAAGGTACTATTAAGCTCTAGGTACTATAGATTTTTATTCTAGAAGTAAGCTTCTAAAACTATATTAATATAGAAACTTTCTACTACTATAATATTCTAAAAAAGTAGGTTCTTAGTATTCTAGCTCTACTTTCTATAGAAGGCTTTCTTAAAAAGTTAAGCTCTTTATCTTAAGATAGAGAAGGCTTATATACCTACTTCTACTATCTTAATACTATTAGTAATAGTAAAAGATTCTAGTATAAGTAGGTTATAGCTATTAATAAGATATATAGTAGCTCTATTATTAAGAATAGTACTATTTAAAAGTAAGTAGAGGTTAAAGTCTATATTTATAAGTATAATATTAAAGATTCTATTATAGGCCTTCTAGGTTATTATCCTTAGGTTAATAAGAGCAGCTTATATTTGCTCTAGGTACTTAATTTTTGCTTATAAGCCTGCTATAGGTGCCTTAGGCACTATTACTAAGTTAGATATCTATTCTATATAGTTAAAAGTGTGTCTAAGTTCTTTATACTTCTTTTATTTAAAGTGCTAGAGAATCTTAGTTTACTACTTATTACTAACTTTATATAGAGAGTTTAAGCTGCTTTATATTACTATTTTAAAGTATTAGCACTTAGTAGGTTTCTATTAATACTAGTAGTTCTTTATAGAGTAGTAGAAGTAGAATTAAAATACTTTCTTAGGTATAGATAAAGTATTATTATAAGTATTTAAATATCTACTAAAAGTAGTAAAGATTTCTAGCTAGTCTTTATAGCTATATATTATATACTTATATATTATTATGCTAAAGATTCTACTTACCTACTTAAGTATAAGTTTAGGCCTACTAAGTATACTATTAGTAATAATATTTCAATATATAGTACAAGCCTAGTCTAGAGCTAAATACTATACTATAGTATCTAAGAAATTCTAGATTATAAGTAGTCTAGTTACTTTAGAGAGCTAGTATACCTTTGCTTTTATATATAAGAAGCTCTACTTCTTAAACTAAGTAGCTAGAGTTATTCTACTCTACTTAGTAGCCTTAAGATATATATAGTACTTAAGCCTTACTATATTTAAAGTACTTATAAAACTAGGTATAAGCTCTTATTTAAGGGCTTAGATAAGTTTTTATATATTAAACTTATTTTTAGTAATAAGCTATATCTATATAAGTATAAGTAGCCTCTAGGTAATAGTAAAGTTAACCTAGTTCTATAGTGCCTATATACGCTACTTTTTTACTACTTACTTACTTACTTTAAGCTTATACTATAGTAGGTCTTGTTTATATAGTACTCTAGTAATTACTAAGCTTCTAGGTTAATATAAACCTATAGAATAAGTAGGTTCTTATTATTAAGCCTACTTTTATTATTCTATAGTGCCTAACTAAGTACTGCCTACTTCTTCTTATATTTATAAATAGATACTATAGGTAGGTAAGTAGTTATTAAGTTTATTATTAGATTCTTTTATAGCTAGTATATTAGACTTCTAATAGAGTTAGTTATTAGAATTACTATACTTATTAAACTTAAATATATTATATAGGTATTAAGGTATTGTAAAAGTGTATATAAAAAGATTAAAAGAGTTTTTATTTAGTATCTAGGTTAATAAGCTTCTAAACTTCTTAGGTAGATATATTAAACTTTAGCTATATATACTAGCTAGGCTAGTCTACTAGAGAATAGAGTTAGTATGCTTCTATAGAGATTAGAGTATTGCTACTTGTTATTATAAGCTTGCTTATACTAGGCGTAAGAGGTAGAGTAATCTAATAGATAAGAAGTAATAGAAAAACTCTATTTTAGAGTAGCTAGATACTTATTACTAGCTTATTAAGTAATATAAGAAGATCTACTATTCTTAAAAAGCTAGGCTTATAACTATAAAAGAGCTAGTAAATAAGTATTTAAGTAATATTTTTATAAATTACTATTCTATCTAGTATTAGATAGAACTATAATATATACAAAGAAAAGAAATAAGCAAGTATATAACTATATATATAGTGTGCCTTAGTATTGTAATATTCTTATATATAATAGTAACTATAACCTCTATAATAGAATATTAAATCTTTCTAGTATAGAATTATAGAATTACTCTATACTAGAGATAGTTTACTACTATAATTAACTTTAGTAAGTAAGTAGCTCTAGAGTAGACCTAAAAGCAGCTCTACCTATAACCTATAAGTATTTATAGCTTCTACCTATAGTAAGGTATTAAATCTATCTAGTTTCTAGTAGTATATAGCCTTTAGTAGCTAGCTTTTTATACTATAGAAGTTTTACTTCTTTTATAAAAGCCTAATATATACAGCCTATTCTTCTAGTTAGTTAAATATATAGGCTACTCTAATACTAGACTAATCTTTAAGAAATATAAGTTTATTTATTATCTAGAATTTAAGTATCTAGTAGGCTTTTCTATTTTAACTAAACTTTCTAATATCTAGAAGTTTTATAGAGTAGGTAGCCTAAGAAGTAGTAGCTTCTATTACTAATAAAGTTAGAGTTCTATTTATTACTAGGCTCTATTATAAAAAGATATATTAGAGTTATACCTCTACTAGCTAGGTAATATATTCTTAGAAGAGTTTACTTTAACTCTATATTAGTATTACTAAAGTATTTATATTTAGCTCTATTAGAAGTAAAGTAATAGTTTCTTTAAGTAGTAATTACTATCTAGAGTAAGTAGTTAGTATAGCTATAGTCTAGCTTATTACTTTCTTACTCTAGTTCTCTAGTACTATTATAGTTACCTAGTATTATATCTTACTATAGATATTAGCTCTTAAGTTATTTCTATTATAGAGCTTAATACTATAGTTAAGAAAACACTTTATTCTATTTTCTAAGTTCTTATTTATTATATAGTAACTTATATTTTAGTAATAGTAAAAAAAAAAAAGTAATTAAATCTAATATTAAGAAGCTAGCTGCTAAGAGCTGTATATAGGTAGAAAGTAGATAGATTTAATATCTAACTATAGGTAGAAGCTATAAGTACTTATATTATAAGTAGAGCTACTTCTAGGTCTACTCTAAAGCTACTTACTAACTAAAGTTAATTATAGTAGTATACTATCTCTAGTATAGAGTAAGTCTATAGTTCTATACTAGAAAGATTTAAAGTTCTAGTATAGAAGTTATAGTTGCTAATTTTTTAATATAGATATTCTAAAGTTTCTATATACTAAAGTACTAGTATAGAGCCTAGCCTATTATAATAATTCTATATAGGTTGTAAATACTACTACTTCTTTACTTTTCTTAGTAGTATTAATTATATATTTCTAGAGTAAGAGTATAAATACTCTAGTAAAATCTTTTATTTTTATAATTAAAAAGCTAAGTACTAAATAAATTATAATTTACTATTTTATAGTTCTAGACTATTTAGAAGTAATCTTATGAGAAATTATATTTAGAAAATCTACAATTACTAGTTTTTCTTTAGTATTAAAGATATAGTAAGCTTAAGCTTTACTATATAGTACCTACTATTTATTAAACTATTTTTTAAAGAAGTTCCTACCTAATTAGGTCTTTTCTAGATAAGCTTAGTATTACTACTTAACTAAGTTTTAAGTATTACTACTTATTAGTGCTAAATTAGCCTTAAGAACCTAAACTAATACTTCTAGAGTTAATTATTTTATATTAAGAAGTTTAATTAGATTAGGTACTATTAAGTCTACTAACACTATTCTATTAATCTAGCTTTTTAGATTGCTTAGTTTAGCTAAGGTTCTAGTCTATTTTATAGTTACTACTTTATACTTACTTACTAGCTTATTATAATTAGAAACTATATAGCTATATATTTTTATAATATTTATTAGCTTAATTCTAAACTTAACCTATCTTAATTATCTTTAGTTAATATATTTTAAGCTTCTAATTCTAAAAAAACTACTATTTAAGTATATATTCTAGTTACTAGACTTTATTAAGTTAGTTTTTTAGAAAGATTAGAGTACTTAGGTTTCTATTTATTAATTATAGTAACTATTTCTATATCTAGATTAATTTAATTCTAGATTACTTTATCTCTTATATAGAGTTTAAGCTAAGCAAACTAGTATAGCTAGTTTAATTAACTCTTAAGTAGAATTACTTCTAAGTTAATACTAATTTTATTATTTATTTTTTAGATTATTAGAGAAGAGTTTAGAAATTAGTAATTATAAGTCTTTAGTAATATAGAGTATATAGTAGATATTAACTAAGTAGTTTTTATAGTACTAGGCTTATAACTATTTAGATTAAGAAGACTTGTTAATTTACTAATTTAAAGTAAATAGAGTAATTAGTCTCTATTATCTAGTTACTACTACCTAGAGCAGGCTTAAGTATTTACCTTTAGCATAATTTCCTTTCTACTAGTAATCCTAATACTCTATAATCTACAGTAATTACTGTGATCTCGAGTCTGTCTAATCTTAGGTCAGCTAATCACGTGCAGTGATCTTTTACAATAATCCTCTGCTGTAATACTCAGGAAAGCACTTGTAGGAACGGTGTCAAGGCAAAGCGGCGACACCAGTCGCGATTCTATGCCATTACCGACAACAAGAACGCCAGCAAACAAGTAGTCCGCTTGAATACTTTGGTTTCGACAGTGCTTGTTGATCAAGTCATCCCGGTATCCTAATAGCGCTTTCCCGACAGCGTCGGCAGAAAGCCGGAAACATCTGCAGTCATCAGAGCCTCAAACGCAATCCAGAAACTGGCAGAGATTGCAAGTAAAGCCAAATGCCTCCCTAGTCGGTGCCTCGTTGAGCGGACGCTGGAAGCATGAGCACGCGGCAGATAGACGTCAGGGAGACAAACGTCTTTCTGGGCAGTCGTAAGGTCGCCCCTGGCCGATGAGAGAGCCTGTTGATCGTCACGAGTGGCCCGGCTGCAAGAGACTGATAGCGCACGCCCGGTCTTCACGTTGACACTGCCGGATTGCACGTTGGGGCCGCTGTGCTTTTTTCGACCTGATCTGCCTTCCGAGTCCCTGAAAGTGTAACTTGGAGGTAACATGATTTATGTTTGAAAAGAATCAATAAAGTAGAGAAGAATATAGAACGTTTCTCTCCTAATCTTAAATACGTGAAAGTACGAGGCTTTGTGTAGTATTTATAGGTAAAAGTCTTGCACATGGTATTAGACACTTAGAGCTTACTCTATTATAAATAGAGGTCTATCAATCTATTCGCTATGAAGATAGATAGTACTCTACTAGTCTATGACATAGGCGATACCTTAAGTCTGTAAACTTAGAATAGTATCGCAGTCTCTAGATCTACCGAGTCTTAGTATGCATATGTGACTTGATGCTCGCCCTCGGTGCGTTTTATCTTGCGATTTTGTGCAATTAACCAAAACCGCATAGCCCAAACGCATGCGATGCTTCCAGCAGCAAATCCAATCAGCGAGGAAAAGCCGATAGTGTACTCGGGTCCATCGCTCTTCGGCCACAGATAAGCGCAGTAAATGTACGCTGCGTTGGCTGTAACATTGACGAGACTGTACGCAACGGCCTTTTTCTCAGGAGTCTGGGAAAGGGTGGCGCTAACCCATCCTAAAATAACAGACCCGACAGAGTACGCACCTGTGGCATAAAGAAACGTGGCTGTGTATCTGACGGCTGTGTTCTGGGTAGCGACAGACATTACGAAGCCAACGACTGCTAGGCCAAGGCCGCCTGTAATGTGCCAGCTTCGCTCGTTGAAATAACCAGAGCTCCATGCGAATGGAATACCTAGTATACCGGATACGAAGTACGGTGGCGCGGTGAGGAGGAGTGCGGTGGTCCGATTCTTGAAGCCAAGGCTGATAGACACCATCAGTAGCTGCGCTGTAGATTTGTGCTGACAGTCTTACCTGGATATGATTGTGGGAAAGAAGTTGTTGAAAGTGACTGCAGAGATGTGGAGGTTCTGCATGAGGCAGAAGAGCCATGTTCGTGGGTCGGCGCATGCCTGCTTGAGACCTTCCCAAGTCGTGCCACGCTCCTTGACACCGACAGTGTCGCGACGGATCCGGGCGACGGCCAGGTCACGCTCCTCTTGAGTGAGCCAGCGGGTGACAGAGGGACTACATTGATATTAGCAAAATTGTTGGAGCATCGTTAAGTAACACACACTCATCAGGAAGTAGCCAGAAGCCAAAGAGAGCAACGCCGAACGTGACGACACCTTCAATGATGAAAAGCCATCTCCACTACGAAGCAGTCAGCAAACCCGATATCAACAGCTTTGAGAGAGACATACGCCGGCGATACCGTGCTTTCCGTCTAGGGTTGCAAATACTGCCGCCGCGATCAAACCGGAGCAAGCAGTGCTCACAACCTGACCCGTGTACAGCCAAGCGATACGTGTGGCGAGCTCCTTTCGAGTATAGAATATCGATAGGATGTAAAGCGCACCTGGGTAGTAAGGTGCTTCCACAAATCCGAGCCTAAGCAAGATGATCAGTTATGACACTTCACAGAAGCTACTCGAAGGTTCTTACATGAAGCGAGTAGCTACAAGACCACCGTAGTTCTGCACGAGTGCAGTACAAGCTGATACTGTAGCCCAACCCATCATACAGGCTGAAAGGTAGATTGAAGGTCGAGTCTTGGTCAGGAACATATTCGATGGAACTATTGCGGTCAGCTTCATCGCAGATGGAAGCATGTAACATACCTTGCATCAAAAGGTAACCAACGAACAAAATGCTGATGGCAGTGTTGTATTCTACACCCTTGAGGTTGAGATCCTCTTCAAGGGTATTGAGACGAGCCTGCGGTAAGGCGTTGCGATCGAGGTAGTTGAGAAAGTACATCGCCCACAGAATTGGCTATCGTCGTATGAGCGGATGTATGACCATGGCCAGTCTTAGACGTACCATAATTCGAATATCGAGCTTGCGAACGAGTGCAATCTCAGCGGGATCCGTTTTTTTGGTGGCGCCTGAGTAGTCGCCCGTCTCCACGTCGGCGACATTATGCTTTCCGGATAGCGATACTGTCTCAGCACGCTCCTCCAAAGCCTTGACCTCTTTGTCGTCGTGCTTCATTGTAGTGCGTACGGTGGATTAAATCCACACTGAAACTGAGTAGTTGATTGAGTTTTCAACTTCGAGTGTTGTCGTGCGTTCTGGTCCGCATTGATGTGCGGATCTACACATTTTAAGTTGGACAATTGACAACGGTCGCTTGTGGGGTTGCGGAGAAAGTCATCCTGAGGTATGGGGTAGAGGTAGGCCCGGCGACGGTGGCGGCATGAGCAACTTCGGGATACGCTCTTATTCCGGCGCACTACGACCGCAAAGACTCTGGTATCGGATCATCGCTCGTGCGTCAGTACTGGGTCATCGGCGCTGCCAGACAAGACAACGCCACAAAGACAATATTATGGATCAATGCTGGCCTCGACAGGTAGATACATCAATCTAGATGCATTCGAAAACGGACCCGTAGAGGTTGCTCGAGAAGCGTGATTCAATCAAATACTGGTACAAAATCGAACATGCTATCAAAATCGCCGAATTGGTTGAGACTCTCCAGTGCAGTTGAGCCCCATACATCCAGCTGTGGATCTAAGGAGGATACCTCCAAGTTCGGAGCTATAGCAAGGTCAAGGTTCATGCTGACTGCACCAAAGTTCTGCTCCTGTCCCTCGTAGCTGTCCAAAGCTCTCTGAAGTCTCACTAGAGAATCTACCAGATTTGAAAGAGGTGAAGAAGTCTCGTTCGTTGACGTTCTGATATATGCGAAGGCAAGATCCTCCAACAAATCAACACTTTGGTGTAATGTTTCGCGGTTCTGTTCGCGAATGGTGTCTCGGTGGTGATCTTCTGACGGCGCGTTATATTGATTGAAAATTTGAAGAAGGCCACATTGAAAGATGATACTGGGTCCACATGGAGACAAGACGCGGATTCTCTGATCCAAATCATCGTCGTTCAAAAGTCCCACTATCGTTGCAGCTGAAAGTACACAACGCTGGAGACTATCCCGAAACTGTGTTGTCGATCGGTCAAAGGTCAATCCGGGTAGATGTATCAGTACTCTTGTGATATTCGCCACTACTTCCAGCCAGGGTAGAATAAGGCAATTCTCATCAGAGTTTCTGTCCTTCTTCCGCCTGTGCATGGTGTCGCCAAGGTCCAGACGAGGCACATGCGGATGTTTCTTCAAGTCTGAAGCCCAAACCTGAAGATCCAGATCGAGCTGCTTTATCTTATCCGCACCACCCCGGCGATCAGTAGTAGTGTAGAGTTGCCCCAGCATGCGCGATAGTATTCTTGTCAATTTTACATAATGACAAAACATCGATACAAGTGTCGGCTCTCCCGGTAACGGATGCGACAATTGTGCTGACATTGTGTCTTGTAATACACAGTCAACAGGGAAGTCATTATCAACATCAGCATCATGGATCAGCTGTGGCAGGCCATGAACGACGGCTGTGATTCTGTAATATCGTAAGTATCGTCCCCGAACAAGATGATTGTGAGCTGCATACTTGTCGAACGCATAGACTGACCACCATAACCGTTTCCTCCACTCCACTTCGGCGGCCGAGAACTTGAAACGTCGGGCGTGGCGGTGTAAGCCGAGGGAGTGAGCCATCTGGACCATCGCTCCATTGAGTGGGGTCATCCATTGTCGTTTTCCGCTTTTTTGTACATAGAGCGAGAACAGGACAAGGGCCTGGAGACTCATGGGCTCAACTCGTGTTGAGATGAGGCGATGGATCTGACAGACAAGCTGCAGCATTAGGTCGCTGCCTTGCAGCCAAGCATCTTCGGTCGCATCTGACTCTGACTCTGATGGTCTGTTGATTAGGATAATGAGTAAAATGGTCTGTAGTATCACGAGGTCTTCGGCCTGCAGTTGGTACGGCTCAGGTAGGTCATTCAGCAGGTAGCGCGCTCGAAGAATGGCTTGTTCTCTGATGATTGAGGCACAAAATCCCGACCAGTAAGTTTCGAAGAGAAGGAACTGACGTGCCACGTCCTCCAAGGTGATCCCGAGAAAGTTGCGTGCATCTTGCACAGTGAGAGGCGCCAGCTCGGCAGACCGGTAGAGCAGTGAAGCGTCACGGTTGGGTTGCAACAAGTAGCTTCTGTAGCACACCTCTGGGAAAGGTTCAAGTGATGGGAACTTGGCGTGGCACATCTCTTGTACAGACAGGACAAGATGTACGCCTGTTGTTGAGCCAGCAAATCGTCCAACATCGACGTCATCCCGTACTAGACGACCCATATGCTTAACCACGAACGCATTTCTGTCGAATGTGGTGGTATCAGATGCGCTCGATATAGACGCCAAGTTGTCATCTGTACGTCTCTTTTTGCGTGCTGGTCTGTAGGAACTACGACCGAGCTGTTCTTGAAGCCGGTGTTTCGCCTGGCTTTCGGCCTGTAGCTGCTTTCTAAGCTCCGCGTTCTCATCCTCCAAACGCTTCAAGGCATGTGCTTCCGTTGTCGAATAGCTAGACGAGTCAACTGACACTTTCCTAAGCCTCACATATGGGCTTTGCGTACCCTCGAGCTTTGGTTTTACGACGCAGCTTTGTTGAAACTATGCATTCAGCGTCTACAGCAGCACACTTGTCGCACTGGGCCCCTATCAGCTGGTGGTTCGAGCGAAAGTAGCCCGAATTCGTACAGGCTTGGCTCCATTGCACTTCGTCTTCTTTCTACGTCGGTGTCAGCTTTGTTCAGATGCGACATGTTTGGATGTGCACACAATCTGCAACGATCGCAAACCTGACCCAGCTCCACGGTGCTAGTACCGGACTCGGTGGTAGGACAAGCCGGAGAGATGTTCTCAGCCATCTGGGGTAGACATTAAGTTAGTGCGATAAGTCATGTGGTGTGGAGTCGGCAACAGTGTCGGACAGAATGCTACAGGGGCGTACGGAACTTCGCGCGTTTCTGACTAAGCAGGCTACCGTACTCTTCTCATGGCGAAAGGTTTGTCCAACATGATCAGAGTACCCCGCACATGAAAGATTGGACCGTGCTCGCCTGTCACACGACCAGCTTGGACGCGACTAGCTTGGCTGCGATGCCGAAATTCTCGAGCTGGGCACAGTGTTCCTACGGATTAAGCAGCTATTCCGGACAGCCATGCTATCCCGCGACCCGGCTTAGTATGGCGGCAAACATGAGATCTGGGTTGCTAACATATAGAAGAGCACATTAATCGCCCGAAACAAGTTTATGCATCCATATTGAATGTCTTGTTTGAGTAGTCTTGACTCTTCCCTTTACCTTGAAAGAACATTCGCAACAAGCCATAATGAATTGTTCGGCTATCGACTCACGAATCTTCAGAAACCTTTTTGGTACACAAGAAATTCGAGAAGTTTTCAGCGATGAGGCCTACGTCCAATGCATGATTGACGCAGAGGCTGGACTGGCTCGAGCCGAATCCAAAACCGGAGCGATTCCGGAGGACGTTGGCAATGAACTCACTCAACATCTAGCCAATGTAAAGATTGAGTACGCAAATCGATCATGCTCTAAGTAGATCGCAGGCGCTAATAAATCAACAGTTATGACAGACTCGCAGCAGAGACAGATATCGTCGGCTATCCTGTCTTCCCTCTTATCTCCCAACTCGTACAGCAGGTCCCTGAGAACTTGGCGAAGTACGTACACTGGGGTGCCACAACACAAGACATCATGGACAATGCATCTGTTTTGCAGATGAGACAGGGCTTGAATATCGTCAAGAGGCAGCTGCATGAACTCATCAGCCATCTCCGCTTACTTTCCGAGAAGTATCGCGACACGTAAGTTGAGTCCACATTTGAGCATGGACAGATGGACTGATCTACTTCAGACCCATGGCTGGACGCACACATCTCCAACATGCACTTCCATGCACATTCGGCTACAAATGCGCAGTCTACCTCTCAGGATTGGTTCGACACGCTGAGAGGCTGTCGGAGATAGAACAGCGCTGCCTCCTTGTACAATTCGGCGGAGCTGCCGGGACCCTAGCATCTCTTGGCAACGACGATACTGGTCTACGCGTACGAGCGCAGCTTGCCATCGAGCTCGGCCTCCACGATCCGCCCATTACTTGGCACGTTGTGCGCGACAACATTGCCGAGATCCTTAATTTCCTCGCTCTCATTGGCGGTTCGCTAGGCAAGATCGCCTTTGACATCATCATCATGTCTTCAAATGAGTTGGGTGAGGTTTCGGAACCATTTGTGCCGCATCGAGGTGCAAGCTCGACTATGCCACAAAAGCGCAATCCAATATCAAGTGAGGTTGTACTCGCTGCATCAAAGCTGCTGCGAGCTAATGCTAGCTTGGGGCTTGACGCTATGGTTGTGGACTTCGAACGTGCGTCTGGTCCTTGGCATCTGGAATGGGTCGCAATTCCAGAAGCATTCGTCCTTGCCGTTGGCTCCCTGCATCAGACGAACTTCGCCTTGAGTGGTCTTGTGGTCAACACAGACTCAATGTACAAAGTGCTCTGCTCCACGAATGGTTTGATCGTGGGTGAGGCGGTGATGATGGGTCTTGCTCCATTCATCGGCAGACAGCAAGCCCATGACGTTGTTTACGAGGCCTGTAAGGCTGCCATCGAAGAGTCCAAACCACTGCTGGATGTGTTGGCGCTCAACAGTGAAATCACTGCAAAAGTCTCCAGAGAGCAGCTCGAGCGCTTCTGTGATCCTCTCAACTACCTTGGGGCTAGTCAGGTGATGGTCGACGACATGCTCAGGGTATCTGCTGTGGTCGGTGCAGCTGCAAAGAAGTCGCCAGGGATTCATGGCACACTCACGCCACCAGCTGATCAAGGCACACCTGGAATGGCGATCGTATAAATGAGATGAGGATATGCTTCAATAGCGTTGCCGCACATTATGATCAACTACTATGTATAGTACGACATTTTTTCCAGTCTCATAGTGAGTGTAGACTTTGGACAAACGCGCTCGCCCTTTTCAGTGCCAAATGTGAACTGGCTACTCAGCGCCGTTTTTGGCAGGTAATTACAATATCTCAATATCTGTCAAGGCGATGTGAAGAAATCACTTACGTCCCTCAGTCCTCTCACTCTCTACCACCCAATATGTGTTACCCGGTTACAGCGAATTCTGCACTGCTCGAGCGAGCGACACATCGCCTTCTACCAAAAATGCGTACTCGCAAATTGGTATAGAAGTTACTCAAAGAACTTTCCAAGCGGACCTGAAGATCTTTATTGTCGCAATGATGCCCGGAAACTGTTGACCCCTGGTCGCAAACGGTTAATGAGCGAGATCTTCTGGTACTAAGCATCGCTAAGCTTTCTAGTGCTGCCATCAAGCATTTAGTCCTCGAAAGATGCCGGACATCCGACGCCGACTTTCCTTGAAAAGGAATGACTCCGCGGACGACTTGACCAAAAATAAACATCGATAGCGCAACCTCGTGAAAGAGCCCTGAAGCCGCGTCTAAGGCCACTCAGCTGCTTCCTATTGCCCTGTAAGATCCTCAGGAACAATGGCCGCCGACGCGCCTAACGCAGATAGGCAGCGATGGCTGTATCGAGAGCGCGCGGCGAGCCCCATTATACCAGTGCCTAGGTCAGCTTGTCACAGAAGCTTGTTTATTTAAGGTCATGCCTGCTTTGCATGCTTGTCTTTGCCTTTTAAGTCACTACCCAAGTCTTGTTCGTTGCGCTGTACTTGCGCTCATTCAACATGCACCTATTACTTGCATCTGCTACGCTCGTGGCCTCCTGCAACGCTTTTGCTCTTCCGTGGATTGCGCGAGCTACTGATCCATCACTTCCGGCCCTACCTCTTGCACACTTTAATACACCAAAGTATGCGCGCCCACTGACGCTCGATCAAGCGCTGTCCGGTGCCAATGCCTCCGTCACCACTATCAAACCCGCTGATCTGGAGGCCGCCAAAGCTAACCTGCCCGCACTCGTCATTCCCAACAATATGACACTGTCTACCATCGCCCCGAGTCCGGACGAGGGACTGGAAAAGGTCGCGAAAAGGCAAAGCACTTGCTCAAATGTTCGCACTCGGGTCGAGTGGGATCGTGCATCCAACAGCGACCGACAAGGATACGTCAACGCCATCAAGTGCTTGATGAGCCAGCCTCCCTCTGGCCAGTTTCCCGTGTCTAAGAACCGCTATGACGACCTCGTAGGCCTCCACCAGAGATTGACACCAAATGTGCACGGGAATGCGAAGTTCTTGCTATGGCACAGGTACTACACGTGGACATTCGAGTCGCTTCTTCGTGACCAATGTGGTCTGACTGGCCCCTTGCTGTGGTTCGATGAGACTCGCTATGCGGGCAACTTTGCGGCATCATCGATTTTCAGTTCCCAGTGGCTCGGATCGATCAATCTTGGTGGCAATTGCGTAACTGATGGGGTAAGCATGCCCTGGCCCTGATTTTAGGCTGGCGATCAACAGTACACTAATCCGAGACAGCAATTCGCCAATCTGGCCCTGGTGTACGGACCAGGATCTAGCAACACGCCTCACTGCCTAGCGCGTAATAACGACAACAGCGACACAATTAATACTGGCAACCCCATCGTTGATGCCTGTAACAGTCGCTCCGACTACGCCGACATGGCGGCATGGTAACTCGCATGATGGAACCATTCGTCGGAGTGTTACTCACAAACTACTCAGTGCTGAAGGCGGTGCCCATGCATGGGGACACAATGGAATTGGAGCCGTCATGTCAGACGTATATGCGTCTCCGTCGGACCCCGTCTTTTTCTTGGTATTGTTGACCTCTGACCTCTGCGTCAAGGCGCTGCTGACCACAACCTAGCACCATGCTTTCATTGATCGTAATTTCCGTATCTGGCAGAATAATGGGGGCTCTGCGCGCGTGTCAAGTATCGACGGAACCGATTCCGCCGGCCATGCCTTGACACTTAACACCAATGTTAACGTATACGGTTTCCGACCGGATGTCCGCATAGGCGACATTCTTGACACTAGGGGACCTACACTCTGCTACAAGTATGACTACTAGCCAGAGGTATAACAGAGTTTGAGATGGTATTTCGTTCTTGTAGATACTTCCATTGGAGGTCTAGGCCGTGCCTTTATAATCGAGTCATTTCCTCCGGGTAATCGTTGTCTTCATGTTCTTCGTCCCTTAAATAAGAGTGAGGTGGCTTGCGACGATAGACAAACTGCGATACCTTGGCTGCGTGAGCGCTCGACGAGCTAAAAGCTGACGTGGTGGCAGCTTCTGATTGAGATGTCTCTGCCGCCTACCCACCTGGGCAGACAAGACAGCTAGTGATAAGGTAAAATCTGACCATCCTTCGAGGGTTTGAAGAAGGTCAGCCTCATGCATCCAAAGGATTGTGACTCTCTTGATGGCATAGCGATGGAACTCGCTAGGTCTTCCTGGGACTACCAAATTTGCAGAGCAGCCTCTTCCAGTGGCGGCGAAATTGCAACTGCCCCAGTACTGCAACTTCGTAATGTCATCCAAAAAAGAGGCAGCGCGTAGATGCATTGAGTGGCATCATCCCATCTAAGTGCAAAACATTGCATGTGCAGGTCACAGAGGTATTTAATCTGCGCTTCGAAAACCCTGCAAAAGTAGGGATGGCTTTCCCCTGTCATGCCGCTGTTGCACTGCACCCTTTTAGGTTTTGTTCTTCTTGTGATCTCCGTCAATCGTCAGATTGCAGGCGGTTGGAATATCTTTAGGTAGCGCTTCCGAGTCAGGTCAAGCAATGTATGGTACGCCACCCGCCTTGCGGTCTGCCGGCCCGTCTCGGTGGGCTGGTCTCCGGGATAAATGCGCACCCCGCACCGCATCACTATTTTTCCGTCTTCCTTAAGATTTTCAGCGAATATCAACACGGCAATGATGCAGTAGCACCTGGGTGTTACGATGTACCACACTCCGGGTATGGAGGGGTATCAATTGAACCGGCTTGGGCCGACAAAATGCTTCGAATGTGGCATGACGTGAGATCCTCGTCAGGTCAAGTACAAGATGGGGGCAGGGAGCACTGCAATTGATGCACCGTAAGTCTGTTGGTAAAACAAGGTGATAATGAAGGTCTGTCAAGTTCTTACGGGGCTTGTATTGGGTCTGCTGCTGCCTGCGCAAGCCGTCGCCCGTGCCTTGGGAGGCAAACCCACCGATTTCATCATTGCAGAACGCGCACCTATCCAAGACATCGTTACGTGGGACGAACATTCCCTCTTTGTGCACGGTGAGCGCGTCATCTTCTGGGGTGGCGAGGTTCATCCATTCAGGTTAGCATACTACTTGGTCTTATGCAGCCGTCCGCCCTACTGACGTGGAAAGACTTCCAGTGCCAGGTCTTTGGCTGGATATCTTCCAGAAGATCAAAGCTCTTGGTTACAACGGAGTATCTATATACACGCCTTGGGTCCTTCACGAGCCCAAGCAAGGATCCTTCCAAGCTGAAGGCGTTTTCGACTACGAACCATTCTTCAATGCAGCAAAGGAAACTGGCATTTATCTAGTAGTGGTATGTACCTCATGAGTCTGAAGATAGATGCTGATGATGCAGCGCCCGGGTCCCTATATCAATGCGGAGGTATCAGGGGGCGGGTTTCCAGGATGGCTTCAGAGGATATCCGGAAACTTGCGAACACCGGATGTCGACTACCAAGAAGCATCGAAGAACTACATCGAGAAAATCACACCAATCATCGCGAAAGCACAGATTACGAATGGTGTGTCAAGGGATGCAGCCATCGATGAAGCTACATTAACAGTCTCAAACAGGCGGGCCCGTCATCCTATTTCAGCCCGAGAACGAGTACAGCGCGGGACTCAACAATGTCACTTTCCCGGATGCCGAATACATGAATCATCTCATGAAGCAGTTCAGAGATCTGGGCATCAATGTACCTTTTATCAACAACGTTGCATGGTAAGTATAATCTTCCTCGTAGCTCTGATGAGACAAGAGTAACACCCTGCAGGCCAAACGGGGTTAATGCGCCTGGCACAGATGCGCCAGTCGATATCTACGGTCACGATGCGTATCCGCTAGGCATGAATTGCACTGATCCTACATTCTGGGCAGACGACATCCTGCCTGCTAACTGGCGTGAGACACATCTTGAGCAGAGTCCAAGCACGCCTTACATGGTTAGTTCCTCCGTATTGAGTATAGGCGCTTATCAACATGAAGTCAGCTTGTCGAATATCAAGGCGGCGCTTACCAGCCATGGGGCGGTGACGGATTTGAGAAGTGCGCAGAGTTTACCAATCATGAATTCGAGCGCGTATTCTACAAGAACAACATTGCTGCTGGCGCGACAATTTTCAATGTCTACATGGTGAGTTTAGTGCACCGCCGTGTGTAGCTGAATCCTTTGTATCTCCGCATGAAATGAGGGTAGACGCTGAAAGTAGCAGACATTTGGCGGTACGAACTGGGGAAATCTCGGGCACGCAGGAGGCTATACGTCATATGATTACGGGGCGGCGATAGACGAGAATCGTCAAGTACATCGAGAAAAGTACAGCGAGGCGAAGCTGATTGCCAACTTTGTGCACGCATCACCAGCTCTGGCCAGCGCCGTACCAGGATTTAACACAACCGGAATCTACACTGATAGCAAGGACATCACCACTACACCCCTCTTCGGCAACAGAACAACCTTCTACGTCACACGTCATACCAAGTACAACAGTCTGGCATCAACTCCATACAAACTCAGGGTGAACACGAGTGTAGGCAACCTCACCCTTCCACAGCTTGGTGGGCAGCTCTCTATGAATGGCCGTGACAGCAAGATTCATGTCACCGACTATGATGTTGGTGGATTTAACTTGCTGTACTCGACGGCCGAGATCTTCACCTGGAAAAAGTACGGCAGCCGTAGCATTTTGGTCGTCTATGGAGGACCGAAAGAGCAGCACGAACTTGCCGTATCTAACACCGGCGGTGCAACGGCCGTTGAAGGCTCCGGGGTGAAGTTCGCCAATCGCAATGGCAATACCATTCTCAACTGGCAAACCGACCAGAGCCGTCGCGTCGTTCGGGTTGGCCCTGATCTCTACATTGTTATCATTTCACGCAACGAAGCATACAACTACTGGACCGTCAGTACCTTGCATCCCGGCAGCAGATACTCACACGACTCTACTTTCTCGTCTGATCTTATTGTTCACGCTGGGTATCTGGTACGCAGTGCATCCTCTTTCGACGGGAAAATTGATCTCATCGGTGACATCAACGCGACCACCACGATCGAAGTCATTGGGGGCGCACACGATAATATCAACAGCTTAACATGGAACGGCGAGGATCTGAATGCGAAGCGCGACCGCAATGGTTTTCTTCGCGGTACGGCTTCGTTCGTGGCCCCTAAGATCGAGATTCCAGACCTTAAGTCCTTGACATGGAAGTCCATCGATGCACTGCCGGAGTTGCAGGCCAACTACGATGATTCTGCGTGGACCAATGCTGATCACATCAAGACGAACAATACCTATTGGAATCTGACGACTCCAACTGTGCTCTGGGGTGCAGAGTACGGATACAATACTGGATCACTTATCTTTCGTGGTCATTTCACTGCGACTGGCAATGAGACTGTGTTGTATCTTAATGCATCGGGTGGATCTGCCTTCGCATTTTCAGCATGGGTCAACTCTACCTTCCTCTCGTCCTGGGCCGGGACCGGCGACGCAGCAATCGCGAATCAGACACTGTCCCTTCCAAAATTGCAACGCGAAGCCAAATACGTTCTCACCATACTAGTCGACCATATGGGACACAATGGAAACTGGTATGCTCTTTCTGTACATCCTTACGCTTATGCACTAATGAAACTCAGGTTTGTAGGCTACAACGAGATGAAGACCCCTCGCGGTATTCTCGGCTACGACTTTCCCAGCCATACACCGCCCTCAACGAACTCTTCTCGGTCGGACGATGGCATCCGCTGGAAAATCACCGGCAATCTTGGTGGAGAAGATTACCGCGGCGGACCGCGCGGGCCACTGAACGAAGGCGCCTTGTATCCCGAGCGCAATGGCTTCCATCTTCCCTCTGCGCCGACGGAGTCCTGGAATAGCGATGTTGGTCCTGCATCTGGGCTGCGCACGCCAGGTGTAAGGTTCTATCAGACTACATTCAAGCTCGATATACCGAAGGGGTGGGATGTGCCGCTCTCGTTTGTATTCAATGGTGATGAGTTCACAGGTAAGGGACGAGGTTGGCGCGCTCAGCTGTGGGTCAACGGCTATCAATTCGGCAAGTTTGCAAATGGCATTGGACCGCAGCGGAGATTTCCTGTTCCCGAGGGCATCTTCAATTATCGCGGCGACAATACGGTTGCGATCAGTATCTGGGCCCTGGAAGAGGGTGGTGCGACACCGAAAAGTATTGAATTGTTGGCTGGTGGTATGGCTGTACAATCAGGATATGGTGACATTACCCTGTCGCCAATGACTGGTTGGGAGAAGCGTGAAGGGGCGTACTAATGCCTTTTCTCAAAATATATTGCTACCATGGATGGCGAGCGAGGCGACGTCGATGTTTTGGATGAGCGGTGCTACTCAATGAGTATACCCAGAGTCGTATGGTCTTCGATCTGTCATGTTAACTGTGCCAAGCCTGTAGAAAGAAGGCCCATTCACTATGTGAAACGCCATCCAGACTGTTTATGTACTCATTCCCCGAAACCGATCGCTTTCGTTGAAACTCAGCCACCAAGCCACACTCTCACCTCGGGCCATGAGAGTACATGAGACTACAATCGAGACGATGTCCGCTGTGCAGTGACCTCAGCTTCAATACACTCCCTTGGTCTACCGACATCGCGTTGAACAAGCTCCCTGTACAACTGCTGAATCTTCTCTGTCAAAGCCCCTCGTTTTCCATCCCCAATCTGGCGCCCATCAACTTCAGTAACATGAATTTGCGATGGAAATGTACCAGTGCAGAACGCTTCATCCGCACCGTAGACCTCTGTAAGAGTAAAGTCCAATTCGCGAACGGGTATGCCGTAGCTGCGACAAACATCTATTGTCTTCTGACGCGTGATACCTTGCATCTGGTTGTCTTTGGTGGGCGCCCAGACTTCATCACCCCGAACGATGAAGAAATTGACTGAGTTGCACGTCTTGACGAAACCCCGTAGATCGAGCATCAGAGCTTCGTCGACATGCATAACGTTTGCACTGATACAGGCTTGAACGTCCGTGGCCTTTGAGATGTGGTTCCATTGTTCATCTTTGACGTCGGGAGGGCCGCGTCGAACCCAAGTAGTCGCGAGACGGAGGCCTCTGTCCTTCGAAGAAGGTCCACTGCTTTCACTTCTGGGATGATGACGATGAGCGGTTGTCCAATGTTGACCTTTGGATTCTGGTAGGGGGTCGACTTAAGCCCTCGGCTGACCACCAGGCGTATATGAACGTGCTCTTCGTTCTTGAGGTTATTCACATCGAGAGTATTGTGGATCAGTCGTAGCAACTCAGACTTCGATAGGCCCAGGTCCATGTACATAGCTTTGGCAGATTGGAACAGTCGATTGATGTGGTCTCGAGCAAACTGAACTCGCCCGTTCACTGCGCGGATGCCCTCCTACTAGTTAATCAGCAATCTATGAGCGATCAAGAAAGGGACGACTGTACCCAGATCCCATCGCCGATGAGAAAGTTCGAGTCAAAGACTGACACAACAGCTTGCTCGCGCGGTACGAGATTGAACTGGCCAGTGATGCCATCACGAATACCAATCTGCAGATTCATGAACGAGCCGCCCTCACTTCAACGATTGCTAGTGTGTGATAGATACACACCTGAATGGAGGCATTCCTGGGATCTGCGACAACAGCATGTGTTCCGCGACGGTCCTCCTTTCCATATGCCATCAGATTAAAACCAACTCTACGTAGGTGACTTCGCCTGAGTGCTTGCTCACGTTAGATACTTCGTCTTGAGCACAACAGCGACTTTGTGCTTAGGTCGCAAGGTACATGATTGGACGGCCGCTCGTCGGGCAATCACGCAATCGTGGTGGAGATGTCACGCAAACGATACCAGTCCAACCTGATTATAGTAGTCACATCATTGGCTCAGTGATTGCCGTTGGAAGGAGCACGCTGCTCCTCCGGAGAAGGGACGCAAGAGTGTTTGCAGTAAATAAGGTCGCTCTAAAGTCCAACAAGGAAAACCACACTACCTACGAACGAGTGTTCTCGTTTAAGGTTTAAGGAACGATCCTCTGACTTTTTGCACCTTTTCCCAACGTATATGTGATTAGGGATGCAGCGCGTGCGGTATGGTGGAGTAGGCTCGGCTATGTAGGAGGACTAAGTCTATTCGTGATTGTATGCTATGTATGCAAAGTTATGCAGAGTGTCTCGGTCGATGCAACAAAAGTCTATAATGCTGTAAATGCTTGACAGGCGGAAAAGGTTATTCAAGAATAAGGACGTGCATCGCAGATTGCCTCGTCGACGTTCGTTACTACGCTAGTAGAGCGATCTTCGCTTTAGTTTGTTCCTGAGGATGGTGAGCATGTGCGCGTGCAGATAAGCTCATGTGGTATTAACGTACGCTGTGTTCCCCCAGCTCAACCTACTCAGCTTGCTCTTCTCTCCTTCAGGAATCGTGCCCACACCGGAGTCATGCTTGGCCTGCTTATCCAGTACCTTGACTACACTTGGCAACGGGGCTGTGGCAACGGTCTGAGGCTTTGCGTCTTGCAGCCTCAAGTCCTCGGTGCTGTTGATTGCAATTGCAGTTGGGCTGGTATAGTACCTTGGCTGCGAGCTTCGTCTGGGGTTTGGCGGGCGGGCTACTTGTGGCAGAGCTGCTGTTCGTGTATTTGTAATTGGCTGAGTGGCTGTACGCGGACGCTGTAGGTGTTCCTTATCGAGCTCCTTTCTGCTAGGGAAGCGGCGAGGGACGGACGCAGTAGGTGCGGTACTGGTTCGTGGACGGTCCGCCCAATTCGGTGGGCCTGAGATGGGTCGAGGAATTGGGCGTGGTGTAGGCTCCGTATCCTTCTTCTGATCCGGTGGGTGCGAAGTGAGGGACCTTCGGCGCTCACGTATGGGCACAAGGGTGGGCTTTGGTGCCGTATTGTTCACTGTAGCGGTAGCCTCGCCCCACTGAGACTCCGGAAGGGTAGGGCTTCGAAGAACACCTTCGATGCTGGTATCCTTCTTGACCATGCGCTTCATCATATCTCGTAGGCCCATACCGCTTCTCCTCTTTGCGTTGCGCATATCCATCGCGGGAGCGTTGTCAACCAAGCCATGCCTCTGCAAGTCGCTTTGGTTTCTTCGATGGCCGCGTGTCATCTCTCTTTGCTGTACGCTGCCCAAGATTGGACTGCCCAGCAGGGGTGCAGTCGATATCGGTACCGGTGGCGCATCACCTGGGGATGTCAGCCGTGGTGGCGGGCTATGTTCGTTAATGAGCGTCGCACCACTTGTTCGAGCTGAGGTGAACTCGGCTGATGACACACGCTGCCTGGAGTGTTGCACTGCAAGCCGCTCGTGGTCTTGCATGAGTCTCTCCTTTGCGGCCTCAAGGTCTGTCACGGATCGCCTGAGCTGCGCGACCTCATTGTCAACGGACTGTCCCCTCACCACAGCTGCTTGCACGTCGGCCCGGAGCGCTTCGAGCTGACGGTCCTTGCCGGCCAATGTTAATCTCAAGTTCTGTACTTCTGCGTCTTTCTTGGCTAGATCGTCTCTGCTCTCCATAAGCTGGCCCTCCATTCGCTGAAAGTGGACACGGTGCACGACACTGGGCCTTGCAGTCTCCATATCTTCATTAATAGCGTGTTCTAAACGCAGCTGTTCGCGCAGCGACTCAATTTCCTGGTCGGCAAGGAAGAGACGTGCATTCGCATCGCGAACTCGCTTATCCAGGGCTTCGATTTCTACATGCATCCGCAGATTGTCCTGCTGGGCCGTGTCGAACATGGCTTCGAGTTCATTTTGGTCGTTCTCTTCGATTGTGGGGAGACGTCCTGGAGAGGGGTCGCTCCTGCTTCTCCTCCTGCCCTGCTGAGCCTCTTCCAGCTCGATGTTTGCTTCTTGCAAAGATGCTTTGGTCTGCTCATGTCGCTCCCGCTCTTCTTTGAGCGCGCTCTGGATCTTCTTGCTGATTTCCCAAGCTCTCTGCAACTCCGCTTGTTGATTAACGACGTCATCGGCGGACTTGGTGGCAGCATCTAGCTCGCGCCTCAACTGTTCGATAATTGCGTCCTTATCCTCCTCCGAGCCGGACGTACCAGATAGTGAGCGGCGCCCCTTTTTGACACGCAGCATTCTGACCTCAACAGCGTGGTCGCCGTTGCCATTGTGCTCAAAGGTGGCGTCATGAGCGAATTTAGGGCTGGCCTGACGCTCCATGGCAGCGAGTCGCTCCTTGAGCACGTTAAGCTGGGCTTCCTTCAATTCCAGCGTGGCGCGTTGTTGTTTGAACGTCTCGCTGAACTGCGTGTCTCTTTCGAGCATGTATCTCTCTTTCTGTTCGTTTCCTTTGCGCAGAGCAAACAGTTCGATGTCTTTCCGGTAAACAATGGCTTGATGGTCTTTTCCGAGGGTTTGCTTCATGATCTTCATGTCATTTTGCAGCGTCGAGATGTCTGAGATTGATTTTGTAAGCGCATCCTTAGCATTAAGAAGCTCTTGTCGCGCAGCGCCCAACTCCACATCCTTGGCTTTGATTGCGGTCTGCAAGTCGGTGAGGGACCATTGTAGTCGCACGATCTCACGGTCCTTCGAGTCGTAGGGCCCTATAATAGAAGTGGGGCTTCCTTTTTGAGACTGGGAAAGTGATCGCCTGGGCAGATCGACAATTTGCGATTCGGCCAGTAGGGTATGTGTCCGCTCCAAGAGGGTTTCACCTACCGACAAGGGTGCATTGTCTTGGTGTTGTGATTCGTCGTCCAAAGCGCGCTGGAACACGTCGAAGCTGACCATGACTAGCGCAGCCACCAACCAATCACCCGAGCTGAATCCTTGACCTACGAAACTGGCAAATGCAGCAAAGTGCACCGAGTTTGCCGTTGCAACGCGATGCCTTGCGATCCAAGACCCTGAAAGTCGGCGGATGAGAAGCAGAAATGCTGCAAGTGTAAGTACGGTGAGGATCTGAAATGTGGGTATTCGCGCTATCCAGGGATGGTCCAGCAAATGACGCGCTTCTGTTGCGAGGCGGTCTGCAAGTACGACAAACAAAGGCCTGATCTCGCGTGTCCGCTCGCCGATGTGGAGGAATGGTATCGCAGCGTGATCTTTCAAGTTGCAAACCTGAGTTTGAAGTCGTTGCACGAACCGCGGCCAGGAAGCAAAAGCAGCTGTGCGATGGTCACCCGACTGCTGGTGGTGGTACCTGAGGGAGAAAAGGTCCGCGAAATCTGGGGTATGCACGAAAGAGCGTCCGCCGAGATGGAGAAGGGTTCCCGAAGAGACGATGATCAAGCTGGTCGCAATGGAATAGGCAATAAGTGGGTGGGTCTGTATGTTGTCTTGGATGTCGTTGAGCACTCCGGGCATTATACGTGAGGAAGACCGATTGTCTGAATTGTTGCCATTAGATTGAACATGAGGATGCACAAGCCATACTCTACGATATGGATTGCAGATGTGAACGCCAAAGGAGGGAGACGATGCAGAACCAAGGAAAGGCTGCGAGCAGGCATTATTTGAAGCCACAACAAACACGCATGAAGCACCAAATGACACCTGAAGAAGCAAATGACTAGAAACGCCGTACTGAAATGCATGCAGTCAGGATATCGCAGCCAAACAAAATTTCGTGACGACAAGGATGAGCGACAAACTTGGGCGAGTGTGAGCCCAAGCTCTTAACAGGCTTTATATCTCGAAATGCTTGTAACCCTCGACCAGCCCGTCGCTGATCTTTGATGGGATGGCCCATATGGGCAAATAATGCTGCACTTCATCAAATGCAGGGATGTCGCCTGTATTAGCGTCCGACCAAAGGCACACCACCCTTCCAGAAAGCTTCGAATTCTCCTTAGCGTCCCATGAAACGCTCACGTCCCAAGGTTGCGACCACTCCCGGTGCCAAAGGCGCACCTCGCGGGAGCCGTGCTCGCCGGTGCGTTTGAAGCGACGATCTGAGACACCCCCGGCAACCGTCAGATCCCGGATCGACGTGTCGAACAGGACACGGCATGCTCGCGTGTTCTGCCCTACAACACGAATCGTGGCTTCGCCTGTCTTGTTGCTCTTCGTGACCGTGTAGTCAAGCCAGCTGTCAGTATGAGAATGGTTGCGGAACGAGGATGCATCGGCAACCACATTAGCGGGAAGTCCTTCCCACTCGCACTTCTTCAACTCTTTACGCGTTACAACGTCAGGCGTGGAGCAGTTGACATACTTTCCCTGCGCGCTTGGCAGCTGCCCGACGACCTGCTGGACATAGCCGTCCACGCCTGTCAGGGATACCGTGTTCACGCCTGTGTCAAGGTTCACTTGTTGAACAAAGTACACCTTCAAGCGATGTTCCCTGCTGAAAGGAAATGCCACGAGGTTGTAAATGACAGTTCCCACACAGACCAAGAACAAAAAGGTGGGGATGTGATAGGTGATTCGGTGAGCGAATGGTCCGGCCGGCGCGATTAGCAGAGTAGTGAGTGCGGCGAAGGACAAGTAAATGAAAAGTGACGAGTTTCCATCGGATGGCGTCTGGTAGAGTGCCGATGTCAGTAGCAAGGCAATTTGGCCGACCAGAATGACCGTGATGGGTACCAGCAGCAGAAACTGCACAATCCAGATCCAGCTTGGTAACTTCCCACTCCACTCTTGTTCTCCAGGGTACGGGTGCCCAAGGTCCAGTGGTCGCGGCTCGTCTTCTTCCGCGGAAGATTCTCGTCTACTGCCTTGCCTTGCCCGTGCGAAGCTCCGCTGATCGCCACGGAGAAGAGATGTCGTCTCGGTGGCTTCATCATCGGCGAGCGGGCGATCCTCAGATCGAGCAGCGCTGTTTCCAGTGAGTGGTCGACTAGAGGGTTCAGCATCTTCTTCGATCAGATTGAAAGTCTGCGCGTAGGCCGTCTTCTTCGGGGCGAAGAACAGTTCCAGGTAGGATAACAAAAGCGCAGCGAACACTGCAGCAAAGTAAAACAATGCCCAGTACCCGCCAGCCAATTGGTAGTTGTTGGCAAGGACGGTAATGAACGCAAGGAGAATGAAGCTTCCGACGAAGAGCCAGATCAATCCGTAGATGCGCTGGAGAGCAGAAGGACGCATGGCGCTGGCGCCGCGCGAAAAGAACCAGGAAACAGATATCCAGGTCGATAGCATCATGCTGTTTCTATGTCAGCGAATACGGGGACGACGGCGGCTGAAGTCCGAACGTACCTCCACACAGCATACGGGCTGCTGTAGACAATGAGCGGGTTGACGCGTACAACGAGATAAGCAAGCCCAACAACGGCGGCGGTCGCGATAGCGAAGATGATTGGTAGGCGGAAAAAACCGCGCCACCCATATAGGTAGATGGGCTCATCGTCGTCTGATGAGTGAACATAGGCCTTCCTTGCAAAGAGATAATTCTTGTCAGCCTTGCTCAGGCCAACTGTCAGACCAATAAGGCTGAGCGGCGCAACGACAAGCAGGGTCACACAAAGAGCGAAGAAGGTATGCAGGCGGAACACGACAAAGACCTGACCAAGTAGGTCGAACCACACTGCATCTGTGCCTGTGCCAGCATCCACCCTTCCGTTTTCTGGAGCGTCTTCACTACCGCTAAATCTGCTGCTAGTGTCTGCAGCCAAGCCTGATACTGTAGCGATGGACGCAGAAAGCATATGCCACACTGACTTGAGTGACGTTTCACGTGTGGAGTCTTCGACTGTGTGGTAACGCGCTCGAGGTTCCATGAAGGCAACGTCCAGACCGCGCAGACCAAGCTCGCCATAGAAGACTCGGTAGTCCGTCTCACTGCGGATGAGACCTTTCTTGAAGCCATCTCCGCTGACCACGTTACCGAAAGGGTGCTTTGATGCGCGATAGTACTTGGTCACCTCGGTGTCGGTGGAGCGAAAAAGCGTCGCCCTTCCACCTGCGCCAGCCCCCTCGAGGTTGAGGAAAGTATGAGGCACCTGAGAGATTGGATGACGCATAAAGGCTTTCGCTCCATTCAGAAAGTCCTCTTCGCCGTTGTTCAAGAGCAGGACAACAGTTCGCTTGGGCCAATTCTGTTCTTCGGTGAAGTATGATAGCAGCTGGAGCACAGTAATGACACCTACACCGTCGTCCGTGGCACCGTAGCCACTGCTAACGGAGTCGTAGTGAGCATTGACGAGGACACCGCCGTTGTCTGGGCGTCGAGATGTGGTCGATGCGCTCTGATTGGGAAAGAAAAACGGCTCGTCGTCTTCAGATCCGCGGATGGCCACGATGATATTGGTTCCCTCAAAGTAAACGCTAGTGTTGCCGGATGAGAAGGTCGCATTGGAAGAGAGATCGTCAATGACCTCGACGTCCTTTTTGCTGAGCTTTTTAGAGTCAATCACATGCTGGACGCGCGCCAACAGGTAGTCGCGGACGTGGTCATTGGCTCTGCTGTTGTAGGGGTGGAATTGCCGAGTAATGTGCTGAAGGTCGTTCCAAGCCTCGGTGAGGTTGGTTCCTCGAGGGGTCTTGGATGGGTAGTTTGGTACTCGCAGATGGACGACCAACAAGATAGCGAACAGCGCTATGTAGATGCTGGTCGCGAGGAAGTTGACGGGCCCTGGCGTGAAAGAGAAAGGGTTATAGCGAGCCATGTCGCACTGTGATGTGGTGGTGCAGCAACACCAGCTCGGGCTCTACCTGCGAGCTTTTCTCTTGGGATGAAGGACGTCTGGTGGTTGCTCGCGGCGCGTGATGGTTGGTATTGGCTGCTGCGGGGTGGGAGCTTGGTCGACGCAAGAAGCTCTGACCACCGTTCTCCATGCACGATGATGTGATGAGGCTCGCGGAATGGCGCGCACAAGCAACAAGAACTCTCTTTTCCTCTCTCTACTCTGCAAAGGTGCCAACCTCCTGCGTGGTACGACTACTGGCATAGAGGTCAAGGCACGTCTGGCAGGCACGTCTGGCAGGCACGCAGGCACTACTACGTCACGAGAATGGCAGAAGCAATGCTGCATCCCGGTAACGGCAGTCATGACCACAGTGATACAGCGGTCGCTGAAGAGCTGGCCCTTCCCTCCACAGAGGCTCCTTCCCTTCCCCGACTGACTGACAAGGCCACCGTGTACTCGGGCTGCTGTCTCGCCCTCAGCACGCCGCTCGTCGACTACATTCATACGCTGCTCCCATCTGCACCTGCACTCACGCTGTCCGTCGGCAGCGGCTTTGGTCTGCTCGAAGCGCTCCTCATCACCGCGCCTTACATGTCCAACGTCGCAGGCGTCGAGGTCGCGCCGAGTCCAAACAAATATCTGCCCTCGACAAAGCACCGTGTCGTGCACGGAACGCGCTTCCACGAGCCGCTCGCAGCAGAGGCCAAGGCCTGGCTGTTTGTTTACCCGCGACGCGTCGGTCTCATCAACGAATACCTGACTGCCTACGGCCAAGGTGCCGTTCAGACAGTCATCTGGATAGGGCCGCACGCCGACTGGGATGACTACAAGGGCTGCTTGGGCCATGGCTGGCACGTAGACACACAGAGCGCCCATGTCATTGGCGGCAAGGCTTGGGACTTGATCGCCATGGCCAGGAAGGTGTCTGCTTGAGCCCAGGCCTCGCGTCACACCTCAGACCAGGGCCTCGCCTCAACAACACTCGCCGCACCGCTCTCGCTTTGCGCTGCTGCCAGGAGATCCTCAAAATCTCTGCATGCACGGCTTGTGTCGTCACAAGGCTTGCGACTTTCCAGTTCTATAATGGCACAAGCAAAGGCAAGCCCATTCTTCATGAGCAAAGCGCCCAGGACCGAGTGCCTTTGTCCTCTCCGTCTATTCTTGGACCTTTGAGCAGAGATTGCTGCTGCTTTTGTCTTTGTCTTTGCTTCGCCAATGGAACAAAGCACTGAAATTGACAATGATCATCTCTAGTACCAATCATCCACTCACCTATAGGCCACCACTCTGTTCCCATGTCGCTGGCGCCATAGTACTCTCAATCTCGCGCTAGGTAGCTTTGTCAACCACATTCTGCTATCAGAACATACAAGACAGTCACCCAAGCGCAATTGCGCACAGTCCTCTGCATCATGGACGCCACTCCTGCAATCATCAGTGACGGGGTTCTTTGGGCCACGACTCCACTGTTTGCTGCCGCTCATCTCTGGTCATGGCATCCTCTGTGGGCAGCCGGCATATGGACCGCCTACGGCATCAGCGCGCTTTTCCCACAGGGTGAAGCGTTGCTGAAGTCTATGACTGAATCACCATTACGCTACAACTTTGACACACTGCAAGTACCTCCCCAAGTACAAAACCCTGAGGACCTGAGTTTTGAAGCGCCTCGATTCAACAGGAGCGAGACTAAGAGCGCCATGGCAGATGCAGTAGTATCTGCTTCTGGTTATGGAGAGGCATTGCAGTCTACTCACTATGACAATTCTGTATCAGTCACCATGTCCAAGCTAGATTCTTCATTGTCAGAATCGAGCAAGGAAGCCGTTGTGGCGGACTCCCGAAGCGCTTCGACTCCGTCTACGTTGGCCAGGAGCACGCAAACCTCTACTCAGTCTAGTCTTGAGTCGCGCAAGCACCCAGCGCCGACAATCATTCGCGATCGCCCAACTATTAGATTTCTTCATCTCCTCGAATGATGCGGAGCCGGATTGATAGATGCGGTCTTCGATCACAACATAAAAGGACTTAAGGTGCGCACATGGATGGCAGATCGGATTTTATATTTGTTTCGGGTACTGTTCCTCGTCTTCTTCGCCTGGTGCATACGAAAGCCCTTCAAGCGACTCAGTCCCTGGTGTGTGGACAAGGAGTCAACACCAGGCACTGGTGCGCCAAACGGTATCCCAACCAACGCCCCTGCACAGAAAACTGCACCGAATACTTCAGCCGCAGGTTCTGCAAGGTCTCACGCTCCCGCAAAGCAGAGTAACAACAGATCTTGGCACGTACGACGTTGGACTGGCTATTGTGCCTATCGTTGGCGAATGGTTCAGGAAACTCTGATGTTAGCTACGGCCCAGGTCAATCGATGGGTCGGGAACTTGATTTGGCTTGACAGACCATCACTGATACTGGTCACTACAGCTGTCGTAGTTTGGATCCTCTGCATGTCTTCAGCATTTTATCTATTCGAATGGAATCTGGGCGCTAATCTCGTAGCGTGGGTGAAGATGGATGCTGTTTCTCAGACCGCGGCTCTATCATCTAGCTCCTCTCTCTCATCACCGACCAGTACATCTGCCCCCGTCGGTCCTCGGAACAACGCCCTCACCATGACAATCGCTTCGGTTTTGCATGTCAAACACTGCACCATGTATGCCTTCCAGACTTCTCTAAATCCGGATAGTTCATATGAAAGCCTCCATCCACCTCCAACTTGGACCGGAGCGCTTTGTATATCAATCTTTGACATGGTCATGAGCTTCAAGTCAATACCGCTTCCTTCCGGATTTGCCGTTCAAAGCTTTGAAGCGATGTTACGGCGCAGCCTGGACCAATCCCATGTCACAATCAGGCACTTACGATCCAGCGCTGCACTTCGGCCCGACCGCGTCGCAGTGTTCTATTGTCGGGAATATCGTTATGAGTGCTCGAAGCCTCAAGCACCTTCCGGTGCTCCGTTTGGCATTCCTCAATCCTCTCACGGCTTTCGCGTGCCGTGTGCTAGGCCACTTACCTGGGAATTCGCCGCACAGCGGCTTGTTTTATACTCGGCGGCTGTGGCGTATCTATAGCTGGGCATTTCACATACTCACCCCCACACTTCTCTCCGCGCTCTTCCTGCTTAATATATTTGCCATTGCCCGCTGGCCCGCACCGCGACAAGCAAACGCCGGACTGGCGGTTGGAGAGATCGCCGCAATATTGACCATTGTCCATCTCCAGCAGTTGTTTCCCCTGGAGTCTATTGTTGCTTACTCTTCGCCAAACTTGCAGCCGCCAACTCGGCTCATGATTGTCGAGCGCATGGTACTCAAGGTAGCCTTGTTATTCGTTCCCATGGCACTGCTTCTGTGGTTTCTCTGCATCACGAACTATCAAGTCGAAGAAAATCGGATGCTCATAACATTTACAGCGATAATCTTGTGTTGCTCTCGGAAGTCAATCGAGCCAAGGTGGAACGCATTGCTGCAGTGGTCCGGAATTGCGCCTCAGGACACAGAGCCTGCATGTGAGCAGAATACCGGGGGGCAAAAGGGGTTCGGTGATCCTGAGGCAACGCAGTAATCCACATAACGGCCTCTTTGTTTGTAGGGCTGTAGGCGAATGAAAGATGGACAGGGACAGGGACGAATGCCACTTGGATTAGTGATTGTACCTAATAAACAATTACAGTTATAACACGGAAATCTCGCTGTATGACCAAATTCACAGCAGACTACGCGTGCTCTTCAAACTCACAATGACATCTCTATCATAATTCGGTTGTCATTGGCTCTCATCAAGGTTTGTGGATCGTTCTCTTCATCCCCCTGGTTATTTGGCAATTCTCGCGAGTCGCTACACAGCTTGCAAATCCCCACCTCGTGTGGAGCTGACTGCGGTATGCCTTGAGGTAAGCAAGCGAGGTGCCGTCCTGACACAGGGCTTACTTTTCGTACAGGCTATAGCTCGGCGCTGTAGCTGCTTGGAATGCAGTCAGCAAAGCTAAGCTGCCAGTAAACGGCAGACCGCTTCACAGACACTTAAGGTCGTTTCGGCACAGATGTGATGGTCGCCAAGATGGATTCCAACGAAATTCCGCCCAGATACGCGGCTGTGGGCCGAAGACTCACGGCTTAACGTACCCGTGTGCTCAAGGACAGAAGCTCGATCTGTCGATTCGTTTCGCTCGGCTAGCCATCTCCTGTCCACGCTCCCGTACGCGAAGTTGGACGACATTAGTTCGCGCGCGTGGTGTACAGCCGCTTCGCATCGAAGAGAACCCATTGTGACGTTGCAGGAAGGATGCATTTCGGTGGTTTGAAGTGCGACTTCTGTCGAACGTTGCTCAATTGCGTGGTGAGACAAAGGCGCTGTCCATTGGCCGTTACGAGCACAGCACGCTCCGGAGTAAAATGACGTGAGGTTGATTGATCATTCTCAATATCCTCAAAAGATTGCTTTCCAAGTCGAACAGTCAGGCGTGCACACGGACACGATCGTTTTGCCATATCATGGCGAGGCTTGGGCGAGGCTCGAGGAGACAGGAGTGGATAACAATGGGTGTTTCATTCGACAGGCAAGCTCTCGCTAAGCGGCCGTCCGCGTCTTTTGCAGCTCCCACGACTCGGCTCCCCTCAAAACTCCGTACTACTAAGACTATTGCTTCATCTAACGACTTGCGTCATCAAATACCTATAAGTCTATTGGAAGGCGGCCATTAGCAGCCTTGTAACTTCTGTCAGTCAGCGGTAGCGCTTTCGGGCCCCTGAGATGTCACCGCCGTGAGGACTAGCTGCGCGCAAACGGAGGACCCTAGCATGACGGAGGTGGGCGCACCGCAATCGTACCTATTGTAGTCAGCCCTCCAAATCTAGTGACCAGTCCGAATAGAGAGCCGTCTTGCGTGCTCAAGTTTGCGCATGTTCAACTTGCTTCAGTCATCCAAAGTCACGACACAAAGATGCAGGTATTCCGGTTGTGTTAAACTCAATTTGGATTACTGCAAGCCTAAACATCGCTTCGTTTTCGCCTAAGGCGGATGGTGCAGGGGACTTCCTTCGCGGGACCGTAACAATCGTTGTTTGAGCTTATCTTCCACGCTCACCAAACTTAACAACTTTCGAAACAAGATCTTCAACGCTTTCTTTAGAAGCAAAATGTTTCGAATCGGTGGCGCCCAGGTACCAAACAGCCGCTTCTGGAGCCGACGTGATCTATCAGGAACTACAACAGGCGTTTCCTTTACACTATCGGGTTGAGGTTTACTGCACATTCGGGATCATGCAGTGCCAACCTCGTGGCATGAAGCAGCCCTACTGCGGCTTCGCAACTGGCGCTCGTGGCACGTCCGACGAGTGCAGCTAAGGAGCTGGGCAAAGCTGCTTGTTGCTATCATCGCCACGTGAGGCTGTTGTCGAGTGACTGCACTGCAGCGTTGGCGTAGATGTCTGCCTGTCAAACTATACACAGCTACCGGTTCTGCTTAGCGCTTCCAGTGCTCCACAACTCTAGCGAGCTCGAGCCAGTACCCTCACCATTTCTACACCATACTAGCGGCTGGTGTGTCTATTTCAGCGCATCCTGACACATCTGGCATGGTGCCTGGGTCGCAAACCTACGCTGGTGCCATGACTCCACCAAATACTTCCAAATTTGGCCACTCTGCCTGAGCACTTCTCAATGTGCCTGGGAATATAAAGATCTGAGCCCGTTGCTCTCTAAGTGTCAGCATCAGTCCGCAGTCGTTCACTTCTCTATCAACTTTGGATTCTTACTGTTCCCACTTTCATTTCAGAAGATCTGGTCATCATCTATTACACATAATGCATATTTCGAACATCTTCGTCTCCGCCCTGGCGGCCACCAGCACTGCAAATGCTTTCAACATCAGGGACGAAGCACAAAACGCCGGCGAAGTCTCCAAGCGTACACTTGGAAAGCTCTTCGGCGTACTCTCTGGACTCTTCGGAGCCAAGACCCAGGCTGAGCAATGCCCTGCTGTCTGGACTCAGATCTCCGCCCAACTTACCGAACAATTCCTGGCAGATGGCCAATGCACAGATGCCGCTCGCGCTGCCATCCGTTCATCTTTCCATGACTGCTTCAACGGCGCTTGCGATGGATCTCTAATCCTCGCCGATGAGTGCTCGAATCAAGAGAACAGGGGTCTGGAGCGTCTCTGCGGCAACCTCAAGAACGTCCAGGCCAACACCGGTGTCGGCATGGCCGATCTTATTCAGTTCGCCGCTGCACACGGCGTCAAGTCCTGCCCTGGAGGACCCACAGTCCCGGTCAAGGTTGGCCGCAAGGACTCGAGCACCGCGAACGCACTCGGAGTCCTTCCCTCTGGCTTCTCCAAGGGCGGCGATCTCATCAAGCTGTTCGGTAAGCACTCTCAATCACCGATATTATTCTTTGCTAACATTGCCATAGCATCCAAGGGATTCTCGCCCGTTGATCTTGCTGCCCTCCTCGGCGCCCACACTGCCGCAAAACAGCGCGTCACCTCACCCAACTCACCACAGGAGCTTGATTCCACTGTTGGCACATGGGACAATAAATACTATTCGGAGACTAAGAGCGGCAAGGCGCCGTTCACGCTGCCTTCTGACAAGAGTGTTGCGCAGAACCCGCTCACTATGCTGCCGTTCAACACATTTGCCCTGAGTAAGGGTGCATGGGATGTCGCTTTCGTTAGCGCCATGCAGAAGATGAGCATGCTTGGTGTCAACCAGCAGGGCCTCATTGACTGCACATCTGCTCTGCCTGGGGGCAGCAGGAAGAGGGACATCAAGAACAGCAACTTGTTCGATAGGTTCAAGTGGTAGAACTCTGCGTTGCGCATTTTTAGGAGTCCACCGGGGTCAGGCAGGACCATGTCTATTTCTCACTCTCACTCTTGAGAATCTTTTGCACGATAGCACTTTTATGTAATTACTTGGCCTATGGCCGCGACGAGACAATAATGAAACACTTCACTACTCTTCTGCATTGCAAATTATCATGTGGTTCCACAAGTCGTCTTGCTGGTAAGAGCACTGCGAAATCCCAGATGTTATCGTGTTCTTCGGTCTTGTTGCTGATCCATTGTGTTTGCGTCTTCGCAGGTCTTTCACTTGAGCGAAAATCTTACTTTCCCCTCCAAGGTTGACAATGTAAAACTCACTTGCTTTCATTGTAACAGAGTCTATCTTGTTTTTGATTTCCGTAGATGCCAATAAGCTTATTTGCGCAATCTCAGCGATGAGTGAGACGTAGCGTGGGTCTGCCGAAGGCTGGCACTGCCAAATCCTTGCGAACGAGTCTGAGCGCAGCCGGCCCGATTGTGGAGCCTACCACCCCAGGCTTGACTCAGATTTTGTCTTGTGGGCTTCAAGCAAGACGAGCACAGCACAGCAATTTTTCCAAATTGTCATTTCACAAGGTCATAAGTTGTCTACATTGGAGGGCAATCATCAATTAGTAAGCAACTGATTGGCCTAATGGCCCAATGGCAAGGCGCTTGACTACGATAAGTTCGAAATCAAGAGATTCCAGGTTGTAAGTATTCACTCATTCGCACTGCCCAGCGTTCGGTTCCTAACAGTATCTCAGCGACCCCTGGTTAGGTCATCCAAAACTTCTTTTTAGTCTTTGCTGTTACATTTTGACTCTGCTTGTGTAGATGCATATCACTGCCACCACAGATTGTGGGTTTGATCGGAGAATAATTTTGCTTTCAGGCTTTTCGTTTGCTGTGGGGATGAGCCCCGTGTAGATGTTTCTCGGTTATGCAACGATGCGCAAAGATGCGATAGGATTGATTAGACTGCAACGTTGAAGTTTTGGTCCTTGACCTGAGAATGTTCCACACATGGCGACCCATCTAATTGATGACCGGCAAGTTTTAAACTCGGGTGTGGAGTCTCGGGAGGTCGTCAGTATTATCATGACCATTGTTCTGAACCTGGCCAAACTTTCGCATTGAACGGTGAGCAATTATTGAAAGCTCTAGGATAGGTGCGTTTTGCTTAAGAGGCGTCCTGTCGAAGAAGTGCCAAGTGGTCGGTTTCACTTCAAAAACACAAACGCAACCCGTGACTTCATCCCATGAAGTCGTAAGAATCTTTCAGCTGAGCCACCACTCCCTGAAAAACCGCTTTCTGGAACCTGACATCATCAAAGCTGTTCGCTCGCTGATTGAAATCGCATCGCAGACACTTCGTGACTGCATCACTGTATTTCGCGCCAGCATCATCCGCAATCTCGTCACCCATCCTGTATGCTGTGGCTAGTCTTGTGATGAAGTTCCCTTAAAGATCACTTGGATCGTAAGGTCCGTCTTCAGCCTCGTGAAGTTCAAGTAGCGATCGCCCGTACCACAACTCGATCAAAGCGACCCCGAGAGCGAACAATGGCTGATTTCGTATCATTCGTCGCAGATGTGTTGGCACAGCTTCCTCAGGCGTGTTTACGCTCGATTCCACAGCTCTTGAGACAAACGGTTGATCATACACTGTGGGACCTGGTCGTTGTACGAAATAGATGTTATCTATTCCCCAATTATTATCAAGCCACGGCGTCTCGTGGAGTTGTAGTACGCTAGAAGCAAGAATGACGGCCAACCGTACGCGATCACGGTTTGACAAGCGTTTTCCACGCTTCAACGCACTTCGCAGTGTGGAGACCGACCACTGCTCAGTGTTTTGAGGCAACGTCTTGGCAGGAATGATCTTCAGTCCGTATTTGTGCTTCACGATCTCCTTTTCAAGGACCTTTAGACAAACATGGCGCTGAGTACCTTGAAGAGTTCGGATCGCTGAGCACAGGTCTCTTATGGGTTGAGGATTAGGCTCAGGCTCCATCAAAGCCTTGACGGCCTTCTTAGCCTGAGATGCGAATCGGACACCTTTGCCGCCCCCAACACTGCACCCCATTGTCGAGTTTCTCAGAGTGTTGTCTTCGCGTACCACGTGGACTTCAGCCTCATCCCAATTCCACGGGTTTACGTCAAGTCCGGAGACTGCCGCATGGTGATGTTCGTACTGGAAAAGTACGTGGAATGGGTCGGGCATTGACAGCTCCTCTTCGTCCTCGTCATCACTTGAGCTTGTATCTATCCGAGGCTCCAAACGCAGGTTAACCGCATGACTTGACTGGCAGGAGCACGTCCAACTTGAACTCAGGATCGAGAAAAATCCATGTGCCCGCTCGTTGATAGCTGTAAAATTAGGCATAGCTACTCGATCGGACCGTCGCTGGTTCTCAATAGTCTGTCGCTGGAACGTCAACCTATACAAGACTGTGTTCGCGTTTCGGATCTTTTCAATCAGATCAGCATAATCCTTCTTCTCGAGGCTGAATTTGAATCGCTTGTAGTGTGCTTTGAAAGTTTGTGGTTGAGCGAATCGAGGCTGCAATGCATTAGCGACATCCCTTCTCAAGATACGGGATATTCGAACCTGACCGAGTTCGGTTAATGATAATCTGCGCGTGAATTCTTCTATCGTGGCACGTAATTTGAGGACGGTGGTGAGGTATGAATCTTGACTCGTGCCTAGGCGTTTTCTGAGCTTGCGGTCGAAACTCTCCGCTTTCCACAATGTGCCACCAGGATCTGCAAGAAATTGAGCTACGTCTTTCGACGCAACGACACCTGTTAATAGCGCCTCAATACTGTTCTGGAATACAGCATGCTCCCCTTTGAGCTCGTCGATCAGACCCTCGATCTCTTCGCCAAACATCCTATACCGTTTGGTAACAGCAATACCCTCGGCATAGAATTGCAGACCAGCAAGCAGTATTGGCAACGCACCGAGGACCAAGCCTGCAACCTCAACTCCAGACATTGTGTCGAAAAACAAGTGAATCTGTGGGTGCTCCAACGTTGGTTTGTAAAGTACACTGGTGAGTAAGGAGTTTATCGATCTCGTGAGCGTTTAGTCCTGTTGCGCATAGGATCACGATTATGGAGCTCTGGTTTGAGACAGTATGAGTGAGAGAGGTTTGATCAGTTCAAGCAATTGCAGGTGCGAAGCGGGGTCTTTTGGCCCCCACGCAGACAACGCATGCATCTACCTTGGCTCGCTGCAGCCGAGAAGACGAGTTTCACGCTTTCGACCCCGCTCCGTGCAAAGTCACTACTCAAGCGACCGTTTCACTTGAGTCGAGATAGAGGTATGGCCTCTACAGTAACGAGCGTGTCTGTACCAACAGCTGTGGATGGCTGCGCACGCCACTTCCTCAGCCTTGCACAGAGTCTACAGCATTCCAATCGATTCGCTGAGCAGGTGACGCCTGAATCCATCTTGGACGAGTTTGATCGGTTCAAATTGTGGTAAGCAAAGACTTTTGAACACATATTGTCTTCTAAATGCCATAGGGCGGGTAATATCGCAGCGCACCGGAAGGGTAAGTGAACACCCATTCCATGCATGGCCATTGCATAGACTGATCTACTCTCGCTAAGGCCGCCGCTCACTCGAGTACCGACTTCGAGATGCTCCGCAATTGAAAGCTCAGACAAACTACTTGCTGACGTCATTGTCAAAAACGCTCCACAATGGTTCGTGGAAATTCTGAGGTTGCGTTGCTACGATCATTCTAATGAAACTAGCATCCGATATAGTGGAGGGGAAACGACTTCCATGGGACGAAGAGACATATTCTGATTCCGATTCCGAGGGGCCTGAAGATGACGGCCATGGTGATCTTCAGGGGAAAACCGAATTGAAGCAGCTTCACGCCAGAACGAAATCTGCCGTTACTTCACTCATGCGGCTCTCAATGGCAATGCGAGAACCCGCGCCAGATGCCCAAGTACGGACCATTGACAAATCGCATTTTGAGCAACACGATATGCTACACGTCCAAGCCAAATACCCAACTGCGCCTCTGTATTTGACGGAAAGACTTGGTCGAGCTATATCCAGTAGGAGACAATATCTGACGTATCGCGAAACTCATCACAATAAGCTTACCAAAGACATCGAGAAGTTGGGCTTTGAAACAGCTAGGACCGAGTTCACTACTAATTCAACAGAAGCAACAGCGTTACACCACACTGAGAATATCGAACCAATGAACATCAGAGATGAAGCAGACGATAATGTATCCATGACCTCGTTTGCAACATCCGTCAACGCTACATTGCGTGCACCAAAATTACCCAAGGAAGCTTCTGAGAAGGATTACTACGACTGTCCCCTCTGTTTTGGGCTTGTGTCAATCCATACTGCGGAAGCATGGAAGTGAGTGCGACCTTCTACAGAGTGAAACTCACTAAATCACCCAGACGACACGTCTTTCAAGACCTGCACCCCTACTGCTGCACCTACAAAGACTGTACAACAGCTGACAGGCTTTTCGACTCACGCCATGCATGGTTTGCACACGAACTGCAAGCCCACTATACCACCTTCGTATGCGTTGAAGACTGTTCGAAGGTTTTCAAAACGGAATCTGATTACGAGAGGCACATCCAGTCCACGCATGCCGAACTTGCAGTCTCACGTGTTTTTTCAACCCTACTACGCACTTCGACTAGATCTCCCGAGTTAACTGAGCTGCGATCCTGCGGGCTGTGTGGCAAACGAGTAACACTTCGAATGATGCCCAAACACTTGGGACATCACCAGGAAGAACTAGCATTGTTCGCCTTGCCCACCAGTTACGAGGACGTAGAGAGTGATCATGGTGAGGATTTCGAAATCTCATACATAGCAGACAAGAACATCAAAGAAGAAGGTGGCGGTGGGCCACTGACTGATCCAAGTTTGGAGTCAAGCTCTGAGGGGTCAAGCTTTGGGTTATCTGATGCCGAGGCCCGACGGTACGATCTTCTCGAGTCTGGAAGAAATGCATTGCCAGCAGGAGGAGTGCTAGACGAGGATCGACCCGAGAAGCAGGCGACTTTACAAGACCAAAGGGAATCTGTACCTGAGCCGGATCGCTCTACTAGTAAACCCCAGCAGCCAATTCCTTTCGCGAGTCCTCAAGATGCCAGAACAGTCCCAGAAGATTACCCAAATGGTCAGTACGGAGGGGAGCCAATGGAACTGTCCTCTCACTTTGACTTCAATGACGTTGAGCCTTCACGGCCACTGCCCGATGAATCAGAAATGGGACGACGACGACGACCGAATAGTGCAACAGAGGATGCCATACTGAAGACGCTGAACGACCTGCTGCTCACTACAGATCAAGAAGTGCGGGCCACTACAAGTAAAACAAAGCAGCTGGCTATTGTCAAAGCTGCAAAGCTTGCTGCAGAAGAAGCAATGAGAATCGGCGGCGGAAAGGAGTATATTGAGCTTCACATGCGTGCTTGGGCTCAGATGATCGAGCAAATTCAGCGGGAGGCAGCAGCGGAAGGAGCTGATGCTCAGACTAAGCAGGATGAGGAGGATGAACCTGCTACAGAAGCTATTGCGCCGTTTCCGAACACAGGCAAGGAAACTGAGAAGGTAGCATCAGGATTGGACGTGGAGGCTAGGAATGCTTTGGAGGAAGGCTTCGCTGAGACCGCAGATGAGCTCAAAAAAGGAAAAAAAGCTGCACAAGAAGAGGACGCGCTCAGACCCTCGGAGGCACCAAAGGATCCGATCAGATTCAAAGACGCCGTCGGCCGGAAATTCTCTTTTCCATGGCAGATCTGCAAGACTTGGGCAGTAAGTAGTCTAGTCGCAAAGCGTGCAATTAAACGAGTCTAGCTGACGAGTACCCAGGGAATGGAGGAACTGATCAAGCAAGCCTTCTTGCATGTGGAGATCATCGGGCCTCACGTTGACCAAGGACATTACGATCTCATCGGACCCGACGGTGAGATCATCCTGCCCCAAGTATGGGAGTACGCTGTTCAACCTGGGTGGTCTGTCACAATGCACATGTGGCCAATACCGCAGCAAAGTGGAAGCGCTCCCACCCCGGTACCACGCAAGCCCAGGGAAAAGCCCCGGGAAAAGCCCGCACCTGGTGGCTTCTTTGCATGGGCGGCTGCTGGTAATGGCCCCAGAAAACCAAAGAAGCGTAACAGGAAACTGTCTGCAGAACCTATAACGAACCCTGAAGCCGGAGAGTGAGTTTGCACGGCGGTCCCGTGGAAGTGATTGCACAGGATGGAAAGCGCGGAGCATAAGGCACAAGAAGACCGAAAGTCGCGAGAAATTTACTCCCTTGAGACCCTTCAGCAGTTACAAAGAGTAGTCTAGGCTAGGTTAAAAAAGAAGAAACGAAGGCTTCTTTGTCACAGCATTGATCCTGTGCGTCAGTGTAAGAAGACATGTCTCCAACCGAGTACATCTGCAAAGTGCCAAAGCCTCCAAAAATACAACAGCAGAACAGCAAACGAAGCAGCCACAATGTTTCCTCAAGACATGGTCGTCTCCAAAAGCTCGACCGCGGACAAAGTAGCTCATTGTAAAGAGATTGTGTGAGAGGGTAGAAGGATAACAAACCCGCACGCCCGTATCAGAAGCACCGAAATCCACCAAGCCTTACCTAGCACTTCCATCCAGAAACCATATTCCCGCTAAATGCACCCATTCGAGCTGACACAGAGCAAATATAGCCACCTTAGCACGCCGTCCAGTCTACCGTACCAATCACTCGCCTCAGCTCCGCGTCTGCAGGCTACTAACCGTTTCGAGAAAAAGGCTGAGCGGCGCAGCTCCCCGTGGGCGTCAGCCCTATGCGGGATCCCTGCTAGTGTCCGCGCCTGTCGCGTGTGCAAGGTAAAGTAAGCTGGGAAATCGGGAGCCTATTTTTGGGGGCCGTGGAAAAGGGCAGACAAGACTGAGCAGAGTCCGTTGTCCCATGATTTGGAAGCGCGAACAGCCTTGTCTTGTGGCCCCGTGGTGAATCTGCGATGGGAGGGTTGGGGTGTGTAACGCGAGGATATGAAAAGAATAGCGGACTCAGCTAAATATAATGAGGACTTTGCGGAGTTCTGTGCTTGCGTGGTTGGCAGTGTCGATAGATCTGTGGTCCCGAGCACGTGGTGTCTGGATATGTCATGCCGAGATCAGGGTAGTGATGGGTCCTGATCCTGCTCTAATGATGCTCTCTCGGTACGGCGGGACGATGTTGCAAAGTCAGTGTTGACGAATCCGCTTGGTAAGGCTGAACAAGGGTGTCAAATACGGTCTCATTGGTCTTTTGACTTACTCTCCGACGAGCAAGGCGCTGCTGAAGACAGACAGTGAAGGGTGTGTTAAGATACTAATTGGTTGGATTTGTAGACGGCAATAGTCATCTGGACAATCATCGTTGCATGTGCAAGCACGGTGACGATGCAGTCTGCTCACAAATTGACTTAGATGGTGCGCCGGTGAGCTTCGACTCATAATGTCGATGTTTGCATCATCATCACATTCAGCCAGACACGCACAAACCCAGTGTACAATTGCGGCACAATGTCCGTCCAAGCGCGAGTTTGGCAGCGGCCGCCATGCCAATACGGGTGCGCTGTGGCCGTGGCTGGCGGGTACCTGAGGCACAGCTGAACAGAGAGCGCTGAAACTCGACAATCAAGTCTCGACTACTGCTGCACAAGTCGCCGTGGTCGCATATAGACTGACTCGAGCAATTCGTCTCCGGGATGACAAGGCGCCAGGCAGCGACGAGGACCGTGCCTGGGAATAGACGTTGGAGAGCCGTTAGGTGAGCGACAGGGCCTGCGCGTCGCCGTCCGTTAATGCTGGAGAAGGCATCTCAGTGCACTGCCATGCGCTGTATTCCCTCGCCGAGCACCAGGCGAAGATTGCAGTGATACTGCAGTGATTCTATGAACAGGAATACTGGCGCCTTGGGGCGGCCTCTGGCAATGGTCGACAAGACTGTAACGTCGTCTTGGGTCATCGCGAAACAGGAACAATCGCATGCAGAGTACCCGTCATACAGCAGAGTCCCAAAGCAGCGGTTCTGGGATTACCGTACCGGGTGCTCGTTAATCGCGGCGCAGTGCACGCCGCATCGCCGCGCCGCCGGGAGTATGAGGGCGCAACATCCACACAAGGATAGGAACGTGTGTTGCAGACATGAAACGGACGTCCTATTCGCGGGGTGGTGTGAGTACTAAGTAGGTGCTCGGCAGGGCGATGCTGTATGACTGTGTTGCGCAGAGCCAATGGGAGTGGGGAAGCGCTGGTGGTCAGGGATTGCGTGTGTGCCTGAGGAGGAAGGGAATTCAGATGGACGTTGAACTCGTGTTCGCGAGGAATCATCAAAGCGTGCGAAAGTCAAGGCAGGTAGGCAGCACTCGACTGAGGCCGCGCATGAAGCTATTGACAATGGCTCGCAGCACCAATAACGTCGTGCACCTCTGTTATTCCCTCGCTGGAACACGCGCAGTACCGCCGTACCGCCGACACAGTCTACACTTGTCTTTCCTAATCAGCACAGCAGAGCTCAGGGTCCGCGTGCGCCCAAGTCATCAGCCGCAGGCGCACGGCCCTTTTCAGAATGTGGCAGTGGCAGGGCACACTTCCTTCCCATTTTAGTCTCGACCAACGGCGCAGCGCCGCCGCTTGTAATCCTCCGACGAACGACGAGTAGCGCAGCGGTGTTGCTCGTTCTGACTAGATGCGTTGCTGCAATGCCGGAGGCTAGTCGAAGGCAAGCCACGAATGTAAGTGCGAGACTGGCGGCCGGCCGTGGTGGAACGCGTAGGTGGTGTATAAAGATGCCTGGCCTGGGCAATAGGTAAGGACAGAACAAGTCCACCAGTACGCAGCTACAAGAGATTCACGCCATTGAAATTGTATAAATCTGTTCGTCTGCAGTTCTGTTACTCTCCTCTTCTCATCACATCTTCATCGTCTCAACTTTAAGCCGTCTGTTGCTTTACTAGTCTTGCTCTAGACTTCACATATCAAGTCCACCCCCATTTCCGTCTTCAAGACTCATCTCAACTACACTCCTCTCAAGTCAATGGGTCGCGGCGGCTACAATTAGTCCACTCAGCTCATCATTCAACCGCTTCTCGTCCCATCTTCCACTACCACGACCCCCATCATTCCACCACCAGTACTCAGTCACACATCGCATGTTCCTATCCAAACCATGGGCCGAGACGGATACAACTAAAGCTCTGGGTGGCAACCGTGGCAGCGACAACAAAACGGGACATAGAGACAACAAAACGGGTCACGCACACCTCCCTATCACCGAAGCAGTCAAGAGACGCCTTCAGCGAGTCGCGGCGTCTGTGATTAGGATGGCCGGCCGCGGGGGTTATAATTGATGGGAGTGGTCGATCGTGAGAGTACACGACGCTTCCTGGATACTCAGGTCGACTCTCCATTCTACACGCCATTCTACTCGACACTCCATCACTCGGCACTCCATCAGCTCGACATACCACCTACTCGACACCCAATTTCAGCACTCAACTCAACACTCCATTAACACTCAATTCAACACTCCATTCACCACTTCAGGACTCCAGGCACAGCCAGGACTCCACCCCACTCATGTACAATGTACACTCCTCCAGCGAACCATCTCCGCATTTAGCAAGCGACGGCGTTTCACCTTTTCTTTATATTCACGGGGGGAGTAAGCGTAAGAAGAAGTAATATTTAGACAGGCACATGATGCTCTTCACTGGGCGGGCTCTTCACTGAGCGGGCTCTTCACTGAGATGATATGATCATAAGCATTGCGCGGTGTTGGGAGTATTTGAATTGGTTTATTGTTGTAGATTCGGATAGTCGATTATGAATAAATAGCCCTGGTGGCTTGAATTCTACAATGCTTTTATGCGAATCTTGATTTAGGGGTTGAGTCGAGTGCGTGATGCGAGTATTGTGACTACTTGCCTACGCAGAACCTGGAGAAAGAGGTTAGCATGCTTCTGAGTGGATATGAACATGGTACTGAGGTTGATCCCCGCAATGACATCGGAGTGTTTCAGAGCCTGACCCGCTGCCGTCAGACGCCACGCTATAGTTGTCGAGGCTGCGCGGCGGTGCTGGGGCCAAGACGTCAGGCGTGAGGCGTCGGGTGCGTGGGGGCTAGATGACTGCCATGCAAGCGCGACCGCACCAACATTTCCGTCGAAAGAAAGAAAATAACTTACTTCCCAAAGACCACACCCAGTACCTCCTCCACATCCCCTGCGTCGCCTCGGCCGGTGATCCTGGCCAGTGCCTCGGCAGCACTACGCAGCGATTCGGCGGCAAGCACAATATCAATGTCGTCTGCAGCGTCGGGCTCGATGCCGTATGCAGAATGCTCCTCAGTCAGTCTAGGGCTCACGGCGCCGAGAAAGGCGTCGAGGTGGGTGAGGCATTCGGAGAGAAGGATGCGCTGGCGTTCGGTGGCGCCAAGAGATTCTTGCCAGATGGAAGGATCGGGGTGAGGATCGTCGTCGGTGTTGGGGACGAGGGCGTTGGTCATGTCGCGGAAGGTCTGGGTCAGGGTGGAGAGGAAGGACTGTATGTTTCCTGGGTCCTTTGTGGGTGGGGTTGTGGCAGAAGCGGTGGAGGCTTCACTGCAGGAGATGCAGGAGGTGCGCGAGGGTAGGACGCCGAGGGTGTTTTGGACTTTGGCTTTCCAGGCAAGTTCTGCACCGTCTGATGAGGCGAGTTGATCCATCTTGTTGACTACGACTACGACGTGGATGCCAGAGTTGGCGCACTGCGTCGCTGTCTCGATGACCTCGGGATCCATGTCTGCAGTTGCATCCTGGACAACGACGAGGACGTCTGACTCAAGGGCTCGCTGTTTTGCACGCTTGATGCCTTCCTGCTCGATTGTACCAACAACATCTGGCCCAACCAGGCCGGCCCTGCGGAGGCCGGCCATGTCGCCAATCCTAACCAAGAAGCCGCCCAGATCGACACTGACGTCGACAATGTCGCGAGTTGTGCCAGCTTCGTGGGAGACAATGGCAGCGTCTCGGCCGACAATACGGTTCAGCAGGCTGCTCTTGCCAGCATTAGGGGCACCGAGCAGGGCCATGGTGATGCCATTGCGTAGCAGCTCGCCGCGCATGGCATTGTCTACGTGTGCCTCCATCTGGACGCGCAAGGTCTGGACTTGAGCAGCGACCGAGGCGCAGAGCTGGGCAGGCGACTGATCGAAGTGCTGGTCTTCAGAAAAGTCAATCAGGGCTTCAAGCTCGCCTCTGGCTGCAAGCAGCAGCATGCGCCAATGCTCGTAGCGAGCAGCCAGCGACGAGATTGTGCCGCGGACCGAAAGCTGGCGCTGCTGCTCGGTCGAGGCGGACAGAGTCTCGCCCAGCGACTCGATCTGGGGCAGGTCCATGCGGTTGTTGGCAAAGGCGCGGCGAGTGAACTCTCCAGGCTCGGCATAGCGGATCGAGGGGGTGGGAGCAGCAGGGGAAGCGCCTGTGCCTGTGTCTGTATCTGCATCTGTATCTGTTCCCAACGATGTGCACTGGGGAATGGCAGCCAGGACTGCGCGCACTATGGCAGGACCGCCATGGACGTGCAGCTCAAGGACGTCTTCGCCGGTGACGGTGTTGGGGCCGGGGAAGAAGAGGATGAGGGCGCCTGAGTCGAGGACTGAGGCAGGCGAGGGCGGTTGGTGGGGGCTGTAGAGCCTGCGAAGGGTGGCATGGCGCGGCTTGGGGAAGGGAGAGGAGGGACACAGTGTGGTGTAGATCTAGGGTGGATGGGTGAGACGAGATACAATGCTGGCTTGGGGCAAGGCCCTTTTCTTACCTGTCTACATGCTGGCCCTGAGATGCGAACGACAGCTATGGCAGCCTTGCCAGAGGCGGTCGAGAGGGCATAGATGGTAGGCTCTGAGTAGTGCAAGTGGTGGGAGTGATGGGAGTGGTGCGAGTGGTGCAACTGGCGCAGGGCATGGCTCTTCACGTCGCTGCTACGATGCAGCCAGGAATCATGACTACCACGGCAAAGACTTGGACGAGAGCTACCACGCAGACTTGAACAAGAGCTATATCGTAGCGCACTGTACATGCATTGACGAATCTTGGGCGCTCCCACTGACTTCATGCCGTTGACCTTCACATGGTGATGAATGGCAGCGGCGTGGTTCGTTGCCCTAGCCTGACTTTGCTCTTCTCCGCAAGCGCGCCGCCGGGCCCCACTCTCTCTGAAATTATTATTCTGAGTGCAGCAACAGCAACAGCAGCAGTACTACCACCAACTCCAACACCAACACCAACACCCACCACACCAAGAAAAAACACGGCGCACTATGGCTTCAGGTAGGCTCACCATGGATTTCAATATCTAACCCCCATTCTAACCTCCACCAGACGAAATCGTGTGGTCTGTCATCGGTACCGACTTTTGCAGCTACAAGCTCAAAACCACAAAAGACCAGACCTTTTGCCGCAACGAGCACAACGTCTCGGGCTTCTGCAGCAAGCAGTCATGTCCGCTCGCCAACTCGCGCTATGCCACCATCCGCTCAGATCCCAAGACGGGCGAGCTGTACCTCTACATCAAGGCCATTGAGCGCGCCCACCTGCCCAGCAAGTGGTGGGAGCGCATCAAGCTGCCCAAAAACTACACAAAGGCCCTCGAGCTCGTCGACTCCCACCTGCAATACTTCCCCAAGTTCCTCGTCCACAAGAACAAGCAGCGCCTGACTCGCCTGACCCAAGTCAACATTCGCATACGCAAGCTGGCCAAGGAGGAGGAGCGTCTCGGCGAGCGTCTTGTGCCCCGTCTGGCGCCCAAGGTCAGGCGGCGTGAGGATGCAAGGGAACGAAAGGCCCTGGCTGCTGCCAAGGTCGAGCGCTCCATCGAGCGTGTCCTTATCGACCGTCTGCGCTCTGGTGCGTATGGTGACCGCCCGCTCAACGTCGAGCCAAATGTCTGGAAGCGTGTCATGCAGGGTCTCGAGAAGGAGGGCCAGGTCGAGCGCGACGAGGATCTCGACGACGGCGAGGAGTATGAAGACGAAGAAGGAGAAAACGAGTACGAGTACGAAAACGGCGTTGGCCAGGTCGAATACGTCAGCGACATCGAGGGCGAGTCAGACGACGAGATGGAGGACTTTGAGGACTGGGTCGGTGGCCAGAGCCCAGACGAGGCCTCTGGAGACGACAGCGACGCCAGCGACAGCGCAACCGACGCCGAGAATGACGAGGAAGAGTCGGCCGACGAGGAAAATGAGGCGCTCAAAAAGGCTCTCGCCAATCTCAAGAGGAAACGCCCTGCTGCTCCCCCCTCCAAGCCCAAGAAGAAGCCCTCGAGAGATCCCAAGGGCGCAAAGCGCGAGATCGAGTACGAAATCGAGAGAGAGCCTGCCGCGAGACAGACTCTGCGCAATTAAAGCGCAAAATCAAAAAGCGCATTCAATACCCTGCAATCCATCTTTCAGCATCGGCGTTTGTCGGGCACGGAGTTTACGTTCTAGATTACAGCATCTCGCGGCTGCATGTCGCAATGGCCTTAGAAAGGGTGAAAAAGTGCGACTCATGCAGTTGCTACTACTGTCAATTTACATGTTACATGCCGGATGGCTCCATATCTTCAACGTCCAGCTCAACCGTACTTACCACCACCAAAACCACCATCCCTGCACCGATCCACAACCAAAACGGTAATTTGCCGAATACACGGCCCCTCGGCTGCCAAACTTCCCTGCAGGTACCACTATTTCTATTTCAAGCCTCTGTGCACGAGATGCTCATTTCAAGAGCAATGACGTCCAAGCAATTTATAAATCCGCTCTTCCCGCAAGACAACGCACCTTGTCCACCTTGTCCAACACTCGCTTCACATACACTCTCTCATCATGAAGACAGCCGGCATCCTGACCGCGACCACAGCAGCCACAGCGGCAGCATCTGTCATTGAACTGCCTGTTCGTCTGCAAAACAGCTATGTATGTCCACCTTCACCAGTTCGTACCCACCCCTAATCCCTCAGGCGTCTGTAGAGCTCTCCGCCGGCACACCCCCAAGGCCCTACCGTCTCCTCTTCGACACCGGCTCCTCGACCACCTGGCTCACTTCCACGTCCTGCACAGCGACCTCCTGTCCCAACCCACGGCCGTACAACCGCACAAACTACGCCGCAAATGCCTCGTCCACGTCCACCGACCTGAACTCCTTCTCCCGCATTGGCTACATTGACGGTGATGGCGTTGCGGGCGCCGCAACCCTCGACGTCTTCTCCACCCACGATGGCAGCTTCGAGTGGAACCAGACCTTTCTTTCCGCCAACGAGAGCAGCTGGCGCTGGATCACTGCCGACGGCTTCCTGGGACTGGGCTTCAGCAGCATCGCCGAGAATGCCACAACGTCGCTAGTGGAAACACTGCTCTGGGACGGTCAACTCGACGCACCCCGCTTCGGCCTCTTCTACGGCACCAATCTTGGCAATACTGGGGCGCAAAACGGCGTTCTCACCATCGGCGGAAGCGCAGAGGACACCTACGTCGACGGCGATGTGGTCTACGCGCCGCTCCGCAGGGAAGACCCATACCAGCTTTGGCGTGCGCCCCTGCGCTCCGTTAACATCCTCGTCACCCGCGACACAAACGCAACCGTCAACCTCCACACGGGAATCCTGCCCAGCACCACCGACATCCCCGGTGTCTGGCCTCGCGCAAACACCACATGGTCCATGTTCGGCGCAGGCACTGCCGTCTTCGACACAGGCGCCGGCCGCGTCAGCGTGCCCGACGAAATCATTGACGCCCTCTACTTCAACCTCGGCTGGAACGTGACCAAGCTGATGAACGGGCAGGAGCGCATGGAGTGTGCGCACCTGAACTCTTCGTGGGCTTTGACATTCACGCTCGGCGAGGGCGCCCCCGAAAACGATGTCTCGTTTAGTATTCGCGGCGACGAGTTCACAGAGCCCGGTGCCGAGTGCATGCCACCTGTGGATAGCAGCGGGGGCAACTCGTTTGCGCTTGTGGGATCGGCGTTCTTGCAGAGGTATTACTCTGTTTTTGACTTTGGAGCGAGTTCGGTCGGCGCGTATGAGCCTCGGATTGGGTTTGGCAAGTTGAAGCCCGAGTGGGATTACTTGCAGCAGTGAGTGAGCTGCTGGTCGGAGGAAGGTAGTGCTACCCATGTGCTTGTGGAGTGGCAGCTAGACTTTTATACATGGCTTACATTTGCGAGGTCTCGCCGCCTAGCGTCTTGAAATGGAACTCTCATGTCACTGCTGATATCCTACACCGCTGATGTCTTGCAACGATATTCGAAGAGAAGCAAGTCTTGCTCGCCAAGCTAAATGTGTCTTCCCTCCATTCTGTGTGATGGAGAATTAGAACCTCACTGCAGTAACACTTGGACAAGTATGTAGTGGAAAGTGAATTCGGTGATGAGAGCGAACGACGAGGAAATACATAGAGAGGGATCGACGTGGTAAGGCTGTGCGGTAGGTAGAGCGAGCTGATGAATAGATCCGAGCGAGCGAGTGATGCTGAGTATGCGGAGGGGGCGGGGAAGTGTAACGAGGCGGGCTTGAGGGCTAGTATCGATCTGTTAGTGGGATATCAGAGGCCTTGTGTACGTGATAGCTGGGTGGGAAATGTGTACGTCCGTCCTCGCAATTGAGGGGACGAGGCGTTGAAGTGGATGTGGTCCCTGGAATGGGTCTATTCGACTACTCGGACGTCGCTGTGGGTGGTGCTGTTGCAATGTCGCAGGCTTAACTTTGGTGCATCGCTCAGTTGCTGTTAGCCAGGGCTGTGTGCCATATGCCGAGGGCTGGGGGACAATGCAACAAGAGCTGAACAAGCGCCACATCTAACAGCTCACTAGGAAATCGTTGCGAAGATGGTACTATATCGAGCGAGGTCAGGCTCACCCTAACATGGTGAAAGGATTCAAAGAAGCATGTGGAATCTGGGAAACGGCACATTGTGTATCTACTCTAGGTCGTGGATGTAGGCGTAAATCTAGGACTTGCAGACTGGCTTATAGCGTCATGTGTAGCTACGCTTTACTTTCCGCGTTTTGTACACGCCAAGTACAGTGTGCTGCACGGCGTGTGACTATCCTAGGCAGACTTGAGCTGCATGCCAGCCCCCTCAACGCATTTGCTTAGGGGAGAATGCGGCCATGACTGAGTACCATTGATTGGAAAGGGTTGGAAGTCGAGGTGCTGTGGAGACCAGTAACTGCTGCCAGCCAGACATGGTGGTTCGAAGCTTCTCCCTCTAGTGTAAGTGCCATTTGCGGTTCCCCAGCAGTAGGCGGAGTTGCTATGTTGCCATGCATTCATCTAGAGCGTTGTAGCACGTTGAGACTGGATGCGGGGACAATGGTAGCTGCCGCATACTTGTTCCAGGGCCATTCGCGCCCGGCTCGCTATGGTTTCCTTGTAGCTAGAGATACATTGAAGCGTGAGCGCGGGGACCCCAGTGCCGTCTTGGTGTTGGTGAGGGATGCCCGAAGGAGTATCCAGCTACCTGCTGTCGAACACCTCGAGGCGGTGGTAGTGTCCAGCCTCCCCGGCCATTGCCGATGCTGTCAAGGTTGTCAAGCACCCCAGAGTACCTATGCGAGGTGGAGCGGCATCTCCACTTTCGGTAATTCGCGCAATGACCAACCGGTGCGGTGAACGCAATGACACGTGAGGCGGGAAAAGTAACCTTAAGTGATGTCCGCATAAGCGTTACCCACCTGTGTCCAAGTCTTGAGACTTGGGACGCTGGTCTCCACTCCCACGCTTGTTGCACAACGGTGGAAGAGCCTCGTGGGGTCTGACGGGTACCACGCTGCTCTTGGGGAATGGAAGTTCAACAGTGGCCCGACGCCATGGCTTGACACTGATGATCTTTTAGATGATCAATTCTGCGATGATGCAAAGTACGGCAGATGAGCCCGCGACAACCAAGGTATGCAGACAAGCAACCTCTCCTACGCCGGCGGGCCTTCTGCGGCTTGATCTAGCTCGGCACAGGCTTGAATTCAGCGGCGCTCCGCGTCGACACGATGCGACTCAAGAACGGAGCCAACGCTCCAGCAACCACACTCGACGGCGGGATTGCCAAAAGCGGCAATCCGACTCCAATGCCTTGCCAGCACGCAGCACGGCCGTTGACGAGTAGCGAATCACGCATCTCGCTCTGGGGATTTTCCATCTCCGCTGCGGCACCAAACCCCAAATGAAGCGCTTATTCCCCGCCTCCGCAGCGCGGCTCAACTGCAGACGTCATCGCTCCCCACAGCCTAATGGATGATGCCCGTGGCTTGCGGGTGCCGCACAACCACTACGCGCTAGTGTAATTGAATGTGAGGGCGGTTTCGGTTACATCGTTGGGACGGTGACGAGGATGGTTCAAGGGCAGTGATTCATTCATAAGGCCGGGTGTGCGCACCGTCTGCCTTTTCTTTTGCACTTGTTCTGCTTGCAACGCTTGGCTGAGACTTGACCGTCTCTTGTAAACTATCTTGGTGCTAGTACACGCGCTGAGCGCGCAACATAATCAACATGGGCAAAAAGTTCTACGGCCTCACAGGCACAAAGCTCAACATCGCTATTGCTGTTGTTGCAGGCACAGATTTTGCACTCTTCGGATATGGTACGTCCATTATAACGCACTTCTTACTTGATACTTACGGTAGCCTCCAGATCAAGGTGTAATGGGCGGGCTGCTGACCTTGCCTTCCTTCACCCGTTACTTCCCTGAAATCGACACTCTCAACCCTCCTAATGGCGATGCGAGCCACACAGCGACCATCCAAGCGATCATGGTAGGCGCATACACGCTTGGGTGCTTCTTCGGCGCCGTGGCGACTATTTGGCTCGGAAACATGCTCGGACGCAAAAAGACTATCTTCTGGGGAAGCGTCATTATGATTATCGGCGCTGCCATTCAGACTTCATCTTTCGGCCTCGCTCAGCTCATCATTGGACGTTGGATCACCGGGTTCGGCAACGGAATGAACACCAGCACGGTACCAACATGGCAGTCCGAGACCTCAAAACCCCACAGACGAGGACAGATGGTCATGATCGAGGGCTCGCTGATCGTGTTTGGTGTCATGCTGAGTTACTGGCTTGATCTTGGTTTTTCATTCCTCGAGCCCAGCTCCATCGCCTGGCGCTTCCCTATCGGCTTCCAGATCATCCTCGCCATCTTCATCCTCATCTTGATTCCTGGACTGCCAGAGTCGCCTCGTTGGCTTGTACTCAAGGGGAGAGACGACGAGGCCTGGGAGGTCTTAGCTGCTTTGAGCAATCTGCCGAAGGAGGATAAGAAGATCGTCACAGAATTGCAGGCAGTCAAGGACGTTGTCTTTGAGATGTCCAGAGGTGGATTCCGAGAGTGCTTCAAGACCAACCGCAACAGAAACTTCCACCGTACAGTGCTTGCCTACGTCAACCAGATGTTTCAGCAGATTTCTGGTATCAACCTGTGAGTTCCGTAAATCCGAATGCGTCTCTGGGATACTGACAAGATTCCAGGGTTACCTACTACGCAGCAACTATCTTCGAAGGCTCATTGGGTCTCTCACCTTTCCTGAGTCGTCTGCTTGCCGCTTGCAACGGCACAGAATACTGGATCGCATCCTGGATCGCCATCTTCACCATCGAGAGGTTCGGCCGCCGCAAGTTGATGATCTTCGGCGCCGTCGGCATGAGCGCAACCATGGCCATCCTCGCAGGAACCACTAGCAACGTCAACAACAAGGCCTGCGCTCTGGTCGCAACAGTGATGCTTTTCGTCTTCAATTCCTTCTTCGCCATTGGATGGCTGGGCATGACCTGGCTCTATCCCGCCGAGATCACACCCCTTTCCATCCGTGCACCGGCAAACGCTATCGCCACTACCGCCAACTGGGCCTTCAACTTCATGGTCGTCATGGTCACGCCCGTGGCTTTTGCCAACATCGAATGGAGAACTTACATCATCTTCGCCGTCATCAACGCCGCCATGGCACCGAGTGTGTACTTCTTCTTTCCGGAGACCGCTGGACGTTCACTCGAGGAGATGGATGAGATTTTCCACAAGACCACCAACCCATTCAATTGCGTCAAGATCGCGAAGGAGCTGCCTCACCGCTTTGACAAGCGCGGTAATTTGCTCATTGACTACAACGACACCGAGGAGGCGAGAGATGTCGAAAGGAGAAGAAGCTCCGTAACTGGCGCCTCGGCTGCTTTCTCTGATAAGGATAACAGGGAGCACAAGGAGACGGTCGGAAGTGGTAATGTTGTATGAAGAAGCTAGTGCATTTATTTCATTGAAGCATCTATCGGGTAGACAATAAGGTGCTGCTGCCATCCTCACTTAATTGATGTGTGGCACACTTTGCTGTTTAGGGTTCGTCATAGTACTGCTACGACGTGACGCTGCTGAATGAAATATGTCGATCATTTGCACACAAACAATCCATGCTCAAACTCGATCGTGCCTGACTATGAGAACTGTTCAAGCCGAGTTACCAATATGCATGAATGCATCTCCCTTGCAATGCACCCGCACACTGTGTGTCTTTGCATCAAAACACATGTAACTCCGGATGTAATCTTAGAACCATTGTCATGCATGCCATCACAACGGCAAGGCAGTGTATGGGTCTTGTCTTTTTAGATATACAGCGCAGAGCGCATCCGCGACGCATCCTCATACTGCTCTGCTGTTCCACGCGCACGAGCCAGCGCTTTTCATCTGAGGCTTCCTATCGGACTCCTGGCGTCGATCTAGAAACACCATGTATCCAGGGTAGTAAGAGACTCAACACTCAAGTTCGGTCCAAGATCCCATCCTGTATAAGCGTGATCGAAAGACGGCGCGTTCGATTTGACGAGGTTCATGGCGGATGTTGCTATACGCAGCAGGCGTTATCTTGGTCTTAGTCGCTTACGATCTTTTGATCGGCAGGCTGTCTAGAACCCCCCGTGTCGCTAGACAGAGCAGATTACCTGCGGGAATTGAGAAGGAGCGTTTAGAGCCGCGCGGATGCAATACCTCGTTGGTGTGCTGCTCTTGAGAGTGAAGAGGTTGCTGTTACGTTCTGTAGCTTTAGGCTATCGTTTCAGATCTTGATGATTAATTGAATTTTGATATTATGATCTTGAAGTCTATGTAAATTGGCTGAAATGGGGCTAAAGATGCTTCCATTACATGCTGTCTCCGGATGTTTTCTTCGTTGGCCCGACGTCAACGCGTTACTTCTCATTCCCCACGGCAACGGCGTGGCCATGAGCAAGGCTGAGAGTGCTGTCGATCGGGGGCTCGAGCATCTCCTGTTTTACTCTGCCTGTGTCACCTTTGTGGCCTTGAGTCGTAATGCGCAGGAAGGGGACGAATAGAACTGCAATGAAACAGACGCCAAAAGCGAACCAAAAGACGGCGGCAAACGGCGCGACCACATTGTTTGCATAGTATCCAGACTTTGGCGGATTCCTTTCGACAGCATCGAAGATGGCAGTGGCGATGCCATATCCAACTGCGGTGCAGAGGCGCGTCAGGGTCTGGAGTAGAGAGCCGGCTATCGATTGTTTGTTTGCTGGCATTGAAGAGAGGACATACATCTACGAACGTCAGCTGTAGGTGGTGACCCAAATGTTGAGAACTTACATTGGCGACGACGAACTCAAAGTCCGCCCCAACGACACACAGGCACAAGGCGGGGAAGGAGAACGCCCAGTAAGAGTCGCCGTGTCGTTGTACGGCAGCAAGGGCGAAAGCAACAACGTAGGAACATGCGCCGATGCCCATGATGCGCTTGTTAGAGACCTTGTGCTGGATTAGTGCAGCAACTGCGTTGGCGAGCAGTCCAACGACGACCATGGGCAACATGTGCACGCCGGTCATGAGGGCGTTGTAGCCGAGCTCTGTCTGAAAGTAGAGCGCTATCCAAAATGAGAACACTGGAAAGCCGAGAAAGCCAAATGACAGGATAAGAAGCAGCTGTGCTGGTCAGTGAAAGCTCTGTGAAGATGAAGGGTTGCTTACTAGAGAGAAGTCTCGGTCTTTGAACACGTTCATGTCTACAATCGCGTAAGGATACCTGAGCTCCCAAACAACAAACGCAACAATCAAGAACAGACCAAGAATTAGCAACACCAGCACGTACGGTGTCGTCCAACCGTTAGGCGCGTCGCCTGCCAGACTGAGAGCTGCACAGAACATTCCAATGCCGGCGATGGTCATGCCTGTTCCTGGAAGATCCAGCTTCTTCAGTGTCTTTAAGTTGAGTTCCTGTTTCGGCATCATATCCGTAGGCACTGTCAAGAATGCGACAATTGAGGTTATAAAATATGTGATCGCGATGAAAAAGAATCCGGCTCTCCAATTGAATAGCTGGGTGAAGAGGCCGGACAGGATGGTGCCAAAAACGAACCCAAGAGGATTACCGGCGCTGAAGCAACCAAATGCCTTGTTCTTGCGAGGGCTTGGTCTGTCATAGATTGTACCAAGTATACCTTGCGCCGGCGGAACAGCGGATGCTGAGAAAATACCCAAAATACCGCAAAGGACGTCAATGGTTATACCATCCTTCGCAAACCCAGTGCCGAGGCACACTATGGAGAAGAGCACCATGGATCCAATGAAGAGTGATTTGCGGCCGAAGAGGTCTGCAATACTGCCAAAGAAGAGAAGCAGCGCTCCGGCGGATAGCGAGCATGCGGCGTTCATCCAGGTAATTTGGGCGTTGGTCATGTTCAGGTCTTTTGCTGCAAAAGAGCTCATGACAGTGATTGAACCAGTGAGAACACTGGTCATAGCCACTGCCATAGTGACCGACAGTACGAACAGACATTCTTGGAGCGTCGACTTGAAGCACGCTGGTCGCGCGTTAGGGTCTTTTTCCTGGTGATCGCTAATCGGTGACAAGGGACAGCTGCCGAGCTCGGGATCCGTAGTTGCCATTGGTGGGTGGCGGCAAGAACTAGGTGACGCGGAAATGAAAATGATAGTGGTGAGAGAGCCTTGAGCCGTCCAAGCCTATAGTAACATGCTCAAGTCTTGGTAGAAGATAGTTTGAGAAGCCTAGTTCTGAAAGCTAAGTGAAGGTGCGAGCGTCTGTATTTCTAAGATGCGGCGTTTCTTCCGCACCCTCACTAGCCGGATTCGGTGAAAGCCTTTCTGGGACCAAGATCCTTCGCAAATGGCAGTGTTTCGCGACGGGACGCAAAATGACTTCGCGCTGTGAAACAGTCAGACCTTGGCTTGTTCCCATTTATCCCTGCGATGACTGTGTGCCATTGTTCAGAGCTTGTTGCACATTCGAGTGGCAGCAAGGGCGCTGTTGGTGGAAGGAACTACCTTTACTGTCAGGGTCAATGACAAACATACGGGATCGCAGTCCAGTTCCATTAAGCAATAAGAGTCTTCGGAAAGCCGGACTTAAACAGCATCGAGGGTTTTGGACTGTAGCAGCTGCATCTGGCTTCCTCACGACTTACTGAAAAGCGAACATGGGTATCTTATTGGTAGTGTACACGTACATTTTACAGTTTGACGACCTTCCAATCCCCTAGATTCATCTCCCTCAACACGCCTCCGAGTGGGCCTTGGGTTTCTCGTCCATCCGCCCAGATCTTCCTGCCGGCCCAATGCTCGATGAACCCGTCAGGACCAGAGACGATGATCAATTTCGAGCCCTTTTCTTGCGATGTGCTAGCCATTCTCTTCGCAACGTCCTCAGGTTTGATGAATGTCTTCTCTTCGTCAACGTAGTACTGAACCTTCAGCTCCTGTGTTACGATTGTGTTGTTTGCCTTGAGCGCATCGAGCTCCTTCACAATGAGACCTTTGTCCTGCGGTGTTTGGGTTCCCACAGGGTCGTCCTTCGAGAGCCCGACTAGTGTCGCAGTCTCGCTGGATCCAACCAGGATACTTTTCCACCATCCCAATCGGTTCTGTGAAGTGCTCGGAGCTTCACGGTCGTCACTGACACCGCCTACGCATTCCTCTCGCTTTCGGTTTGCCCACAGGATATGCATCTTACTGCCAGTCCTCCTGCTAAGAGCCTGTGCCACTTGCATGGCAGGCGCAATACCTGTCCCTCCTGCGAGAAATATGACTTCCTTGACGTTACGTGGCAGCTCGATCTCAGCATTAGGACCGCGGAGCTCGATTGTTGCCTGCTCTGGTACCCGGTGCAAATATGTAGACACCTCCCCTCCCGTCTCTTGCCGTATCAGAAGTCTAATGTTCTGAGGTGCATTTTCATCCTTCTTGCCGTCCGAGGTGTGAGGCAATGGTGTGTATGCGCGAGCGATTTGTAGTTGAGGTTGCTTTATTTGTATGCTCCATACGCTGCGCTTCTCCACCTCCTTCACGCTCTGAGAGTCCGGCACGCCGTTTGCATTTCGTAGAGTAAATATCGCACTAGTCGAGGATACAGGTTGTTTGTCGACGAGTGTGTACGGCGTAAATGTGTGCGGGTTGAGTGATTCCTTGTTCGATTTCGACGGGCCAAAGAACCGGTATGCAGCGCCACCAGCTGCAGATGTGCCGAGGACGATCAGGGGACCAGCCCGCCGCTTGACCCAGGACATGTTGAAAATAAGTGGCAGAGCTGTGAAGGTGTTTTGAAGATGACGCCGGCATTCTCGGACCTGGTGAAACTTGAATTCGTGGTGGTCCAAGCTTCTTCAGATAATGCGGGACGACTCTTGATCGAAGAGATATCATGAGTTCACCTCCCCACCAAGCATGTGTGACGAAATTCAATTTGATCCTCCACTGACTACCTTAGAATGCTTGTTCACTCTTATGTCATCGTCAGTCAACCGACATGCTAAGACCGAGCGGATGGAGGAGCTGCTTTTCAGCCTTGTCCTACAAAGCTACAACAGCGGTTTTCTCTCTTCAATCGCGCAGCAATCATCATGCTCATTGTAATTAACGACCTTTCGCACCCGGAAACCTCCCCTTCGGACTATGTATGGGTATTGTGCATCATTTCCAGGCGTAACACCAAGAGCCATCACTCCGATGTAGAAGGATAAGTTGTGGTTATAAAAGACGCTCAGATGGAACGATATCGTTTAATGTCAGCTTCCGGTCCATATAAACGTTTCAATCGAGTGTGAAGATAACCCCGGCTGCTACGGCCATCTAGTGCTCAACGTAGTAAGGAAGCATGTTGGGCAGCTGGGCGGTCAAAAGACATGGCTCTGGGCCATGCAATGTGTGGGCAAAAGTATATAGGTCGAATGTGCTGTAGTTAGTCTTCAATGTGTCCACTTCAGCTACTAAATGAGGTTCTGTTGTCGTGGTATTATTGGTGTGTTTATGCAGATGACATCAGCCGCTACTGGAGCTAAAGCAGCTGCGCCTTGCCCCCGGCATCTGAAGCATGCTCTTGGCCACTATTCATACTCAAAAGGGTACCTGCAGTCGTCCGCTGTGATGAGGCTGTCCTAGAGCGGCCCCAGCAAGATGGTCGCAATGGATACATAAGGCAACCCGCGCCGGCGTGAGAAGCTCCTCCACAGCTCACACCTGAACCATTACACAACTTCAACATTCAACCCAACCTCCAAGGGAGCATGTTCGATAAACTCCGGGAGAAGGCTCATAGCCGTGATGAGAAGAGGGCATCCTTTGATGGCCATCCGCAACAACATGCGCCCCGGGCAGCGCCGGCCTACGCAGTCGCATCATCTTACCATGCCCCTCCGCCGTTCCAGACCCACTTTGCTTCCATGTCGATGCACTCGGCAGATGACCTGCGATTCCTCCGTTTTCCACCCCAGGTAGTCGACCAATGCCGTAATACTATTCTCAGCGTCTGGAAGGGCGGCATTCAACGTGAGGGCATTTACGGCAACTCGCAAGAATTCAAGCTCTCAGGTTACCCCTGGTCTGCTATGGGCTCTGATGCCATGGATGCGCGACGCTTGATTGCTGCACTACTGGGTACATTGCATAGCATGGGTTGGGTTCTAAGCTTGAACACAGACGTCAGCAAAACCCCCAGCGACAAAGATACACTGCTCTTCCGCTATCAGTCTCCAGCGCCAGCGCCGTGCGATTGGTGCAGTATCAGCTTCTCTCGGACTGACAGGCTTCGCTTGATCGACACATCGCCTGAAGTATGCCAGGCGCTGCCGGCCAGACTGGGCCAAGAGTGGGTGAGCAAGGTCAGCAACTACGGGCCTGGTATTCAGGAGATTAAGTTTCACGGCTACCCATGGTCTGCAGGTGGCAAAGAGACGATGAGAGTCCGCGACTTGCTGCTCACTATGCTGAGTTTGTTAGAGGAGGAAGGTTGGGTGGTATATGCGAGCATAGATCAAAATGCAACGAGTGGGAACCAGACTGAAACTGATACTGTGAGTTCTCCAAGTTATGAAGAAGCCTCATGTGCTAATTGACGGCAGTGGCATCTCTATCGAACGAAAGGCTGGATGAGAGGACAGCCTGTGTATCATGGGCGTTGAGTGCTTCTCTGAACCCTACTCAGCTCGAAGCCTGTTGCCCCCCACATGTATTCAGAGCATTTGAATGTGTGTGCAAGTAGATCCCGAAGACCCCTTGCGAACTTATTACCGTAGGTGGTCGATGTTAATAGCTGATGAATGACGAACTGAAGGCCTGGACTCTATCTCGACTAGGTGACAAATATGTGTCAACGCGAGGACAGGCGAATGTTGTACTTGTGGTGTAGGTCGAAGGGAGCCGTTCATCGCGGATGTGGGTCAAAGATGCGCTAGTGACAATCCTTCCCCAAACACGATTATGAACCAGCAAAGAACATGCCACGCATACCAACAGCGCTGCTACGAAAAGCCCGTACGATAGATCCGCTTCTGCCAGCCCTACTCGCACCTTGTCGCGATCTACATGCCGCCCAGAATGAGCTGCGATGGCTCCGCGAACACGTTGAGAAGGTTGCGAAAGCGCGACGCGCCAAAGATGCTACACTGGATAAGGGCGCTATTTTAAGTCGTTTGGTCAGACAACGTGCAAAGGGAAGGCCTTTGCAATACATCCTCGGTACAGAGTATTTTGGACACCTGGAGATCAAGTGTAAACCGGGTGTCCTTATACCAAGGTGAGATACTTTCATACACACACAGACACGGTTTTGTATCGAGGCTTATGAGGTGCTTAGGCCAGACACAGCTGCTTCAGTCACGCATCTGGCTAAGCTTCTTCAAGCAGCGCAAGATTTGCCTGACGAACTACGAGTTCTAGACCTCTGCACCGGCACAGGCTGTATCCCATTACTCTTCCGCGATGAGTTTGCCTCGACACGAAAAGATGTCCATCTGCGCATTGTTGGGATAGATATCTCAGATGAGAGCCTGGATCTTGCACGTCACAATCTACGGAACCACGAGACCAGCAGTTGTGCCAAATATGGCATGACACATTTCGCGAAGGCAGATGTTCTCGTAGATCCGTTTCGAGACCTAGTACCGGGCGCTCCACTGCCTGTCAGGAACCTACTTAATCACAACAAGTGGCCACGGTTCTGGGATATCCTGATCTCCAATCCGCCATACATCTCACCCGCGGCTTACTGGCAGACTACAATGCGCTCAGTCCGCAAGTTTGAGCCAAAGCTAGCGCTTGTGCCTCCACTGAGATCGGAACTCGACGATACAGAACAAGGAGACATATTCTATCCCCGGCTGCTGAAGATTGCAGAGGAAGTGGAAGCAAAGATTGTGCTTTTGGAAGTGGCAGACCTTGAGCAAGCGCTCCGAGTCGCACGATTAGCCCAAAACCTGAACGTCTTTGATGGCATCGAGGTCTGGCGAGACGATCCAAATACCTCTTCCAGTCAGCCCACAGCTGAAGAAGGTTTTCAGGTGCATGGCAAAGGCAATGGTCGCTCTGTCGTCTGCTGGCGCGGCGCAGGAGGCCTTTGGCTGGGCAAAGCAGTTATTTCAGAACCACAAGCACCGACTCAAGATACATCGAATCAGAAAGTGATCAGTCGCTATCTACCCACATTTTCATTTGACACTGACGCCAGCAAGCTCGAGCTCAACGAAACAGCAAGATTCACCAGAGCCCTGAGAAGGTATATTTTGAAAAGAGCCAAGCGCAAGTAGGGAAGGTGCGAAGACGCCATGATACATCCGAGGCAGCGAATAGCACTCGCGGACGCCTAGCATACGCTAGAGCAGCGATTGGACGCATTCGTCTTCGCACGTCATGTGCAGCCGTCACTAACTGGCGCATTTCTGTCACGCGCTCGTCGTACAAAGACCAAGGTCTGTCAGCGCTTGTCAAATGCAGGCTGACGCAGGGGCCGTGAAGATCCGGGGTAGGTATTTGATTGTCGCGACCCCAGACAGCGATCGCAATCCTACCCCAGACCTAAATCTTCCGCAAACACGGGTTGAACGAAGATGCAATTTCCTGTCCGACCGTACGCTATCCTCGTTGTGTTTTTTGCAACATGCATCCTTGCAATTGCGAACCCTGGGGTGCACACCACTCTTGGCTTGGCGGTATGTTCTTTCAGCTTCTCTATTTGAAGTCTTAAGCTGACAGAAGCGCAGGATTTGCAGCAGCAGAGTCCGCAAGTTCAGAAACCGTTGGCAGCCCCGCAATCTGTCTCTTCGTTCGCCGTTGCGGAGAGCCAGCCGATGCAGGCAGCGTCTGATGCCGGCTCAGCCGAGCGACCCATTGGCATGATCGCTATTGCTGTAGTCGCCTCGGGCGTGCTCTTTGGCTTGGGCATGGGGATGTGATGGTAGCGATGTTTCCACGGCTTACTCCTTTACTGCTCTTGAACTTAATCAGCACGTAAAGGATGAGTGGAGTCCCATTCCATAACATATGTGGACCCTACAGCTGCCACAACTCTATAGTGGCTGAGGTATGAGGCTGAGCTCGCCGCTCCTTGCCTCGAGACATCATCTCGGAGCCGCCCTGAGGTCATGGCGACGTCGTCTTGCCTCGTAGCCCATCAGTACGACTTTCGCTACGTCTTTCTTGGTCGTGCGCCCCGTCAGTCCACTATTCGGTTGGCCTCCTCCACCAGGATTAAAACAGGCCTAACCGAGACTTCAAAGTCATGTGTACATCGCGGCGTATATTATGGCAGTGTGCGTTGTGCGAGGTGTGATAGCTGTACGAGGCAGTCAGTCGGGCTTGACTGCAATCGTTCAACCTCCTACCAAGAGCTCCCACGAAGATATGGATATCGCGACCAATGCAACAGCCGTCGTGTCCTATCCCTCATTTTCTTTTTGCATCCGTTATCCAGCATTGAAAGGCTAGTTCGAGCATCAGCACACCCTTTACAAGGATGGCCTCAGCTCATACACGCTATCCTTACGTGTAGAATCACACTATCAGATTGGTCGGAAACGCCTGGTGTTGGCTAGTATGGCGCGTCATTTTGCACTCTCGTACCTTTGGGATGGTGCGTCGCCGGCGACAGTTGAATAAGCAGTCCAAGAAAGTCTTCAAGAGTCAGATCAGTACAGACAACGTAGCATACACTACCGTCAGTGATCAGGCCAACTATGACGTTCATAACATCTCAGTCGTCCTGTATCTTGGTCCCACTGGTTCATCGTTGCAAGTTCTCGATATGGCGCACGACTCGCTTTGCTGCACGGAGGTCTAGTTCAATATATGCGCCACATTACCACGTGCGTCTAACCTTTGGTTTCGAGGTCATGGCGGGCCTGTGCCACGTCGCATTCTTTGCTTTGCAGCCAGACATTCGAGTTCCGATACGCCCTACTTGCTATCGGAGTCGGTCTCTAGTCCCTTCATCAGGGCACACGGATGTCAAAGGCGAGTCCCTTTTAGCAGTCGCTATGTGTATGGCATCAACCCACCCAGCATCCACTCGAATCGTCCAGGGGAGGTGTTTGAACGTGTTGCTCTGGAAAAGGTCCACTCGAAAGCCTGCGAGGCAGCTAGACCACTACATAAAAAGACATCCCTTAGCTAGTGTCAATTGAAGATATTTGCACATTGTAACAACCGCATCACATGCCCAACTCTGGTCTTCTTCTTATCTTGTTAATTCATGCTACTTGAAGATGTTCATGTCCGAGTGTCCGAGCCGCCATCTCCGAGGTCCCGCGTCATCACTTGTGATAATTTCCCCAGACCCTCGAAATCGCCTTCCCTTTCCTACCCACCAACATGTCTGTCGCTCTCCTGCGGTTGTCACGGGCACGAGTGCCTGTCACAATTAGCTCTCGTGCTTTCTCAATAACAGCCCCGCTCTCGCAAAGTCTCGCACAATCCATACCGTACACAGAGTCATGTCCATCGCCGACATGCGCGTGCGCCGCTGCACCAGCCGACCTCGACATCGATCGAAAGACGCCTCTGCTAAATACAATGGCACCGTACACTGAGCAAGTATTGATCTGCACCGGAAAGGAGGACTGGACAAGCAACCTCGAGGATGACGAGGGCGCCACAGCAGACTTCGTGAAGGGCCTCAAAGGTGTGATAGGCAAGGGTGGCGAGGCGTTTGATGTTTGTAAGCCCCCTGCAAGCTGAGGGCAGCTGTCGTGTGCGAAGGATCTACGAACATATAGTAACGACCGCCAGCCATTCACCAACGTCCTACTCACCGCGAGTTCGTTGCCTGCGACTGAGACGCTCAACTCCACGACCGCATACCTCTTCCCGAGTTTCCAGCGCATACGCTCGATACCACATACATCAGAGGCCTTCATCAACTTTGCAACAGCATACCTCAAGGCGCCTAAACTGCATCCCATGCACGACGGTCTTTCCGCTGCCCAAAAATCCGTGCTCACACGCGACACGTCCAAAGCAGCACTTCTACCAATACCCGAGCCTGTCACAAAACCCACTATCTTGGTCTGCGGACATGGCGGGCGCGATCAACGGTGCGGAATTCTTGGCCCCATACTACAGTCGGCGTTCCAGAAGGAGCTCCAACGTCGAGGGATAGAGGCAGACGTTGCGCAGATCAGTCATATTGGAGGGCATAAATATGCTGGGAATGTCATCATCTATCTCCCGCCGAAGATGGAGGGAAATGCGTTGAGGGGAAGCGGAATATGGTATGGAAGGGTGGGGCCAGAGCAGGTCGAGGGCGTGATTGAAGAGACAGTGATCAAGGGGAGGGTTGTAGGGGAGTTGCTGCGAGGAGGTGTCATGCAGGGTGGTGGAAACATTGGAAGGATCGTTGAAGCGCAGCTCAAGGCCGGGAGAGGCGAGGAGGAGCAGGGCAGGTTGAGACTGAGGCCAAGGGCGAGAGGGTGAGACAGCATCTTGAATGGAGTTGGCATTGGCCAGCCCCCACTCTCATCAAACTCATGATACATCAACACCGGGTTCCCTGTGTGCATCAAAATCTCCTATAGACTTAGAGATACGCAATGTGTCGAGCTTCAAGCTGTAGGGGCTCCGATACAGAAGCAAGATGGCATCGATTTTGTATTCGTGTACTTTGAGCTACAGGTCATGACCTGCGCTGGGTATCTGAGAGTGTGCATTTACAGGTAATGAAACGACTACAAAGCAAACATTATGTTTGAAGCGAGGACTGGCCTGCTGAGCTTCGTTTGTGCTGGACACAGCCTAAATGTCCTGGGTGCGAAGAGAGCTATGAGATGGCTCTACGATGCACTGCTCTTCTTAAAGATGTACTTTAGTGCCTTGACGCGCTCCTTGATCGACCGTTGCTGTGTGACCTCATATAGAGGCTTGTGCTCCTCCTTGATGTCGTGCTCGTTCTCATAGTCGACGTGAACGTAAGCGCGTTCTACATCTGCAAGTCCCTCAAGCTTACGCTGCAGCGTCTGGCTGACATCGTGGGTGATCTTCAGAGGCAGACTCTCGTCCATGACAATATCGACTTCGACGTAATACTTCTGACCGGCATGGTATGCTCGACACTGTGCTCGGGTCAGCAAATGGTCAGACTATGTGAGTGACGTGACTTACTGTATCGACCTTCTCAATGCGACTGTCGTGGGTGACCACTAGATACGCAAGCTTGGAAAGAAACTCCTTGGGTGCCGACTTGCCGACTAGCAGCCAGACGTGGTCAAAGGCGTTTGCGGCCCAGGAAACGAGGATCAAAAGACCTATTAGGATGGCGCCGATAGGATCGACATACCACACGACACGGCTACCGACAATTGACATGGCCAGACCGAAGGCGTTGACGACGATGTCGTTTCGATGGTCAATGAAGAACACATGCACCGAGGGATAGCGGCGGTAAATGTAGCAGTAGATGCACAACGAACCCTTAGCAAAGACTGCATTGAGGTCAGTACGTGACAAAAGGATAATGAAGTGCTGCTCCCTTACTAGCTGTTGCTACAAAAGCAATGGGAATGATGTGGAGCTCTTCAGATTCTTTGGCACCAGCACCGAGCGCTCTACCAGACTCGATGATTAATTGGATGGCGACAGTTGTCATCAGACAACAGAACATGATAATGCCAATAGTCTCAATCCTTGTCCGTCCCACAGGGTACTTGTACACGCTTGGCCGTGCCGCCATGCGGCTAGTGATGAGCATAACACATGACGACACAAGATCCATGAAGGCATCTGCTGCCGTAGCAAATAGTGACAGTGAGCCCGTCGAGATAGCAGCGTACATCTGAATAACGAAGAGGCAGAAGTTGACAACGAAGGACGCATTGACAGCGAACTTGACTTTCGGTCCGTTCTCCACTGTGTCGAGAGCAGCTAGACGCTCCTCATCACCGCTCTGGAGGAATTGGTCGATGAGTTGGTTTTGCCTTGTGTAGAATTTCTATATCTGTCAGCGTTGACCACTTAGCATGGCTACTATTGCATACCTTCATGCGCTTCTTGTTAGCCTGGGGATAGTCTGCCTTCATCTGCGCCTGGGTCAAGTTTGATCGGCGGTGCCTGCCAAGATCCAGTGGATCAGCACTGTTGACGGTGACAGTGGCATTTTCCTTGGCGACTTGTGTTGAAGCCGTTGTTGTCCGAGACAGTTGTTGGATGGAGTCTGCTGGCGCCGTAGATGTGATTACTGCAGCGGTCGTTTGTTCGGCTGCTTGGCTCTGAGATTGCTCATTGGCAGAGTCTGAGGCAATTATCAGAGACAGACATTCTGAGGAGTTGCCTGACACTTACTCTGAGGGTCGGAAGTCATTGTACCCGGGCTATGGCGTGAGGTTTGTTGCTAGACTATAATGTCGATCGCCGAATGGGTTGTAGGTTATGATGGAGGCTCACACCCGGTGCTGGGACAGCGAGATAATAAACAGTCCGAGGATTGCTACGGTCCGTCGCTCCGCACTGAGGAAGCTTGTGTTCGAGCCTGATAGTCTTGTCCTGTGGCGTCTTCGCTTCGAGGCCGCAATGATCTATAGGTTCTAGACATCTTCTCACAACAATGGAAAGAGCAAGCGGGATTTGAAACTCGCTAAGCATCCAGCAGAACTGCTCAAGCATGTTGTATAGCAACAAAAGGCAACCATAAGGCAAGCTTAGCCTGGTTCTGTTACTCCAACGTGCTTGGCGAGATGCAGGTGCGGAAGAGCGGGGGCAGTGTCCGCCCTTGGAGCCGTCGAGACTGGTGTCATGATCAATTCTAGGTGACGCGAGAGCTTGGTTGCACCAAATGAGTCTTCTGAGGACCGAAAAGCAACAAGTCAGAAATTGTTGCAGGTTGGCAGTGAGGTGCGACAGCTGGGCAAAAAGCACCATGCAAGTGCTGGTTAAAGTTGCCTTCAGGGGCTGCCAACCAATCATGGGACGCACTAGTCGCAGCCGCCGATTTGCAAGTGGTGCGTACAAGATGTACGCGAAAACAAACTCCATCTTCACAACCTCATCCTAGGCCAAAGCACGTTTCAAGCCTCCTCAGCCATACTCAGGGCGAAACCAGTTGATCTTGGCCAGTCACGTCAGGGCAATCACGAAACACTTCATTGGCTTAGCCGAGTTTGTGCACCGAGGTTCTCGAACGGGCAGTGCCGCAGAAAGGCTCGTCGACGCGTCCATGCTCCCGGTCTTCGCCAGCTGTCCCACTCGGCGGAAACAAGACTTGAGCCGCAACAATGCAAGCCGCATAATTGCGGGTCTTTCCCCAGATCGTCCTCCCGTGCGCCCAGCCGCTTCCCCAACTTGCCTAGCACGTCAGCCAGTTGCCAATATCTTGGACATCACAGCGAGCCACGATATCCACTTGTAGCCTTGTGGCCTCATAACACTGTCATATCTGTGGTCCACGCGTTACTGGAACAAGCCTCGATGACACTCCCTGGCAACGTCTGAACCTCCGCGCTCTTATGTGAAGCACCTATCCTAACACGAGATCTGTGGCAGGGACCACTGCGTCATGGCGTTCTTGCGCCTGATTTGTTCTAGAGGCAAGTTGATCGGTCGAAATTTGGTTAGTGATACTATCGCAAGCAAAACCCCGACCGCGAACATATAGCCTGGAGCTCCTCATGCCCAGCCTATACCATATCTTCATCCTGGGGATCGACCACTCAAAGAGGCTCTCCGGAAGAGTTCCGTTCAACGCTTTTCTTCTCACCTCTTTTCGTTTTTCGTCGCTGGCGACAAGGCTGCGGGCAGTTAATTCTTGAATCTGGTATTCGTTGTTTGGTTTTTTCCTTTGCGGTAATCACAGTCACAATGTCTTCAATGGAGAAGCCGACATGTGGGAGCGAGGCGGACGGTGCCGTATACGATTTTCCTCTACACGTAGCAGCAGTGTGTAAGTAGCATTTGATTCGAACAGTCATATGATGGTTAACACTTTTACAGTCATCGTATTTGCTGCATCTATTGGAGGATGTGGCTTCCCGGTCGTCGCAAAGAAAGTTAAGTGGATGAAGATCCCGCCAAAGGTGTTCTTCTTCTGCAAGCACTTTGGTACCGGTGTTTTGATTGCCACTGCCTTTGTCCATGTACGTGCAGCGGTCTGACACCATCGAGCTCATCTGACGATTGCAGCTTCTCCCAACCGCGTTCCAGTCTCTCAACGATCCATGTCTTCCCGAATTGTTCACCGACAAGTACCCAGCTCTACCTGGTGTTATCATGATGGGTTCACTTTTCATCCTTTTTGTGATCGAGATGTGGCTTAACGCCAAAACTGGTGGCCATTCTCACGGAAGCGCTACCGGGGAAGAATTCAACGGAGGCGCCGCGCCTCGAGGCATCCAGGCCGCCATGAATGTTATGGCCCAGAAGAGGAACAGCTACGACTCGCAAAGGACTATGCTCACCATACGCGATGATAAGAAGGGTTGGGTTGAGAACACGTATCCCAGTCAGAACTTCGCCTTCCCCAAGGATCACGATGAGATGGAGCCACGATCTGAGATGCCGCCATGGTTTATCGTGTTCTATGAGCAGTACGTTCGTCAGCGCGAAGAGATGGTTAACATGGTCAATCGTGCAATGCCTGCTCTCCCCAGCTATCCTCAGGAGAAGGGTCCTGAGACTCAGGTCTCTTACTTCGAACAAGACGTGGAGAACCAGCCTGTGGACCCTATGGTGCTCAAGAAGCAGTCTCTTCAGATCACTCTTATCGAAGGTGGTATCCTCTTCCACTCCGTATTCGTTGGCATGACCGTCTCTATCACATCACAGGGCTTTATCATCCTGCTTATTGCCATCGTCTTTCACCAAATGTTCGAGGGTCTTGGTCTCGGATCTCGTATTGCAGCCGTGCCTTACCCTAATGGCAGCTGGAAGCCCTGGGCACTGGTGGTCGCGTTCGGCACTACGGCGCCCATCGGTCAGGCCATTGGTCTCTTCACACGCGGCTCGTACGATCCTAATAGTGCTTTTGGCCTTATCATCGTCGGTGTCTTCAATGCCATCTCGTCTGGGTTGCTCATCTACGCTGCGCTGGTCGACCTGCTCGCCGAGGACTTCCTTTCTGAGGAGGCTAGCCACAATCTCACCGGCAAGGACAAGACATGGGCTTTCACCTACGTCCTTATGGGCGCCGCTGGGTATATACAATCTAGGCCTTTTGGTTGCACACGCGCTAACGCTTGACAGTATGGCCATTGTAGGAGCTTTCGCTTGAGCGGTCACTCATCATTAACACCATGCACCGACTTTCATGAGCTCACAGGCTGCTGTCGCAGCCTTCCCAGCACAGAAATCTCATAGCCTTGGCTCGTCGCACTGGAAAGGTGTTTCCATGAGCATGCATTTTCTTTTGTCACGTTCTTGCGCTGCAAAAGACGTTTACCCGCCTACTAATCTGCGCGGACTTGCGCTCTATGTACGAATATGGAGGAATAAGCGTTTCACGAACATTTCATCGTTGTTAAACGCAAGAAAATGGGGCAACCATTCTCTCATTAATGTGATCACTCTATTGTAATGACATCATGTTTCCAGTTGCCTATAAGAAGTTGTGCTAGATTTGACGTTTGGAAAAAAGTCGCTTTAGAGGAGACTTACTGGTCTGCGGTAGCAGGCCAGCTTTCACAAACACCTTCTAGCCCGAATCTGCTCCTGTTGGAGCCTTTTCGTTTGCATGAGTAGCTCTGTCGAGTTCTGATTCTCGTCTGCACAGCCAATCACGCTGACTGGAGGCAAGTAATGGGAATTTCTCAATACTCGAGATTTAACTTTAGCTCTTGGGTAGGCCCACGCGCTTCCAAAGCCACTGGAAACAGCGGTTCGCCAGGGGATGAAGTATGGGAGGTCGGAGCAGAGGTTCCCTTTTCAAAGTCGAGCGTTAAGCAGCGCTTCGCTCTCAAGTCAAAGTGTAGGCGCGAACGGCGCGCTCATCATGCCATCTTTTCCACCTTCACTCCCACACCTCTTTATCAGAGTACGTCGTCTCTCATCACCCAACAACGATACCTTGAAGCCCTGAAGTACCGATTCGAAACAACACTGCGACCGGCATGCTCGTGGCTGCAAGACTTGTACTTTCGGCGCGCAGAGTGCCGAAGGTCAATACTGCGCGCGCATTGAAGTTGGCACGCTTGGCTGGGTCAGAATGTATCAGTGCTGTGGATTCGAGATCACAGAGTTGGGGTGCACGACGCATTGTTTGCCGGTGGCTTTGGTTACGTTGGGGCATATGAACCAGAGATATGTCTAGGAATGCTCGGCGGGAGTGGTGAAACTGCTTGCGGTTCGGTGCGGCTCGGTCGCGTTTCAGACGGATGAAACTGTGCGCTGATTACATAGCATGGAAGAACTGATTAAATTGACCACTAAGATAGTGAGACTGTTCGTTTCAATTTGTCTATAGGGTTGTGGGGGTGCAGCGACTGACTGCCACACGAAGTATAGAGGACATGCTTTGCACAGCACCCTATCTCCTCGCAGTTTAAAATGCCAAAAAATGAACACTCGTACGTTTCTACTTAATTGGGATTTAAAAGGCTCACATACAGTGGGTTGAAGATGTAAACGCTGCCAAAAACATGACGAATTTATCTAGACGTCAGCATCTTCTTGACCAACTCAACTCTTTTTTTCTAAACAGATCATAAGTAATCTTGTCGAATTCAGAGTAATTCATGCTATCAATAGCAGCCTCTGCATTCAGGAAGCAATAAAGTTGTAGTCCGAGTTATGCTGTGTCCGCGGTGTTTCTCGACATGATCGATACCGCTACATCGCGAACCCGAGGAAAATACCCCACTACGTGAATAATGGGCAAATCATCGCGCTCTCAAGAGACACACAGGCTGAAAAGTATCATTACCTAGGCAAAAGTTGTTTTGTTCAGACACTGTTCAAAGTGTGATTCGGCTCAGAAGAGCTACATGATTTGTAGAACAACATGATATAGTGGTCTCTAGTATGCTCCTAGGCTGCTGAAGTTGGTAATCAGGAGGCTATTGTTGAAGACTGAGTGTAACGTAACGCAGGGATACTTGTGAACAACGGTGGAAGTACAAGATGGTCGACAGAGTAGAAAATGATCAAGAAGATATGAAGACATGAAAAGGGCTGGACTCAATCGTCCCTTCAATGCATTTCCTCAGACAATTCATGCTCACTCTCCCCAGTCTTCCCTCAAAGCCACACATTGAAGACGTTGTTATAGAACATCTTTACTAGCTGAACTTCAGCACAGTAAATCAATAACTCAGCAGTGAGGAAGCCAACAAAGGAGGTAGCTGGCTGCATAAACGAGGGGGCGGAGTGGAAAGCGGGAATCCACAGCAGGACAAATCCAATGGCCATGATAGTCACTGTTGAGACGAAAAGAGGACGCGATGCGTGGCTCCGAAAAAACAGGACTTTAGCTGTACGTAGCAAGTGCACAATCAGTGTCTGAGTAAGAAGTCTGTTGGCAAGAAGAAAGTCAGCCAACAATGCCTTACGGGGAAGTCAATAAAGCCCTAAAAGGGACAGCAAGGGATGGAAAGGCACTAGGGAAAAACAGGCAGAACAAGGAACAGGAAATGCCTACCCCTAAAGGGACCAATGCGTCTGGAAACGTCTGACGGCTGCTTTATTATTTTTAAACTAACTAGGTTTTTTTTGTAACTACCACTTCTATATACCTTTTTTAATACTATCTAAGCTTTAGTTATAATTTTAGCTACTAAAAATACTATAGTGCTATACTCTATTATTCTACTATACTAAATCTAGGCTAGTAAGATAGATATACTCTAATATCTTACTTAGATACTTTTTTAAATATAGTAAATACTAGACTAATTTCTAAAAGTAGTAGAGAAGTTTATAAAAAATTATATATATATTATTTCTATAATTTTGTTTTTTTAGACTTATCTATTATATACACTAAACTTAAAAAATAGTAAAAAAAGCTTATACTTAGTAAGTATAGCTATTTTAAGTATAAATAAAGTTATTAATTATTATATCTTAGCTAATATTAAGCTACTTTAAGTAAATCTTTTTCTAAGAAATAGTACTAATATAAGTACTTTTATTAAATAATATATAATATAAGTGTGTTTTTACTAGTTAAGAAGCTATTTATAATTTTATTAAAAAGTATATTTTACTTATCTACTAGCCTAAGTAGTAGTAGTACTCTATATACTTTTAAATTACTTTAAAGTATAAGCTTAAAGTTTAAAAATAATATTACTTTTATACTAGTTTAAAAACCTATATATTATAGTTATATAGTTACTTATATAAAAAAAATATAATACTAAAAAAAAGTATCTAGCTTAGTAGTATATCTAGCTTAGTAGTGCTTTATATTATAAGTTCTTTTATTAAAAAGCTATACTAATCCTAAAAAGTAAAACTTTTGTATTTTTACTAGTTAAAATATATATATTAGTTAACTCTATGTAGCAGTTACTTTAATGTAGTAAAGTATATCAGAGGTCTTAGGCAAACTGATTTATTGCTTTCTTGTTCTGTATCTCTTGTCGTCCTTTAGGTAGTATGTTGCGACCCTTCGTTCTTAGCGCTGACATGCTAATATTATTCAATCGCAACATACTTCCGAAAGACGTTCGACGGTCTTGCTTGTTCAGGACTAGTGGCGGATACATGCCAGTATGGCTGCTATGATGTGGTCCCGCCTTATATCATCTTACTGCGTCTGCAAACGTTTGATCAGGCTTTTCCCTACGCTACCGGGGGTAACGACGCCGAGATGAAGTAGAGGCGTCAATTATCAGACCACTTCTACAGGCAGAAGCGGAGGATAAAGCTAGCGTGAGGACCCTAGCTGAACACGCGAAAGGTTCATAGTCGGTAGTGAAAATAAGTGATGAGATCGGGCCGCGAGAGCTGAACGGAAAACGTTAAAAGGGCGGGCTTACGACGCTCCTTTCCATGTGTCTTCAAGCAGGCTACAGTACCGATTTGAATAAGTTCAGCGAAAACACGAACCTTTGTCAAAATATCTTGCACGAAAATGAGGATCTCCATCCTTGCCCTAGCGCTGGGAGCAGCATTCGCATCCGCGGCTGTGAGGGACCACTGCGTACAACTTCCTTGTGCTGAGCATTTGCTAACTTTCTACGAGGCTGTTGGCACGCAGAAACGAGACGTGATTCCGCTGCAATGGATCGGCATCGTGGAGGTGGGCGGAGACAATGTGACGCTTAGTGGGACGCCTGCGGTAAAGAAGAGAAAAAACGCTTGGGAAAGGATATTGGAGAATGAGGCTAAATTTTCTACAGGATATTTACGCGCAGATACTTGCCATCAACCCTGCTTATGATACTGAGCTTGGCATCAAAGCGCCTGAAAAGACGGGTGCTGTGTCGAAGAGAGACCCGGTGAATTCGGGGGTAAGTATCTGTCCCCAAAGTCTTATTATGAACACGGCTGAACCAATACTCCAGAGCATTTCGTGCACCTATCCTAGTATTTACGGCCCGTCCAATCGCGACGACCTGGATCCGGATATTGCGCTACTCTATGTACGTCGAGCTATTTCTTGCATAAGTAATACTGACGCGATACTGTGCAGTCCATTGGAAATGGTGCCTGTGTAGCGCCGCCTGGAAGCCCAGGTGCTGGTGGTTGTGCACGGACAACGTGTACGGGACAGGCAGCTAGCTGGTTGTGCAACGATGTCGATCGCACGCTGAGTGTGCCATGCAGGCTTGTAGCGGAGTAGGTCTCTCGTTGTGGACACATGTTGTGGGCTAATGTTTCGGTGCTAGCAATCTTAATGCCGTTGCTGAGGCATGCGACTGGGTCGTGATTCTGCCAGGCGATTACACGTACATCTGGACACAAGGACAGGTGAGTCTTCCTACCATGTCCTAGACAGGTGGTTCAGCTGCTTCGGTTCTGCTAACGGGTTATCGTAGATTTTTTCTTTCGATGGCACTTGGAATGTCATTACCCACGCTGACAAGTGCTAAGTGCAGTAAATATACGCTAATTAGGAGGGTATTAAAGTTGTATAACAAGTAGAAGCCCTAATACCTATTAATAATCCAATACGCTCTTTTATTTTAATACTACTACTACTTCTTACTTATACTTATCTTAATTTCTAATATATTCTACTACTAAGCTAATTAAACTACTAAGCTAGTTAAAATATACCTAGACTATTATAACTCTAGTCTTTACTATATATCTTACTAATACTTTAAAGATATAACTTCTAATAAAGTTAGACTATAGCTTGCTTTTTATAGCTTATAATACTAGCTAGTTTTTAAGTTATAGAGCTACTATAGTAGTGTTTAATATTAACTACTATATCTATATATATAATCTACTAAACTATTAAAACACCTTTATAATTTTTAATCTATACTAATTTAATATAATAGATTTAGCAGAAGTACTTATATATAATAATACTTTTATATCTAGAAATAAAACTCTATAGCTAAAAATTATAGAAAGGTATAGTATTTTATATTTTATATATATATATATATATATATATATATTATTAAGATTATCTTAAGTAACGCTTATAAGCACTAGTTAATAAGTCCTTGAAATTAATATAGTAATAGAAGTTCAGAAAATAAAGAGTTTGTTAAACTTCGAGCACAGATACGCACAGATACAAAGACTAGAAAGAAGAGAATACTACACTAAGAGAAGAGATAGATGGAGTGGAAGCAGCATTGGAGGGAAAGAGTAGCAAGGTGGTCGCACTGCAAGGTCAGTTGAGAAATCTCGAGGCACGGGTTGACGATCTAGAAAGAGAGAATGCCCAGATAACTGCCAAAGTAAAAGAACGGGGCCAATAGATTGGAATTCTTGAAGCGAAATTGCAACATGCACAAGCTGATTCAGACGGTCGAGCCAAGGAGATTAAAAAAGAATGGAATCATGCAAACACGCTCCAGGACTCTTTTCATAATGAGGCAAACCAACACAAAGTCTTGAGGGAAGAGGCAAACAAGATTCGAGCCCGATTCAAGGAACTTGTCCAGTACTCGGTCACGTTCGCAGAACTTGATCTGGTAGATGTGTAAGTCGAATCAACCTCATGCCGTAGTGTACGTAAATTAACAGCAAGGCTGCAGTACCAATCGAATGGAGCAACATTGGACAGTTGCCACGGTGCTATTCGAAGACTTCTTTGGTCGAAACCTGCCAGATAGCATCCTCGAGGTATGTATTCACATGGTGGTTCATCACATTGGAGAACAGGCTGACAGTTTCACAAAACGCTTGGACTGGACTCCCAAATAATGACATCTTCAAGCACCAGATTCCGCTCCCTTAGTCGAACACAGACATTGCGAGGAGAATGCGAGCTGCGGTCATTCTGGGTGCCGTCGCACGACTCATAGACAGGTTTGTCTTCCAGCCAACCTATCTGTTGAACGAACAAAGCGGGCTGCGGGAAGTTCTGCTCGATGAATCAGGCTTAGATCCTGTGGAGGAAAGATACATCCGAGGAATACTTCTCTCCATGTCACCCGACGAGCAACAGGCTAGTGGCGAGGGTATCATGCATGTTGTCTCCCACCAGCTTCTTGACGTTGTAAACGTGAAAGCACTGCTCACCCCAGAAACTTTCAGTACTTTTCCGGAGGCACTGAGCGCTTTCGTACGACAGTGTCAAGAAGAATGGAAGATAGTGCAACGCGGAAAACAAAAACTGGAACCTGATTTCGGTTACCTAGCCTCTTCCAGACATCCTTGAAAACTCTTCGGCGCTGCAAATTCTGAGGACAGCAACAAGGGACCTTCTGGGGAAATCTCTCGCCACCACTGCTATCGAGAACAACATCGTTCTGATTCCTCGCATCTACTTTGTGGTATCCAAAGCTGAATCCAATCCCATCACACATGGTTTTGTGTTAGGCAAGACGCACCTTGATGCTGCAACAGAAGAAATGAGGAACAGCCTTCCCAACGCTCCTTTCACGCAAGCGTCTTCGAGTCGACACCGAAGTCGTCCAGGCCGGGCCATGTCAGTAAGTGGCAGTGGCAAGTCTTTCTTAGTCTAGCAACGCAACTCAGAGAACGTCAGCCTAGAATAAGGGCTACAGGGACAGTTTTGCATCCCCGCATATAGATGGCTAGCACGGGTACTTGGGTCTTTCGGAGATTTCATTTCCGGCCGGCAGACAAAGATCAACTTACGTGCTTCCTGCTCTGTTTAAGTATTCAGGTAATGTATCGTTTGATAGAACACATGCAGAGATACTTGAGGCCTAGCGACTTTAGGTACTTGGTTGGCGAGAGACACATAACGTCAATATCTGCTCAGATCAGGGTTTGTTACATCTGGACAGTGCCTGTCGAAGTAATGACCGCCATTCCACAAAGGCTCAACTGATGAATAGTGGGTGCGCCGTCTACCATCTTAGGTTTGACATCAACAACGATGTCGCTCGTCCTACCCATCTCTGCACCCTAAGCTGTTTCGATTCTGAGCTCTAGTGGATTTTCGCTTCTCGTGGGTGCCACATAAGCTGCTAGTGTGTAAGCTGCAGCACTGGTAGCCAAATTCTCAGTGGCCAGTTCAACCATACCCGCTCTCAATCTCCTTTTCAACATGTAAACTTTGTCTGAGGTGACTGCATCAACGTTTGAGTTGAGTCCAGTATGGTCAACGTAGTAGTGCCGATAGCAAAAGCTGCTTCCCATGGGAAACAGTCAGTCCTGAACATACTTGTTGAATGTGAATGCGAGGCTGTGGAGACCCTCGCAAGATGTGCAAGCGTAGGCTGCTTGACAAGGATGAATGTCACTCACTGTCCGACAATAATCGGTGTAGTGTGCGCTTCCGCTTCTCTAATGACTGCGTCTTTGCTGAGGGATGAGGCGATCTTAGACGCGGAAGGCGAGGCGTGTCCCGCGAGGCCGTCCACAATCGTGCGTGATTGTATGTAGAGGAGTGGAAGACGATGATCGCAGAGCAACGGGGCATTTCTTGGGCTACAGTGTCTGCATGCTAAGTCTGAACCATAAGGCAATGGCAGACGAGAATCTAAGGCTCGACCTTTCAGCTGACGTCTACCATAGTATCCCTTCTCTCATGCTGTCAAAATGAAATAGCAGAACCTCGTGCGTTTCTTTTTGGCTTCTACCATCATGATCATGTCTCTTTCCATTCACGCGCCATTTAGATATGGAGGCAACCCCAACTAACATTAGGCTTAATTCTCTAGGTTATTGATTCCTGTTTGTGAAGCTTCTACCACATACGACCATAGGACGTTGAGAACAAGTTCTCCTGGCCGCTCCGCCGTCTTTCGAGGTGCTCTTTCAGGGAATGTGTTGCGCCCGTGACTGTTTCTAGTATACATAACACTGTAACACATACCACGCCGCACTAACCACTCCTAGTCATTTTGCCTACATCCTCAAAGTAGATCTCAAAGCAGTTGACTGGTTCCTGCACGCCATCCTGTTGTCTTAACATGCAGCCAACCGCGGTAAACATTACCTAGTCGCCCAGCTGACATCAGTCCCACATCACTCCACCGCATCGCTCCTTCTGCAGCGCTCCTCTGCAACGCTTTCTGCTTCGCCCCCCTTGAATTATCCGCTTACCTCGTTTGTGACATGGCATATGACCTGAGAAGCTCAAGGAACGCGTTCGTAGGAAGCCAGTCCAGAAGTCATCTTGGATTCTTGACGAGGTCAAATATGCTCTCCATTCGGCCGCTTACAAGAGCTATCAGAGCACTATGAAGCTCTAGGGAAGGTAATATGACGTACTAGCTTCCTAGAATCTTTCACCAACTAGTGTGTAGTTTACAATACAAGTAATATGGGTGAGCTAGCAACAGAAGACGCGTTCACTGAGCCGCCTAACGTACATAAAGGTTACCTGCTTTCTAAATCAGCTAGCAGGAACACAGAAAGGTGTCCTCGAACAATACTCAACTAACCTTACGGTTTGAAGCTGTCTTGCGAGTCTTAAAACGCAGTAAGATACACACACAGTACTAGTACTTACAGGTTTAGGACAAGGAAATAGAGACCTATATTAAAGAAGAGCTGATCAGAGACAATTATATCTCTACTGCTACTCACCTAATGCTGCAAGTGCCTAATAGCATTGCTATAGACCTTATCAGATTTCTGTTTACTTGCAACAAACCCAAAGAGCTTTATAAAGCGATACTTGGAGGAGCGCGATGGCGTTGAAGTTGTACACAACGTTTTCGAGCATGCGGCCAACGGTGCCAAACTATCCTACGTCAAGAACTCTGGCATTTGCGAGACAAATTCAAGCGTAAATCAGTATTCTAGATGCCTTTCGGTCGGATTCAAAATGGACATGTGATTTTGGTGAGTCTTTTACATGGGTATAGCTCAAAGCAAATTCAACCGCCCTTTTGGTGTTATGGTTTGATGGTGGATCAGGCTGCTTGAGCATGATTGGGCTTTCCTAGGAAAATGGGCGTTGCCATTTTGTTGACGATTCGTCAACACCATCTCTGATTCCTAATAGCTGGAATGAGTTTGCGAACATGGTCTGTATCGGTACGTGGATTCTGTATGAAATTTCTTTTAGCTTGATCGGCGCATTTTGATTCGCTTTCTAGACCAGCCGATTGGGACCGGTTTCAGCTATGGGACTGATCCTGTTCCATCCACAGCTACGGCTGCACCGTTTGCGTGGACATTTCTCCAGGCGTTCCGCGCGAAATTCATTGAACACGAAAATTGTGATTTCGGGCTCTGCACAGAGGTACTGTATGTTCAAATCGTACGCGATCGTAGCTTACACGTTTTAGTCATATGGAGGCCACTACGGCCCAGAATTTGCATACTATCTTGAGCAATAGATTGCTGCCATAGACAAGGGCACCATCCAAGGCGAGAAGATCAATCCCGTGACTCACGGTATCAACAACGGCTGGACCGATCCCAACATCAGCTACAAGGCTTACCTCGGCTTCACCGTGAACAACATTACAACATTATCATCACCAAGAGCCAGTACAATTCCTGCTTGAACACGTAAAATTCTGCTTGCGTGCCGGCGCTAATCAAATGCGCGAGCTCCGGCACTGACTCTGCTTGCTCTTCTACACAGAGCATCTGTTATAATGATCCACCTAAGACATATGCCACATACTTGACGACCTCTGCTGTAGTCAAAGCAAATGGAGCCAAGAGCACGTATACTAAATGCTCCATATCTGTCCGCAACAGTTTTGATTCGACCGGTGATGGTAGGTCTTTCGAGCTAACCGTGCAGACGCCCACACAGGACTTGAATACCTGATTGGACAACACTGGAAAGTGCAGGAAGCAAACTTGAGAGTCTTGTTATCATCAGCAGGCTGGTGACAGGGATTGGACTTGCAAGTAGATGGGCAATCGAGCCGCCGCAGAAGCTGTGTCGTATTCTGGATCAAGTGCATTCAAGAGTACCGCTATGAAACTGTACACTTGATGGCACACAGACTGGAACGTTCAAGTCCTAGGGTAACCTGTCATTCTTGAGCGTCTTTGGTGCCGGCCGCAAAGTGCCATTTTATCGTAAGAGCGAGTATGTATGTCTATATTCAATCACTGATCCCAAAATAGAGCCCGCTACTGCCCTTTAAGTATTCAAGCATACAATGCAGAAGAAAGCGATCTCTTCCACATAAGTGTTACGGGCCTGGGGCAGAGGTCGCACAGTCGAAGAAATAACCATCAACGTAGGTCATAGGTTTGGGAAAAGAGGCGTCAGCATCAAGATACTTGCCGGGGGTAAGTCACGTAACATGCTCGCCAACGAGCAGATCCACTCCTTAATTAGGATACTCTTTAACGACCTACACTGTCTTGTTACATACTATCTAGATATTCCGCGGCGATTACCCCTGGCCCTACCACTACCCCTGCAGTCGCATTGTTGATCGTCCCGTCATAATCATTTCCATTCGTAGTGTCCAAAATCGTATAATTCGCAAAGCATGCAAACTGATAATTGGCCAACTCTGCTGCTTGGTACTGACTTTGGAGGAAATTAGTCATGGGGCACAATCCGTCAGTCCGGCCCTTGCATTCGCCCGTGCGAATCGTATCCAGCGGAACAATGCCGTTGTTGAGACGCATGCGAATGAACTTGTGGGACGCGTTAGTGGCACTGTAGCCGTATTGTCCGGGGTAGTATTGTGTGCGGTGGGACTGTTGGGCTGTGGGGTTCGCGCTGTTGCAGCCAATAACCTCGGTGATGAGACGACCACCAAAGGGGGTCATGTGGGAGAGGACGAAATGGCGATGATGGTCGGGCGGGTATTGTGTGAGACTCGGGGCCTCGCGGAAGTAGTCGACGGACATGGAAGTGAGGACGGAGATGATGATGTCATCGTGGGAGAAGTCAGCGTAAAAGGGGCGGCCGAGGGGGAACTGGGCGGAGTTGTTTGTGATGGAGCTGTTTACAGAGCTGTTGCTGGTGGTGATGTATTGGTTTGTGAGGCGCGCGAGGAGCTCTTGCTGGTAGCCAAGGCCTTGGGCGCGGCCGGTGGGCGAGCCGAAGCTGTAGTCGTAGTAGTATTCAATGTCGAGGGTCTGCTCGAAGCCGCTCCATTCATCCTCTGTAAAGAGATTGCAAAAGTCGGATTGGCCGAGGTAGCCAGTCTCGTATGCGCAGATGGACTGCATGGCGTAAGTGTCGTTGTTGGTGAAGATAAACCCTTTGGGCGCGTACTGATTCATGCGTTTCGTGGCTTCACCAATGTAGAGTGGGACGTATTGGAAGAGGAGATCTAGATCGCCCAAATTTGAGCTCTGCAAGAGGTCTTCGAAGCAGCTGTCATACGATGCCAGGGTATTGTTCTCTGTTCCGCCTTCCGGGATGATGACGACGTCGAAGAGGGAATTGTTGGCGAATGTGCTGAACTTGGGGTCTGGTGTCTGCTGGAAAGACGAGCCAAAGAAGCCTAATGCCCATGAAATCTGCGAGTTTTGAATGCGAGACTGGCTGGTTGTCCTGAGCACTGGCTTGGGCCGAGCTGTGCCATTTGCATACGAGGCATTGTATTGCAGCTGACCAACCGTCGCATTGTACAGCGTCCGCCCATATCTATTCCAAAAGGATACACCAGACTGAAATTCTGTGGCGGCGCCGATGCCCGTCAGATAGCCCTTGCTGGTCATCTGGTATTGGTACGAGTTCAAAAAGGCCAGCGGGCCGGTGAACTTGGCGGTTGCATTGGCCTTTGTGAAGTTGTAGACTTTTGCGCCAAAGTCCTCGTCGAGAATGCCATCGTCGAAGTAGCCGGTGGGGAAGCGCTGGGCATGGCGTTGCAAGGTGTGTACTTGTTCAATCTGACAGCCGTCCGGGAGGCCTATGTCACTGACGCCAAAGTATGCGTCGTCGTTGTCGCGATAAGGCGAGATCTGGCCTGTGCAGAGTTAGTTCTAGTGTGGTGAAACGTGCGACGAAGGGTTGCTGACCCCAATACTGGGAGATCGTGTTGATGTCGGTGAGGAGGGTCTTGGAGGACTGGTGCCTGGCCTGCAGATTGCTTGTCTCTGCAGGGAGAGCCTGGCCAATCACAATGGCGAGCGCAATGCTTGTAAAACGCGTCATGCTGGCACCACAATTGCATAAGCTCTGCTAAGCTTCCTACACCCCCAATATATAAAGGCTTAGGGAGGTTAAGCTTTCCAGGTCAGCCGCTATCGACTGGAAATACGAACTGTACATATCGCATACGAAAGTAAGGTTGTGTTAACCACTCTAGGCAGGTCCTGCCCCAACGCGCGCTTCCGTGATTCGCTCGCAACCCTCATGCGCGATACCGGCGTCGTGCTCGCATGTGAGGCTTTGAGCTTCTTTCAAGTCCTTCCACTTGACATGCGGCTTTTGTTTTAGTGCTCGTACTGTCTGATAATATCTGGGTAGTGCATCAACAGTTTGATTCTTGTGGCGGACAGGCACGTATCGCACGCAACAATCCATCGGGTGGCTTCTCGTAGACTTCTGATTCGACACGCAGACACTAAGCACAAGCACATGTAGTCTAGACTTATCACTAACAAGGACATTGATCGCCCACAGACGGTGGTGATGCAGATGAAAGAAGCTTCTGGATGGCGTCGTGTCAGTGGTGAGCTCGAGCTGAACTGAGGAAGCCATGACAAGATACTATATGGCATGTTTTACCCAGCAGTTACCTTCACATACGACCATAGGACGTTGAAAACAAGGCTTCCCGTTCGCTCAGCCCTATTTAAGCAATGTACCGGCGGATTAGTAGTTAGGTGGGTGACCACTAGCGAATACCCGCTGTTGTATGTTTTTTGTCATGTCTATTTTGTACTTGGGTAGTTCATACACTCACGGTACTCAGGACGCACTAAGTGGCCCAGCAGCAAAACCTTTCATTCCTCAACTCTCCTCGAAGAGAGTTTGAGTACGATGGAATTCACACGCCCAAGCTTGTTTAAGCGGGAGGAGTTGTAATCGAGGCATGATTCGATTAAGCTTGATTCTATGGACTATGGCACAAGATTTATCTGGAGAACCCCGGCCTGAGGGGGTTCACTGTCAGTTGAAATTAACCAAGTGGCTTTGGTCTGCCTACACGTACACTTAGCCAGCTTCAGTTAAATTGCTATTACTCGCATACATCATATTCTGCAGCGTCGCTTAGTGAGGGCTCTGATGATATCGAAGTGATAAAGCTTTATTATGTGAACTGATTTGATTATAGCCTTTTTATCAGCTCGGAGCCGCTGTCTTTAGAGACGATCACACACCTCAGTCTGTTGTAGTGATCATGCTCGTCCTGCTTCAGATCCTGCAGTTTTATGTCGGCACGCCGTTGGCAAGAATAGATGACGGACTGGGCAACACAGACATCGAAGGCGTCGGGATTGGCACTGTAAATGCGACAGTGGTTCGAGCCAAACTTGTTTTTGGCTATACCAAGACACAACGGTATCAGCATGTAAAAGTTGCTTTCCATCCAGGAAAAGGGCCCTCGAGCTAGCAACAAACGCAGATATACCTCGTTATAATCCGAGCTACCTAAGGGATATATCTAAGCTATTTTATAGTACCTGGGGTTGCCAACTTAACTTGAACTGCTACAGATCAGCGCAATCTCTAAATAAAGGGTGGACCCAAAGCTGCGCACGTTGGCAATAGCCATGGTATACATAATGCGACAAGTCCATCAAGGCAACTACAACGTACGGAGCGCCTCAGGGCTTCTCATCTGTCTCCTCATTGGGCTTCAAGTCGCCACGCGTCTTGAAACGATCGGATTTCTCGTCCAACCAATGGGGTTGAGCATCGAATCCGAACTTGAGGATTTCTGGACGTTGATAGTGACCCGCCGCATCGATCCATACCTTCACAGCGGCAAGGTCTGCGAAGTCAATCTCGCCTGTTACAAGCTTCTCTTCTGCGCCAGTATGAGGGCCAGCAATAAATATGCAAAACGGATGGAGGATTGAAGACCAGCCACCTCCAGCCTTGATGTGATCCTGTTTTCCAAGGTTGTTCTCCATCCAGTCAAGGGCTTGCTGGTTGACGAAGTCAGATGCAGTAATAACGAAGACTTGGGCAGTCAATGCGTGCATCTTCATCAACGCCTCAATCTGCGTATCTGCTACCGCTGCAAAGTCTCTTAAAGTAGAGAGAGCAGGCCAAGCGCCAGCGTGAATATGCTCATTTTGCATAATAAGTGCTTGACGTGCACCATTCATAGTGTGCTCCCAGCAAGCGAGACCACCTATGTTGTAGCCAAGGGAAAGGGGCCAAGTGCGCAAAGAGGACCCGTTGCCCTGAGCCCACACCATGCGCTCAACAAACGTGGGCTGAAGCTTTCGATGAACACCAAGAATCGTACCATCGCTATCAATGATCACTTGCGAGTTGAATAGTGTATGGGTGTTAGCCATGCGCTCAGAGATCCCGAGGTTGATGGCGATGCTGTGACGGCGGCAGGCGTTCTGGATAGCACTGACGTCTTCTCCATTTGGCTCAACAACCACGCTCTCTTCAGTGTATTTGGCAATAGCACCGACCTGGTCCATAGGTGGGTAGGCCTCTGTCCAGTACTGTTTCAGTCAGTTGTCAATGCTCGCCTGTGTTGCTGTGCAACGCGCAAGGAGAAGGTAGATACCTACAGGGTACCCAGGGATGAAAGTTTCGGGGAAGACCAGGAGCTTGACATTGTCTGTTGCAGCCTGCTCAATGAGCTTGATGGTCTTCTGGATTGTGGCCGCCTTGTCCATGAAAACAGGTGCCGCGTGCGCTGCAGCCACCTTGAACTTGGTTTCTTTTGGTAGCGTCATGGTGTTTGAGAGCCAAAATTGTGCTATGTAGAAGTAAAGAAGAGGCCGTGGGGACCCGACTGGCCGGATTCTTTCTTTAATAAGGTCGAAGAAGGTGGGGTAACTGTCTTCGTTATCTTCGATCGCCAGCTTTGATGTACGACAACAGGCCCATTATCAATCTAGTCTGAGAGCTACCTAGTTCCTTGGGTCGAATCAACGCAGTTCGGCAATTTTTTCTTAAGGCACGAGCGTGCTGATCGTAAAGGGGAACCCGTAGCTCCCAACGCCTTTCAGTAGGAGATCACCGTTTTCACTGGTCTTATTCCTCAGGGTTTGTCCAAAGAGGTAATGTATGGTCATGTGAAATTGCCGGGAAGGCATTCCCTGCCTGTCACATCAGTTGTTGGCAGATTTGGAGGGTCGGAGCGGCCATTCGCGCCTTCTTCGGACTCACCTGTTTGACGAACCCACTGTCAGTTTTCTTTTGCTCCGGCATACTACCGCAACAGCTTTCCAAAATGGCTATATACGACGTGGCAAAGTCCGTTCTCATTGACAGCAACGCCTTGAGAATTGATACTATGTCGGAGTTTTTCAAGAATCCTCCACCAGGTCTCGATTTGACCGAGTCACGCACTGCCACTGGCAATTCTGTTGGAATCGCGCTCTTTGTTTTAGCATCTGTTTTTGTTGGCTTAAGGCTGTTCACTCGCTTACGTTTGAAACGCGAGCCGCTAGGACTGGATGACTATCTTATGTTCATCGGTCTGGCGCTGAACGCTGCAAATTTAGCGTGCGTTATCGCGGGTGGACGCTACGGGCTTGGGAAGCACATCTGGTCTCTGCAGCCGTATCATATGCGAAAAATAACTATTGTATGTCATTCAGATAGGGAGAAGATCACTTCTAATATGATTCAGATCACGTTCATATACGTTTTCATCTACACTTGGAGTGTCTGTGTTATCAAGTTCTCAATCCTCGCTCTCTATAGACGAATCTTTGGTCTCACATGGCTCGGCTACTTTTGCCTTGTACTTACGGTCCTTTACTTGATCATCAACCATGTCGTTCTCCCTCTTTACACGCGCCCGATATCCTACTATTGGGAACAATGGTATGGTGCTCAAGGCGTGCTACTGGTCAACGAGGCAAAGGTAAACGAACAAGAGTCAATTTCTCAATGTCCTGGCTCACGAAGATACAGTTCTATCTCGGCATGGGCGTAATAAACCTGTTTGGAGATGTTACTCTGCTTGCCGTTCCCATTTCGAGCGTTCTGAGGCTTCAGATGGAGCGCACGCAGAAGATTGCCATCTGCTTCATGTTTCTACTCGGTAGCTTGTCCGTTACCCCCCATCTGTAGCCCCTAGCGAACTCATGAAAACTGACAAGAGTAGCGTGTGCTTTGCATCTCTCTACCGTATCATTACTATCTTGCGTCTCGTTAGCTCGCGAGACATCAGCTGGGCGAAGAGCGACGTCTTTCTCTGGTCTAGCGTCGAACCTTCCATCGGTATCATTAGTGGCTGCCTACCTGTGCTCCGCCCGCTCATGATGCATATCATCGAACGCTGGTTCAGCTTCGTGCCGGTGGTCAGCAAAGGCTCAACATACAAAAGCAAGAGCTCCCGCGACTTTAGCCTCAATCCTCTCGAGACTATCTCCAAGAAGCGTACGCGCAAAATCAAGAAGCACAATCTCGACACCACAGATTTCACGAACTTCACTCAGATTGACGATGAGCTCGAGGTTGATGCGCATGGCGCGGTGACGCACGTGGACAAGGATGACAAGAAGGCAAGGGTCAGCGTGAGGAAGGACTGCGACAAGACAGGGAACTGGAGACGAGACGACGATGCGATATGTCTGACTACGACGACTGTACAAAGAAGTGCTAGCGGGGCAGGCGTGGAGGACGGGTCAGCAGAGAGTCTGAATCAGGACGGAATCAGGATGACGACAAAGTTCCAATGGGATGACTCATCGCAGCACAGGCACTGAAGTAGCGAAAAACCAGCAGTATATCTGCAAGAGAGCTTGACAAGGCATCAAGCTACAATTAAGCATAGTAGATGATGGCGATTAAGTTGTTCCTCTCAGCTGACATGAGGAATTGGCAGCAATCATCTTGCGAGAGTCCAACAACGGCCATTCCATTTCTGATCTTGCACTTTTGCCTGGAACATTGGAATACAGATTATTCAGGGACGCCAGCTGAGAACAGAATGGTACGTGACAGCTATGGACGGAGCGGACTGCTTTGTTGAAGAAATGGGAGCCAGTGTAACAGTTCCACGGGTTTCGAAATCCAAAGGCAGCTGCTAGTTAAACCATGATTCCAACCGAGCGATGGGCATTGCTGCATTGCTGCATTGCCAGAATTTGTTTGTATGTATTTGCTGGTATCTGCGAGATGTCTGGAAACTAGGACGGTAAAAGCCTGATATATTGCTGGCGCTCTCATTGGAATTTGAGAGCAAGTCGGAAAGCTAGCCGTGGACTTTGAATTAGTAGTCGAATAAATCTTTGCGTGTAAGATCTGGCTATCGCCTAAAGCAAGTGATTTGCTTCATACATAGAGGCACATGCCTTATTAGCAAACGCCTGATATTGTATGTTTCTAGTTACTTGCTTTTTGCTTAGGTTGTGACTCCAGTAGTCGCCTGCTATCTTGGACTTCCAAAGTCAAAGGAAGCTATCACAATGTGGCAATGGACCTGGATGACAAGATGACTGAGTGAGAGAAGAACACGCTGATTCTGAACGCGGAACAAGAACGGCCGAATCACGTTGCGCAAAGAGGTGATGCGGTGTAGAAAGTCAAGCACATCATTGAAATGTTCCTACGAGGGAAGAAGCCCCGAAAATACCTACTGCTAGAGCATCACCCGGGTTTGCATGTTCTACATGCTCTTGGCAAGTTCTTACTTCCGGCTTCCGAATATGGCAACAGAGGATCTGGATCTTTTGGAAGCCCACAAAGAATCCGGGGTAGACGAAAGACGAGAACAGACAAATAACACAGGTTCAAAAGCCGTGGCAATAGCGCAGGGTTGTTGAGCTTCTCATCTACAGGAAATTGCTTGATCGCGCACGTGAGAATACAAGCCAGTCTTGACTCCGTGAAGGTTGGATACCTTCTGAGCATCGAAACAGCTCTATATGCAATGAGGCCGAAGGTACCTCTCTTTCACCAACAAATTGTCCCTCTTCGCAATCAACATGCTGCCATGTAGGTGCGCATTTTGTTATCAGCTCGTGCTTGGTCAGTGCATGTGTGGTTATGCATAGGTGGATTGCTTGCGTGGATGTGGTTTAGTGTCTTCGACACGTGTCTGGGCAAAACTTAAGAATCACAGAATTGCTAACAACAGATGACGGTAGCACTTCCAAACTGACTCGCCAGATTAAATCCTGCAACATCACAAGCGAAAATGTACCAAGAGCCGCTCAAGATTACCCAGTTCACATGCAGCCGTCGAGTCCAAGATCAATCGGCAGTGTTGAAAGCCACAGCGCTAATCTAACCAATCAACTATTGCAGATCGTCAAAACCATCCATCATGCGGTACTAGTATTTGAAACACTCAGCCCCGCGCCTCTTTTCCACTGCGACCGCTCGTTAAGTCTTCATTTTGGCATCAGCATCACGTCACTGCCTCTCACGTGTGCCACGCTCTTATCTGCAATGGCAGAGCCGCTGAGTGCAGCCGCGTCAGTGGTAGCTCTCATCACAGTTGCCGTCCAATCCGTCAAGGCACTCCATGACACTGTCGGACGCTACAAAGGTCGGAACAAGACCTTGCAGAGACTACAGGATGAGCTGGAGGGGATCATGACCGTGTTGAACTCCCTGCAAGAAGTGGCCTGCGCGGAAGCATCAGTTTCCAAACTCCTCCAAGGGCCGATCGATCGATGCAGCGAAGTGTGCCAAGAATTCAAACAGTCGATGGAGTCTTTTGGCCAGAAGTCTAAAACTAGCTTCTGCGATTGGGCAAAGCTGGAGTTCATGAGGGGAGACATCAATGAGTTTATTGACACAATAGCCGGGTATAAATCCACTATTGCAGTTGGCTTGGGCACAATCACCATGTACGTCTTTTTCGTTTGTTTCTAGGCTTTGCTTACAGATCTTGTCAGACGGGAGGCCAAGGTTTCCAAGCAAGCGCTCGACGACTACAATGAGATGATACAGGACACAGTATATGATCTCAACGTCCGCCTACAGCGTGTCGACGAGAAATTGGAACGCTATTCAAGTTCGAACGTGACCGCTTCAGATGTCAACCTGGACGACGAGAAAGAAGTCACTCGGATGTGTCTCCAGATCTGCGAAGATGCGAAGCTATTCCTCGAATCCCTGAATCGACAATCGCCTGTTCTACAGGACGGAAGGTACGGCACCGGGACCGCGGAGCAGCACAGCTTCGAGGCACAGATGCTCACGAGCCAAGCTCTGGACAGGAATCGAGACAACTTTGTAAGCATCATTGGTCATTTGCAAGACCGCCTCCAAGCTTTGATTCTCAACGGCATTCCAAGTGATGATCAGGAGAGAAAACGCCTACTCGAAGATATCAATGCTTCCAAACAGTGCTTGGAAGTCTGCAAGGTGGCAAGCGAAGCTTCGTCTCAAAAGATCTACAGGGTAGGCGAGGTTATCGCTGACGGTGACAGCGACCAAGTGGTAGTCAACACTTTGGCCGATTTGTTTGATGTTAAGAAAGCCACATCCAGAAATCGCTCCGCACAGCTAGTCGGCTCCATGTCAGGAGAGGACCTCAGGTTCTTGGCCGAAAAGCGATATGCAAGTCGCTTTGGGGCTTTTGCCCCTGAGTCCAGTCCTCCTGTTCGCCCTGTCAACACGGAACAAGAAAGGGAGTCGACTCCGCGGCAGACAAGCCCAACGCCTTATGCACGAGGGAGACGTGAGGACAAGAAACCATCTTCGAATGAGGTGAGGAAACGAATGGACTAGGGGAAGCTATCGGCCGTGCATTTGTAGAATGAGCAAAGCAGTCAGCTCTGAGCTTCAAGTGGTTGCTGCTACTTTAGCTCATCCGTGGCGTCTTATGACTGTGCCATGCTTCGAAGCCATTCTCCCCTTAAAAGTAGATCCTTTCGGCCAGCTGACAAGAATCTGCTGGTCGATAAAGTTACATGGACAGTCAAAGTCTGCCAAGTGCGCCGTGATAAAGAAGTGAACATGAAGTAGGAATGTTTACCTCGCGCTCTAGCAAGCGTGTGCGGATCTACCCTTCGATCCTACAATCGCCATTATTAAATGCAACACTACGCAATGCCATGCAACCTTTCCCAACGCCAACGCAAATGCCCATGCCTCTGACAAACAAACAAACCCAAACGCCCAAGAAAATGCTATGATCATGAGTCCTTGGATCTACCCTGCCAAAGAACCCAGTCCAATCCCATCCAACCCTACCCAGACGTGCAACTCCGCCCCTCCAGAAAACACCAGCCATTTATATCCTCATCATCGCCCGCCAAAGATTCTCTTGATATCCGCAAATTTGACGGGCTTAACGAGATACATATCCACGCCCGCATCCTGGGCATCCTGCTGATCCTGCGCACTCGCCAATCCGGTCAGCGCCACGATATGACTACGGGGTAGACCGTTTTCCTTCTCGAATTTCCTTATACCCCGCGTGCTGGCCAGGCCATCCATGATGGGCATACTGATATCCATCAAGATGAAGTCAAATGGCCGCGTTGCTGGGGTGCAGGAGGTGGCTTCTGATTTGAACGTGTCGAGTGCTTCGAGCCCGTTCATGGCTTCGCAGTAGCGGAGTTTCTGGCGCTTGGCGAAGACGACGAGAAGTTTGAGGTTGATGGCGTTGTCGTCGACGAGGAGGACGCGTGGGTTGAAGTATTCGCTTCCTTCGATCGGGGCGGGGGAGCCAGGGGTCATGGATTGAGGAGGGGTGATTGTGGAGGAGAAAGGAAGCACGGGAGGTGGTGAGGGGGAGTCGAACATGGTAATGGAAGAGTCCTCAGGAGGAGGCGAGATAGCGACACTGTCGCTGATGCTGCGCTGTTCTTCGTTCAGGGCGCCGGGTGGGGCGAGAGTCTGGTGTTCTTGGAGGCCGAGAGCGGTCATGGAGCGGGTTATTTGGCGATCGTGCGCAGTCTTGACAGCACGCTTTTGGCACTGGACGAGAGTGCGGGCGAGTTTTCGGGGTCCACATCTGCCACGTTATTGATTGGAAAATGCTCGTATGCTGTGATGTAGTGACTTACGGTTGAGTGAGGACCTCTGCTGTCCAGCCCAGAGCTTCAATTTGCCTGCCAAGGCGCTTCTCCAGATTTGTCTTCTCAGCTGTGTCTGTGCAGACACAGACCACTGTGAGGGGTATCTCATTGACCCAGCTGGAACTAGACTCCTGTAGCAGCCGGTCAAGAGAGGGCGAGTCAGTCAGAAGGAAGTCCACCCTGCTATTGGACAAGTTTGGATCATAGATGTCGATGATGTCCATGTTGAAGCCTTGACAGGCATTGTGCATAGACTCCTTGACCTTCATACCGCGTTGGCCACCAATAGAGTCGCATTCGCAAAGGATGCTGACAGACATTCCTTTTAAGGACTCTGGGGCAATCATGTGGCTGCTGCTGCTGACCTTGGTAGTCTCACCTGAACCGACAGGCAGCTGCAATTTGACGATGATCTGTGTGCCCACCTTTACCGTGCTCTTGACATCTATGTCACCCTTGAGGGACTCTACAATCTGCTTCACGATGCTCAGACCGAGTCCTGTGCCGGAGGCAAAGGGATCTTCTTGACTGAAAGGCGAAAAAAGTTTCGTTTTCTGAAAGTCAGCGGACATTCCACGGCCAGAGTCTTCTACCGTCAGAGTCAAATTAATGTGTTGCTCTGTATGCCCGGACTGTACCAGATTGAGAGCAACAAAGCCTGAATCGGTGTACTTGAGCGCGTTTCCAAGCAGATTCATGACGATTCTTCGGAGAGCGCCGGGCTGTGAACGGACGGCCCAGCTAACGTAGGGCGCCACGATGAGCGAAACGATGACAGACTGGTCGTCTTTGCCAACGACGATCTTGCCATCACTGACAGTAGTTTGATCGTCGCCTGTAGCTTCACAAACGCCGACATCCTCCACGTCGGCATCTGTAGAGGCTGTATTGATACTGTGGTTCTTGCGGAATGTGTGTCCGGCGCAAACTGTGTCACAGACCTCCTCGACCAACTGAGCCAAGTCAAAGTCGGCTGTGACACCGAGGATTGAGTTGTCAGACGGCTGCCTCTTCGTACGTCCTTCAGCCCCTCGCTTACTCTTGCGTGCTCCCGTATTGCGCAGCTTGTTGATCTTGGCATGGTCCAGGACGTGGTCAATGGTGTCTAACAGTGTTTTACCACAAGTTTCAATCGACGAAACCAACGATTCCTGATATGCTGAAGCGACGGTATCGCGAAGGAACTCGACTGAGCCAAGGATACCATGCAGAGGCGATCGAAGTTCGTGAGAGATGGAGGCGATGAACGTTGTCTTAGCTCGGTCTGCTTTCTGAACGCTGAGGCGAGCCACTTCGCTGGTGATGCTATTTCCGAAGGCCTGGAGGTAAGGAAGCTCATTTTCAGGGCTCATCAACCTCCCAGCTTGGGTAGTCCAGATGAAGCCTCCGGCGACCCAGCGCTCTGATGCCGGGTCCCACAATGGTAAGAAGATGAGGGTTCGAACGTTGGGTAGTACTTTCAGAAACTCAGTGGGGATGAACCTCTCCCTTCGCTTCCGTCTCCTGGGCTGTCCAGTTGGCGAAGTTGCAGTGCGATCTGACTGGTCAGTCTCGGAGCGCTCCGATTTCTCATCGCTCGAATTGACGCCAACGCCCTCCTCGTTGTAGTTGAAGAATTTTCCAAAGGGGTAGCGGTGGATGTAGCGTTCCATGGCTGCCTCATTAAAAGCAAAGTCTTTGTAGGCGATGGCAGAACTGTCTTGGCCCTGACGTAAAGAGAGACCAACAACCGGACAGGGCTTGCTGTCGGCATCGGAAGAATTCTTCTGGTCTGCAGCGTCGTCGCCTGCAAAAGTCACCTTTTGTCTCCTGCGGCGCCTGGTGGTTGCGTTGGAGTCAGCAGTGTCAAAGTCGGTGGTGTTGTTGGTGACGCTTTCATCGCTGCTCGGGTTTGAGAGGCCGTCGTCGTAGAGGCCGCCTTTGATACCGGCAGCTGATGTGTCGAAGAAGACGACTCCGTCGGCCATGGTGGACTGACGCATGATGCGTGCCGCCCGGTGGAAGACACGAGCAGTGTCTGACTCGGCGTTGGCCTTGCGCTGGGCGTGCTTGGTGGCGGTAGAGGGGGTCAGCGTGCCGGGTGCGTCGTCCTCCTCGAGCGTCTGGAGGCGAGCATTTTCAGTCTGGCGCTCCATGGTGGACAGGCGAGGCCCGGCTTCGTCTCGCATATCGGCGACTGACGATCGTTCGATGAACTGCTGCAGACCACGGACCATGCGCTCACCCTTGACGCGGTCGTCACTATCCTTGGCAAGCTCGAGGTGCTCCATGACGGCCGCGGCTACGTCCTGCATGAAGCGCATGTCGGCGGCGCTGAGGCCCTCACGCGGACGTTCATCAGAGACGGCGTACACTGCAGCACTGGTCAGTATGGCGGTCTTCCTGCGGCGAGTCTCCTCCTACGTACCACCAATACGGTGTCCTGCCTTGGTGATGATAGGTACACCGGCATAGAACCGCACGCCAGGCTCGCTCTTGACATAGTCCATGTCGGCGAAGCGCGGGTCCAAGCGGCAGTCTGGAATGACCAAGCAGTCGGCGGTGACTGCATCGCCATTTGCCGATTTGGCCGTGTATGTGGAGGAGAAGGTGTGGTAGCAGACGGCATCGGTCTTGTTGAGGACGGCGTTGCCCAGCCAGACGTCGTCGTCGGGGCACTCTGCCTGGGCTTCAAACAGCGAGACGGTCTTGGTGGCTTCGGCGAGGATGTATTGGCGGTGCGAGTCGATGAGGGAGACCATGCAGCGGCGCACATCGAGGCGGAAGGAAGCAAGCTGGGCAAAAGCAGTTAAGCTCTTGTCGCGCGAGGCCTTTGGTTTGAATCCGACGTTGTCGAGGCCTTTCTCACCGATGCCAACGGCGCTGTCGACGAGGCTCTGTGCGTCGAGCCATGGGCGGTAGTATCTGTAGGGCAGGGATTTGTCGTCAGCGTCCAGAAGCTTGCAGTGACAGAGACCATGATAGAGACTCAGAAACAGTGACAGTGAAAGTAGGCCCACCAGCCACAAGAAAACCCACCTTTGGAGATCGCGCTCTCTAGCCGCCTCGGGCCAGCGAAGACTGGGCATTGCTCGAGTCTTTGAGGGGGGAGAGGTGCTCTTCACCGCAGCATCCTCTACAACAGTGTGTGCGCGTGGGGGGAGACAGTCAACAGTCAACAGTCAATTCAGACAGGCAAGGACAGTCGACTCGAGGGTGGCAGATGTCAGGACACAGCAGCAAAGTTGCTCGATCCAAAAACCCCGCGTCTGTCAATCGTGCGGTATGTGCTATACAATCTTGACATCTGCCAAAGTAAAGCAGCACCAGCAGCAGTAGCGGGCGTGACCGCGTTTAACTGCCTCGGAGCGCCACGGGGCACGATCCTGTCTTGGGCAAGGCCTCGCTTAGCGCTCCTCATGGTGTTGCGGACTCATTGTGGACTTGTGAGTCGTGGAAGCCAGTCGAAATGCGATCCTGTCAGCGCCTCGAATCGACGATTCGGTCTGGATGGGAATTTCCATTAGCCGTTCCATGTGCCACCAGACCGTTTTGCCACTAACGGTCCCGCTTCGGTTAGACAGGAATTCTAAAGCGACGCCAGAAGGGCGACCGCGCAGCCGCAGACCTCATCCCAACGCCTACTTTCGTAATACTCAGGGTCCCGGCCCTTGTGCCTGGCAAGCCCGGACTCTGCGCATGAAGCTACGGTAATTATCACGCGGTGATTGTTGCCGGATACGCGCTGGAAAGGGGACGAATAAGCAAATCCCTAGAATCAAGTATCAGGAATCGAGAATCAAGATTGGTCTGTGTGTGCAGTCCAGGCAACCTAGCCGGCCTGTCCCAGTGGGTGGCGCCCTGTCGTGCTTGTTGCTGGGATGCCTGTCCGGCAGTTCCACCCGAGCTCGCCAGTGTTAATTCTGACGTTGGGCCCGTGCCGAGCCGTGCTTCAACAGACTTCTCAGACACGCCCAGCAAGCCGCAGCTCACGCCTCAGACTCGAATGTAGACTCGCCCAGACTTGCGCACACGCACGCACGCACACACGCACACACGCACACACGCACACAAGCGCACACGTACGCAGTCATGTCTTCCATGTTCGACCAGCCCAGCGCAAAACGGTAATTGCCCACCCTTCGCACGGCTATACTCTGCGCCGCTAATGCTAATGTGCGTGCAAGGGTGCGCCGCGATGAGCTTCGATCGCCAGACATTTCTCCACGATCGACGCCAGACCGCGACATCGAGGACCTCCTGCGCCAGCGGCTAGCTGCCGAATTCGCCTTTACGACTACAGAGCAGCAAACCAGCGACGGCCAAGAAGATGCACTGCACAGCGACGAGGACGAGACCGAGCTGCGTCTGTTCGCTGCGCCGGCCAACGCTGCACCTGCGACCCTGAAAGTACGACTTACTTCGCCAGGCCTCGACACTGGAGATGGATCAGGGTTCCTGCTGAAGAAGCCCAAGAGCTACTACTTTGCCGACGAGCCCACCAGTGACGAGGAGCTCGCCCTGCACGCCTCTGCCATCGATGGAGCCACCGTGCTAGAGCTATCGCGGCAGCCCTGGCCAGCCTGCGCCATGCCGTGGAAAGTCACCAACATCACAAAGGACGGCATCAAGAAGGCGGTGCTTGTTGGACACCCGCCCATGCTGGCTACAGTAGTTGACAAGGAGCACAAGCGCACGCGGAAGAGCAAGAAGACACGCATTGCGCTCAGAAAGAAGAAGCTGGCAAATAAAGAAAAGCAGGACGAAAGGGCCAGGCTTGCTGCCGAGAAGGAGGAAGCTGAGCGTGAGAAGAGGACTAGGAGAAACAGGGAGAAGAAGGTCAAGAAGAAGGCAAAGGCTCAGGCCAAGAAGACCAAGGGTGAGCATGCAGAGGGTGCAGCGAAACCAGCAGAGGTCCAGGTAGATGCGGTCATGGAGGATTGAGGCTGCGATTTCACCTACTACCGCCTTCACCTCCAACGCCCCAAATTCGCCTTCACTTAGTATCCGTACAACCCTGCTGGCTCGTTTGTCACCGTCGACTAAAAGGGCCACCAAACAACTGTCTCATCGAACAGCTTGTCCAAGCACAATCAACTCGACCACGAAAACTCGACCCACCACAATGGCCGTACAAAGCAAGACCGACGCACCGGACTTGAACCTACAGCAACTCCCTGCCAAACCTGGACTCCAGTACTCCCCTACAGACATGAACGGACCCTTTGGAGTTGTGACTGCGCAGGAGCAACCTGGTCAGGACATCGTCAGCGACATCGATTTGCTCAACGAACAGCAGGAGCATGCACTGGCAATTGGTCACCACCTGCATAATCTTTACGGCACGTATCACACCAGCTACACACTCGGAGTATCCAAAGACCGGGCGCACATGCAGCATGCCCAGGACCTCGCCTTCGCCCTACTTCAGCGCCACTTCCCTGCGTCCAAGCAATACCGAGTCGCAGAGGCCGCATTGGGCCCACTTTGCTAGCATGGCATCAACTTCTTCCTCAAGGAGCCTGATGAGTCCGACTCAGACATCGACGAGCCTCCATCGAAGAGTCAGCTGAACAGGAAGAAAGAGGGAAAGAAGAGGAGGAGCGCCCACACTCTCGGTCAATCCGAACTCGTCTTTTACAACATCGAGCCCGAGAACATGGCCGCTTTTGTCGTCGAGAAAAGCATTGTGGGGACGAAGGACAGTGCACATACTCTCACTTGGCGCCCACACACCTATCTCGTCATCATTCTCGATGATCTGACCACGTTTCCCCGCTGGTCTCGCGACAATGTCAACCACCGTGGCGATGTGCTCAGCGACCTATCCGGCGTCATCGGAGGGATGCAAAGGGGCCAGGGCATGTTGTTCTTCGGGCCCCGTCTGGAGCTCTACAGTTACGATGCCAACGACGCCTACAAGCCTGTCAAGCCCTGCACAATCTCCAACTGGCGAATGGACATGCAGACCACCAGCCTCGCAGAAGTCGATGAGGTGCTACGCAGCTTCGTCAGGCAGCAGCCAGTCTACAAAGTCGATTAAACGGCTGGCTCGTACAAATACTCAAGTACCGAAAATCCAAACGATCAAGCAAGCAAGCTTTCACACTCCATGCCCACCTCAGCTAACCTAGCACATCTCACACTCTCTCCCTCTTTCCATTCCACTCCACTCTATTCCCTACCCAAGTATCCCCATCATCACCAATCCAACCACCCCCATCACCGAGCCATAACCCCAGTGATTCCATTCCCCGCTCCCCGCCTCCCCTTTAACAACCAATCCATCCACGCCAGCACAACAAGCCGCAGCAAACATAACAACCCCCGCACACCGCCTTCCCCCAACCCACGTCGCAGCCCCCAGCGCCACGCCGATAAACAGATCCTTCGCCCCGTACAGCACCATCACGCGCTCCATGAGCGCCCAGTCGTGGGGCGTGGTGGGGGAGGAGGAGAAGCCGAAGAGATTGTACCCTGTGCGCGGGGAGAGGATGTAGGTTGCTCCCATGCCGAGGAAGATTGTTGCGAAGATGGTGGAGATGTAGCGGAGGGAAGGGTGGCGCGAGATGCCCATTGCGTGCGGTGGAGTTTTTTGGTTTCGGTTATGGGTTGGACTGAATGTGTGTGTGAGAGAGTTTTGGTCTACTCGTCTCTTCTTCTTTGTGATATTCTGGAGACCTTGGGAACGAGCAGTCACTTGGGAAGGGTGCAGGATGAAAGTAGGCTTTTCAGAGTCGCGACGCTAATTGGGGTGTTGTGCCAGGCGTAGAGCCTTTCTGATGCGGTTTGATAATTTATTGGCTTTGCTTCAATGTCTCGTATCATTCGCAGCTGGCAGAGCGCTGTACATGTAGATACAACACCAGGGTAGGGTGACCCCGCTTTTTTGTATTCACGCCAAGGCGGCGGCGCGTCGACGCGTTTTCTGGTTCACCGCGTTCCGAGGACGCCGGTGTAAGGCGGGCATCAGCCGCTGCCGTGGTTAGGCGGGATGCATGTGGTTAAGTGACTGGGGGATGTGGTGCACCGCCCTTTGGCACGGTGAATGGCGCGCCCGTGGTGCCGGTGGAAGGGCGATGATGGGGGTTAATAGGGTGCGAGTGGACTTCTGGGTACATCATCACGTGGTGAGGGAAGCTGCTTATGCTGTTCTTTACTGCACGGTGAGTGTGCACTAATGTTATTTGTCTTTCTGGCTTCATTTCATAGCATGAGTTTACATATATCTCAGAGCATCACCGGCTAAGCATTCATGCTCAGGTCGTAGCAGCTTCCCATCTCGGTCCCTCTACTCTTCAACATCGACGATCGCCATACCTTTTTTGAGCTCATCTACGTCGTCAAGCATAGCGGTCGTCTCCCTAGGCCGAAGTGTGAGATTATTCTGCTTCTCCTTCAACGCCTGGATCCTCCTACGCAGATCAGCGATTGACAAGCCATGCTCCTTCCCTGTCGTAGATGTACTGGAAGACCGACGGTGGTGTGATGAGTGCAATTTGAGAACTGGCGGACTCTCACCACTGTGGCGCTCCAGAGCCTCTGCAGTCAGCACGTGTGTTGGGGAAGAGGACGTTCGTCTGTGCCGAGCGTTGCGGGCTTCACGCCTCAACCGAATCGATTCTAGAGTCCGGGCAAGCTCTGTGCTGATGCTTCCGTCGGAGTAGTTACTCTTGTCGTCCATGTCGTCGTTGACTGGTACCTCTTTCTCTTCCTCGTCCGCGCCCTCCTCTAGAGTCTGCGGGTTCCAGATCGCAGTATCGACCGACCTCAAGCTGTCATCACTCTTGGTCCGCCTCAGTCGTCTCCTCAGCGCTTCGATATCGTCCGTCTGCCGGTCCTTCCTCTCCTGGGGACTGACCTGTCTGGTCGCGCCCCGTTCCCTGATCTCCTTCGCTGGCCCCGCCTTCGCGATTTTCCGAGATTTCTTCCTCACCGTCTCGTGCCCTGTGAGCTTCTCTTTCATATCTGCTGCCGGGATAGTGATCGTCTCCACCTCAGGCTCTGGAACTTCTGGCATTGCACATTTCAGGCTCTTGAAGAATGCGTACCGCTCAGGCATAGCTTGGAACCAAGCAATGATCTCGAGAGACTCAGAGGCCGAGTACTCCGTGTCAACATGACCACGGATGAAGTTCAATCCCATCGCCTCGATGATTCGCGAGTCGGCTGGGAATGCGTCCCACAGCATACTCATGGCGCACATAGAGACCGGCGGTGAAGTGAAAACAAGCTGACTGTAAACATGCATGTGCAGACCGCGGAGTCCTTCGAATGGCAGGTCAAGTGCGAGCCAGGTTTGATGTATGGCTATCGATGTCGCAAGATCGGGGTGCAGGCCGAACGTCTCTTTGGGGAGTCTGCGACCGCTGAGTTGCAGCATGCGTAGGATGATCCAACACAGTCCCACAGCGTTGATCGGAGCGTGAATGTCAACTCCAACGTAATCAGTGCGCAGTGATTGACGCGCAACGGTGCGCGGAAGATTGACAGGGTCTGGAGCTGGTAGAACCCAGGCTTTCAGTGCGGGGGCAAAATGGAGCACAAGCTTGATTGGAATGCGCGGAGGAAGGGACGACGTGATGTCACTGCCATAGATGCCGAATATGGCATATGGCGGTAAGCTCACACCTGGTGGAAAGCTTGATGCATTAGGGAATTCGAGTAAGTGTGACATTGTGGGTGTAGCAGTTGGCGTTGGGTGAATGAGAGAGATCATAGTGGTGCTTTGTGCGGCGAAGAATTGGAGTGAAGTGAAAGGGAAGATATATTGTGCTCTCACTTGACTCAGAAACTGATGTTGTGAAAATGACCCTTGGCCCCCTTCCCTGAGAATCTCCCAGTCAAATTATGGACTCAGCTTACTATCTACATGAATACAGGGGTACTTCCACGAGTGAATTTTGTTTCGTCGCTCCAAGACATTGTGACAACGTTGATTCTCATCCCAGATCTAACAAATTCATGATTCTTAAACAGTGTTATTCCCTGTCACAAGGTTTTTTCAACAGTTGCTCGAGCCGTTCTGCAGTCGCATATATGGAATCTTCCCATCAACGTCTAGATTGCCTTGACCCGATCATTCCCACAACCAACACTGTGTTGAATAGACATGAACGTCTTCGCAGGTATTCCTTCAGAAGCCCTCGAAATTGAGGGCGAGAGGTCCAAGTCTACGTTCGGACTTCCAGTACACATCAATATTGCGATCGAACACCCCTATCACTTCCGTGGCGAAGTGATCGCGTCTGATGTCCCCCTCCTGCCACTTAAGTTGACCGCGCCCAAAATACTCCAATATCTTACCATGGATGGTGCACAAATGATCCTACCTTGTAGTGAAGCAGTGGACCGGAACTTGTTACTGAACATAATTGATCTCATCGTCGACTTGCATCACTCGGGGGAAGATTTCGATCTCCACGTCGACGAGCTATCACAAGATCCAGTGAAGCTGATCAAGCTCCACATCATGCTTGAGCTCTTCGGGCTGAGTCTACAAGCACAGCGTTTAATAGATTCATTGTGGGAGATGGTCAAGACCCATACACTTAGTCTAACGGATGTCTTCTGGATATGGGGCGCACTTCATCCACACAGATCTATCAAATGGGTACCAGAGTCGACAGATACTTACATACGGATGATGACGTGGAACCTTCTGAATAGTGATGCAGAGCTTAAGCTGCATCCAGAAGTACGCACCTTCTTCATAGAAGAGGAGAGTAAGCCGTACCATCTCACCTGTCTCCTGAAGCAGCATTATCTTGAGGATGGGTTAAACCGTGCACCGGATGCATCAACCAGGGAAGATAGAGATACTGCGACCAAGGGCATAGAGGCGATGGCTACCCCTACATCTACGGCGGCTTCTGGGCATGAGCCTATCTTCCCAACTAGATGGCTGTCTCCTCCAGAACCTACAAAGGAATTTCAATCTGTAATATTGGGACCTATCTTTCCAAACGAGAAGTGGGATGGGCAGGTTAAGAAAGTGCAGGAGATGGCGGCAGAGCGCGAAGAACTTGTTTCGTTGCGGCGAATACAAGCTGTTTTTGCTAGCGATGGTAGCTCTCCAAGACCAAGGGACTTGATTATCTAGGCTACTAGGGCGGCCCTCAAGACGCATCGAAGAGATGGCGCGGTTTCAATCAACTTCAAATAGCCGGCTGTAGGGACAGACAACCATGACCTTCCAACCTCCAAATCAACGGATAATCTAGCGGCGAATTCAAGCTAGGTTCTGTAACTCGAGCTCATTTTCTAGTCCACCATGCACAATATATTCCTATGCTTAAGCACCTTCGGCAGATTCATAGCCCAGCCTCTTTCACAACCGTGCATTGACTTTGGAGATCTTCCAGCCAGATACCACCTTCTTCTGAAAAACACCCTTTGGGTCGTATTTTGCCGCGACTTCGCGTATGAAGTCGACGTTCTTTTCACCGTAGCTCTTGAGCGGGTCCTGGGCCTCATCGACGTAGTTCAGATACTGCCAATCAACGAGAAGGTCCTCACATCTGGCAAACTCCTCCAGTGCGGCCGTGAACAGCGTGTACTTTTCCCTAATGATTTTAGCTTCGTCGATAGTCTCGGTGGACCCGTCTAGCAGCCATAATAGCGCATTCTCTTTGACCTGATCAAGGCCTAGCACGTTGCGTCCCCGCCGGACTGAGTGTCCGGCGAAGATAGTTGGCATGGGCTGGAAAAGACACTGCGAGGAGAAATTTTTGACCGGAAGAATTGTCTTCAGCTCATTAACCAGGTTTTCGTGCATCTCACTGGCTTTTTTGATGATCCTGACATCGTTTTTGAAGGTCAAAGAGAACCAGACCTAGCTGAGCGAAAGAGTTAGTGGGTAGTTCGGATGCAAACAACATCAGCTGAGCTAAAGGAAGTCTTACTGTTGATGCCTAGCAGAGTTGAAGCTAGCAGACATGTTTGCCATACTTCTTGTGTAGACTTGATCAAGCACCACGGGAACCTCGAGTACTTCTTTGAAGGCTGATGCATTGTTCAAACCGTTCGTATCCACAACAACATGAGCGGCAAGAACCTCAGGTCCTGATGCAGCGTTGTAGTTGTAGTTCAGTAAGAAGGCAGCTTCCGGGGTTTTGTAGTTGTTATCGGTGAAATCGACCATCAGTCTTGTAAGCCTGTCGCCCTCGCTTCTGTTGGCGACGCGAATCCCTCCCCAAAGGTCGTGCGCTGGGAAAGCGTACATGTCGAAACGCGTGACTATGCCAAAGTTGCCCGAACCACCCTTGAGAGCGGTCCAAAGATCTGAGTGGAAAGTAGCGTTTCCGTTGATGATGTCTCCGTTGGCAAGTACGACCTCGAAGTTGGCGACAGTATCGCAGCCCAAACCGTAAAGACCGGCAAAATACGAGTTGCCTCCACCAGTCAGGAAGCCTGCTATCCCAACATTTCCTTCACGCCCACCAGTGACGCAGACATCATGTTCAAGAAGCCCTTCATAGACGTCCGCCCACTTCCCTCCCGGTTGTATGGAGGCCAGTCCAGACTGAGCGTTGTATGCAACGTTCGTCATCCGTCCCAAATCAACAGTGACGCCGTCATGAATGTCATTTGAGCCTGCCCACTGAGTGTGCCCTCCACTGCGGAGGGCAACAGAGCCATCAACTTCAGCAAGTATCTTGATGACAAGGGATGCCTCTTCTGTTGTACGAGGCTGGACGATGCAATTCGGTTGCAAAGGTGCGTTTGCTGCCCAGTAAGAAGCTTGCCTATCCACGTAGGCATCAGTAGCAAAGAGCAGAACAAGATTTTAGAGACCTGCGGCAATGAGATAACTACATTGGGTCAAATTGTTAACGCTGAGTATGATGAAGTAATTTAAATCAGGAGGAAAGGTTTGCAAGTATTGACCCCGCTGATGTTTCGACCATTGCATGTCCCTAAGCGCGGCTATAATGTAGATTTCGTTCCGATTGGCGGGATGCCCAGAATCCTCTTCCGAGCTGCAGGTATCCACGTTCAATAGAAGGCGATTGTTATCGTCCCGATTCAGATGACTGTCCGAAAGTGCGGTGAGGCAAGTCTGCGCCTAGATTACGCGCTGATATACCTATGCACTCCTTCATCGAATCTTGATGGACTGCAATGGAGAACGTTTCCAAGCTTTCTTCTCTCTCTTTTCACGTTCCCAGTCACCAACACCAGACACATAGGTGTTACCAACAAGAAAGTAGTGGTCTTCATGCGGTCGAAATATAACAGGATGCTTGGCTCCGCTGATGACAGCGACAAGATCGTGCTCTCTCATCGCAACTGGCCCCAGACCGGTCTCTCCACACTGGGTCGTGTACAGCTTGTGGCACTGCCACACGGGACGAACGTGCTCGTAAGCATCTCCAAGCGACATTGACTGGGGTAAATCTTTGTGCATTCGAGATCTATGTTTGTGCACGGAGAAGAAGCTCAGATACAAAGTGTTCATGACCTCTTGACACGCCGATAGACTCATGAGAAGCCTCGTGTTCATAGCTTCCCAGTCAAATAAGCTTTCTACGATTGGAGCTGCATATGACATGTCTTCTTCGAAAGGAAGAGCGCAGGCAATAAGAGTTTTGAGGAACGGGTAGTCCCGTCTCCGGGCTTGCAGCCACTTCCAGTCTGGCAGTCTCCGCGAATATTTGATTCTGTTCATCCAGAATGAAGCTATGTTCCTCAGGCTTTGCATGGGTGATCCTCCCCCGATGCACTGTGGCTCGACAAAGGACACAAACCCAAGGATACGACCGTCCACTATAAGTGTCCGACCGGTAACGTCGAGTTCGTCTAGTCTCGGCAGGGCCAACACGGACTTGAACAAATCGTCTCGTTGCTCTGTGCTATTGATCATTGAGCGTGTCGTCTTGAATGGCAATGTAGCTCGTGCAAGATCCGGAACCCATGAGGGCAAGCCGCTATTTAAAGGGTTCCACGGCACATGGTGGTTTGTGAACAACCAGAGCTTATGCAATAGACGGTTCAAGATGCATGCGACAGCAAAATCATAATACACTTCGGCGAAGCTCTTAGTATAATCCGGTTTGATGGTTTCGAGCACGTGTGTCGCTTCAGTAGAAAAGGTCTTGGAGTAGGGGAGCCCCAAAATGGCGTACAGCCGATCGCGGTCGTCGCTACACTTCATCCCTCTGGTCCAGTCGAGAACGTGCATTATCGTTCGTGCCTCCAAAGCATCGGATTGCAGCATTTCTCCAACCCACATCGGTTGATTGTGCGGACCTTGCTGATTGTATGTACGCGCGTGTGCCTGAAAGTGTGCATATTCGATGGTCGCATCGCCCCAATTGATTGTGGCCCTCTGAGCCATGAGGGCTTCCTGAACAACCCATAGACGCTCAAACCACTCGCACCCGAGGACCTTCTGCATGGCATAGCGAAATTCCTGTATACTCTCTGCAGTCTTGAGCCAAATGGCAGTATGGAGAGCTGAAAATCGAGCCGCCGCCTGACCATCATAATCAGGACCCAGCCAGATCACCACGTTCGTCGCTGCTTTGTAGATAGACCCCATCTTCTGGACCTGCGCCGATCTTTCTTGTAGATCCTCTTGATTGATGCATATTGCGTCCACCCAGAGTAACCTGTGTTGTGTCTCGTGCCGAAGGTGATATAAGGCCGTTCTGAGGCTTTTGGTGATAGGTAAAACCCTGTTCCCAAGCTGCAAAGGGAAATGGCGTGCAGGATTTCCCCATACGTAAGACAGAGCCTCCCATTCAATCCCACTGTCAAGGTTTGTTCGAAATAGCTTTCCTGAAAGAGGATCGTTGGTAGAGCCAGGATACAACTTGAGCATACGTAACGAGTTGACATTTTTGGGCAAAGGTTTGTATTTATAGGTCTTGGTAAAAGGCGACACCGTATTCAGAGTCATGGTGCATTGCTGTATGGAGAAGCAAGAGGCCGCTAATTTTGAGGAAAGGTAATCGTGACTTCGGGAGAAAGTATAGGGGCTGCCATATTGAGAAGTTGTGCAGGGTGGGGGCCGAATCGAATGCAGCCTCGGCTGCGGATAGCTGAACACGTTCCCTTGGAGTTGATCTTAAGACTTCGACCCTTAAAACGTATCCAGGACGAGTGAAGCGACAATAGCGGCGACCTCAGGCCGCAGGCTTTGCAAGATAAAGGCTTGATGTTCCCCTGCTCGTTGATCTCGGCGCAATATGACGGTTGTGCTCTTGGTTGGAAGCGTAATTTGAATTTCGAAGTAGCGAGGACGAAGGCGTATCGTCAGATACGAAAGAGTTCTTGACAGCTGCAGCATACATGGACCCTGCGCCTTCCAGATCGTTGGCCTGCTTACGCGCTAGCGTATTCTGACGCTGCAAGTGATTGACGGTCTCCTCTCGCAGTCCTCCGTCCAAACCGAGAACATGAAAAGTGTGTGAGCGAGTGCGTTGATGAGAGTTTTGGATAACCTCTGGAAAAAAAATCGGGATCAAACCAGCGATCCCAAGTCACATGACCAGACTTTTCACTCTTCCCGCTCTGCGCAAGGACAACTGCCCTTCATCTTAAACCCATCTTGTACAGTCATTTCTAATACACTAACAGCTTCCGCGTTAAAGTCCATCATATCACCAGATCGGGAGCTCTTAAAAACACTTTTGAGGCGAGCTCACGGGATAGCACATTCTGGGATTTACGCACAGTAAGGTACGTTCGCAAAGGCGAAGTTGAGCCGTTGCTCTATTCCATCTCTTCATCCCGTTGTGCGTCCTCGTATTGAAGGGTGTTGTGCTATTTCTTGGAAAGGAGGCAACCGACAGTGACACTAAAAGCAAATCAAGAATGGTCGTTGCGTATATTAAACGTACTCGATCCCGAAGGGAAGTAACAGCATTACAAGACATAATAGTAACGGGGTCCCACGGTTCCCTCAATAGCCAGTAAACGCCTCCCAAAAAACGTAATCATACAATCATATCATCCGCCTAGAATCGTTTACTCATACAGCGCCTTACTGCGAAAATCGCCAGGTCTCTGCGCTATGCACCTGCTCGGGCACTGGCTCTATGGCTGGGGATGGAGGGAGTTCCGACTTTGTTGCCACAACACCACTTTTGCCATCATCGCTAATGGGGCTTGGTATGGGCCGTTGCGGCTCTACCGGCTGTGGGGGTGTGTGTTTATGGAGCGGGCCGGGAGCGTTCGGCATACCATAGCTTGTGCTCGAGCGTGGCAAGGGTGGATAATGTGGTGTCTGCGACGTTGATATTGAGGGTGTGACGGCAGGGCCTGTGGATGTGGCTAGTTGCTTGAGCATCTGCTCCCATTTTGGGGCACCAGTAGATGAAGACGAAGCTTGTGTGAGACCCCGCTGGAAGGCGTCAGGAGACTGGAATTGTGCTGATGGCCGTGGAGCTATCGAGCTTGGAGTTGGGCTGGGGTAATAGCCATGCGATCCTGTCGATCCATTGCGCATAGGGGTGGGCGGTGCACCGCTTGCGACATGCGGGGGCTTTGGCAACCATTCCGGCGCGATTCCACCACCAGGACTATAAGGAGAAATGTAAGTTTTTTGCCTCCTGAGATACGCGTTCTTGAGGTAGGGGTATTGCATGACGTAGGTAAGGTATTCAGTGGAGGTTTGAGCAGCATAAACAACAGAGGAGGAGGGTGTGACGGCGTACATTGGAGGTTTGGGAGTCCCAGTAGGGGTGCTCAGCGTGTTTGAGATCGATGTACGACCGTGTGAGGGTGGTACTTGACCGTGCTGTGCAGGAGGGCCATACGGCGCTGCGTTTGTACCTGGATAAGGAAGCTGGCGTGGAGCTTGCCCATTACCTTGCGCCTGGTATGGGTATGGAGGCAGTGCCTGATTAGACTGGTTCGTGTGAGCATATTTGTCGATCCCGTCCAGCAGCGGCCCTGAGGATGCAGCATTTGTCGCATAACCCTGAGCCGAGTAGTTGTGCGGCGGCGGCGCATAAGGCTGATACTGTTGCTGCTGTGGTAGAGGTCGGGGCGGAGGATAGCTGTACTGAGGACCGGCTCTGTAGTCGTAGGTGACATTAGGTTGATGTGCCACAGGCGAGTTGGGGTTCTGTCGAGTATCTGGGTTGTATGCGGGAGACTTCCAAGTAGTCATCATGCCACCATCCTTAGGTTTGTAGGTGTATGGTCTTCCTCCAGCAGGAGCGATCTGGTGTTGGTAAGGTGGTCGAGCCATACCTGAAGGCGCCGGCTGAATTGGGTACGAAGCTGGGTACGACTGACGTTGGAAAGTTGGGATATGCGGAGGCGGAGGCTTGACAGTGTCCAAGAAGTTACTCTTGGGGTTGTTTCTCGGCTTTGCGGGATCCTCAGTGTACTGTGGCTTGGCTTCGGTAGAAGGTTTTCCAAGGTAGTACCAAAGCGTATTTTCCTTGCTGAGGTCAACCTTCTTGATTTTCCGCGTGACTTCTGGCGCAGTGTTCCACTCAGCCCACTTCTGCTCTGAGTTGGGATCATGGAAAGCATCGCCAATCTCAGGAACACCATCTGTACGGTTTGTGATGTCGAGAGATGCGTCGTTCTCTTTGAGATGCTCTGGTAGAGGTTGAGCATTTGCAGAAGGCTTCGGACGCTGCGACTCGTCTGGGTGCAACTTCAAGATGTACTTCCACTCTACCTCGACGCGGTCGCCGTCAGGAAGAACGTCGACGAGTACAGACTGCTCGCCAGGCCTATTTTCGATGACCTGTGCTCCGTAGATCTGATACATCTCGCCACCAACATACTGGAATTGAATGACATCCTTTGGCTTGAGAGTCTTGCCATAGTTGAGGATGAACTTATTCCTTTCCAGTGCATCGACATCGACGGTCTTGTTGTTCCTCTTCTTGGGTCGGTGAAAGCGGCAGCGGAAGTCGTAACCGTCGTAGAAGTACTCGGTGCCCTCCGCGTCGAAGGTCTGCATGGTGCCCAAATCGACCTGTACACCAGCAGCCACCGCACAAGTGGCATGAAAAGCCCTTGTGCACTTCTTCTGCGAACACTGGAAGACAGCTCCGCGCTTCGAGCGGCAGTAGTTGCACTTGAGCTCCAGGCGATCCTTGCCGATGTTGGCAACATTGCACACTGTCTCGTTCTGAATATAGGTCTCTGGCGTGTAATCAGCGCAGATACGATGCGCCTTCATGCCGTTGTCGGTCGGCAGAAGATCGTCGTACTCGACATCGTTGGGGCACAAGATACACGGCATGCCGCGTCCAGGAATCTTGAGGCGAATGCGGATCTTCCTAAGTTTCTTCGGCCTCGCTGCTTCCTGTGGCTCGTCTTTCCCGCGCTTGCGCTTGGCGGCAGGTTTACGGCCAGGTTTCCTCTTCGTCTTCCCAGCAACGCTAGCTGGAGGACTTGGGAGGCGATCGGCGCCATCTTCCTCATCGTCTTCATCGTCGGTCTCCTCGTAGTACTCAGGTGTAGGCTCGCCTCGCAGCTTGCGCTCGATCTCGTTAACATCGACCCACACGCTGTCCGACTCGCAATCGCACTTCTTGGCAATTCTGCCGTAGCTCAACCAGCTCTCAGTAGCGAAATTGACAGACTCTGCACAGTTGTAGCCAATGTTATATCCAGAGTGGTAGCCGTACGGATACGTGATGACGAATTCGCCCTCGTAGTGCACCAGACGGTTGACCTTGATGTTGAAGTCCTTCTCCAGTCGCTGCGGCGAGATGAGATAAGTCTTGTGTCGCAGGAACTGAGAGCAGTTTTTGGCATCGTTCGGCCATATACTCTTCATTGCAGCTTCGAAGCGGCGTGCGTCTTCCTGCGAGATGCTGTACCACTGCTTCGGTGCACCGAAGTGGATGTAGTTGATACTGTATAGATCAACATCCTCGAGATGCCAGGCAAAAGATGCCTTCCACATTCCGAGGTACAGATAGGCAGTGTTGACTCCGGGCACTTTGGTGCCGAGCACGTCGAGCAGATTGGGAAGCTTTGCAACGTTCCATGACGCGGTCCGATCGTCGAAGAGTGAGCCAGGCATGTCTGCACCATACATAGGCTGACCGGACCAGATGGTCTTCCAGTAGGTTTCTTCAAGCTCCTTGCAGCGCTCGGAAGTGAACTCTTCAAGCCCTTCTAGGTGATAATCAAACCCCTCAAAAGCGGCGTCGTCGATGTAGTCGTTGACAGCTCCCCGGTTGTTCAGTCGTCGAGATGACACTGACTTCTTCTCGTTCTGGGCCCTGGGCTGTCGACCACGAGGCTTGGTCGGAGTGTCTTCCTTCTTGACTCTCCCACCACGCTTCGTTGGCTTCGCATCTTCTGCACCGGGAGAGGTGGGGGTTGGAGGAACGTCGAGATTTTCGTCCTCGCCGTCATCCTCTTCATCAACTTCCTCCTTTTTGACAGCTCGTCGTCCACGTGCAGGTCGACCAGGTTTACGCTTCGGTGCAGGCGTCCCATCGTCGATCTTCGGAGCAGCTCGCGTGGATCGTGTGCGCGTTGGGGGCTCTGCTTTCCGGCCCGCTCGTGTCTCGCCCCGCTTCGCCGGCGGTTGATGGTGCGGCTCGTCGGTAACTGCGCGCCATTCTGGAAGGTTGTATGATCGCTGCTTCTCGACGTTTGCTCCTGTGTATACACCGTGCTGGCCTGTAAACTCCTGCGTAATAGGGTTCTTTACTCGGATTGATTTGATCGCCTCCTGGAGGTCTGGTAGAGAGTCGCGCCTACATGAATATTAACAAACGGTCCATTTGATTTCTTGTATGAGCAAGACTGTACCATTCTGTTGGTGGAATGACTTTGACAATGCCAGACTTCATTCCATATTTGTCCACTTTTTCAATGAAGCGCTGAAAGTTATGGAACTGGGCCATAGTCTGCAAAGGAATGACATTAGCATACATCACGCCATGTGCGCTTCGGTTTGGCACGCAGTATAAACAAGTGCATCTGCACGTGTGCTTCGCGACATACCGGTTTGAACACGGGTATCTTGCCACCCTCCCAGTAATGGTCCGGCTCGATATCCTCGCCATCGTCGCTATCGATATCAGACAGCTCTGACGACATTCTTTCCGCCCTCTTGGGATCGTTGTCTTCACTCGTAGGCGGCGTCAGGGCGGCTTTGGGAATAGCATCGTCTTGCTGGACAGCAGGCAGCGTCTCAACAGACTGCACGACATCCGCGGCTACGTCCATGGTCGCGGTGCAGGCGCCGAGGCGTGCTGGGTGGCGTGAGAACAAGGTGCGGAGGAGGCGCTGGAGCCAGTAGGTAGGCGATCAGATCGCAACCTCGCCACCGCGGTCAGGCGTCACTGTATCGAGACGGCCACAATTTTATGGGTTTCGCATCGGCTTGGGCGAGTCGGGCATGCAGTGCATGAGCGGATCTGCGGCGCGTGGAAGTGTGGGGAAGGTTGTTGACGTTATTGAGGTCGAAGGGCAGGAGCGAGGAGGTGCAGGTTCCTGATCGGCTAGACTGGCGCTAGCAGGGCCGCGACTGGCACCTCTGAAAACTGCAACCGCAGTTCGCGACGATCAGGATGCTTCCATCAATCTTCTTGGACATGTCATAGTCTGCTTGAAATACTGGACCTACTCTGCACTTAATGTGACAGACGTACAATTTAAAAGGTGTTGTGGACCACTTCAGAACGCTTCATCCGTGCGTTTGCCATGCACGTCATATGAAACACACGAAAAACCGTCCCATCGATCTAATCTAATCGTCCATCAGCCCGACATGCCTTCTCTACACGACTATCTGCAACTTAGGAGATCTTCATGCCATTATGCACTTAGCTAGTACCTCTGAACCATCCATGCTCCCTGCCTCACATTCAATGAGAGGAGTAAATACGCAGTCAACTGCCTGCCAACACAATGCCCACAGCCCAGATCACCAAAGTGAACATGTCAAAGTGCATTTAAGCTTTGCGGATCGGTGGAGACGAACGCTAGCTTATCGTTCGTACCTGCATCGCTCCGCGACACTCCCGGCGAGCAGGACCAGGAACAAGCACGCTCGGAGGATCTACCACGCGAGTGGCTGCACGGCACGTTCACACTGACCCGAGGGATGTGGCTTGCTTGTAGCGCACATATACAACATGCATCGGTGGTGTTGCACGTGCGGAGTGCTGGAGCGTGAATGGTGCACATGTAGGACGCAGCCCTTCACTGACCAGCGATGGACGCACAAATGAGATCAGAGCTTGCGCGACCAGTTCATCTTGCCGAGTGGTAATCTGGTATCGACCTCGGATGGTCAAATGGATGGGATCAGCCACTGGTGGGGAGTTACGTGATGGGATGCGTGCGACCTGGCCGCAGCCCCTGGCGCAACCCAGACGCAATCAAAGTCTGATATCGACCAGGTGAAATTTCGCGCCGGATTACAACCGCATATCAGTGCAATCGTCGTTGATTATGGAGCTCTGACAATGCTGTCGACGTTGTTGTTGACCACTGTGCCTGGTGAGGTTTTTCGCTGAATCCCGCTCCACTCGGCAAGATGACGCGCAGCACATCCCCCAGCAATTTCTCCGGATCGACGCAACGTCGGCGGGCCCTCGTTTCTGTTCCAGCCCCAAGATCACGGGTCCAGTCTAGTCTTCGTCAAGGTTTCAGATACGTCACATAGCATGTGGATGGGATGTGTGACAAAGCCATGTTCATTACCGCCCAGTCGTTAGAGTACAATGGCCACTATAAAAGGCCGGCGCTCCGATGCTATGCAGTAAACAAATTTGGTTGTACAAATGCTGTGAAGCTGTTCTTTTTATCGTCCCGCTCAAATGCTCAAAGGGGAAGCGAGGTGGGTGGGCCAAACCAGAAGATGGAGGCTTCGCGTGCCTCATAACGCCCAAAGTGTCAGAGAAGAGAAGAGGTCGTACGAGTTCTACGCAGCTGGCTCGCCGCGAGGAGCACCGCGGAAGCCACCACGGCCGCCCCTGAAGTCACCGCCACGACCGCGTCCGCGTCCACGGAACTCGCCTCCACCGCGAGGACCGCCGCGACCGCGACCCCTGTATGATCCCCGTCCTTCGCCCTGGTGCTGTCCTCCACGTCCACGGCCGCCGCGGTTGTGCTGGACCTCAGAGAAGCCATCGTTGGCAGGCGCTGGGGCTGCAGCGGGTTCGGGGGTATCGTCGGCCCAGCTCTGGGTGCTTGTGACTGGTGCGGTCTCGTGAGGGGTCTCAACCTCAGCAGGGTCGCGGGGGATGATCTCGAAAGGCTCGCTGAGAGGCTCGTCCTGACCAGCTGCCTGCTTGTCCCACTGTGCAGTCGCCGCAGCGTTAGCAGCCTCAGGCTCAATGCTTGTTGCTGCCGGTGCAGCCGACTGCTCGGCCTCCGCTCCACCAACTGTCGCTGATCCAGCGTCAAGCTCTGTCAAGCCTGCATGTGTCAGGGTTGGGTCAGAAACCGCCTCGTGTGCCTCTAGCTCGGGGGCGGACGGCTGAGCCTGCGCGACGTCGTCAACCCAGGCCTCTTCTGCGGCGAAAGGAGCCTCTTCGAGGGCGGCCTGCTTGACCTGGGAGTCTGTCAAGGAGTTAGCATTTAGCTCTTTAAAAAGATAAGCTACGCACAAGTTGTGCTCAGCAGCACGCCCTCAGTCGAGGGCACACCATCCTCAGCACCATCGATGAGCTTCTCAGCAGCAGCAACAGCCGCAGCATCGCCTCCATAGACCTGCAGCAGAGCACCCTCGAATGCCTTGGTGAGGTCCGAATCGTCATCCTCCAGCTGGCGACGAGCAGCAGCTGCCCTCAGGAAGCGCGACAGTGTGAGGAGCTTCTCGCGGAGCGCCTTCTTCTGCTCAATAGCAGCTTCAGCCTTGAGAGTATCCTTCAGAGCCTCAAGCTCGCTGGAGTGCGACTTCTGCAGAATCTCTTTCTCGCGAGCGTGCTTCTCCGAAAACTCCTGGTCCAGCTTCTTGTACTGTGCAACTTGCTCCTCCAGCTGTGCAAGCTCAGCCTGGAGCTTCGGCTTCCTCTGAGCCTGAGCCTTTTGGTCGGCGTTGATCTTGCGGGAGGCGGCGAGTTCGTCGAGTGAGACGCCCGGGTTCTCTGCGATGATAGAATCGACCTTCTGGGTAGCATTCTAGTGCGACGCGTCAGTTGAAGTTCGAAGGCCGGCTGAACAGATAATCATTAGCTTACCAGCTTCTTGTTGATGTTACGAATGTTCCTACACGCAATGTGTGTTAGCACATGAGCTCTATCCTTGTTTGAGAGCTTGGCTAAGACTCACTTCTGAAGCTCCTTGATGTAGGCATTGTCACCGTCGCCATTGATGTTACCAGAGGGATCAGAGCCGCCGGCACCTGCGTCGGAAGAAGTCTTCTCGGTCGCTGCTGGGACTGCGGTGGCTGCACTCTCCTGCTTGCCCTTCTTCTTGCGGGCGCTCTTCGACTCGCCGGTGACGAGGTTCTGGAGCTTCGAAACAACTTCAGAAGCCATTTGTGGTGATGTTTATGTGTGTACTTGGTGATATCTTGAGTGCAATGTACGCGTTTGTCGCGAAATTTGAAAAGTTACAAGTGTGGGCGGGGTTATTCGTAGCTGAACGAGTTGGGCTCTACGAATGCTCGGATTGTGCACTGAGCAAGCAAACCGCTAGCGTCAACGCACAGGCCCAGGGATCGGCGTGGAAACTCCTCGAAACCTACGATCTCAGGCACCCCTGGCAGAGAGGCAGTGAATGTCTTTTGTTTGTCCTCCGTGGGCGACTTTTCCTGACCAAAGGCTTGCAAAGGAGAGACCTTTGCGGAACACACGTGACTCTCGCGTGCATTTTGCGACTGTCAGGTCTGTCACCACTCATCAGGGTCTACCTGAAGCTTCAACACAAGCAGGAGGTTCCAAGTACACCAAAGTGCTTGCAATACCGGGGGCATTGCTCGACGTCGTACTCTCATAGACATATCGAAGCGTCTCTAAAGTTACATGCAAATCGTCCTCATAACAGTCAGTCCACAACAATCGCCCACGACCACTCCAGGGTATTTCCAAAATGCTCCACGAATCACTCCACCTTTCCCGTCATGATAGTCCCATCATATCCATCCCCCTCAAAGTCCAACCCCATCTCGCTTTGTCTCAGTCCCCCGCTCCCCTCGACCCCAGCATCCAACATGTTCAGATCCACATTCTGCCCCTGCCCCAATCCAAACCCGTAGTCTGCCGCGCTCTGACTCTCAAATATACCATCGCCCACACCGCCCATCAGATCTGGCGGGTCGACGTTGAACGGGACAAAGTAACTGCTCATCGGGTCGAAGAAATTGTTGTTGCCCATACCCATGGCTTCGAGGTTCCAGAACGCTGGATTGAAGTCGGCCGATAGATCGGGGAAGGGCGACAAGTCCATGTGGTTCTGTGGGTGAGTGTGTGGGTTCGACAAATGGGGAAGGTGGGCGAGAGACGGTGAAGTGCCGGTTTGGAGGAGCGTGTGTGGGCCGGCAAATTCAGCAACAAATTGGTGTGAGGCATTTTGGTTCTGATGCGGGAAGTAGGCGGTGGGATCGAAGTTTGTGTTCGGTGGGGTGGACATGGAAGCATCGTCGGTGATGGAGATGTGCGACATTGTTTGCTGATGCTGCGGCTGAGAGGGCGCGGTTTGCTGTGTTTTCGTGCTGTTTTGGCGTTGCAATTTTGCTGCTTCTGATGGGTTCGCAACTGCTTTCGAGACAGATTTCGACTTTGTCTTTCGTGCTTGCTTGCGCTGGTCTGCTTTAGAGGGCGGCGAGAGCGATGCAAAGAATTCTTCGACACTCTGGAGGTCGCTCTTCTCGCCCAGTACAGCGTCCGTGCCAGGCTCGTTGGCCTTGGACTCTGCAGCGTCCTCGTAGTCTGTCGTGGAGACGCCATGCGGGTATCTGCCAAACCAATCGCCATACTGGAATATGCTACTTTTGCTCTTTGCATCAGCACTGGCTGCAGGTCTGTTCAACTGTGCGTCGGCGTGCTGGCGGTACAGATCCTTCAGGTTCTCTGCAACATATTGGAACATGCCCCAGTATTTCTTCATCTTTGTCAGGTACTTAACGTTATAGGCTAGGTACTTCTTGGATTGCGCCTCGAGCTTAGCGTTCTTTGAGAATACACCGTGTACGTGGACTGTCGATGAGAAGAAGGCGGAGTATCCAGCAAAGGGCGCAACAACGTTGTGGTTCATGGCTTCATTGATCAAGATGGAAATTTGGTTCGCCGATTCAAGTGCCGTGCGCGCTGAGTTTGTGAGGAAGTCGTGGGGCATATCCTTTGGAGGCCGAGCGCCTGCTGTGGAGGGTAGTGCAAAACGATGCATGAAAAGCATACTTTGCTGCCACAGGATGTGCAAGTACAAGAACGAGTTTGCGGTCTTTCCGATAGCGTGGCTCTTGAGGTTTTCGGGTGTGTAGATAAGCATCTCAGGCAGCGAAGCCTTGAAGTCCATGGCCTCCTTCTTTATCATGTGGAACGTCGAGTCAGATGACCACATCGGTAGTGGTTCTCGCTCCCTGCCACCCAAGTTCATGTACTTGATGAGCTTGCCCCACACGCACACTAATCGAACAGTATATGCTGTTACGCCCATGTTCTCTCGTGGGTTCGCCAGTTGTCCACTGTCAGGCGGTACGGGGTTTGGTACAGCGCCTTCGAGGTTTTCGGTCGGTGCGTGGATCTCATGAACGTACAGGTGCTCCTTGACCGGTAGCTGCACCTCAATATACTGCTCGTGCACAAAGATCGGACGATCTGTGCCGGACGAATTGAATCGATCCATCAGAAAACACGACCACATTGTTCTCCGTCGAATCTCGCGGTCTGTCGCGCTGAGCGGCTTCTTCTCCGGATCGTTCACCAGAGGGTCGTATTCGTTTTCCTTGTGTAGTTGCAGTGCGTACGCCATTCTCTGCGCCATGCCGCCAAACATCCAACTCCTTCCGCCCTGACATGTGCCAAACTCGTGAAGACCCAGCAGCAGATAGACAATGAGAATCGTGATATTGGGCGAGTCATACCGCTTCAACGCAATCTCTCTCGCTCTCTGCGCCCAATCGTCACCTCGCAGGAAACACGGCTCTGTCCGTAGTTGCGGATGTGTCGAGAAGCGCGCCGAGATGGCACACATAGCCAGGATCAACACGGGCGGGACTTTGCCCTGGTTCAGCCGCCGCATGAAACTCGGCTTGTGTAGAAGCGGGTAGCTCTGGCCATAGACGTAGTCGAAGTAGACTTCGGCGAGGTGCTCCTGGATCTCTTTTGATGGTAAGCTTTCCGCGCCCTCGTTAAGCAGCACGTTTTCGTCTGATTCTTTAGATCGTCCAGCTTGTCCTGTTCGGTCCACATCTCCACTCTTTGACTTGGCCCACTCGTCCAGCTCGTTCCCAAACGCTTCTTCTGCTTGTCGTTTCTTGTTCGCAGGGGCTTTGGGTGGCGCGCCTGGGATGGCGGGTTTGACGACCGATCTTCCCACGTTTGCCACAGAAGGCAGACTCTCTTTTGGAATGAGCTTGATGACTCGGTCTTCCATGCGCTTCAGTCGCTTGTCCAGCATGGCCATGTAGTCTGTTCTGGGCGCAGCTTTTCTCGTTGTGACTTTGTACACGCACGGAATCCTGCTCCTAACGCAATGCTTGCATGCGGGCTTCTCGCCTGAACAACGAATCTTCTTCCTCCTGCAAGCAATACACGCAAGTGGTAATCGCTTTCGCTCCTTGCCGGCTTTGGTCTTCATCTCGCTCCACTGCGGGGCGTCTTGCTCCATCTCTTTTGCGCGCTTCGCTGTGGTGCCAAAGCTGGGGTTGTCGGTTCCTTCAATCTTCAAGCCTGAGGTGGAAGAACTGCCCATGTCGCCGCCAATAGCCAGCTTGCCCATTGCGGGCGCACTCTCAGGACTCGCGTTGTGTCCTTCTTGCATGGACACACCAGGACTGCCGCCAATGCTCAACCCTCGCGGGTGCACACTGCCTCGGCCGCTCATATTGTCGTCGCTCACGCCGCTCACAGCGCCCACGCTGCCTCGGTGGATCTGGCTACTTGGATAGCCGGGGTTCTGCGTGTGCGCAAAGGCCATGTCCAGATCGGGGAACTGGCCCATCATGTTGGATGGACTGGCGCCGAGGACACTACTGCTCGCAGGCACAAGACCATACTCGGCCAGGCCCAGGGTGTCGTCGTGCTCGAAGTGCGGGTGCGGAGGTGTTGTCATGGTGGCTGCGGTTGCGCCGGAGTTGGCCATGTCATCGGGGGCGGAGCGGACGCGGCAAGGATCGCATTGAAGGTGGGAGAGAGGTACTCTGAGCGTAGTGTGTAATGTCGAGATTCTAAGAGTCAAGATGCAAGCCGCAGTCACCCCAATCAGCGCAGCGTCATCGGCCGTGATGCGGTGATGCGGGAGGCTCTCGGAGGTATTTTGCTAGGCGAAGGAGGCGAGAGCAGAGACCAGCGCGGACGAACACACGCAGGGCTAGAGACAAGCAAGCTTCGTCTTCTCCACACGGGGCGGTGCAGCAGAGGCTCTTCCTGGACAATGTGGGGCGCTAGCATCTGGAATCGCAACAGGCAGGCAAAGCACTGACTGTGGGGAGCGTCAAAGAGCGACACCTTACCTCATACCTCAATGCGCGTCATAATTAGCAACAGAGCCAGCGCCCTCCGCATTCATCAAAGCAAACCATATGCCTTGCCTGGCATCAAAGCATCTGAGATCATCACGTAGCCATCGTGCATCCGCCTGTGACCGCACAGCCAGGATTTGCAGCGAGACTTCGTCCATCCAAAGTGGGGCGTGGCTTGTGCTGGCACACGGCAGGATGCATTTGCACGGAACGATGGATTTGCCTCGTCTATGACTGGTTGACACTACTGCAACGTTGGAGCTCGAGCTGCTTTTCTCCTCACGTTCTCGACCGGAACTTGATTATTCAGACATCACAAATCCAGCCGTCGCCATTGATCCCTGTGATTATCCTCGCGTCATCCCTGCAACAGACGTCAGCTGCTGGACATGTCAACTGCTGGGAGTTTCGGAGTCGTCCCGCAACTCCTGGCGCTAGCATTCCATCTGTAACGGTCAACTGAACGTGCAACGAATGCATTCGTGCCATTGTAAGCTTAAGCCAGGAACCAAGGTCACGGGTTCTGCATTTCGATGCTCATCCGTATTCGTCTACAAGCTGTGGAGACTGCGGGACCGAGGTTTATAGCGCCCCGCCATCTCTCCCTCCGCCTTAACGCCGCAAACAGCGCACATTGGCCGAGCTTTAACATGTAATCTTTGAGGAAACCGTGGAGTCATGATTTCAGAGAGAATATCGATCAATAAAACGTGGTGCCACTCGTGCAGCTGGTGTCATGGAGCACCCCTGTATGTCCATCTGCAAACCACGTAGAGGCTGGGGAAGCCGGGGTAATGCTAAATGCACAATCAGGACACGACCTGCATTGTGCACTTTACCACAGCCTTGCTTCTGATGAGCAATCACATCTCAATTTTAGCCTGAAACACACTGATTTAGAAATTGTAGGGCTTTTGATCTGAGGCAAGCATATCGATTCATCTATGTCGTCGATGCCTCTTCTGTATCTCTGCTAGACCTTTCTATGCTCTTTCCAGCTTCGCCGCCTCGTCTTGGACGTCGCCTGGGTACGCGCCATAGTTGGAGTACTTGCCGTACGCTCCGTACTTGCCATAGCTGGTGTCTGCGGCCTGCTTTGCGTCCATGTTCGCGTTCATCTTGTTGGCCTCCATCATGTTGGCGTCCTTCATCATCATCTCCCTCTTCAGCATCTCAACTTTGCCCATGTCAACCACCTTTGCGTCCATCATCATCTTGTTGCGCATCATTTCCTTGTTCATCATCTCGTTTTTCATCATCTCCTTGTTCATCATTTCCTTGTTCATCATCTCCTTGTTCATCATCTCCTTGTTCATCATCTCCTTGTTCATCATCTCCTTGTTCATCATCTCCTTGTTCATCATCTCCTTGTTCATCATCTCCTTGTTCATCATCTCCATACGCTTCATGTACGAGGCCGCATCCTCATCCATCATCATCTTGTTGTTCATCATCTTGTTGTTCATCATCTTGTTGTTCATCATCTTGTTGTTCATCATCTTGTTGTTCATCATCTTGTTGTTCATCATCTTGTTGTTCATCATCTCGTTCATCATCTCCTTGCGCTTCATGTGCGACGCAGCGTCTTCGTGCATCATCATGCTCTCCTTGTGCATCATGTGGGCGACAGTATTATCGGCCATCATCTCCTTCGGCATCATATTGATGCGCTTCATGTTGTCTTTCGCTATCGATGCATCAGCTCAGTTTTCAACCCAAGGTACGTCAGAGAAAAGAAAGGCCTGCTGTACCCATCATGTTGGCCGTATCCATTGCGTTTGTGGTTTTCATGTCTTTCATCTCCATGGGTGCGGCGACGGCGACTGCGGCCAAGCTGGCGAAGATGATTGAGTAGCGCATGGTGAAGCAGTGTAAGATTTGAATTTCTTGAGGTGGCTTTCTTGATCAGGTCTGTGAGAGAGACGATGAAAGCTGGATGCGGGTCTTGCTCGTGCTGGATCAGAAGCCTTTTGTATCCGACTCGGCCCTTTCAAGCAACAGGATGCAATCATGATGTCGTAGCAACGGTGCTGGTGCTGGTGAGGAGGTACCCGTATATTGGGGACTACAATCACGTCCTGTGTGACCGAGTGTAAAGTGTCTTTGGTTGCTGTACGCCGCTGTGGCATGCCTCGGCACGATCGGCCTGAGCTCCCTGCGAACTCGAGACAAAAATGAGGATCTGACACTCTGCTGGATTGGATCGGCGTATGCTCGTGCTGTGGATTGTAGAGTTTGCTGAAGGGTCTGGTGGGCTTCACCAATCATGAGAGTGAAGCGTCGTCGTTCGTGTAACGCGAAGACGGGTGTGCACAAGCGAAGGTAATCAGACTAAGGCGGACCTAGGATCGTAGCGATCATCGAACCTATGCTTGATCTAGCAATCTGTCATGAGAAGGCGCCTGCGGGGAGCACATGGCTCTCCAGGGTAAAGATCTGGTGACGTACTGTCAGACCCGCGAGAGTGGTGCAGAATCCTGCAAGAATGGCGATGTAGTTTCCCGTCTGTTTTTCTGTCGCTAATCTGCAGCTGTCTCGTTCAACTTGCGACAGGTCAGTGACAATGCACACTGCACTTGCAACATGTTTGACGTGGCTGACACCTTTGATATTGTATCTCAAGCATCGCACATGGATAGCGCTGTGGTACTGAGGGCTGATTTGGTGTGCATGGTGTACGCGCGGGTAGACGGTAGGACTAATTGTCGACTACTGCCTGTTTGTGTCTGGATCGTGAGGGTATTGCAAGCAGCTTCTTCATCTGTGTTGCTATTAGTATCTTTCAGTCTGGCAATATTCGACGTGCAAACTCCACACGATGCTGGCTATGCTGAATCGAATCTTCGGCAGAACGCCAAACCACACTCGTCTCTCTCAAAGCGACACCGACAGCCTCGACAATGATACTCTTCTGCCAAGCTCCACGACTTTACTCGATCCAAAGCCTTCATTCTTCCCAAACGCCGAGCATCAAGGGGCATTGAAGACGCTCGTGATCTGCAGCATCGTATACATTGGCATAGGGCTGTGGATCGCCCATAGCGTGCGTGAAACAAGTTTCGTCACCGATCCAGACGAGTTCTGCATCAACCATGTCAGTCGATACTGTAAGTTGGGGATCTTGATCGTTGGACATGGTAGCTGACAGCGTCCCGCGCCGGTGGTAAGAGACGTAAAGCCGGGATGGCATACTCAGCAGTTTAACGGTTCATTTCTACACGAGAGTATCTACCGACAAGCAGCTGGGCCGGAAGTAGATGCTGCGTGGGAAGAGCTGGGGGTAGGGTGTGAGTGACGGGGCTGCTGCACCTCGTGACCACCTGCTGAGCCTCTGCGTAGTCCGAAGCGTCATCATTCCAGAGAACGAGGCTGAAAAGTCAGGGATACGTCAAAGCCAGGTTCGAGTTAGCAAAGAGTACGGCGGTGGCTTCCCGGCCAACGTTGAAGGCTTGCATCATCTGCATTGTCTGGTAGGCTACAATAGAGATTTCCAACAGGAGAATGCTGACGTTCGCAGGATCTTCTTCGAAAGACCCTCCACTGGAATTACAATTACTACGTAGACAAAGGAGACGGTCCTTTCGTGAACTCAGAGTACATTGTGCGAATCCACACTACTCACTGCCTGGACATGCTCAGGCAGGTGCTCATGTGCAATCCAGACGTTGGAGTGCTAGGCCAGGTGTGGTGGCAGCCGGTAGGTGGCTCTGGCCCCATGGCTTTCGTTGACTTCAACACGAAGCATCGATGCCGTGACTACGAAGGCGTGCGAAGGTGGGCTGAAACGCACCAAATGCCGCCTGAGGAGGAAGTGGAAATGATCCGCTTCTACAAGCAGCCAGAGCCTGAATACGTGTATCCTGCCATACCTTGATAGGTGCTGCAGACCAGGTACTGGACACGATTAGCTTTAAGCGTGGCATGATAGCAATGTATAATTGCTCATTACCAGCTCCTATTCTCTCTGCAGTTGGCGAACATAAAGTCAAGCAGCATGCTGTATTCGCCTACTGCTTGAGGAGTTCAAGTGTACGTGCCAGGGTACGCTCAGTTCTGGCGCGGCTTCACAACGCCATCGTGCACAATGTAGTAGACAACAGTGCTGTCAGTGTCGACTGTGGCCAACACTACCCTCTTTGTTGTCCTCCAGGGATTTTCTGGTGCATCCTCGGCAGCAGTAGATGTCTGTGGCGGAACCATGCTGATATCGTCGAACACCTCCGCGAGCCGGCGCAACGTCCATTGCTCATTCAGTCTGGTCGGCAGTACCCACTCGCGCTCGGGCTGCGCCTTGACCTCCAGACCGCTCTTCTCGCCTGCTGCCTGTGCAGCCTTGCGCTGGCGGTCGGCGTTCTTGAGCAGCTCGACCTGCTCATCAGGGTGGACGTAGAGGCGCTGCGGCGGCTGTCCGGAGACGAGCGGCCGTGGCAGAGGTGCTTTGGTGAGAGGCGAATGCGTGTGTACCTTCAAGTCGGTCCAGTAGTGTTGGTACTGGAGGTTGTGAAGGATCTGGAGGGCGAGCGAATGCAGACCAGGAAGGTGTGTGGAGGTGGAGAGCTTGGCCGAGTCTGCGACAAACATTTGCACCTGCGCAGGCTCGACTGCCCTTTTGGTGCTGGTAAGCGTCGTCATGGCGGAGCGGTGGTATGCGCTGGTCTGTCACGCTCGCTGGCAATTGGTGGTGCAATGTTTCGCAATCGTCAAAGTTGAGGTGAGGTGGCTGTCTAGCTTTGCGATTTGGGAAGGAGCGAAGAACTGCGTCGATCCCCAAGGCACTAGGCGACGACAGCCACCTTGAGTGGTGAGCAACACAGGTCAGGCTACAACGCCTTCGTGTCCAGATAACCTGCTGTTCTGCTCCCTTGATCTGCTCATATACAGCCTTGCATCAACTGCTACACTATACTCATCATTCTAACGACTACACATCTGCGACGACCTTAACCATGCGCTCATCATTTACCGTTGGCTCTATTCTCCTTCTGGCTAGTGCCGCTGTCGCTCAGCAGACAACTGAGCAGGGCTTCACGGTTCAGACCTCAATCCCGACGGGTGTGTCCTCTGTTTGTTATGAAGTCTGCATCCAGGAGCCGTGCTACGCATGTGCGCATTCTTTTATCGTCAAGACTGCCGTAGTGCCTGACTGACCATCGTGCCTAGGCTCTGCCACGGACCCCATCATGAGCTTGCCCGTCGAGTCTCTGCCTGTCCCCAGCAGCGTGCCGCCTGTCTCCTTGCCGGTTCCCATCCCTACTAATGTGACGCCTGTGCCTTTACCGGTGCCTACCAGCGTCAGCATCAGTGATGGAGACGTGACACTGACTCTCCCCGTCGAGTCGTTGCCGCCTGCTGAATCCACACCGTCAGTCTCTGGCAGCATGTCGATTCCCCAAGGAGAGACGCCAGAGTCGACCGGCGTACTCCCAACTTCTTCAGGTTCAGGGAACGCATCGGCGTCCCGATCTGCGCCAGCTGAGCAGACAACAGCAGCAGCGCCTCCTTCGCTCAAGGGCGACAGCACATCATTCATGCTTGCCCTGGGCATCTCGGGTGCATCGGTTCTGTTCGGCGCTGTGTGGACTTTGTTGTAAATGCAGAGTGTGGGGTTTCAATCTGTTTTCAGGTCTCTTTCATCGCCTGCGATTGTTAAAAGTCGTCATGCGAACGACATACGAGTAAACGAAAAAGCACTTTGACAGCAAGCGGGGTTCGGCCATGTACATGGCATAGCATACGTAGTACATGCATGACAATCTGAAAGCAAACACTGCGCCTTACTAGCTCCGAGCAGCCACTTCGCAAGATGCAGGCCGAAGAGGGCTAGTCAGCGGTAGGACTCTGATTGGATCATGACGTCTGACGGTGGAGCCTGTTCGGTGTTATTCAGTTTATTCCAATAGCTTATTGGCTTTGCTTCAATCACTCGTATCCTTCTAGAGCTGTCAGAGCGCAGTACGCTCCAGGTACGGGATACGCGTAAAGTCGACTTTAGTGTGCTGCGCCAACGGTTTCGCGGCCTTTTCGCGGATCTACACATGATTCCACCTGCGCCACTTTGCGATGGCTCCACCGCGAATTCCCCAGACAGCGAGCGCAACCGAGGACTAACAGTTGGCTACAAGAAGGCAGCCCCAACATGTTGTTGTTTCGCCATGCACTGCCTCCTGAAGGCCCTTTGACCTCCTGTCAACCGTGTCCATATCCGTCTTGTATTATTCCCCGCAAGCAGGTTCGCCAAGGGTCATCGCTCTGAACTTCTAACCATTTGCCCGCTTGGCTGACGACCCGGCGCGCAAGCAAAAGCGCCTCGATCCCGTCCAAATTACAAAAAGTATTGTCTCCTGTTGTTATTATTCCAGGTCTCACACATCATGGCGGCCTCACATTCAAAGTCGGCGTCGCCAGCAGACATCTCCACTCCTGTCCCCTTCCCGCACCCAGAAGACTTGAACGAGAGCACACAGGGCAAGCAACGCGCGCGAACTTCGACCAATGCCTCGTCGGTGTCGACAAGAATACGGACCGCCAGCATAAAGCTCATGGATGCCGATCCTCCACCTGGCATGTGGGCCGCCACAGGCAGTGTTGCCTCCAAAGCACCGTCGCTCGTAGACATCAGGAGAGGCTCGTTTGGCGCTGAAGGTTGGGATGAGCGGAGACAAAAGGAGCACCGTCGTGGCAGCCAGGAGAGCAATGAGCGGCCGGCCAACAACAGAAAAGGGTCCTCTGGTCGACTAGGAGTGGAGCCGTTCCCGGCGCTAACAGAGGAGCGACCGTCGTTCGACACTCGAGAGCGCGCTCCACAATACGACGGTCAGAACGATGTCAGGGAAGCCAGGGATGGCGCTGAGCCTCGGACGTCACACTTTACGGACAAGAGCGACGAGTCTGCTGTGCGCCAGCCACTGAATGTCTCTAGCCAAGTGCGTGATTTTGCTTCACTCATGATCCAGACTAGATCCATCGCTGACAAACTTGCTTGCAGTATCCGAATGGCTACATACCACCGCCTAAACTGCCATGGACGCAATCTTTCATGATCGGACTAAAAGGCTTCTGGAAGTGGTTCCTGACCATACCCGGTTTTCTAATAACTGTCTATGGCCTCAATGTCGTGGCATGGGGAGGGATGCTCTTCTTACTCCTCTGCAACGCTGCACCCGCCATGTGCACACCTACCTGCGACGATATCGACTCCCCACGCAGGGTATGGGTCGAGATTGACTCGCAGATTCTCAACGCCCTCTTCTGCGTCACTGGGTTTGGGCTAGCTCCGTGGAGATTTCGTGACCTCTACTGGTGGGCACATTGGAGGCTAGGCAACTCTCAAAAGAAGCTGGTCGGTATACGACGTCTTGCTGGCATACATCGAGGATGGTTTCGACTCCCTGGGTCAGAAAATCTCCCAGAAGAGGCAGACGCGACAAAGGTCAGCTCTGAGGACCCTGCGGTGCCCATCCCAGCGAGCAAGATCCCCGACCCACCCCCAACTGGCTTTCGAGCATCACCGACCATATCCTGGAAAATGGACTTCGTCTTGTGGATGAACGCCTCAAACACCTTCTTCCAGGTCGTGCTCTGTTTCTACATGTGGCACTATGACCGGATTGAAAGGCCATCTTGGGCAACTGGGCTTTTCGTTGCTCTTGGATGCATCGTGGCTGGAGTTGCAGGCATCATGATGGCTGTTGAGGGGAAGCGCATAAAGAAGGTGGAAGGTGTGCCCATGCGCAAAGACGGCCGAGACAGGCACGCAGATGAAGAAGCACAGTCTACCCAAAACGTTCCATTGGTGTCTTATCCTGGCGGTGCGTCAAAGGCATGATGGACGCCCAGGCAGTCTGCATTTACGCAGAGGGCGCACAGCTGTTCTGATTGGCTCGGGGTACCTCCCTTGCCTTGGCGAAGCATCTTACGTCCGTCGGGTGGCGAGAACTCAGGAAGTTCGGCACGTTGCAGCAACCATCACGAAATTAGAATGACTTTCGAAGACTTTGCTCTGCTTCGTAATCACAAAGTGCTGACATTGTTGGGTCGGCGATGTGCTTCAAAGGCGTGAGGAAACGGAGAGTTCTCCGCCTGCCCTCAGGCGAGTCATAATCGATCGTCTACGAGCTTCAACCTTGAGTCCTGCATGACAGCAACCCGCCGAGATCTCCGTCCGAGGCTGCTTTGCGGCGGACGCTAAAACAACGATCTGTAGACCTGAATGACGTATAACGTCACGACTAGACTTGCGGCCGAGTGTGACTGCTGCACGAGACCGTTCATAAACTTGGCTTCCGGCCCTAACCCTGACTTGATAGCCTAGCCCATTGCTTCGTGATCTTTCTAAGAACTCAGTGGCTCGGGGCTCCCGACCTGATTTCCAACCTATATATAAGGAAGGCACAGCCTCTACACCTATCGGTCTCGTCGATCGAAACTCCGCCATTACTACATACCTACAAAGCCTACGACGTTTAAAAACCCAGAAGACTGCGCAAACACACCAGAGCAAGCAAGATGGCTTCTGCCGAATACTACCTAGGCAGCCAGGGAGCGCAACAGTACCACAGTCAGAACGCGCCTGCGCCATATCCTCCTCAAAGTCAAACCCAACCACAGTACCAACAGCAACCTCAGCAACAATGGAAGCAACAGCAATACCAGACGCCACCCTATGCCAACACTCCGCCGCCCTCCTACTCGCCGTACGCTCCTCAACATGAGAAGCAACAAATGCAAACCTACCCTCCTCCACCTCCACTACAGCAACAGCAGTACCCGGGCAAAGGTTACCAAGGAACAACAGCGCCCTACTTCCCCCCTCCGCCACAACAGAATGGACTGCTAGGGCCGCCTCTGCAGCACGTGCGCAGTCACTCCCAGCCTGCTGGTCGGGTGCGATTTGCAGACCAAGAATCTACCGCTCTTGGGTCAGAAAACGACTCAGACAGCGAATCCTCACGACATCGCAGACGCCGTCGACGTCGAAGTCGCGACCGAACACGAGATCACGGTCGCTCGAGAAGGGATGTCGATCGTGACTCAGACGATAGTGATCGCGATTACGAACGGCCCCGTGGACAACGAACCAAATCTCACCAGAAGAAGCACGACAACAGGGACACATTTTTGGGCGCTGGCGCTGGAGGTATCATCGGCGACGCTCTCTTCCCCGGCCTTGGCACAGCAGCAGGTCTGATCATTGGAGGACTCGGTGGCAGGAAGTACGCAAAAGACAAGCGAAGTCATAGCGAAGAGGGCCGGCTGCACCGACATCGAGACGCCTATCGCGAGGGTAGGGAAGAGAGCCGCGAAGATAGGGAGTACGGGAGACATAGGCACCGCGATGCGTACTACGAGGGCAAGGATGAGAGGAGAAAGGTTCGAGCAAGAGACTCAGGTTATGGAGATAACGACCGAGATTTTGAGAGTGGCTATGGCCGAGATAAAGGGTACAGCACGTATGAGGGCCATCGACAGCATGGTCAGCACAGAAAGTACGGTCAGCAAGGCTGGGACGAAGGTAGTGCGACGTTCAAGAGCGGCACAGCTGTAAGATAGATGACCTGAGGGCCTGGAGCGCCTCACGACCTCATGAGCTAATGATCTGATTAATCAATGAATGTTGAGTGTTCATGAAGATCTTATCGAGACGATGCACTGCATGCAACAGACGTGCACGCGCTACTGACTAAGCTGGCTCGAGCTCTCTACGACATCTTCACGCGTCGAGCTTCAGTGCTTCTTCCTCCGCACACTTCAGATGAACGCACCATGCTTCATCAGCGCGCAAGCTTAGCTGTGCGCGCACATCTGTCACAACCCGTAAGTCGTCCTCTACTTTTTATTGCGCCCTTATATGATGTTTGAATGTAATTCATTCAGTTATCCCTGTCTGAAAACTACTGTTGAAAAAAGTAAAATCCCTGATACACACTACCGTGCTTGCTGTTTCTTCCATAAGTAAATGGACTTTGACTGACTCGACGTAGACGCGATCAAGCAATCACATCATGTGTTCTGTAAACACATGAACGCGCCTAAAAGCCTGTACACAAAACTACACACCGCGCCTATACGTTCGCAGCCGCCTTCGCAGTGCCGTTCGGCTGGTTGGGTTTAGGAGCATACAAAGTGCCATCGCTGGCATCAGCGGACAGTCCGTTCTTCCATGTCGGCACCCATCCCTCGGCGGGTTTGAGGCCAGCGCCTACGAATGCCTGCTCAAAGTCGTGAATGATATCCTTGATGTGTTCGAGTCCCAGCGATACGCGGATCAAGTCTGGTGTGACGCCACCCTTGATCTTCTCCTCATCGGGGATCTGTTGATGTGTCGTGCGCCAGGGGTGGATGATCAATGTCTTTGCATCGCCAACGTTGGCAAGATGTGAGCACTATGGAAGTTGTCAATGTTGTGTCAAGACGTGGTTCAGAAAGATTCATACCAGCTTCAGGTTGTCAACGACAGCAGCAACTTCCTTGATGTTACCGGCGACACCAAACGTCAGGACACCGCCCTGTCCCTTCGGCAGTACGCGCTGGGCCAGCTCGTAGTCTGGGTGCGACTCGAGCCCAGGGTAATTGACCCAATTCACACACGGATGTGCTTCGAGCCATTTCGCAAGTGCCAGAGTGTTGTACACGTGACGCTCTGCACGCAGAGCAAGCGTCTCGAGGCCTTGCACAAACAACCAAGCGTTAAATGGGCTCATACACGGCCCGAGATCGCGCATAGCATCCATTCGAACCTTGGCCGAGAGCGCCTTGTATCCGTAAGTCTCCCAGAAACGCATCCCGTGATAGCCGTCTGCTGGCTCAGTCCTGCGTTCCTGTCAGATCGGAGCTTAACCCTTGGAGTGAAGGACTTACATGCAGGGAAACTTGCCGCTTGCCGACCAGTCGAAGTGCCCACCATCAATGACAATGCCTCCCATCGATGTTCCATGTCCACCGACCCACTTTGTAACCGACGAAGTGACGATGTCAGCTCCAAACTCGATAGGCTTGCACAAAAACCCTCCCATACCAAATGTGTTGTCTACAACCAGCGGAATACCGGCTTTGTGACAAACATCTGCGATCCTCCTAAGATCCGGCACATTGAATTGCGGATTGCCAATCGTCTCAACATACACCGCTCTTGTATTCTCATCAATCGCCTCCGCAATCCTCTCCGGATCACTGCCCTCGACGAACTTGCACGCGATGTTGAATTTCTTGAAATACACGCGGAACTGGTTGAAAGTCCCTCCGTACAGGTTCATCGTGCTGACAAAGTTGTGTCCCGGCTCGAGGATGGATGTTATGGCCATGAACTGCGCTGCGTGTCCGGAGGCGGTGGCAACGGCACCCACGCCGGATTCCAGCATCGCCATGCGCTGCTCAAAGACAGCAGTTGTGGGGTTTCCTGAGAGCCGTCAGCTGTCGAGGCCTTGAAGTCCTTACCACGCGAAGGAACACCTACCCATTCTAGTGTAAACATAGCCGTCCTTAGACCAGGCGAACTTCGCAGCTCCGTCGTCGGCATCAGTAAAATTGTAGGAGCATGTTTGGTATAGAGGCAGGGCGCGAGAGCCATTGATAGGATCTGGTTCTTGGGCGCCGTGGAGTGCGATCGTCTCGTACTCTGGCTGTTTCGAAACGTTGCCTAGGTGACCGGAGACCATTGTGAAGGATATTCGGTTACGTTGAAAGGTGAAGAGAGAAGTCGAGAGGATGAGAAAAGAGGTGCAACGACTTATTGACCGATGTCTGTGGAATTGCTTCTGCTACGAATACATCCCCACAATCTCTGTCATCGGCATATCCACATACCCAGAACCTGCGCATCACGGCATCCAACGCAGTCAGCTCACCCGTGTAAGCGCCTTGTCGCATTAATCTAAACCCCGCCCATTACGTACCCACGACGGCTCCTGCACGGCACGACGAAGAATGCAACCTTATCAGTACATTACCCAAACGAAGAGTATCAGACCGTGTACTCGGAGAAAGCATTTTCTGACCCAAGCGGTTAGTATGCTCATGTTCATATCAGAAAGGCCGTCGGCTGCCGCTGAGATGCCGGTGCGGCACACTGCACTAGATATCCACTTCTGTGCGGCCCGTACCTTGTTTGGTCTTCCGTAGTTTTTTATCACGTCATCATCTTGCGCGTTCAACGTGGGGATGATTCAGTGCGGCAGCCGTAGCAGCCTGTGTGGGGGATTTAGTGAAGGACGCGAGTTACATCGATAATTTGTGGGCTACAGTTGGCAGGTGCGTTTGAACCACAGCAGTCATCCTGCACGTTTGGGTATGCAGAAATTGATTGTTACCAATGTCATGAAGTCTGTGCTACTCAAAGATCACGTTGACAGCAGGTTTTGTGTTGACCTTGAGTTCACTGCGCATTGTCAGCTTAGTCAGAGTGGAAAAGGTAGACCACTTACAAAATGTCCGGTCTTGAATACGAGCCCACAGCATCAAAGTCCATCTACACAAGTCAGCTTGACCATCACTCAAGCACGCTCATATACACTCACCCTGGAAGCAATCAACTCCTGTCGATCCATTTCAGCGTAAATAATCCCATCTTTATCCCACAGCGGCTCTGCCAGAAATTCACCCAATGGCCCAACAACACACGAGCCTCCGTGACTCAGGATTGCGTCCGGGGTCCATCTACTCCCATCGGATTGACGCTCGCTACTCTCAGCTGTAAAAGGCGGATAATCATCCGGAAAATCCTGCACTTTGCAAAACTGATTAACGCTGATCACGAAACACCTGCCCTCCTTCGCAATGTGCCGCATACTCGCGACCCAGCTTTGCAAATCATCTGCATTGGGCGCAATGTAGATCTCAATGCCTTGCTGGTACAATGCCATGCGTGCAGCTGGCATGTAGTTCTCCCAGCAAATCAGCCCTCCGACCTTGCCAAGCTCCGTGTCGACGATTTTGAGACCATCGCCGGATCCGCGTCCCCAGACTAGTCGTTCTGCTGCCGTAGGAATGAGTTTTCGGTGGCTGGAGAGCAGGGTGCCGTCGCGTCCAATGAGGACCGACGTACAGTATAGCGTTGCGCCGCCGCTGGAGTCTTTTTCAATGATGCCAACCGAGAGAAAGACATTATGCTTCTCAGCTATGCCTCGAAGGGTGTCAAATTCTGGCGATATGAGGGAGATTGCGGAATCGTAGTATTTCGCGAACCACTTCCGTCCACGAGGCTCGCGAGTCCCAATTGTAGCATCGAAGGCATATCGCCATGGATATGCAGAGAGAAAACCTTCCGGGAAGACGATGAGATCTGCACCGTTAGAGGCGGCTTCAGCGGTATAGAGTGCAATCTTGTCGATGCTCTTCTCAAGATCAAAAGATACAGGTGCCGTCTGCACGGCGGCTACTTTGACGGGTTGGTTGCGCATGCTGTGCAATAAAGCTCTGATGAAAGTGATTATTGAAGACAAATCCAAGGTAGCGCAAGAAAGTCGCAAATACAACCATCAACTTGGCATCAGGTCGCATAAACATCGGCTTCATTTTGCCTGCATGGCGAGCTGCGGACCAGGATGTACACTGCAAATATCGAGATGCCGAAGATAAGTGGGCATCGGCAGAGCTAATTACCCCTTTTTGTGGAGATAACAGTGCCCAAGCATCTGACAACACAACGCAGCGGCATCGGCATATGCAAGCAGAGTGTTTGTATGGTCAGAATGAGACTGTTGCCTGCGCGTGCGAACTTGCCGTGGTCATTCAAGCGTACTTGCTGTCTGCCAAGGTCGACGTCTCATGAGGTTGCGATGGAGTCCAAAACTGCCCTGAGAAGACTTTCAGGTCTACCATCAAGATCTTCAATGAACGGTGTGCCTTCTGAAGTTTCCTCGAAACGCAGACTGAATCAAATCGCCGACCACATAGCCCCGATGCTACCAGCTTCACAGAACATGTCAACGAAAGGCAGGTAGCTGACGCTAGACGCCACTGAGCTTTGAGCTGACTATGTTAGATCTCGATAGTACAATCGATTCTAATAACTACTATTCATCATTTGTACAAAGCCAAAAGATTGCTGTGGTACCATCTTTCACCTTCGATTCTGGTCACACCCGTTCCTCAGTCCCAGTGGCATACTCAACGTGGGGAGCACTCAATGCAAGCAAAGACAACGTTCTAGTCATATGCCATGCCTTGACTGGTAGTAGCGATGCAATGGATTGGTGGCGCCCACTGATTGGTCCCGGCAAAGCATTAGATCCCACGCGATATTTCATCTTCTGCGCGAATGTTCTTGGGTCGCCATACGGATCTGGCTCACCACTCTCAACAGACCCCTCAACTGGACGGCCTTACGGACCGACGTTTCCGCAGTCTACTGTGAGGGACGACGTACGGTATGTGTAGAAATTTGCCGCATATTTACCCTCTGAGGCTGACCTTCGAGAGCATTCATAAGCAGGTACTTGATGCATTAGACGTACAGAGCGTTGCTGCAGTCATTGGAGGCTCAATGGGCGGTATGACGTGTCTCGAGTGGGCACTTTCTACACCATCCGGCTACGTGAAGAACATTGTTCCTATCGCAACTTCCGCGTATCAAGGCGCGTGGGGTATCTCATGGGGAGAGACTCAACGACGAGCCATTCGTGGGGACCCGGCTTTCAAGAACGGATACTACAGCCCTACGCCTGAAGGTCAACCAAAGACTGGGTTAGGAACAGCTCGCATGATCGCTATGCTTACGTACCGCTCGCACAGCTCGTTCGAGGCGAGATTTGGCCGCAAATCTGTTTCCTATAAGAAGACTCTCACACCGAGAGCGGATTCTCTCCCGTCACCGCCTGCGAGCGACGTTGATTCCGATATTGAAGTAGCGGAAGACGAGCAAATACGATACTCAGCGCAAGGCTATCTTGAGTATCAGGCAGACAAATTCCTGACTCGATTCGACGCAAATTGCTACATCCAGCTCACGAAGAAGATGGACTCACACGATGTTACTCGCGGACGCGTCGACACCTGTAACCCAACACCAACACAGACAGACTTGGGACATGTGCTGAGCAAAGCGCCATCAAAAGCACTTGTCATAGGGGTGGAGAGCGATGTTCTGTTCCCAATCTCGCAGCAAGTCGAGCTTGCACGACATCTGCCAGAGTCGAAATTTCAGGCGCTGAAGACCGAAGATGGCCATGATGGGTTTTTGTTGGAATTTGACACGCTGAATAGGGCGATAAGGGAGCATCTACAGGAGGTTCATCCACGTATCTACGAAGGGCTGCCGAGTGTGTCAGAAGAAGGTGCCCAACATGGTGTAGTGAATAGTGTATTTGGTGAAGCGGAAGGCATCGAGTTCTGAGATTCCGTAGCTTCAAGGTCGCAGTGTATCCGACACTGTCATGAACATCAGTTATATCTTGGACCAAGTTTCTACTTTCGGCAAGAATTCACACAAATGGTTATCCGACCTATCTGCATGGGGTCACGAACTCGAATTGAATTGATGCAAGAGTTTCAGAACTGGTTTGCAGCCGACTTTCATCCAGAATTGACAGCTGAGGACTTAGGGTGCCAAATGTGACTGTGTACTGATATTTAAGGTCTAGGGATATTGCTTGATAGACGCTGTGTGCTGTTTGGTGTCGAGCTATAGAAGAGCTTCATGGAAGTGTGCATTACAAAATGTTGCCTAGGTATACAGCGCGCCGGCCGCAGAATCGAATGTAGCGAGCGACGGACGAGAACTGAAAGGCACGACAAACCGCCAGCCGCCTGCCTGCATGTTTGAGTTCAGACAACGTCTTCTGTGAATTGGTTGAAAAGCGTGATCATTTCGAACCGCTCTGCCAGGGTGTCAATGGCGCCTGCAACATTGTCGTTGAGGGTGGGTGCCACAGTCCAGCCTCCTCTGCTGCGACCAGTGCGCCTGTCGCGCTGCAAAGAGGTCGACTCGGCATCGATACGAATGGCCTCGGCCCCCGTGATGACACCTTTATCAGTGGCAATTGCGAGGATCGCCCGAATGGTCTCGATCATGTATACGTAGGAGGGCAGAAGCCTCTGGCTCATGGAGATGCAGAAGTACAGATAGTTCTTCCTTTCCGTATCTGACAAATCGTTCAGGACAGCATTCACAGTGAACACCATGGCGCCACTGAGTGCAAGGTTCCAATAAGCTGGTGTGTACTGGATGGCAAACATGAACAATATTCCTGTCGTGACTGTCAGAAGATTGGCGGACGGCTGAGCTTTGAGGTTCTACCTTTCAGTTGCATGACGGAGGCTGCAAAAATAGTCCTGGGAGATTTACCCTCAGGGACATATGCTCGGAGGCCATGTTGCTTGTCTTCAGCGATGTATGGGCGGAAGAGGTCGAGAACGACCATATGTAGTGACGTGCTGTGATATGTTAGCGACGAGGCTTGCACAGATTAACTAACAGAGCACGTGTGATACTGGTCAGTCCCAGGGAAGTGTTGCGCACTTGTATCTCACCATCTTGCCACGCTACGGGCGAGCAAGATCAACTACAAGCTGTGCACCAGATCCAGAGCCGCAAGAATTAGTCGGGGAATGATGACTTACTGGAAGATGAGAACCCAATGAGGCGTTTTGTCTTGCCGAACCATCGATTGAGGCAGAGTTGCCACCAGGTCCAGCAGCTTGGAATATTTTCCAAGAGCGAAAGCTAGGGATCTAGCCCCAATCTTGTTGTCCCGGTAGATGAGAAAGATCTCGTTCGAAATAACCCAAAGTCTGCAGAAGACTGACTGAGCTTGCTGAACTTCCGCCAGGGCAGGACTGATACTGACAGTGTCCTTCTGATTGCTCTTGAGTGCTTCGTCGTCTCTTAGCTTCTCTGGTAGCGGGATCACTGGCGGATGCTCGATTGGCGGTACCACCTGGAATTGCACCATTTGTCTGGAAGCAGAAGTCAATGTTGCATCTTATTGGAGGGATGCTAGCATGCTCGTACACGAGAAAGTTGAACAGCCCCCATGCCGCCTGGCTAGCTGCTGCTAGAGTCTTTGGCGAACCGTAGGTAGCCGAATCAGGGTTGCCAAAGAGGTTCATCCTGTCGGCTGCCTCTCTTGCTGCGGTCAAATATTTCATGGCCCTTGGAACGTCACCGTGAACAGCAATGGTTATGTACAGGAGTGCCAAACCTGCGATAGTCGTCAGGGCGTCGACATCTCCTTCTGCGGCGAACAACTTCTCGGCTTGTTCTTCAAACTGGTAGCTACGCTTTGCAACCGTAGGCTTCACGGAAGAATAGCCTTGCTGAGCTACATCAGTTCCCGCTTTGATGACACATCTTTAAATGCTTACCAACGCAAAGGCTAGCAACGCGCTAATCATAAGAGGCGAGCATGTTGAGCCTGTGCCGGTGTTACACTCAATAAGGTCGTCGATGAACTGTGACGCGTCGAAGAAGCTCCAGATGGGATGGTGGGTTTCGAGGTACAACGAGATCGCAGATGCCGCATCCTCGTTTGAGAGATCGACGGATGTCCAGAAGTCAATGCTGAGCTTTTCAAGGCGCGTGTCGCAATACTTGGGATGATTTGATGGCATTTTGGTGCTCTCGATCTTCTCGAGTTGAGACGTGTACTCGTGTGACGACACTCCATCAAGGAACAAGCTGCTCACAGTGTCCTCAGCAACGACAGGAAGATCAACAGCACAGTATGCCTTGGGGTGGCGAACGAGCAATTCCAATTCGCCGTCCGAATGCACGGCTGGGAGAATAGCCCTGGCTGCTGCTTGCTCTGACACTTTGGAGCGTGGCAGCTCCCCTCTCAGCGTCTTCAGGATTTCGGAGGGATGGGTGCCGACACGTAATTGTTGCACGGCGTCGTGAGCAACATGGTGTGGTCTGCTCTGAAGATGTTCAAAAATGTCTTGAAGAGCGACTAATTTTTCGCGCATCGCAATGTTCTCCCTTTTCAGGATGGTCGGGCGCATTTCCAGGTCTTCTTCGTTCATGTACACACAGCGCCTGTCGCGTCTGTGGCAGGCTGCACATACAGGTCTCGAACCATCGCAGCCGATTCTCTTCTGGCGGCATTCATTGCAGGCGACGGAGACACGCTTTCTCTTGGAGCTGGGTCCTCCCGCTGGCGGAGGTGACCGTGGCCGGGTCGCCGGAAGGAGAGGGCGTAGAGGGTTCATGGCAGGTGTTCGACTTGCTGCGCGAACGGGCTCATCATAAAGAGGTACTGTCGCTCGCTATGAATGGCTGCGGCCCACAGCGCCTGTGCCACGCGCAATCGACTGACGGGTTTCCTGCCGGCCAATGGCGCCAGAATAAGCTTGGGTCGGTGGATTCCAAGAACCAACTCTGCAGAGCTGTGAACAGTTGCTTTGTATTGGCAACAGGGAATTGCTTTTCAGGTGGCCCACGGGATTGAGCCTATTGGCTACCCGACTGGATGCCTGAGGATTCCTCCACTTCCTTTGTTCAGGCATTTTGCCCACCTTTCGCCCCAGCGCGGAGGCGCATCGAGACACAGCAAACTCGGGACTGGCTCCACAGATCTGGCTATCCAGTCTCTAGTGGCGACCACCAAAGTAGTGCACGGATGGAGACAGCCTTGGGCCGCATACTCCGGAGCAAATCCCGTCAACAATCGACTGCTGCCGAGAGGCACCCCATGCACATCTAGCGCCTCCCATTTGATCGCTGGGCAGTAGCACCTGGTTATCTGCCTTCCCTTCCGTGTTGTCTATCCACAGTCCTGGACTACCTACTCGTGGCGAGTTTGCATCGCTTGCGCACCAAACCTCTGGGCCCCTCCGGCTCGGCTCGGCACCCTGTGAGCGTCCCTACGGCTGTCGCTGCGGCACGAAAGCGCCCTCAGCTTCTGGAACAGTCCCTGAACCAGAGCACGGCGATCGGGTGTTGGATGTGACAACACAGGTATGCACTAGATTCCTTCCAGGTCCCACAGCATTTGCAACAATTTTATCAATTGAAAGCAGTGAGACTGAGCCAACATGCTCAATTTTGCCACTTCTGTCAAGACCTACTTGTGCTGAAGTCATCATTACAGCGCCCTCATCCTGCGACTTGCGATGCAGGACGAACGCCCCCTCAGGCCCTTGCTGCCGGGGACAGAAAGGTCAGTGGCGCTACCACAGCCTCGACCTCGAGACCGGGTCGCGTCTGCCTGCGAAGCGTGCAGAAGAAGAAAGACAAAATGTAATGGAGGGCGTGCAGAACTCGGGCGTCAAGGCGTGCGGCCCGTCTGTTTCGAGGTTTGTACCAGACTCACCGATCAAGCGTGGTATCATCACTGACAGAAGGTAGTGCAGGAAAAGATCCACTCCTTGTCACTATGTCGCAGACCTAACCGAGACACAAGGTAGGTGTGCTCCTTCTAGCCTATCTGCGTGCGTGCTTACCTTTCTGACATTTGTATAAAGGCCAGGCTATCAAACGCAGACACGATGCCCTCAAAACTCAGAATGAGGCATATGCTGAGCTATTCGCCCTTATGAAGACACGTCCTGACAACGAATCGCTCGAAATTCTTCGGCGTATCAAGATGGGCGCTGATGTCGAGAGCGTCCTCCGTCACGTTAGAGACGGAGATTTGCTTGTGCAGCTGAGTGTCGAGCCAGAAACGAGGCTACGTTACAACCTTCCTTATATGGATTCGATGCCTGCATTTCTGTTAGTACCCGACAATCCATACCTCACCACACCGCTTTACGAAGCAACCTTCAAGGCACCCAACTCCTCACCAGATCTCATCACCCCTGAGCAGTCGCCACTGAGCAAATGTATGGATCCCTACATGAAGCCGAGTCACGCAGCTGAAGTGGTAGAACCCATACTTGATCGCGTCTATGCAAGACAGTGGACCAATGTCATCACTGACGATGGTCTCTTTCGGCGCCTCCTCACCATCTACCTCTCGCACCAGCACGCTACCTTCTTTTGGTTCAACAAGGAGTTATTCCTTGAAGATATGGCCGCACGTCGGACGCAATTTTGCTCGTCACTTCTAGTTAATGCTGTTCTCGCTGCTGCTTGTGTAAGTTTTCTCGATTGATTGGCTTCGCGCAAGTTAACGTCACCAGCAAGCATACAAGGGTATACCTGACCTGGCCCGGTTTTGGATGCCGGAAAATCTACAAAACCGCTTCTTGCTTGAAGCTAAGCGCCTGTGGGAGTTGGACATGGGTATCAGCCGCCTGACTTCAATTCATGCCGCACAAGTCCTTCATGGTATCCTAAACGGAAACGGAGTGAGCACCATAGGAGACTTCTATACCTCGGAAGCCATCGCCATGGCCCACAATCTACGTATTTTTGAGCCAGGGTCCATAAAAATGGATTCACAGCTTCGAAGAGGTCAAGAATTCACCGCATGGGCGCTTTGGCTGTGGCAAGTCGGCACGGTACGTCTGCCTCTTGTCTGCATGTCCTTCAGGCTGGCTGGCACTCCCAGTACTAAGACCGCAGGCTGCGTTCATTTGCTTAGCTAACGCGTGAAACAGAGCTACTACTATAGACGCGCACCCCTCATCAGACACCCGCCATCATTTCCAGCGCCAGACCCAGATGTCGATCCGAACTGGTACGGCGAAGTTTACATACGTTATCCTCTGAGTCGAACCGTTACACCCCTATACTTTGGTCATACCATGAAAGCCGCAATTGATCTCCGAATCATCTTGAACGACATTGCGTTATTGCAATTTACCTCAGACGGACAGAAAGAGTTAACTCCAGTGCAAGTGCTGGCCTTCAAAGCGAGACTTGATCAGATGATGCAGAATTTGCCTCCTGCTCTCGCCCCAAGTAGAATTTCGCTTCCCTGTCACTTCAACGTTCAGTAAGTCGCGACTCCCTGATTCCTTCGATGTGGCTTTATTAAAAGCAACAGTCGTCGGACTCCAAATGGCCCGTCGGCACATGCCCAGATTTCAAAATTTTGCCTCAAAATTCAAGAGAGGATCCGCTCATCATACGGCTAGCTAACTCATATTCAGTACTGAATACTATACAACCCTGCATAGCTTGTTCCAAGGCCAGGTCGCTGCGCAACGGACAGCATCAGGCCCACACCAACTGTTCCACGGCAAAACAGCACTACAAATACAGAGCGAGGCGCGTATCCGATTCGAAACTATCATGCGCATACGCTATCTACGCCACGGTTTCGATTCTTATGATGCCTATGGTCTATTATACCTCATCTACCTTGGCAATCTTGCAATCGATTCACTCAGCGATGAGGATCCAACCACTACGAAGTTAACTACTGCAGAGGTCACCCGTTCCACTGCCGTACTCTGCATCAACGGGCTCGTTGGCCAGTCTCAATCCGTCTATGCAGGCACACTGTTGTCTTGCAGCATGATTGAGCGACTCAGACCCATGGACAGGGTCCTCCTCGATCGATACATCTCGCCCAGCATTGGACAAATCGACCATCCTTTCGACAGCAAGGTATGTAGTCTCGTTGAATACAGACAGCTTTCACCGACTGATGTGACACCACAGTGGCCTATGCCTAACATCAAGGTTGAGCGTAACGAGGAGGCATCCATGAACCACATTTTAAAGAACATGCGTAGACTATCGACTGTACAGAAGCCTCTCAAGCACGAGACTGTACCATCGTGAAAGAGTAGTCTTCCAGAATTTACGACCGAACAGCATCTGCATAGCGTTTGAATTTTGTACTCTATCTATAGACCTGCATTCGCATTAGCATAGTCCGTTTTGCATCAACGACACCTGGTTTCGTTTCGAGGCGCTTCTGGAGTCTATTGAGACAGAGGCCCGTAGACTGCATAACGGCACCGTTCGCTAGCCAGAAATGTATAATACATTACTTGGCCAACTGCACCTTATAGAACGCCAAGTTTGCACATTAATCACAATACTACAATAGTGGTAGGATGTGCTGGGTCATGTTGGACTGTGAGCATGCGATTACCTGCTCTTCTCGGGAGATCGAAAGTGATGAGCATGAGCTTCTCGTCGAAGCGTCATCGATGGACGCACTCGCAGTTACTGCTGTTGTGAAAGCCGTGTCACACAGACGGTTGACGTTCCACAACTCCACAACTTGAGTGACACGACCATATACGAGAAATCAGGGTCCTTTGTTTACCCTGCATCAATGTCACTTGTTCTGCACGACTATAGTGCTAGAGTAGCTTTACTACAGATCACTGATAATAAGCAGCTTACTTCGTTTCGTACCTTAGAGCAAAGCCACTTGAGGGCAGAACATGTCATCAAGGACACATAGTGCACGCCTTTCCAGCACACAGTACGCTGACACGGGCGACTCCTGGCTTCACAATGAGGTCGTCCAGTCCCGCAGTAGGTCCAGTACACTCGATGAATCTACAAAGCTCCGAGGAGCTCACTTTCTTCTCAGGTTTGGTCGGACAAAACGGCGCTTGAGGCGTCGTTGTGTCAACACCAGCAACAAGCCGTTGTAGTACCCAGGTGCAAAACAAATGTTGCGCATCCTCGCAAAACAACTCTTCAATACGAATTTACACTCGGCTGCGCCTCCCACATTGGCTTCGTGCTATCTGTCTAACGATACTTTGCTGTTGTTGGGCAAGCCCTTCGCAACATCCACGAATGCAAAGCAAGGGCTCCAACGTCACTTCCACTTGACACAACCCCTCACCTACAGCTACCACGAGCATCGGTGCGCTTTCCATGATGGTACAAGAAGCCTGCTTGAAGCATCAAGCCGCTAACCTACCTTTTGTTTGCGAACCTAGATTCTTCCCTTCTCACCTACAACCCACACCAGCTTCACCGAAACCCACACTCCATTGTCACGTAGCAACAACACATCAACAACTCTTACTATGAAGCTCAGCACTCTGGTCTTTGCAGCACTGTCTGCTGTCACCACAGCACAGGATGGGTACTGGGATGTTCCGTCCCCAGGCTTCCGCCTTATTGTGAGGTCCAGCAACTCAACTTTCAACGGGTGAGCGCATCCACTGCTTTTGCCAGTATCGGACTGACACCAAGTGAAGAACTGCCCTCGGAGCCTGCCATCAGGGAGCCGCCATCGAAGGCCTCTGCCCTACCGGCGAGACTGTCCAAGACCCACCAAGCTCTTACACAACCTTCTACCACAACGTTAGCTCTGCCAGGAATGAGGCTACAGGAGCCGCCGATGCCAACGGTCCTCTCAGTTGGATTCTTCGGGCCGGCGGCATTCTGACGGTTCCATCTGCGATGTTCCTTGCGCTGGACAGCACTTCCAATGTCGCCAATCCCACCTTCTACCCCGGTACGGACAAGTCTACGTCTGTTGCTTTTGAGGAAGACGGATGCCTATACATTGAGGCAGTTAGCGACGATACTGTCAGCCCTCCAGTCTACTTCAGCCCCAGTCGCAAGGTCAAGAACTGGTACGTCTGCCTCACTAGGTACTCATACCTGTACAACACCCTGTCATGGAAGGTTGGCCTCACAGGCACGCCTCAGAACCCTTCTTGCCAAAAGGTCGATGTCATCCGCGTCTTCAACTAAGCAACTGGCATCACGCGACGCGACATATCAGGCCATCGCAGGCGGAGTCGGTGGTGGCTACTTATTGTCCAAAGAAGGAGAGACGGAGGCTGCCTATGACCTTGACGTCGGTGGATGAGCGTTAGTCCTTACCATTTTTACTGTCTGTATTACACAGTTAGTTTGGCAACAACTCAGCACTTTTCTTGGATTTATGAGCTGTCACCTTCATGCAAGTCCGATTTCCTAAGTGTTCTCAAGTCTCTACGTTATGTCTAAGGGTATCACTATCTTCTAGAACAACAGATCCGGATACTCGCCCAAGGCACCGTCTTTGCCACCATCGAAGAAGCTGTGCATGCCATCCAACTCGGCGAAGTGCTCTGCGATCTTCAAGCCTCTCTGCCTCTCTGCCTCAATGATGTCCCAGTTCCACTCTGTACCCTCTACAGGTTTCGGTAACACGCCGTTTGCATGTCCGTTCGCATTCCCGTTCCCCTCAGCGCCTTGCCATACCCAGCCCTCAGGCTTCGCGGGTACCATTTCCGCATCAATCAGTGCCTGCTCAGGCGGTATCGTAAGCCTGCCCTTCTTGATGACGTACTTCGCGATGCCGGTGGCATACACGCTCTTCAGCAGTTCTTCCTCACTGATATCCTTGGCCGGGATCCGTGATTTCCTCCACGGCTGCAGCGTCCATTCCGCAGGCCTGCCAGCGCCAGGCTTGACCAAGTGCGTGATCAAGTAGAACCACTTCCTATCCCAGCACAGCAGCCTGGTCCACATTTCGAATTTGGCGTACGGCAAAATCTCCCTCTTGAAATTACAACATATCCCGCCCAGCGCGATGATGTGGGATCCGCGCGTGCCGTCGGTAGCGCCAACGGCGCCGCTGACCTGCGCCGTGGCATTGCGACTCCCCGAGCGGCGCGACGCTTTCCTAATGCCGTTGCGCAGAATCGCCGTGAAGAGGTGCGTGCGGCTTATGTCCATGTCGCTGAAGTAGGTGCTGTTTGACTTGTGCAGGTTGTAGTCTGTCTCGAGGAGTGGGGTGCGGGAGCTGGTTTTCACGGGCTGGAAGAGCGCGTGCGGCGGGATCGGGGTCGGTTGCAGATAGATCTGGTAGAGCATTGCGCGGAAGATGCGGAGCTGCGGATGTGTGTCAGTATGTGTGTGTTTGCAAAAGGGGAAACCTGGGTGTGAGAATGGGAGACGTACGTGCCATACAAAGGGCAGGTTCTTTAGGTTTGCGAGGGCCAGCAGAATCGCGGCGATGCGCCATAGTCCTCCTGGTGCGCTGTAGCCTGTCGCGCGCAAGACTGAAAAAAGTATCTGCTTTGCATATGCTGGGTTGCTTGCCACGGCTGCTACCGACGCTCCCGCAACCACGGTGCTCAAGACTTGAGCCATTGTGACCATCTGGGGGGAATGAAGCTAGCGCGCCGCTGAAGATATTCACAAGAAAAGGAGGACGAAGGAAAAGATAGGTGGTTTTAAAAAGAGTGGGCGCCAAGGGGCGTTAAAGACTGTGGTGTTGGCGTGGGATGGGATTCTGGGGGTTGTCACGATTGCGATCACGTTCGAGCCGAGGCATCATGGAGTCCTTCATGACTTTCGCTAGTGCTGCCTATTGTGGAAAAACTCTCGCAAGCTTCGCTACTTATGTTGGCCGTATCTTTCTTGTGGTTGGATGATTGGATCGGAATTGGGAAGTGTTACACGCGTGGAAGGTGCTTTGAGGCTGAAAGGCTGCTAGACGCGAACCAAAGATGCTGCTCGTTGCTGTCATCAAGTGTACTCCACGTCCGCTATGCAATTCATGCTGGGTATCTAATATTGTGCTGCGATTCACAGCAGACCTCAGGCTCTACTTCTTTTTGCCTTTCGTCTTGTCCACGACCTCCACCCAGTTCTTATTCACACCGCGCTTCTCAAGCGCCTTCAATATGGCGTCCTTCTGCGGTCCTTGAACCAAGACCTCCATCACCGGGGCCTTTGGGCTTGACCCTTGCAGCTTGTCGACACTGGTACTGCCAGCACATGTCTTCCTTAGCTCGTCGGCCAGTGGTTGCGGTGCGATATAGAAGGGCTCCAAGCCATGGACCTTGGTGACAGTTTTATTTCCACTTCGAGTTTCGAGAGTAATTTGAATCTTGGGTGGTGCACCGGCCTTGGGCTTTGCTTCAGCAACATCGGCATCATTGCGAATGATGGCATGGAAAGGCGTAGCAGCTTGCACCATGCGCTCCGCTAACGCGTCTCGAGCAATGGTACCCGTGGATAACGCAGCGTTGTCTGCAGCGGTTGAGCCAAGTAGCGCATCTGCAAGCTGCGGGTTGATGCTGATCAGTCGCTTGTTCTTCGCATTGACCAGATTCTCAGACTCGACGTAAGCAATCAAGAGTTGCTTGAGCTCGTGGGGTGTGTACAAGCCGCGAGGATCAGCTTTCGATGCATGCAAAATCGGAGCAAGCTTCTCTTTGGGACGTAGCAGAGAGACGACCTTCAGCTTCTGGCCCACAGAGGACTCAGCAGATAAAGGTGCGGTCGGCTTGCCATTCGCGCTGGCGCCGAGAGGTGCATCTTTCTTCGGTAACCGGTAGGGCACAAATGCCTCAATCTGACGGTCCTTGAAATCGATGTCTAGTATGACAACCTCGTTGCCATCTCGGTCTTTGCACTTGGCGATGTTCTGTTTGTCCAAGTATTTAATGAACTTTTTGATGTTCTTCCAGCTCGACTTTTTGATCTGCAGCGAGGCAGTCCGCGCGGGCGTGTACGTAGGGAGGAACGGTTGTACGAGCACCGCCATGACGGCCGACTGCGACAGTGGAAAGTCGAGACCAAAACTGGGTTGATTTCTGTTCTGCTCCATATGATGTCGCACGCCAAACAGAAACGCGTTTTTGAACGCATCATCGATCTCTGTTCGCGGTCAGTGCTTGAGAGCTGTTTCCCAGAGCAGTGAGACTCACCCTTGGTAGTCAACTCCTTGTCGTCGACAATGTCAACGAAGTCCTTATTACTTGGTGCATCCTCGCCCTCTACACCCTGTGTTTGCTCAGCCTTTGATCGCTGTGTGGGATCAGCATCAAGCGAGACACCGCCGTTGTTGTCATCAATGTCGATGGCTGCCGTCCGCTCGGCGAGGCTGGCATCTTCCCCTTCTTGCTCGTCCCATGCCTCGATCAGAGCCGGCGGGTCACGACCTGGCTTGCTGCCGGTAGTCCAAGACCAAAGCTCGTCTCCTGCCCAGTGGAAAGTCTCCACCGCATGGCCCTTCATGCCCTGTGTGCTGCCGAGTGAGCTGACGTCGATCACACAGGTGCCAACGGCCATAGGTACGGTGGGTGCTTCGAGACTGGCGATGGCAACCACAGCACCCTTGGTCGCCTTCTTGGGGAACGGTGGGCCTCGTTGCAGGCCGGGTGTCATGAGGTCTGCGCCACCCTGGAGCTTTTCGACGACGTAGAGCGGGGTGTAGAGGAGGGGTACGATCTTGGGGTTCTGCCAGAGAGTGTACACTGTCGCAAATCAGTCATACGCCAGCAGAGGCGTGGAGATGTGTGAGGGGAAACGTGTGCTAACCTGTAGGGTACATCTGGTCCCCGAATTTGACCCATAGTATCCGTTGCTCGTCCCCTGTGCCTGCATGGCTGCCAACGTATACTGTGCCTGAGACCTGCTGCAAATCTGGGCCTGCGGTGGTTGTGAAGCGTGCAGAGAGCGCATTCTCGGGCAGCAGCGATCTCCGTACTGCTGTGAGCCCTGCTGCAGACGCTGCCTTGTCCTCTGGATCAGCGCTTGGGTCTACCGGCACCTCAATGCCAAAGTCGGCGATGATTTGATCTGCTGTTCGGCGGCGGTCGCTCGATTTAAGCGGCGAGAGCGGCTTGATCTGGGAGCAGTAAGCATGCAGTAAAGCATAATGTGCGGGTGGAGCGTACATTCGGCTTCTTCTTGAACATGATGTGCGTTGCAGGCGGTCGAGCGCGTGTGTGTTCAAGAGGGAGCTGTTCGGCGGTGTTGATATGCGGCAAACAAACTGCCACGCGGGGCTCAATGACGTTGGCGTTCTACATTCATAGTAGGTACATAACGCGTTGGCATGCAGGTACTCTCCATCCTGGGAATAATAATAATGAGTCGATTTTACTCATGTTGGAGCCTGCTGCGAATCGATTGATCTCGATGCAACAACCTCGATTTCGTCGTTGAGTTATTGTGGACTTGTGCTTACACAGTCTTCCCTACAGTACTGGGTGCTGCAGCTCGAATACCACTTCTTTCGGTACTCATGAAGATACCTACCTACATCTGATCCACGAATCACACACGTTCACTACAAGGACACGTGACGATAGTTAGAGCAATCTGCAACGTACAAAGTTTAAGGACTTCTGCGAGGTCATGCTCGACCCAGAGACCAGGGTTGTTGACCGGACTTGAGCCTCATACGCACAGACTTCCGAGCTGTAGCTTCAACTTTCTTCAACCTTCATAGAGGACGGTGCTTTCTTTTGTCTCGAGGGACTGACAGCATGCGCGCCAGACGTCGTACAGAATAGATGCAAGTTGCGCATCACTTCTCGTGGACTACCTCCACCAGCGTCGCAAGCAGGAAGGTTCTGAGGTGATGCCCTCACACAGTGGCTGCCATCATCCTGGCTCGTCGGTCCGAGTTCATCTAAAATCGAAGCCATCCAAACTTCTCCAGAAATTGCGCTCAAAAGAGCCAATCCAACACATCCCCCGCATTCCAGCTTCGTGGCCAGGCCGCTCCTCCTGCCGCAGTGGCGCTGCAGTCAGTCATCCTTCGGCTTCGCCTCCGCCTCGTGTCATGCAGCTCCGCGCCAACCGTTTTCTGGACGATCAGCCCATGGCTCGGTCGGCTTCTCGATCACCTCAGCCAGCAGCCAAGCCTGCAAAGAACCAGCATTTGTAAGTAGGTATTGTGCGCACTGCGCTTGTGTGCCCTCACACATGGTCATCTCCAACGCTTGCGATTGCAAGCAGGACACGATGAGGCGTCCTCTGCACGACTGTGACACGCACTTTTCGTCAAAGCAGAGCCTGATGCATCGTCAGCGCGCAAACCATGATTGTGGCTGCAAATCGAAGCATGACAGCTGCCGCATGTACGCGGCAAATCGCTGCAAGCCTCTGCACAGTCTGGATCCTGCTTGGCCGAACATGAGCGAATGCTGATCAATTTGTCGTGTCAAGCTCCGTCTGCCGTTGAGACCGTGGCGGCAAGCGAACCTCTTTCGATGACGCTATCGCTTCTTACAGCGAAGCGTCTTCACCCGCCAGGTCCGCGCGTGAAGCCTCTGACCATGTCCTCCACATCGGTCATGGCATTGCGGAGAAATGGCGGAGGGCCACGAGAGCGCCCGCGGCGTTTGCTCGTCCTCTCTCTTACCTCCCGCTTTCCCTCTCCAGCCTCCGTCTTGTTCCCAGTACTTCTCATCTGCCATGGTGAGATTGTTGGAGGTTGACACCGACCGAGTTTGCGAGTAGATCGCTCGTACCGCCTCTCGGCATCTCGCGCAACAACCGGAATTTCGCAAATTTTTATATTCACCATGAGTTCCGTTCCCGGGCTTGCGAAACGCTGGGTCCAGGGAGAAGTGGTCCCTAAGCCCACGAATCCTGGCGAACTGGTCCTCGAAGCATGGGCAATGGGCTACCTTGTAGGGTCGCTCGTCATCATGGGCTTCATCACTCTCGCGAACATGCGAAGAGGAGTGCTTTTGCACAAAGTAAGGATTCACCGCAAATCCTGTTGTTGCGGGCCAATGCTGACTGATTCTAGTTGATTTTACTTGAAGTGGGTCTCCGTATTGCCACACATGAGGTCTCCAGCTAATCAAACAACAGCTCGTAATGGGCCTTTGGCAAGGCTTCTATCTTTTCTTCAACAGCCCCGTACACGCGTGGTGGTTATCTGTATCAGCCATCTTCTTGAACGCCTCCTGGTCGCTACACAATGTCATCGCCTGGATGAAGATCAAGCCCTTTCTCTCGAAATCAGTCAGCTATGCCTTCATTGGTACCGTTATCCTGGTGCAGCCTTACTGGATTGCCGAGATCTACGCCAACTTCGCTTACTTCCATGGTGTCAATACCATATTTCTAAGAACAAGGCCGTGGGAAGCACTGTGCCGGGATCCTTGGTGGATTATAACTACCGTCTATTTGTTCTGGATCATTAAGACACAGTACGAAATGGGGTTGAAGGAGATCCTCCGCATCTCGCCACGGTTCGCCATCATGTTGCTAGCCATGGTTATGTCTATGGTCTTCATACTTCTCGACATCCTTTGCGTTACCGGTGCCATCCGATTCACAGGACTTGCGACAGGCATAAATCCCTTTTGGAAGCTTGCGTTCGTCTTCAAATGCTTGACAGATTCGGTGGTATTGGATGATTTCAAAATGGCCTTGGACCGTCTCCGAGCATTCAAAATCAGTCGGTTGGGCAGCTTTTCTGGTGACATGAGCGACAGTCGCAACAGGAATAATGGAGAACTTGTAGCGACTTGGGAGGATATGGAAAGAGAAGCGAACGCACTGCAGCAGGTGCGAAGTCCTGACGGCGACTATATTCATCCCAGCAACTTCCCTTTCAAGCCGAGAAGGCATCGCAAGCCGAAGGACTCGATTTTCTCTGACGACCCTATCGATCCGAACGCCAGCATGGCGCCAGAGGACATGGTGCCAAGCGCACTCAACGATACTCCAATGCGAACACTGGAGCTCGCGCACACCGACATGAGGAAGCCGCAACATCATTTCATGGATGACATGGATAGCCGGACGCGTGGCATGACAGCAGAAGCGGACTACGCCGCGGCGATGCGAGATGTTCAGCGCAACAGCAGAACTTCAGTACCGTCCAGCAGTAATTCCTCGGGGCGAGCTGCACCAAACGGACCCAAACAAAGCTGAGAGACATTCTCACGATTGATGATTTAGCGATTACATGGTCGGCGTTCTGATCAAAACAACCGAACTTAGGCTTGCTTTAGCTCTATATACCCCCCTACGACATCGTTCGACTCTTACGGCATGTCCCATCTGTATTAGCATCTATATACTTATAGTAATTTCAACGAGACTGAGGCATTCGCGTCCTCTTGGCAACTTCCACACGCACGCGCAACGGTGCCCTACCTTCAGTGTTCTCTATACGTCACGCGTTCGGAAAGTCTCACAAAATGGTTCTCAAAGCCTTGGCTGTGTTCCCCCGAGAGTACAGTTTGGCGCCCTGAAACGCGTCCATCCATGCGTCGATCATCCCACGCCCCAGTTGTTCCCATCTTCTTGAAACAAGACGTTCCGTTGCCGCGTTTGAAGTGTTGATCAGAATCAAAGCAGCTCGGTCTGTCTTCTCTCAACACAGTGATGTGCACATAGCGCGTTTCGCACTTCGCATGACAGCTCAGTGACAGGAAACATGCCAAGCAATAACGCGTCACGAATAATAAACGCAGACGTCTGCAATGGCCCGCATGCCGACTTGGCGAGCGATTGAAAGATGGATCTGACGGTGGTCTTGGTACATAAGCTTGCCATGTTGTAACATGGTATAGTCATCTAGTTCTTTCTCTTCACTTCATCCCATTCGTTCGTATCTTTTGCCTCCGGGTCTGTCACTCTTTATCGTTTCGGTCAAGTCACCCACCATGCTTTCCAAGTCAATTCTTCTCTCCCTCTTCGCCTCCAGCGTAGCAGCTGCTGGCGTCACGGGGACTCCATTTGGCTTCGCAGCTGCAACCACTGGTGGTGGAGATGCCGAGCCTGTGACCCCAACGACCACTGAGGAGCTCGTCAACTACCTTACTGACGACGAGGCTCGCGTGATCATCTTGAACCAGGAGTTCAACTTCATCGGCACGGAAGGCGAAACCACCGAGGACGGCTGCCGCCCTGACTCGAACACCTGCCCCGGCGATGGTGGTCAGGATGCTATCAACGGCGCTAACTGGGTAGGTACCATCCCTGATAGATTCAAAGCTCGTTTTAACAAGAAATAGTGCACCAACTCGGACTATCCCTCTGTTTCTGTCACTTACGACAAAGCTGCTATCACACCCATCAATGTCAAGTCCAACAAGTCGATTGTTGGTGAAGGCACCAAAGGCGTGATCCGCGGCAAAGGTCTCCGCTTCGCAGGTGTCGAGAACATTATCCTGCAAAACATCCATGTCACTGAGCTGAACCCGCAATACATCTGGGGCGGTGACGCCATTACGCTCGCCGGCACGGATCTGATCTGGATTGACCACGTCAAGACATCCTTGATTGGCCGCCAGCACATTGTCGCGGGCTACGATCCCAGCAAACGCGTTACTATTTCCAACACCGAAATTGATGGCAACACGAGTTGGTCTGCTAGCTGCGACAACCGCCACTACTGGGCTCTTCTCCTCATCGGAAGCGGTGACAAGATCACTTTCCAGGGGAACTACATCCACCACACTTCCGGCCGCAGCCCCAAGGTCGGCGGCACAGACGAAGGCACCCTGCTCCACGCAGTTAACAACTACTTCTACGATAACACTGGTCACGCCTTTGCGATTGCTGCGGACGAGAACGGCCGTGTGCTTGCCGAGGGTAATGTCTTCGAGAGCGTGAAGAAGCCGATCGAGGATGGCGTAGATCTATTGTATGCCGTTACCGACGACGGCAAGGCGTGCAGCAGCCCGCTTGGTCGCACCTGCCAGGCCAATCAGCTGACCGACTCTGGCGACTGGAGTGGTAGCGCGACAGATTTCTTGAGCGGATTTGCGGATGAGGGTGTTGAGGCTGAGGCTGCGAGTGGTGTTGCGGCCAGCGTTAAGAGCAATGCTGGTGTTGGCAAGTTGTAGTGAGCGTCGTAACTACTCTATCAGTGGATCAAGTGGTGTGTTGATGCTACTGGACAGTATATGCTCACCATGCCAGACTGTGGGAGAGCAGTGACAGCTACTCATATAAATCCAGTCTTCTGTGAAACCCGCGCACTTTCCTCCGAAATCGTTGTCAGTTCTCTTCTGAGGGCAAATATGGGGCACAGGGATCCAGGTCAGAATATGTATCCTGACAACGCAAGGACACAGTCAAGTCACTGTATGCCTAAAGAATTCGTGCCATTATTTGACTCTCAAGTAAGCAGGATCCAGATCAGCACTCGCACACCAGCACATGTAATCTACACACAATAGACGATCATCGCATCTCTGCGACTCCCAAAGCGCAAGCTGACCAGACACACTCTCAAGACCGCCAAAGGCCACCTCACCAAGACACCGCCACAGCGTTACGTCGCAAAACCCTATTTCTTCAGGTCACTGCCACCCGCCTTCTCACCACCATTCTTGTCACCAGCCGACTGAGCGCGAGAAGCAAACGAGCCCTGGCCCGTGTTGTTCCCACCCTTCGCCTACGCAGAGTCAGCTCCGTATAAATACGCATCCCAGTCTTCTCTTCTGACGTACCTGCGAGCTCTGGATCCTGGATGAATCGCTCTTGGTCATGTTGGAAGTGCTGCTGCCCTGTTGGCTTTTGGTCTGCTTGTTGCTGCTCATGCTGGAGACAAGCGCGGAAGAGTTGTTGAAGGTAGACGGTGGATTCATGATGGGATCGCGGGATCACAGTGGGCATTGGAGTTCAAGGGCTATCTGAAGCTTTTGGGTTCGTTCGACTGATGGGCTTGGTGATACGTGCGAGGCGGGATATCTGTACGGCTCTGAGCTTGCTACCTGTTGCGTGCGTGACAGAGGACGCTTGTGGTTTCTGCTTTGCTGTATCGCGTGCGGCTTGCATATGGGAGCGTATTCAGAAGCGAACAATTTAGGGATGGTCATGGGGTGGGCCAGGATGTCTTGAACGCTTGCTACGTCTCTAAGGAGGACGTGCAGGATCACGCAGACAAGTAATCTTTGCTGCTGCCATGTTCTCTGCTCCTTAAAAGATCGAACTGCAGCGTAGCAGACGATTACATGACCGGCATCTGTGTGATGTTGGCAGGAGTTGCGTTGTGAAAGTATAATCAGTCATGGTTTGAGATTGCGAGTGGTCTGCTTGAAGTTTCTAGGTTTGCTGGCAGACTATTTCCACATATCAATGTGACAGTGCGCGAATTGTGACTTGCTCAAGGTCATCAAAAAGTCTCGAAATCTTGGCGACTCGATATCCGACCGAACACCTCCAGGGTCTGTGCTACTATGAGAACGTAAGCTCTATGAAAGGCAAACGAACGGTACTACAGTCGGCATTGCTCGCTCTCAGACCTTATGCGAGTTAGACCAAGAAAAAGTACTGACTTCTGGTCCGAGACCATAAAAGTGTCAGGTGTGAGAGCTCGTGAATGTGCAGCAGCGCAAAGTAGATTGAGAAGGAAGTCCTCAAAGGAACTAGGGATGTGGGTCACATCGAAAACATCGTAAAGGAGAAGTAGATTTGCTATTATTGGCCATGCTATAGATACGATTGGCGATTAAGATCGTGGAACCCCTTCGTTTCGGCCACAAGCTTTGAGCTCTTAGTGAACGCTCACTGGACATTAGAGAAGTGTGAGAAGATGACTGAAGCCATGTGCTGGCAAAGAAGAGCGCAAGAGATACTTCTGACATGTTGTTTTGAATGAAGAACCCACGGCATTGGTTGTGATGATTGAGGGCAATGTGCGTACAGAAGTGCAGGTCCTCTGCTGTGATCTGTTGACTTGAAGTCCGACAATATTCTCACCGAACGGATCTGCGCGGCGAACAATTCGGGAAGTAGAGAAATGTCGCTCTACGCATCTTCCACCTTAATCAATTGGGGTCTTGGCTCTCACACATCGTCATCGAGTGATCCTCTGCGCTAACTGCCGGACCCTGCAGCAGCACGCCGGATGGCAACCTCGTGCGAGGCAAAACCGCGGATAAAGTTGGTATAGTAACCATCGTACAAGCGGCAAGCGGATCCTTGGTCCCAACCACATAAAAGGAGTTCTCGTTGTGCTTCTCGCTGACCTCGCTATCGACGCAAGGGAGAATTCAAATCCACGCAGCTCCCAGGAACAATCTGCCACGCTGCAGACATGCATTGACAGCCACTCTTGCGGAAGTCGGCTACGCAATCTGGTCACGACTCGTATTGACAGCCTCGCGCGGCAGATAGCGGAGGCGACGAGGCTGGTAGATGCACGGTGACGGTAATGTTTGTGCGTGTTAGTAGAACATCGCAATTACAATCGAGCGTCGCAAGCACGGGTCCGAATGACTGCTGTCGCAAAGTGACGTGTTGCGCAGCCTGCCAACTTGAGCGCTCAGGTCCTGACTTCAACTACATGGACGACGGTGGTCCGCACGATTGGGGGTCCTTGGCAACACACCGTCGAACAGCAGCGACTTGTTGGGCAACGGTCGACCTGGTCGTGCATGACTTTGGTGGAGTGGCTTGGGTGGCAGGGAGGATCTGCGAGCAAGCTTCTGCTGAAACGCGCGATGTCTTGGCACGCATTCGCCTCTGCCTTTTCGAGCGTCTTTGACCACCCATCAGACCCGCACAACCAACCTCGATGTTAGCGAGTGACACTCGCGAGAAGCGCTGTAAGCTCCCGGCCTGCCACAAGGCAAAGGCTTGCGATCATGGTACAGAGCCTCGTATCCTCCTACCAATGGGTTCTCATATGGCGTGCCGTCTGCCACTCGTCCGCGTTGAATTTTCACCTGCATTGGAATTATGTCGAGACGAAAGCCTACCACTGTACGGCTCTGCCCCGGCAGCTAAACTGCCCTTTTCTGGGGCTGGAGAGATCCACTCTGGTACTTCTGTGCGGGCGAGTCACGACTGCGATTGGTGACACCGACATAAGTGCACGTTTGTACCTGGCCTGACGACCCTAGTGTAAGCACTGTCGTCCATAGAATGGGGATTGTCGAGGCGGTGCGCAAGTGCTTCCATGGTTTGCTGGTGCCAGTATTTGTACTTGACCTGTGCCTCGCTGCGTCACACCCGTCAATCCCTCCGGTCCATAATTTCTAGTGTTTGTTGTCTAAAGATTAAAAAGAGCCTTGCACCCGTTGCACGGAAGCCTTCACTATTCATCGTCACGACCCGACCCGTTCGTACCTGGATAATTGAGTTCACCATCACCGCTTCGAGTGAACATTACCCGGCTTAAGTGAAAAGAGCTGGAATTTGGGTCTTGGTACCGTGGTCAACTAGTCCCACGTGACCGAGCGTTTGCTCCTTCCTGCTCAACCTTCTTAAGGTCACCGCCGCTGAGCAGGTTTCTCCACCCACGACCCAACACTCTCTTTCGTTCGCTGCTAGCTGGAGCCATTTGTTCAAACTTCAGCTGCAACTCCCACAGTCGTTCAGGGTCTTTGACCATTATTGCTTACACGCTGCCTTCGGATCTCGCGCCTATCACCATTGTTTGTCAATCTACGTCATGCAATCTTTCGCTCTTCTCGCCCTGACGGGGTTCACGTCCCTCGTCCAGTCAACACCTGTGGCTCCGGCCCAACCACGCTCGCTTCCTCAGGCACAACCCCACATCCAGACACGACAAGCTAATAACTCGTCAAGTCCAGCATGTGCTCAAGTCTCACAGGCCATGTATGGAGATGGTACGACAGTGGCCAAGCAGGTTGTTCCCGCTGGAATTGCTTGGGACTGTATCAACAGTGTGCCGCTTAACGGTACCTCGGCCAAACTTCTCATCGACTCCCTCAAGCCCTACATTGAATGGCAGAGCACCCTCACCGTCCTGAAGAACCCACCAGCGGAGTACGCCGAGAAGGTCCAACCGGCAGTTGATATTTTGGGCGGGCTCGACCAGATTGTCAGTGACCTCGACTCAGGAAAATTCGCCAACGAGTACGCTTTCGGTTGGGCTCTCTACACCCTAATCCAGAGTGCTCACGATGGTCACTTCTCCTACGTCCCTGATTCTGTCGGTGGTATCTTCCAGTGGGGTCGCAATGTGCCTTTGGTCTCCGTATCCGAAGATGGCGAGCAGCTCCCAGCTGTATTCGCCTTCGAGGACGTCCTTGGACTGCAGTACAAGAATATCTCGTACACTCCTTCCGCCATTGTCAAGATCGATGGCTCCGAGGCAACCGAGTTCCTCCAGAATCTTAGCCAGCTTGGATCTCTCCAGGATCGTGATGCTCTCTACAACAATGTCTTCTACGAACTTGCGCAAGTTGGCCTGAGCGACTCAGGAAGTGGTACAGGCATGTTCACCGGTGGCGGCCGCGGCCGCTATGTCTACCCTGGAGCGACCACCACCTTCACTTTTGCCAACGGTACTGATCGCACAATCGAGAACTATGCTCGTGTACGATACAATTTCAGGGGCGTCAACAGCGGCGAGACCCTTGCTAAGGAGTGGTTCACCTACGGCAGTGCCGCCTCTGCAGAGGCAGCATCGCAGCACTCGGAGACTGGCACGATTACATCGGTCTCTGGAGCTACCGGGCCTGGCTACCCTGACCCTGTTTCCATCGGTCCACTTAACCTGATCAACGGCTTTTACATTGACGGCGCCGACTACAAAGATGTCGCTGTGCTGTCGATCCCTAACTTTGTAGGAACTTCGGTTGCTCAAAAAGCCTTCCAGGCCACGTCCAAAGAGTTTCTCGCAAAAGCGCTTGCTGATGGAAAGACTAAACTCGTTCTTGATCTCCAAGCCAACGGAGGTGGAACTATTCTCCAAGGTTATGATTTGTTCAAGCAACTGTTCCCAGATTATGACCCCTATGGCGCCAACCGATACCGTGCTACCGAAGCTGCCGACCTCATTGGCCAGACTTTCAGCCAGCGCGCATCCTTGGCACCTCGTGGAACAAACAGCTCTTTGCTAGCGGCGCAGTCATCTTACTTTGACTATCACCAGGACATGACTGTGGACGGCAAGCCTTTTACTTCGTGGGCGGAGAAGTTTGGTCCTCACGATGTCAATGGTGACAACTACACCACTCTCGCACGCTGGAACCTTTCCGACTACTACACCAATGTCAGCTCTGGAGGTATTTTCGTCACAGGATACGGACCGCTGGCCAACATCTCTGGGCCACCGAAGTTCCAGCCTGAGAACATTGTCATTGTGACAGATGGATACTGCGCTTCAACGTGTACCATCTTCAGTGAGTTCTTGACTAAGCAGGCTGGTGTCAAGACCATCGCCATGGGAGGCCGCAGCACCAAGGACGCCATCCAGGCCATCGGTGGTGTCAAGGGCGTGAACAACTATCAGTTCGGATACATTCAGTCCGCTGCACAGTCTGCGATAAGGTGGAACCCTGCAATGAAGGACACAATCCTCTCCGGGTTCAACAACGATTTGCCTTACTATCGAGCAGCTGCCGGTGTATCCCCTGGTGTCAATGTTCGCGATGGCCTGCCTCAGAACGACACTGCTGGCATTGCTCTGCAATTTGTATACGAAGAGGCTGACTGCCGACTATACTACACCCCGGAGATGACCGTTGACATCACAGCGGTGTGGAAGGCGGCTGCTGACGCTCAATGGGGTCAGAGCGGCAAGTGCGTGGCTGGCGGGAACTACGGACAGAAGCGCAGCAGCTACGAAGCCACCACCAAGCTCAAGCCTCGCCGCATTCACGTCTCCCAGGCCGTTGCTGTCAAGAACGTACAAGCTTTCGAGAAGAGCTTTGGTCTGGAAACCAACTGCCACATGAGAGGAGACGGGTTCATGCACCCGTAAGGCGCAATCAATGTTGTTGCAAAGTAGGACTGGTATGTCCACGTGGGCAGCGTTTGTTTAGAGCATGTCAGCCATATGCAGGCACATGGTTTGAGAGAAGGGTTTCTCTCCGGTACATAATAATGGAAGCATATCGCAATGCAACGAATAATGAACACCACTTCGGAGTCAGTGCTCCATCACATTACAACTTCCATTACCGTCAGCTGCGACCAATTCGACCTGGTGACACCAATTCAATGCTGAGGCATACATTATCGAGCATCAGAAGACGACTCAAGACCTTGCGGTGGCTTGCTCGTGTGCGAATCAGACGCTGACGTCTTAGTCGTTGTTCCCGCACCTCGTTTTCCGAAAATAGCCCCGGCAGCTTTCCCCTGCTGGGATCATCGTAGGTTTGCGCTTCTAGTGCAGTAACGTTCATCCACACAGTGCCGGTGGTATCCATAGAAACTCGTACCAGTCAGAGGCTCTGCTGCTGCAAGGCTTCCAGTGAACTGAGCGCATTAACGTCGTCATTGTTAGACAAAGCCGCTGACGAGTGGCGGAGGCCACCCGCCCCAGGCTTGAAAAAGCTTGAGCCGCTTGTCGCAGAGCCAAGGGCACCGTGGCCGTAGTCATCTGGGCGAAGGCCAGGTACCCAATTTCACCGGAAACAAACACGAGTAAATTGGACAAGTCATGTTAGGCCGTCTTTTAGTCAAAGCGCAGATCACCTCGGAGAAAGACGAGCAATGCGAGCAGCATCGTCATCCGCTCCGGCAAGCAAACCCTATCGATAGCGCACCAACAAATGACAGCCAGCGGAATTCTGCGGTTCAGGCACCGTTCGAATGCAACATCGTCTGCACCTTGGTAACGGAGTGGCGCATTTGTAGCACCCGGGCTGTCAGCCTTTTATTGAATCCACGAGCGCAACTCGTGCAAGTTGTGGGGGTGCGGATGCTGTCAGCTCGTATTAGGACCAAACAGGCAGTCAGCGCAGAGATCGACCCAAGGACGTGAGATGAAAAAGCAAGCGATATTGGGTGCATGCGCAAGTGGCAAGTTATGTTTAGAAGGTGAACGCAGGTACAGGGTCTGAGATGAGCGGTACTTAAACGTCGATCACGTCCACCCGGTGAAGGAGCACATTCGCTGTCGCTGCTCTTCCTTTGAGCGGCTAAACTTATTCCTACAACACACACTTGCTAGGTTACCAATATGAAGTTCGTCTACTCTCTCACAGCGACTCTGCTGTCCGCGACCTTGGCCAGCGCTGCCGTTTCTCCGGATGGATCTTGCGGCGGAACCAACAAGTACACCTGTCAAGGAAGCCAATGGGGAAATTGCTGTTCTCAGTACAATTGGTGCGGGTCTACGGACGCTCATTGCAAAGCCGGCTGCAATTCTGCCTTCGGTACCTGCGCTGGCAGCACATCTACGACTCTGACATCGTCGACTAAGCCAGTCGCAACCTCAACACGTACGTCTACAGCTCCATCCTCGACACCCACCAAGAAGGTTTCCACCGACGCCACCTGCGGCTCCAGTAATGGCGGGGCTACTTGCTTAGGCAGTACTTTCGGAAACTGTTGTAGCAGCAGCGGATGGTGCGGGTCGACAACAGAATATTGCGGAGGCGCATGTCAGTCGGGCTATGGAAATTGCGGTAGTAACAACCCCTCAGGCACGAGCTCGACCAAACCAAGCGGCACAGCATCTGCCTCTGCGACTCCCTCAGCAAGCGGCGGCGTTCTCCAGTGCCTGAACGGCAAGAATGTTCCCTACAAGATGACTTCAGACGCCGACTATGCTGAGCTCATTGAGCCTTACAATCTTGCTCTGGCATACAAGCCTTCTGTTGTCATTCTCCCTCAGACCCAGCAGAATGTCCAAGATGCTGTTGTCTGCGCTGGCCAAAACGGCATCAAGGTTCAGGCCAAGTCCGGCGGTCACTCCTATGCAAGTTTCAGCTCTGGCGGCAAGGACGGTGCGATGATGATCAGCCTCCAGCCCTTCCAGAAGGTTGAGCTTGATGCGAGCACTGGAATCACAAAGGTCGGCGGTGGTGTTCGTCTCGGCAATCTTGCTGATGGCATTTACACCCAAGGTCAGAAGGCGCTCTCGCACGGAACATGCCCAGGAGTTGGTATCGGTGGCCATTTCACTCACGGTGGTTATGGACACACCTCGCGCCACTGGGGTCTTGCCATGGACCAGATTGTTGCTGCTGATGTTGTCCTTGCCGACGGCTCGCTCATCAAGGCTTCTTCGACTGAGAACTCGGATGTCTTCTGGGGTATTCGTGGTGCGGCTGAGTCTCTCGGCATAGTTACCAACTTCTACCTCCAGACCCAGGCTGCCCCCTCCAGCATCACCTACTTCGCGTTCCCTTTCAGCAACATGTACAACACCAAGACCGTCTTCACCAACGCATGGCTTCACCTCCAAGACTTTGCCAAGAACGCCTCAGTCGTTGATAACAAGATCTCCTTCGGCGTCTACATCGATAACTACGGAACCTTCAGCTTGAGCGGTGCTTACTTTGGCACTGTTGACGAGTTTAACTCCAAAGTCAAGACCGAGCTCCTTCGCACTCTCCCTGCTCCTTCCTCCACTACCGTCAAGGCTTACAGCTGGTACGACTACCTCGTTCTTGTCTCTGGTAAGACTCAAATCAAAGAACCCCTCAGTGGCTACGACGAGCACGAGAACTTCTTTGCCAAGTCTATCACCGTCCCTGAGTCTACCGGCCTCACGTCTGCTGCCCTGAACGCATGGTTCGACTACATCAAGGGCACTTCGACCGAGTACTACACCATCGTCAACCTCTACGGTGGACCCGGTTCAGCCATCAACTCCAAGGACACTGCCTTCGCCGCCTACAGTGACCGTGACAGCCTGTGGGTCTTCCAGAACTACGGCTACTCCACATCGTCCACAAACTTCATTAACGGCCTCAACAACGCCATCATCAAAGCGCAGCCCCAAACCACCTTTGGCGCGTACCTGAACTACGTCGATCCTAGTTACGATGCTGCCACGGCTCACAAAGTGTACTACGGCGATGCGTTGTACGCTAAGCTGTTGACGTTGAAGAAGAAGGTCGACCCCAACAACGTCTTCTGGAACCCTCAAGCCATTGGCGCTTAGGTGCCGTAACCGACATGATAGATCACGTTCCTTGCATTAGCGATTTGGCGTTCGGGTTCATGCTACTATCGAGTAGCTATTCTGCTGTACATATTTAGACATGCATCAATCCATCTGATTACCAATGATATCACCGGTATAGTCTTTCTTTCAATGCAAGCCTTGGACGTTGATTAGATCTGTTTGTTCCGTACTTTCAACGAGTATGGATTAATGTTCATTGCTTTGCCTGGAGATTGCTGAGGCTGAGCCGAGAAAGAGCACTGCGTAGAGACTTGTTATTATACTGACCAATAAGTGATGTGGAAACGAAAACTTTGGCAAGGGTCTGCGGTGCATTCAATTTCCAATCCACCAACCGTCTCGTCACAGTCTACAATGTACGGTGGTGCGCTTGTAGTCCACATTCTCTGCTAAAGCAATGCTGCCTACAAAGGCATTGTGCGTCATTCGAATACAGTCCCTCGAAGCACTCCGCCCTTTCCGATGGTCAATTTTGAGCTCCTTTCTCCAGGCCCAGCATCGTGCGAAGCCACTTCTTAACAGCTTTGCTCTTCCTACCCTTTTTGTTTGAAGTGTTCTCTGTCTCCTCGTCTGCGTTCTGCATGCCAGCAAGCTGTTGCTCAGCCTGCCGTCGCCGCTCTCCCGCACGTTGTCGCTCATCTTCTACCAACCATCCCAATACTCCGGCATGCTCATGTTGTCGCGGTTCGGCGCGGTGAGGTACTCCGTTTGCGCCACTTAACATACTGACAGTCTGCGGCTCGAGGTTGATGTTATCGTCTGCGAGCAGCATGCTCGCTGTATTTGCTCGTTGGAGTGGGCTGGATCCGTGGAGCAACATTGGAGTAGCTTGTGTCGGCTCACACAGAGGCGTAGAGGAGTAAGCGAATGCCGGAATAGTCGGGCTGTAAGCGCTTAATGGAGTGCCGTATGTATCTAGCGGCGATCGATACACTGCACCTACTCCCTGAATAGTTGGATGAGGTTCATTGAGCATGCTCGGCTGCTCCTCAAATATTCTCGTAAGACGTCTCGCCCGACGAATCTCGCAATCAAGCCCATTTCCAAGGTCTTCATCCGTGGTGAATGATAGTTCCGTTGGTATTGGCCTATCTACAGCTGCGACTCCCGCTTGTGCCGGGGGTTGGTGCCAGCGCTCCGCGGGATGGACGTTGCGCAGTGTTTTGTCAAACCATTGCTGGCGTAGAACATCGTAATGATGGCTTAGCCGGATCTGCTTCGGAAGACCAGAGCCACAATTCAGGCGTGTGTGATGGTCGTCGAACGCAATGCCTTCATTCTGTAACATCTTTTTCAAGACTCGTACAACAGGCCAGAGACTGTGTGCAACTTCCTGGGGCTGACCAGCGGAGAAAAGATTCCACAACACATCATACTCGGCACCCATACGGAGCATTTGCTCTAGATCACCATCGTGAGGTGGGTTTCCATAGGCCTGCATCTCGCCTTGCTTAGTAAACAACGCCCCCATCTCCTTCAGACGATTGCAGAGTTCCAGAAGGCGGCCTAGATCCTGTAAACTGGGTGGTTTATCAGATTCGTTACGGTTCATAAGTCCACGCGCCTCCTGGTCGGCATTCTCGTGATTGAGCACCCTCTTGCGAGGTGAACAGCTGCCACTATCCAACACAAGTTCTTGGCTGTCGTTCGAAGAGTACGAGCTGCCGTCGAGAACATCGGATTGTTGCGTGGATATGCCCCGTTCATTCGAGGTTCTCCTGCTGTCGATTGTATGAGCCTTATACAGAGGCCGCAGGGAAGACCGTGGAGGGAGGGGCGGAAGAGGCTTGTTTGGTGGTGGAGACAATTGTCCCATCGAACGCAGGCGGCGCAGTTTACGTGCTGAGGAGTCTTTCAGACAGCCTTCCGAGCGTATTTTGTGCAGACTGCGTGTCGCAGGAGCGGTCACTGGTATTGGGATGCGGCTTTGGAACGTCATTGTGGTAGGAGCAGAACAACTAGGAAAGACGTCTACTTGTAAGATCCGGGACAACTTTGATCTGTTGAAGTTGAACCCGTTAAAGGGAGACAGTAGCTAGAATGGTGGAGATAGACACGTGAATTATCGCATAGAGCCTCCAGGGGCCGCGGCGAAAAGAGGAGTGAAAGCATCGCGGTATGTGCTCATGCGAGGTTGTGAAAGTGGGCGTGGGCTTGAACAAGGAAAAGACCTTTGATCTGTGATCTATGATCTATCTCTATAGCAGTTCGTGTGGATTCCACATTACACTGCGCTGCTCCGACCAAGTGACAACGCTCGGAATGGCAGAGCAAGAACCGCTAAACACGAATGGTGCTTCATCACGCTACCCAGTCCACCGTCTGCGCAGGATCTCAGGATCCGTGGCGACTGATGTAACAATCGATTATCCGGATTGCCGGAATCTCGAAGTCTCTCCTCTGAAGCACCAACATCAGAACCCGCTTGGTCCACGTGCCGGCGCAAATACTGTAGCTCAGCTCAGACAGATCTTCGAAAAGCAATTAGACCAAGGTGACGGAGGACCCGGTGCTACAGCAGAGCGATATCGAGGGCATCGAATGAGCACGCCGATCAAGTCCACTTTCGTGCCTATCAAATGCATGAATGGTGCCAGTGACGACCAAACCACATCGGAGAGAGTCTATATGCTTCCTCAAGTTGGTTTCGACCTAACTTTAGAGCAGCATACTAGACACTCGTGCTCATCCCCAGTTTCGAAGGACTGTACACAGACACGCACGTTGCCGGTGTTGCAACCCACCATGTATCCTGGAAACTACCTCAGTGATCTTGAATCAAAAGACGAACATTTGCACGACAAAAGCTTGTGGGGTTTGGACGAAGTCACGGTAGTGACCCAAGATTGCCTTAACAATGGTCCATACATACCTGTCGAAAGCTTAGCAGGCCCAGAGGATGGCGTCAGTATCTTGGACTTTGCGTACTTAAATGCTGCGGACAGGTCATTGTCACCTAGATTGAGCCAGAAGTATCCTTGCCTTGCTTGGAGATCTGACGATGCTCCCTCAGCGCACTACGGATCCAGCTCGGAGGACTTGACTCGAGACTCGATAACAAATCTGATCGATAACCCAACACCGCCCGTCATGTGTATATCTAAGCCCCAAGCTCACTCTGGCTATGATAGCCACGATACCAGCGAAGAAGAGGAGCTACTGCTTCTTCCCGCCTCGGTATATGTGCCACAAGACGTGTGTCTACATGCCTTTGGGCAGGACTCTGGCGTTGAGAATGGGTCTTCGGTAGTTCCTCTTCTATGATTTGCACTGTCGGCATTGTTGGACGACAAGACCAAACAGAGGCCAGGGCTAGCCTCAGCTGTAGAGGTGTAGGACAACGAGGTTCCGTTGTGCACCAAGGGTGAAAGTAGAGATGTCTTTGACCAGCTCCTTGCATCGGTATGTTCGCCGCTGGCCTCTTCATTGGCACTACAAGGATATCAACGATACACGTATCAGGAGGGAACACTGCACTGGAGCGTAGCGATCGAAAGGACACTCCGTCCGAATACTCAGCTCAAACGAGCAGGCCCAACGATCGGACTGACACCTGGTCCGTCCTGGGTGGATAAAGCGATTCCTCAGCGATCTCAACGTGTACAAAAACCGCGCTACTAAAAATGACATCGTAACGAATGAAAAGGTTAACGCAGCCAGGCCAAAACCTCGATAGAAATGGCGCAAGTTCATATACTGCGCCCTACCAGCTCCGAGCGGCCATCTCGCATTTAGAAGGATACAAGTTTTTGAAGGAAAGCTAATAAGCTGCTAAACAGCACCAGAGACGCTCCACTCCTAGGCGTGAAAATCTAATTAGAGTCCTTTATCTGAATAGGCTTCTTCGTCCTGCATATTGCCAAGTGGCTGCTCGGAGCTGGTAAGGCACAGTATAATCTACAGGTGCCTTGTCGAATGCTACGATGACGATGATGAAGAACAAGCTGCGGCTTGATGCAAGTTGGTCAGTTGAAGTATCATTAAGCAGTTGTGAACCTTTGCATCGAGACAGGTGGCAGCGGTTGTGACCACACCAGTCCAGTCAGAGTGTCAGTGTTATATAGATCCAAGATGTCAATCGACCGTCTATTCTCAGGACGCAGGACGCATAAAGCGTGACATGTGTGATACAAGGAACGATTTAGCCGTTGAGCGCGGCAGCGGCGCAACGAGGCTTGGCGGGGTCCACACTAGCGCCGATCTCACTGTTGACACCCTCTCTCTTGACAGCTAATATTGAACCTTTCGAATACCTACTCCGCTGAAAGTGCATCAGAACCTAACACGCCCTCGTATGTTTGCGGCGTACTCTATGACATAATCACGCTTGCCGAGCCTCCGTCTTATCGATACCTCTGCGCCTCGTCTGCGCCTCATTCACTCTCCATGCATCCTCCAATCCGTCTATAGGCCAGCGGAGAGGGCAATGCAACCCCGAACACCCAGATACGTGCAGTCGAAGCTGTTCGCGTATCTCGCAACTACCTATCTCCTCGTTTTAGCGCGCTCATCGAGCCAATCACCGGCATTCGCAAACGCTGTCGATATTCCCAGTGCGTCGGAGCAGGAGCACCTCTCCCACCTGAATTCACCTCAACTGGCCGTCGTCGAACCCGTACAAGTCAGCGATGGAGCGTTGGAACGAGAGCAAGGTGGTGGCTATGCGCCAGACTTTGCATACTTCGCGCGCAGTCTCCTCGGCCGGCAAGCTGAGGAGGTGGGCAAGCTGAAGAATGATCAGAAGATGGAGGCCGACATATCCCCTGACACCACATTATACTTTGTTTTGGAGAAGAGTCAATTGCAGAGCCGCAACGAGGCGAGTGGACTTCCCAATGCGCTGGACGCAAGAAGCTCAACCACCGTCCTCACGAGCGAGGAGCAAGAGGAAGCCGAGCTTGAAAACAGAACAGAGGAGAGCGAGCGAAAGAGAGAATCACTGGAGACACGACAAGCGTCAGGGGGGACCATTTGGGTGTCGGCCAATACCTGTAATCAACCTTTGCCGGGGAACAACGCGTCGTCCACAGGCGCACCTCAGCTGACGCTTTATGTCTCGACATCAGCCCAGAACCAGAAGCCAGGCCCAAGCTCTACTGAGAATCTTGTTACCAACAAGACTGGCATACCTTTTGACAACGGTTACATCTCGTTCGAAGTCAATGCCACTTCTGACGTTTACATCGGCATCTCTGCCCCAAAATTAAACGAGAATTGGTTTGGTAGCTGGCACTTTGAGGTCGCTGCAAGTACAAACGGCTCCTATCACAGCTATAATAGGACCAATCCTTTTCTCTTCATGATCGATACTGACAGCGAGTCGACACTCTTCATCACCTACAACCTTACGGATTCCAACAAAGCAGAGGATATCGCAAAGTGGAACGAGTCGAACCCGTTCAACATGTATGCCTTTCCGGCTGGCCGGTCACCAGTCACTGGAATGGAAAATTCATACTGCGCTCTAAAGCAACAATTCAATTCGACCAACAACATCACTGTAGACACGCAAATTACTACGAGATTTGGTGCTGGTTACCCCAAAAGCCAGTTCAACGTGCACAACTTGAGCAATGCGCAGACGTACAACGGGTATCTCGTGGTCGAAGGCAATCAAGACACAGTAGATCTTCCTGGCGTTGGCAGGGTGCGCGCTGGCGGCAAAGTCTTTCAGCAGTTCAATTGGACTACAAAAGCCGGTACGTCAATACACCAAATAGACTCTTCTTCGACGTCGTGCTAATGTTCGACCAGACGACTCTTGTCAAGTCCTGACAGATCTCGAGTTTTGCGACACGGTAGCTTACGCTGTTCCGTCCTCACCTGAATTCAAATTTGACGACGAAAAATTGAAAGCCCTGTACGATAATCAGGCAAAGGAGTACTTCAAGAACTTTTCGAACTCGCTTGATCAGGTCGCCTGCGACGCACCTTCGACTGCGCAGTATTCGCTTGCTCGGAATTGCACGGACTGTCGAGTGGACTACAAAGCATGGCTGTGCTCGGTTCTTATTCCGCGATGTGAGGACTGGACTGCCAATGACGAATGGCTTGTTCCTCGGAACATCAATGCCAAATTCTCGAACGGTACCACCCCTTTCGCGAACAACATGAGCGCAGAATTCAACGCAACCATGCGTGATCGTTTCGGGTACAGCAGGAGCCGTAACCCTCTGATTGATACAGAGATCAAGCCAGGGCCTTATAAGGAGATGCTTCCTTGCGAGGGTTTGTGTTTTGACATTGTTAGAAGTTGCCCTGCAACACTTGGTTTTTCATGCCCCAACATGCCTGCGAGAGCCCTGCAGTATGGCAAGCGGGATCCAGAGGGAGATGTTCTGACGTGCAATTTTCCTGGAGCTGTTGTCAAGCTGAACGTTCAAAGTGGTGCTAGTATCCTTGGCGTACGTTCGGGCAGCGCCACGCTTATTGCATCGATGCTCCTAGGTATGCTCGTCATCTCGTGGTAAGCGGATCAATCCATCGAGCGCGGGACAGGGCATGGGTGCGGCGCAGTGGTTCGGTAGGGCGGGGGTCAGTGCATTTCTAGGCGTTTGACGATAGGCCACAGCCTGTGAGCCATGTGAGACGTGTTGTAAGAATCCTAGTCGCGTTCCCGCTGACAGAGCCTCCGGAAAAACTTTGGACATTACTCATATACTTATACGAACACCTGAAACCGAATGTTGTGAGGCTGCGCTATTCCGCGTCGAGTTTAATTCGCCTTAGGTGATCCAGATCGGCAGGGTACTAGCTCACTCCATGCCAGCTCTTCAGCAAATTCCCCGCGAGGACATCAGGCATCCTATTGTTCACGCGATCCCACGATGCAGATTGTCGCCCTTCGCCAATGCCCACTCAGTGATAATTGCAAGTTCTCCGGATGAGCTTTCCTTGAGCGTCCAGCCTCCAAAAAAGACGTTCCGGAAAGTTGTCGGTTGCAATGGCCGACATTACGGGGCCTCGACCTCCGAACACCTCCACACGCGCAGCAAACGCGCATCGCGTTCACAGTAGCTGCGATCGGTGTCGGAGCAGAAAAACTAAGGTACAGTGGGACCGTTCCCTTGCTCAAAGCCAAGACATCGCTGACTAGTTGTGCAGTGCATCGATCCAGGTACGTACGCCTGGACTCATTGGGGTCTTCCCCCGGCTCCACACGCGCTGACGTCTAGCAGTTCCCGGACCATGTCGATATTGTGCCCGCACAGGAGCAATATGTACCACCGCTACCCCACGAAGGAAACGGCCGTTCTACCATGTAACCGAAGAGGAGTATCAACTGTCCATGAGCATCCTCTCAAAAGTGTTCCGTGGCCAGCAACTTAATCTTGAATCGTTACGCAAGATCTCCCAAGCCATCAAGGACGGCTCATTGGAATTGCCGACTTTGGATGCAGGGAACTACATCGAGCCACATCAGTCTCCAGACGAAGATGATGATTACTCCGGTGCAGATACTCCAGGCGAGTGGATCGTCGAAGGCGAAAACCTGCACGAGCCGCTGGGTAGCATGATGAAAGACTCTCAGGGGGTCTCACGCTATGTCGGTGCCCAAAGTGACATACCGTTCAATGGAGCTGTTGCGAACTTCTGCAGGCCTGTGCGAAAGACTGATCCGCCTACCGAATTGAAAACAGACATGATCCCACCCGCAAAGGTCGGGGCTTACCCGCCTCAGGATGAAAGTAAAGAAGATGTATTCTGGCTTCCCCCGAAAGAGTTGTGCTTTCACTATGTCAAAAGATATCGTGAAGAGGTACATTGCATGTACTGGTTCTATCCCGAGGCACGGCTTTTGCAGCGGATCGAGGACACGTACGCGTGGTACGAGTCGGCACCTATGCAGTTTGCAGTCAAGCTCGAACATGGTACACCACCTCCAAGGAGAGGTCTGCAGCCGTCGGTGTCATGGATATGTTCTATATACGCTATGTGTGCCCTCGGTGCAGTCCCACGCAACTCCGAATCTCGATCACTCTCTCCAGAATCGTACTCGGATTTGGCGACCAGAACGTCGGAAGACTATATCGATCTAGTCAAGCAATTGAAGCCAAAGGTGGAAGATGCCGCCGACATTGACAGTATAAGAGCGTTGTCGATCACGGTGCGTAGAAGACGACATTTTAGGTCACAGTACTAACTGTGACAGGCCATTGCGCTCGAGAACGCATTGCAACGAGTCGCGGCATACTTGTACATCGGCACTGCAATTCAGATAGCATGGTCACTGGGTCTTCACAGGGACCTGTTACCCATGTCGAGGTCAGAAGCAGAACGCGAAGAGAATCGCCGCATATGGTGGACATTGAATACACTCGACTTAGAAATTGGGATGAGAGGTGGCAGTCCAACACTGATCGACGAACGAATTCTTAAGATCACCACTTCGTCACCGCTTGAGCGAATTGGCCACGAGCCGGTACGTCCTTCTACCGCCGGTGAGCATGATAGTTCACCATATGCTGACTCCTTTGTGCAGGTCAAAACCGAGTTTATAGGAATATACACCCCGCGTAAATGGCTGTCGACATTTGTGGAACTTGGCGATCTCAAGCGCATCGTCATTCGCGAAATGTACACGGAACGAAAATATGACGGTGAAGAGTCGCGAAAGATCTCATTCTCGACGGTGTCAAATTTGCTCGGAAAGCTTCGAACATGGCACCAAGGGCTGCCTATACATCTGAAGCAAGAATCTTACCGAACAGCGCCCGAGTTCTACCGGCGTGCGATTACAGTGCTGCATCTTCATTACTGGAGCACTAAAATACTTCTTACCCGGCCATTTCTACTCAACCTTGTCCTGAACAGCCGGAGAATAGCACCGGACAACAAGATCGGGTACGAAAAGATGGCCAAAGTGTCTATCGATGCTGCGGAAAGAAGTCTTCGTCTTTTTCGACAAATGATCGAGGACCAGACTCTATCTAGTCTGACGACGTTCGACAGCACGACAATACTTCGATGCGTTACAATCTTCATGTGCGCCTTTGGATACTATTCCCACCCTGACCCCGGGCCTGACGCCAACGAATGCGCAGCCATCGCTGAAAAGTTGAAGAGAGACGCCAACGACTGTGTAGACATTGCTGGACAGATGGAACAAATTGGATTTGCGAAGATGATCTTCAAGGAGACGCCTATACATCTCAAGGCTCTCGGCATGAGCATGGAAGCACCTTTACGGGATTATCTCCAGCAACACTTCATACCAGATGGACGAACACCTCCAGATCCATCATTCAGTCAGGACTTAACATCGCTACAGAGCCAGCAGATGATGAACATTGATTGGGATGACCCGGCCGCACTTGATAGCAGAGGGTTCGTCTGGGGCTTGGAACCTGAGTCAGATTATCAGTATGGCTACCAGACTCCTCACCAGTATGCAGACTTTGGTCAACGATGGCAATGACATGTAGATAATAGCACTTCTGGACAGCAGGTCTTCAACCGAGTTCAGGTGCCAGTACATATAAACCTTCATAAGCGAACACATAAATCATGCATGGCAATCTTTGAGTCTGGCTCGTAGACTTACAATACCACAACTTCTCGGTGCATTGCAACGGCTATTCGAGAAAACCGATAATGACGCACGGAGTTAATACCAAACTCAGGCTCGCCTACTCTCATCTGTTGCTGACGTGCGAGTGGGCACCTTCTCAAAGCGCGCATTAATCTGTTTTAAGCCTAGCTGAACTGATATCCATGATCACCTTCTCTGTTCCATCACCTCCTACAACCCACCATGTCCAGCAACCTCCCAGACATCCAGAACTTGCGGAACAGAAGGTCAAAACCTACGTCTGATGGACCTCCCGTCCCCCCAAAGCCTAGCACAAGGCTCTCGCTATCTCAGCGACGCGGTGTCGCGCCTCCAGCACCACCCACACAGCTAAAGCCGTTACCACCTGTACCTCACTCGCAAACTATTGAGCCAAAGCCATTACCCCGACCGCCTGACAGACTTAGGCTGAGGGCTACTGCCCTTTGGTTCGCGGCTTTCGCAGTCTGGTTCTTACTCATCGTGGTCATGCTGCCGGTCATTATGGAAAAAGAAGCTATGATTGGGGTTAACGCCTGGCTGAGGGGGTTCTTATAAATTCTCAAGGGTATCATGATAAGAGACTTTATTCATGCATCACGAAGGCCTCAACGCAACTCGACGAGATACCATGAACTTCCAATCACCAAGCCACGGCCAAAGGACAGCACAATGCAAACACGATGTGTCTACAGCTCACTTTCTCGATTTGCTTGTGAATTATAGCTTCGACTCCTGCTTCGTCGCATCCACCAAGCTCTTCCGCCCACCGAAGCCAAACAAGTATGCCGCAATCTTGCGCATCTGGATTTCCTCGCTGCCCTCGGTGATCCTGTACCGCCTGTGGTGCCGCCAGATGTGCTCGAACGGATAGTGTCTTGAGTACCCATTGCCGCCATGGACCTGGATCGCGCGGTCGGCAGCCTGCGTGCACAGCCTGTTTGCCCAGTAATTGCACATCGACACCTTATCGCCGATCTTCCTTTCGATCTCATTATGCGGCATCGAGTCCATTTCCAACGCTGTCTTGCGGATCAACTGACGCAACATCTCGCACTGTGTGGCGAGCTCGACGAGTGGAAATTGTATGCCTTGGTTGTGCGAAAGCGGTGTACCAAAGGGAGCGCGCTCGTTGGCGTATTCGACAGATTGCTGGACGCAGTATACAGCAGCACCGAGAGAAGAAGCGGCTTGGCGAATGCGGTTCTCGTGGACAAAAGCCTGTGCTACGCCGAGGCCGTTGTGGATTGGTCCAAGTGCCGCGCTTTCGGGGACCCAGACGTCTTTGATCGAGACAGTAGCGTGGTCGGTGGGCATATTGAGAGTCCTATGCAATGTCAGCAAGCTGCTCGCAATTCCGTGTCCTTGCAGCGACTTACCACTCATACGATTCCGCCTTTAACCCAGGCGTATCCTTCGGCACAATGAAACAACTTATTCCCTTCACTTGCCCATCCTTTCCGCTCGTCCTGGCGAAGATCGAGCAATGTGTCGCATGATGCATGCCCGTTTGCCATTTCTTGTGTCCATTCAGCAACCATCCATCCACACCATTTCTCCTTTCCGGCACGCCCTTTGTGTCCATATGTGTCGCGTCACTCCCATGCCCCGGCTCCGTCAGCCCAAATGTCATCCTAAACTCGCCCCTCAGTCGCGCAGGAATCAGCTCCGCCTTCTGCTGCTCGTTTCCAAAATTCATCAGCATGATGACGTCCGGAAAGTTGCCGACCATACTATGCTCGTTTTGCAGATCATTAAACAATCCTAAGCCTTTGGCTGCCAAATGTTCTCTTATGACAGCCATCCACAGATTACTCCCACGTCCATCTTCGCTATTCTGGCCACCATACTGCTTTGGCAGCGAGAGTCGGAAGAAGCCTGCCTCATCGGCTAGCCGCCGCGATTCAGACAAGAGGTCTTCCCATTCTTTCCGCGGGAGGCCTCCGGCATCCCAGTCGGTGCGGGCGTGTTCGCGCCGGTGGTCGAAGAAGCGGTTGTTATCGTCTTTGTGCTGGAGTGGTAGGATGGTAGTTTCGATGAACTGATCGAGGTCGGCGAGGTATTTCTTGAGGTCGTCAGGAATGGAGAAGTTCATCGGCGCTGACATTGTCGGTCGCGTGGTGGTGGTTTGTAGGATGGTGTGGAAGCAGAGGCAGTTGTTAAGCGGACGGTGGCTTCAGCGGTGCGGATGGTTGGACAATGAGTTCAAGATCAGACTCAAAGCCCGAGCTGATATACTATTAATCGGTTCAAACATCATGATGACTCGCGATGTTATGTCGCAGAGAGCTCTCATCGACAACCGCGATTGCGGGGAAGTGAGCACAGGCCTTCGACCTCGGCTGGTCAATTCCCCTTGCTGGCGGCAATCTTCGGCATCTTCTCCTTTCTCTTCCTTGTATATGACTCGTCGACCCTACAGAATTTGTGCTGTTCTATTACTTGGAGATCGCCGTGAAGATCTCCACACAATCGACTTGAGTTGCTCTACCTGTAGCTTATAGACCTGTAGTAGACTCTTAGAGCCCCGATACGGACAAATAACTCGTAATCAGGTCGAGGTAGCATGTCCTCAATCGGTGCTCGCCAGCCATACAAAAAGCAGCCCAATTAGGAACTGCAAGGTCCCTCAATACCTCGCCATGGCTCGGTAACGATAGGTTCACAAGCGCCCAAGTAGTATGTGGGCGAGCATGGTGCTGTATTACATGTCGTATAGACGCCTGCGGGGAAACTCCAAAACTCCAAATTGGGAGCTGTATGCATGGCTACAATTCAGTACGCGGCAATGTCCATTCGGGTTGTTCCCAATTGTTGAGTTGTTCGGCCTACGACTCGATCCTTGTGTTGTCAAGTCTTTCGAAAAAAATCCCGGCGCTCGTTCTTAGAACCTTGGCCGTTCATTGAAGCAAAAACATACATGATGAGGGGACAGACCAAGGTAGCTACAAAGTGCTCTTGGTCAGCGGCATGATCGAGACACGCAGGACGGTTCGACACGGTGTAGCCTCAGCGCTGCTGGCCAAGCTCCTGACCTTCCACTTGGAAGCAGACATCAAGCACCAATGCTGCCGATACGCTGAAGGGGGCTGCCAACCTATCCTTTGTCCCGCTGGACGCATATGATAGCTTGAAATATGGAATCGAAGATATGGGAGTCTTATATTGCGCCAGAGGAACCACTCCAACAAATGATGAAAGAAGGGGGAAGAGGGCAGTGACCCCAGGAACGCGCTAAGTTGCTGTCTACGATGGTTAGGAGGGATTATTGTTATCCAACTGCAAGAGGAGCTGTACGATTCACAACCATAAAACCTTCACTCTGGCTTCGTCTTCTGCCCCAGCAACGGAATCTGCACCTCCTCGCTCAGTCTCAGTCTCGGCCCTGGAATATCTTCCGTTGCTTTCCTCTTGGGACTGTCACCAATCTTGTTCCACAAGAGTAGCAACTGGATGTGGCCTGGTGTAATACCTAGCTGGCCGGAGCCCCAGTGGAACTGCCAGAGCGATAGCTTCTCATTGCGCGCAGGCGAGCTCTTGGCATCGTAGTAGCATGCTACATCGCCGAAGCAGAGAAAAACGTATGAGAAGCCATCCTGTGCGCACGTGAGTCAGGTGTTAGTCTCATTAAAGGGCGTGGCTTACAATTGTGTACAACTGGTCGTAGATGTCTGAGACGTATGTTGAGTTGCAATTCCAGGCGTGGTCTGACTGGCCGTATTTGCTGTCTGTGTTGCGCTCCTGCGACTCATCGTTGAAAGTACAGTTTCCCTTTTTCGTCGATAGGGTGTACGGGAATACATCCAGTCTCGTGAAGGTGCCACAGGCCTTTTTGTCGTTTGTGGCAATGAGTTTCCCGTCCTCGCTAAGGCATCCGATTTTGTCTGCGGTTGGTGATGCGGTGCGCCAGTCACTTGAGTTCAAGACGTAGATGTTGCCAATGCCTGTGAAGTCTTTCTGTGTGATGCTGGCGTCTGCGCTGAGTGTAAGGATCAGGACGATCAGGAGGCTGAAGAGTGCGTGCATCTTGACCGCCACAGGGTTTGTTGATTCTATGAAGATCTTCGGCAGATCCAGCAGTTCAAGGGACGTGCGACTCTTTATGGACACCTCGTAAAGCGTCGTGAACTGATAGTCGCGTGGGTGCACAAGGGAGGAAGCCCGCGCTATCAGATTTTCTGCTCAAGGTGATCCTTCCTAATCTCAATACCGCCTTCCCTTTCTGCAGCTTAGATGAGATAGAGTTCTGAGAGCCTATTGCGTGCGATTTGCGCTATAAACCTCACGCCGTTCGCAGCTTCCGAAACAGACAAGAGTGGAATCTCAATCAAGCAGTCGGCCTGACATCTGCAAAGCTCATCACTTTGGGCAATGGAGGATGCTGACAGGTTGGAATGCTTGCTGTATCTAGCGAATCGGCAGATGGACGTTGCACAGATCTGCCGGACTGGGTGCGCCAGGTCCCACAGCAATATAGGAAAGTGAGCGAGATGCCGGATGGAGACAAGGAAGAAGGGTGGTGGATTAATAGAGGGTGCTAAGGCATGGCTTGTGCTTCAAATAGAGGAAGGCAGCAACTCTTGGTAAGGAGCTTGTCAGCGAGAAACTGTGGGTTCGGAATCGGACATTGGGGAGATGCAGGTCTAGGCGAAGCTAGTCGATAAGTTTTCGTCTATACTTGCTGAGAACTACCATTATATTTGAGCTACATAGAGGCGCAACATAATTGATGAGTTGCGGCCACGGTCGCTGCGTTCTTTTAGACAGCAAGAGGTGATCAATCTATCATGCCCTGAATGACTGTCTCCCATATCTGACTTCTACCAGGTTCACGGAATCGAATGACCTTTGGACACAACCGCCTTCACAGGAAAACACACGACTGGAGGGCCTGTAAATGTGTCCAGTATACATCCGAGTCAATGATCCTGCGCACTCAGCGGACAAACATTCTATGATCGCATCTTAGGCGACACGTAGTACGACGGACGCTAAGCTCGAAACTCTTGACGCAATCCAAGCACATCCCCTGTACCGTGTCGTAGATCAGAGTAACGTCTGCAAGTACAGAGGCATTGTTCGGTCGGTTAGCTCTGCATATGTAGTTGTGCGTAAAGTGGCTCCTGCACATCACTACAGAAGGCGGGGTCTGTATTTGTTGTAGTGCAGCCTGAATTTTCGCGACAGAGCGCTGATCTGATGGCCACAATCCGGTTCTGCGCAGCTCACTGAAGTAGAATGCATTGTCTGTTTGTGAAACATCGCAGCCCGCGACTGTGGCCAGTGGACCGAGGGCAGCCCATGCCTTCTTTTGCGCTTGATTCTGTGCTTTGGCGACCCGCTCGAAAACCTGGGGGGAGAGGAAGTCTTGGCTGTTCGACATAGAAGGCGCGGTCGAGAGTTTAGAACAATCCCGGATCAGACTCTTGGAAACCTCGCAGAACTCCGGTGCCAGATCTAGAAGGAACGTGGCGAGAAACGTCTTCTGGAGGTCTGCGGTCCTTTGGAAGTCTGTGGCACCCACCGCTTCTTTTAGAATGCGCGCCACCCAGATCATCGACCATGCTTTCACTGCCTCTACGCAGTCGTACTTGTGGGCGATTATGGCAATTTTTACCAAGTTGGTGGTAGTCATAGTGCTGTGAAGATCCTTGACTTGAATATGGATGATCTTACAGACCGTGGCTATGGCGTCTGCGTCATCTTCTGGGAGTGGGACAACGCGTGGCGAAGTTGGCGATAGATCTTGACCCTCAACGTAGCGACCGCCAAACATGGCAGCAAAGACCGGAGATGCATGGCTGAGTAAGACGGATGAAACGAGAAGCCTGCGCTCTCTCTCCGGTGCTTTGCCGACGTGGAGAGTCACATCGCCGCGCTTCGAGATGTCTTCAGGGGAGGAAAGCTCGGTAGTGTCCTTGAGGACTCCTGAGAGCTGTCAGTTCCAGTACGAATCTGTGTGCCTGGTTCTGTACCCTCGCGTGTCCGTTTACGTGTGTTTTTTTGCATGGAAGCGGCGTCGATCGGCGGTCGTGTGAAGACTATATTCTGAAGACCTGTCTGAGTTTTTGAACTCCTGTTGAGAGCGGGGTGAGTGCACAAGACATCAGACTGAAGGGCGTTTGCACGAGTGCCTGGTCCACATCTCACCTTCACTTTCACCTTCACTTGCTGCCAGCCCAACGGTCTTCGATTAAGCGCAACCACCGCACAACACTTGCTGAGGCTTCATTTTGCCCACGTGTAGTCGCGAGTGCTCTGCAGTCCTGCCATCTGGTATCAGAGCTGTCGCTTTGCGCTGATGCGCGCTGGGCTCTTGCCGTGTGCCACGCTCCTGCTGTTTGCCAGGCTCCTGCTGCGTGCACGATATAAACAATATTCAACAGAAGCGCAGGATTTCGCCGGTCCCTCACGTACCATCCTGTAACCTAAAATCCGGAGCAAATATCCTTGCGACCACGGTTCTACATCTTCAATGCGCCATTTCGACATTCGCGACTTCTAGACTTACCTCAGGCTCTTGCATGGCGCCTACAGCACAGAGAACTCGAAAGTATTGTGCGCAACTGCGCTGCGCGCCCGGGTCTGCTGTACTTTCGCAATAAGTCACCGACCTTGCCATCTGCAGCTCACGGCCGGTTGATCATGCCTGATCACATTCTGAAGACCAAGGCGGGCGCGTTGTTTCCGTAGGCTCGCGCTAATCGTCATTCGTGCGCTGGCTTGCTGTTGGCTCGATCTCGAGGCGACTGCAGCGCGCAGCGCAGTGCGGGGACTCCATCACTCGATCTCTCGATTGCGTCGCAGAACCCGCGCAGGTCCCGCGCATGCCAGGCAAGCTCGCCGGTAGCCGGTCCTGGTCGCGCAAGGGGAGCGAGGAAAGGGCAGAGATGCAGTCGCAAAGTACGCATTGCGATAAGCTATGAAGTGGCAAGAAAGAGACAATCGAGTCGAAGCAGATCGAACAAGATCTGGAAGCTCAAGGAACTGGCGCTGCAGAACATTGTCGGGAACCTCTGCGACCATGAAGGTTTCCTCGGACTGAAGGACGACGGCATCAATTGTCTCAAATGGATTACAACTGCCGTGGTCGGGATCATCGTCCATAAGGAGCGAATTGATGCGACAACATCAACAAGCCATCTGGAACACGCGACGACGCGCCGCGGGCGCTCGCATTCGGTTCGGCGCCTTCGGTAGCACTCGGCCGGGCTTGTAGCGAGCGTTTCCACGCCATCTCCTATCTTATCAGCACATCGCCGAGTTAAAGCCCCGATAATCTGCGATCTTTGTGCGAACTTCGCGGTGACATCTCGCACCCGCAGCACCTCCGTTTGCTCACCCCGCCGCCGCGTCTAGAATGCTCCGCCGCCAACCCCACCTTCCCTCTGCAGTCGCGATAGAGCAGATGAGCACCTTGGTGATGGTGTCGTGGCTGTCAGCATGCATTTCCCAGATTGAGTGCTCTTCCGGAGCCGCTGGGGCTCGGTAGCAAGCAACGAGCAGCTCACGCATAGCAATGACTATGCAATTGAGCTTCGACGATGGCTTCCATAGCATCCGGAGCCTCATGTCACAGCTCCAGATTTGTCTCCTTACAGACGACCGGTATCGTCGGAACGGGAGCTCTGCCGACAGCTCAGGGCCCCCGTTTGTAGCTCGACGGTTTACGTACCGCTCATTGCAACAATTGATCCAGTTGGCCTTGTGGCGTCTGACCCTCGTAGTTTACAGCCTAGGCGCTAGCGTATTGACGTATCAGCGGAGCCTTTGTATGGATCAAACGGGTAAGTTGTAGCAGAGGTGCCCTGGCGCGTACTCGGACGCGTTGGCGCGATTCGTTGCGACCCCGCACCGACTGCGGTGCGAAGCAATTCCAAAGATGACAGTGATGTCCGCAGGAGGCAGGGACCACCTTCTGCGAGGCGATTCTGCATCACCAAGTGGGGGAGGGCTCTCTGTTGGGCGAGGACCGAATGGCCCAAGGTTTCCAGACTTATCGTGCTGCAACCAGCAGTCAGTGGGTACCCGTTGTACATGTATATATAAACCCCTCACGACCCCTCAATTGCACTCAGCATCAAACATTCCAGCAAGACTAGAAAGAGTTCGACGTCACTTCGAACCACTTTAGGTATTGAATCCCTGGAAACCCCTCTTTGGTTCGGGCCAAGAACGCGTGCTGACAATTGTTCGTCAGATATACGTATCCGAAGTACCTTTCCCCCGAACGTACTTATATATCTGTCTTACGGAGCCTCAATTCTCCTCACATCAACTCATTCACAATGGTATTTCTCCGCTCAGCCTCCCGCCTTGCGCGCCCCGCGTCCTCCCTCCTCACAGCTCGTGCTGGACCGCGATTGACACCGGGCGTTGCCTCCCTTCGACAACCGAATCAGTTCAGAACGCTAACGGCGACCTCTTCACAACAGGGCAAGGTTCTTCTCGTTCTCTACGATGTAAGCTTGAGCACCTTCAAATGGCTCGGGAATAAGTGGCTAACAACGTCATAGGGCGGTGTCCACGCTGAGCAGGAGCCCCGTCTTCTCGGTACCACTGAGAACGAGCTTGGTCTGAGGAAGTGGATCGAGGAGCAGGGTCACGAGCTCATCACCACATCCAACAAGGAGGGCGAGGACTCCGAGTTCGACAAGCACCTTGTTGACGCTGAAGTCATCATCACCACACCGTACGTCCGAGCTCCCCCGCAAGTGCCTAGGCCGCCCCGCTTCCACGCGTGAGCTTGTGGCTCTAGCGCGACGCAACATGGGATGGTTATGGACATGGAAATGAGCGACAAGGCTGATCATTTTTTAATAGTTTCCACCCCGGTTACCTCACCGCAGAGCGTCTCGCTAAGGCCAAGAACCTCAAGCTTGCCGTAACTGCTGGTATTGGATCTGACCACGTCGACCTCGATGCGGCCAACAAGACCAACGGCGGTGTCACCGTCGCCGAGGTCACTGGCTCCAACGTCGTCTCGGTCGCTGAGCACGTCGTCATGACCATCCTGACTCTCGTCCGCAACTTTGTCCCCGCCCACGAGCAGATTGCCCGTGGTGACTGGAACGTTGCCGAGGTCGCCAAGAACGAGTACGACCTCGAGAACAAGGTCGTTGGTACCGTCGCTGTCGGCCGCATTGGCGAGCGTGTGCTCCGCCGCCTCAAGCCCTTCGACTGCAAGGAGCTCCTCTACTTTGACTACCAGCCGCTGCGCCCCGAGGTCGAGAAGGAGATTGGCTGCCGCCGCGTCGAGAACCTCGAGGAGATGCTCGCCCAGTGCGACGTCGTCACCATCAACTGCCCTCTGCACGAGAAGACACGCGGTCTGTTCAACAAGGACCTCATCTCCAAGATGAAGAAGGGCTCATGGCTCATCAACACCGCCCGCGGTGCCATTGTCGTCAAGGAAGACGTCGCCGACGCACTCAAGAGCGGCCACCTCCGCGGCTACGGCGGCGACGTCTGGTTCCCGCAGCCCGCGCCTAAGGACCACCCTCTGCGCTACGCGACCAACCCCTGGGGCGGAGGAAACGCCATGGTGCCCCACATGTCCGGTACCTCGATCGACGCACAGGAGCGGTACGCGGCAGGCACAAAGGCGATTCTCGACTCGTACTGGTCTGGCCGCGAGGACTACCGGCCCGAGGATCTGATTGTGCACAAGGGCGAGTATGCGACCAAGGCGTATGGGCAGCGGTCGAATGCTGAGCGCACGACTGCGCCGAAATAAGTAGATAGATGGGAGGGTGTGAGTGTGTTGAAACGAGTTTCCTTTTTTTCTTTGTGTGATGGGCGATGAGGTGTGGATACTCTAGCTTGTAATGAACATCCATGACTTTAATTTCTTGGCTAGCATTCGGTGTGAGTGTGAAGTGGTGAGTGTTGAGTGGGTGCGTCGTTGAAGTGGTGTGAGTGTGGAGTAAGTGGTAGTGGGTGTGTACTTGCAGTGATGAGTGAGTGGAGTTGAAGGATTGAGTGAGTGTGGAGGAAGTGTTGAGTGAGGTGTGTTGTGCGAGTGAGAAACGTCAAGTGTCTAATGTGCAAGAACGAGTTATGAACATCGAGTCCAGACTCAGATATATGCTTCGATATAAAACAACAAATGGGTATCCCTCAATTCGCAAACCCTCCACAATACCAACCAACCAATCACTCCACCTGAGTCCTCCCCCTCGAAATCTCCCTCCTCGCCTCATCCCCTCCCTCCTCATCACTCTCATCCCGAAACCCCTGCTCTAGCTCTCTCCCCACCCTCCTCTCCTCCACCCCCCTCCCCCTCTCCAACGCCTCCCTCCTCCTCTGATCGACAGGCTCAAAACCGACCATGCCCTCGCCCTCCTCGTCGTCAAAGTCGCTCGCGTCCTCGTCGTCGGGCATGTGGACGGGTCTGCGGAGCCAGGTGCTTGGGGCGAAGAGGGCGTAGAGGGCGTCGGAGAGGGTGGTGCGCCAGGTTGTTGGGGAGGGGAGGGTGGCGGTCGAGAGCGGGAGGTAGGCGGTGTAGCTGCGGTGGCGGCGGATGAAGGGGAGGAGGAGGAGGGTGGTGAGGAGGTAGAGGATTGTTGCTGTTAGGAGGGGGAGGAGGATGGCCTGGTGGGTGTTAGAATGTTGGGGTTTTAAAGTGTGTAATGGGGTGTTGGAGAGTGAAGTGGTGTGGAGGGCTACGAACACGGAGGAAGTGGGTGATGGCTGCCATGGAGGTGGCTTCTCTAGTAGGGGGCTTGATAGGGGGTGAGAGTGGATGGCGACCCTGACTGGCAGTGCAGAGGGTCTAGGGTCTGAGGTCTATGTGAAGGCTTGATAGGTAGTAAAGAACGTCAGGGCGTGTAACCCTCACAGAAAGTGTGAATACTCCAAGAACATCAGTAAGCAAGCCACAGGCTGATGGTGTTGGTGACGAGGCTGCCAATCGGACACTCGAATGCGCCGTTCGCAGCTGTCAGCCACGCGCAGGGGCCGCCCGGCGACTACGAGTTAGCTGCAACTAGCCACGACTAGGGCCCGTGTTCGTGTCTCAGGAGAAGACGGCGGGCGTAAGTAGCTAACTAATGACTACGGTAACTGCATAACTGCAGCTGCGTCCAAGCACCCCACGCCTCGACACGCGACGAATCCTGGTGGAGCTCTGAGACGTCTGCACGCTCCCTGCGTTCACTGCGATCACCACCCCTCGGATATAACAGCACATACACACACTTACACACACACACGACCTCTCTTCTTGCAGCGCTGCAAGCTGTGTGTGACGGTGACGGCCACGGCCACGATGCAACAGAGCCGCTAGTGAGCCCCTTCTTGGTCCCACCCACCCACCAACACACAGTCGTCGACGTGCCCGCCATATGGACAGCAAAGGCCGCCAGTCGTCCACGTCCAAGTTCTTTGGGCGCCGTCAAAAGGACAAGCCCAGTGGAAGTGGGAGTGGTAGTGGCAGTGGTAGTGGCAGCGTCGTCGACAACCGCCCCCCGCCCACAGACTCGTCGCCGCCGGGCAGCGCCCATGGAGGAAGTGCAGCAGCCCACCGCCATTCTTCGAGCCAGGCCAGCATCGTCGACCGCCCCGTCTCGCTGAGCGCAGAGGGCATCTTCGCCAAGGCCGGGCCCATCAGCCTCTTCGATCCTACCCAGCCCGTCGAGCCGCACCATCTGAACAAAGGCGGCGGCGACTTCCACCAGTACCCCGTCTTCGACCCCTCGTCCATGCCCCCCACCAACGCCTACCACGACCGCGGCGGCGCCAGGAGCAGAGATGGCCCGCCACGGCCCCCGCCCCACGCCGGCACTACCATGACCACCCAAGATGCCACCGACCGCGGCGTCAGCATGCAGCAGTGGGGCGCCCGTGACAGCAGCCGCAACAATGGTGGTGGAGGTGGTGGTAGTAATAATTCGAGTGCCTACTATTCCACCGCCGACCCTCGCCAGTCCTCCGACCAGGCCTCGGTCTACTCCAACGACTCACGCACCCGTGGCAACAGCTTCTACTACCCAAAGACAAACTCAACCTCCCAGTCCTCCACCTTCTCCTCCATCGGCCTCGACGCCGGCAGTCTCCTCCCCATGGCCGCCTCCACCCCGCGCGACTCGCACCGCCACAACCTCCTGCACTCGTCCCACAACTCGCCCTTCAACTCGAGCGCAAACCTCGGCCAGAAGGGCTTCGACATTGAGCGGCCCCCCGACCATGTCGTCGAGAAGGAGTTCATGAACCTCATGGTCAAGCGCGGCTGGAAGAGCTTGCCCGAGCAGGCCCGTCGCCAGATGGAGGCCTACAAAATCGACAAGAAGTGGACCCTCGTCTACCAGGACAAGCTGGCCGAGCACAAGCACGACGAGAAGAAGCGCCAGACACAGCGCATCACGGGCGTCTACGGCGGCGGCGCCAACCCAGACATACTCATCCGCGCAGAAGAGGAGGGCTCACCCGAGTGGTACGTGAAAAAGGTCATGGACAACTCCATCACAAACAAGCAAATGTCCAGTCTGGAAATCAGCCTGCGCACCCAGCCCATCGCCTGGGTCCGCGGCTTCATCGAGGCACAGGGCCAGATTGCCCTGACCAACGTCCTGACCAAGATCAACCGCCGAAAAGGAACGGGCCCAGCGCCCCCGCCGAGCGCCTTCAACCAAAAGACCGAAAACGACGTCGAGCGCGAGTACGAGATTGTCAAGTGTCTCAAGGCCTTGATGAACAACAAATACGGCGCAGACAACGCCCTGAACCATCCTTCCATCATCCAGGCCCTGGCCGGATCCCTCATCTCCTCGCGACTCAACACTCGAAAGCTCGTCTCTGATGTTCTGACGTTCTTGTGCCACTGGGGCGAAGGCGGCGGCCACGAAAAGGTCCTGAGCGCGCTTGATAACCTCAAGGCGCAGTATGGCGAGAATGGCCGCTTCGACGCCTGGATGCGCGTCGTCGAGGTCACGGTCGATGGACGCGGCAAGATGGGATCCATGGTCGGCGCCTCAGACGAGGTCCGCAGTGGAGGAATCGGCGTCGAGAACTTGCTGATGGAGTACGCCATTGCGACGCTGTTCTTCATCAACATGATTGTCGATGCACCCAAGCGCGACCTGCAGCTCAGAATGCACATCCGCGCCCAGTTTACAGGATGTGGCATCAAGCGCATCTTCAAGAAGATGGAGGGCTTCCAGTACGATGTCATCGACAAGCAGATCGAGCAGTACATGGCCAATGAAGCCGTCGACTACGAGGACTTCCTCGAGCGCGAGAACAGCTCCATGGTAGACAGCATCGATGGCGGCGAGACCAAGGACCTGAATGATCCTGCTCAGATTGCTGAAGCTATCACGGCCAAGGTGGGCGGTACTCGTGCGCAGGATTACTTCCTGTCTGCTATGCAGCATCTGCTGCTCATTCGCGACACCGAGAGCGAAGACCGCAACAGGATGTTCCAGCTCGTTGATTCCATGCTGAGCTACGTGGCTATGGACCGCCGGCTGCCTGACATGGATCTGAAGCAGAGTCTGAACTTCACCGTCCAGTCGTTGCTCGACAAGCTGTACACGGATGGAGAGGCGCGCCAGATTCGAGACGAAGCCAATGCCGCCCGTCAAATCGCCGACTCGGCCATTGCTGAGCGTGACGAGGTCAGGGCAGAGCTCGAACTGGGCGCAGACGGCCTGGTGCAGAAGCTGCAGAAGCAGGTCGCCGAGCAACAACGCATCATCGACCTCCGTGGTAGACAAGTTGAGCAGATGAAGGCCGAGCTCGCCGAGATGCAGAGAATACGCGCCCAAGAGCTGCAGCGCAACGAGCTCGAGACACGAGAGCTGTACCTCATGCTCCGAGATGCACAGGATGTTGCGGCCTCGGCGGCGAAGAAGTCTGGCAAGGACGAGCTCGGCGCGTCTGACCCTGCGCAGATGCAGGGTATCATGGATCGCGAGCGTCTGATGAACAGACTCGAGATCCAGCTCCAGCGTGCCAAGACACAGGCCACGCTTGAGGGCAAGGTGCTCCAGATGGTAGCGCCGAGCGAGAAGCTGCGTGAGCTCAGAGAAAAGATGGACGGCGGAATGGGCGAGATGCCTGAAGGGTATGGCGAGGGTCTGCAGCCCAACTCGTTCGGCTCTGTTCGCGCAAAGAGCGGCGTGCCTCGCAGGAAGCCTGTGCCGGGCGGTGCTGGCGGCGAGGACGAGATCATGTACGATGTTAATGAAGACGATGAAGACGTGGTGATCGAAAAGCCGCGGCTTATCCAGATGCACAAGCCGAAGCTCAGTGCTTCGACCGCCAACGCCCTCATGGGCGAGATCGCCTCTACGGTGCCCAAGTACGAGGGCGATCAAGAACTACCAAACGGTGCTCCTGCTGGAGCGATCCCACCTCCCCCACCACCGCCTCCAGGTGCTCTCGGTTTCCCTGCTGGCCCGGCTGTAATACCTCCTCCCCCACCGCCGCCCCCGGGTGCCCTTGGGTTCCCTGCAAACATACCTCCCCCGCCGCCTATGCCCGGCACTAATGCTAATATTCCTCCCCCTCCACCGCCACCTCCACCTGGCAAGCTTGGCTTTGGCGCGCCAGGTATCCCGCCGCCGCCGCCGATGCCTGGAGCGCCTCCAATGCCCGGCGATGGCAGCATGCCTCCCCCGCCTCCACCTATGCCAGGCATGAAGCGACCCGGATTCTTGCCAAAGGCTGGCTTCAGCGGTCCAGGATCCATGGCACTGTCTGGGCCGCGACCGAAGAAGAAGATGAAGGCCCTGCATTGGGACAAGGTCGATGCGCCGAGTTCGACTGTGTGGGCCACGCACGGCCTCACGGCAGAAGAGAAGGAAGAGAAGTACCAAGAGCTCGCGAAGAAGGGCGTGCTCGATGAAGTCGAGAAGCTGTTCTTGGCCAAGGAGATCAAGCAGCTGGGCAAGAAGGGCTCGAAGAAGGAGGAGAAGAAGCAGGTCATTTCGCGCGACTTGATGCACAACTTCCAGATCAGCATGGCCAAGTTCTCGCAGTACCCGGTCGAAGAGCTCGTCAACATGATCATCCACTGCGACAAGCGAATCCTGGACGACGGCGTTGTGATGGAGTTCCTGCAGAAGAACGACTTCTGCGACGTTCCTGACAATACCGCGAAGCTCATGGCGCCGTACTCCAAGGACTGGACGGGACCCAACCCAGCCGAGACGAAGCGCGAGCAAGACCCCACCGAGCTTACGCGAGAGGACCAGATCTACCTGTACACGGCGTACGAGCTGCACTACTACTGGAAGAGCAGGATGAGGGCGCTGGCCCTGACGCGCACGTACGAGACCGACTACGATGAGATTTCGAACAAGCTGCTCGAGATTTCGCGGGTCGCGGATAGTCTGAGGAGCTCGTCGAGTCTGATTAGCGTTCTGGGTCTGATTCTCGATATTGGTAACTTCATGAACGACGCCAACAAGCAGGCCAACGGTTTCAAGCTGTCGACGCTGTCTCGTCTGGGCATGTTGAAGGACGACAAGAACGAGTCTACCTTTGCCGACGTCGTGGAGCGTATCGTGCGCAACCAGTACCCCGGCTGGGAAGGCTTCACCGACGAGATTGGCGGTGTCGTCACGGCGCAGAAGATCAACGTCGAGCAGCTGCAGACGGACGCGAAGAAGTACATTGACAACGTCAAGAACATCCAGATGTCGCTGGACGCAGGTAACCTGTCGGACCCCAGCAAGTTTCACCCCGAGGACAAGGTCTCGATCATCGTGCAGAGGAGCATGAAGGAGGCGAGGAGAAAGGCGGAGCAGCTGCAGGTCTTCCTTGAGGACATGCAGAAGAGTTATGACGATATCATGGCCTTTTACGGCGAAGACCCCACCGACGACTCTTCGCGGCGCGACTTCTTCGCCAAGCTGGCCAACTTCGTGCAGGAGTGGAAGGTACGTCACGCTTGTAGTGTTTAACTTGTGTGTGCTAATATCGTGCAGAAATCAAAGGAGAAGAACACAGGGCTGGAAGAGCAGCACCGCCGCAACGAAATCTCTATGCGTCGCAAGCAGCAACAAGCAGGCCCGCTTTCGCCCTCGGCCACCTCGGACGACGGTGGGCCCAAGTCCCCCGCCAGCACTGGCGCAATGGACGACCTGCTTCAGAAACTGCGCGCCGCGAAGCCCGAAGCGCGCGACCAGCGCGACCGCCGCCGCCGTGCGCGCCTCAAGGACCGCCACCAGGTGCGCGTCGCGTCGGGCCAGCAGATGCCCGAGATCGGCGTCAACGTCGACGACGCAGAGGGCGATGCAGCTGAAGACGCCGACGCTGCGGTCGATAAATCTAAACTCGCGTCGCCCACCAGCGAGACGAATGAATCCGAGACTAGCATCGGCGCAGCACTCACATCCCCCACCGCAGCCGCGGGCGCAGATGTCGCCGACCGCGCAGCCGCTATGCTAGAGGGACTCCAGCGCCCCGAGGGGATGAACAAAGACGGCTCTCTTTCCGTGCGAAGACGCCGCGAGTCTGCGGATAGTGAGCGTGAGAGACGCAGACGGCGGAGACAGCAGGCGAGCAAGACCGACGAGGGCGGGCTCGTGAGTCCTAGTATCCCCGAGGAAGGCGATGGGGGGAGTGAGGCCGGGGGCAGTGTCGTGGGGAGTGCGGCAGGCGAGCCGGAGAGACCGCGCACAAGGGGTAGTACGGATGATGTCCCGCTCACACCTACGACCGTCGTGGTCCCGCCTAGTCCTGAGTCGAAGGGGAGGGAACTGCTTACGCCGCCGCCGGAGGAGGGGTAGCGTAGCGCAACGTCGCGCAGCGGCGTGTTAGAGACTTGTTAGCGTTGTCGTGGTGTGTGTTGTATGCATCGATATAGATTGGCGACTTTGGGGGGTTCTTTGCGGGAAGGAGGGGTTTCTTGGGGGGGAGGGGATAAGGGTAGGGGGGGGGTTAAGGGGAGGGAGATGGGGAGGGAGCTTTCTAAATACCCCCGTTCCATTCCATTTTCGATTAATTTTTCCTGTACATGTTTACTTGACGTTACGTTGACGTTAAGTTGATGTTGGGTTTTTGCATGTGTGTTAACTGAGGGTGAGGTGAAGGATAGAACAGCACATCTACCATCTACACCCTCCTTTCCGCACTCAGGGGTTTTAATGTGTACACAGCATGCGACCTGAGCAGGAGCAAGAAGGGAGAGCGTCATGTCGTTCATACTCCGAGCGTAGGTGCGATATCTACCTCTAGTTTCTCATCTCGTGTCTTACAGTACAATACAATACAAGACTGAAGAAGTCGTCCCTTCGTTAAGCGCTGTGTTATTACCCATTCATCCACCGCCCTGGGAGACTGCGGCGTCATCTCGTTTCTCGTATCTTCTTCGTAGTAAGCCTCCCGTTGTGGAGGATGTGCTCGCTCGCTGGTGCGGGATGAGTGGTACCGTGCGTGGCGTTGTGTTGAGTGGCGAGATTTAAAGGAGGTGTGGGTTGGAGGCGTTATGCTGTGCTGCTTGTTTATTCGTTCCGTGAAAGTTTGTTGACGTGCTGGAGTCGCGTGGTGTTTGGTGTGGCGTTGCGGAGTCGCGGTGCGGATGTGTTTGTGTCTTTGAGGAGCAGTTGAAGCGCTTTACGGAGGTAAATGGGTTGGAGGAGGAGAATACAGTGTTTGGCCAGCTGCCTTGACTAAACAACTAGACGCAGGTATTTTGTCTGTTGTGAACTATTTGCATTGCTAGTTGAGGTGAACCGCTGGTGATGTGAATAACGGCCTCTTCGGACGCTGTTTTGAACTCCTACTAGCAGCTTCTCCGAGGAAAGAATCATGAGTCTAGCTGGGAGGCGTTAGTGCGGACGCAAGGCCGCTCGACGGTCGAGTTGAGGGGTGAAGTGACGAAGAAGACCTTCCTGACATCTCATCCACGTGAAATCTTGCATGAAACCCCTAATCTGCATTTTCCTTGACATCGCGAGAATCAGGCGTTTCCCTACCTATAATTCGACGATATCGCTATTGAGAGGTTTAACACAGTTTCCAACCTCGTCGAAACTACCAACACCATAACGCCTGTAGACGAGAAGATGTATGTCCTGGGATACCTGTAAATAGAGAGCAAGCCAAAGAGGTGCCACATCTCCCTCTATCCCGGACTATACACACTTCACCTCTCAATTGGATTCACACAGGAAACGTCAAGATCCACGTATGCGTGGGAATCCACTCACCGCCGCCCTCCAGGCTGTTTTCTTTTCTGTATTCCGTATCCATTGGTCGAGTTGTAGATTATTTCTCCAGAAGACGACGCGGATTTGTATACACCCTGGGCCTGCAATGAGAGGACGGCGTGGTGAGGGCACGATGTGGATTCCTGCGCGTTGATATGAGTCTGCGAGTGGAGACATGGGTTGTCGAGACTGCACTGGGGGGAGGTTGTAAGAAACCCACGAGAGTGGGATCCCTATGTCATCTGTCGGAGGCCTGGCACGAAACGAAAGGCACTGGGAGACTGTAGTCGTGGTGTACGCTTGCAGTGAAATCATCCAGTCTAGGTCCTTCCATACACAAGTACCTACACCACAACACGAACGCCTACCAACGCCGCTTCGATTCGTAGTCGAACCCCCCCTCCCCCTCCATCCATCCATCCAAACCCCTCACTTCAGCGTCCTCATCGTCTCCTACACTATCTCCCCACCCCTGCAGCCGTCGAACAAACACATCCCCCACACACAGCAATCCCCCCACACATTTACCACGAGCCCCCGGCATTCTAGAAAGGAAAGACCCCAAGTATTCGTGTCAAATGTGACTTCCACTCAGCACACCGCTCTACTACTCCACCACTCCATCTCAGTGCTCCACCGCTCCACACATTCCAGCGCAAACTCGCTCACAGCACTAACACCCCCCGACTAACGTTTATTCGCAGAATTCGCAGAATTCGCAGAATTCGCAGAGGAACAGACACGATGTTACCTCCCGCCCCGTATGCGCAGGCCCTTGGAATAGGGATAGTGGTGTGGAAACTGGTGCTACCCGTGTGCTTGATTAGACTTGACTAGACTGGATGCCTACCTATACACTGTTCAGACACCGAACATGCACAACGAGTACGTACCGAGCGGGACACGTAAAGGATACGTAAAGGATACGCAGAAGAGGAGAGGAGAGGAGAGGAGAGGAGAGTAATGTATGCGTGGCTCAGGACCAGCGTGGAAACTTAGATTCAGCACGAGTGTTTGATTCCTCAACACGACACAATACAACACAGGGGTGAATTGCTTGATGTGAGGCATACACCCACACACAACCAACTCATCGTTTGAACTGGTAAATCCTCGTTCCTCTCCTACGCCGACCAACCAACCCCCTAACGCCCGAACCCAAACATCCAACACCAAAAACGCCCCCCGACCCAAAACCCATCAAATAACACCCTCCATCCCCATGGGCGCCGCAAACCCCCGAACCCCCTCCCCCGCACTCGTCAACCGCGCACAAAGCTGCAAGAAAACCACCGTCTCAGTGGCAGCCAAGTAATTCAGCGTATCGAGCAGGATCTTAAGGTGCCGTGTGAAGCTGTCTTCGTACTTTGTGAGCATGTCGAACATTTTGTCGAGGCGTTGGGGGTCGTAGACGGCGTGGCGGGGGTGCGTAGAAGACGAGGAGGAGGTTTGTGCTTGGGGATGGGGATGAGAGGCGTCGATGGAGGCGTTGAGCGAGGCGACGAGGTCCGGGTCGCAGGTTATCAGGTAGCGGGAGAGGGAGTAGGTGAAGGTTGCGAACATGTTGCATGTGGACATTATTTTGTTGTTGATCTGGGTGTGTTAGCGTTTGACTCGTATGGGGATTAGCAACTATGTGTTGCAGGCGGCACACCTTCAAGAGCTTGCTGTTGGTGAGCATGCACTCTTTCAAACATGTCGCGAGGAAGTCAACGTGGTCCTGCATCAGCTCATCAACCGTCCGCTTGACCTTCTCGCCCGCCATGTCTTCAGGCGCCTTGCCCTCCTCTTTCAGCCGCGACATGAGCGAGACCCAGTTCGGCTCAATCACCTCGGCGGTGCAGTAGTACGTCAGCTGCTGCACAAACACCATCATGCGCGCCCGCAACGTCCAGGCCTTGCGCTTCCACTGCTCGACGCGCGGATTCTTGGACCGGTGCTTCCACATGGAGTTCTTGCCCTGCTCGCCCCAGCACTTGGCCAGGTCGGTCTCGAGGTGCTTGAGGCTCAGCAGGAAGCGGAAGAGCAGCTGGTAGCGGGTGAGGGTGACGCGACTGACGACCAGCGACAGGGGGAAGGGCATGTTGTAGTCGAAGACGAGCGCCTGGTAGCCGGTGATGTCTTTGTCGTTAGTGATGTTGTCGGTGTTGGCGGGGGTGTAATTCGATATGGAAGTCGCGGCTTCCTGGTCGAGACCTTGGACGTTGACGATCTTCATCAGCCAGTTGGTGAGGCCCACATCGTTAATCTGGACCTTGATGTCTTCTTTGTAGGGGTCCTCGACGGCCACGGAGCCCGCGTGGCGAGTGGCCAGGTCGAGGAGCGACTGCAGCTTGCCGACGTTGACGTGTTTGGCTGGTTTCTTGAGCTCTAGCTCGCCCATTTCGAGGAAGTAGGTGAAGAAGTCGGAGCGGTCGAGGAAGAAGTAGTGTTTGAGCGAGCGCAGTCGAGCAGGCAGTTGGTGTGTGGTGAGGAGGAGGTTCAGGAGGGAGGAGTTGGCCGAGGCGTAGGCAGAGTTGACGTTGTCGAGGAATCGAGGGTCGTCGAAGCTCGTGGGCGCATCTTGAACGCGTTTGCTGACGTCGACGCCACCGCATTCGCGCACGACGTTCAGGTACTTGCCGGCTAACAGCACCTTGTCCTTGACGGCCTCCAACTGTGGCGGCACGAGCGCGTCCCGGATTGTGTAGCGCTTCTCCCAGTACTCGTCGGTGTAGTCCTGATCTAGGCGTTCGCGCTTGATGCTGCGCTGCTCCTTGACGAGGAACTCGGAATGTGGGTCTTTGATGCCGCCGTGGTGCAGCCACTCATTAAGCATAGCCATGTACGGCCGACTGGCCTCGCGCAGCAGTGTTGTGAGTAGTGTCCGGGCAGCAGGGTCACCAGACATGGACGACAGACGCTTGGTGATGAGGCCCAGCACGCTTCCACCCTTGCACATTTTCTTGACGGTGGCGCCGCCCTCGCGCAGGGATTCCAGGATGTTCTCAAAGTCGTTTGTGTCGTCGTCGGTCTCGTCGTCCTTGTCGTCCTCGAGTATGCCATTCGCCTTGAGCAGTTCAACACCGGTGGTGTAGAGCTGGAACAGCATGTGGCTCGTCTGCTTCATGTGCAGATTCAAGACGTGCAGGGTGAAGGAGGCGTTGGTCAGCGACTGGTGCTCGAGCTGGGCAATCAGCGTCAGGTAGTCCTTGAGCAGGCGGCGAATGGCGGCACACAGGGCGTGGTTGACGGCGCCGTACTGGTCTCTGCTGAGGACCTCGACACACGTCTCGACGGCGATGTAGTGGGTGGCGGTGCGCAGCATGGCCTTGGCGAGGTCCTTTAAACTGGGATCGAGACCAGGCAGGATCCTAAACTGCGGGCCCAGCAGGCGCAGCTTCTCGTCGTGGGGGTTGTAGGCGTCTGCGAAGCGAATGTACTGGCCCTCGAAGCCCATGAAGACAAACAGCAGGTCCTCGATGAGCGCCTTTTCTTGGGCATCGAGCGAGAGCTGTGCAAGCGGGGCAGGCTGGAGGGCTGGCGGGGCGGTCGAGGCGAGGGGAGGGATGGAAATGCGGGTTGCCAGCGGGGCAGTCGTGTGCGGGATCAAGCTGGCCTGGGGCTCCCACGGCGGCAGTGGCAGAGCCTGGGCTTGGGAGTGGGATTGAGAAGAGTGTGGCGGCTGCTCAGAGGGCTGTCTCGACGTTGCGCTCCTCCTCCTCTCTGTATCGCGCGCCGCCCTCTCTGCGCGACTGCGGGCATTGACGCGGCTCTCAGTCGAGTGCTTCAGCGGGCTGCGAGTGCGCCGTGTCTCCGTCTCACGCTCGCGCACCTCGCGCTTCTCTGTGCGCCGCTCTCTCAGCTCGGCCGCTGTGCCTGTGCCTGTGCCTGACGATGCGACGCGGGGTCGCGCTGTCGAGGTGGAAGTGTAGGCCGCATTGGCTGCGCGGCGGTCGGCGGTCGACGACGACGATGCCGGCGGCGGCTTCATGTTTGAGGGCGTTCGTGACGACATGGCGGGGGGAGGCGCTCCATAGGTGGCCTGGCGACGGCGTGTGTGCGCGCTCTCTTGGGCGAGGGAATGTTTGTTGTTGCAGCTGCAGCCGAACAACGCGTCGAGCCCTCGCTAAGTGGGGCTATGATGCAGCGAAGTGACACTGATTGAGTAGTCAGCATTCACTGCTCTAAACGATTGCATTAACTGCATGTAGAGTCAACAGTCAGCACTCATACTCTAAATAACTGCATGTAAAGTGAATTAAGAATGTATTAAATCATCGCTACACAATATGCTAAGCACCTCATCAGTCATCACATCTCATTGCATCCATATACAAATCATCACCTCCCCATACATACACACTCCATCAATCATGCCACCACCTGAGACCACATTAGCAACTAAGCTCCCACAACCGATTCGGTCCTGTGCACAGCATCTACCTTCTCTTCATACGACTCAAACACCCGCGTGCCCTCGAGCGCACTCTCGCCAAACACATCCACCTCTGTGCTCGCAAACTTGCGCGCAGACACACGCTTCTCAAACAGCATGTCCAGCTCTGCGAAACTGCGACCGCGCGGCTCGGGTAGTCGGAAGTAGACGTACACGATGCTGAGGAAGCACGAGCCCGCCCAGAAGAAACCTGCGTAGTTGCCCCAGTTCCACTCGCCGGGGTTGAGCATGTATGGTGTCAGCACCGAGGTGATGATGCCGACGACGTTGTACAGGTTGCGCCCGAGGACTACCGTCTTGATCTGCAGGCGGCGAGTCGACAGCTCGGCGACCAGCGAGTAGCACACGGTGCCCACGGTAAGCTGGTAGAACATGGCCCACACCAGCATCATAACACCAGTCGCCAGCGCGCCCTTCTCGCGGTCAGCCTTTGGCACGAGCCCGAGGAAGCCCATGACGAAGAGCATCGTGCAGAGTCCGCAGAGACCGTAGAGGTAGAGCGATCGTCGCCCAACGCCGCACTTCATCAGGAACCACGCGCCAAACACGCCAGCCATGTTGATGCCGTACTGGCCCATGGCGAAGTCATACGACGTCGACGGATCAAGCCCAGCTTGCTGCAGGAAGTACGACGAGTATCCCGAAAACGCGTTGCCGGACAAGTTCTGAATCGCCCAGGCCATGCAGACAATCTCGGTGCGGCGCCGGTCAATGCCCTTGAAGCAGTCGAGATAGGTGGCGCCTTTGGTAATCTTCTCCTCCAGCGCAGTCGTGTGCACCATCATGGCCACCGTCTCGTCGGCATCAAAGTCCGTCTCGCGGTTCAGGCTGGTCAAACGGAGCATCGACTTCTTCGCGTCTTCGAGACGGCCCTTGCGAACCAACCACCAAGGCGACTCGGGAGCCAGGTAGACACCAATCATGAGCGGCACAGGCCACATCCACTGCAGAGCGTAGGGGATGCGGTACGACCACTCGTCTTCGCGGGTAACCATGGCGCGAATCACGCCAATGCCAATGACCTGGCCGAGACCCCAGCAGAAGTTGACATAGGTAGTCACTGTAGACGTTAGTGCTTGTTCATATGTAGTTTGAGATTGTGACTTACAGTATCCGCGCAACGCAACAGGACAGACCTCACTCGCGTACGTGATGGTAAGCGTCTGAAACACACCCCAGGGGATACCACACAGGATCTCCGCAACCAAGAGATGCACCACCGTCTGAGCCGTGAAGAAAATCGCCGTAAAGCAGATGATGAGGAACAAACACCCCATAACAGTGTATCTGTACCCAATCGCCTCACTAACCCAGCCATTAAGAAAAAGTCCAATAATCTCCCCAACAATAACACCATTGCTCAGCCCCGCCTGCCAGGGCGCAGGAATCTCCCACGTCCCGTCAGGCAACTGCTCGCCATACTTGCGCTTGAACTGCGGAAAGCCAAAGAAATTGTTCAGAAGACACACGTCGTAGCCTTCCATGACGATGCATGTGCTGATCAGAACGGACCAGCCAATCGCTTTGGGGTACAGCTTGATCCCTTGCCACAGCGTCATGTTGTGCTCCTTTTCCGTCGCCAGCCGCGCATCGTTGGTCACTTTGTCCGCTGCGCTCTTGTGGTGCGCTTCATCCTCGTAGAGGGGGTGGTGGGGCACAGCCGCGCTGGGCTGGATATCCTTTGCGTCCGCCATGCTGGGTGGGGGAGGCGTCACGTCACGTCAACGTTGTACCTCGTGAGTGCAACCGTAGCGTTGGGAAGCCGGGCAAGGAAGTATGTGGATCCAAAGGCTCCACCGATAGACAGTTGTCAGAAAGGCAAGAGGCAGAATCTGGGGAACGCGAAAAAAGGTGAAAGGACGCGGCGGTTTTTGTATCCAGAACAATTTTCAGTAAGTGGACAAGCGTTGCTTCCGAGTCAACAGGTCGCGTGCAATCTCACCGCGAGTCTAACTTCCCCCTCCGCTCTTCAGTGCGCGTGTGATTGGGTCCTGCGGTGGAGAAGCTGTGCAGAACAAGTCTAGCAGCCACCTGCGCTGTCCAATTAGCAACCGCGCGCGGCGAAAACCCAGACCGACTTCCTGCGCCAGATGGGAAGCTCTCACAACACCAAGCAGGACGGCGGGTTTCTGGGGTAAACCACCCACGATTCCCGAGCGATCTGCCGCACAAGAATGCGGAGTACGCGCCTTAGTCTGACCTGCATGCCCCTTTCTCCGCGTTTTAAACGCATGGCGCCCGTTCAACGTCTGGGGGTCGTCGCTGCGATGGCGCTGCCTGCCCTGAATGCGCGGGTGGGGTGAAATCCCCCGACCTTAGCGCGCGGGATCATCGCTCGATGTGGCGCGGAGGGAAATTCTCGCCGGCGGGGTTTTTAGCACTTGGCTCGTGGGGGGCGGAATCCGGTCCTTCTAGGGCTTGCGCGGGGATGGTGATTGGAAGCGTAGGTGTGTAATGGACTGCGGATATGTAGGTGTTTGGATTGGCTGGATGGCTGGTCGTGAGGACTGGCACTAGACGACTGCTCATACCTCGTTTTGTCCAACTTTGTGTACACACGCCGCACCTGTCGTTTGTTGACCCGATCAGGAACGTGTGCACTCTAAGTTACAGCCACATACCGTGTCAGTCATATAGCCTATCGACGAGTCGTGTAGCAAGTCATTGACTTGCGCGCTATTGGTAGGACTCGTGATAGTTTTTGATAGCAGTGGTGTTTCGCGGCGTGCGTTCGGGCGCTGCAGCAGCTGGATAAATCCCTCAGATGGGAATTGTGAGATGGCTTCGGAGAGTCCGTGCCAGTGATCCTTGACTATGACTCCTGGCATCGGGGACTGTAGTTGCAGGAGCTGAGCACGCATCAAGAAAACAGGGGGAGTATCTGCGAGTGGTAGGGTGTAGGTCTGGATCGCCAGTAACAGCCTGAAATAACATTGTATCTATCACTTTTCGACTCCCCATTCCATAGACGGATTGTCGGGGTTGCAGTATGTCGAGCCAGAATTCAAACCAGCTCATAATAGCCTCCCAGACTGTTTCACCTCACATACAAGCGTATATTCTTGTTGAGTATGACCAGACCATAGGGCGCGTTCGAGAGCGTGTTGCCTGGCCATGTGCGATCTATTTACCGCTAATTCGATCCAGACACTTCCAGAATGATGTCCTTCTGATCAGAAACTGAGGCCTGGGCATCGGTAAAGGTACGACGAACGTCGTTTATGAAGAATCATCAGCAGGAAAACCACCATGATCCTACCATTTTGAACCATTATCACGACAACCAGACTGCCTGAAATATCTTTACATCTGCTTAGAACTGTATTGCAGATGATGATCTATATATCGTAAGCGCCTTGAAATCAAAACTATTATTGTGGTGCTATTGTAGCGTCCGCGACAAGGTAAGTTTACTTGGTCCCTGCCAGTGATTCCTCAATAACCACGTCGTTCCCGTACTACCTCTGTCGGTAACGATTCAGACAAGGTCGTAACGACATGTAGTGACCAATGGAGCGGCGGGGAGGTGGGTAAGGACGATAAGGACAGATGTAGGAATATACTCGGAATTTTAGTGTTTTCAATCTTGATGTGTAGTCCCAGAAAACATCGAAACAGGGCCCTCACGGACCTTGACGGCTTCTGCTTGTTACTTGTGACTGGCATTGCTAGTGGAACCTCGGGTACCTTGCTCGTCGTCTATCGTACCACGCGGAGACAGACAGCGGTGGTCGGCCGCCCACTCCGTTCGAGATCGCTGACGGAGACGGAGCGCCGCCTCCGCCTGTTCGGCTCGCGACCAATAGCGTGAACAAGTAGCTATCTTGACGTTTCTAAGGCCATGCTCGACTCCCAACGCTCAGGATCAAGCAACACTAGAATTGGCTTCCTGGTCTTCTCCCAGCTGTGAGAAGATACTGATAAGTAAGCAGGATTTCACTTCCATAGCACCTCTATGCCTCCTCGAAATCGTGACATTTCATCCCCATACTTTCTGATCTCATCCTTTTTTTTTCCTGAGCCAAGCATGGCCACTACAGTTATTACAACCAGCTCTGCAGAGCCCTCAAGTCTACTTGTTGCGGCACCAGATAACCAAATCAGGACGGGCCTCGACGCTCGCATTGCCGCGCGGACCAACAGATACACCAAGTCTACATCTGGCCTGGCACCGTCTCACCTCCAAGCAAACCTAATCGTCCTTCCCTCACGCTACGCCTCCGACTTCCGAGACCTCTGTGCGCGCAATCCAGTACCATGCCCCCTCCTAGCCGAATCCAAGATGCCCGGGGACTTCTGCAGGCTCAAGTCCCATGTCAACACCCTTCCTAGCGGAGACATGATAGCAGCCGATCTGGACCTCCGAAGCGACTGCCCTCGTTTCAACGTCTACTACGACTCCAAGCTCACAAATGAGGGCATATCAGACATCAAGTCATATTGGTCGTCTGACCACGTCGCCTTCCTGATCGGATGTAGCTACAGCTTTGAATCCGCTCTATGTAGCGCCGGCTTCCCACCCCGACATTTCGTCATGAATAGAAACGTACCCATGTACCGGACGAGTATACCTCTCAATCCGGCTGGCGTTTTCACCGGCAGCACGTACGTGGTATCCATGCGACCATACAAAAAGGTCGACATTCCCAGAATTCGTGCCATCACGCGAGGCTACCTCCATACTCACGGAGAGTGTCTGGCATGGGGTTGGGACGCTCTGGAGAGACTGGGCATTGAAGATATCGACCATCCGCAGTGGGGCGATGCTCCGCTGACGCTGGATCACCGGCCTCTGGGCGAAGTGGCTGGTGACGACGAGCATGTTCCCGTCTTTTGGGGTTGCGGGGTGACTCCGCAGGAAGCTGTTATGAGGGCGGGTTTGGAGGGGACTGTCTTGGGTCACGCTCCTGGGCATATGCTTGTACTTGACTGTCTAGAGCGTGCTATCCTCTAAGGAAAAGATGAAGGGCTGACACTGTACACAAATTGGCTTACATATTCCGCATCTAATTCATGTTACCGTAACACAATCTTGCTTCACGTCCGGTTTACCTCTAGCATTCGTCCATCACTCACTTCATCCACAGTAAGATATTGAGTGACATTAAGTTGTGACCCACGCTGAGATTGGATGTAGAGCGATTTTCCCATGGTAGAGTCGTAGATACAAGACTTGCCACCGAGCATTAACTTCTTTCGGAACGAACGACGTTCAGAAATGATCACTTTAAAAGCACTACGCCCATTTGCATATGATGTTATCCCTAAGATCTAAATACGCGTTAAATGAGACGCCTTTGATGTCGAAATGTGAATTGCTGCACCATATGCTACAAACTTCTGAAGATGAACATGTTATACAATCTTCCACCTCGAGCGATTTCGGGAGTATCTTACCGCTCATTCGTTAAGTCGAGCGCCAGTTTTCGTTGACCACCCGATTGTACAACTTAGTAGACGTACCTGAACTCCAGATTATTCTCGCCAGTGATATCTGTGCGGTTGTCTGGACGCTCTCCATTCATTATTTGATCCTTCTTCCTGTTCTCAAGCTTGAAATGGATGAGTTGCGCCGCGATCAAGACCATGCTAAGAATGGTGGAGACGAGGGAGCTCCAGTGTCCGAGCTTGTAAGGAGCTTTTCGATAGACCTGTTGACAAGTTGACCGGTCAGGAGATAACGATCTAGGCGACTTCAGTTACTTTGAGCTTGAACGTACCTGGCTAGCGACGACTCCAGCAAGGTTCCCTACTGTCATGCAGATGCCAAGGAAGGTAGCACGTCGAAAATGGGGCATGGTGTTGATGACAATCCAGGTTTCGTTGACACCTGGTCCAGTGTAGAGAGCTATTGAGGTCAGCCGGAGCACAGCCATAGTGGGTGTTAAAGATGGCATCTGCTTACGGAAGGCTATCAAGAAACAAGCAAAATATTGGATGGAAGGGTTTTCGACTGTGAGAAGTATGGCGTATCCTACCACGGCAAAGATATTGAGCACAAAGAGCACAATGCCTCGGAGACGATACTTGTCACCAATCTTGGCGGCAGCAAAGAAGACCAGACCCCCAAGAAGATAGACGGGAACGCTGAGGTACTGAGCTTGGAGCCTACTATAACCTAGGCCTTTACTCAGGATCGAGGGAAGAAAGGTGCTGAAGCTATAGAGGATGATGTCCTGGAAGAACTGAATCAGGGCTCTGTTGCAGACGTTAGTCACATCAAGGGGAACGAAGGCAGAGCTGTAGTGTGCGTCAATGCAGCTTACCCGGTATATAGTCTCCAAGTACCAAGAGCTGAGAAAACCTGCGCCCACTCGAAGTGGTTTGCACCCATGTACTCGTGGCGCTTCAGTTTGCGTCTCTCCATGGTATCACGTTGCTCAGGAGTCCAAAACTTTGCTCTGGCCGGATCCTTGGGGAGCCCAAACCAAGCCCATGGAATAACTACAAGAGATATGTGGTCTCGATAATGTAAAGCCAGCTCCATGCGCGTAGACCGCCGGCAGTGCCGACACGTGTAATTCCAGTGGCAACAAGACCTCCAAACATGGAACTCAGGGATGTGGCAGCGAACAGATAGGCAAACCGCATGCCCTGCTCCTCTCTGTTGTAAACCATGGTAATGTAGAGGCTGATACAGGGAAAGAATCCTGACTCACAGATGCCGAGGATAACTCGACAAGCAAGAAGGGCGGCATAGCTCTTGACGAAAGCGGTTCCGAGAGTTACGATCGCCCAGCCTGAGGCCATGGCGGCGATGGCGCGATGAGGCTTGAGCCAGCGAAGAGCGAGCACAAACGGCAGCATAAATACGACATATGTGGCGAAGAAGACGCTGACGGCGGTGCTGAACTGAGGTCCGGAGAGATGGAGCTGTTCAGTGAGACCAGCGACTGCAGCATTGCCGATGTTGCTTCGGTCAAGGTAGGCTACGAGTAGGAAAGCATCATTAGTAAACTCCTTCTCTCGATGTCTGTTGTCTCGATAGTATAAGCAACGAAGGCTCACCGAAGAAATAGAGTGCACAAAAGAGAGGCGCGAAGCGTTTGTCTAAACGACGCAGCACCTTTTTCTCAAGGATTGGGTCGATCAGAATATCAGACGCATCTCCCATGCTGGTAGAGGCTTCATCGTCCTTAACCTCAGTAACGGTTTTCGAGGCGGTGTGATCGATCTCAGTATCGTCTCTTGGACTTGAAGCTTTTTCCACGGCCATGGTGATGGTTGAGCACTTGGAGTGACGAGAAGCCCAGGAGATTCAAAAGCAAAGAGTAAAGTTTCGAGGGCTTATTGATGACAACAGCTAGTCCAAAGTAGACGGTGAGATGAAGGTGCCGCACTCGACTCTGAAGACAAAGTCTTTATGTATGCCCAGAATTGGACCCAGAGCGCCATGAAGCCATATCTTTCGGCATACACCCTGGTCGGCAATCTCCACGCGTCGGATAGCCACTATTGAGACTGCCACCGAAATGCGGGGAACGCGATGCTAATCGAGCCTGAAATTTGGTCAAAGAGATACTGGATGCCGCAGTCATGTGTGATGGAGATGGTAATGGCTTCGGCGCTCCGTCTCCGTCAAACAACGCCCCTGCAATCGTTATTCATCTCACCAATCATGGCGTCTGTACTAAACTATTAGTGTTCAACCAAGTCGGAGCGTCGGCCCTTCTTTGAGTGCCTATGGTACCGTCAAATCCAATCTTAGAGCGGTGCAAGATCAATTATGCTGAGTGACATGGATAGGGTGCTAGAATTACGCATTGGTTCAGTAACTATCAATAATTATATTCATCGTCTGCGTGGGCTCTGTATGTCGTTCAAGGCAGAGATGCCAGGACCATCAGGTTGTTTGCTTACTAACATACAGGCTCATTAGTACCACAACGACCTCCGCTTCACCATGCCCATCACCTATTGCTGTCAATGCTAGTAACAGCACCGTTGGTCAATAAACAATGGAACTCTCGCCGGGGACGAATGCAGGGGCACAAGCCTCTGTTCGGGAAACAGCGGCCGATGGAGAAGTAGTGATAGTCTCGTATGTGTCCTTCGTGCGTCCATTACCCCACACTCTGGCTTCCATGCCCATCGCACGGTTGCCAACGTGAAAGCAATGCATAGGCGCGAACGCATCGGTAATTGGCAAGCTAATTTTGCCATCGCAGCTGTGAGCGGTGTCGTAAACGCAAGGTGCGTACCGCTCTGGTACCACACGCCAGACCGATAGAACGTACTGACCCTCCATGTTACTTGTAGGTCAAATGCGACAGGAGAAAGCCATGTTCTAAATGTCTGAGAGCTAGAGTGGAATGTGTGATCTTGGGCAACGGGGAGCGAGCAAGGTATGATGCGGATGTCTTTTGTGGATCATACTTGCTTTAGGACATTTTGATGGCTGACGAGCCCGGCATCCTAGACCCGCCTCTAGAAAATACACTCAGACGCTTGAAACCCGAGTCAGGACTCTGGAAGGATTTATCCGAGACCTCGCCGATGCCGATGAGTCCAAACGCGTTTCATTGCTGGCCAGCTGGCCAGCTTCACCATCCTCACCAACAACTCAGTACGCTCGACCACACACAGTACCACAAGAGATTACAACTCAAGGGAGAAGTATCGTAGAACCATCTGCATCTTCAACAGACTTGGGTAGTCTTGTCTTAGCCAAAGCACGGGAGGGACGAATGTGCAAGCTCACCAATCGGACATGCTCACAGTTTTATGGCGGCACATCTCTATTTCAGATGAACATGTCTGATACTGCAGCCCTCCCGGCCAGACCAGTTGGCTTCTCGCCAAGTACAGAAATCGGAACAGCAGAACCAAGGAGTAGTGATCCCGGGCACCTCCAGTTTTCCTTTCAGCCTAGAGACGAAACATGTCGAAGGCTCATGGCGGCATTCTTTACATACTGCTACCCGTTCCACATGTACGTCTACCGTGAGTGGTTCCTCCGAGACTATGATGCTGGAGAAGGTCCCTACTATTCAGATGCGCTCATGTTTTCACTTTGTGCTGTGGGCGCCCTTGTTTCGCCTGATGAGTCGCGGAAAGATTTATCGGAGAGGTTCTCCCGCCAGGCCGAAGCCATCATACTTCAGTCGCTCAATGTACCAGACCTTTCTATCCTCCAAGCCCTAGTCATGCTGGGATACCTTGAAATCGGACACGGCAGAAGCTCTAAGGGCTGGCTGTACTGCGGTATGGCGTTCCGGCTGACTCATGAAATGGGACTACACCTCGATCCAAACAACTGGACAAGGAGCCGTTCCGAAGCATCTGTAGACAAGGAAATCCTCAGACGCGTGTATTGGGCCGTTTTCATTGCTGACAAACAGCTTAGCATATACTTTGGGCGACCGCCAGCTCTGTACCCCCATGAAGCCGACGTCAAAAACACAATTCGCATCCCATATCCTCAAGAGTTTGAGCGGCTCCTTGACATTTATATCTGTAAGGGTTCATCCCCTACAGCTTTCGAAAACGGCATTCCGCTGGTCGCATCTTTTGTACATCAAGTCGAGCTAGCCAAGATCCTGCACACGATGATCGCGGAGGTATTTGAGAACCGCAGGCGGCAATCTAGTAGTACGACTGCGGCAGCGACAACAGCGCAGCAAGTGCACAGTGCTTTGTTACGTTGGCTATCTGAGCTGCCGCAACAGCTTCATTGGAACCCGTGGACTGTGGGGCAATCAGCCCCATATGTCCTCCATCTTCACATGCTATTCCATACTGCGATGATCATCCTGCATCGACCGCCACGGCTACATCTTGATGATGAGGCTGTCATCAATGGCGAAGGTGTCGAGATCTGCTTCCAGTCGCTGGCTGCGATCCTGAAGCTGCTCAAGACCTATGGGCGATACTACCGATTCGAGATTCTCCCACTTGACATCGTTCAGACGCTAGCTTTAGCAGCTGAGATGGTTATGATGCAGCGGTACATGAACAAATCGTCTTGGGATGACAAAGACGTATCACGGCCCATGTCGCAAATCCTAGAGGCTATGGAGGCGATCATCGAAGTATTTCCATGCGTGAAAGAGATCAGGGATAGCATACTGCACAGTATACAGGCAGGCAGTGATGAGACTGGCCAACAGACTGAGAACAGCGAGTCAGAGATTGATCTCATGGATCTTTTGCAGCCTGGGATGGGGCCATTTTCGAGCGCTGCTTGGGGCCTTGATGATGCTGGGAGCGTCAACGACGTGGACCTGGGGTTTCTGGTCACAGATGATTTCCTCAATGAGCATTACTCGTGGGGTGAGAACACCCAATGATAGGCTGCCAGACACGCGACTTCCATTAGAGCAGCGTAAGCATTGATGAAAGGACAAGTATGGGAGCGATGATGCATTCTCCCTCTGTAATGTTCCGAAAAATTTGATGCAAGAATCGAGTATTGCTGCATTGGAGTGTACATCATATGCAGATGTGTAGGCTATTATACTATAGTAGCAGAGTCTATGCCACCTCTTGGCACACCTATGGTTACATGGCCTGCATCCCCCCTAAACGCCAAGGCGCCATCCTTTCCCGCTGCTGCATTGGCGAAGCCAAACCTCATTCAAACACCACACGAGACAACAGAGACAACAGAAGCAAGGCAAACACGCACGAAGCTTCCTGAGAGCCAATGTTATAACCTTCGTCAACGGCTATTGTGGTTTGTTGGCCGAACGGCGTATCAATCGTTGCCGCCTCCCACTTCTTTGTCACGGCCTCCCAGCCAGGCCGTGGTCTCAATGCCTTTCCAATGTCCCAACGCGGATTCTGACAAGCCTAAGAGACACAGCGCAGACAGAACCACCGTCGGTCTTCGTTGTTATGGTGACTCGGCCTGAAAGTTCATATCGGTGGGTCAGCGGAAGATTTGATTTTTGCGGCGGCTGGCATCGTTTCAGGATGACCCTCACACAAACCCAACGCGCTTCACAGCCCGGATGGCCCTCTATCCATATGTCGCTGCGGGCATGAACGGTTCGCCCAGATCTATATAACGCAAGCCATTGTGCTGCGGGCTAATATCACCAAACTAATCTAATTCCACCTTGTGCTGGTCACTCGTTAATTGCATTTTGTTCAGTTCATTACTATTAGTCTTTCTGATATACCCCCGCCCTTCGACCTACCGCTATTATCTCTTCAACAATGTACTCATCAACTATTTTCAGCATTGGCTTGTTTGCCGCCACCGTCCTTGCTCACGGCAACATTACCAGCCCCCCAGCTCGACTTCCCGGCCCAGCTATGGCCCAGGTGTGTGGTCAAGCCGCAGTGGCAGCCATCAACGCCGACGGCACCGGTCCTCTCGAGAACATCCCCAGCAACGGCTCGCCCAGGTGCAACATTGGCCTGTGTAAGGGCGCTCAATTTGCCGACAACCAGAGGAATGTCCAGCAATACGCGCCAGGAGAGCTAGTCAAATTCTCCGCAGTTCTTCCTATCCCCCACGAGGGACCTTGCAACATCTCCGTCGTTGACACCGCCACCAACACAATCGTAGAGACGATGCTGGTGTTCGACTCTTACGCGGATGAGAACTTGGCGCAGCTGCCGCTCAACAACACACAGTTCAGCGTCGCAATGCCGTCGGACCTGCCCGCCGGGCAATGCACACAACCAGGAGAGTGCACCATGCAGTGGTTCTGGTTTGGCACCAACGCGCAGCAGACGTACGAGAACTGCGTCGATTTCGTCATGACTGCATAGTCCTTCGTCGTTTCCGCGTTCTCGGTCTCGGGGCAGGATGTGATCCATAGTGGGTGGAGCGTCGTTAGTGCGCGAGAGCACTCCAAAGGCTGCTTTGGAGGCTGTCTGGCCGTAATGTCTAGGTCTTAGTATATAGTTTGCACACGATACCCATAGAAGTTTTGCGCTTCCTATGAATTGATAACATCTTTATCATGAGTTCTGCGATCCTTTGTGCCTGCTCGTGCTGTCCTTTGGCCCAACGTGAGCCTTTGGGATCCGCTGGAGGCAATGTAGCACTCTGCGACCTAGCAAGGCTGCTCGACACGATCGTAAGACTCATTTGAGACCACGGACTACCTTAGAACGAGCATCATAGGGCAGGCTGATGTTACAACTGTCGTTGGCGAGATCTTGTTGTCTCCGCAGGAAATGCGCATCTTCCTTTCTGGTATTGGAGGATGTCGAGCACGTAGATTGCAGGTTCACTGACGAGGTGCAAATCGCCTCTCCCATATGCCAGAAAAAGCACTTCTGCTTGGTGTGCCCCAATCCTGAGGACGGACTCAGATGGTGCTTCAGGCTTTCGTGCGTAGCGGAGTGTACTGCTACAGCGTCAAACCGGACATCAGTATCTCGATCGCATCGAATTGATGTAAGCGCTCCAGAATCTTCGGATTGGGGCCTGACAAGCCGAAGTGCGAAACGGTCATCGAGCAGCGTGGTGAAAGAGCATCTCGAAGCACTGACGACACTAGTGAGCCGCCTGCCGTTGCTTGTTTCTTGAGTGCCCGATGCTCATCTCTCTTAATCGGAAGTGTAGGGCCCGTGTGTACGTCGGAAGGATTCCAAGTTGCACGACTGGTGGAGTGCAATTTGCCGGCAACTGTGGTTCACGATGGTATCCATTGATCAAGGAGCCGCGGCAGGGAAGTCTACCACTTCCAGACAACGCATTGAGTCGGTGTGAGCTGGGAGCGGACCCGGAAATGCGGATCTTTCATTTCCACCCTCAGCAAGGCCAAATGAAAGGCTACCACTGTCCTCCGCAGTAAACACATACGACTATCAACATATCTCTCTGGATCCCGGCCAACGACTGCTGCAAAGGCGTGCTGCTTCCGAGGGCCCGAAGTTGTCAGGAACGTCGTGGAGGCGCGCGCTATCGTTGGCCCACTTTCTTGAGACTGGTGAAACAAGCAAAGTGTGAAGCGACTAAACGAGGTACGGGCGACACTGCCGCCGGGAAGACGTCACCAATGCGGGCCCTCTGAAACAGATAAATGAAGGCGCGATTAGTCTTTCATGCATCTCTACGCGTTCAATGTAGATGCGATGGCCTCGACAGAGGTAAATGACATGCCGCGTAGACTCATCGAATTGGCGAGCCTCGGTAAGCGCAACGCTCGAGCCTCATCTCGCCTTCTCCACACTGCTCTGTCCTCTTCTTTCACACTTGTCGCGTTGTTGCCTCATCAAGTTGATGCGTCTATGCCTTGCACACAACAAAACTGTAACTATGTGTATCGTTGCAGTTCTAAAGAGGAGCAGACAGAGTGCGGGCACGCCTCCGCCACATCGTATATCACCCTCCCGGTGTAACACAATGCAAACTCCTCTCATTGAAGATGGGCGTTTCGGCTTGGCAAGATGCCTGCGTCGATCAGGAACATTCAGCCTAGTCTGCAGTACTCAGCCGCCCGACCCATGGTCAGGCACATGAAACAATAACCCGGGAAGGAATCGGTCCCAACACGCAGCTTCTCCCCTGAAGGCTTATAGCAATCAAGCTTTTGAAGACGGCCTTCATGCCCGTTTAGTGACAGTTCCTTGTCAGTTTGACAGTTGTACAGCGCTAGCATTTACCCACAATGTTTCGAGGAGGCCACTCTGCTCGATATAAAGATGGCTTCGGTCCTCCAGCAATATTCACTCATCACATTCATTCAGTCATTTCGACAGTCCATTCTTTTCACATTCGTTACCCTTCATCGATTGAAGTGGATACCATTCTCTTACACCTTCGTTGATCTCGAAGCTTACTCTTGAACGCCCTTCTTTCCAACAAACCCATTCTTCCATCACCAAATCATCAACAATGCCTTCCAAGATCCAGATCGCTGCCGTTCTCGGCGCTGTTGCTGCCTCCGTCAACGCTCACGGCCACCTTTCGGACATCAAGGTCGACGGCACTGACTACACTGCCTACGACCCTTCGTTCCAGTACCAGACTCCCTCTCCCGAAGTCATCGAGTGGTCCTGCCCTGAGTGCCTCGACAACGGCTTCGTCGACCCCTCCATGTACACTGATGTGACCAAGATTGCTTGCCACAAAGACGCCACAGCTGGTGCTAAGGTCGCCAAGGTCGCTGCTGGAGGAACCCTTGACATCCAGTGGAACACCTGGCCCGAGTCCCACGTCGGTCCTGTCATTGACTACATGGCCAAGGTCGACGATGCTACTTCTGCCAAGGCTGCCGACTTGGAGTTCTTCAAGATCGATGCCGCCGGTTACGAGAACGGCGAATGGGCTGCCACCAAGCTCATCAACAACAACCTGACCTGGTCCGTTACTGTTCCCAGCTCAATCGCTCCCGGCCAGTACGTCCTTCGTCACGAGATTATCGCCCTTCACTCGGCTGGCCAGGACAACGGTGCCCAGAACTACCCCAAGTGTAAGTTTAGCTTGACATCTAATCACCGAGACTGTGAACTGACACTACGGCTTTAGGCATCAACCTTGAGGTTACTGGTTCTGGTACCGAGACCCCCGCAGGTATCACCGCCGACAAGTTCTACACCCCTACCGACCCCGGTATCAAGGTCAACATCTACTCGGGCGACATGTCTGGCTACGAGATTCCTGGTCCCGCTCTCTTCAGCGGTGCCAGCTCTGGCTCCAGCTCTGGCTCCAGCAACACCTCGGCTGCTGCCCCTGCCAGCTCTGCCGCTGCCGCCACTACAGCCGCCCCCGCTGCCACTTCCTCCGCCGCCGTTCAGAACAACGCTGTCTCCACCCCTGTTGCTTCTGCTACTGCCACCGCCGCGCCCTCTGCTGTCGCCTCTTCTGCTCCTAGCTCTACTGGCAGCTCCGATGCTCTCCCCGAGACCTTCACCCTGGAGACCTTCATTTCTTGGTTGGAGAAGGCTGCTGGCTCCACCAGCTCCAAGGCTCGCCGCCACGCCCGTGCTTTCCGCGGTTAAGTCGTTGACATGTTGAAAAACATGCTCAAGGCAGTCGCTGAGTGTACGCATGATATTGATAGATGGTTGGAATGAGGAGGTGTTCTTCAATTCTTGTACTTAGCCTTGATATAGTCGAAATGGCTCACGCTCTTTGTCTCTTCAGTCTAATACTTGCCAGTATCATTACCTGATTAAGTGAATGCATATCGAAGTACTACCAGTCTTCGAAAACAGCCACCTCGATCCTTGACCCAGAAGAGCCATTATCCTACTGTAATGCCCTATTGTATCTGACTACTTCATCCCTCGTTACTTGACATCAAGACTTCTGCATCCCAATCAGAAGCTTCACAATTCTCGAGTTACAGTCTCAGGCTTCTCGATGCTGTTGCCCCTCGTAGCGTCTGCGGTTTGGTAGTGGCCTTCCACACCATCGAAAGTATATAATGGCGTGAGTTTTGCCGACTTGTCAAATAGCACCCAACGCTTCCACCACCAAGGGAGGGCGACACGGAAGTTGTAGTTGATGAACTTCGTGGTGGGCACGCCGAATATGTAATCGAGCTCTTCGAGCGTTCGCTGCTTTCTGATCACTTTGTCAACATGCGTTCGTGAGTGTGAACAAGTAGCGACTTACGTCTCTGGTAGCCAAAGGAAGATCATGCAGAAAGCGATCATGTTCAGGCCGGCGTAGAAGCAGATGGCTCCTGTCGGTCCCATAGCAGACAGCATGAGTGGGAACGTAATCGAGAGCACGGCGGCCCAGAAAAGACAAGTGGCTACTGCCCAGCCCTGTTCATCGATCAGCATTGCCATTATGGAGGAATGATCTAGAAGCACTTACCATGCCAACTTCGCGGTGAGTAAGAGGGAAGCACTCTGCACTGTATGTAAAAGGTACAGGACCTTCTCCTGGCGAGTAAAACGCAGCGAAAATGTAGATGAACAGAGCGATGAGTCCAAGATGTGCTGGGCTACTCTTAGGAATGAGGAAGCATAGTCCAGTGGCGAGCAACGACCAGGCCATTTGTGGGAAGGTGAAAAGGAGCAGACTTCGACGACCAAAGGTATCGATGGTCCAAATGGCAGGCCAAGCGAAAACGAAATTGACGAGACCGAAGCCGAAAGAAGCAATAAGTGCTTCTCTTTCGGAGGCGTTCGCTTGCCTGAAGATGGTGCTAGAGTAGAATGCGATAATGTTTACTTTTGGTTGTCAGCGCTGTGTCCCTGCGAATAAATGGGTGACGGTACTTACTTCCACACATCTGCTGTGCGATCATGACAACGAAAGAAGCCAAAGTGGCGCGGCGGACTCGAGGAATCGTGAAGAGCTCCATACAGCGCTTGAAGTAGTTCGATTTGCCGATAATCTGTGCCTCGACTTGAAGCTGCGCATGGATGTAGTAGAGATCGCGAGCTGCTTGGACTGGGCTAAAGCGAAGGCGCAGCAGCGACTGCCAGGCCTTACGATAGCGGTTCTTCTTGATCAGCCATCTGGGTGACTAAAGATAGGTTAGCTGTCATTCAGTCCAACTTCGAACAGGACTTACCTCAGGACAGAAGTAGATGCCAATGGTTAGGGGCTGTTACGGTCAATTCACGTGTTCTGCGTCTCGCGTTTGCTGGTATACTCACAACAGCCGGGATGAAAGCCGATCCGATCTGGAGGCGCCATGCAATCACAGGTACTCGGTATACAGCCAGGTTGGCACAATAACCCAGGAAGATACCGAATGCTGTCCACATTTGCCTGAAGTTGTTGGCACGAGGGTTCTGTTTCCGAAGTTTACCTGAACTTACCAGCTCATAACCAGCGCACCACGAATTTGGGCAGGGGAATTCTCAGCAGCGAAGATAGGAACTGTCGATCCTTTCAGTCCCATACCAATGCCCCTGCTCACGGTCAGCTTGCGAAGAGAAGGATTTCAAGTCATTCTTACATCAGAATTCGAGTAATGAGAAGCTGCTCCCAGGTCTGAGTCAAGGCGCCACCGATGGGCGTAAGGACACAGAAGATGGCCGAGATGAAGATCGTGCCGCGACGTCCGAAGTAGTAATTGCAAGGGTCGCTAACCCAACAACCGATGAACGCACTTCCAATGTATGGTCCAGCATTGACAAGACCGACGAGCAGATTGTGAGTCCATCGATTGGGGCTTCCTTCTGTATCGCCCTCGCCGATGCCAAATTCGACAGGGAATGATAGGTTCGCTCCGTTGGATCCGGTCTGATCCCTAGTTGAAGTCAACAGAAGCCTCGCGTGTTACCTCTTCTGACACTTACCAGCCTTGCACAGCAGCTCCGATGGAGCAGACTATGATCGTGATATATAGTTGAAGGGGATGCTTCCACTTGTGCTCCTTCTCGAAACGAAGGTGCTGCTTTTCTTCCTCGACAAGCATCTCGATGCTTTCAAACCCATTGGGGCTTTGAGCGACCAAAGCACCCTTCTTGAGGTGTTCGACGATATCCTCGAGGTCGTGTTCGCGTGCAAAGTCCTCAACGTCGCGCATCAACATGTCATGCGGGACGCCGGTCAGAGGATTTGACACCCTAGAGACATTTTTAGGATAGCAACATCAACCGCAAAGCTATAAACGTACTTAGCGTCAAGGTTCTTATTCAAGTTGACACTGGCCACGGACGAACGACGCGCTTCATTGATGCCGTTGTGATGCGCGGCGTTAATGTTGCCTTCCGGCTTGTCGACGCTTGGGTCTGCCATACTTCAAGGCTTCGAATTTTAAGCTCACACAAGGCCCACAGAAAGATGAAGAAAACTGGGCGTACTACGAGAGCAAAACTGTGGGCGAAGTTGCCAAATAAATACTCGCAATGATGCCCTGTGCAGGGTACACCAGGAACCACTCTCACGCCCGATAGCCTGGTCTGATCTGTATATTGCAGCGCTAATCTCTCGAGCATCTTCTCCATAATTTCCCACGGCAACGCCGATTGCTAACCAGAAAAATAGTCTAGCGGGGTTGGCAGAGATGGTTGACGTGCTTGAGTTGCAGCTGGTAGAAAATCGGCGCAGAAATTCCCTCTTTGTACACACATAAGTAGCAGGCTTGGACGGCCAAGAAGATTCATCGTCTTGTCCTAAGGCTGTTTGTTGAAATGACAAGAGTTGGCCAAGGCATCACGGTCTGGACAAGACTGCTTCAAAAGTCACAGCTGACGGTCGTCACTTAGATCAAAGGCATTGAACGCGCAAGTAGTGCTTTGTTGTGCTTCTTCGGCATCCTGAGGCAAAGTGGAGGCCTGCAGACAGCATCAAGCATGAGCGGAGCGCGCGTGAGAAACAGTGATGCAGCATGAGAGGTCAAGGCTGAGCAGAGTTGGCCAAGGCAGGGCGTGCGGGGTGGAAGTCAGATCTCGGGCTATTTTGATTTTAGTGCGCCTTCCCCCATCATCACCCAAGCCTTCAACGGCCTGCTGAAGCCTCCAACCGGACTCACTGAATCGAGACTCCTGGACTTAGTGAACTAGTGACCGAAATGCTTTTGCACCTGTATCATAACACTGATCAAATGAGACAGGCGGAAAGTGCCTAAAGTGAAGAACGTGGTGACTTGATCAAGACTGCAAAAGCTTCACGAAGTTGACTCGACGCGTCAATCCAAAGATTTCAGCGTCAAAGACTGGGTAGAGAGCCGTAGCCGTGATAGCATAGCAAGTGCCATCCCCAGTCTCGATAGAACGACCGGCGTGCGACCGACTTTGATTTGCATCGGGATACTGTATTTGGTATCAGAGGTCTTAGCACTCCAACCGGCGGACGCCATGCGCATTACCACCAGATGCCAAGCGACTGGGAATGCAACTTCCGTTCAGAGGCGCGTTACAACGCGTCGCAACGCACTCCGAAAGCTTTTCACAGGATCCCTGCTCATTGCTCTGACGCCCCGTTCTATTCGCATGGAACCACGCCAGCTTTGCACTTCTACAAACCGAGTAATTTGTAACCTGTAGGAGTCTCGCTATAACAGCTGCAGAGACACATCTCTCTTTGTGCTTTTCATTGATAGCCTTGCAATCCGAGTGCAGAAAGAATCACCCTCTTCTAACGAATATAAACAGCTTCAGCTAACTCAGAAAGTCAATCGGCTTCAAGAACCAGGCACAAGAAAATATTGGAGTGTCTCGTCCCTAATGCAACATTACATGGGACAGAGTCTGCGAGTTGTACGACGACAGTTGCTGTTCCCTAGATCCACCACCTGCAGTGGGTGGCGAGGACCACTGCGTCAGCACTTCTAATGGGCGTGGCTTGCTACCATACGAGGATTTTGACATTTACGCCTTAGGCCACCTACCCTGACCGGTACCTGGCCTGTTGCATTTGGGTTGTACTCGGCAAGGTCGATCATATCATGTTCACCCAGATGCACGGCGCACGCTTGAAGGACTACTGTGGCTGTGCACCGATGTGCCCTCGATTCGTGGCCATGTCTGCATTCTTGAAAGGCAATTGTACCTCAGTCTCACAAAGAATGAAGGACTCCAGAATGTACGACCAAGCTACGTTCGCGCGCTTGATTTCCAGAAGAACACGAGGTTGGCAGACTCGCGCCGTTCTCTTAGCGGCGGAAGGATTTTGAGGCTGTGCAAAACTACATGATTACACAAGTGGCTTGATCCCCCTACAGGAAGGTGGCTCGTTTCAGGGTACGACAGGTTCGACCGGCGACTGGTTGATACCCTCAACTTGACAGTCGTATCACAAGCTCTGAGGTGTGTTCCTTACTGCTGAAACAACGCACCACCGTCTCCATTTATGTCCCGATGCATGCGCTAGCACCGAACTCTGCCCAACCACAATTCAGCCCTAACCACCATCTCGGGTCCCGCCATGCTACCGTTCTTGCATCTGCCACGTGTGTGCCTGCCAGTTTTGACATTTCCTTGCACTATCGCGTTGGAAACCACGTAACCAGTCAACGAGAAACGTGCCGCACGGCAGCAAACAGATTGGTCTGTCCAAAACCTGTCCTAGGCCTCCCTTCGATTACTTACGAGCAAGAAACCTGCTGCGCGCTCAATGTTGTTCAAGAGGGGAAGTTGATTCGGTTCAGGCATCATCCCGGGCAAGATCCGGATCAGCAATGTGATTCGTTTGTGGAGCACAATGAGAAACACGCTAGAAGACGGGAAATGAGGTTCTGCGGTTTGGACTTCCTCTTTGCCGTGATGATAACTTGGAATCGCTGCGGCACGGCCAGCGCGATCAAACAAGGCCATAGACACCGGTTGTGGCGGCGCCTCATGATGTTGTCTTTGTTTGATCAGGTTGAACAGCCAAGTATATCAGGCATCCTTGCGCCCTGATTGAAGTGCTGGATTATCTGCTGCACCGTACAGAGTAGCTCTGATGCGCGCTCGGATCAGAAGGATAAGATGAGGACCCCGCTAGGAGACCTGCGTAATCGTCGTCATATTGCCGCCAAGCTGGACTTGCTATCTCCCTGGAATTGTCGTCTTCATGATGTGAGTGGTGTGCTCGTGTTCACCCCGCTGCGCGAGCCGTGAGCTCCTGCTGGAGCTGCCTGATTATGTGGCTGAGTAGGGCAAACAGACTCGCTTCACAATCGTATCCAAAAGCAAGATTGACAGTGGTAGCGAGCGGACCGGTCCTGTGCGCAACGCTCGCGAGACGTTATATAAAGACCCTGGCCTAGATTGAGAGGTGCCGTGTTGTTTCGAAACTCTGACCTGCAAGCTGCCTCGTCGTCAGCTTAAACTCCGCCTCCCCCTTCTGAGTCACTCCTTATCTATATCCTTTACGTTCACTGCTGTTGATCGGCAGCTCTATCTCCGTATTCAATTCCACTAAGCCAGACTCTCGACTCCAGAAGCCAACACGAGCTGCTATCATGAAGGAATGCCCAACCTGCCGCGGTCTCGGCACAGTCAAATGCGATGAGTGCAACGGCACGGGCAAGAACTGCACAGGATGCAAACGAGACGGCACACTGAAGTGCCATGTCTGCGAGGGATCAGGCGCGATTCACTCAAACTGATGCATGATTCCGGATTCAGGCGAACATGCATGCTGCATCTGTAACATGCAAGCTGGGGGAATACGAGCGACTCGCACAGGGTTTACTAGGTATGTGGCTTGACAGCAGCACAGCCACCTAACGTCTTCCCTTGAGTTGAAGGATCAGTCTCGTGTCTGAAATATGAGCACTTGCATATCGTTGGGATGGCGTCGCGCCGAAATCTGCTCTCGTTAACAGCAAATCATGACAAAGTTCAACGCTGATACCTTTCAGTCTCATTTCATATCATCAAAAGCTACAGCCAGGCTTATCGGTGCGCAGGCGCACTACAGGCTAGGATGCACCGGCAGGATCGATGTTGTGCATACGATCCAATTTACTCTTTTGCGCAATACCCAATTTCCGCGATATTCGGGTATGGCTGGAGTTGGAGAAGGTTCCGGTGCGCGTTATTGGCTGACCTTGGCCTGGTTTTGGATTTGCGAGTTTGTCGGGGTTGAGGGTGGTGGCCGTAGGATTGCAGAGGGGATCTGCTGGCTTGGCTTGCAAGCTGTGGCGCGAGGCTCGAGGGGAATAATTTCTCAACATGCTCCCAATGTCAAACAAACTTCGGACACATGAAACAATAACAGAAGGTTTCTAGATCACTGTCCTAAGTACAGTGCTGCAATGAGAAGAGACGCTTCTGTGCGGGAGCTGAAAAAAACATGTTATCAATTCCCAACGCGTGACCTGGTCGGGGTTTCGCCTCCCTCAGTTCAACAGGCCTTCAAAATGAAATCAAGGCAAGAAGACCCATCGTTTAGCAAGCAAGATGCTAGAAGTAAGGATGAGCAGCCTTCGTTGTGGTTTGTGATAGCATGCCCTTCGGATCCACCCCAGACCTTCACACCAAACTCAACACCACGCACAACTACCACTGGAACCGCAAAAACAATGGCGCTTCCGGTACCGGGAATCGAACCCGGGTCTTTCCGGTTCTTCGACTGCGAACAGTTGAAAGCGGAATATCCTAGCCTCTGGACTATACCGGAGTTGGTATTGTTGATGAAAGAACGGCCACAAGATAAATTAATAACCTGGGCACAACTGAATGAACATTGAAATATTCAAAGGGACATCAATAGTCATCTGTTGTTCTACAAGGGGTGTTGAGGTTTGCCGGTAATGGCCGAGTTTTGTGGCCCTGACTGTGGATCTCCCCTCCCCGAACGTTCATCCACGCAAACTTAGGCCACCACCCAAGGGAGCATAGTTTGACAAGTAACATGGGTGCTAGTGCACACTTCACCAGAGTCAAGAAAACCACAGAACAATTAAGATAAGAGATAACAGTCAAATTTAGTAGTAAGGCTTCGAGCGTGACAGCAAATCAGCGAAAACTGCTGCGTGAAAGCGAGGCGTACAGCACGATCTCAGCGAATCCATCCGCCCACTGCATATGACCCATCGCCCGCGCCTGTCACTCATCCCAGCAGTATCCTTCGTCTATCTCTCATCACCTGTGCGATCCCGTTCTGCTGAACACCACACAGCAGCCATCGCGGACGTGCTCGCTCGGCCACACGAAGAAGACTCGTCCGGCCACACAAAGGAAATGCACTCGACCACATGAATAGGATGTGACCGGCGGAGCTATAATTCAGGAGAGATGAGGCCTCTATCAGCGTCAGAATTCGTAGGAATACCGGAGGTTTGTCAACTTACCGCAGAGCCATCGTCGTTAATTGAATGGAACTGGCTTAGTGATAAAGCCCCAACACCGCGACAAGGTGCAGCTCCGTTGTTATAAGACCATCCTATGCAAGCATGAGAGGCCAGTGACTTTTCAAGAGGCATCAAATCCCGTGTTCGACTCAGTGCAGCGGAATCGGTGGCGTGCTGGTTTGGAGAAGGCCACTGTCCAAGACGACAGGACTCAGTGGCACGCTGGGTTAGAGCAGGCCACTGTCCAAGAACAGCGATGGGATTGGAATCGATGGCGTGCTGGTTTAGAGCAGGCCACTGTCCAGACCGTGAGGAGAAGAGAGGAGGAGGAGGAGGAGGAGGAGGAGGACGGAGAATGCTCAAGGGCATACTCATTAGTCTAGCTCGCCTTCCTTCGCAACGCTCAGGTGCCACCAAGCAGCACTCCACTTCAACATCAGGTACACTCAACACGCAAAGCTACGCATACCAAGATGCCTACCTCGCAAACACGCATACCAGCCGGCCGCCCCTTCGATACTCTGAGCGGCCCAACACAGTCACGGATCAGGGCCAAACAACTAGGACGTCAAGATCGGCTCGAGCAAGAGTCTGAGATGACCTCAACCGAACGCAACCAATTGCGAAGCCAGAAGAGAAAAGATGCAGCCCAACGAGCTACACCGGTAGTGCAAGCAGATCGTCAGCTGCAGCAAAAGCCACAAACTCCATACGACACCGCGAAGTTTGACCTTGAGAGGTCCACACCAACGCGGGAGGAGACCCTATATCGCCTACACAATCTTCACCTTGGCCAAGGGCAATACGACATCGAAGAGGCTCGTATGAAAAAGGAGGACAAGGCCCACAAGCAGTGGATGTTTCCTCTTATCCAGAAGTAACACACCCAAGTTTAAACTGAAGCCTGTACACTAACGCTGCCATACAGACCAGATGAGCAAGATTCTTCGTATCTTCGGACGTGGAGCACCGTCCGCAGTCATCGTATAGCGTTGGGAGTTCTACGAGGCAACGAGACTGGCCAGATCTCAATTGTACAGGCAATCGCCCATCTTGTCAAATACCCATTACTGTCGCGCAAGATGCAAAGTGTCAAGCTCTGTAGGTGTTAGAGCAGCGGTGGGAAGGCAAGCACTTTGCCCATCTCGATATCCCCTAGCTAATCTCAAGACGAGTTGATTGTGGCGGAGGCGAGAAGATAGGACGTGTCAGCCCCTCTAGAATGCATTAACTAAAGATGTAGCCTTCATAACGTAACCACAATTGTCATGTAGTATGCCATCTCGTACTGAATACCTCCACAAAGACTGCGCATCAGTCTTTAAGATTATGGAATGAGTACGAATGTCAGAAGAATTCGAGGCAGCGCCAGCCTTTTGCCTAACAACAACGGCATCCTCCCTGTTGATGATAACCACAACCAGCCTGCCAGCGATGGCTTCTTGTCTGATAACCACCGCAACGAGTCTGCTGCTGGCGTCCTGCCTGCCAACGATAGCATTTTAATGCCGACCAACAACGACCCCATCAAGACTCCTCTGCCGCAACTACAGAAAAAATCGAAGCGCATGCAGCAGCGCAAGGCTCAAACAACAGAGTCAAATATTAAACAGCTAAGCCCAGCGGTACCACACACTGGAGGACAAGATGGGATAATCCGAGCTGAACGCGCTGCCATACGGAGAAAGCAGAATAGAAGAAGGCAGGATATCTCATCTGGTCAACCAGTGGCAGAGAAGAGACGAGGTAAACTTAACGCCAAGGACCTACTGGAGGACAAGATAAAATAACCCGAGCTGAGCGCACTGCTAGGCAGATGAAAGATTAACGCCAAGGATACTTGCTTAGTTGGTCAGATTGCATTCTAGTACCATGTACTTGTATCCAAATTATACTAGCTTCTGCCCTTAATCTTCCATACATGTCTCAATAAACCTATAGACTATTGCTGGCACGCTACCGTAGGTCTTAATGATGCAATGTTCGCGCAGTAAAAACACCGCGTCAAGATCTTCCAATTGGTACTGGTCAGCTTCGTCCCACGAAATATACGAATCTTCGCCTTCGATCAGAAATTGGGCGGCTCCAAGTCCATTGATATCTCTGCACTGCGCGTACGCCCTCCAAACATCTGCGAAAGTTGACTTGCTAGAACACTTGTACTTTCTTAATGAAAATTCTTGTAAGCTTGGTGTAGCTGTAGAGAGGTTGGCAAGTGCTCCGTTACTGTCGTGCAGATTGCAGAATGACAAGCTCTGTGGACACTCAAAGAGTGGTGGGAAGGTAGGCACTTTGCCCATCTCAATATCGTTTGTCTCCCAACTAATCTCAAGACTGGTTAACTGAGGCGGAGACGAGAAGATCCGCTTAAGTGGAAGTGAGTGAGTCTGCCTCCCTATTGACATATTAGTTTGAACAAAGATATATCAAAGTGTTACTTACATCCCTCGCTCACGAAAAGTGACAGGCACAGATGTTTCAGATGTCCCATGATATTAGACATGCTGCCCTGGGCCCAATGGTACACATCTCGCTCAGGAATGCCCACTTGCATGAAATATGGCGGAGGCTTAGTTGGTGTGCTGATACCGGCAAGCTGTGTACCAGTGTCTACTGCAGCTGACACGGCCATGTTGAGAATTGCAGACTGGAGATGTTTTGATGGCAGCCAGCCTGTACTCGAAATCTCAAAGTGGGCTTCTTCTAGGAATTCCACAAGAACTATAACAGGATGTAGTATTGCGCGTAGAATCTTACCCATATCAAGTCCTGCTTCTCCACTCCAGATGTATGACCAAACCAACTGTTGTGCTCGGATCGTCTCTTGGATCTCAGTTGAGGTTGATAAGGCGATGTTGCTGGTATCGTAGTCTTCATGGCAAGTGCTTAGCTAATGCTGTGCCTGGATTTTCAGCTGGTTGTAATATGGGCGCAACCTTTGCGTGGTGATGTAAAGGTGCATTCGGGCAACCTTGGCCCGGGCGGATGTAGTTGGTAGAGGGCTTTGATAAGATGCTGCAAGTGATCTCTGGTAATGATGACTCTAACGGATCTGAATAGACGTCTATTGATTTCGATGATGAGGTAATTCTGAACCGTATGCTGCGCACAGAAACGAAGAGCCATGGCAGTGTGCGTTTCTACTGAAGCTGCAAACACAGACGCGCATTTTGCTTGGGTAGCGAGGACAACCCAGGCTTCCTGTGCAAGTTCTGCCATTCGATTATCGTTGTCTTCGTCAGTGTACGTGATGCCGCAAGTTGAGTGTTGTTGGAGTGATGTAGCAGAAGGCATCGAGTCAGCTATTTAGTTCCAACTTCGTGGTGACCAAGGAAAACGTCAAGACTGTAGCACACACCCAACCATCGGCAGGTCACAATAGACAGATGTGACGACATATACAATAGAACATTCGTTTACTATCAACCTCTACGTGCTACTTTACCGCTTAAAAGTCAGTCTTAACGATCTTGCGGGGTCACTCTGGCATTGCACGCTCGCCTCCAGCATCATCGTCGCTAGATGCACGCCTCCTCCTTCGACAGGAGTTGCCGGGTTGCCCACTGAAATCGTAAGAGACCCCAGTCCAGTCTTCGCTCTCTACTGTTTCCCTTGAAATGCAATGGAACTTCACTGTCCCAGAGCCCCATTCTCAGAGGTTCCTGACAGCAACCTGCAGACTCCTATCATCGCGTATGCGATATGGCATCATAGACCCCTTGAACATGCACCAGAGAGAGTGGTCAGCAGGCACAAACCGAGATTGAAACTTTAGGTTGACGAGAACACAAACGAGCGCGTTGTACTTCAGCGCCTGGATAGGAATATCATCTGGAGTAATGATTTTTTCTGGGTTGTCTGTAACAAACAGCATAGGTATTGGTGCGCATGCTGTCTGGTCTGGGCGGTCGAGTTCAATGTACAAGTGCTGTATCTGCCACAGACCTTGGAATGCGAGTGGCGATCGACGTGTGGTGGTAGGGAATGCCCAAGCTGTGCGTTGAGCTAAGAGGTCTTGCGCTAAACACAATTTACAGAACGCACCCCTCGCGAAGTTTGCGGTTGATCCGGATAGCTACTCTGGCTATGCTGTCAATAGAGAGATGTTATATGCCATAGAATCCTCCAATTTATATTACAGTACAACAGGAGACAACCGACGTTATCTTAGTCAGACCAAAGAGTCACCTTCAGGTCTACTCGCTTCAATCAATGAACAGGAGCTAGCTTTGGCATTCCTGTGCTGCTTGCCGAGCACCCGCGAATACAACAACGAATCAACGTGTAGACAATACGCAGAACATAGCAAGCGTTCATGCACCTTACGAACAGCACCACATTCTCTCAAAGCAGGATGCATAGCTTGTATTCGATCTGGCACGAAACGTGTTGCGCTACGCACGGAGAAAGGTGAGATCAAGGTCTTACAATAGACCCTCTGCACATCAATACTAATAAAACTTCATAGGGCAGAAGAGGAAGAATACGAAACCCAAGCAACCTCAAAGTACAATCCCCAGTACTTCAATTCGACGCTCTGATCGATAAAGACCGACCTTTGAGACCAGACCTACCGTCAACGCCGAGAACGAGAATGTCGATACACACACACCTAAGGGCGGAAGGTGTTTTGCAAACAGTAATAACCTCAATTGTCATCTAGCATGCCGTATTCTACCGAATACCTCCACAAAGACTGCGCACCAGTCTTTAAGATTGAGGGAAAAGTACGGATGCCAGTAGAGTTCGAAGACACTGTAATTCGAAGCCACTGTATTGTTCGTATACAACGCAGAAACACATGATACAAACGCGCAAAATAGGGTATATTACTAACAACTCTCTACCGCCAACAACATTTCAACGACATCACCTCAAGACCCAAAGTTCATCTTGAGCGCAATCGTAGGCTCCCCGTCATCCTCCCTTCTGACCTCCTTCTTCGGGCCCTGCCCACTCTTCAGCACGCCCTGCAAGAAGTCTCTCTGCTCCGGCCCCAGTCCAGCAACCACGCCCTTGAAAGCCTCCTGATCTGCCTGCGCAAGCTCCAGCAGCCTCCCAGCCGTCTCTTGGGTCGTGCCCGCATCGTTCTTGACCCTAGCAAGCAACGCAGGGATGATGATCTTGGCTGCGAGTTGTCTCTGCTCGGGCTTTGGCAGGGTCGAGACGAAGGTGACAAGGGCCTGGGCGAGGAGTGTGCGGGACTCGTCGAGGCCCTCGACATCGGACGGATTCGCCAAGAAAGAAAGGATTTGAGGGAGGATAAAGGACGCGATGCTAGTCTCAACGGCACCCCTCTTGGGCAGCAGCAGGAGAGAGCGACAACATCCGACGGCGACCTTTGAGGTTGTGACGGTGCCGAGGCAGTCGAATAGGTTGTCGACGAACACTTTGATGAGCGGGTCGTTAGGTGCGAAGGCAGACGCTGCGGAGCTGACGAGGATGGTAGTGGCTAAGATGATGTTCTTCTCACAAGCTAGTGCGGCATCGAACTCGCGCTGTTGCGCATGCCTCATGATGGTGAGGAAGCGTGTCAAGGTTGCGCGCAGCTGCTTGCTGGTGTCGCTTGTAGCCTCAGCGTCACGAGTCAAGCTCGTCACGAAGCGCTTGAAGATGGGCAATGACTGTGGCACCACGGCTGCCTGGCAAGCTCCAGTACCGAAGATGGTGGCGAAGATGTGCAGTATACAAGCATGCAGATCGGCCTTGATAATGGCCGGGAATACCTGAGCGGCATCGACTAGCGCAGACAATGCAGTTGTGAGAAGCGCAACAGCTTCTTCGTTCAGCTCGTGACGAGCCTTGGAACTGCTGTCTTCCAGACCAGGAACCAGGCCAGACAGTACCAGGACCATGATTTTGGTCAGCTCGAATAATTGGTCAATGTCTTCCGATAGGTGGTCGTCGCCCGGTGCTCCTCGATCCCTCCGCGCAGACGGGTGGCCAAGACACAGGTTTCGAGCAATCTCCACAATGACCGTTTGCACTGTTAGGCCCTCAGTGAGTACCAGGCGATCCAGCATGTCCATCGTCTCAGAGAAGATGACTTCCTGGTAGATAGCTTGGCCAGAGACTGAAGGGCGCAAAATCTTCTTGAGAGCATGCAGAATCTCTAGAATCTGCTCCTTCGAGGCCTGCAGATCACCCGGGCGTCCGGCAAGAGCCTCAAATGCAAGACCAAAAAGGACGAAGAAAAACGCCACTGGTTCGTCTCGGTAGTTGATGTGGTCTGCTTTTGTTGGCGTTTGCGGTTCTGAGAACTCCGTCTTGCCGTCCAGGGCATCGAAAACAAACTCGCTATCTTCATCGATCAAGCTGGCAATGGCATCGACAAGATTGAGCCATGAGTCTTGATAGAACTTCAACAGAGTCTCGCGGTTCAGCGCAGCATAGATGGTGTCGAGACTGCCAGACATCGAAGCCGAGCCCATCGAAGACGAGATGTCCGGCTCGAATCTTAAGCGAGCGTACTCTCGTAACGATGCAAGCCACAATGGCGTGAGTCTTGCAATATGAGGTCTCAAGACATCGACCAGGTACGTCTGCTCGGTGCTTGCAATCTGGAGTTCAGCCCAGGCCGAGAAGACAGACATCTTCACCATGACTGCTGCGTTCGAGCTTAGCCCGCGCAAGTCACCGATGGCAGCAGCTTCAGTTTCACCTGTGCAGTGTTAATGACCATGTTCGAACATGGATAGCAGCGCGGCTTACTTGAGAAGTTTTCAAGCGCCGAGATGAGGAGCTTGAGAATACGACCCATGCGGTCAACGTCTGTAACAATACCTGTGGCGATGAACGTCGCGCACACATTAATAGCTTCCGCTGCAAGCTCAGGCGACGAGTCTGCTGCAAAGGCTGGAGTAAGTGCTGAACCGATCTGTGCCTGGTACTGCTCGAGCAGGGTAACTTCTGCGAAGTCAGGATCTGGGGTCTTGCCGAAAAGCTAATAAATGTGTCAGTAATTGAGTCCGCAGTATACAAGCTGACTGCATACCTTCAAGACTTGGTCGATGATCTTCAGACCGCGGATACGGAGCTGAACAACTCCCGCAGTCGATGCAGAGAAAGCGATGCGCACGACATCAGCGACTCTGTGCTGCAGGGCGAGCACGCACGGCGATTCTTCCCGGAAAGCAGCCTCCTTGCTCACCATCGCAACAAGTTCACTCAGAAGATCCATCCCGATAGTTCGTACTTGCCACTTGAGCAATTCTTGACTTGTTTGCCCGGCCTGGCCAACCTCGGCGCCTGGTGCGTTGGCAGCAGCAGCAAAGCCTGCAACCTCCTCATCCTGCAGGTCCGTTGCGCCGGCTTTTGGTTTGGTCTCGATCACCTCCAACGTCTCGACCTTTTTTGTCTTTGTGAGCACTGAGTGGCACCGTTGCACCCACGCCGCGGTGTCGGTGAGTCCGGTTTGATGAAGCCAGTTGCGTAAGATATTTCGCACAACCTCATGATCAGGTTGCCTGTCAAGCACATGCCACAATGCATCTTCCAGCCCAGGATCGCCGGCCCGAATGATCTCCTCAGTGTTGCGTCTCATCAAGTTGTGCAGGCCGTCAATCGCCATGTCGCGGATCTGCGTGGAGGGACTGTCCAACGATACTTGCAGATGTTTTACATAGTCCGTAAACCGCATCTGGCCGGGTGCATAGAGGGAAACATGTTCTTGGCAACGAAGCGCTTCGATGCGGACCAATTCATCTGGCTCTTTCTCAAACAGGCTGATAAGCGTCATGATCATGTCTCGTGCTTTGGCCATCTCCTGGAGGTCCGGTCCAAGAACGTTGATCGTACTATCAATGCATCGCGCGATGGTGGCCGGGGTGGGCAGGTCGATCTCGATATTTGACGTTGCCAGCGATGTAGCCTCCTCGTTGTGAGAGTCCGCCGCGTACAACTGCGCGAGCATACCGAGGGTCCCGGTGACATGACTGGAGAATGACAGACCCGCACTGTCTGCAACGCGGGAGAGACTGTCGATTGCCGAGAAGTGGACGACAGGGTGAGGATCGTTGCCTAAAGACATGAGTATCCCGAGGATATTCTTCAGGTGATAGCTGGCAGCCATGCCACCAAGTTGGGATAGGATGCAGCCTAGTGCGTACGCATAGCCTGATCGAGCAAATGGCTCACGGTTGGCAACAATCTGATCGACTAAGTAGTTGACCTCGTTGCCAGTCAGAGCGTTCCCTGAGCTGCTGCAGAGGCGGCCCAGAGCCTCGCCAGCGAGCCTACGCACAAATGGATCAGGCAGAATGACAAAGACCTGCCGTCGTTAGCGAGAGCTCCCTCAGATCTATAGGGTACTTACATGCAGAAGCTCCTGCATAACCTTCTCCACCGCAACCCCCTTTAGACTCCCAGAAGCGGAGCGCGTCTCTTTCACAGCTACCTTTAGCGCAGACAAGATACCGTAAGCGATGTTGACCATCATGGCAGTCTTTCTGTTGATGTCACGCTGAAGGCTGCCTGCTGATAAGAAAGAGGTCATCTGCTCCAAGATGCTCTCCTGAACTTTTGGTGTTTGCAGGGGCAAGCAGATGGCGAAAAGTTGCAGCGCCGAATTGACAACTTCCGTAGCTGGGGGATCTGGAAGCTCACTGGGGTCGCGAGAAGGATTGTAGAGTGAGATTGAGTCGTGTTCGCGAGCTCCGCATATCGGCGAGAGTAGCTGAGATGCATTAGCATAATCATTTTTCAAGTCGAAAGCTGATATGTACTTACTGTACGATCAATGATGGCTTCTGAACCATGTCTCACCAGCCAGTGATGCCCAGTGCTGTTGTCATGCTCCCCAGGTAGAGGCTTGATATCGAAGCCTCGCACAAGGCCTGTGACTCCAAAGCCATGATTATCAGCTACTTCCCAAATGCTCTCGAACGAGCCTGCAGCACTTGCAATGGCCGTACTGAAAGAGCTAGTGGTGTAGTTGTCCGGATCTGCGAAGTTTGCGACAGCGAAAGAGAGCAGGTTGGTTTGCAGCAACACCTCGTTGCTGCTCGCTGGCGTGAGGTCCACGAGCTTAGTGTAGCATTGCAGCACTCTCCTTCGGACCATCAGATCGAAGTCGTGCAGCTGCAGCGCGGGAGACAAACGTTGCGAGATGTCGTCAGTGGTCTTCTTGGCCGGTAGTGTGTTCAGGAACATAGTCGTGTTCTGGAGCATGGCAGCCAGTCGTTTCGTGACATCCAAGGTGAGGAGTCTGCTGTTGAACTCCAGGAATGTCGAAATTGAGCCCAAGGCACATTCGCGCACATGCGACAGGTAGCTGAGTTCGAACACGTTTCTCTGCACCATATTATCCTTGTTCAGAGGCTTCGGCAGCGCATTCTTCCATAGGAGGAGAAGCTGTGACAGATGAATCTTGACGAAATTTGGGCCAAGGGTCATCAGCCCACCGATTAGAACCCAGGCAACTTGGACCTGAGTAGCTGACACTCTTACATCTGAGTTGCCGGCCGACTTTAGCAATGTCGTCGCTTGCGAAAGAACTCGGGAGTTCACGTCCACGGATCCATGCAACGGCTGTGAAGTCGAAGTGCTCAACACTGCTGAAAGACCGTTTGCAAGACCAGTACACTTCCGAGGCGACTGACGTCCGGTTCCAAGCAGACCAAGCTCCCGATTGACGCTGTTCATGCAGATTGTAACTGATGGTAAAAGCTGAAGCGGACACGCAAGAACGAATGATCGTAGGCATGACGCTGCATGCACTTGCACGCTGTAGCTCGGATGCTGCAGGATCTGGATAAGTGCATCTCGAGACGGATCAGCAATGACATTTGAAGCAGAACCAAGGCTGTCGAAGAGGGCCGACAGAGTGCTGAGCGCTCCAATGAGAGTCTGTTTCGAAGGCTCAGGCCGCTCCTTCAGAGCTTGAGGGTAGTCCTTCAAGATCTCGTTGACGAGATATCTTGCGGCATTGAGCTGCCCAGACTCGCCGAGCATCTCGTGGGTGACGACCGTATCCAAAATGACCGCCACGTACTTTCGAGCGCTGAGGGTACGGTATCTGCTCTGTGTAATGACGTGGTTACTGAGGACATCATTGAACAGACTTCGTGCAATCTCGTTGTACTTTGACTCCACGATTTGTTCTCCAAGCCCACGCAGCACCTTCATGTAGCAAACAGCAATGCCAGCTCTTGCTCGATGGCTTGTTGAACCTCGGCAGTATTGTGTGGCAAGGAGCTTCAGAATGGCCGAGATGGTGAATGTAATCCTCGCGGCCGATTTCTTCGGCGCTGGCGACTCAGGACGTTCCATGGCATCATCATCACCACCATCGATCGTGGACATCCTCTTGTGCTTCTTCTTCGTAGCACCTGTGCCCACTCGTGTAATGCCTGGAATGGGGTCCTCGACTGTCGCAGTCTCTGAGTAGTTCTTCACTAGCGAAGCTGTCATGGCTGATGCCGCAGCATGTCGGAGCGTGGCAGAGCTGCTGTCGATGGTCTTCCACACGGCTGTCTGCAACTTGTCGAAATCGGTCGCATTGTCGAACAGAGTGGTGTATTTAACTAGTTGCTCGAGACAGAAGCACGCGCTTGACTGCACGAGAAGCGACTTGTCTCCAGAAGCAGCGTTTCGGGCCTGCTTCCACGCGTCTCTTGCGACGTTCTCCTCTGCTGAGGGAGCAATCCCTTTGAAGATTCGGCCCACTGTCTTGAAGATGGTTGCCCGAAGCCCAGTGTAATTTTGCGCAAACTTGATGAGACGCAAAAGAGACATTATGGCTACTGGCGCAAGGTTCTGAGCGCTGTCTCCTGCAGCCTCAAAAATGGAGCCTAAGCAATGCGCGGCCGCATGTTTTGCCTTGACATCCTTCTCGCTCTTGCCGGCGCCGTTGAGTATACTGTTGCACTCGTTGATGGATTCAAAAAGCAGCTTGCGGTCGCCTTTGGCAAATATGCCTGCGAATGCTCGTCCCAAGTTGTTTCGGATGACTCGCGTGGGCGCGGGGGAGGCCAGATTGATGACTTGGAACAGCTCTTTCTTGATGTAGATTTGATGCGCCGAGGCGCCATCAGCATCGAGAGAGTCTACATGGCGCGCGAGGTCGGACGTGAAAGTCAGGAGGTAGAGGTCTTGCTGTTCGGTTGGGAGCGCGTGGAGCTTCTTGACGTCGAGCTCGGGGTTTGAGGGGTCCTCCCTGGCAGGTCGCTCGCCATTTGTGGCCATTGGAAGTCTCGTAGGCTCGTGGCCTGGCTATACGTCGTTGATGTGTAGGTCTGAACAGCTCGCTCACATGGCGGGGTGAGCTTGCACGTCCGTTGTGGAGAGGTGGAGCTGCGGCCATGTTGCGGAGCTCGGGAGTCTCTCTTGGCGGGTGAGATGAGGCTCAACTTTTGTTCCAGACCACTTTGTCGCCCGGCATCGTAGATCAGGAGAATCCAATGGCAGCACCGTTCGCCCGCGCAGTTCGCGCATCGTTGACGCTTGAAGGTGCAGCACAATGCGCCTGTCGCCACGCTTCACGGCCACGGAAAGTACAGGTGCGGTGCTTGAGCAGCACTCCGACGTACCTCTCAGGGCACTCGTACGTGTTGTCGTTTCTAGCACAGCAACCCTCAGCTGACCACTGAGACAGAAAATGGGCGACTATCAAGCATGACAAAGCCAAGAATGACGCCGGCAAGAGCAAGCAGCGCTCTCTCATGACCCGCGACATCACCAACGCAGTAAAGCTTGGAGGACCCAACCCGGACATGAACGCACGTCTCCACCTTGCCATAGCAACCGCCAAGAAGAGCGCTGTCCCAAAAGCCTCGATCGAAGCTGCCATAGCACGAGGCCAAGGTCTCTCAGCCACCGGCGCAGCGCTCGAGAACTTGACCATGGAAGCCATCCTCCCGCCCTCCATTGCCACCATAATAGAGTGCCAGACGGATAACAAGCTGCGCGCGCTGGCAGAAATGCGATTGATTGTCAAGGAGGCTGGCGGCCAAGCTGGTCAAAAGGTTCTACACATGTTCGAGAAGAAAGGCCGGATAATACTCGCGAAGAAAGAAAATGTTGGCGTGGATGAAGTGCTGGAGCCTGCGCTGGATGCAGGCGTGATCGATGTAATCGAAGACGAGGAAGGTCGCGTAGTCTTGTTCACCGAGCCCACAGAGACGAACAAGATTGCGGAATCCCTGGCAAAAGAGCTGGAGATGGAGGTTGAGGAGAGCGAAATCATCTACGATCCCAACGAGGACTACAAGGTCCCACTGGATGACGAGGGTGCGGCAAAAGAATTGAGCGAACGTTTCTTGGACAAGTTGCAGGACGTCCAGGGAATACAGGGAATCTACATGAACTGGAGCAAGGGAGCCATCTCAGATGAGATCTGGGAGGAGCTTTCGAGTAAGGTCAACGTATGAAATGATTTCACGATGTGTCCATATAGATGTATAATACAACACTGTACAGTAATGTACACCCTTGGCGATGAAACGCCTCTTCCTGAACGCCTCCCATGCACTTGACTCTCCATCTCTCGTGATCTGACGCCTCTCCAACCACTACAGGATGTAGCAGGCTAACTTTTAGGCGCTATTTGCGCAGCTGTACCACCATCCTATTCGTCCTTGCTGACACTCATCGCAGCCATCCGCCTCTCCTCCTCTTCCCTGACCCTCTTGTTCTCCAAATTCCTCGCCTTCAACCTCTCCAGCTCCTTTGCGATCTCCTCCCTCTCGTACGGAATGCGATGTGTCTGCTCGGGCTTGGGCCAAAAGTCCGGGACCGAGAACCTGCCGTCGAGGTTTGTGCCGAAGTACCACATGGTTGTGATTGGGAAGAGAATGTACATGCCAAACTGCGGGTATTAGTGGTGGGTCGCTGTGAGGACTACGGTGAACACACTTTGGCGACTTCGAGATTGGGACCGCCCATTTTGGCGCAGGTTATGTAGGACTGGGAGTGTTGGTGTGGGATTGCGTTTGCGCGCTGTGCTGCACGGTGGAGTGATGAGGTCAAAGATAGCTACGGAGATTGTTCGCGCGAATATTGGAGATTGTGGACATTGATAAGATCGCGCTGTGCGAGCTCACGTCTTCACGTGCTCCTCTTCTCCTCACTTCACTTCCCCACATCAAGTCGACCATATACTTTCTATAACTCGCCCTCACTCACCAACTATACGTTTTGCGATTCGCAATGCACAACAGCACTCTACGTCCCCTGGCCGTAGGACTGTGTCGGCTATCGACCGTTAATCACTCCGCATTTCAATGAGCCTCGGCTCAATTCACTGATCTCACATCTGCGACTCTGTTTCCGAAGCAGCGCATAACACACACACGCCTGAGCCCTCAACCCTTCGAGGTCTCTCTACCATTACACCAAATCCGCACCACAAAAATCGTCACCATGTCCGAGCCAGGCATCCTCGTCGAATACAAGGGCAAAGTCGCCATCATCACGCTCAACGTGCCCAAGAAGCTCAACGCTCTCAATGGCGACCTGTACTATCAGCTGGCGCGCGCTATGCACGAAGTCGCCGCCCACGACGAAGTCTTTATCACCGTCCTGACAGGCAAGGGCCGATTCTTCTCTGCGTATGCCATCACCTCCCCCATCATTACACTCCCCGTGCCCTACTAACCCTCCTCCAGTGGCGCAGACGTAACCTTCGGCGCGGCCACGAAATCCTCAACCGACATCGACGACCGCCAGATGTGGCTGAAGAACTTTGTATCCAATAATCTTCACATAACCCATGCATTTTATTCCCATCCGAAAGTGCTTGTGACGGCGCTCAACGGACCCGCCGTCGGGCTCAGCGCTGCGCTCATCGCATTCTCAGACTTCATCTACGCCGCGCCACACTCCTACCTCCTCACGCCCTTCAGCTCGCTCGGCCTCGTCGCCGAAGGCAACGCCTCCTTCGCTTTCGTCAAGCGCCTCGGCATCAGCAAAGCCAACGAGGCCTTGATAATGTCGAAGCGCATCACCATCGAGGAGCTGGTGCAGACCGGCTTCGTGAACAAGGTGATTGACGTGGGAAGCAAGGACAGCACCAAGTTTCTAGAGGAGGTGCTGAAGGAGGTTGACGAGCGGTTGGGCGATCATTTGAATAGCGAGAGTTTGATTAAGATCAAGGCGCTGATTCGCAAGCCGGATATGGATGCGTTGGATCGGCAGGGGGTGGAGGAGGTGTTTGGCGGGCTGTCGAGGTTTCTCAAGGGCGTGCCGCAGGAGGAGTTCAGGAAGATGGCAAGCGGGGAGAAGAAGCATAAGCTGTAGGGACGAAACACGAATAATCACAACGCTCTTATCATGGTATCCTTTTCATATCTTCTCACTTCCTACCATCACCTTTTAACAACTACCCCAAACTCACCCCCTCCGTCGCCAACAACTCCCCGCCCAACGCCTCTCCCTGCCCCACCGTCTCCACCGCCATAACACCACTCATCCCCAGTCTCTGCGCCTCCGACCCGGACGACGACGGCGGCGGCGGTTTCCTATTCGCCTCCTCTTCCTCCTTCTTCTTGCCCTCCTTCAGCTCGTGCTTCCGGCTTGAATTGAGCTGTAGCAGGATGATGACCATGGTCGCCATGGTAGCAATGCCCATTGCGATGCGACGCGTGAGGACCCAGCGGAGGCCTTCTACTTCGGAGCGGGCGTCGGAGTTGAGTTTGATTGTGATTTGGTAGTTGAGTTCCTGGATCTGCGGGTGTGTTAGTGTTGTCTTCGCTTGGGCGCGAGTGCTGGATACTCGTTACGCTGCACATACCTTCGTCTCCATACTCCTCTGCTCCTGCCGAACCGCCATCTTCCTATCATCAAACAACCCCTTAAGTTCATCCTTAACACCCCCCGTCTCCTGTCCCAACTTCTGCCCCAAAATATCCACCTCATGCTGCAACTGATTGCGCTCCGTGCGCCACTTCTCCACCTCCCCGCGTCTCGCATGGCCAATCTCCGTCTTGAGCTCGGCACACGCGGCGCGGAAGAGATACGTTTCGTTCTCGACGTTGGATTTGGAGACCAGCCCTGCGCGCGCGAGGGACATGTTTTCCATCAGCAGGCCGCGGACGGCTTTCATGAGCGTTATGGATTGCGGGAGCGTGTAGGAGGCTTTGGAGAGGTGCTGGACGAGGCCGTAGGTGTCGAAGTGGTGCACGTATGGCGGTGTCTTGAGGTGGGGCGGTTTGTGCTCTTCGGAGCTGGGGCCGGGCATGTGGAGGACGCTGTCTAGGGGTTTGATGTCGTTTGGTTTTGGGGGCGTGGGAGGGTCCTGTTTCGGCGGGGTCTCCGTGGTGGTGGGGGAGGCTTGAGAGGGTGTCGAGGGAGGTGAGGTGGGGATATGTGTCTCGGGCTCTTCGTCATCTTCTTCGATGTCTTTTGCGGGATCGTGGGGGATCTTGGGCGGCGTCAGGTCATCTTTCTTCTCGAGCTGTTCGCGAAGGTGCGGCGCGGGTTCGTGTGCGGTGCCGTAGCGCTGGATGGGTGTCTCGAGGCTGCGCGGTGACGTCGTAGTGAAGGTGCGCTTGCAGCGTTGCGCGCGCGCGCGTGGGCGCATGTGTATCTGCGGCGCGGGCTGCGGCTTCCATAGCATGGGCCATAGGAAGGGGAGCCGGGGAGCGGCCATTCTGCGTGTATACGGAGAGAGTGGGAATGGGAGACTTGGGTTGGAGCTGTCATTGTGAAATGTATAGCTGCCAAGGCGGACAGGGATATGTTGACCGTAATCGGAGAACACATCACGACGGTTAGATACGGGAGCGCCGTAGGGCTGAAGGGTCCACTTCCACGTGCGTGCTGACTTGATACGTCATGCAGTACACAGGCAATGTTTACTACGATTGGGTCGAGACACACTTAATTACTGTACTGTACATTACAGACGCGGCCATCTATCCGCCTTTTGAGCTCGACGTCGAACAAGAGCAAAACTTTTTTCCCATTTGACCATGCCCTCCTGAACACCTTGCGATGCATACCAGCACCCGACTTTTGAAAAAGAAAACGACAAACTTTTGTGATAACAATAGGGGGGTATATGTAAATGCGAATGCGACTTTCCCGACTCCGGTGATAATGATGACGTTTGCGAGTTGGGTAGATGATATCACTGCTCGTGAGGATGCAAACACTGCTCGCGAGGATGCAATCACTGATCATGAGACGAGCTGCTAATCGAGCTCCGACTCGTGCCCTCAGTGATGAAAGTAGCAATGCTCGAGCGCTGGAACGGGCTCGCAATGCCATTCTGGTCTCGGCTCGGTGGGCTGGACAGGCCCTGACTAGCTCCGCCGGGCGACGCTGGGGTAGACGCAGGACGCTGGTCCGTGATGCTTCCTCCGTAGCGCTCTCGCAGGCGCTTGATCTCACGGAGACGATTGCGCCACGAGGAGATTTGCTCGCCGCCTTCGCGTTGGAACCAGACGTCTGAAAAGACGCACGCGTTGATGGCGATAAGGCGACAATAAGCGGCAATGTGTCTGCCGCCAAGGATCTTGGTTTCGGCGGCGGGAGAGACGTCGGGGAAGCCGGGCTTGGTGACGACTTGGACCTTGTAGTAGCGGTCTTTGCCTTCGGGGTCGGAGTCGATGCGGCGGTCTACGAAACTTGCTCGCGACTCTGGTGAGATGACAATGTGCACATAGTTGAAGGCGCCGGGGAACGTGTCGAAGTTATACGGCAGGCCTGAATCGTTGAAGATGATGTTGACAAAGTCGTTGCCAATGTGGCGCTTCTTGTTGGGGTATGTCATGTCGTCGTTGGGATCCGTCGGCATCATAGTGGTAATGTGGTAGACCAGCTCCAAGCACCTATCACGCCATAGGTAGGTGAACTCTCCATCAGCATCGCCACGAGTGTCGAGGCCTCCCGCATTGAACTTAGCATCCTTAAGACGACTCAGCGTGCCCAGGCCCGTGACAAAGGACGTGTAAGCAGGCGAGCCGATGTCGTTCATGAAGATGTCACGTTCGTTGGTTTGACCTTCGCCGATGTATATGACTCCTACTTTGTGGCTGTCGACGGTCGCGGTTCTGTCAAACGAAGCAATGGCGCGTCTCGTCATGTCGTCATCTGGAAGCGCAACGGTCGTATTGGTGATGTCCAAAGGTGCGTAGAAGGTTTGGAAGATGTCCTCCGGCAGTATCCCAATGTAAGAAGAAGAGTAAAAGGCATCAGCTGCAAGCCCAACGGTGATTGGAATTTGGTGGCGTGGAGGCTGCACAAGCGACGGTCGTAAGGTCAAAAAGCGGGTACCGCACTACATGAAGTCAGTATGCAAGAACGGCAGTACGTGAGTGTATACGTACGGGTCGGCGGGACGTGATCTGAGACACGCCCGTTCTTGCCGCTGTCTCGATAGTCAAGAGACCATTATTGACAACCCAGGTCTTCTTCCAGACCTCACCATCACCAGGTTTCGAGAAATTCTCGTTGCGGACGGTGTGATCGCGATCGCTATATGCCACCATGTTCATGATGTCGACAATGACCTGACCTTGCTCTTCCATGCTCTGTCTGCCCGCGCTATCCACAGTCAGGAGGTTCTTCGTGATCCATGGGATCTGCTTGGGACGGTCCTCCATCCTGAGAGCCATGAACCAGAAAGTGATGACATGATATGCGAGAGAATAGAGGTAATGAGGCAGGTCTTCCTCAACCAAATGGGCTCTTCTAGAGACGCCATCCGAGGTGGTGTTGTTGTCTCTGCCGGGCCCGCTGTGGCGTAGGGAATTGTGCCCTCGCTGGGACAGGTTTGGCATGGCGGCTCGGCTGCGCTGATCTCTTATATGCTGCAAGTAGCGAAAGCACACTCCAAACACCGTCTTGAAATCTTCTTCTCGAAAGTTCTTGTAAAGCTCCGGCACACGTGCCAAGCTCGTCAGGAATTCGAGAATATGGATCGCCGTAGCTGGTTTCGTCACGATCTGTGACATCTTTTGAACGATCGTGTCGAGAGAACTAGTGACAGATAGAGGGACCTCGAAGCAGCAGACAGACAAAGCGTGAATGCACCACTTCGAAGTCCTATCCCACTGTACGATTCCCTGCAAGAACGCCTTGACGATGTCATCCTCTTCACCCTTCTGAAAATACTCATGATAACTGATCATTACCGTGAGAATGTGGAACAGACACACGGCGACATCTGCTTTCTTGAGAAGGGTATGCGGTGGAGGCTCGTGGAAGCTGGAATTGCGCACCTGCTCGCAGAGCACGTTCCTAAGCATTTGGAGCTGCACCACGCAGCTTCGTACCAGGGCCTGGTTCGACAATTGCGGTCCCAGGTGAACGAGGACGTAGCTATAGATCTCCCAGTCCTGTTGTTTCTGCAAAAGAGATATGCAAAGCTCGAGCCATAGAGTAATCTCCATATCGTGGATGTTGTCACTGAGAGGGTAATTGCTCGCATCGATGTGTGAGAACACGACACGACTGGGTTCGGCAGGAGGATCCTCTGGCAACCCCTTTGGTCCAGGGTACATCCATAGCGGTGCGATGGGACGTGAGACACGACCAGCTGCAGCAGTTGCTCGACCGGTTTGCCGATTGAGAGACGCGTGTGGACTAGATCCTGAAACTTTGCGTGAGACTGCGTCTTCAGAGCGGGCACGATCGTTCGAAAGAGAGCTTTCCGACCTCTCCACCACAACAGCTGTCTCTTCGGTGCGGCACAACTCGGCTGCAATTCGCTCGCCTTCTGAGGAGGCGTTGACGGTGAGAGCATGACGAGCGTCGGCGCGCAATCTAAAGAGTAGTCTAAGAGCGGTCAAGCGTGACTCGTTGTCGTACTTGTCGTTGCCCGCGAGTCCTCGTATGGCGTTGTACAGCATGCGTGTCTTTTGCGCCGCATGAGTGAAGCTGCGAAGGAATAGTCGTACAAAAGCAACGGCTATAATGTCACAGTGTGAGCCACTTTGAGCGTCATTCCTCGGAACAAACGTGTGCGTTGACCAAGAGTGGGACGAGGTAGTTGATGAGGTTCGCGGCTGGTCCAGTTTCTTCTGCAGCAGATCCAAGATTTGCGAGAACCGGTCTAGCTGCGCTTTGGCGGCGAGATGGACGGCAAAGTCTACAAGTGCCTCCAAGATGTCGTTGTTATTTTCATCTTCGATTCTGTCGAGTAATATTGCCGCACTCTCAGCGGCTACGTGGTCTGCACAGAGCAGCTCGACAGCCTCATGGGTATCTCTCAGGCTCTTGATGGCAAGCAATCGGAGAGCATTTGGGCGAGTGGGATCGTGCAGTGTCTTGGCTGCGACTTTACGCGACACTTCTAGCCATTCGCTATGGGATGGATTCAAGTATCGCTCTTCGGCGAAGTACTGGATCATCTTCTCGGCGATGGGATCACTCAGACGGTTAGCGCAGTGCAGGAACAACTCCATGATCCCCTCTTTTTGGATGTGGTCCATTACGTTGCTGATATGGTCCAGCTTGACTAGTACTTGGAAGATGTTGTCTTCTTCTGAGCGGCGAATAGCTTCAGTGACGGTCGACCGTAAGCTAGGAACGACAGCGTGTGGATCAACGTCCTCATGGCCTCCTGGCGAGGTGACTACGTCTGCACGTACGGGTCAGCATTGAACGAGTGCGAGGATAATAGCGTACTGACCAGTTTTCGCAGCACCATTTTGCAAAGTAGCCTTGGTCGAAGCGTGGGTGTCCTTATCACTGGTACCTGACTCGACTTCACTACCTGCCATCTCAGCTCGAAGACGGTCGTCATCTCGCTCGGCGCATATGCGAACAATCTCGAGCATGTCGCTCAAGTCTGCTTCAGCAAGAAGTGCATCACGCATGGACTCTTGTGAGAGTATGGAATCGAGAAGATCGATGACAAACTTTTCTTGTGTCCCATGCGGCTCCTTGATTGAGGATTTGAGTGCGGGAAAGATGAGAGACATGGGCACCTTGGGCAAGTCACTCTGACCATCCTCGATGACCAACTTCTGCAGGACCTGCATCGTGCCCCTGTACAGGCTACTCTGGCGATTCTTAATCGACGGACCGTCCTGGAGAGTGTGCAAGAGAGACATGATAGCAGCTTGGCCAATGTGGGATCTGAATAAATTGCTCAAAGTATTCCACGTCTGCTGCTCAAGGCTGGCAATCTGGCGGTGAATTGCGCATAGCACCTCGAGACTAGTCTTGAGGACTTGCATGGGCACGTGCACATAGGTGATGATTGTGTCGAAGAGCTTTATGCAGTTCTCCATGTCGCTTTGCTGGGTGGTGCTCTGACAGATGTGCATCACGCGTTCGAGGATTTGCTCGAGGTCGTTGTCGGTGAGGATGCGGGCGTTGAACTTGCAGACATCGGTGGCATACTGGAAGATGCGGCCTAAGTTTTCAGTCTCCTGCAGCGGCTTGTCGTCGTTGCGTTTGCCGTTGGCCTTGCGAGTCGAGTTGGAAGCATCGCGGCTAGCCTTGAAGCAGATATCTAGCGCATTCAATATGAAGGGCACGATAGCGGACTCGCAGGCAGCAATGTTCTTGCCACCGGTGGTGAGGGTGGAGATGATGTCGAGGCGCCACTGGAAGCAGCGTGTGGTGCGGCGGTAGGCGGCGGCGTCAAAGATGATGGTGCGCTCGACGGGCGTCAGCTTGGGGTCCAAGGATATGCTCCTCAGAAGCTTGTACCCTGCTTCGGCAACTTGATCCGGCTGCTCGAGCGCAACCAGGTCGCTGGCGACGGACCACAGGCCGAGGAGGTTCTGCAAGGGGTACTCGGCTAGGATACTACATATCTTGTCGACGGCATCTGCTCTTTCCAGGAACGGGCGACTCTTGTCCAGCTGCTCAATCAACCCAGCCAGCTCTGGAGGACCGCCAGTCACATCGGGCCGTATGGTTTCGCTGGCGACATGGGTGATGCGGTGCAGGCTATCGTCGGCTGAAGCCACGCTGGCCATGGAGGCTGGCGGGAGGGAGCCAACAGACAGGGCGCGCACAGGATTGACTGGCGGGGGCGGAGGGAGCGGGTCGGCGCGCGGTTTGGTGCCGGTCAGCCTGCGAAAGGCGTTGAGGATGTCGTAGGACGAGGCACGACGGTCGGGCGTGCGCGGGCCATCGTGCGTAGGCGGAGGCATTCGGGGCCACGGCGGTCGTCAGCCTGGACAGGGCGGCGAGGTGAAGGTGAAGATGAAGGCGAAGGCAGACACAGCTAGCTGCTGCTGCTGCAGCAGAGACGGCGGGGAGAGGACTTTGCAGTGTCGCAGCAGTGGCGCAGGCGCTTGGTGTCGGTCATCGAATCGGTGCGCGGCGGCGGCGAGGAAATGCGCACCAAGAGTGTGCGATGCAGCGAGTGGGAGGCAGGCAGTGAGGGCAAGCGCAGGGCAGAGCCTGGCGAGAGATATGGTGTGGGTGTGGTAGGAGGCACTGCGATCAGATAGGTAGGGAAGATGGATAGATGATAGAAGGGCCTGCTGAAAATCCGTCGTACTACCTAAACCAAGTACTATAAGCTGTCTCGCCTCTTAAGCCTAAGCCTAAGCCCAAGCCTAAGCTTCCAGAACGAGACCAGAGCACCAAAAGAGAAAGCTAGCTGCGGGGTCTAGCGGGTCCTAGCAGCCAGAAGCTTTGCCCTTTAGCCCACTTCCGTGCCCGCCGCCGCAGCAACGCGCGCCAAAACATTATTTGCTGCTACTCTCACACGCACGTCTCTCTCTCTCTCTGTCCCTCTTGTCCTGCCACCGCAGCAGCCCAGCCCAGCGCCCTCATCCTCTTCCTTCCTCCTCTTGCTGCTGTCTTGACGTCACCATGGCTGCAGACATTGCTACACTCTCTAAGCTGCTCGAGGCCAGCTTGGACCCCCGCCAGAACAAGCAGGGTGCGTCTCCGCTCCGTCGCCGTCCCCTCCACTCTCGCCGTGTTTGCAACCCATCGACACTCGCAATGCATGCTGACTCCCTCCAGCCGAGCAGGCCATCACCCAGGAGCAGACCAAGCCTGGCTTCTCCCTCTCCCTACTCCACATCGTCGCCACCGACTCGTTCCCCACCACAATACGGCTGGCCAGCGCCCTCTACTTCAAAAACTTCATCCGCCGCAATTGGGTCGACGAGGATGGCAACTACAAGCTGCCCCAGGACGAGGTTGTCGCCATCAAGCGCGAGTTGATTGGCCTCATGGTCTCGGTCCCTCCCAGCTTGCAGGCACAGCTTGGTGAGGCCATTAGCGCCATCGCCGACAGTGACTTCTGGGAGCGCTGGGACACGCTCGTCGACGACCTCATTTCTCGCCTCACTCCAGACAACTCGACTGTCAATAACGGTGTTCTGCGTGTCGCACACTCCATCTTCAAGCGATGGCGTCCCCTGTTCCGCTCAGATGACCTCTTCACCGAGATCAACCACGTCCTGTCCAAGTTCAGCACCCCCTTCCTCACCCTACTGCAGAACACCGACAACCTCATCACACAGTCCCAGGGCAACCCAGAAGCCCTCAAGGCTGCCTTCACCACCCTCGACCTGATCATGAAGCTCTTCTACGACCTTTCCTGCCAGGACCTGCCCCCAGTTTTCGAAGACAACATCGCCGCCATCTCCTCGGTCCTCCACAAGTACCTGACCTACGACAACCCCGCACTGCACACCGACGACGACGACGACTCAGGGCCGCAGGAGTATGTCAGGGCTGGCATCTTCGAGGCTCTGATGCTGTACATTCAGAAGTACGAGGATGCATTTGGCGCCCAGCTCGGTCCCTTCATCGAGACCTCGTGGTCCTTCCTCATGACAGTCGGTCTCGAGACAAAGTACGATATTCTTGTCAGCAAGGCCCTCCAGTTCCTCACCTCGGTTGCCTCGACACAGCACGCCGAGAACTTCAACAATCAGTCGGTCCTTGTCCAGGTCATCGAGAAGGTCATTCTGCCCAACCTCACACTGCGTGAGTCAGACATCGAGCTCTTCGAGGACGAGCCCATCGAATTCATCAGGAGAGATCTCGAGGGCTCGGACAACGACACCCGCCGAAGAGCTGCTACCAACTTCCTGCGCCAGCTCATGTCCAAGTTTGAGGGCCTGGTCACCAGCACTTCGCAGACGTACGTCGACGCCTACCTCCAGAACTACGCCCAGGACCCTGCAAACAACTGGAAGTCCAAGGACACAGCCGTATACCTCTTCACTGCTATCGCTGCCAAGGGAACAGCCACCGCTGCCCAGGGTATCCTCAGCGTTAATGAGAACGTCAATGTTTTGGACTTTTTCCAGAAGCACATCGCCTCAGACCTGCAAGCCGCTGCTGGAGAAGCAATCTTGAAGGTCGACGCCATCAAGTATCTCTACGTCTTCCGCAGTCAACTCTCACCCGATCTGTGGCGCGCTGCGTTCCCTCTTCTTGTCAACAACCTCGGAAACGACAACTACGTCATTCACACATACGCCGCCATCGCTGTCGAGCGTGTCTTGTTCATGACCGACGACAACCGTCAGCCCATCATCCCGAAGGGCGATGTCGTCAGCTCATCCAGGGATCTTCTCACACATCTGTTCAAGCTCATCACTAAGAACTCTGCCCCGGAAAAGATCCAGGAGAACGAGTTCCTGATGAAGTGCGTCATGCGTGTGCTCATCTTCATCCGAGACGGCGTCCTGCCCATCTGTGAGCAGATCTTGATGAACTTCATCGCGATTATCAAGGTCATCAGGCACAACCCCAGCAACCCTCGTTTCCAGTACTATCTCTTCGAGGGTCTCGGTGCTCTCATTCGCTTCGCTGCGCCAAGCCACCCTGAGGCGTTCGAGACAAAGCTCTACGAGCCGTTCGCTGCTTGCCTGTCGGAAGGCATTGAAGAATTCTCACCCTACATCTTCCAGTTGTTCTCAGCACTGCTGGAAGCCAACCCATCAGGCCAGCTGACCGACTACTACCGAAGCCTGTTCTCGATCATCATCCAGGGCGCTGTCTGGGACCAGCGTGGTAACGTGCCAGCACTTGCTCGTCTGCTCAGTGCCATGATCACTCGTGATGCACAGCGCATTGTTGCTGACAAGCAACTGGAGCCCATTCTGGGTATCTTCCAGAAGCTAGTGTCTACCAAGGCGCACGAGTCACACGCCTTTGAGCTTATCGAAGCTCTTGTCACATTTGTGCCTGTCGAGGCGCTGCAGCCGTACTTTGTCACCATCCTCCAGCTGATGCTGCAGAGGCTGTCAAACATGAAGACAGAAAACTTTCAGCAGCGCTTCATTGCCTTCTACCACCTTGTTTCTGCGCGACAGGACAAGGGCCTAGGTGCGGACTTTTACATCAGTGTCACCGACCAGGTTCAGCATGAGTACGTCAGATCCTAAGCGTGAACGAATAATTTACTGACTGTCTTTAGTGTCTTCAAGCCCATCTACCTCACAGTCATCCTGCCTGACACCCAGAAGCTCGCCAGGCCCACAGACCGCAAGACCGCTGTGGTGTCGTTCACTAAGACTCTCGGCGAGTCGCAGGCGTTTGTCGACCGCTACCCCAAGGGCTGGGGCCTGACCACACAGCGACTGCTCGAGCTCCTCGTCAACCCACCCGTTCCATCGTCAGCCGACGACATCATTCCCGATGCCGATGTAGACGAGGTCGGTTTTGGTGTTGGCTTCACCCAGCTCAACACGTGCAAGAAGGCACCCCGCGACCCCTTCCCCGAGATCACCGACGTAAAGGCGTGGGTTGGCCAGTACCTCAAGGACGCCAACACCCGGCACAACGGCAGGATCGTGAAGTTGGTGCAGGAGAGGCTCCAACCCGAGTTGCAGCAGGCGTTGTCTCTCTACCTCAACTAAGCCGGCGCTGAGGATTTTTGGATTCGAAGAGTGGATACAAGATTTACAATGACATGATACCAGGACTTGGTGGAGGAGTTTTGCTAGACGGCATAGCGATCGCATTGAAATGTTAAATACGCAGACACATTCTCTGCGCTGCACTAGCCACCTCTCACACCCTACGCATCCTGCACCTCATAACTCACCTTCGTAACCCCCTTCTGCCTCTTAATATTCCTAATCACTATCTTCCCACACTCCCCTGTCCGCTTGACATGCGTCCCTCCACACGGATAACTCCCCACATCGCCCACACTCACGACCCTCACCCCCTCCTCGCTCTGCTTAAAGCTTTCAAGCACACCCGTACATTCCGATCTTGCCTTCTCTTCGGTCCAGAACTCTATCCCAACGTCTAGATCGCGAGCCACGAGCTCGTCGGTCTTGGCTTGCAGAGCGGCCTTGAGGGTTGAAGGGATGAGACCCACGAACTCGACGAATGAAGCACCGGGGTAATGCGACGCTTTCCCGTCTACAATCCCTTTATCCAGAACGCCCTCGCTTTTCAACAGCGCGGCTGCGAGCCCGATTACATGCCCCGCTGTATGCAGCCGCGAGTGTAGCACCCGCTTGGGGACGTCGATCTCCTGTTTCCCGTCTTGCCCTGTGGCGCTGGGTGGTTGAACGGAAGAAGGGGAGAAAAGTCCCATATGCAATATCCCCCCCTCCAGGGCGCGAACTTGATGCACGTCGAATTTCCAATCCGGGGCCGTGATGGTTCCTGTGTCGCTTGGTTGGCCGCCGCCCTGGGCGTGGAAGATTGTCGAGGGGGTCGTTAGGATGTATGGCTCTGTTTCTTCTGAGGCTGCTTCTGGAGGCGGCTTGAAGAGGGATTTTGCGGAGTCTGGGAGCGAGGAGAGCGGTTGGATGGTGCTGATGGGGGAGGTGTGGGTGTAGAGGTGGCCGTCTTTTTGGTAGAGGGGGTCTGTCTTTGTGATTTGGAGGGTGGGTTCGGCCATTTTGCTGTTGAATCTTCTTCTGATCTTGGGACGAAAGTTGGGGGCGCTTTTGATGCCGCGGTAGTGGAGTGTTGAAGTTGAAAGTGAGAGGCGGTGCATGCAAATGTCCTTTTCTCCCAGCTCTTATATATCTGTTTGAAACGAATCAATTGAGTCAGATCTCGATAGCAAAATCTGTCCTTGATGTTTTATGAGGAGGTGAGTCCACCGAACGCGCCCTTGATGTTGAAGTTGACATGCGCGATGCCTGATCGGGAAGGTGCGCAGTCCGTCATCGATGTCTTTAGAGATTCTAGGATGTTCTTTCAAAGTCTCACTCTCGCAGTCACAAATTGACAGCTTAATTTCTGCTACCTGAGGCTACCGACATCAAGTGCTGTTCGACATTGAAAGCAGTGCCAAGATAGCTTGACTGGCAGAACGTTCACCTGGACAACACACGCAAGTACTTCAGGACATTGGGTGAGAATATTATTGTACGTATGTTCAACATATGATGCATGGTGCATCCAACGCCAGATAAATGCAATCCAAGTACAACACATGCTGAGTCCGGCCGTCAGCCGGTCCAGACACTGCAGCTGCAAATTCAATGTACTTCCCCTCAGCAACAGCCTCCTCCCCAGCCCTGCTGCTTCCCCTTCTTCGCAGCATCGTTCATTCCAAGCGTGATACCGGCTCGGTTACCACCACCCGCTCCTGGGCCCTTGACGCCACTTCTCCTATCATTGAGATCGTATTTGCCCGCCTCGATGTTCTGATATATCCTCTCTGCAACTTCTAAAAACGCCCGCTCGACACCTTCGCCGCTCTTCGCTGACGTCTCCACGTACTGCATGACGCCATTGGCCTTGCACCATTCTTCCGCCTCCTCTTTGGTGACTTGTCGTTTGTTGCTTGCTTCAGCTTCAGATACCGTTGAAGACGCAGCTAAATCACTTTTATTTCCAACCAGGACCACCACAATACCCTCTTCGGCGATTTGTCGCAGATCGTGGAGCCAGCTTGTTGCACTGAGGAAGGTTTGTTTGCGCGAGATGTCGAATACGAGAAGCGCGCCTGACGCTCCCCGGAAGTAGCTCCTTGTTATACTTTTGTAAGTTTCTTGTCCAGCTGTGTCCCAAAGCGAGAGTTTCATGTGCTTCTGCGGTGGATCCTTCTTCGACGGCGAGGGTGGAGCGTCGGCTTTTGAGGGGTTGTTGATGCTCAGGGAATACGAGGCAGGCGGCCCTACTGGGACTATGCGCGATCCAAATTCGACTCCAATGGTGACATCGTGGTGGGGTGAGAAGCGGCCTTCGCAGAGTCGCACTGTGAGCTGTTGGTTGTCAGTACCACACGATAAGGCGGAAATGGAGGCTGCGCACACTCGACTTGCCGCAACCTGAGTCGCCCAGCGACACAATCTTTGCGATGTAGTCCCACGGCTGCGCCATTTGCGGCGGTTGTTTCCGTAGGTTGGGGTGTGGAGGTGTGGAGATAAGTTCGGCGCAAGCTGTTGGTGCTGTGCTGAGCAATCGACGATGCCTTGGGGGCTATCAACCAGGCCGGCGGTTTGTTTCAGGCGAGGAAGACAGGATGATATATTCGAGAGCTTTTGAGACTTTGTGGTATGTGCTGTGGGGGTATGGGAGACGAGAGTCGAGATGGTGTTGATTGCAGGGTCAAGAGAGGCGATGCGGTCATTGCGATCCCTGCCGCGCCTGCTCCACCGAGGAAGTCACGTCTTGTGACAGCAGTCTGGCGCAAGCACTGCAGTTGAAGTACAACGGAAACAGCATATTTGCAAGTGATGTAACAACTATTCTGCTAGTATGAGAATACATCTGCCATGAAGATAGCTGGTCCAGTGCCTTGAACTATGTGCGATCGGTATGGTGTACCGCTTTGATCTGGTCTTGAGGCTGAGACTTTAATCCAATCAAGACAGACCTTGAACAAGCACAAAATTGGCAGCTGCCGTCCCAAAAGCGCTGCTTTGACTTGTCTCGTGACGAGTACTGACAGGAAGCGTGACGTTGAAGATAACTGGTGATGCATAATCGATAGCTTAGCGTGATTCGGCGCCGGTGAATGCGCAGGTGCTCAGCTACCCGTGGATTGCGCGGTACCTCTCGTTCAAACTCGATGTCGTGCTTCTTTGCTTACTATCCTTACACCTAGAAGATTGTTGTTCTTGATATAACCCTGCGCAGCTACATACGCCACACCGTGCAAACAGCCGCATGTCTCTCAGCTGCGTCACTCGCCTGCTGCCTCACCGTCGATCTACCGCCCTCCCGCCTCACCGACCGCTTGCCGGTAGCCCTGAGTCAACCACGACCTCAAGGCTACATCCACGATAAAGGCCCCTAGGCAGGCTGGGAGAAGCTGCGCAGGCTGCGGAATACCACTTCAAGATATCTAGCCCGTCATGTTTTCAGAATGTAAGCCACCCGCCGCCTTATCAGGTACATGTGACAGCTACAACGCCTCTGTCTTGAACGTGCCTTGGAGCTCGTGTGACTGACATGTGCACTACGCAGATGCCTCCAAGTTTCTTTCCCAGTCTCAGTCACGGCTGTCACTTGGGCAGCCCGAGTCGAACTTCGCTCGCAACCCGTCAGACCGCCAGCGGCCCTCGTCGCGCGCAGCTCAGGCATACCTCCAGCGCCGCAACATGCCGAACCCCTACAACTCTCAAGCCCTGTCGCGCTTCGCTTTTGCATCGCGCACCTCGAATGCACCTGCGCCACTGTTCTACTCGGCTACGGACGACTTCCGCGAAGAAGACGACCATGTCGAGCACGACCGCGAGATGGCTGACCACTATGCCCTCCAACGATCACGGCGCCAGTTCGGCGCCAGCAACCTCTCCGAATCTTCTGAGGTCGAGGACGACGGGGTACACAGATCAGACCACACGATAGAGGCGGATCGAGACGAGAATGATGCACCAGATTATGGTCTGGGCAGAGGGATAAAGAGTTCTTGGAAGGGCGATAAGCCAGCTCGAGGGCGCTCGACTACAGTGACAGGACTTGATGATGAAGAGCGAGATTCGAGTGTTCCGTTGTCAGAGTCTACGGAACAAAGCAGCAGAGGAAACGGGAGACTGGTGGATGTCGAGCTTGCATCGACGGAAAGAGGCAGCATAGAAGAGCTGGACAGAGATGAGGCGTTTCAACAGAAGGACGAACCACCACCTTCATACCAACAGTTTCGAAATATGCCCCGACACAAACGCCTGCGCAGCCCACTACGAACCACCTTGCCTATACCCCAAGAAACCGACGAAGACGTGCTGCTCGAGCGCCCACGATCAATTAGCCCCGACCGTCAAACCGTACCGGATCTCGTGCCCGAGAATCCTACAGCCCCACCAAGACACAACTTCTTCTGGGCTGAGCTCTTCATCATCGTGCAATGTGCCATGATTGGCATATGGTTTATATCCTTCCTACAAGATTCTCCACCAGGGAAGAAGAATCCGCTCGGGGATACAGTCTACACGGTCCTCACATCTTCATTCCACCTCATTGGAGTATATTCCCTCGTCTCGGTTGTTGTTGGTCTGCTCTGGCTGTCTTTACTCCGTTCATTCGCCCGGCCTCTTGTCTATCTCATGTTAGTCGCCGTGCCAGTGATATCCTTCTCGTTCTGGCTATACCCATTCATTTCAAGTCTTAAGGGATCTTGGCATGGCAAGAGTACACAGGACAAGGCCATGCGCTGGCTCTCGTTCGGTCCTCTGATCCTGGCCGTGTTTTGGGTGTACACGGCTTTCAAGGCACGGCACTCCCTGCACAAAGCGATCGGCATGCTAGAGTTTTCGAGCGACATCTTAAGGGCGCAGGCACCACTTCTGGTGGTTGGAGTTGCAACGCTTGCCACTGTGATGCTCTGGTCATGGCTCTGGATTCTCATGTTTACCAGACTCTTCCTAGGAGGTCACTTTGCAAGCAACAAATCCCGTTGGATCGTGGACGCCAGCACCTGGTGGCTTGGTATAGCTTTCTTCTTGAATTATTTCTGGACCTTGGGCGTCATTGCTGGTGTACAGCGAGCAACAACAGCAGCCACCGTCTCCCAGTGGTACTTTCACCGAAACACAACACCAACGCCCCCATCCGCAACCGTCGTGCAGGCTTCGCTCAGCCACGCATCGTACACCATGGCTGGCACGATTTGCCTCTCGACTCTGATCTCACTTGCGGTTCGACTGCCCCTCATTGTCCTGCCTCGACGCATTGCCGGCATGATAGCGATGTGCGCTTACTCTGTGGTGCCTACGCCGATCGCGGCCTTGACGAATCCTCTGACGCTTACCTTCGCATCAATTCACGGCGTCCCTCTCAATCAAGCCGCACGCGGCCTCTCGCAGTTGAATTTCATCTCCGCAGCGTCCCCAACTACCACTCTCGGCCCAAGCTCATTCAAGAATCACGGGCGACCATCGATTCAGTCGTACCGACTGGCCAAACTCCTGCTGCACGCGATTCGATGGATCATCACTATTACGCTTGGTTTCGGAGGCTGGGTCTCAACTGCCAGGATGCTACAGCTTGGCGACGAGATTGTGACCTACAGAGGCAGTCTTTACGCGTACGTAGTCGGCATAATCAGTGCAGCGATTGGGTGGGGCGCACTGGGTGCCATGGAAGGCGTTCTCGGTGGCATTTTAGACGCTGTCCTTGTCTGCTGGGGCAGCGAGGTTGGACGAGATGGTCAAGGTGAGGCAAGATACTGTGTGGATGCTGGGCGACTTTTTGGCGACGAGGTTGGGCGCGGAAGGGCAAGGTATGAAGTGTAAGGCTGGATGGGTACGGCGATGCGCGTTTTCTGTCATTTGCACGTGTTTGAGAGTTGGGCGTTAGATGAGACCGATTAGGTATAGGGAACAGAACATTACCTGGCGTTTTTGGGTATACCTGATGGGCTGCAGTGGTTCTGCACCATCGTTATTCGTAGCTTCGCAAATTGAATTTATTTTCCTCTTCAGCCGCGTCTTGGTTGTGATTCCTTCCAGACGCGGGGTTAGCAGTTGTTCCTCTGCCCAACAAGGCTGCACCTGCTGCGCCTATCCACTTCAGTGATACGTACCCCTCCTCAACACTGCCCTGCCTTGCTTCCATCCTTCACCACACCGCGAGTATGGCAACTTCTACTGTCCCGGAACCCGAAGATACACTACCATCACTCTCGAAACTGTGCGAAAGATGCTCGGTCCTGTCGTTCAACGATGCTGAGCTCGGATACGAGAAGGACGGGGTCTTCGAGCCTGAGAATAAATATGCACTGAATCTTCACTACGATCAGAGAGATACTCTTCCGGATCTGCCCGTTTTGGAAGCTTCTGCCGCAGCTGGGTGCGCTTTCTGTGCTGCACTTCGCGAGGCAACGTTGGGGCTCCAGCTTGGCGGCGACTCAGAGGTCTCGTATGACCTGGATTTTAGCTGGGGTATCGTCGAGTACGGTTTTGACAACATTGGTCTAAATCTGCTGAAGGTCACAGTAAACGTGCACAATATCGATCGTCAAGCCTTGGGTCACCGAATGTTCTTCAACGTCGACTCCGAAGGTAGAGAGCACGATGCTTATTGATCAATCCAGAGATTGACACCAACAGACCATCCTTGTCGAGACTGGTTACGTCTGCTTCCGTCACCAAAGGCCCATGCCTTGTCCAGGTCAAACGTTGACGCAGTGAAAGCGGCGCTGTCGTATTGCGAGCACGAATGTGGCTGCGACCCATTGCGAACGCTAGGCTTCAGCCCAACTCGCCTGCTCGATCTGGGAGCGTGGGAGTCGAGCAACAGCATCAGACTTGTGGAAACTTCACGATTGACCTCCGCATCCGCGACGCGCTATGCAGCGCTTAGCTATTGTTGGGGTCCTAAACACGAAGCTGCTTTGCAGCTGAGGACGACCACTGAGACACTTGGATCGCATTTGAACCGGATACATGCAGACTTGCTGACTCCTGTAATCAAAGATGCAGTCAAAGTAACACGAGCATTGTCATTACGATATCTGTGGATCGATGCCCTCTGTATCATACAAGAGAACCATCAAGACTGGACAAGAGAGTCTGAGAGGATGGACCTGGTCTACGCCAACGCTTACTGTACTGTTTGTGCTTTGGCTTCATCCACGTGCCTGAAAGGTTTCGTTGATCGTGGATCGCCTGTCGTTGTAAAATTTAGTTCTGCAATCCAGGCCGATGTTGTTGGACAGTTTAACCTTCGTCATCTTCCTGGATCAGAGCTAAACCCCTATCACACTCCCCTCAAAAATGAACTGTTGGCAGGAGCGTGGCATTCGCGTGGCTGGACATATCAGGAAGAGTGTCTATCTGCTCGCAAAGTGCTCTTCGGTCGTTCACGGATGTTCTATTCCTGTGCAAACAGAGAATGGACGGAACCGTCAATCTACCAGAACACGACGATATACGGTACATTTCCTCGTATGTTGCAAAAGTATCAAGAAAGCGGCGACTTGAAAAATCTCCATTCTTCCTGGTTCCTCCTGCTACAGTCCTACACAAAGCGTCATCTGACGATCCCTGGAGACGTTCTGCCTGCCATCTCTGGACTAGCGAAGAGACTGGCTCAAGTTACTGGGGACGAGTACCTTGCAGGATTGTGGCGCTCCGACCTAGCGCGGCAGCTCTTATGGAAGAGTGACAAACCTTGTCATGCTACATTACATGAGTTCCTGGACACCCTCCTGTGCAACGAACACACCAACTATGTCTACGGGTGTCCTACTTGGAGCTGTGTCTGGCAAGCAGGAAGCTCTTATTACGAAGGGGCTTGTCATCACGATTCCATTAAGGACGCTTCAGATCTTAGACCAGAAGCCAGAATCCTAAACGTCTGCACAATCCCAGAAGATCCGGTGTTGAATCCTTGGGGTCGGATCAAAAGTGCTTATCTCAAAATCGAAGCGAGATACGCCAATCTTGAGGATGTGACATGGAGAAAATATGGCCCTGGTTTGTTCGAGATCTTTTTCGGCATCGATACTGGGGCACATATTGTGGATTGCGTCCTGGATTTCTTGCCGACAAACCTTCAAGAGCTGCATGAAAGTAATTTGGTGATATTGCTTCTGGCTAGTAGTAGCTACGATTTCCTCGACAAGGACGTGCTAGACCGCTTTTCTAGCAAAGGGCAGTCAGAAAATGGCAGCGCGCAAATTCTGAATTCATCCCCAGCTGTAGATGGATTCGCGAACACGGGCGACAATGAGATGGATATGGAACACGACATCGAGGACTCGGGTATAAGTTCACAGGAGGACCAGGATGCACCAAAGGTGTGCTCAACTTCTAGCGAGTCGAATCGAGAGATCGCCGGAGATATGGGGTTGAAAGACGCAGCAACCGACTCAAATACGTTCTCCATGACGCACAGAGAAAGTGGCATCAATGAGGAAGATGAAGAAGAAGAAGAAGAAGAAGAAGAAGAAGAAGAAGAAGAGGATGAAGAAGGGATTGAAGAATCTCTCAGGATATCTCAAGGTCTTGTTCTGTACCGACTGTCAGATGCGCGGTACGTCAGGGTCGGCTATTTCTACAGCGACTTAAGCCACAATGGCCTTGCTATTTTCAAGGACTCTCCAACGCAGGTTTTCACCATTATCTGAGTATTGCCGAATCTTGACACACTAAGAGTGAGGTCTCGCACAACGGTCCGCACGAGATCCTCGATATAGCGTGAGCCTGCGTCATCAAGCTTTAGCTTTACAAAGGACTTTCGACCTGGCACTCTCCGATTTCCTATAGGCCAGAGTACGAACTATTGAAAAGCTCTGTAGGCTTCTTCGTGAAGTGGTCGTGTCCAACAGACCTTCATCAGGATCACAGAGCCGGCAAAGAGACTTGTGTACATCTTTCCACATTCAGTCGAAAATTGGAATTTGTCGACTTCCACAATTGTTCGACTGATCTACTGCGCTCCTACTACATGACCAAGGACAAGTGAAATTGTCCAGATTTCAAGGGATTGAGGGTCGACAATCACAAGTCCTGTCCACTGGCTTCGCGCCTCGTGATGTTCCTAAAGAGGACCTCGAAGAAGCTGACGCTTTCTGGGAAATTAGGTACTACCTAACGGAAAGGGCATGCGATTTTTCGCAACGACTCGAAGCAGGTTGCACTTCGATTTCGCAACCTTGGCTCCAGTGACATCTGCCCTCTGTTGGAACGCCCTCTAGATACGGTTGGAGGTTATGCACAAATTTCCGTGGACTACGATTGAAACATGATTCAACAATAGCACGTGGCTCTCTCCGAGCAGATTTGTATTCTATCAACAACAGTCTCTACACCTTCCTCACTCCTCACTCCTCCTTGCGAGAATCACACACGGCTCTCTCGCATGCCAGCTCCTCAACCTCGGCTCCCCCAACACATCGCCGCCCTGCAGTAGCATCTGCGTACTACTCCTCGGCCTTCCTCCCTTCTTCTCGTCCCCTTCACTCCCCGCCTCACCTTTCACAATTTCTGCCTCGTCGACCGTAGCGCCAACCTCAAAAGTTCCGGCACACAGTGCCACAAGCCCCAAATCAGATTCGGCTACTCCTCCCGCCGGTATCTCGGACAGCTTGACTTGTAGCACGCCTGTCCACGATAGCCGTTTGTCGAGGTCGAGTGCTAGAGTATGTGGGAGACCCGCGAGGTAGGGTTGCAGACGTAGGATGGGCGAGATAGGGTGCGGACTGCGGTTCTTTACTGTGGTGACGAGGGTGAGGAAAGTGTCGGTAGGTGCGGTGAATGTGTGGTAAGTGAGCTGAGACACTGTTCCATGCTCTTTCACGGCTTGATCTGCACCTTCGACGTCGGCTGAGTTTTCTTGCTCGACTTCGCCTCCATCGGGCAATAAGCGCATTTCGATGCCGACATCGTCCAGCTTGATCGCTTCTACCATGCGCGCGTTGAATCGGAGTCCGCGCAACTCTATCTCACCACGCCGCCCACTGCCTTCTACCACCCAGTTCCCACGCACATATTGCAACAGGTGGTGCCGGAACCAGAATGCTTCGCGGCTTGCACGCTCCGTTTCAGGGCTAATCTTGCTCGTGCTAACTACGAATTGTCGCTGGTTTGCGGGATTGAGTGATGGGACGGCGGCGTGTGGGTCGGCGATGTAGAGACGCGGAAGTACGACGGCGACGCGGTGGACGTGGCCGGGTTGGATTACCTCAGTTACGGTATACGAATGCTTCCAACCGTCGGTATCGTTGGACAGCGGAGTAAGGGTTGTTGGTGGGCGTACTTGGAGAGTGGTGGTGAGGGGATCCGGCCAGGAGTTGCGCAGGTCAAGGAGGAAGAGACAGTATTCAGAGTCGTGGCCAAGGGTACGCATGTGTTCGAAGAAGGTCTGGTAGCGAGTGTTGCTCTTGTCCAGGCTGGCCACTGAGGGTGATGTTGCGGGCAGCTTGCTGGGCGGAGATTTCCGACTAAACCAAGCAAAGTCGTCAGACAGCGGTACGATGTCCGCACGCTGTAGCTGGACGCTTGCATTCACTGTGATCGATACGGGCACAGATACTTGCCTTGTGAAGAATCGATCATGCACGTCAGAACGTCTTTCGCCGAGATAAGCGTAGTCGATCTGGATAACTGCGTCTGTTAGACGCGTGCGACCGACCACTTCGACTGTGAATACCGCCTCTGCACCGGGTGCGATATTGCACACTTCTTCTCCTTCGTGCTCTTTGCACCAACGCAATGAGGGAAAATGTGCGAGCTGTGTCTCGAGCTCGTGTAGTTCAGCCGCAGGCAGTCCCTTCTCGGTGAGGGCGGTCTGCATGATTGTCGTAGCGGAGTCTTGGAAACTAATGTTGACAAAGTCTACTGCCGTCATCGTCGACGTATTCTTGACAGTTACGGTGAACTGCTTCCGTTCGCCTTCCAGCACCATGAGTGCGGACTGAGGCAACGATACTTTGGAAACTGTAACAATCGGTTGCTCAGGAATGACGTTGAACGTCAAAGTCTCCGGCTGCGGTGCGGATGAAGCCTTGCGGGCGATTGTAGGGTCGATTGCTGTCGAAGGTCGAGAAGCCGGTGCGCCCAGACAGGCCTTGAGGCCTATCCGCTTCATTTTCGATTCCCTTGTTGGTCTCCATGGCTGAGGGAAGATAGGAAACAGTCGTTCCCGGCATCCAATGACTTTGATGTAGCATCCGATGATCTTCATTGAACCTGACGAGAGCGCTCTGCCAGTGATTTGGAACTTCTGTGTTCTGTAAGGACCCAGTAGGAAATGCTCTTCCTTACCAACAAACTCTATGCCGTCCGCAGCAATCCTCAAAGATTGCACTTCGAGCTCAAAATCATAAGGGTTCTGCAGTGCCAGAACAAATCGGTAGTCCTCATTGGCGACAAGTATAGTCTCCGATGCACCGGTCTGGGGCTTCTTCAGCCAGGGGTTGTGAAGGAAAGGACCATCCTTCTCCGACTTGGCCAGCTGGAGCTCTGCGGGGCGGTGCTGTGTCAGGCGTAGAGGTATCGGCTCCTCCAAAATGAGAAGTCCACGGAGTAGGAAGTCGTCCCAATACTCGGTCTCCATGTGTTCAAGTCCAAGTTTGTTCGCTGCTGCCACTGTGCGAGAAATGTTTGAGAATAATCTGACTTGCTCTTCTCGCGGAAGCGATACAAAGACGTCTGTGCTATTCGGTCTAGGAGCTGTACCAGGCCCTGCAACGCGGAGCAGCAGAGCGGTAAAGTGAAGTACACCGTTGAAGTCTGGCAAGGCCTCGCAAAAGTTGAGGCACATTCGCAGAACTTCCAGCTTGAGACTCAGGCTGCCGAATGATTTCAGCGTAGATATCTTTAGTATGTGATCAATGAGTCGCTGGCTAGCGGCGTCGTGTGTTGCATCTAGTGTCCCTGACGTTGTTGCATCGAAGAAGGAGCCCTTGGAGTTGGGTATCCCATAGATCCGGCCAAGTAGACCGAGAAATTCATCGATGCCGTTTTCTACTTCAGCTTCTCCCAGATTGAGAGCGCCAGCACCGGACGGGTGCCCACCAACCATGTTGAGTGCGGCCAGACCAGCGGCAGGATGGACACCCATCTCTGCAGCTCCAATCTTCCGAGCTTGCACCAGTCCTGGTATTAGTGATGTGATGAACTCCTTCATCACAATCGCCTTCTTGCGCTGCAGGCCGAGAGATGACAAGACAGATGCAACCCCCGCCAATAGCAAGACTCGATCTGTGGGGTTCATACCGGATGTCTCGACAGGGCCAGGGAGAGCTCTGAATAACATTGTGGCAATGTCGTTACGGGTGGGATGGACGCTCAATCGAGGGACTGATAGTCGTGGCTTCTGCACGTAGGGCGTGTTGCGAACTAGATGCTGTAGAGAGTCGTAATCCAGGTACCCAGCAGATAGGTTCATAGCAGCCAGAAGCTTCGAAAATCTAATGACGCATTCTGAGAGAGCCAGCGGCGGCATAGCTTCACCTGCAAAGTTGGCCGCACGACTATACATGTTCAGTATCATATTGACCAGGTCCGGAAGCAAATGATTCAGGCTTTCCAGCGCTACCTCATGACTTGAAGGTCTTCCTGGCGTAGTTACTTCAGACACGCTGTTCGATGGTGTGTGGTCGGGCGACTTTGAAGACGACTTGTCGTATATGGGAAAGCAAATTTGAGGTATCTGCCCTCGTCAGCAAGATTCGATCCGACTCAAAATATTGTAGACTTACTTGGAAATCCATGCCTGACCAAGCGAACAACAACAGGCACACCATGATATTTTCCAGGGCCTTGGCCTGCCAGAGATGGTCACTGTAAGCTCGAGCTCGGGTGGCGCCATCTACAAGCTCTCTCATAGCTTCGTGCCAATGCCCCGCGCACATGTATAAAGAACCGATCACGATGCTCACTCGTCCACGGCCCTTATTCCGCGCGCGTTCTCCAACTCCACCAGACCCAAAGCCTTGGATGGACACCCTATCGGCGCTGGCGTCTCTGGTTTTGGTTGTGGTTGAGTTGTTCCGAGGTGGCGAGGTTGGGTTATTAACACCAGATATCTCATCAAAAGTGGTTGGAGGTGTGCGCATTCCTTGCGTAGAAGGCGAGCCGGCTCTTGGATCCTCTGTTGACAGTGGGCCACCGGACGACGAGGGCAACACCGGCATTGACATGCGGTGCAGATCCTTGTGTTGTGCACCCGAAACGGGTGACTCTGGTCTGCTTGCTGATGGTGTTTGCGAGGCCCGTCTCGAGAATTGCGCGGTGCCCGAATCTGGGCTGGCCCAGCTTGGAGTGTTATCAGATGATCCACTATGCGAGGCCGGCGAAGCTATCGTTGGCAGAGCCTGCATTGACCTGGCGAGTGTCGTCATCTCGGCCAACAGTGTGGAGGTCAGATCACACATGATTGTCTTCAAGGTCGTTGTCTTCAGCTGTGCCATTGGAGGTACAAGCAGCGTTTCCTCCGGCAACCGTGTATGCCGAGATTGGGACGTGGATTCAAAAGCCATAATACAATGATGGTAGGCTTTCGGAAACTGCTCTCGCAAGTCTTCAGCTGCCGAACTCAACTCCTGTGCGTCCGCATCATCAGCTGCTGGCTCGACATGATCACTCCCGCCGGCACGTGACCGAAGCCATGGGTACTCGGCAGCGTCTGCAATGCCAATCACGAGAAGCGGCTCCCGAAACTGTTCAAAGGGCGACAATGACAGCTGTGAAGTTGAGGGCAGTGATGTTGACAGATCATACAAAAGCGTTCCATTGGGAAAAGCTAAAGGGGAGAACATATCTGCACAATGCCAAGATCAGCAAGTGTTGGCCTGGGCGCGAGTCAAAGGGATCCTACTCCTGTCTGGCCGAGGGTCAGGGCTAACATCGCCAAGTCGAACAAGGGATTGCTGCCGCAGAAGGTCGACAAATGACAAAAAGCGCGAGCGTCTGATGCGACCAACTGGCAGCAGCTGCGCCTTGATGCGCGCAGGGGCAATGAAGTCCATCGGAGAGAGGGGCTCGGCTGCCATCGCCACGTCAAAGTCTGGTACGTGACCTGGCGGCCGAGGCGGATATATGTTATCGTATGTCGAGTACTCCGTTGGCCTTTTGATGCATCGCGATATGCTCGGTGTAGGTTAAGTCACGGTCGGTGACAATGAGATTTGGCACGGCCGCAAGCCTAGTCCGCTTCTTACTAGCGCGAAACCCTCCACCTCACCGTGTCAGACAACACCAGATTCCATCCTCAGACACTGCATCATTTGGCGCATCTTTTGTTTTACGGTTCTCTGTTGCATAGCGTGGCTTCATCTGGCCTTTGTGAAAGCGCTTCTCTTAGCTTCTTGCTGGTTCGATTGCGACTTTGCCACAGCCACCCGTGGACGGACGAACCCCAAACCCTCGAAGAAACAAGGGTCAAATCCACGCCGAATTGGACTGCATATGCAGCTCTTATTTAGCTACTATCACCTTCTCGCGGTCTTCTTTTGCAGCCCTTTCGCGTACAGAAAACCCAGTGCAGTTCAAGCTTAGATTCAGTCACCGCTTCCAGCAAGGCAACAACATCGCCACTTGAACCTTCGATCTGTCTAGTCTCAGCAAGCAACACGCTCTACTGTCAGCACATTAGATTCCACAATGGCATCCATAGACTTCGCGCGCTTGCGCAACCAGACGATGGCCGATGGCTTTGACAGCGAAGTTACGGTCAACACTAGAGCCTTGATAGACAAGGTTTTAGCTCGTTACTCTAGCGAGCATACGACCTTACGAGAGCTGATTCAAAATGCTGCCGATGCAAAGGCCAACACTGTCACTATCAGGCTGGAGACTGACCCCTCACTCAGCATACCAACACCACAAGGAGCCGAGGATCCCGTCCTTCTTAGACACATCATCCAGAATCACACTCTCAAGCGCCTAGTGGTCACAAACAACGGCCAAGCCTTCACTTCTGCGGATTGGCAACGACTTAAAAGCATTGCAGATGGCAATCCAGATGAAACCAAGATTGGCGCGTTTGGTGTGGGCTTTTACAGTGTCTTCGCAGACTGCGACGAGCCGTTCGTGGTCTCTGGTGACAAGACCATGGCTTTTTACTGGAAGGGTAACACCTTATCCACGAAGATTGCATCAGTCCCTGCAGATCACGATACATCGATGACCATTTTTTCTTTGGACTACCGACAGGCGAATCCGGCATCGCCGTCTTACAGCCCTTCAAAACTACCAAATCTTCCAGATCTGTGTCAGTTCTTAGCAACCAGTCTGACCTTTGTTGGGCTCGAAAGCATTGAGCTGCACGTGGACGATTATGTGGTGGCGTCCTTCTCGAAGAAGGTGTCTCCTCCGGAAGACATCAGAGTGCCTCAAGGGCTGAAGACAGAGACAGAAGGCGGTCTTATGCGCGTGTCACATGTCACTCGACAGCACTCTCAAATCGACGCGGAATGGATGAATATCATCGCCACAGCGCAACTACCTCCGAAGCGGGCTGCCGATCTAGTGCAACAAGAAGTTCGCAATGCAGGAACAACTCTGAGGAGCTTCTTCTCAAAATTCTCAGCTCCAGCTCCCCATCCAGCTGCAAAGGTTGCCAAGCCTGCACCTACAGAAAAACTCAGCTCAGACCAGACGATGGAGGGCGAGTCAAAGGGCACCATTTTCCTACAAGTCTACAATGTGGAAGCGTCTACGAAAGTGTCGCAAAAGTTTGCTGCTGAGATTGAGCGAGCGACGAAAAAGTCACCACCAAAATCAACGAAAATTGCTTTGTTGACCTCGCCGTATCAGGACCCCTCGGCCATGCTTTCAACTGGCTCTGGCAGCACAGCAGAATTATCAGGAAAGATTTTTGCAGAAGTCCTTCCCACGAAGTCTGGTCGCATCTTCATCGGATTTCCGACTGCCCAAACGACCGGTTATCTCGCTCACATCTCAGCGCCGTCGTTGATTCCAACAGTCGAACGTGAGAACGTCGACATGAACGCACGGTATATTTCCACTTGGAACATTGAGCTTTTGCGTGTCGCTGGACTAGCCTGCCGTATATCGTACGTGTCTGAGATGGCTGAAATCCAGTCTCGGGTCAAGGCTGAGTCCGTCGACGCTTTGATTCCAAGGGCTATTTACACATTGCGACAGTACACGGCGAACAGCTCCCACCCTTCGACAGCGCTCGGCGAAAAGATTGACGAAGCTTTCTGGAACTGCTCCAAAGAGCGCTCGATTGCGATTCTATCCACGAAAGGTGTCATGGCGAGTAAGAACGTCCGCATGCCTGCAGAGACGCTGAGCTTCCTGAACGAGGTGCCTATGGTACCCCAGCAGCTGGCAACTGAAGCGGTCACGTTTATGCTCAGCTTGCATAGGCGTGGCTTTATCACCGAGCTCACGATGCAAGACATCAGACAAGGGCTGGAGTCCCGCGCGCTTGACGAAGAAGAGCTGAGTGAATTCATACGGTGGTGCGGAGCCAAACTCGAGGGAGGCGAGATTGACATTCCTGGTTCGCGCAGTCTGTTCGAGAACACCGTCGCGAACGTCGATGTACAACCGGACAAGAGTTCGGGCAGGATTCTTGCTCTCGGTGATGTCAGCACATACGTGAATCCAGCCAGAATCACACCGACACTACCATTGCCACCTGACACGATACCCTTCACTTTCACTAAGAACATCCCAGTCAAGCAGCTGCAGATGTTTGGATGGATTGAGCTTTCTATGGTTCGTTGGCTTCGACATCTTACGACCCCGCCGCAGCTAGCCGAGTTCACCTCATCAGAAAACTTGGCTTTGTCAGTGCTCAGTCTCGCATCGAAGTGCTGGGAGCAACTTGACGGCAGCTCAAAGGAGGCGGTCGTGAAGATCTTGATGCCTCACCCCATCATGCCTACTAAAGTCGGCCTGCGACGTCCGCAGGAGTCGTATTTCCCCACAGTCAAGCTTTTCGATGATCTGCCTACAGTGAAGTCTTTTGCTGGCTCTAAGGAAAAGTTCTTACTGTCGCTGGGTGTTCGCAAAACCATCGATTTACCCATGGTGTTTGACAGGATGCGGAACGGCGATGCTGCGACTGCTTCCAACAAGGCATCTTGGAATCACGTTGACCTCATCAAATACTTTGCCTCAGTAATCGACGAGATACCAAAGAAGGACCTTGATAGACTCAGGGAAACGCCATTCCTGCCAGGAGAAGGGAAATTGGCTAAGCCTGGTCAGATGTTCAAGGCTTCAGAGTTATACGCTCCAGACCAGGCGATTTTGTCACTCGGTCTGACGCAAGTCAAGATCCCGTTCGAGTTTAAGCCTAATCTTCGAGAAGGGGCTCTCTTATTACGCCTTGGCTTGAACCAGTGGCCCGATTCCACCACAATCGCCAATACCCTTCATCGTGCTGGGCAGGCCGGTGACAAGCAATTGTACCTTTTGACACTGGACTACTTCTTACAAAACTACTACAAAAACAACTACGGTGCGGAAGTAGCCAAGTTCACGGCTCTTGTCCTACCAATTCTGCCGACAGAACAAGCGCCCTTCCCCAACCTGGTCGCACCATTCCAATGCTACATGAACGAGAATGCAGCATGTCTAGGCTTTGCTATTCTGAGGTCAGACCTTCGTCCGCATGCTGAGAAGCTGGGCGTAAAACGAGATCCTCCGATCACGCCTTGTGTACAGCAGCTGCTGAAGTCACCTCCCAAGAGCAAGGTCGATGCAGAAATGCAGTTCGCATACTTTGCCAGCCGAGGGGCTGACCTGGATCAGACCCGTGGACTCACAAACAGCTTGTCGACCGCCAACATCGTACCGATCTTTCGAAAGTATTACCTTGACCCGACATGCAGTGGTTTTGAGGACAGCTCGAAGCGACAAGCCGGTAAGACGGAGATGCGGATCCACCACTATAACCCACCAGAACATGTCTTTGTTGGTCATGATCAAGAGTATCGTGGTATCCTCGATTACGTTCATTATGGTGCGGAGGCTACAGCTTTCCTACTGAAGATCGGAGCAAAGCATGAACCAAGTGTTCGTGATCTTGCAGAGCTTCTGACCTTCAAACCTGCTCGCTTCCTCAATACTATAGGCCAAGAGAAGTACCTCGATCTGCTCCGTAAGCTTGCTGAGCATGCGCCTGCGATGTGGAAAGATAAGGCCTTGGTTGAGAAGCTTGTAGCCTCAAGGATTTTGCTTGGGTACAGGGACATCAAAGAAGACTCAAAGAAGGAAGAGGTCGCAGAGGAAGATATCGACGACTTTGACGAGCCAGGTGTGCATCGCGAATGGTCTTTAAACAGCGCTCGGGAGATCGTGATTATCGACGACGTCAACCACCTCTCCAAGTTCCGCGACTATGTCATTGCGGCACCACAAGAAGAGATACTCGAGGAGTTCTACGCACGCTTCGGTACACCGAAAATCTCAGAACTTATCAAAACCAACCAAACCATCGGTGCCGTGGCTCGCGACCAGAGCCCTGCTATACATTTGCGCAAGGACATTTTGGAACGCGCTCGGTTGTTTCTCCATGAGTACGAGCGAGATGGCTCATCAAAAGCCATCAGGCATGAAGCGAAGTGGCTTGCATCTAACCTGACCGTTCACTGCGTATCTGACATCTCAATACGATATTCGCTTGCAGAGCGCAACATTGCAACCTCATCCAAGAAGACTGCGATCATCTTGAAGATGCGCGCGGCGGGCTATGTTCTGAGTGTCACCCCCAGATACGACTTGTACGAGGTTTCAAAGGAACTTGTCAGACTTTTGATCACGAGACCAAAGCAGAACGATACGATCGCTCTGGAGCGCATCCTAACAGAGCCACTCCGAAGATTGCAACAGAAAGGCATCAACGTTGAGCGTATCCTTCGTCGTAAAGAGCACGAAGCTCGCATCGCAAAGCAGCAAGAGATTGAGCAAGAGCAGGAGGAACGCCAACGTGCAGCGGAGCAAGCCAAGTCTGCTGTTGTGAAGGCAGGCGACACTGAGATCGGCGCTCCACCTTCTACACCCGAGAAGTCCAACAAGATGCCAGGTGCTTTTGGCAACAGCCCAGATACTTCCATGGAAATCGCCAACAACAACCGCCAGTCGATGGACAATGGTTTGATCGGCAACTGGGCGAAAAAGCTGGGTTTCAAAAATGCACCAGCAGCCCCGGGACCTGAGACCAAAGGCACTGACGGTCCTCAGATCAGTCGTGATATCCAATCCACCAAGTCGAACATTCAGAATGCCATCAAAGAGTGCAGGCCTGCAGGCCAACAGAACATCAACACCAAGCATCACCAGGACCCTACAGAGCTGGATAGAGGTGGCTACTGTAATGGTGAGCAATGGGAGAACCTGCACAAGGCTTTCTCCGTGCCCTTCAATGGCCGGAATGTCGATGTTTACTACGGCCGCGACGAAGCCGCGCCGCCCGCAGAGATACAGCCACAGCTTAACAGCTTCCTGCCCCTTATCTTTGGTCTAACTGGCATCTTCCAAGTTAATCCTGCGGCTGTCAACATCTTCCTCGACAGGAAATCCAACACGGTTGCCTTCAATCTCAATGGTAGTTTGTTCTTCAATCTAGCCTGGTTCATGGCGCTGCATGCGTCAGACTTTGGAAGTCTGGAGGGTCGGCTGCGGGCGCTGGACAGCTGGTTTTTCACCTACTGCCACGAGCTGGCGCATAATCTGGTTGCAGACCACAATGCTAGGCACAACTGGTACAATCAGCAGATTGCTATCGAGTATAGTCAGCCGTACCGTGCTGCGCTAGAAAGCTTTACAAGGAATCTCCTGATCTAGGTCGTTTGTTTTATGGTTTGCTGCAAGGACCTTTAGACTGTCACTCCCTTGAAGTGCACAATGCGGCGGTATATACCAGGCAATCCCGTTTCATAGACTTCAGTGTAAACTCACATTTGATTACGCTTATAGTATACCTTTGTGCCACTTTTCACCTACATTTCCCACTTCATATCGCCCTTTCCGCTCGTTTGCCGACTACGTCATCCAATCTCCTTCACTGCGCTCACAACTAGTCGCTAGAACCTTCGCAAGTATCAAGTGAAGGTCATCCCAGCACTGCCTGTGCGCACGCACTGCACATCTAAAATCCCTCGATCCCTCGACCTTCTGCTTACCTCCCACCTCAACTGTGCTTCACGCTGTCTCAACCTCACTCCGGGACTGAAACCATGAAGCTCACTGCTCTTGCGCTCAGCGCCTTCAGCCTTGCAATTTTGACTGCAGCGCAGAATGGTAATGACCCGCTCATTCTCAACAACCGCACTGGCTTGGGTCCCGTTGTGTACGACACGTTTTCCACTTCGTACACTAACGCACCCATAGTCACGTCCGTCGTCTCCGCCACGCTCACGGCTTCGCGACCTAACACGTCTCTGCCCAAGCCGACGACCTCTATCCAGTGCTGGCGCAACGGCTATCCGTGCGGTCAGAACGGTGGCGAGCGGTCTCTGCGCCTTGTCGCTGACCATGTTGTCCCCACAGCTGCCCTCGCTGCTCGCGTTCCACCTCCAGAGTGGTTCAGCACGCGCCCCGACGTCCCTCTTCCCGGTGCTTCTGAGTTTCTCAGTGAGACGGGTGAGCTGTTCTTCGATACCTTGCCTATCCCTACGTCCCTTGGAGGTGAGCCCCTCGCTCACTCTAGTGGCGGCGCGAGTATGGGCATCCTACCCATTCCTGCTTCCCTTGGTGGCGAGCCGCGCACCTACGATGCTCCTCCCTCAGCTTCTAGCACGACTAGCGAGGCAGTCTTCTCAATTCTGCCCATCACGATGTCCACGCATGCTGCCGAGACAACAACCATCCCCCAGCCTCTGCAGTCAAAGTGGCCCGAAGACTGGTGGCGCGGACCTACTTCTCCCTCGGCTGGGCTGTCCATATCCACAATCTCCGAGAGAGCTTCTTCTCCTACAAGTAAAGATTGCAACCTCCACTTCTGTCCCACTGGCACGCCCAGCACGACCTCCACACCACCATCAACAACACTCCCCACCATCCCTGGCCCAATTGGTAATCCCAGCATCACGCCATTCTCCACGAGCAGTCACTTCGCCATCCCGCCCCCACCAGGTGAGAGCGTAATCGACACCTACACCACGTCGTCCACCTCTGCATACGAACCGTACACAGTGACCATCGACTGTACCCGTCACTACTGTGCCTCTGGCATGCAAACCGTGTACACAATCACACCTACACCATACACGTTCACAAACCTCCCATCGCCTACCTCTGGTTTCGCCGTACCCCCAGCGCCGACCCATGGCAGCGAGGCCGGTGTACCGATTGACTGGTGGCGCGGCCCTGGTCAACCCAACCTCCCCGACACGCCCGGGAGTATCAAAGGTCCCATCCAGCGCCACTCATCCATTGAGTCGGTCTCAATAGCGACGAACAATTCTTGTTTCCGCCATTACTGTTATGGGGATTCTAGGCCGAGTGTGCCGTCTTGGACAACGACGCGGACTACGTTTGGCCCTGTGAAGTCGGCGACGCTGCATTTTCCTGATGCGCCGGCGAGTGTGACCTCTACTGCTCGAGGTGGTGTATCGCTGTCGGAGTGAGGAATTTGGATCCGGTCTGCATGTCTGTGGAACTCCGGTTCAGGATCGAATGTCAGATAAGTGATGGCAGAGCTTTGGAGGGAGGATGACGGAAAGGTGCGATGCTTGTCAGTAAGCAGGCAGTAGTAGACTTGAGTGCATGCTTTCGATACCCTCAGAACCTAGCTCGTAGTTACCTAATACAAAGTACACAAAAATACTTCTACCACTTCTCTTCTCCCTTCTTTTGATCTCTCGTCCCGCACCTACAACCCAAACCCCTCCAGTGGATACTCCGTACTCTCAATCCCCTCGGGATACGCCATCCCCCCCTGCCGCCTAACCTCATCCATAACGCCCATAACCACGCCCGTCTCCTCCCACCCCATGACCTCGCTCTCTAGCCTCCCCTCCCGAATACACCGCGCACACTCATCCGCCTCCCAGAACATACCATGTCCGGCCGGGATCTCAAATTCCTTCTTCTCGAACGCGAAGTCTGCGGGCTGGCCGCGGGAGGCGCTGGACGCGGGGATCAAGGTGTAGCTTGTTGGCCGGTAGGAGGGCGCTGATACACTGATGTCGCCGAGTGTGCCTTGGATTCTGACGGGGTCCGGGCTGGGGTGCGCAGCGTTGGGGGCGTGAGAGACGCGAATATTCGTCAGTGCGATGGCGTGCGCGTCGCCGTTGTCTTTGCGCGTGTCCTCAGTGCCAACATGCGCGTCTTTGAAGTCGAGAACAATGGACGTCATTTCATCACAGCCCGTGAGCGAGTACTTACTCAGCGCGGCTTTGATCTCTGGCGCTTTCCTCCCCCCAGAGCCCGACGCGTCTTGCAAATGGTACAGGATAAGAAATACCCACGTCAGACTGTACACGCCCAGATCCAGCAGTGCACCCCCGGCGAGCTGCATATTCACCATGCGATGCTCGGTGCCAAACTCAGCCTCGACATCGTTCCAAAACGACAAGTCGGCGAAGACGCGTTTCACCGTCCCCAGCTTTCCCTGGCGGACGAAGTCTTGAATCGACCGTGTGAGCGGGAAGAAACGCGTCCAGACTGCTTCCATCAGGAAGAGCTTCCGCTCCTTGGCGAGGGCGAAGAGAATACGTGCCTGTGCGGTGTTGACGGTGATGGGTTTCTCGATGAGCACGTGTTTGCCTGCTTCGAGCGCGAGGCGCGCGTGCTGGTAGTGGTGCGAGTGCGGGGTGGCGATGTAGATGATGTCTACATTTTCGTCGTGCACCAGGTCTCTGTACGAGCCGTGTGCTTTGGCGGCGGGTGCGCCTACTTTTTGGAGGAAGTCTGAGGCGCGGGATGTTGAGGTTGAGGAGGCGGCTGCGGCGACTACATGGTGGATGTCGGTCACGTTGCGGGTTGATGGGTCGATTAAGAGGTCTTTTGTGAAGGCTGGCGAGGTCAGAGAAGGCTGCTGTATTGGGGGTTGAATGATGTACTTGTTGCGATGCCACCGGTTGCTGGAAGAGGTCAGTGTTGGTGGTCCATAGGGAGTGGACATCAAAGTACCTAGAATGCCCCAGCGGAGGGTAAAAGGCTCAGAAGTCATTTTGGATGAGGTTACTGAATACGAGTCTTCAATCAAGGCGCGAGCGCCTCTTGCTGTACTTTTATGATTTGTGAGAAACGGAAGACGTGGTCCGCGTTGCTTTCGTGCAGTCAAGTGGTGGGTCAACAGGGAAGATGCCCCGCTGTGGAGGAGGTACCTGCATGAAGGCGGGAACCCCGGGAACAGATCCGAGGATGGAGATGACAAGGAGTAGAACAAAACAAAATGATGAAATTCAGGGTATGTAAATAATCTCGACTTTTCCTACCTTTGCTGTTGTGCAGCAGTCGTGTTCTTCCCATCCGCGCTCTTTTCCTAGTGCACTTCTCTTATCTTCTTGTCTCTGTGCAGTCGCTCTCATGCTTCCTCGCCGACGTCCTCGACGAATTTCTCCACGTTTACTTGCTGGCGAGCTTCCTGCGTGCCTGGACTGTGTACGCATACAAGACATCCTTGAAGGCGAACAAGAATGCGGCAGTAATGACGCTCTGAGTGACCTTGGGTCCAATACCTTCAACCGTCAGTAATCATCAAACGATCCATCTCCACCAAACACTCCACTTACCTCCGTAAAGTCCACTGTACCCCTCCTCGCTGATGATCCTCTTCAGCGTCGTCATCATGCTCTCGCGCTTGCTGTCCTTGCCGGCAACGTGCATCCTGCTCTTGACCGTGATGTACGGGTAGGTGATACTGGTGGCGAGCAGCTTGCCCAGAGCGCCGAGATAAAAGGCATCCTTGGGCGTAACCCTGCGCTTCTTCTCGAGGAAGTTCTTCATCTGCTCGAACACGGTGTACTGCAGGATGGGGTTGATGACCAGCACGAGCGCGGGCGCAACACCGGCAAACAGACGCAGCGGGCCCTCCTCGCGGATCAGGGCGAGTAAGGTGCCGAGAGTCGAGGGCGCAGGCTTGGGCGATGAACCGGGAAGGACCTGCTCCTCCGACTCAGACTTGCGGGTGGTCATGCGCGTGTTGACGACCCAGATGGGGTTTGTGAGCAACACTGTGGCGGACCCGGCGAGGGCGCCAGCCATCATGGACTCGACGGTGGTGAGCTTGCGCGAGGCGCGACCGGACTTAAGCGCGGCCTTTTCGAAGAAGGAGCGAGTCCATTCGTACCCTGAGCTGTCAGTGTCATCTCATACAGAAGGGGAGGATAGCAAGAGAGAGGCGCGTACAGTAGTAGTAGACAAAGTTGGTGACGGTGATGCCAAACAGCGCAGAGTCCAGTCCCGCGTACAGGCCGGTGATGCCCTCGCGCTTGATGATGCGGCGTGCAGCGCCCAGTGTTGACGACTGCGCGCGCTTCGACTCGACTTGAGCGCGCGTCGAGAGAGTGATAAGCGGGTACGTCAACGCCATAGAGAGCAGACCTCCTCCAGCGCCGGCGAGCGCATGGGCAACATTGTCGCTCTGCTGCGCCGCTGTGCTTGTGGGAATCGCCTGCGTCGACTCGGCGAGCTTCTGCTGCGCTTCCTGCTTGACCTCAGACATGATAGCGCGATATATCGTAAGAAGTACAAAGGGTAAGGCAGAGGTAGAAAGAGTAAGGAATAGTTAAAGTCGAGATCAAGACGAGAAAACAGGCGTCTCAGTCAGGCGTTCGCTGTACGTCAAAGTCTGATGCTGCGTGCGGATGCGGATCCGATGGCATTTGTGGAGGCTCGGTGTTGTCGGTCTGGGGTATGTGAGATCATTCTGCGTATACCGGGATCGCTCTGCCTACCTCGGCAAAACCATGCACCACATGCAATCTCCTGAAGAAGCCGAGCATCATGCATCATGCGTAGCCAGGAACGACTCGTCACATGCGCATCCAAAATCACAATTATCACGTACAGATCGCTAGAAAGAGGTGCTTGATCGTTTACATGTTGGTTCGAAAACATTCATGACATGCATATACCCTGGTCACGTGCTGAACTATACAACCTCCTATGTAACACTCCCTCACCTACCATATTTCTTACGCTCCAGCATCCGGAAAGGCACATATAACACCGCAGACAGCACAAGCGCAACCTCAAACCCAATGTCCCCGGTTCTCTCCGCAATTGGACCCACAAACCATGTCTGGCTCATACCCGGAATCACCAGCCCAAAGCAAAGAACCGCGGCACCAATGGCAGCATACCCAGGAGGAAGCTTGGACACATCGTCCCAAGCAGTTTCGTCCTTTGTGTAAGCAGCGAAACTAGCCTTGCGGAAGAAGAGATGCTCCGTGAGCATCACGCCAATGAAAGCCGCAGCCCAGTACCCAATGAGACCCAGGAAGTTCTCGAGGTTGAGGAAGAAAGATTTTGCCGCTGGGATGGCGACGCCGATGACAATGCCCGTGATGAGAATAGCGTAGAGGACGCGGGGGATGCGGAAGAAGAACGGCAGCGCCATCTGGAAGTTCAACGTGATAGCGTACATGGTTGCGCTTAGATTGCCTAGCATGCTGAATGCCAGCACGACCGTGACGAAGCGTCCGAATCCGCCGGCGGGTTGCAGCATGGCTGCCAGAACACCACTGGCTGCATTGACTTCATAGCCTGCCTCCCAGGATGGCATGTTCGTCAATGCACCGCCCATGGCTGCACCAAGGGTCATCAAAAGGATCGTCGGTAGGGCAAGGCCAGCGTAGGTGTACGCCGCAATGCGCAGTGGCGGAGCATTGGGATGCATGTAAGTACTGAAGTCACTTGCGAGCGCCGCCCACGGGAGCATGAAACTAGCGACCAGGCCTCCAAAGGAGAGGATCTGCTGAGCAGTCGCGCCAGGAGCAGCGACTTGTTGCTTCAGTCCTTCACCACCACAGCCTGTTGCAATGACCAGGGCGAGCACAGCAGGGATCCACGCCCAACGCTCGTAGTGGTGCAGAATCCGGAAGCCGCAGAATGCAACAAGCATAGCAAGCAGGGAAATGATGACAATGCCCACAGTAGCATTGATCGTCTCGCCCTCCATCACAGCAGACAGTGCCTGGCCACCAATCGTAGCGTCGACTACGCAGAACCCAGTGAGCGTCGCGAGGTTCAGTAGCACAAGCAGAGACACAAAGTACTTGCCGAACGCGAAGCGTGCTTGGACAAGTTGTCTCATGCCAGTGCGCGGTCCCCATGTGCACATATATGCAACGGGTATCGTCGACAGCAGGGTAAAGAACAAAATTACGAGCGACGCATCTCTCAAGTTGAGGCCGAACGACGCCGTACCGACCATGCCAAAGGTGACACTGAGTCAAGAGTCAGTTTCGCCCTTCTTTCCTCATACTCGTGCCTCCTGGTCACTTACGGCAAGGGATTGCAACTCATGCAGAACCACAGCGTGAAGATGTTCAAGTAATTCGTCTCCGTCCGCTCATCATACGGCACTGGCGTGGCTCCCTGGAGTTCGACATCGCCGCGCTTCGCAAGCAGATTCAGTACACCATCCAGGCCTCCGACTCTTGAAGCCTTGCCCCGATGTCGGGAGGTTGTCGATGAATTATCTTTGCCGACTTGAATCTTCCCTAGCTCTTGCTCTGACGCTGCAATCATAGGTACCACCATGGTGTCGGCGTGATCTGTCCGAGGGTCTGCAGGTAGCACAGTCTAAGTGGAGCGCAATGGTTTGGAAAGAAACCCGGGGACCTGGTATCGTTGTAGTAATGAGGCAATGCGGCTGCGAACCACACAACGGCTGCAGAAAATGCTGTTTTCTTCCCAAAAACCCTACACCAAGTGCCGATCGAGTTTGTTGTCAGGTCTGCCTCTACAAAGGATGAGCAGCTCATGATAAGATGTCCATTTTTTTCTCCATGACTCCCCAGTTTTCCACCGTGCACCGCGTGGCGCACAGCAAAGCTTTTCCGCCGGAAGTGGACTCGTCAACCCGCACGAGACTCTGCCGCGGCCGTACCCGCGTTTCGTGGTGTCGTCGCCGGACTCAAGCGAGTCCACACGGTTGCCCTTTCTTCTTTGAGATTTTGCGGCCTGTTTGGTTCTAGCGTCATCCTCCTCACAGTTATCAGTCGACTTTGCCGATACTCGCCGGTCGAAAGCGCCAATTATACAGGCTTGCGGTGACAGATACTCCGAAATACTGGTACTAAAGAGTAGTGATGGGAAGCATGTCGCGTGGGATTATGAAGAAAACTGTTTCACCTCGCAATTTCCAAAAAGTGCGTTGTCATGGCTGCTGCTGAGCCCAAAGACATCGAGAAAGAGGTGGGGGAAGAGCCGCAAGTTGTTGAGGGGACAAGCGAAGCATACAGCATCTATACCAACAAGGAGAAATGGCTGATTGTCGCTATGGTCGGCTTGGCGGGCTTCTACAGGTACGCTGAGACTGTGTCGATCTTGAAACTAGCTGACAGGTTAATGTAGTCCTTTGCCGGCCAACATCTACTTCCCAGCTATCCCCAAAATAGCAAAAGCCTTCGACCGATCAGTCGACGATATCAACCAGACTGTGACAGTGTATCTTGTGTTTCAAGGTCTATCACCTATGCTCTGGGGTCCAATCAGCGACAGATACGGACGGCGACTGGTCTTTCTTGGGTGTCTCAGCATCCTCGTGGCTGCCAGCATCGGACTTGCTCTATGTCCAACTGATCAGTTCTGGCTCCTTCTCTTTCTGCGCTGCTTCCAGTCCGGAGGTAGTGCCAGTACAATCGCCCTTGGAGCTGGTGTGATCGGAGACATATCTACGAGCAGAGAAAGAGGTGGATACTTTGGAATGTTCAATCTTGGTCCCATGCTGGCACCATGCATCGCACCTGCCATGGGTGGTGCTCTGTCTCAGGAACTAGGCTGGCGGTCGATCTTCTGGGCGATCGTGATCATGGTGGCTGCGTGCCTTGTTCTCATCGCTCTCTTCCTCCCGGAAACCCTGCGCTCTGTGGCTGGCAATGGCAGTATCCCTGTTCCTCGACACTCCCGAGCTATCATTCCTGTCGTTGGTCGTAAAGCCGCTCAACAGGTTGCCGATACCGAGTCTCGTGCGAAACCGAAGCAGTCCGTCAATCCTTTTGTCCTATTCACTTACCCAGACGTCATTGTCCTCCTCACATTCACTGGCCTCGTCTACGCCGTGAACTACACTATCACAGCTACCATCTCGTCGTCTTTCGCCAAGATCTATCCACATCTCTCCGAGACCGTCCTTGGACTCTGCTACCTGCCCAGCGGAGCTGGTATGATCATCGGCAGCACTGTGACGGGTAAGGTACTCGATTGGGAGTATGATCGCATCAAGAAGCGGTCTGGCGAGTCTTTCACCATCGAATACGCTCGTCTACGGCTGATGCCGTACTACCTCACCCTGTTCGTTGTATGCGTCATCGGCTGGGGTTGGACTATTCAGGCCGAGGCACACATGGCCGCGCCCTTGTGTCTGGCGGTACTGCTTGGCTGGACCAGCATGGGTATCTTAAACACGACAATGACGCTGAACATCGACATCTTGCAATCGCGGAGCTCAGGAGCAACGGCGTGCACGAATCTTGTTCGGTGTTCACTAGCCGCTATTCTTGTGTCGATCATCGATCGGATGACGGGCAAATTAGGAGATGGATGGACGTATACGATTTGGGGCGGGCTGTGTGCATTGCTGATGCCACTGATGTTCTTGGAGATGAAGAAGGGTCCGCAATGGCGGAGGAAGCGAGAAGCAGAAGAGGAGAAGTAAGCCTGATGAGTAACGTTTGCATCAGCATTTTGAGCGCGAGTGTCAAAAGCTATATACCCTAGTCGAAGTTTGAATCAGTATTGTTTGCTCTGAGCAGTAGTGCGTATGGAAGTGATGATGGTTGGTCTATCACACCTCGGGTGGAGCCCTTTTCATACTGTCTGGTAGCTCACTGGCTGTGCTTCAACATACTGTACCCTTCTAGATTCGAAATGGCTGCTTGGTGCTGGTAGGTGCGGTATGTGAATTGCTCCAACCCCCTGCGCTCAGCACATTTCCCTCTGACTGATGCAGGTCCACAACTTACTCAGGCCACGAGGCGTTCCTTATATCATACAGCAGCAGATGTAACATACTGCATGTGCATATGCGGTACTAAGGGTTTTCCAGACAATTCCACTAACGATTGCTTTCGGTGAGCTCATCATGGGTCTACCGATGTGGTTCACAACCCTGACCCAAGAAGAGCGGTATGATTTTTTGAATATGAATACAGCAATATTCCGACATTCGGAAATTCCCCCACTCTATCGCATCGCCGTTACAATGTGGAAAGCCATGCAAATTGCAAGCTCACGCAACCAACCTCCGAATGCCTTCACTCTAAACGATCCTGCTCAACCCTCGATATTCCAATCTTCCGGGCCAGCAGCAGTTCAGTCTCATCGCAGCCGCAAGCATGTAGCAGTTTCCAATACCGAGACCCCAGAATCGGCGGGCGATGTCCAGCAGCTCGCATTACCCCCAGAGATCCTGGCACTGATCTTCAGTTTTGTGAGTGTCTGCAAGGTTCTAGCTCGTGTAATCCTTGCTAATTACACTCGCAGATTCGAGACCGAAAAAACATGGCAAACATCCGTCTTGTCTGCGCTGTATGGGAAGCCGTCGTTGCACGTCAGGCGTGGAGCACATTTATCACGGACTTTCAGCCATCGCATAAACAGGATCTGGATGCCCTGTTACATCCGAATTGCAGGATTTTGCCACACGTCCGTCGTCTGATCGTTTGCAATGCTCCTAGTCTATTCCCCAGGGATTCGAAAATGGCACTGAGACGATTTCTTGAATGCATGCCTCGAGGCACACTCAAGGGATTCGTCAGCATGTCACCCCTCAGCCCGTCAGTTTTCAAGGATTTGATAGCCTGGCATCCAAAACTGGAACGATTCGAGGCATTCGTAGATCCTGTACTGGAAGAGTTCAAGCAGTGTGACTGGATGTTGCCGCGCTTGTCTGAGATCAAGCTATACCAGCTTTGGATCAAGCGTTGGACGGAGGAACAATCTCTTGACGTTCATCGAAAGCTTATCAGCGGATTGTCGAAGCTGGAGGAACTCGATATATTCTACGAACCACGCAGAGTTTACCGAGCATCTAACAATCTCTTCATAGATATCAGCTCGGTCTTCGGCAGCAGTATGCGATTCTCGCGGCTTAGTACGTTGTCGCTGTGTGGTGTCGACATGCGCCAATGCTCAGCGCGACTTCTCGAGCGATTCGATGTTTCTAAGCTTCGCAAGCTTCATTTACTGGACTGCTCTTACGCCTCAATATTCATGGAGCACTTATCAGACTGGTACGCCAGACATGGGGGTGCATTGGAGCGCTTCCATTTCCGTTACACGTATCACTCCTCCATGACGACTGGCAAGATCTTATGCACTACATTGCAGCGCTTTATCATGACGTGTCCCGCACTTTCAGATCTACGTATCGAATACAGGGATCATGTTGTGTTGCCTGTACATTGTATCATCCAGCACGGGAGGACTCTACAACATCTAAACATGGGGATGGATTCGTGGCCTCTCAGGCCTGCACTATCCGAGTCCGAGGCTCCACCATACACAGCACAAGATCTAGAAGCCATTCTACGGGCCTGTCCGCTTCTGAAGACACTTGGATTTGATATGCCTTTTGCCGCAGTCGACCTGGGTTCCATTGACAACCCCCAGGGCTCGTTCGAGCTTGCTAGACAGGCTCCCGGCGAAGTGCTGGTCCTACCGGAGTTCGAGAACATGCTGGTAAGTGTATTTATAGGAGTCAAGTCTGCGAACCTCTTCTCACTGTCAACAGTCCATAATCGCACGACATCGCAAGATACACACCCTCCGTATGCTCAATCTTCCCAAGATCAGTTTCAACGACGGCACCCAATTCCACCCACTGCTCATAGGAGAGACCGACACCAGAGAAATTGCAAAAGAATGTCAGCGCGTGATGCAGGTATTCGCTGACGAAGTGTTCCGCTTCCTAGCGAGCTGCAATAGCACTATCCAGTTCCTTGACATTAAGCCTACTCTTCGGCCAGCTATGCCAGCTAGATGGGACGAAAATGGCCACCAGTGGCCTGTCTATGCGTACAGAGCTAGCCAGGCTAGCTGTAACGGAGACACAGTGAGCTGGTCGAAGCCTTGCAAGTTGCATTATTCAGCCAAGGCGGTGCTGTGAGATGTATGAGCTTTCCTGTGGCAATGTCCCTACCCCTGAGAGAACGATTGGGTTCTAGAGTAGCTCATAGCTTTCAAAGTTTATTCAAATGCGAAGGATCTCCAAACACGGCATTCGAGAACATGAGCAGTTTATGCCTGTGCGCTTCCTTAATTTGGCTAATTTGTCTTGTACTTCTCTCATACACGGAACTGAAGAAAAACTTCCAAGCGCCCGCTGTACCAAAGCAAACGAAGACGAAAGATTCAAGAACACCACAATTGCCAGACTGCGATTGTCCAAGATGCTGGATGCCATGTTTGCTATTTGCTGATCAGGGAAGCGTTGCCCCAGTGATGCGCGTGGTACTTACCACAAATGGCCTAGTGTGGAGAAAGTGGGCGGCTCTGGTGCTCACCTTGACAGCTTCCTCTTGACTGTCGCAAGCCACACCATTCACGAAACCTCAATCGTACTTCCACCCGACCAAATACATCGCACACGTCTCACACACAAAAACCACACACCACACACCGCATCACAATGTCAGCCCAGCCCGAAGACCAGCAGATGGAAGGCGTCCAGGACACCAAGGGCAAGGGCAAGGCCACCCAGCGGGATGCCATGGAGGAATCCGAGGAATCCAGCGACGAGTCTGCTGGTGAAGATGCTGTACGCTTTCTCCGTGCTTGCTCCTTTTGCGCGTCTGCTGCTTCTGCGCAATTGCTAACAAACTCGCAATAGGCTGCCGAACGTACGAATGCTCACCTGTCTAGCCGTGCGAGGCAAGTGCTAACATGAACAGCTGAGGAGGCCGACGAGGATAACATGGAGGAGATAGAGACATCCAACATCATCCACGGTTCGCGCACGCGTGGCAAGACCATCGACTTCGCCAAGGCCAACGCTGAGCTCGAGGGCGAGGAGGATGAGGACGAGGATGACGACTTCGTCGACCCTGACGACGAGATGAAGGAATAAGCGGCGCCAAAGCTGCAGGCTTGACTTTTGGTATGCCTGCACTCCGCTGCACCACGCGCGTCACAGCTGGTGAGCGCTCCACGGAGGGGCAACTGACTAACAAAGGCAGGACGATATGGACGTGATCACGAACCCTCGACGCTGATCCCATCTATTGAATAAGCCGATGGAGTATGATACACGGGATATCTTGGGAGCATTGGGTAGGTGCCCTCTGTCAAACATTTGGGGAGTCTTGGCGCGGTTTGCTGGATGGTGAGGGGCTGTTATGCGCGCGTCGAGCGCGTGAGTTTCGCACCAGATCGCTCCAGGTACAGTCCTAGCCACACAAAAATAATGAATGAACGATCAAGGATCAAAATTTTCTATCTCTGCTGCGTGTATGATGTTGGAAGTCAAGTTCCCTAGCTGATAATGTATCGAGTCTGGGTTGTTGCACAGTAACCCACTACATATCTGACAGCCATAGCGTACAGCCAGATAGGCAGATACTTGGGAAATGATGCTCACGCGATACGCGCCTCAGTCGCTCCTTGCAGCATCCACAGCATCCACACTCTCCTATCCACAGTGCTAGACATCGAACCAACACAGCACTCGCAACGTGTACTTTGCACCATGTCCAAGAATCCACACCTTGTAGCGATTGGGCAGTCGTCCGGACATGCAGGGCCCCACTAGTCTACCGCGTCCCCTCGATTCACCCACTCACGAAGCATCGCCAGAGTCGGCGCACAGAGCGAGTCCGAAGCCGATGCTTGTTTGAACGTGGAGGCAGGGGTTGGGAGCTGTCAGTGGTGGGGCAAGATGCAGCGTGTGGGATGCGGGATGCTTGATGGGGATAGCGTTCTGACATGCATGAGACTCCGCGCTGTGAGAGATAGCGAGGCTGTCTCCGACGATGTGGTCGGAGGCGGCCGTTGTCAGTTCATGTGTGCTTCGCAACCTAATTAGAGAGTGCGGGTACTGTGCGGGTATTGTGCGTATCTTGTGTGGTGTTGGATAGTTTGAAATCAAGCTGCTACTGTCGAATCTGTATCCTTCGTAACTTGACAGGCGCACTAGCACTGAACGATGAAATTTTGACGAAACCTTTGACAGGTTTCGAAGCCTGCAAAACTGGCTATGAGTTTGTCCACTCGCAGCTCGCCTCTACAGGTGGGAATTAAAGCGTGCACCCATGTGATTGAGGTGTTTCTACCGACGAATGTACCGAATGCTGCTGGATCCTTTGATCCTGGTGTGAGGCAACATAGGCATTTGATTCGCTGCTCCTACCGGCAGATCTGGGCCGTCGCCTTTGCAAGATCTTTACTCGAAGAGCTTGGACTTGATCGTTTACCGAGTCGAAAATGGCCTTGACAAGCGCGTAGGCGAACGTTCAGCGACGGTCCGTACTCCCGCGCGAGTCGAAGACATCACCACTTTGAGAGGCCCTCGGCGTGCCACTGAGGAGGCGACAGAGTGTCTAGGTATTATGTTGATCTGCAATTACAATGCCGAAAATCCACGAAGTGGCTGCAAGGCAACTGCAAGGCAACGACAACCTGAGCATGTGGACAGGCTGATCAGCTTGAGTGCAAACCATGCGCTCATGCAGCTGCAAGCGGACGACGCTCATGAGAGGAACATATCCGCCTCGCCTGCAGAGCGCCCATTGTAGCATGTGAATTTCCGAGAGCAATGCCTCTGCGCAAGTCGAGGTAATAGGCTGTTCACGGAGGAATGTTCGCCCCTCCACTTTGACGGAGCGCGACCAATTCAGGGATCTCAAATCCTGCACAAAGCTGCTGGTCTCCAGTCTACTACTGAGTGGCATGTTGAGACGCTGCTGCTAGCTTCAACTGAGTGCCATACAGCCGTGCGACTGGCATCACCTGGAATATCCGCCGCTTGACCTTGACGGGCAGTCAGCCAAGCCAGCGTGCGGCGATGTCGGCGGATTGAGCGACCTGGAGATGGGTTTGGTGCACTGGAGGAGGAAATGAATCCGCGTGTTCTCGTGACTCATTGAATTCAGTCGAGGGAACGTTCGCATCGTACTGCCGTTAGAGAGAGGCTGCCATTCCGGTATGTCCCGAAGTCGATGGAGTCGTCGAGAGCTCTGCCGTTGCGGCACCGCGGTGAGGCTCGCCCAATGATGCACAAATGGGTCACGGACTGGCAGACGCACTGGCTTTTGAGTTCTCTTCAAACTTGGGGTACATGACCGTGCTTTGTGACGAAGGTGCTCATGGATGATCGTGCACATCGCAGCCTGCTCAGTCTGGCATTCCGCTGCAACGGCGGGGAATTGAGTGTCTCCCCACGAATCAGAAAGCAGCGCCCATCCTTCACAGCGGACGGGCGCGACCTTGGGCAAAGATAAGGACAAGATGACCCTCCGGAATTACGGCGACGAAAGAGGGACCATCGCCCACCGCGCCAATGAGAGCGGTCTGGATACAAAGCAGGCTGCGTGGGCTTGGTGGGGCTCTGAGCGGAACGATGCACGCTGCACGACCATGTCATGGAGCCGACGTCGGCGCCTGCAATTGGACGCACGGCCGAACGACACGCTCACCGCCTGCAGCAAATGGACGCCTTCAGCCAATCTACAGCCGCTTGAAGCAAAGCGCCTGGCAGAAACCGTGGGGTAGCCTGCCAATTTTCCAGATGCGCGACACTGCGATGTGCAGTCGTTCAGCGAATATGCACACGAGCATTGCTAACGGAGGGCCAGAGAGACGCCAGTTCATTAGCAAGACCCTCAATTGACGGTTAGCGACCAATTGAAGCGTCTTCAGTCGGCACGAGAGGCGGACTGGCTTCAAGGTGGACTTTTGGAGGGGCAAGAGAAAGGGTTGACATGTGCTGTTTCGAGATGGACACAAAGCTCGCTATATACGCAAACAAACCCCGAATAAAACTCGCTTCTGGTCTTGGACACCAAGACGGCACGCAGCAGACCGGAGACGCACTGAGAGGGAGCAGACAGCGCCTCCTTCGTTGCGCTTCTAGGCCCGTTATTGGACGGGCATTGGAGTGAAGTACTAGCGCATTCAGACAAAAGACCCACACCGAGCAGCCTTCCGCCCTCTATTCATAAGCTCTGCCACCCAATCTCCCGCGATCAATTTCCCACCTACGCTCACCACTCTTTCTCGCTCTCCCAAGTTGCTTGCCGGAACACCGCGAGTCGACTTCAAGGCCTGTTCCAGTCAGCCTTACACAGCAAGTAGGTCACCTCTGCCCGCCATCAATTATTCCCGCTGCACATGTCCCTTTGGCCACACACCACCTTTTCTCTACTACACCAGCGTCTGCACGGAGGGTTTAGCGAGCATTCGACATGGACATTCCGCAACCCCGCGCCACCTCATTCGCCGAGGCTCTTATCAGTATCTCTTGTGCTGCGCGACAGCTATCAGGTTGCTCTGAAATCGAGTAGCGCCATTAGTATCAAGTTGCTACATTCGAGCGTCTGAGGCTGGTGACGTAGTCGGAGCATGGTTCTCCAGCTTCTGCGAAGGATTGACGTTTCCAACCCCCAAAATGCGACGGCTGCCCCCTCTATACCAATCTATGATTCGGAGCTAGCCTCTGGCGCTGACCCGTGAAAATCCACAATCTCGATTTGCGATTTCCAAACAGCACCAAAACTTTCTCTGTTGGCTCTGAGGCTAATCTTATAAAACCTGCAGCTTTCAATTGATTTCCTGGACATCAGCTCCTTTCTTGATACCCCGAGCGCCGCCACCAGACGCGGTTTGCCTTCCCATATCCACCACCGTTCGATCCCTTTACTTCGGCCGTTCGCCGATATAATGGGTCGAGTTTCATTCGCCGAGGATACCAAACTGCCTGACGAGACCTACATCGAAGAGGAACCTTACAAGGTTTTCGAGTACCAAGATGGACCGGAGAACAAGTCTTGGGCGGGTGCGCTTCCCATGAAGCAGGGTCTTTATGACCCCTCGTTGGAGAAGGACGCTTGCGGTGTGGGTTTTGCTGCGTAAGTGACTTGATAGCAGGGGGCGAGGCCGCAGATACTGACAGTCGAACAGTCACATCAAGGGCAAGGCTAGCCACAAGATCGTCAGTGATGGTAAGAAAAAAAGCAACTGAAATCGTTGTTCTAGTTCGCTAACTCTTATCCAGCGCGCTCCTTGCTTTGCAACATGACCCATCGTGGTGCGGTGGGTTCAGATGCACGAGATGGTGACGGTGCAGGTGTCATGACCTCCATCCCCCACCGATTCTTCCTCAAGGAATTCGAGCGTGAGCAGGGCTACAAGCTTCCCGCGCTTGGCCAATATGCCACGGGTAACTTGTTCTTCAAGCCAGATGCCACGATTCTGGAGGAGACCAAGACTATGTTCGAAGACGTTGCAGACCAGCTCGATCTGAGAGTACTTGGGTGGCGAGTGGTGCCACGAGACTCTACACTCCTTGGTCCTGCTGCGCTCTCGCGAGAGCCAATCATTCTGCAGCCCTTTGTCGTCCTGAAGACTGCCTACGGCGACGCACGGCAGCCCAAGGAGGACTTCGAGAAGACGTACGATGCCGGCTACTTCGAACGTCAGCTGTATGTCATGCGCAAGCGTGCCACACACGTTATCGGTCTGCACAACTGGTTCTACATTTGCTCGCTGTCGAACAAGAACATCGTCTACAAGGGTCAGCTGTCGCCTGTCCAGGTCTACGAGTACTACCACGACCTGCTCAATGTCGACTACGAGGGTCACTTCGCACTCGTGCACTCCCGTTTCTCCACCAACACATTCCCTTCGTGGGATCGCGCACAGCCTCTGCGATGGGCGGCTCACAACGGTGAGATCAACACATTGCGAGGAAACAAGAACTGGATGCGCGCTCGCGAGGGCGGCATGAAGTCCAGCCTTTTCGGCGAGGATCTCGACCTGCTGTACCCCATCATTGAGGACGGTGGGTCCGACTCTGCAGCTTTCGACAACGTCCTCGAGCTGCTCACCATCAACGGTGTCCTGTCTCTGCCCGAGGCCGTTATGCTCATGGTTCCCGAGGCATGGCAGGGCAACCACACCATGGACCCCGCCAAGCAGGCCTTCTACGAGTGGGCTGCGTGTATGATGGAGCCATGGGACGGCCCTGCGCTCTTCACATTCTCCGATGGTCGTTACTGTGGTGCCAACCTTGACCGTAACGGTCTGCGACCTTGCCGTTACTACGTTATGGATGATGACCGCATCATTTGCGCGTCTGAAGTTGGTACCATCTCTATCGACCCTGAGCGCGTTGTTCAGAAGGGTCGTCTCCAGCCCGGAAAGATGTTGTTGGTTGACACTGTCGCTGGACGCATTGTCGACGACGCCGAGCTGAAGAAGTCTGTCTCTGAGCGCAACGACTTCAGTGCATGGATCGAGAAGAACCTGCTTACGCTGCCCAAGATCCTCAAGACCGTCAGCGAGAAGGGTCTTGACCTTTCCTTCGCACTCACAGACTCTAAGCTTCATGAGGACCCTCGTCTGCGAGCATTCGGCTACTCCCTCGAGCAGGTCAGCTTGCTCCTTGGCCCCATGGCCGCCGATTCCAAGGAGGCTCTTGGATCCATGGGTAATGACTCCCCTCTTGCATGCTTGGCTACCCAGCCTCGTCTGCTTTACGAATACTTCCGCCAGCTCTTCGCCCAGGTCACAAACCCTCCCATCGACCCTATTCGTGAGGCTATCGTTATGTCTCTCGAGGCATACGTGGGACCCCAGGGCAACCTGTTGGAGATGGACGAGTCTCAGTGCCACCGAATTCTTCTGCCTTCGCCCGTTTTGTCTGTCGAGGAGTTCACAGCGCTGACTAACACCCACACACTGCACAGCGGTTGGTCTGTCAAGAGCATCGACATCACTTTCGACAAGAGCGAGGGTGTCGAGGGCTACATGGCCACTCTAGACCGCATTTGCGAAGAGGCTTCCGAGGGTGTCAAGAACGGCGACAGCTTCATCGTTCTCACTGATCGCGCAACCTCCAAGGAGCGTGTGCCCGTCTCTGCCTGCTTGGCTACCGGTATGGTCCACCACCACCTTGTCCGCAACAAGTGGCGATCCAACGTCGCTCTCGTTGTCGAGACTGGTGAGGCCCGTGAGGTCCACCACATGTGCGTCCTCGTCGGATACGGAGCTGACGCCATCTGCCCTTACCTCGCCATCGAGTGCATTCTGAAGATGCACCGTGAGGGTGTCATTCGCAAGAAGCTCACCCCGGAGCAGCTCATTGACAACTACAAGCACTCTTGCGACGGTGGTATCCTGAAGGTCATGTCTAAGATGGGTATCTCTACTCTGCAGTCGTACAAGGGAGCTCAGATCTTCGAGGCTCTTGGTCTCGATGACACTGTTGTCGACCGCTGCTTCACTGGTACTGCTTCTCGCATTAAGGGTATGACTTTCGATCTCATTGCTCAGGATGCATTGGCTCTCCACGACAAGGGTTACCCATCCCGTCCTATTGTCGAGGTTCCCGGTCTTGCTGAGACGGGCGAGTACCATTGGCGTGACGGTGGCGAGCCTCACATCAACGATCCTACTGCCATGGCCAACATCCAGGACGCCGTCCGCACCAAGAACGACAAGTCGTACGAGGCTTACTCTCTTGCTGAGTACGAGCGCATCAAGGATTGCACACTACGTGGTCTTCTTGACTTCAACTTTGACGATCGCACCCCCATTCCCGTCGACCAGGTCGAGCCATGGACAGATATTGTGCGTCGCTTCGTTACCGGTGCCATGTCTTACGGCTCTATCTCCATGGAGTCTCATTCCACCCTTGCTGTCGCCATGAACCGTCTTGGTGGCAAATCCAACACTGGTGAGGGTGGTGAGGACCCCGAACGCAGCTTGCGCATGGAAAACGGTGACACCATGCGCTCTGCCATCAAGCAGATCGCTTCCGGGCGTTTTGGTGTGACTTCCAACTACCTCGCAGATGCCGACGAACTTCAGATCAAGATGGCCCAGGGTGCTAAGCCTGGTGAGGGTGGTGAGCTTCCTGGCCACAAGGTCTCTGGCTCCATCGCTAAGACTCGTCACTCCACCCCTGGAGTCGGTCTTATCTCGCCTCCTCCCCACCACGACATCTACTCCATTGAGGATCTCAAGCAGTTGATCTACGATCTCAAGTGCTCCAACCCCCGCGCTCGTGTCTCCGTCAAGCTCGTCTCCGAGACTGGTGTGGGTATCGTTGCCTCTGGTGTCGCAAAGGCCAAGGCTGACCACATCCTGATTTCCGGTCACGATGGTGGTACCGGTGCCTCTCGATGGACCGGTATCAAGTACGCCGGTCTTCCCTGGGAGTTGGGTCTTGCCGAGACCCATCAGACTTTGGTCCTCAACGACCTCCGTGGTCGTGTCATTGTCCAGACTGACGGTCAACTTCGCACTGGACGTGACGTCGCCATCGCCTGTCTGCTCGGTGCTGAGGAGTGGGGTTTCGCTACCACTCCCTTGATCGCCATGGGCTGCATCATGATGAGAAAATGCCACCTGTAAGAGCCGCCCTCTGCCTTTATTATGAATTGACTTTGCTAACCCAATCTTAGGAACACCTGCCCCGTTGGTATTGCTACCCAGGATCCTGAGCTCAGGAAGAAGTTCGCCGGTACACCCGAGCACGTCATCAACTTCTTCTACTACATCGCCAACGAGCTCCGTGCCATCATGGCCAAGCTTGGTTTCAGGACTATTAACGACATGGTCGGCCACTGCGAGGCTCTTCGTATCCGTGACGATCTCCGCACACCCAAGACCGAGAACATTGACTTGTCCTTGATCTTGACTCCCGCGCACACCCTTCGCCCTGGTGTCGCGACCTTCAACGTTCGCAAGCAGGACCACCGTCTTCACGTCCGTCTCGATAACAAGCTCATTGCCGAGTCTGAGCTTGCCCTCGAGAAGGGTCTGCCTGCTCGCATCGAGTGCGATGTTGTCAACACTGACCGTGCTCTTGGTGCCACACTTTCTTACCAGGTCAGCAGGCGCTACGGCGAGGCTGGTCTCCCCCAGGACACCATCCACGTCAACATTCGTGGTTCTGCTGGCCAGTCCTTCGGTGCTTACCTTGCTCCTGGTATCACTCTTGAGCTCGAGGGTGACTCTAACGACTATGTTGGTAAGGGTCTGTCAGGTGGTCGCCTCATCATCTACCCACCGCGTACTGCAGTCTACCGTGCCGAGGAGAACGTCTTGATCGGTAACGTCTGTCTGTACGGTGCTACTCAGGGTACCTGCTTCTTCCGCGGTATCGCTGCCGAGCGTTTCTGTGTCCGTAACTCCGGTGCGACTGCTGTCGTGGAGGGTGTTGGTGACCACGCTTGCGAGTACATGACTGGTGGTCGTGTTCTCGTCCTCGGATCGACCGGCCGCAACTTCGCTGCTGGTATGTCTGGAGGTATCGCTTACGTTCTCGATGTCCACCAGGACTTTGAGCAGAAGGTCAACCAGGAGATGGTCGAGCTCTCCCCCATCGAGGAGCCCGAGGAGATTGCATTCGTCCGCGGTCTTATCGAGGATCATCACCACTACACTGGTTCCGAGCTCGCTGCCCGGATCCTCCTCGACTTCACGCGCGCTCTCCCTCGTTTCGTCAAGGTCATGCCTGTTGACTACAAGCGTGTTCTGCTCGAGGAGAAGGCCAAGGCTGCCGAGAAGAAGCGCTCCGAGTACCCTCTGCCTCTTCTTGCTGGCAACGCCGTTCGTAACGCCCACGAAGAATCCCGCAAGAATGAGCACGAGCACGAGGCCAAGAAGAAGGCTGATCTCCTCGACATCGAGGAGAGTGTCACTGACGCGAAGGCCGAGAAGAAGAAGGCTCTTGTGCTTGACAAGACCCGTGGTTTCAAGCTCTACCAGCGCCGCTCTGAGAAGTACCGCAACCCCAAGACCCGTACTCGTGACTGGGCCGAGCTGTCTCAGCGCCTGAACGAGGATGAACTCAAGTACCAGACCGCTCGCTGCATGGACTGCGGTGTGCCCTTCTGTCAGTCCGACACAGGTTGCCCCATCAGCAACGTCATTCCCAAGTGGAATGAGCTCGTATTCCAGTAAGTAACGCTCCAGCATGCTGCCGTGAACACACAACTAACATTTCTCTAGGGGCCAGTGGCGCGACGCGCTAAACAGGCTGCTTATGACCAACAATTTCCCTGAATTTACCGGTCGAGTGTGCCCTGCTCCTTGCGAGGGTGCTTGCGTTCTCGGCATAAACGAGGATCCAGTCGGTATCAAGTCAATTGAGTGCGCTATCATCGACCGCGGATTCGAAATGGGCTGGATGGTCCCAACGCCTCCTCAGCACCGTACTGGCAAGACTGTTGCTATCATCGGTTCGGGCCCTGCTGGTCTCGCCTGTGCTGATCAGCTCAACAAGGCTGGCCACACGGTCACCGTTTACGAGCGTGCCGATCGCTGTGGTGGTCTGCTGATGTACGGCATCCCCAACATGAAGCTCGACAAGAAGGTTGTTCAGCGCCGTGTTGACTTCATCGCTGCTGAGGGCGTCACTTTCAAGACCGGCGTGACGGTTGGCGAAGACGGCTCTGAAACCCTCGACTCTCTTCGCAGCCAGTTCGACGCTGTTGTCTTCGCTACTGGTGCTACTGTTGCCCGCGACCTGCCAATTCCTAACCGCAACCTCGATGGTATTCACTACGCCATGCAGTTCTTGCACAAGAACACCAAGTCCCTTCTCGACTCCGAGCTTGCCGACGACGCATACATCTCTGCCAAGGACAAGCACGTTATTGTCATTGGTGGTGGTGACACTGGTAACGACTGCATCGGTACCTCTGTTCGTCACGGTGCCAAGTCTGTCGTCAACTTCGAGCTGCTGCCCCAGCCTCCCGCTCAGCGTGCCCGCGACAACCCATGGCCTCAGTGGCCTCGAATCTTCAGGACCGACTACGGTCACAACGAGGTCAAGACTCACATGGGCAAGGACCCTCGTGAGTACTGCGTCATGTCCAAGGACTTCGTCGATGACGGAGCCGGCAATGTCAAGGGTATTAACACCGTCCGTGTTGAGTGGACCAAGTCCGCCTCTGGCGGTTGGGACATGAAGCAGGTCGAGGGAAGCGAGCAGTTCTTCCCTGCTGACCTTGTCCTGCTCTCCATGGGTTTCTTGGGTCCCGAGCAGCGCGTCATGAACGATGTTGTCGACCTCGATGGCCGCAAGAACATCAAGACACCCCCTGGCCACTACAATACCAACCTTCCCGGCGTTTTCGCTGCTGGTGACTGCCGTCGCGGACAGTCCCTCATCGTCTGGGGTATCAACGAGGGTCGCCAGTGCGCTCGCGATGTCGACTTCTTCCTCACCGGACACAGCTCCCAGCTTCCTGTCACCGGTGGTATCGTCAAGCGCTCTCCTCTCATGAGCTCCGGCGCCAAGTCGGAGATCCCCGTCGCCGCGTAAATTTGCAAGCGTAGAGAAGGATGACATAGAAGTAGACGATGACGAGAGAATGTTTATGATAAAAGATTGGAACAAAGGAACGATTTGACGACAGTTGGAGTTTTGTTTTGCGCTATCTATCGTTACCTGCAAGATACCTTTTTCGATGGAGTCATCTGGTGGCATTTGCAGTGTACAATTCGCTTTGCTTCTTGCTAGATATTACCATACTCTGTACATAGATTGAACAAGTACATTCAAGGCTTAATTCTTCTGCATGTGAGTATAAGCTTACTGTGCCTCAAGAGCTCCGAGAAGCTACTTAACAGGGCGCAGGATCGACAGCACTCGTGAATCCTTGGTTTCTAAAAAGTCCGTCACACATGCGGAGTCATTTCAACGCTTTTTGATAGTCTGTTGGCTTGCTTGCACTAACTTGTATGCTCCTGCATGGGCAATGGATTCTCAGAGCTGGTGATGTGTAGTACTCGTCGCATCTTACAGGAACGCGTCTGCCAAGATTGTGAGCATGACGTCAGCGTATGCCCACCTCCCCTTTGGCCGTTGCCTGCAACACGCGACCCAACCCATCGGTGTTCATCTCCACCACATTCAAGATGTCTGCGCGACTGTGAGAGAAAATGTTACCACGTTCAAGTTGGCAGAATGCAGGCCGAAGGCCCTTGCTAGGGCTGACCGGGTGCGTAAGATCCTTTGCGATGGCTGCAGATCATCGTGGAGATGCTAACAAGCAACTAGAACACCCTGTCTCGCATCACTGTCCAGGGCAAGTGTGCTCCACGGATCAAAGCAAACGCCATGGACAACGTCTACAAGGTTTGCTTCAGATTCACTGCAAGCTGGCGAAGACAAAGCCGGCCATATCAGCGCTGGACCCAATCAAGGCATCTTGTTCTTCAACAATGTATATCCTATCTCCATTAGAAGGATACTTGGACTACCTGCTCCTAAGTTGCTAGATCGTCTTGTCGCTCCTCTCATTACTGGAAATGGACCACAGCAGGTTATCGAGAAGGCCAAAGCAAAGAGAGGGCTGCAAATTACCGCCACCGAGGTACTTCCGCGAATGAGAGAAGGAGGAGCATTCGTCAAGTTTACTCACGATGGCACGGCATCTACTACCGAGATTGAGAAAGTACTGCAGCAGTATCTGAGAGACGAGCCCGTCAAGCCCTGGTGGGCTCCGTTCCGACGCATGCGCACGAAGGCTGTAAAAGGTCGGCCCTGGGTAGAGGATCTGATGCGCATGCCAGCACCGCGACTGAGAGTTGAATTCATCTCAGGTGAGCCAGGTGGAAATCCTGCGGATGCGGTCGAGCTGTCCCAGGAGGAGTTGTTCCAGTTCTTCCGACCCTACGGAAAACTCTCGGATATCGTTATGCAGCCTCCGGATTCAAAGATTCTGCCAAAGTTCGCGCATGTCGACTTTTCTACCATGGGAAAAGCCATCATGGCTAAGAATTGTATGCACGGCTACCTCGTCTCGCAAGCTGAAGGTGGAGGCGTGAAGGGTACGATTCTGAGGTTGAAGTACGAACAAAAGATCAAGCCCAGATGGATTCGAGACTGGCTCTTCAGCCATCCTAGAATTGTCATTCCTGTCCTCGCAGCGATCATAGCCGGTATCACCGTTGCCATTTTCGATCCAATTCGGACATTTTTTGTCAAGGCGCACATTACAAGAGTGTTGCATCTGGAAGACAACAAGATCTACAAATGGCTTAAGGGATACGCCGAAGACCTCATTCGCGGCAAGAAGGAAGATGACGAAGCGGGCATGGACGCTATCTGGGATGACCGCAAAGGCAATATCGAACAGGTTCAGACATGGCTAATGGAGACAGCCGACACATTCATTATTGTACAGGGCCCTCGAGGTTCCGGCAAGAAGGAATTGGTTGTCGACCAGGCTCTCGCAGACAAGAAACTCAAGCTCGTCATCGACTGCAAGCCCATTCAAGAGGCACGAGGTGACGGTGCGACCATTAGCGCCGCTGCAAACTCTGTTGGCTACAAGCCAGTATTCTCCTGGATGAACAGCATTAGCGGTATGATCGATATGGCTGCACAGGGCGCGACGGGTGTAAAAACAGGCTTCTCGGAAACTCTCGATACCCAGCTCAGCAAGATTTGGAATACCACTACCACTGCGCTCAAGCAGATTGCTCTGGATAAACGACACAAGAGTGACAAGGACGCCGGTCTGGGTGATGATGAGTGGCTCGAGGCACATCCTGAGCATCGACCGATAGTTGTCATTGACAACTTCCTACACAAGAGTAATGAGGGCGGTATTGTCTACGACAAGATTGCGGAGTGGTAAGTCATGTCCCTCATCCTGATCACTTGTTGCAGCGCTGACACAGAGCAGGGCCGCACGTCTAACCACAGCAAATATTGCTCACGTCATTTTCTTGACCAACGATGTGTCCTTCAGCAAGTCGCTCTCGAAGGCTCTGCCTGATCGTGTCTTCCGCCAGATATCGCTTGCCGACTGCTCCGCAGAGGTCGCAAAGCGCTACGTCGTCACACACTTGGATGCTGACGTGCAAGACGACCCTGTTCCTCGTGGGGAGAAGCCCAAGCCAGTCCCCTCGCAGTCACGTACAGACCTCGACGAGTTGGACACGTGCATTGAGCTGCTTGGTGGTCGACTCACAGATCTTGAGTTCCTTGCGCGACGAATCAAGACCGGCGAGACACCGCAGAAGGCTGTCCACGAGATGATTGATCAATCCGCCTCTGAGATTCTCAAAATGTACATCTTTGGCGCAGAGGACGAGGGTGGAACCAGGCACTGGAGCGCCGAGCAAGCATGGATGCTGATCAAAGAGCTTGCGCAGAAGGAGAGCTTGCGTTTCAACGAAGTCTTGCTTGACGACATCCTGAAGGCAGGCGGTGAGACTGTCCTGCGGGCCCTCGAGCAAGCCGAGCTCATCTCCATCGGGTCTGGACCTAATGGACGACCGTCAAGCATCAAGCCAGGCAAACCGATCTACCTTCCTGCGTTCAAGCGTCTAACGGAGGACAAAGTGCTGAAGAGTCGTCTCGATCTTGCCATCTTGACGCACTTGACCAAGATTGAGAGCGCGACTATCGACAAGTGTGAGACTGAGCTACTGCTGCTCAGCAAACTGAAGAGTCAGCCAGCACAAATGGCCGGAAGGGCGCAGTACCTGCTCAATAAGATGATGGCGAGCCAGGACAAGGTGGAGAAATACGAGACCGAGTCAAAGGGCTTGAAAAAAATCCTTGGCCAGGAGTACTGATCGTTAGACTTGTACAAGATACCACTCTCCTGTTATTCTTATTGCTAGCATACCCCGAAATTCCACACACATGATCATTGATTACTCTGTTGGACTCCGCACGTGCTTCCGGGTGTTGACCCCACTACCTCGGTCGTCACAACCTCGTGCTTTCATTGACTTGTCTCTGCTGCACAGCACTGTACACAGGATTTGACTGGGTTCTAGAGTGTCTACGTGTTTTGCCCTCGCATCGCACAACATCTCTAGCCCAGGAACCAATTTCTCCGTCCCACGTCATTGGCGCTACTCACAGCCGCGGCCCGGGAAGTCTGTGCACGCCTCCATTCTGCCGAAGCTCGCAACACGCGAACTCCAACCTTGGAAGCTCTCAACCTCATCTCGACTTTTCCGCGACTGCCATTGCGCACCACCCCAACGCCCATCACTCCTGCCACAACCACAAACGTAGCGTTCGTTCGCGTTCCGTTTACACACCCACACAATGGCCCCCCTCACAGACTCGGCGGTCTCTGACCTCCAGGGAACCGTCTCCAGGCTCGAGAAGCGCATTGCGGAGCTCGAGAGCAGGCTACAGGGTCAGGCCAGTATTGGGGACCAGTCGCAGGAGAGCGTCAGGATGATTCTGATCGGGCCGCCCGGTGCTGGTATGTTTTGGAGGCTTGCTTGCGTGAAGTGGGAATTTTGCTGACAGAATTGCAGGCAAGGGCACACAAGCGCCGCGCATCAAGGACAAGTTCTGCGCATGCCATCTTGTATGTTGCACTCACCGAGAAAAGCACAAGGAAGGCTATGGTACTGGAAGGATGCGATGCTAACGCATGCAGGCTACTGGAGACATGCTCCGTGCACAGGTCGCCGCAAAGACAGCGCTTGGTCGTGAGGCCAAGAAGATCATGGATGCTGGAGGTCTTGTCAGCGACGAGATCATGATCAACATGATCAAGACTGAGCTCGAGACCAACCAGGAATGCAAGAACGGGTATGTCAGCATCGCATACCCCAAAGCTGCCTTTTGCTCTATGCATTAGGACAACCGCTGACCTGACGTTCACAGTTTCATTCTTGACGGTTTCCCACGAACAGTCGTTCAGGCTGAGAAGTTGGACGGCATGCTTGAAGCCACTAAGAAGCCCCTTCAGCACGCCGTTGAGCTCCAAATTGACGACTCGCTCCTCGTCTCGCGCATCACTGGCCGTCTTGTCCACCCCGCATCTGGCCGCTCATACCACAAGATCTTCAACCCTCCCAAGAGCAATATGATTGACGACGTCACTGGCGAGCCCCTCGTCCAGCGCTCTGACGACAACGCCGAAGCCCTCAAGAAGCGCCTCGTCACATATCACACCCAGACCGCACCCGTTGTTGGCTACTACCAGAAGACCGGCATCTGGAAGCCGATTGATGCCAGCCAGGAACCTGGCCAGGTCTGGAAGAGCTTGCTCAAGGTCTTCGACAACAAGGCCTACGTTGCTGGTCAGACCGGCAGCCTCTTGAACAAGATCGGCCTCAAGAACTAGATTGCGCAACGCAGCGCGGCGAAGGCAGGGATGTGGGTGTGAATGATGAGAAGCAGCGCGACCGCCGCCATGTACACGCTGGTTATGGTAGATCAGCGGAAAAGTCGAGCTTCATATGCTTTAGCTAGGTGGCAGTACGTCATGGATGAGTTCGAGGTCTCTGTACTTGTAAGGATTGATCTTTTGGATCTACTCACTGGTGCACTGGGGAGGAAGTCGTGTCTCTATATTGTATGTAACACTCTGTGCGAGCTAGTCAAGACGTCTCGACTAGAATGCCCGGGATTCAAGAAATATATATGCGCTTCACCTTCTCTTGGTCACGTCCGAGCACCAATCAACATAGCTTTGTGTATTTTGTATCTGCAGCTCCTCCTTGATATTCAGTTTCCAAAGACGCAGGCTGCCGCTGACGTGCCGCTGCTCGGCCTTTAGCTGCGTACCTCCGACCCATCACATCCCAAAAAGCTGTGGCGCGGCTCCAAGTGTCCTCCACAGTTTCCACAGTTTCCACTTTGCTCCACACAATACCTCTCACCTTGTTTACATCACACCTCAGGCACGTCGAGATACTGCCACTTCAGCTTGGATCGCATTTCGGACGAAAATCGAACCAAGTGACGACCTGCAGCGCGCACATCATACCACGGTCAAACCACGGGCCTCGCAAATACATACCAGTGTAGACCGACACAACATGTCCAGCCGTTTCGGCCGCGACGCCGCGCGCGACGACCTCTTCAGCAGCTACAACCGTAGTGCCTCGCCCTCCAAGTCGAAGAATAAAGCCCGCGCTTCGCCCTACAATGCCGGTGGCTACGGGCTCCCCTCTGAAGCACCAGGATTCGCCGCATATCCAAGCGCGAGTACGAACGGGAGCTTGTATGGAGGATACGGTGGTGGGAGCGGTTATGGCGTAGGAGCAGGGAAGAAGAGTGACGATGGGTACGGAGGGGGAAGTGGTGGTGCAGGAGGAGGATACAGGAGCGCGACGCCGAACTCGCGAGGCCAGTACAACAGCGCGACGCTGGATGAGCTGGAGAGCCAGAATGAGGAGCAGACTGGGGTGTTGATTGGGAAGGTGAAGATGCTCAAAGACGTATGTTTTGCGAGTGTGTCGAGCTCCCTCATGGCTCTTTGCTTCGGTTCACGATACCCTTTGTGGATGAGTGTTTGCTAACTTCTCGCAGCTGACCCACCTTATCGGCGACGAAATCCGCGACTCCACAACGCTCGCGGAGAAAATGAACGATCAATTCGAGAACAGTAGGAACAAGATCAGAGGCACCATGAACAGAATGCTCAGCATGGCGAGGAGCACGGGTGTTGGGTGGAAGGCATGGGTTGCTTTCTTCGCTGCGCTGATTCTGTTGTTTTGGTGGGTTTGGTTGGGGCGTAAGTAACGCAAGGAACAGGACGAGGAGTCAGAAGGAAAGGTGGGGGCTTGGAAGCCTTGTATTGCTTGCATTTGGCGCGGCGTTTGGGTATTTCCAGAGTGTCAAGACAGGTTGGCTTTGAAGAAGCGCATGAGATTGTATGATGGCGGTTAGCTGTACCGAGAGTATGTACATACGCAACGAACTCGTCTCGACGCACACAGCCATTTTACACGCTCAGCCGAGAATGATGCATCAAGCCAGGCCTCTCCTCATCTCACTCGCCTTCTTAGGAGGTGTGCGAGGGAACGGCGGATTCATTCCTGTTCTCGCCCATTGCTTCTGCACCACATCGAACTGCATGCCCGGTGGATACACGGACGAGCTGCCACGTTTGTGAACCTTGTTAGATTTCTGTTCGGTTCGTGGTCGGTCAGTCATGACGAGGAAGATACAGATTGCTAGTAAGTTAAGCCCGATGGCCAGCATGGTGAGCTTGAAAGTGAGGATGTGGTCGGCCAGGGCTGAGAGACGGGGTGAGAAGGAGGATGGGAAGGGCATGAGGACTGAAGGCCGTGATATCGTGGATATGTATATGGTGTGGTTGGGTGGAGGTGGACAAATTACCTGTCAAGTGGAGAATTGTGAGACTGTCTCAAGTTGTAAGTCTTCATTTTGTGAAGACAATGTTCACTCTGCGAGTCTCTTTGCGTTTCTGTTTGACGTTTTATCTCGTCTTTGTTTGCGATTCTTGTAGCACCTTTGGATCTATTGTCAACGATGACTTGACATGCCATTTACGCGTGGGTCTTCGAGAAACTCCTCGCGGCGATGAGAAGAACCATCTTATCCTGGGTTTGGCTTCTTCTATTCCGCCATCGAGTCCCTTCATAAGCTGGGACACATTTGTGTCTCTTCACTTGAGACATACGAGTGCTACTTTTTGCTCTGTTTCACTCGACCGGACGCCTTAGCGGCTCTATTGCCCTCCATATCAAGCACACCGTAACTATGTGCATACACGTTCCACGATCACTGTCAACTACAATACCTCACAACCATATCGCCGAGCACGAGCTGTCTCATCACGCTGAACCACACACTGCACCATGCGCCATGGCATGGCAAATGGCAGCCTATCGGGAGCTCACGTCACTAGAAATCATGATTAACGATTGGATTCGTCAGATCCAGGAGGTGTTCAACTCTTCACTCTACTTAGATCATCCACATCGTCAGCCCCTGCGCTGGTTCTCGATCGTGATTTGGGCCACCACACTGTGGCTTGCTTGGTCTACCATCGCATCGTGGAGGGCTCTGCGAGCCGAAGCAGACGAGATGGCATCGCGATCAATGCTGCAGGCGGAGTCTAGCACCATCGTTCCTCCGTCTTCACCGCCAAATTCCACCGCCAGCGCTGGGTTGCAACCACAGACTCCCACACAACTCAAGTCAACACCGCCTCTCGATAGCACTGAATCAAACGATCTTCCACCTACCACTCACGGCCGGCTCTCCTTCGATAACGGCACACATGTCGATGATCGTACTGGCCGTGTGTCCACGCCAGGGTATCAGACACCGTTCATCAACAACCTCAATCGGCGCAACTTCTCTGGCCTCGCAAAGACAGCACCAGTCAGCTACGACACGCTGCGGCGTAATGGCTTGCTTGATGCAGCGGGTACGCCAACTAGGAAGTACAATTCGGCTGCACGCCATGAGCATGGGATCAGTGCTGGCGAAGAAGTGCATGTGCAATCTGAGAAAGTCCTAGGGGACCTTGAAAGATCAGCGGTCGACTCCGAGGAGGTCAAGGCGCAGTGAGCGGAAGACAAAACCGATCGACTTGTGCGATAGTTCTCGGCAGCAGAGTGAAAGTGAGCAGTGTAGCAGAAATGACGGGTGTACGCGGAGTAGCGGTGTCTTTGAGGTTCAGATGGCTTCACGATTGTGAAGAACTATTGCCAATTCACATGAACGGGAAGAACCTGTGTATCACAAGGGTATGATGAACACTTACAGAGTATCTCGACGGATAATTTAACCTTAGAGTAGCTAGAATTATCCGGAGTGGTAGAAATTGTCAAAATCATGGCCACCGCGGCGTGGTCGCCTCCAACTCCAGAATGTTATCGCTGGCCATACCTTATGAGTGATTTTGGGGTCATGGCAACGAGACTGAAAGATGGCCACAGTGAGCCTCTGACATGAATCTTGCACCATAGCGCGTCGCTCTTGGCGGAAGGCACGTGGCGCGCCTGCCTTTCACGGTGAAAGTAAGCAAAGCTCGCCTAAGCCACCACACCGAAGCCTTTCCACCTCCCCTCACCCAACATAAGTGTCAGAATCTCCTGAAATCCATCCAACTCAGACGCTCTATCTATGGGTGACACAGGCGTAACCATCTCGATGCCGACCGAAGATGCGTCTCCCAGAGGTCTGATGGAAACAACCAATATGCCCGAAAGATTGCCTCTAGAGGCAGCTGCTACTGACACTAAAGCACCTTACGATACCACTTCATATGCCACCACTCCTGCTTCTGCTTGCTCATTCGCTGCACCTGCCGCTGACAGTGAAGCTGTTCCACCGCCACCTCGTCTGATCGACAGTGACCCAAGCAAGTTTCGATCACTGAAACGAGTCATCGTTATAGGTCGCCCAGGTACCGGTACAGATGGTGAGTGATGTACAGATGGTAATGGTTCATGTAATGTTGACATCCTGCCCAGGCATTAGTGATGCACTCAAGATGCTCGGCTTCAAGGTGTACGACTTCAGGACTGCCAGCGATCGGTATAAACGCGACTTTCCTCTCTGGCTTGAGGCTGCACGCTTGCGACAGGAAGGCCGACCGTACAACAAATCCGACTTCGACAAGGTGATGGGCGACTACGATGCCATCGTTGGCGCTCCAGCCTGCTTCTTCGACCTCGACTTTGTCAAGCTGTACCCGAATGTCAAAGTCATACTGGTGAATCGAGAGCCCGATTCTGAGATGGCTCAGACTTTCTACAAGAGCGTCGAGTCAAGATTCTGGCAACGCTTCGATCCCGATTATCACGGCAATTTGAGCCAGTTCTATGAGCTCTGCGCCACAGATACCAACATTGACACAAGTGTAGTCATTCGGGGTCATGTGCGGGAAAAGAACCTCCTTGAGATCTACAATTTGATTGCATGGGTGCCGTTGTGCGAGTTCCTTGGTGTTAAGGTTCCGGATGGACATACACCTGAACTGCATGACAACACAACCAAGGCAGAGCTTGCTGCTCGCCCACAACGAGCGGTGGTAGAGCAAGCGAAGAAGGCCGGCCATCGAGTCTCCATGGGTATAGCATACATTGTCACCATGGCTTCAGTAGCCCTAGTGTCCGCTCTGGCAGCTGTTCTCGGAGGCATTGGGCTCTACCAACTCTCATTAGTTGGTTTGCACCTCTTTCATTTCCTGGCAGCCCGCTCTCAGATACGCGACACGACGCGCCTAGCAGCTGCAAGTCTGGCCACGCTAACTTTCATCTGCGGCATGGGTGCTGGATACAGTTTTGCCCTCATGCGCATCCCAAAACCTGTCGTCGTTGATCCATTCTCTCGCGACTACCGGCGCAAGAACAAAAGCGGCCGCAGGAATGGTGGGAAAGGTCGCGGCAGGCACTCAGAGCATGACGAGAAAAAGCGTCCTGAGCGCCCAACTATGGACGAGTGGGCCGGCGTACAGGAGAGTATCCGTCGGGACGATGTCAAGAAGATGCAGGAAGGTAAGGCTACGTTCGAAGCGTGGAAGGAGAGCAAACACGTGACCTTCCATGTCACTCACAAGCAGACCGAAAGCGGACAAGATCTCCTCAGCGGTCCTCGTAAGGTCCTGTCGGTCACTGAAGAGACGGTTGACTAGGTGGCGATTCGAGACGACAGCGGCGGAGTCCAGAGGAGAGGTACTTTCATACATTGTGGCTTCTGTGTGCTCGAGACGCGATCATGAGCACACAGAATAATGGGACGGACTAGCTTTTTCAGAAAGGGAAGCAACATGTACAATATAATACTACGCGAAACGAACGCCGGCCCATGCAATGTATCTAAACGGGTATACACAGATCTTACAACGTTCACGCAGTGCCACCAATCTCCTTTCTGACCCAGTTCTCAAGACCGCCAAGAGCGATAATCTCCTGCACGTTGGGAGGAAGCTCGCCAACCTTGACGTTCCACTTTGCGCCGTTGGGACCCTCCTGAACGTTGACAGTGCTCCTGCGAACGTCCCACTCCAGAGTCCAGCCAGTCCTGCGGGTGAGCTGCTTGGCCTCTGCGGGCTGGGCGGTAGCAGCCGGGGGCGGCGAGTCAAGCGATTGACTGTTCTGGCTGGGCTCCTTGATAGCCTGCTGGCTCGCCTCGACGGTCTTGCCAGAGAACACCTCACGCAGCCTGTTAGCCAGCTTGGGCACCTCGACACCCATGAGGGCATTGTTGATGCTGTTCCTGCTGAAGATGTTGCCGAAGCTGCCGGCCACGACGAGCGGAATACCCTTGGCCAGGATGGCAGTAGCGGCTTGCTCACGACTGCTGCCGCAGCCAAAGTTGAAGCCGGTAACGAGGATATCGCCGGCCTTTGCGGTCTGGCCGAAGCTCGGGTCGTAGTTCTCCATGCAGACTTCGGCCATCTTCTCGCGGGTCACGTCGTCCTGGTATGTGTACTTGCCGGGGTAGATGCCGTCGGTGTTGATGTTGTCTGCGTCGCAGAAGACAATCTCGCCGGCGATCTTCTCAGGGAAGCCGGGGAGGATCTCCGTGAGTGTCTCGACGTCTGAGGACGGTGCGGGCTCAGAGACTGTGGGGTTCTCAGACTCGCCGAAGGAGGCAGCGGCTGCTTCTGCGTCTTTGATGGCTTTCTCAATCATATCCTCGATGGTCATCATGCGCTCCTCCTCGGCGATGCCATCGCCCTCGCCACGGCGGACACCGGTGTAGTTCTCGGGTGCTTCGTACCACCCAGGACCGGAAATCTTGCCAGAGAGCGCACTAGCAGCAACGACTTCGGGGCTGGCAAGGTACGCCTTGGCATCAGGAGAGCCCATGCGGCCCTTGAAGTTGCGGTTGCTGGCGCTGATGCCGACCTCACCAGGCTCGAGGAGACCAGTACCAAGGCCAATGCAAGGTCCACATCCAGAGGGCAGTGGTTGAGCGCCGGCCTCGAGCAGGGTCTGCCAGTCACCAGCCTCCTCTGCAGCCTTCTGCTCCGGAATGGATGCAGCAGCGATGTAGAAGCTGACGTGTTCGGGAAGCTTAGGGATCTTGCCGCCGTTGGCCTCGGCAGCCTCCTTGAAGACCTTCGCAGCCGCGGCAAGATCTGATGCACGAGAGTTGGTACAGGAAACAAGGTACGCCTTGTTGACCTTGATACCCTGGTTCTGGAGCTCGATGAGGGGAGTGGCGACCTTGACTGAGTTGGGACCAGAGACATAGGGTGACAAAGTAGACAAGTCGAGGAAGAGTTCCTTGGCGTAGACAGCGCCCTTATCGGCAGCTAGCGAAGGCTTCCAAATGTGTCCAAGTTGTTGTCCGACGATGCCGGTAGCTGTAAAGAGCTCGTCGATGCGCTCGTGGACGAACTGCTTCTGGTGGTGGTCCTTGACATCGCCCTCGCCCATAGCGGCCAGAGTAGCACGAGCACGCAGCCAGCCGTGGAGAACGGAGTCGATAGGGAAAAGACCAGTCAGAGCACCCCACTCGGTGGTCATGTTGGCAATGGTCAGGCGGTCGTCGACGGGGATGGTGCGGAGGGTCTCATCCGTTCCGGTGAACTCGATGGCATGGTTGAGAACTTCGTCGTTGTTGAAGAGACCTGCGAGAGCAACGATGACGTCCTTTCCAGTGACACCCTTGGGCATGGCGCCGCTCAAGGTGACTTTGGCAACAGGAGGCACTTGCCACCAAGTCTTGCCTGTCGCCCAGATACTGGCAGCATCTGTGCGAACCACTGGTGTACCGAGACATCCAATGCCGCCGTACATGTTCGAGTGACTGTCTGAAGCCACAGCGAGCGTTCCTGGCCATGCGTAGCCCTCTTCCACCATGATCTGATGACCAATACCGCGCCCAGCACCGTAGAAGACAACGTCGTTCTTTCCAGCGAATTCCTCAATCTGGCTGTACTTCTTCAGGTTCTTCTCCGTCTTGTTCTGGACGTCGTGATCGAGGGTCATGACAATCTGCTTGGGGTCGTTGATCTTGGTGGCACCAATGGACATGAACTTGAGGGCAACAGGCCATGAGTTGTCATGTGTCATACACTTGGCTGGCTGGAGGGTAACATAGTCGCCCGAGCGGATGACCTTGCCCTCTGCGACGCCGACGGCATGGCGCTGGACAATCTTCTCGGTGAGAGTCTGAGGTGTCTTGGGCGTTTCCTGGAAGGTGCCGAGAAAGTTTCCGGCGGGGCCCTCCTTCAGCGAGTGGAAGACATCGGCGGTGTCACAGCGGACGGCTGTTGTGCTGAAGGCGCGCGGGGCGAAGTTGAGACGAGATGACTGCGCCGCGACGCGTGAAAGACGGACGCTGGATGGCAGCTGCAGACAGGTTAGCATGCATGTACGATAGCTATGACAGAGATCTCTAGACGTACAACAGCCGCTCGGCGACTGAGAAGTCGCGCAGCTCGCAGTGACATGGCCATTGCTCCCAAAATGAACGCTTTGGCACAAACGAACGAAATGTTGGTTCACGGTTCACGGTTCACGATTCACGATGCGCACCAACCTTCCCCAGAAATTTGTCGGCGAAGACGCATTTCCGGCCGCGCCGATTTCGGCAAAGTCATCAGGGTCGCTCCTTTGATGATTGGCCAGGACGTCACTACGCTCACTACGCTCACGTCTACTAGTCACAGCATACGGGCAGCACCAGAATCTGGCTGCATGGGAATGTGCTTGAACATGCATTGTTGTAACAGGCTTTGAAGGAGCTGCATGCTCGCTATGCTCGCATGGTGGCTTGCATCACCGAAAGCGGACGACACCCCTCTGAGATTGCTTGCACGGGAGTCATATTGCTATGACGCGAAGCTCAAGAATTTATACTCCGCAAACATAGCTTCCGGTCAATTGAGAATCAAGAATCTACCTTTTTTCCAGCTAGACAACCTTTACTCCTCCTTCCCACAACCACCCTCACATTGTCGCCATGGTGCAAAGATCTGACGTCAACTACTTCGGTGCTGGCCCCGCGCCCCTCCCCACCGCCGTCCTCGAGAAGGCGTCGCAGGCGCTGCTCAACTACCAAGACAAGGGCCTCGGTCTCTGCGAAATCTCCCACCGTTCGCCAGAAGCCAATGCCATCCTTGCAGAGACCAAGAAGGCGCTGAGTGACCTGCTCGAAATCTCCGATGACTACGACATCCTCTTCCTCCAGAGCGGTGGCAGCGGCGAGTTCAGCGCTACCGTTTACAACCTCGTGTCGATATGGGTAGAGAAGAAGCGCGCCAAGATCGCCGACGAGGTGGGCGACGACAAGGACGAGGTACTGAAAAGGCTACGGAAGGTCGTCGACGAGGAGCTCAAGGTCGACTACCTGGTCACTGGCTCTTGGTCGCTCAAGGCTTCACAGGAAGCTGCCCGCCTCATTGGTGCCAAGCACGTCAATGTCGCAGTTGACGCCCGCAAGGCCAACGATGGCAAGTTTGGCAAGATCCCCTCTGAGGACCAGTGGAGCCTTACTCCTCGCTCGTCAGGCGGACCAGCCTTTGTGTACTTTTGCGACAACGAGACGGTTGACGGTGTCGAGTTCCCATCATTCCCCAAGAGCCTTGAGGGCGAAGATGCCCCCATTGTCGTCGCTGACATGTCTTCCAACTTCATTTCCCGCAAGGTCGATGTGAACAAGTACGGCGTCATCTTCGGTGGTGCCCAGAAGAACATTGGCAACACAGGCATTGCTATTGCTATTATTAAGAAATCACTGCTTCCTCCCCAGTCGCCGTATGCTTCGCCAGACCTCTTGAGAGAACTCAACTTGGCTGTCGGGCCAATTGTCTTCGACTACCCGACAATCGCGAAGAACAACTCGCTGTACAACACCTTGCCCATTTTCGATGTCTGGGTCGCTGGAGAAGTCATGAAGGGGCTTGTCAGCTCCTTCGGCGTAAAGCGTATCGGTGGGCAGGAAGAGATCTCAGACGAGAAGGCCAACCTGATCTACGGTGTCCTTGACAAGTACACCGACGTCTACCGTGTCGTTCCAGACAAGTCAGCCCGCAGCCGAATGAACATTTGCTTCAGGGTCGCCGGTGGAGACGCAGAGAAAGAGAAGGCCTTCCTTGCCGGCGCCGAGAAGAAGGGCCTGTTGGGCTTGAAGGGCCACCGAAGTGTCGGCGGCATTCGTGCCAGCAATTGTGAGTCACTCGACCAACTCAAAATCACAACAAGCTAACAAACGCTGCAGACAACGCCGTCTCTCTTGACGGCGCGAAATTGCTCGCCTCGTATCTTGAGGAGTTCGCAAAGGCTGCGTAAGCGACGACCGATGAAGATTTCAGAATACCATGCACAATACAATCTGTTCAAGATGCTCCATTCCGCAAGACTGTATCATTCCAACTCCCCAATCATTGAGACTGTGGTCTACTATGGTACCACTTCATCCCCGCTTCTGACGCATTCTAGACCGCACTCATTCTACTGGCCAGCAGTGACGAGTAGGGCAAGCAGATCAGTATCCCAGATATTGTCGCTTCTTGACACTGCCTCCTCAGCCGTCTCATCCATGGTACGCGGTGCTCATTTCACTACGGGTGGCATCCCGCCATGACCGGGGACGGCAATCAACGACGAACGCAGGAGTTACAGGTACCAATCATACTGTGGCACGGCGATATTCGAGATGTAGAATGAGGTGTACTCGCTGATGTGATCGAATAACAGGGTAAAGAAATGAAGTCAGGGTGATCATCATGGTCGGTCAATACGTAGGTGGTACCGGCTGGAAGGCACAACGGCTATCCGGTAGACACAGCCCATGTAATCGCTGCTGTCGATCACTTCAACTCAGCACGGACAGGGTCTTCGCAGTTGGTGGACCCAGACGTAGACCAAGCATGCATCAAAGTCACGTTGCTTGTTGCGGTGGCGATAGCACGCCTGCTGGTCTCTTCCAGCATCATTGCTTCGACTCGTCAGCCAAGCAGTGAGTCGACACATTGCTAAGAAACATGAGCCGTTGCGCGCGCTTCTTTACATCATACTGCTTGTGCTACAGTCTTTGAGTAGATCCATCAGGGTACAGGGTCCGCTTAGCTGACCCAAGTCGGCTAGTCTAAGACCTGAGCCTCGTTGCTCGCAGCCGACGAGTTTATGCCTCTTCACTGGTCACACTCGAGGTCCCTGAAGTTATGCAATTTCCTCCGAATATGCACAAGATCCCAGCTTCCGGTGTGGGGTGCACGGGGATCTGGCGTTCCCAGTGTCTCGGACAGGGCTGAAGCGAGGATCTGCGGCACAGCCTAAACTTAGCGGGCATCAGAACGTTAGTTCAACCTCGCATCTTCACATCGACAGCGAACAGTACGCCACGCGCCTACCTCACCGGTCTAGAAGCGACAGGGAAATGCTATGGCTGTACCTTGCACTACGTGGCAGAAACGAAACCTTTGAGACCAGAACAAGCGCTCAAGTTTGACAGGAGACAGATGCACGTTGTTGGCAACATTCGATAAGCCTTCGAGATGTTGTATCGACATGAATTTACGCGTGAAGATGTATGCTCGACGACCTCGGGAGGAATCTTTCACCAGATCACTTCACCATCGAAGCTGAGCACGGGTAATCTCCACAGAAGCTGCTGCTGCTGCACTCAAGAGAAGCTTGTCACGACGGGTCTGCCTGCTTCCGCTCTCCAGGCTCCCCAGCGTGCGTGGAGCTCGTGAAACCCCACCTTCTCTAAGCAGACGAGGGTCCGTCCTCTAACATGAACCAAAGTGGCTGCAGCCAATGCTCGAGCCCAGCGAATGAACTGACAGACGCCTCAGTACCGCTGCCCCGAAACCGTGCGCGACGGGCAGCTGCCCTAGTTTCCTCATATACAATTCTCGTCTCATATTCGCCTCCTCGTCCCACGCCTAATGCTAACCCTCTTTTCCCCTTCTCTCGTTCTGCTGGCAGGCTCAGGCACCTCGTACTGAAGTTGAGCGTTGTGTTTAGTTTCGTCAGATTGTCTCCATGAATACCTAAGCGTTGTCTCTTTCTACAGCCGCTGCTGGTGATCAGCGTCGTTCTTTTCTTGTGTATTTTGTTGCGAAGGCTGGCACTATGGAAGAATGGGTCGCTCACCTGCCTCGTCTGGAGGCCCGGTCGCACTTCAATGTGTCGCTCAACACCTCGGCCGTTAGCGAAACCTCCTGGACCACGACGAACTCGACAAGAGCCGTTATCGCGAGTTTACAGCTGGCCCAGGTGCAGACTGTGCGCACAATGCATCTGGCGTTGGGCGTTTTCAGTCTCGCGCTGGCACTGTTGACTGTCTACCGGATCTTGTCGGACGCGAGGAGAGCGGCAGCACTACAAGTCACTCTTCGCAAGCAGTGAGTTCCGTGAGAATACGCTGATCGAGCCAGACTAACGCCCGGCAGACGGTTCAACTCTCTTCACAATGTCCACCCCGCCGAGACTTTCCCACTCGCGCTGGCTTGCGGTGTGGTGTTATCGCAAATTATTTTCGTAGCAGTGCAGGGCACAACTCTCTCTAGTGTATTATCTAGCAGCTGTCGAATGCTGGCCATGTTCACATATCCAGGTATGTTACGGAAGCGGTTGCGTGCACTGCAGCTAACAAGTACAGCCATCTTCGCCATCGGCTATGTTACTCTCGCCTTCGGCATCGAAACAGCGCTGCGCTCCTTCAAGTCGGAACGATTTGCGCCACGAGGAAAGTGGAACACGATCTTGTGTATCGCTGCAGTGGCGTTCTTCCTCCTGTTGACCTGGATTCCGACCATCGCATGGCCCATGTTCAACAGGTGTTTTGGCAGTCTCATCTGGTTTGCAATGCGTTACGACCTTCTCACTCTCGTCCTCGTCATCATTCTGGTTTCTCTACTTCTCCTCCTGGCAGCCATCATCAGCGTCCAGCTGATGCGGACCGCTGATGTGGATCCAAACGAGCGCATTGCGGCGTCGAGAATGTGCTACTACCTCATCCTGACGGCAGTCATCTACGTAAGTACAGTCGTTTCTGTCGAGGATGTTAGCTAACGTCACAGATCTTGGTCATCCCAGTCGAGGTCCAGTCCCTCCAAGAGGACTTCGATGCCGCGCTTGGAGGCGCGCGGTTCGCCGAAGCATCACTGTTCTCATCTGGCATGGTCATCTCGTTCTTCCACCTCTTCCTCCGCACCAACGCGAATCGACTGGCCATACGCCCCATCGAAGAGATGCGATCTCAATCCAAGCAGAAGCGACCAAGGCTTCGCTTCTTCGGCCCCAGCGATCTCGAAATGAACATCAGCGGGCCCCTGGCACTTCAAGGCGGGCGTCCTGACAGCAGACAAGGACTCATCGACGTCGGCCCAGAGAAGAACCGGTTCGACTTTGATCCGGAATACTTTGAGCGACCGGAGCGAGCAATGACACCAGGATCCAAGCTCCAAAGCCCCATCGACCCTACCAAATGGCCCCTCCCTCCGGACATGGACGAGCCAAAGGAGCAGGTCAAGGGCCACCAGCGGAACAAGTCCAGCTACTCCATCTTCCCTACTCGCGCCGAGGACGTTCCCCGCTTGCCTGCTACCGTGTACAACCCCTCGCGAGCCGCCAAGGGAGAATCCCGCATCTCCAAGCTCGCCATGCGACGCTTCAACCGCCGCAGCTCCGTGACAGACGTCAGCCGCGAATTCGAGTCCATGGACAAGCCCAACCCGTCTTTCGCCATGGGCAGAACACGCCACGCCAGCACCGACAGCAGCGCAACCGTGCAGATCGGCCTGCGCTTCTCGCTCGCCCCAGCCATGATGTCCGCGCCGAAATACGCATCCCCCACCGCACCCACCGTTCCAAAGCTCAGCCGCAGCTCCACCGACGGAAGCGGCGAGAGTCTGGGTCTTCCTCTCCAGGCCCCCTCACCGACTGCAGATACCACCCTCCTCCAGCCTGCGGTCTTCTCTCCACCAACCCTCCGTGCTCTGTCGCCGGGGAAATCCAGTCCAGCACGCACTCCCGCGTTCCCCCTCATGCCCTCGCAGAACAGCAGCGCGTACCTGCAAGCACAGCGCGAGAAAGTACTTCCCGCGGCGCCAGTATCTGACTCGACATCACCGTCAAAATCACAGGCGCAAACACCATCTCAACCCCTCACCATCCTGAGCGGTCTGCGCATGAACCCCGTCACACCTGCTTCCTCGGTGGCAGCGCCATCCCCGACAACCTCGACGAGCGAGTCCTCGTCGTTGTCGCCACAGCCCCTTGGCGTCACGCTGGTGAGGTCGAACAGCGGGCGCTCTGGCGCGTCGCCGTCGCCCACGGCACGGATCCCGCTCGGGCAGGGGACCATGTCGCGCAGCCCGCCGCCGGGGGGTTGGGTCTAGTCGTCGTTTTCCTTGTTCTCTGGTTTGTCATTCCGCGTCTTGTCTTGTCTTGTGGCGCGCGCGTCCCAGTGCGATACCCTTGTCTGAGCGGGATCTGAGGGCGGTCGTGTTTCATGCCAGGGGTGGGATGTCAGGTTGGTGTTTCGTCTCAGGTGGGTGTGCGTGCCGTGCGGTGCGGTGCGATGGCGGTGTGTGCTGCCATGCAGTGCAGTCAGTGCAAGACGTCGCCTTTTCTACTCTCTCATTACTCTCCCTCTCACGACGCTACGCTAGGTTTTTCTTTGTCTTGCTTGGTCGGATTGGGCGTGTAGACGCGTACTATACTAGAAGATATCATCACACGCGTCGTTTTGCGCGGATACGAAGTCGTTCACTGGTGTATGTTGTCGTGGTGTGGTGGGGAGTAGGTGATGTACAGCTAGGACGTGCCAGGACATATCTCTATACTATGCCATTCTGTAGCACAACACGCCATTTCTGTCGTTATGCAGGTCAAGGTCTTTACTCCAGGTTAGGTTGGCTATCTCATCACGTCCTACAGAGATGTTCCAGTATACTACGCTACGTCGCTACCTTCACAACCAAACCACAGCCTCTACCTAATCAACTTAGACACAGACTCGTCCAGCCCCACAAATCATTCTACACTCCAACCTCACACAAGCGCTCGTCTTCCCTTCTCATTCAAACAAAGATACAAATACACCCTTCCTTGTAGTAAAGTGGGCATGTGCTAGTTGAAAAAAACCCCAAGATAAGTAATCATTAGGATAAGCACGTCTAACTAGCTGTGCTTGCTTGTACTAAGCTTTCTAGGCGTTGCAGTCTATTACCCTTCCTAGAAACCAGACTTCTATCCTATCTACAAAGAGGCTATTCCTTGTAGTAGAATAACTCTAGTACACTATTCCTTTGTAAGCGGTTTTCTACCTAGGGTAGTACAGGTGTTTTTATATTAGGGCTAGTGCGCTTATACTACGCGTTGCTGTATTATTTAGGGTGTGTAAGTAAGAGCGTGTGTACTGTGTTCTTCTTGAGTATCTAGACGCTGTGCTAGTGTTGTGTTACTAAGTGCTTATATACATTTACATCTGTGTCTGTAAACAAGTATAGTACTTAGTATAGCTAGAGCTTCTGTCTCAGGAACCTTGCGCTGTCTGGGGTTTTAGCCTTTTTCTTGTGTGGACTTGCAGACTTGTACGGGGCGTGGTATAGACTCTAGCACAGTCCAGTCCAGTCCAGTCCAGTCCAGTCTGAGCTCAAGCACGATGCCCACCCACCTACTCCTTAGACTTACCCCATCCCACCGCTACATCACATGACTGCTTACTTATTAACACCATCTCGCTCCTTTCTATGTCTCGGCTTGTTATTTTCTTTTCTCCGCTCATAATTCGTTACATTCAGTGGTGTTTGATACTGTACTGCTCGGTGTGCATTACTTAGGTGTTCATTACACATTCGTTGATTCGCTGATGGACTCATTACTTCACTCTTTATTCATTACATGGCTTACTATTTGTTACTTGTTTATAATATGGCTCACTTTCATTACGTATTCATTACATTCACTCATTCCATCACTCTTTATTCATGACACACGCTCACAGCTCACTCCGTTCGCTATTCGCTATTCGTCATTCACTACCCCTTCCCCGTCCACCGCCGCCAAAACCGCCACCCCCCCTCGCCCTCCAAATCCCTCAACCGCCGTGCTTTCCCCCTCCTTCTCCCCACCCATGCAAACCACACCAGCAACCCGACAGCCATAAACCCGACAACAAGCAGCGTCTGCAGTGGCTCTGCGAAGACGGCGCGACTCAGGAGGAACAAACTAACGCAGCAGAAGATGATGGGCGTGGTGATCCATGTCTTATACGGTCTCTCGAGGTCAGGCTCCCTCACGCGCAGGATGATCAGACCTAGGACGGTCTGGAAGTAGAACGTATACCCTGCGACGCCGTAGAAGGTGACGAGGCTGTCGAAGGAGCCGGTGAGGATGTAGATTGCGGTGATGGCGGCGTTGAGCAGCATGGCGGAGATTGGGGTGAAGAAGAAGCCGGCGTCTGGGTCGGCGAACCAGGCGACCATTTTCATTTTGGTGGGGATTTTGGTGGTTGCCGTGGTGGAGGCGTGGAGGCGGATGGCGCGGTGGGACTTGCCCAGGCCAATGGTGCCGAAGAGGGCGGGGAGGTAGCCTTCTTTGCCTGCGGCGTAGACGAGGCGGCCCGAGGTAAAGGTGGTGGCGTTGAGGGCGCCGAAGCAGGAGCCGCTGACGAAGAGGGCGAGGACGAGGGCGCCGACGGGACCAAAGACCTGTGCGCCAAAGGCGACGGCGACGGTGTTGGAGGACTCGATGACGTGGGAGGGCAGGACGAGGAAGTAGGAGACGTTTGCGAGGATGTAGCAGAGGATGACGAGGGGGAGGGAGGTGTGGATGACGCGGGGGAGGTCGCGGGCGGGGTTTTTGAATTCTGCGGTGACATAGTTGACCTGAAAGTGTTAGCTGAGAGTGGGAAGTTCAGGGAGGTTTAGAAGTACGTTATCCCAGCCATCAAAAGCCCACAGGCCGGCGTAGAGGGCGACGGCCCAGCTGCTGATGTTGTGGGAGGTGTTGTCGAACCAACCCTTGTGCTTCCAGTCGGTGTTTGCATCGCCCTTGTAAGAAAGACCGGTGGTGGCGACGACGATGCCGATGACGAAGACGCCGAGCAGGGCGACAAACTTGAGGAACATGAAGAGGTCTGCGCTGCGGGTGCCGAGCTTGGTGGAGACGCAGTTGAGGGCGGTGACGAGGACGAGGCCGGTGAGGGCAATGGCCTTGCTGAGCCAGGCGCTGGCGTCGAGGGCGTCTGGGCCAACGACGGCGCGCAGCAGGTACTCGCCGAAGATGATGGAGATGATGGCAGCGGAGCCGGGCTTGAGGACGGTGACGGCGCACCAGGTGAAGAGGAATCCCGCCCACTCGCCAAAGATCTTGGACAGGTAGACCTGGGCGCCGCCGTTGAGGGGGATGGCGCCGCCGAGCTCTGCATAGCTGGCCGCGCCCGTCCAGGCCAACACACCAGCGACAGCCCAGACAATGAGGGCAGCACCAGGGGAGCCAGCGTTCTTGTTGACCTGCGAGGGCGAGGAGAAGATGCCGCTGCCGATGATCAGGCCGACGACCAGCGACAGGCCATTGAGGTAGGTCAGGCTCTTGTTCTTCTCGAGGGCGCCGGCACCGCCATTGAGGACGCTTGTAGGGTCGAGGGCGGGATTGGCGGGGGCACCCAGCGCGGTGTAGCCCTGGGCGGTGGAGGAGAGGGGGAACAGACTGGGGGCAAAGTCAAAGGCCGACGAGACGCTGTAGGAGCGCGTGTGACGATGGGGGCGGTCGTTTTCTGAGGCGTGGGCGGCGGCGGCGTCGAACAGGGGGTCTTGGTCGTCCAGCGACAGTCTTCGCGACGAGGGAACGCCCGAGACAGACGAGTCTTGTGAGGAGCGACGCGAGGGCGAGGACGAGGCCAGCGAGGCCAGCTCGAGCGAGTCGCGCGTTGGCGGCGGGAGGTTGGCGTAGCGGCCGGCCATGGTGAGGGGGTTTTGGTGGGATTGCTGGTGGGCTTTGCTAGGCGACAGCCATAGAGGCGGTCGTACAGTGGGCGCGGTATTCAGGAGAGAGAGAGAGAGAGACACGACGCCCCTGGGACAAGTAAGAAGATCAACGAACCGCGGCGGTGTGGTGGAGTCGATTGTGGCCGGGGGTGAGACAAGCACGTCCAAGCTAGTCCAAGCTCCACCACAAATTCACCGCGGGAGTCCGCATCGACTGCCCCCACCCACAAGGTATAGCATAGCTCTGCATTCTACCTACTACAGAATGTTGGTCGCCTCCAGCTGATGCCACTCTTCAGCGTCCATCGCCTCGCCTGGCGCCCTCTCCCGCGCAATGCCCGCCTTTTCTACGCCCACTCTGCGCGCACCGCCTCCACCTCGACATGGCCGCTGCCCATGACCGCCCGCCGTCGCGCCGCTGCAGACACCAAAGTCGAGACGCTGACGGCCAAATGGCAGCCGCACTGGGACCGCCTGGCCGACCAGCGCGCAGAGCCTCCCCCAACAAAAAGCAACGCCTACATCCTGCCCATGTTCCCCTACCCGTCTGGCACCCTGCACCTCGGCCACCTGCGCGTCTACACCATCTCTGATGTCCTGGCCCGCTTCAATCGCATGCAGGGCCACCGCGTCCTGCACCCCATCGGCTGGGATGCCTTTGGTCTGCCCGCCGAGAACGCTGCCATTGAGCGCGGTGTGCATCCTGAGAAGTGGACCCTGCACAATATCGAAGCCATGAAGGCCCAGATGATGGTCATGGGCGGGCGTTGGGACTGGGATGCTGTATGTAAATGCTATACTCATGCATTCACCACACACCACACACCACTCAGTCAGCTTGTAACCCACCACTAACCACCCCAGGAACTCCGAACATGTGACCCCCTCTTCTACAAACACACCCAGCGCATCTTCCTCATGCTCCACCACCGCGGCCTCGCCTACCAGGCAGAGTCCCTCGTTAACTACGACCCCGTCGACAAGACCGTCCTCGCAAACGAGCAGGTCGACGCCAATGGCTGCTCCTGGCGCTCCGGCGCAAAGGTCCAGAAGCTCATGCTCAAGCAGTGGTTCTTGAAGATCAAGGAGTTCCAGGAGCCCCTGCTCAACGACCTCGACGCTCTGGCTGAGAACGGGAGGTGGCCGGAGAAGGTCCTGGCTATGCAGAAGAACTGGATTGGCAAGTCCGACGGCACAAAGCTTGCCTTTGATGTTGAGACGAACCTCCCTGACACACATTTTGACCCCATCCACGTCTTCACCACTCGCGCAGACACTCTGTTCGGCGTCCAGTACCTTGCCCTGTCTCTCAACCACCCCATCGTCCAGCGCCTGGCTGCCGACGACAACGCTCTCCGAGATTTCATCACTCGAGCCAAGGACCTCCCCCTCGACACAAAGGAAGGCTACCGTCTGCCCAAGGTCTTCGCACGTAACCCTCTCGCGCAGGTCACAGCCACACACGACTCCACCATCCCCATCTATGTCGCTCCGTACGTGCTCGACGACTACGGCTCAGGTGCTGTCATGGGCGTCCCCGGCCACGACACTCGCGACCACGCATTCTGGCGGACCAACGCCGGTGATGAGCCCATCAAAGTCGTCATAACAGAAAAAGCCGGCACGCCAGCCTCGCAATTACTCCCCAACACCGAGCACGACCAGCCCATGACCGCCAGAGGCTTCCTCGCTGCCGACATTCCCGAGTTCGCCAACATGCAGTCGAAAAAGGCGGTCAAGCTCATGGTCAAGAAACTCCAAGACGCTGGAAAGCCCGCCGAGCAGACGGCCAACTGGCGACTGCGCGACTGGCTCATCAGTCGGCAGCGCTACTGGGGCACTCCTATCCCCATCGTTCACTGCCACTCCTGTGGTCCCGTGCCCGTCCCTGAAAAGGACCTCCCTGTCGTGCTGCCCAGTCTGCCCGACAGCTTCTTCGAGGGACGCTCTGGCAACCCCCTCGAGCAGGACGAGGAGTGGAAGAAGACGCCGTGTCCCAAGTGTGGCTCGCCGGCTGAGCGCGAAACTGACACCATGGATACCTTCATGGACTCGTCCTGGTACTTCTTCCGCTTCCTGGACCCGAAGAACGCCTCCGAGATTGTAGACCCTAATAAAGCCGACCAAGGAATGTCAGTCGACCTCTACGTCGGCGGCGTGGAGCATGCCATCCTGCATCTTCTCTATGCCCGCTTCATCTCCAAGTTCCTCGCCACAACACCCTCATGGCCAGCCGGGCAGTCGGTCAAGGGTGAGCCGTTCAGGCAGCTCATCACCCAAGGCATGGTGCACGGCAAGACCTTTACAGACCCCGCCAACGGGCGCTTCCTGAAGCCTGACGAGGTCGATACATCGTCCGGGACTCCCGTCATCAAAGCCTCCGGCCTCGTCCCCAACGTCAGCTTCGAGAAAATGTCAAAGAGCAAATACAACGGCGTCGACCCGGGCGCCACCATCGCTCAGTACGGCGCCGACGCCACCCGCGCGCACATGCTCTTCCAGGCGCCCATCACCGATGTGCTCGAGTGGGACGAGCAGAAAATCACCGGCGTCCAGCGCTGGCTCTCCCGCGTCGTCCGTCTCTCCAGCGCCTTCTGGTTCCCCGACCAAGAACTCGCCCTCTTCCGCGGCACCAAGAACATCGACGCCGACCTGCTCTCCATCGCCAACGCATACCGCGCGCGCGCCCGCAAGCCACGGCCCACACTCGCTAACCAAGCCGAGCTGATTGCGAGTCTCAACGTCGACGAGCGCAAACTCTGGACCAAAACCCAACAAACCATTGCCTCGGTCACCTCCTCATACGCCGACACCCACTCCCTCAACACCATCGTCAGCGACCTCATGACCCTCACAAACCTCGTCTGGGACACGCCGCACGCCTCCGAATTCACCGCCTGGCTCAAGTGGCACGCCACCCTCCACCTCCTGCGCATGCTCGCCCCGATCGCGCCCGGCGTCGCCGAAGAATCCTGGCACAACCTCGCAACCCACACACTCCACCCCTACGCCCCACCCCTCGCACCCAGCGTCTTCTCCGCCGGCTTCCCCACCGCAGACACCGACCTCATCCCCCACCTCACCCCCTACACGACATGCGTGGTGCAGGTCGACGGGAAACGCAAGTTCGCCGTGCAGGTCGAGAAGCCCGCTGCGGTGCGCCCACACGGCCCCGCCCCGCCGGATACGCAGCGGCTGGTTCGTTTGCTGGCCCAGACGCCCGAGGGCAGCGAGTGGCTGGATCGCGAGCGGGGGAAGTTGTGGGCTATGAGCGAGACGAAGGTGGGGCATGAGTTTTACGAGCAGGTCCCGGCTGGGTGGAATGTGATTGTTGTTGGCGCAAAGTTGGTGAACTTCGTCAGTCCTAAAGTCAGGAAGGGGAGGAAGAAGGAGGTGGAGAAGGAGAAGGAGAAGACTGTAAAGGAGGACAAGGAGGAGAGGAAATCTAGTAAACCCACTCTCGCTACGAAACCCATGGGCAGCTTCGCGAGCTTCAAAACTACTCCCACGGAGTGAGACTCGCCGCTGTGGTCGTGGCGCGTAGGGCGTTCTGTAGTTTACTTGTACGTCTATTATATGAAAGGTGTACGATACGACATGTAGGTCACGATGTAGAGAAGAATACGATAGAAAGCATGTACGATAATACGATACGATACGAGGTGTAAACACAACGCACCCCTATTATCTAAGCAGAGGTTCTATCCACCACGACAGTCCGTATTCTCTTCTTGTTGATCGGTGGAAATGACCTGGGAGCTGTGCGAGCCCGCTTTCCCTCGGATAGAATACGATAGTCTTGTGGCGAAAGAGTGTTAGTAGTAGGTGTCTTAGTCTGCATGTTCTGTAGAAGAAAGGCATTAGGTAGACATTAGGTAGTCATGGCTGGAGTCTGGTATCTAGTGGAAGTTTATTTCAACCGAGCAGCGCCGGGGTTGGCTTTTTCGAATCTAAAGGGGAAGAGGAGAGGAGTGGGTTCTAGGTCTTTAGTCTTTAAAGGAATTACTAGTCCCAAGAAGGATAGAAATATCAATTGTTCCTCTTCTAGGATGCAGGGTTGTACGGCTGTGGTGTGCGGTCTATTCCTCTTCTGCGTTGATACCTCTATTTCCATATTTGGACTTGCGAAAGCAGGCAAGGAGTGTATGATAACTCCAGTCCCTGCCCGCAACCCACAGCAGTGGTGTGTTTCCCCTAACCCACCGCAGTTCTGCAATGGAGCGTGGGGAGAACCGTTCCTCTGGAAACTACAGTGTGTCTAGATCCTAACGAGGAAGATGTGTTAAGTTGGTCGTTGGAATGAATCGAAACTTGACTTCGACGTCTCCCGCGGACTTGGGATAGGTGCATTCCACCCACATCAGCACTCAGCACGTCTACCCTGTGTTTATTCCCCCCATCCTTCCACCTCGTGTCATGGTAGAGTTGAAGATGTTTTGGACGTACTCGTATGTCTTAGGTGTATACCATGTTCAAGCCTGGTGTTTCGGTGATCTTTGCGATTTTGGCCATGCAGTGTGCTTGATGTAGTGTTTTGGATAGTCCTGTGGACGCTAGCTGAGTGTGTTCCGTGAGGCGAGACAATGGAATGTGCTCCGGAAATAAGAGATGGTTGTCTTTGTTGTGTTGCGATTGCGGTCTATCTAGTCTGGCTACACGATCACGGTGAAGGAAGCAGCGGATCAGATATTTGATATTCTTGATTGCGTGAATTTGAGCGTGACTAAAAGGTCTTGCCAATGGGTTTTTTCTCGTATAGGGCTTCTCCATTCCCCTTTCAATTTGGCTATATGCTTCAAATGTTCCCAGATCATCGTTCTGAAGAAAGCTAGACGTGATCTATCGAAGTCTATTTGCGGACAACCATCATGAATGAAGAAACCTCTGATCACCAACCCGGATTGTGGTCTTAGCTGTCGGTGTCCCCGTTACCAGTTATGGTTGTGTTATGCTCTGACTTATCGAAACGTCGACTTGGTTCTCAGTCTTTCTTAGCAGTATGGCTGGATAGTCTGTCTGTGAATTCCGCAGGCGATAACATGTTGTGATTCATCATGGACGGGGAGCCGATCAGCGCTTCCAACGGGGCGTACTACGGTACGGATAGCAAATCGTAGCTACGGTACGGCTCGTGGGTCAGCTACGACTGTATGGCTACGGTGAAGGGGTCTCTAAATACAGACAGTAGCTGTAACAGCTTACCTAAGGTGTGATATAGATAGTAGTATATTAGTAAGCTAGCCTAAAAGTATAAAAAGAAAAGATATAGATATGCTCCCTAGGAGAATTAAACGCATATATAGAAATAATAAAGAGATAATATTATCCTAAGTCTCTATAAAGTAGAGGTCCTTAAGTAGGAGTAGGAATAGTATAGTATAATAGAATACTTAGTTATCTAAGTAAAAATTAGATCTAGAATAATTTTTACAACTATATAATACTTAGGCTAAATATAGGAATACTACTGCTGTAGTACGGCACCTACACTCTCTACAGTACTGCTACTGTACGGCTTACACCTTCACTACTAACTGACTGCTTAGGTAAGCTGTAGTACGCTACGGTTACTGTCTGTAGTACGCCCCGATGGAAGCGCGGGAGCCGATGACCATGTCGAATTGATTCCTTTTTGAGACAAGAAATCGCATGTTGAAGTACCTATGCGAGGGCTTGACCAGGTGCTGCCATGACAACCGGATGGCTGCTTCGATAACGAGCGTTTCCCCGGTGTTACTCTGAATTCCGAGCATCTCGCGTTCGGTCAATGGCTCGTAGTCTTCTTCCGTGAAGCCTAGGCTGTCCGCCAGGGCTCGTGAAACGATGTTGCTCTGCAGGGAGCCAGTGTGTAGGTAGCATTTTGTGCGCTGGGCGCGCGTGCTTTGATCTTTTGCGAACACCAAGACGTCCACAGCGAATGCTCCAGAGGCTACATCGCCATCTGAATTGAAAAACGATTCACTGGACTCTGATTGATGATGTGTGCTGTCTTCCGGAGGATTGGCGAGAGATTCATCGAGCAAAGCCAGCCGACCGTCTTCAACTTGCTGCTCTGCAGGGTCGTCCGAAGCAAGTTCGTTGTGCGACGCATCCTCGGACGAATTATCATCAGCCGCTGACGAGTCCCGCTCGAACTGGTCTGACTCCACATCACTCCCCTCATCAACGTTGGTTGGAAGAGCGAACATGGCGAGTTGCTGTTGGTGCTTCCCCATATGTCTTCGTAACTTTCGCAAACTCATACATTCGCCGCAGAGAGTACACTTATTAATATCATCAAGACTGGCTCGTGTGAGTGCAGTTCTCTTGAGCATGTGGAAAACGTCTGGCGCCGCAAGGTCGGCGTGTTTTGCGGACACGTGCTCTTCGAACGCAAACTCATTTTCGAAGGAGTTCAGACAGCTATCTGTGCAATGATATGACGATCGGTGGGCCTCGAGCTCGTGCGTAAACCAGTCGTGACGCGTAACGAAAATCTTTGCTTCAAGTGGGCACTCTTCAAAGGTGCAGCAATACGGATGGAGGTCTCTGAACACGTGTCGTCTAGATCAGTCAGCACGCGGACCCCCCGGGTTGGGCTTCTTTCACTTACTTCCAGGCTGATTTAGTGTATATGGCAATCAAGGAGTGGCACAGTGGACACATGTATGGCTGTCCTTCGCTGGCTTCTTTAGGTAGACGAGGGGTTTTTAGTGTACCTTCTTCAGTAGATGGAGCGTACGAGGTACTCGACAAAGCCTCATAATCGCGTTCGATCATAAGGGGGTGTTCGCTCGGGTGAAAGAGTGTTGCTTCCGTTTGATCTGTAGTCACCTCTGTTTTGCTTTCTTCAACTCCCAGCTTCTCAACACCCTTACTCAATTTCTCAAAATGCTTCTCTCGGTAGGCGAAATACTGCCTGCGGCTCGTGATACCACGGCCAAGTCTTCTCGTTAGGTATGATGGACTGTTCGGAAACTTTTCCAGCACGTGTTCTTCGTCTTTTTCATGGAAGTGATCTTTGTTGATTGCCCTCAACTGGCTGTTTGGTGCAGGCTCACGGATAGCTATTGAAAGTCGCATCAGGAGCGTTGTTGTCAATCTTACTGAAGCAAGCAGCTGCTTCACTTCAGTGTCCTCTTGTGGATTGTAACTTCCAGTATCCGCTTCGGAATCCGACTCATCTTCTTCCTCCCAGGGGACTTGCTTTCCCATGACGATTGCCGATGCTGTCAAAGTCAGCTCGAGTTAGTTATTCTACAAGGTGAGTCCCACCTTCGGCGAGAGACTCTGACATAGAATCCAGCAAGTCACATGTCTCTTCCTTAAGTTCAGGAGCATCTCGCAGCCTGTAATCAAGGGAACTGGTACCTTGGACGATTAGAGTGATTGATACAAGATTGAATCCTGCGCTACAATCTAGGCTTACCCTTTTGGTGAGCACCGATATTCCCTGCCCTACGTTTTTCGATTAGGACATGTTCAGTTCAAGGCAGTCAGTATACGCACCAGAGCCTCAAACGATCGAGCTGATCTCTGACTTCCATCGGACTTACTTGCATAGCATACTTCGTGGATGTTTGCAACTGATCAGCAAGGCTGAGAAACGCCTGGGCACAGCTGTGTAGCGCCTTTGTTATGGAGTCTTGCATAGCCATGTTGTTTGGGTTTATGGTGGACGAGCACAGTCCCTCAGTAGCCGGGCTTGAATGATGAAACGGGATTTGACTTCTAGAGGTAGAAAGCGGAGGCAGTCATGTAGGATGTCAGCAAATGGCATCCTCGGAGGTCGGACCCCGCTCGAACCCTGCACCTGCTGTATCTGTCGTTTACAACTCCCAATTCCTGCCTCTAACTTCCTGTTGACTTTCTTAGATCTCGCCCTCGTCCCAGAAGGAATAACGGCGTTTCTTGTCAACAGATACAGAAACTACCGCAGATGTTAATCGACGAATATATCATCGGAGGTCTTTAAACGGCGCGCAGAACGCTCAGCCTGATCACTCACCATGGTGACCGGAGTAGAGACTGCTGGCCTCGTCCTGGGATCTCTTCCACTTGTGCTTGCGGTGGTACAGGCCTATGCCGAAGGAATCGCCATAGGTAGAAGGGCAAAGGATTACCGCAGAGGAATCGAAAATCTCAGGAGATCACTGAGAACCTATGTTAGAATCTACAAGAATAATCTGACATTGGTACTCACAGGTCTCATTTCTGAGGTAAATTTGGAAGCTTATGTCGCAAATGCTCGAGGAGATCTGTGGAGAAAGGCAGTATTTGACAGCAAACTGAAGATCCGACTTGGCTCGAGCTACGATATCTATCTCGATACTCTGGACGAAATCAATCGGCTTTCTGAAGATTGTATGAGTCTTCTGAGCCTAGACGCAAAGGGCAAGGTGTGTTCCCGTGGTGTCAGTAATCAAACTTACTGACAAAGACAGGCGCGAAGCATCGATCCCCATTCTTTCACGGAGAATTGGCAACGGCTTAAGTTCACATTCAACAAACCCACCTACTCTAGCATTCTTGAGGAGATCTGGAGAGCGATAGAGACTCTCAATACGCTCGTTCTTCAGAAGAAAGAAATGGGTGCCTGGAAAATCGAGTACCAGTCCCGGAGCCCATCTGTTCCAGACTATGTAGTCATCAAGGACGGGGCTAACGGGCTGTTTACAGCCTTAAGCTCTACCTGGATCTGCTCGTGTGGTGTAGACCACTGCACCATCCTTCGCCTTGACTCGCGCATAGACGATGGGCAGACCATTCATAAGGAACATGACGATTCTATCGTGTGTCCGTTTCATCTGCTGTTTTGGTACGACGACAATCCAAACAAGCAAGTACACATGGCTGCGGCTACCAAACCATGGACCTATGAAGAAGCAGTGGTCCGAATTGCACGTCAAGAACCTGTCACAACACGTGTCAGTTCTGTGAAATTCGTAGGACCAACGGCAAAAAGCAAGCCGATACAGGGTTACGCTGTGCAGCCTATTTTGGATCTTTGCCAGGCTATCTCTGAGCTCCAGGTCCCTCCTCGGCATGCCTGCTTGTCGATTGCAGAGCGTGATTCCGCGGAATGGAAATACAGTACCCTGATATATCCCACGAAGACACCGCCGAGCGACACTGACATATGGTCTATTTGCTCACTTCGTTACGCGCTTCACGAAGCGGAGGACTTTTCCTGTCGCAAACGTCTGAACATTGCGGTCACGCTTGCTTCCAGTGTACTGCAATTGAACGACACACCCTGGCTCGAAGACAATTGGGATACCGGTAGCATTTACCTCATACACAGAGAGGGCACCAACAGCTATGAACAGCCGTTCGTTGCCCGAAACCTCATGCGGGCCACAAAAGGGTCCAAGAGCATCGTGCCCGACTCAATAAGTGGTGTGGTCAGAAATCAGATACTTTACGCGCTAGGGATCGCTCTGATTGAGCTGTGGTACCGGAAGACTATCTCAGAGCTTCACAAGGCCTGCGATGGGCCACAAGATACGGGCGATGAGAAGCGTGATTTCCTCACGAGGCACGAGACCGCAACAAGACTTGTGAGACATCTCAAAGGCGAAGCAGGGGAAATGTACAGCGAGGCAGTTGGACGATGCATCTGGTGCGATTTCGGACGTCCGACACAATCACTGCGCGACCGAGAGTTTCAAAAGGCCGTCTTCCAGAACGTTGTTGCGCTTCTCAAGGCCAGCTATGATTCCATGACGACTCGTGTAGTAATTTAAGCGTTCGTCAGGAGATGGATCGATATAGATCGAGACGAATCTAGAATGTCAACATTAGACACACATCATCGAAAGCATGATTGGTGTATCGCAACTCCCCAAGACAGGCTCATACCTCGAAGCACATATTCGATAAACTCTATTCCTGTATATGTTATGGCTTCAGATGCTCTATGCAAATATCTACTTAGCATCCAAAATGTTTCTACGATGTAAATCGCGTTCATCCTTTAGCGTATCATGGTGAAACCTGGCAGCGATCAAAGCAGTTCGAAGCTCCTTTCACACGGCTTCACCTTCACCCAAACCTGCAGCACTCCTACCCTCAACGAAGAGAGGTTGATCATCAAGTTCGTTGTCTACCTCACTCGAAATTACACTCCTTCACGAACTTGGTTTTCACGTAAGAGCCAGCATGTCCCGCTGTCTCTTCTCCTCTGCGCACCAACTCCAAACTAGATGGAGCACAAGCAGCAGAAGAAATTCGGTTCTCAGCTTTCTCTAACAACTTTACATTGCTTGAAAGCCACATTAAGTGAGGTGCGACCTCGGCCGAGCATGCTGCCATTACTCCGCGTACGACCTGACACTATTGGTAAGACTCAGCACTTGACTGAAACCGTCTGCCTTCCCGGTAGCCATCTTGAGCGCTAATTTCGCTATAGTCAATGACCACAGTCTCGTTTGACCAAAACTACCAAGGCGGCTCTGTATCTTCTGTGTTTATACTGCTGAATATGAACTGATTCGCTGCGGTCTAGTAGGGTTACGACAGCGTTCATTCACGATGACAAATTGCTGCCTCAATTTGGCGTAGAGGTGTCAGTGAAACTTTAAGCCGAAAGTGCACGGCGTGATTTTATCATTGGGAGGGTGCTCGTTCAATCATGATGTATTCTTCAATGCGCCAGCACAGTCTTAGACCGAGCAAACTACTTGCGCCATATCGCGGACGTTTCCAGTTCCTCCTCGCAAGGACCACGTCGCATTCGAGCACGAAAGCCGGCGCAAAGGCACACTTTGCAAGCTCGAGTACCTATGCAAAGGGCCGGACCAGGATGTTGGTGTAGGACTAGGAGTTGTCGCCCAATATTGCAAATGGTGGTTGTGACATTGCAACGATAGCATCAGATGGAGAAGTGATGAAACCGGGTATAGTGTGGTCGGACAGTAAGCGCACAGGTGGCTAAAGGGCCTCTACTGGTCGTCCAAATCCTCGGGCTGATCAAAGAGGAAATTGGCGGCCAGTTCCTCGTTCTTGTCACACGCGAAGTAAGCCTGAATCACGAGGTCGCGCTCGAAGCCAAGGCGACACAAGCGCTCAATCGCCTCACGCTCCTCCTCCGTAACCGAAATGGACTGTGCGCCCGGAGGCAACGGGGCATCATCGTCAGCGTCCTCGGCAAGCAGCTGCAGAAATTGTTCCGGGTTCGACGCAATCATCTGCGCCAGCTGGGGGTTACCCTGACCGACCTGCTGCAGGATAGGCTCAAGCATCTGAGGCTGTTGTTGCACGACCTGTCGCAGCTGCTGGAACTGTGGGTTGTTGCGCAAAAAGTCAAGGCTATTGGCGTTGAGCGCACCGGCCCCAGCGCCTGCAGCGCCTCCAGAGCGTGCAGCACCAGCACCTCCGCGACCTTGGCCAGCCTGTGCGGCAGCCTCAAAGAGATTTATAGGCTCGTCTCCTCCAGAAGTGGTGGGGGCTGCACCTGTGTTACCGCCAGCAGCCGGTGGTGGCGAAGTCGGTGCACGAGCTTGTGATTGCTGTGCCTGTTCCTGAAGGGCGCTCTCTGGAATACCCTAGAATAAATATCAGAATATGTTAAACACTATAAAAAGGCCGGGTTGTCTCACTGTCAGAAGATACTCAACCGCACGGTCGGGATTGAAGAAAGCGGCGCGCATGGCGCGATCAATGTCTGCTCTTGGGAAACCCATGCTCTCCATATTGGCAATGGCGGCCTCGCGCTCTCCACCCATAGTCAAAGCTGATGGGTCGTTGAAGCGCTCAGACTGCTGTGCAGGCGCGGGCGAAGGTGTGGCAGGTACATTTTGTGTTGCTGAGGACGCGGAGGGAGCGGCGGGAGCTGCAGGTGCAGCGGGTGTTTGAACTGGAGCAGCTGGCTTTGCAGGTGTGGAGGGGGCTTTGCTAGCGGAGGCGGCGGGCGCCTTGGGCTGCGGCAATTGTCAGTAATAATCACCGGCTCGAGTATCTGGCGTGCAAACCTTGGAGACCATGCACACAATGAAGCCCTTCTCCTCGATGTTGTACGATTCAATTGTGTTCGCATCCTGGAGGATCTTGCCTGTGTTCGAGGTCAGCGCCTGTAGCCGAAGTGTCACAGCACGTTTCGCGCAGCAGAGGCAAACTCACCGGAGTAGATCAGCTTCTGCTGGGGCACTTCCCAGCCCTTATCGCTCTGGATCTTGGCCTTGAGTTCGCCAATCTGCATAGCTCGTTAGGACACCAGGAGCATGGCAAACATGTGGCCGCTCCGCATACCGTTTCCGAAGGCTCGGCCTCGATGACGAACTTGTTCTGCTTCAGATCCTGCGCAGTATTAGTTTCACTCGAATGCGAAGAATGCGGCGGCGCATTACCTTGAATGTGATCTTCATGGTGGCGGTTGAGACGTGGAAAGTGTAGAGTGGTGTAGCGGAATAAGTGCAGTGACGCGGTGGAGGCGGGGCTTATGAAGAGATGGGCGGCTCTGATCCACCGAAGCCAAGTGAGTATCGGTCTTTGGGTAGGTGAAGGTAGAAGGCGAGGGTCTGTTTGAGTACCGCGGTTTGCTATTTGCCTATGGGTGCCAAAAGAAGGCAATGGAAGAACTTCAGGCAGGCGTCGTCGTCGACTACCTACTTCGCCGCCTTACTGCCCTGCGGGCCACGATTGATGACATAACTTACTCCTTCACGTGATCTAAAGCTGGCCCACTCGCTCGCTCGCAGCCTCGCACCTGCCTCAGCTCACCTCCGGCAGGCACGGCGGATGTTTCCCGACGAACGTCAACAAAACCACCAACACAACACGTCGTCCCGCACCTGCATGCACAGCCGCTGTCTGCATGCGGATGCAGACCCTTTCTCTGCTGCGTTTCTCCTTGTTTGTTTCGCAGAGCCACGAATCGTGGCCGCCAACCCAACGTGAAAGGCCAGCGCTGTTTCACGTTGCCTCAGACATGTTGGCCTCGCAGCTCTGTGCAACCACCGCCTGTGGGTGACCCAAGCGCCCAGAGAGGCAAGACGCTCCTGCGACTATTCGATGCAGTGGCCGAGATGACAGCATGCAATTCAGTCGGCAAGCCAGCTATTCTGCACCCTTCAGCTCGTGACAACGCCGGCCGAGATTGTTTGTTATGCCTGTCCAAGAAGCAAGCTCAAAACAACGCGTCGCAAATGAGGGCCGTAGCAAGGCGGCCGCTCCACACTAGACACCACTAGAAACTTTGACAGGCGACCCCTACCACCCCCTACACAAACATTACGAAGCTGTGGGCACCGGGGCCCAGACCTGACGATCCGCAATTGGTCGCTGCAGCTGCATTTCCGGCTGGTTGTCTGTGAATTTTCTTCTCCCTGCTTCAATCCCGGCATGTGCTCTCAGCTGGCGGACCACCTACCGCATCTTGCAGCGCCAATGTTTCCTCTACGTGTGTCTGAGAGGCTCACAGACCCGGTGCAACGCTGTCAGCGTGCATCTGAAAGGTTGTGCAAGTGTCTGATCCTCGAGATCGCACCCCACAATGCCTGCAACACATCCAGATACTAGCCTGGATCCCTAGTCTGTCTCCATGTTGCTCAACGCCGTGGCAGGCCCCGGTTGCCAAACAATGACACAAATCAGCCTCCTGCTTTCTTCTAAATTTATTAAATCTCGTGGGCCCCCACATGCTCTCCTCTTCATGTGGTGCTGTTCTGTCCTTCGTTCAACACTTCTGAGGCTCCCGTCTCTACCAAACGCTCGCTTGTGTATTCCGCCAACCACAATCCTTATATCCTGGCCGTTGGTTATAAACGAAGACCACCGGACCTGACGCCTGCATCAGCCACACATCAGTTAAACGGTTCGCTTCCTCTTTGGGCTTCCGCGTCGCCAGCCTCGACCACACTCGACTACAGTTAGCGGCATCTACAGCTATTCGTCATTTCATTTCGCGACTCTCACGCGTCTGGTGTTTGTATCTCCGCATCGCGCCTTACCACGGCAACAACGGCGATCCACTCGTTCCCTCCATCCGCATCACCCAAGCGAATCCTGCTGTCTATTTCCTCGTCAGAAGGATCCAATCTCGACGAACAATACAGACTCATCTAGCAATCCACATTTCCTCGACCGTAAATCTCAAGTTCGGACCATATCACCGAAATCGGCAACGCACAACCCCACCAGAGCCGAATTGGCACCTCGTAAACAATTCCACTTGATTCTGTCTAGGATCTCACCAGACATTGGAGCACTCTCTACCTCTCTTCGTGTGGAGGATTTCCTTTGGCGGGTAGCACCATGGTCGGGTCACGCAAGTTCTACGTCTCGCTCTTTGGTGCTGTGGCATGGTCAAGCACAGCCGCTGACACAATCCTGTCTATCTTGGAAGCGGCAGCTATCTCTCGCACACAAACATCCCTTCTTGATATCGCTGCCACAGCAAGTGCACTCAATGCCGTATCTCTGTGTTGTGTTGGTTTCTACATCGTGCAGGATGTACGACGAAGAGATGGGTTCATGGAGCGGTCGACACAAGCAAGGAGGGCGCTGGTAGGCGTCAGTGTGGCTTTGTCATCGGCTGCTCTGATCGTCTCCATTGTCTTGATCATCATCATCAAGTCAAAATGGAGCCAGGTCGTTAGCAGCTCATCAGCAGGCCCAATCACAAACTGGGATGGTGTTTTTGTCGGTCACGTTGTTGTGTGGGTGGTCTCGTGTATCAGTCAAATCGCTCTCTACTCTTCCACATTCTGGAAGCGCCATACCCCCAAACTTCAGCCGATCAGCGTCTCTGGTCCCAGAGATTCAGTCATGTCCGAGATGCGAAGCGCGCAACTAAGCCGGAACATGTTTGCCACAAGGCCTGCCGAACCATCTTCTTCATTGGGTGCACTCCCTTCACCGACCTTTTCCACCCGCTCATCGCAGTCACTCAAGTCGTTCCGGGAGTCCATTCGACATGCTGTCCGACCCGTCACATCTCGCTCGACACTCATCAGCAGGCCATCGTTCAACCGAGACACCAGAAGCATATATTCAGATGCTCACTCCATCGACAATGTGTCACATTCAGATGGCTTTGAAAGCTGGGACACTAGCAGCGTGAGCAACCAAGCTCGAGATGCCCTGATGCAGGCTCCTTCGAAGGGCACACCGTTGGACCCAATTCCCGGCAGTCGATCTGTCACTCCGGCGCGTGCCCTGGACGGTCCTTTCCTACCTGAGATTGACGAAGAGCTGGCTGAGGAAGAGCTTGTCGCACCACGCATGATTCCAGACTTGTCAAGACCACCCAGCCCAGCGGTGAGCGAGGCGCACATTCACCCTCTCTTCAGGACGGAAAGTCCTGTTCCGCCACCTGAGGCCACACCTGGCACGAGCATTGTAGCCAGTCCTCTCGCAGACCAGGTCATCGCATGTCCAGCACGGCCTTACATGCGCATGCGATCCAACAGCAACCTGCGCAACACCACGAGCCCGAGTCCTCTCGCTCCAGCACCAAGTCTACGGGGCCGCGCTTTTAGCCAGGGCGCCGGATCCAGGACGCCTTCTCCTCCCAGCAGGGAGATGACGCCACCCATTCCCGACTTCGTTCTCAACTCTTCGCCGCGCAGCAGCTTGAGCGGGTCACGCAAGGTTAGTCTTCGCAACTCACCGGATCGGTGATTAGCCACGCACATAGATTTCTGTCTCGGCGTCTTGCTCGTTTTGGGGTGGCACTTTGGTAATGATGGACCTATTGTGCTGCACGCTTTACGATTTCCTTCTTTGTCACTGCAGGATCACCGCTTCCAAATCTGTTCACCTGTACTCGCGTTTGATTACTGAGTTATACCTTCTCTTCCGTTTACCAGCTCAGCTCTCGCACTTCGGCGATCGAGCTTCGAGCTTCAAGCGTTCTGGTCAGCGTTTTCGTTCACGATACCACAAGACATATCGTCTTGAATAAGCAATATTGCTAATAGTAGTATTGCATTATCGACAAGATATTCAATAATGGCTGGGCCATAGATTTTACCTAGCAATAGGAGACAAGATATCCAGCACATCAAATCAATCATTCAATCACAAATGTGAACAATGCAACCTTCCACAACTCGTACAACCCACATGCCCACGACTCGCACATCTTAATATCTGGTTCTATGACATCAAGCACAAGTCCTGACTCGTCCTTGGCAACGGCCACAGCGAACATCGTGATCACACGACTTCGAACCAAACTTGTTGTGATCGCAATTTCCGTACCCCAGCTTCCGCCCGGCCTGGCTTCCAAGGTCCTTCCGCGATCCTTCGACGATGAGAATTACTAAGACCCATGCAACGAACACGTGTAAAAGGCCGCCCGGCCCCGCTAGCAACGTGGTTCATGCTGGGAGCGGGTGCGGTTGCTGTGCGCAAGCTGAGCACGCTTACCGAGCAATCCAGAGGGCGACAAGTTGTGCGCTTGAAGCGACTTGGGGCTGATTCAGTTCAACGGTGATCCTTGATCAAACTGAATTGCAGCATCATGCCTTTGGAGCGGAGTGTGGAAGTCCTTCGCTTGTTCATCTGGAAGGCTCGGATGGAAGGTCTTGCATCGCTGCAGCAACCCTCACCGCATGTCAGTGAAGCAAAGGCGGGTAGATTAGTGACGGCTGTTAGTGTGGTCGAGTGACGGGTTTTTGCAAATCAGCGGTATATTGCAGAAGAGCTGCCGTAGAATGCGTCGCAGGTAATTGCCTGTCGCTATCAGTAAGCGATATTCCTAAGATTCTCTTGTTCAGACTCTTGAAGTGGTGGTTCTGTGCAACAGCGATGATCGGTTGTTTCAACCGCAATGCCTCTGTCGCTCAAAGCTGCGCTTGAGGCCATACATCAAGAGACTGATATGATGTGCTGCACAGACGCATGTTACAATCAACAGCGCCCAGTCAATACCCAGATCCTGTGCAACTCTGCTCTTGATTGTCGCTGACCACAATGCATCTTACTGTGGTGAATGTCATTTGGCGCAGGGCTTGACAAATTAAACAAAGAACACTCTGCCTTCTTTGACTCATCGAGGCGGCGAGCTTGGCTGACCAGAGATGATCATCAGGTTGAGCATCCCCTTCCCTCGCGCGCAGTGCGCACTGTCTCGTTTCCTTTGCTGCACGAAGGGGGCGAGGCTGGGTTGCAAGGCCCGTCGCGGAAGATCAAACACTTTAGCGCAGCGGCTAATGACGTGCGACATGAAACCACGAATGAAGGAAATGAGAGACCAAGGAGGAGGTGCGCAATGACAAACTTGAAATCCACCATCAAGACAGAGATATTGAACCTCAAAAGCGGTGGGAATCTCTTGACGGTGATGAAGGTGAACTCCAGCGCATGAAGTCAGCGCTCTTCCTACGTCCGGTTGGTGGCGCATGCAGGCGCAAGACTGCCTGCCAACTGCTCTTATCCTCTCTTCTGCTCTTGGGCTCTTTTACCTTTACTCTGTGCATAGACACCAAGCAGTGATTGAAAAGCACTGCTGTATCTAACCAGCTTGCGTAATATCTACTTTCATCTCTGTTGTCCTGTTGTCGTACGAAATGGTTGTCGCACTGTCCAGATCTTATTGGCCACTTGCTTCGGAACTAGGCTGGAATGGTGACAAGGGTGGATCCGAGGAGGATCTCAGCACGAGATTCACCATTTGGAACCATCAACTTCAACCTCCAGCGCCGTCGTCAATTCCCGAAACTCATGGACCGTGATCAAAGTCTATCACCGCATATCTGAGCAATATTTGATGGCGGATGTCCGCCTGGCTCTCCTTTCCACCTTTGCCTTCACGGGAGCATTTTCGTCTGCCAGGTTGATTGAAGCACGAAGCTTTGCTTGCCATTGCAACTTTCACCACATCCCTCAAGGCCTTTGTCGGCAATTACTGCTGGATATCCAAGTGTCCAACCCACGGGACGCGCGCCCAGCGCCTCGTATTAGAGCAAGTGTCATTGCACGGGGCGATTTGGCATAGTGCATTGTAAGTCGTCTTGCACGCATATCTCCGACGACATCTGGAAGCATCGTCCAGCTTCTTCTCGTCGTTCTCCAGGCACCCCTTCTACAAGCGCTTTACATGCTAAGTTGGCTGCTTGCTTTCGTGTCGGGAGCACGCAAAGGGTGACAGCTGTGCTTACAGATCGGACAGATACCAGGTGAAGAGCACGATCATCTCAAGTACTACTACAGGTTTTCCTACTTTGGAACCGCTTTGCTGGACACTTTGGACTCAGATACGCCGCCACGTGTTGCGGTCTTCAGGCTCAAGTCACGCTTCCTCCAGGACCTTGTCCGCAAGGCTCGGTGCCTTTACAATGCCGCCGAAACGGAAAAACAAGCCATTACCACCGGCGAAGAAGACTAATTTCAGAGCTTCTGGTACGTCCTCTTGATTCCATTTATGCGACTCGTAGTTGCCTCCCCATACAACTTGTTCCTGACTTGGCAACTAGCGCGTGCCGGTACTAGCGCAGTACCCACTAAGCGAAAGCAACAAGGAGAAGACTGGAAGCAGTCCCGGCTGGCACCAGACATCCCATTACATATGACAACACGACGTGCTGCAAAGACGTCGTCTAATCATACGAGCCCGGCTGCGCCATCAAGTGCAGCTTCCGGCAGTCGTCGTAGTTCTCTGAACGACGTTGCGCAACAGTCAGACTTTGACGATGAACCAGCCAAGCACAGCCGAATGTCGACCGACTCTGGTTCGCCAAATGGTTCATTTGGCAACAGCACTCCTCTGAATGGAACTCAGACACCAGATCAAGACGAATCTGTCTCCGGAGCGGGCCCGCCGGTGTCTAGAGTTGCCGGGAAGAAGAGGCGCGCATCAGACGATTCAACGCAGTCCAGCAAAACGCGACCAAATGGTGTTCTGACCCGTACTCAAAGCGATGTCTCCGAACAACAACCGCGCCGGAAAAAGCGCAAAACTGCCAACGCGTCTGCCGATTCAGCCGACCAACCTCCAGAATTAACAGATGCGAGCACGGCGCCAAACTCTCCAGAGCAGGCTCCTGATGTTTCGATCAGCTTGGATCTGCAGAATATTTTGCCAGCCAATGGCGATGGGCCTGCAAAGGTTCCCAAACGCCTTCCCGGTCGCCGGCGCCAACCGCATCCGGACATGAACATCGAAGTTGATCTGCGCCGACAACTCAGCCTCAAAACGAGCTATCGAAGCGTTGCGAAGGTGCTCAAGGGGTATCTGGACGAATTGGCTCAGAGGACGATCAAGAACCTGGATGATGATTCGGAATTCCATAAGAATTGTCCAGAGTACAGGCCGCTCATCGATGGCCTGGACAAGAAACGAGATGTCCAGCTTGACTATCTTGCCGCATGGCGATCGGAGAGGATTGGCCAACTGGAACGAGTGCGGATAGCCGAAGAGCGGATCCAGAAGCAGCAGTACATTGTAAGTCGGCAAAGATCTACAGAAACATAACGGTGCTAATGTTCTCGAGAATCGCTTCGAGGATCTGCGGGATGACTTCCTGCAACGATGCTATTTTCGCATGAAGCAGATAGAGCGCGAGCAGAAGGCTGCTCAGGATGAAGCCACAGACGACGAGGTAAGCATGATCGTAGCTTACAAAACGACTGATCTAATCTGGCGTAGGACAATGTGCTGCCGCCGACTTACACTGACGATCCCACCGAAGGTGTCGACAACAGACTTGGACCCAAGTTTGCGTCGCGTAGTCGAGCATATGTCGAGGCTGATCGAGAACTGGAGCGTGATGTCAAGCGAAAGATGTTCGATCAACTTCGCACCGCCTTTGTCGAAGAAGACGAGGATGCGGATGACTCCATCGAGGACCTCACTGGTGGTTTCGCTCGATACGTTGGACCTGATCGCACAGAAGCGATTGCACATTACAACATCAATAGTCTTGCAGATGCTGCGCATAACATAGAGAGGACGCCATCACCACCCGTTCGGCTACCGAAGGCTCAAGTCATTCCCAATGATCAAGCCACTCTGCTTATGTTGCTCGCCGACCTCTCGACAGCGCGGCCTATTCAAGACTCCGACACCACAGTTCGCGGCACGGCAGACCCGAGGGATTCGTACCAGGACGCACATGCTGGACGGCCTATTGTTGATCACAACGTCGCTAGGCAACCATCACCGGCCCCTCCTGTGAGACCCACGTTGACCATGCCATTCGAAACATCACTCGGCGGGTCCACAAGTACGGCGCAACCGGGCTCAGGCTCGAGCCACACTCAAGATGGTTTAAAGCCAGCACTCAACGGTCTGCATGCAGCAAGGACTCCTGAAGTGCCTGAAAAGCCATCCGAGAAGCCCACTCCTGCGCGGACGACCCACCGCATCATGGACATGCTCAACGATGATTCAGATGTACCAGTCACGAAGCCTCGAGCTCCACTACCTTCTGCACAGGAGTCTCAGCCACCAAATACCCCTTCGGGACGTGACAATATTATCAAGCACGAGACACCGTCCCGAGGCGATGCCGCCCGCCTTGAAAACAATGTGAATCAGCCGGAACAAACCGATCAGCCTGAACACCTTGTTGATCAGCAACTGATGGACGCGCTCAGTGGACCTATCGCTCCAGCCACCGAACCGCCCTCGCCAGCGCGACCGCCTCCATTGTCATGGCAGCAGTCTAGCGCTCCTCTGCAATTGAACATACCGCCACCAAGGGAAGCTGATGAGTCTTTACGTCGAAAAGATCCTCGCGACACGTTGCGCAAGATTAGGGAACTTCTCGATCGCAAGGCAGAAGAACACGGCATCACTTATCCTAAAGAGAGGTCACCTTGGTCTACGTACATGAGGGGCGATGATCGACGTGAGTCGGCTCCTGCGTATGATCCGCAGCACCCTTCTGCTGGGTTGCAGGGTACGTCTGACACCGATGGCCACCCTTCGTACCGCCGTGGATCACATGATCGAACAACATACTGGGACCGCGATAGACGACAGAGCGGTTCGCAAACTTCTCGTCCCTCGCCATATCAGGGAAGCCCTCCGCAGCCCTATCACGGGGAGCCAAGCAGACTCACTCTTGCCCATCAGAGTCCATATACCTCTCTACCCCCAAAACCTCCCGGTCCGCCACCATCAAATCCTGGTAACTTCCGCTTTGCTCACTATGACCCTGTTCTGCCACCTCCAGCATCCAGACCCCCGTATCAACCACCTTCTTCCAATTACCCACCAGGCCCGCATCCACCGCAACCGCCCCCACCACCCGGTCCTTATGGTCACACCTACCCGTCCCCGTACCAACATGCCTATGCCCCGCCGCCCGGTCCTTATCATTCACAGCCTCCACTGTCCAACGCCGCGTACCCACCGCTTAAGATCCATCAATATGGTGGTCAGCCTATCTTGCCGGCAAGCATGGCGCCTCCACCATACACAGGTCCGGCTCAACAAGGTCAGCCTCCGGCTGCCAATCCTGCGTTCTCACCGCCGCAAGGCTCGGCTGCAACATCTGCCCAGCCTCCACTGCAGCCGACCCCACACAGTGAACATGCAGATCGCCGGGACAGCACTTTCATGGGCCCACAGAGCAGACCTAGGCGCGCCTATAGAAGTTACCATGCTCCAGGCACTCAATTCAGGACGTACAACGGGCCGGGTGGCGGCAGGGGAAGGGGTGGAGGCGGTGGTTAGGATCACCGCCCCCATTTCAGGTATGCTGGGCAGGAACATGCGCCTCTAGCCTTGCGAATACCACCCATTGCACCGCTTGGAAGGCCTGATGTATCACCCATCACGCCAGTAGAGAACCAAGCTGCTTCACATAGCAGTTGGGATATGGGACTTGTACTGCTTGATACGTACCACCAATCTTCAACATTGAATGGCGAGCCGGATCATACGTGGCGCCATCCATCCCAACGGCAACTTCTGCCGAGGCATGCTGTGTCTATCACTAGGCCAGCGGAGTCTCAGCTAGCCTATGGCTATGATCAACGCGGTGGTAATAGTGGGGTGGATGGTCCTGAAGCTCACTTCTCGGCCCAGGCTGCCGGAGAAGATGGCTGTCTGCAAACTTCATTTCAGCGGCCATTTGCGCCATCTGACAGACCCAAGATGTCCAGTCACCCGCCAGCGGACGCACATATAAGCCGCAACAATCCAGAAGACGAAAATAAGGCTCTTGAACTGGATCGATGGCCTCCTGAGCTACCGGCCGAGGACCAGCAATCTCTTTCATTAAAACCGTTCGTGTCACCCATCTCGCCGGTGAAGCGTGAGCCGAGGGACAGCGTATCACTGTTGATCGATGAAGAGTATCATCGTTGAGCCGTTGGACGCGAGTCCAAAGAGTCTGTAGGAAATCGTCTGACTATTTTTATCCTTTCTCGCGCGTCACAGAATATTATCTGCTTCAGCGTTGGCGTTTTGCATAGCGTGGACGTGCAGTCCCGTATCTGTAACACTCTTATGTACTCACTTTCGATATTATGGGCGGCGGCAAAGTCCATATTGTCTTCGGACGTCATTAGCTTGCTCAATTACGCGCTTAATCAACACCTATCTATTCACGATCGTTCTGCTTGAGAGAGATGATTTGACACACTAAACTCGGTGTGCTGCTAGAAGCATGTGAGCTGACAATCATGACACTCCGTGTATAGAAATCCTTTTCGGCACTTCACTGTATGCATTAACAAGTCAAAGGCGCACATGTTGCTCAAGAATATGTGTGTATTGACGTTCGACTCGACTATCAGCATTTTCCGCCAGCCAACCTGCGCGAGCACTTCGTACAGGTTGGTGCTCCTCTCCGTTGTCCCCTTCTCAACGACGTCATGCCTTCTTTCGCCCTCTCGAGATAGGCGTCCACTCCTGTCCTTTGCCGCTCCCTCCTCCGAACCCTCCTGCACCACTCCTCGGTGTCTTACCCATCCTGTCGAACAGCCTCTGCGCCGCAGGTGTCAAGTCACCTTTCCCCTTCCTTCCAGGCGTTTGCGCACCCAGTCTCTGCGCGGGCGTAGGGGCAGACAAGAACCTCGGCGTCTCGCTCGTGAATATGCCCAGCCCTTTGCCCATCGGTCCCGCTTTCCCATTTGCACTCGCTGTGCGCTTTGCGCCGATCGTGTCCACCATCTTGTGGTGCATCTTCTCCCTGTCGCTCGCCTCGGCCATGGTATATGGCGCGGCTTTGCTCGCGCTCACGCCGAAGCGCTCGAGCAAGTCTTCTGGCGCGTCGGAGTCGGAGTCGGAGCTTGGCTCTGGGGCTTGCGCGTCGACGAATGCGTATCCGTTCACCCGCGGTGTCTCGCTGCCTGTGTATCCTCCCTCACTGGCGCCGAGACGCGGGCGCCCAGCAACTGCGTCGCGGACTGCGGAGAGCGTTGGGCTTGCTGGGCGCGGTGGGAGATCGGACTCCGCAGGGAGACGAGTATTCGCGTATCGGGTTTGCTTAGGGGGCGCTAGGGACAAGGACTCAGCGCGCGAGAGATTCGTGGGCGCCCAAGATTCGACAGAGTCTGGGGCGAACATGAGCGTGTTGAAGGCGGTATGTTTGTGCATTGTCGGTGCGGCAGGGCGGTCGTCGAGGTTCTGACTGGGCCGGACGGTGAGCGCGGTGCTGTCTGAAGCGGCATGTGCGGTAAGGACTTTCTGCTGGGCGAGGCGCTGTTTCGAGGCATAGCGATTGCCATCGTGAAGCCATGGGTTCTTCTCGAATTTCTTCTGGTTCTGCTTGTCGACTAGAGCGCTGAAGGACTCCTGGTCTTCGGACGTGTACTTTGCTTGAAAGGCGTTTAAAGACATGTCCAGATCGACTTTGTTTAGCTTTCCCAGCCCTTCCTCGTCTTCCTGCTCAGCCTCAGTACCAGCGACCGAGACGGGCGTGTCTGCGCCCCAGACGCTGGGAGTCTTGTCTGCGGAGTCTGCCCCTGGCCGACCGAACCTTGTCCTGTCCGCTGTCCGCCTCTGACCGTATGGTACAGGGGTCATGACCTGAGTGAGCTTCTTTCCAGACTCGCGAATCCATGTCTTGTCCTTGCTCTCCAGCGCATTCAGGTATTCGCGCTGCGCGTCCGACTCGGCCAGGCCAGGAAAGAAGTCGCGCCGAATGATGTGTGAGACTGCCGAGACATACGTGTCTTCGTCCAGGACGATCGATGGTCGCTTGATCCGCTTCGGTGCAGGAGGGGGCGGCATGAGCGCACCGGCGGCGCTGCGCTTTGCGAGCGCCTTCGAGTTTGTAGAGGTCATGCTGAATGGTCGACAGGGAGCGTGCAGAGATGTGACAGATGCTGGCGGTTTGATCGCAAGTCAAACGCGCCCGGATCTCGTGTCATGTAAGTCATGAAGGCGCGTGCAACGGAACAGTCTTGTCGATTTGAACGTGCAAGTTGGGGGAGTGCGAGCAATGGCGTAGCCTAGCGGCAGAATGTCACCGCCTTCGTGCTTCTTTGTGAGAGCACAACCTTTCTCGATTTTACTGTAGTCAGCTACAGCAAGTAAATTCAATATGACAGCTTCCTCCAATTTATTGTAGTCAACAACTGCAAGCGATGCATAGTTGTATGAGGCAGTTCTCAAATCTGGACGTCGACCAAGTAAAGTGCACACTGTCTTACTTTTCGTCGTGGTATCATTCAATCACTAAGCTAGAAGAGCATAAGGATACCCATGCTGTACCCTTCCCTCATTCCATTTCGCTTTGCTGGCTTCTCTCGATCTGTTGCACAAGAAAAGTGCGCAGAGAGATCATGAGCCACCCTGTATAGCCACCGTCCATCGCCTAGTAGAACGACTCGACCATGGCATCCTTGTGCGTCGTGTTGATGTTACCAGGATTGCCCTCTCCCAATCTGAAGACGCTTTCAACTACTGATAGTTCAGTCGCTGTTGTGTCGAGACCAGTGACAGCCATCCAGTCGTTGACGACCATACCCGCACCAACAACCGCGCTACCTCGGTTCACGCTACCAGCGACCAGCGGGACCTGGAGCAGACTCGACAACTCGTCCTGGTCCTGGATTGATGTCTTGGGGTGGACGATACCACCCTGGTTGCTCAGGGCCATGTACGATCCTGTGAGAACGTTGTCCGCGATTGTCTGCCTGAACACCTCCACGCCGAGCACATCTGCTATTATCTCCTCCGTCTCTCGCTCAATATCTGGGTGTACAAGTGCAACATGATCGTTGCAGCAGATGACGTTGCCGAGCGCTGATAACCTCTCCTCAATCCTCTGGATCTTGACACTGTCTGGTATCGAGTTGCGCAGGTGCTGGAGCTCTTGGTCGGTTGTGGTGGTGGGGACAAGAAGACCCCTCTTGTTACCAGCAGTCAAACGGCCGACGATGCGAGTTCCGGCGATTGTGGCGTGGCAGATAGGAATGACATCCTGCAGTTCGGCTTCGAAGACGCTGGGTGACATGTGAGCTCATGGCCTGGCTGCTAACACGCTTTTGTGGGAAACTTGTGTGCGTGGAATGGCACATACCTGTAGAAGTTCTCAGAAGCGCCTACTGCAACAATCGCATAGGCATTTGTGAGTGTGGAAAAGACACCAACTCTGCGCCACTCGTCAGTAACTGTTCATGTGCGCATTTGCCCCGCTCTGCACCTACTCGTTGGAGTTCTCGAATTGCGCGCGGACAGCCATGGTGGGTACTCGTGTGCTTTTGTTGTAGGTCTGGTGAGTGAGAGGATAAGGTCAAGAAAAACGGAAGGTTTAGTCGCGCACAGTAGAGCTCTTCGGCGTTCGGTGAAGATTTCAGTAGGCGGTAGATCAATTTGTACCAAAGAGCGACATCATGTTGCCCCACCAGCGCACGGACAGCCACTTCGACTCATCTTGACTACCACGGTTCCTTCCAGCCTCAAATGCACTTCGCCACATCGTCCTTCCCTGATGCGGTGATGGGCAAACCGTGACTGGGCTGCGAAGAGTCACCGCAAGGCTGGAGACCACGATTTGCCCTTGGATCATTCCGCACTCGAAACATGAAACAGCCTGTCATTTGGCAGATCAGGCAGTACCCGAAAGAGCCTCGTGCGCGCAGCCTGGGATCGCACGGTCATGCTTGGATGCATTGATGTCCAAGCTGTCTCCCTCGAATTACCCATTTCACTTGTGCTGACCTCGGTGTCACAGAAATACGATGAGATTGAGGCTATGCAAGAACGAGTGAGATGAGCGTGGATTGCGCCGCCCGGAGAGTGCAGGAGTCTGCTCGCGAGAATGGTCACTTGAGCAACAGTCCGGTGATGTTGGCAGTGTTATTGTATCGAGCGTTTATCTAAAACTACGATTATTGATGAGCAAGCACCGTGGCGCTGCCCTCTGGGGTGTACACCTACAATCCCAAAGATTCTCTCCAGGATCTCAAATCTTGGATATACAGAAGAAGATTTGGCGCCGCGCAGACTGCGGCTGGAATGTACAAAAAATGGGTAATCAGAAGCAAACAACGCCCGCTAAGCTATGCAATGTGTGCGCGAGACGCGTCTTGGAAAATGAAAGTTTTTTGTACAACGGCGCAGCCGAAAGTGTCTCGATTCGAAATCTTGGAGATTCCCGAAAGAGCATCAATCGTGGAGCGAGGAAATACATTAAGTAGCGTAAATGGCATCAGATAGTTCGTAAACCGGTCGTAATCGAGAGAGTATGTCGAGATAGTAGGTGTAGATGGTGGGTATAGGGCGGCGATGTGGCACAAATGTTTGTGAGGAGGATGTTGCAGGTCGGTGACATGGCTCGCGGGTGGGAGACGTATTCACATCCTCGAGGCCAAAATGCCAAGTGCGACTATGACGCCGACTAGAAGCCTGTTGCCGGTCAGTACAGGTATCATCCAAATTGAGATAATTTTTTTGCACGTACGTTCCAACTCCTGACATCACTCTATTCAGGTTGCGCCACCAACTGGCTTTCTGAAATGCTTTGTCGTCTACTGTACCGATTTGTTGGGCATACTGCTGCTCGAAGTCGACCTGACTCCCATTCTGCACTGAGCTTGGATCGAATGGCAGCGGCAAACAGGAGGCGATCCACCATGCTGGGAAGAAGATGAATCCCAATGTGAAGAGAAGAATCTGCCTGTTTTGTCGGCTGAAGGGATGCTTGCCAAAGTCTTTGTCCATCGACGGCGCCTTCCAGAAACTGTAGCGCGGGTGTCCGCGCCTATCAGTTCGAAGATGTGGCGTCGACCAGCCGCTGACGGGCTGCATGTACGCTCCGTTCGCACGCCCGTTCTCGTCGATCAGTTGTTCAGAGGAAAGCGACATGCTGTCTGTTTGTGATCCGCGGTGGTGTGGCCGATTGCGTGGGCGATAGATGTGAGCCGGGAAGTTGCTTTCGGAGGGTGTGTGCGTGCGGCCGCTGTGCGATGTGCCCAACCGTATACTGCCCGACGATTCTGAAGCAGATGGAATCATTGAAATGCGCTCTCCGCGCTGATAATACGCTCTGGGTACACGTTAGTATGCGGCACGCGATCGTTTGCTAAGAAGCTCACCTTGCCCATGCCGGGATGATGCTACGGTTGAACGTGGAAACATCAGACTGAGATGATCCGGGTCGTGACGAGTTCAGGGATGTATCGCTGCTCTGTCTTCGAAGATACCCGGAATTCTTCATGCGAATTGTGTTGGAGGGAGGGAGTGGTGAGACTGTGTCGAGGTCCTCATCTCCAAAGCTCTTTTCGTTGTACTCGCCGGATGACTGCAGCTGCGGCGAGAACAACGGCAGGGGGACTGCCGACTCTGAAGGTGTAGAAGAATAGTTGTCGGAAGATGAGTTATAGCTGCCAACAGTCTGTCCTCGCCTCCTTGGCAGGCTGTTTTGGCTTCTTTCCGCATAGCTGTCTGAGGATTGAGACCTTGGGCTGAATGATCTAGATCCACGTGCGAGTGATCGGGAGTCGCGTTCAGAAACGGAGGCGATAGTGGATAGCTGTGAGCTCCAATTGTGCGCCAGTCCACGGTCGAGAATCATTCGGGATGCTATACTCGGTGTCTCCTGGGTCTCGGCCCGCTGACTATTGTTTGTGGGGGCGCGTACGACAGGATAATTGACTTTGACCCCGCTTGCCCAAGTGGCAGTACTCGCCTCATGAACAGTTGGCGATGGCGAGAAGGTGGGTTGTTTCGGTTCGATGCTGGTGGACGAAATGTCAGAGTATGCAAACGACTCCGTGGATGGCTTCAATACAAGTTGTCGATGCGAAAAGTCACTATCGAGAGCCTGTTGCCGTCCGTCTTCAAATCCGGAAGACGGGGGGTGCTCTTGCGGTAGCGGTCGACTGACACCCGTCGAGTTTCGGTCGGCATTACTAGGCTCGGTAGGATAGGCCGCACGTATGGTCGAGGCAAGCGAGGCAACAGAGTCCTGTGTCGAGGCAAGCGAGGCAGCAGAGTCCTGGGTCGATAAGGCGCGATTACGGCTTTCGACTGATTCACCACCAGATGATGAAGGGGAAACAGCGCGTATAGTAGACCTTCGAGCGGGAGGAGTTGTTTCTTCTTCTAGTACGTCCAGGTCTGTTTCAAAGTCCTTTAATTCTGCTTGACCGGGCGATGACGGGGGGGTGCTGCCTTGGGAAAATCTAAGGGAGTATCGCGAATTGGAAGTTCCCACAAGGGTGTCGTCCTCAGACGTGTTAGTCGACACCGAGTGTCTGAAAGAGTTCTTTGGTCGATAGGAGGGAGGCTGAGGTGCAAGGTTGTTGCCAGCACCAATAGCTTCGAACTTTGCGAGGGCACTGGCGACTCGGCTGCCACTTGAAACGCGAGATCCTGCGGTCTCGAACGCGTAACCTGGCGCATTGCGAGGTGGAGGCAAGATTTGCGAGGGCTCGCTGGGCACTGGAAATTTGTCGTATACATTGTTCCCAGGATCGTCGACTATGCGAATGGTAGGGCCCGAATGACGGTTGGATTGATCTGATGCCTCGGAAAGCGGCCGGCGAAAAGAAGGAGCTGGTCGCGGTTGCGACGGCGGGGTAAAGTTAGGAGCTTGTGCGAATGGCGATGAAATGGAATTTTGCGATGTGGTTGCGCGATGGCGGGAATCGGCATTCGAAGACATGCTGTGGTGTGATGCTGTGCCAGGTACCACAAAATGTGAGGTCTCGGACGCGTGTGGACAAGCTGAAACAGACCATTAAGGTCAGGGTAAGGAGAACAGAAGGAACGACGCTTGAAACGTCAAGTCTGAAGGAACGACAGGAAAGAAAATAAACATGCCAAACAGAGCGACAGGAAGCCCAGAGGAGGGGGTTAATGGGCTATTGACGCATTTTATGGAAACAGAAACAGGTGATGGAGAATGGAGGTGTGGACACCAGATGATAAGCTCCCAGGAAAGCGTGGCCGGCCGCCTCGGCTGGGCTGGCTGCTGCAAGATGCAGGTTCGCGCTGCGAGCTGCAGGGAGCTCAGTGTGTGCAGGCCGTCCCCTGGTCAGGTACCGGAGCACGTGCCGTAAATGTCGAGTTGTGCAGAGCAGTCTTTTTCTGGAAATTGAAGAAATTCGTGATTCGTTCCCCAGTAGCTGGTTCTATGAGCCGCAGGATCGTCGTGAGATGCAAATACGCTCCACGCTCCCAGGACACCCTCGCTATTGCCCACGCTTGCCCCTGGTCGGATTATCGACAAACAACTTAAATGAGGGTGACTTTAGGAGGATCTAACGGGCCAGTGACGTGCGACCACGGACCGGATAATGGTCTGCCCCTGATCTTCACTGGATGCCGGCTGGCCACTACGGTTGTGCACGCTGCACGCAGCAGGGATGCGCGACAACGAGGAGAGGACGCGCCTAGGTAGGTTGGCGCGGATCGAATCGGGTTGGATGGAGGTCTGGAGCACACGTGATGCGTGACAATGTTTACTGCTTGCAGTGTTTGCGTGGCTGCAGTTATCGATAGTGGATTTTGGTTGATGCTGGGCTGAAGCAAACACGCGGGGACAGCTCTTGCATTCTTGTATAAATCACCGTTAAGCCGTCTTCGAAGGCGCAAAACGTGTTGCTCAGACTTGCGACAGCCAGCACATTCACAATGCCACCGCCTGCGGCCGGTTGGCGAGCGCGTCTCAGCGACATGTACAATAGCTACAAAAGCGGTAAGTTGGAGGACAATGGTTGGCCTGTGTGCGCCCTTGAGGCCCACGCCTTTTTAACGCCCGCGCGACCCACACCAGTCTGAATCGACGTCTGCACTGCTGTTTCGCTGCTCAGCATACGCTCTAAGGCTACGATGAGTTCTAACGCCTTGCCAGTTCCCAAGGTGCCCAATGCGACAACTGTGTCTCCCACCGCTGCGGCTCTCTTGTCGGTGCGTTTCAAATTACCCACCCTCCACTACAACGATATATTCATAGCCTATCATGGCTGTCACACCAAATAGTCCTGAGAACCGCGCTGATCGGGAGAATTTATAGACTGCGTTCGTGGTTATCTACGTAGCTCCGTTCTATCTATCTTCGGCAACTCGGCCGTCTCCAACTCTCACGCGCGATGCACCTTCCTCGATACGCGCCAGAACTCGCGCCGTGACGTTCTCGACGATTACCTGCGCCATCATCACTGCATTCTACCTGTACCGCCATGACGTCTCCGCATATCAGTTGCTGCACTTGTTCGGAATATGGCCAATCTCCATCCTTGACAGCGTGAGGGGCATGCTTCTAGTGTCCGTCTTATTTGCTGGACCTCTATTCGAGAACGGCGTCGTAGATGGCGACTGGAGACATTGGATCAAGTTGCAAGGAGTCCACGAGACACTAAGCAGCTGGATCGGATACAGGAATTTTGTGGTGGTAAGTGCATCGTTCGTAGCTTTGAGTCTTATACTAATGATCAGGGTAGGGTCCTGTCAGCGAAGAGATCGTATGGCGCTCGCTCATGGTCCCATTACATGTACTCGCACACTTCAGTGAGAAGCAGATCGTCTTCCTCACCCCGCTGTACTTCGGCATTGCCCACGTCCACCACCTCTACGAGTTCCACATCACGCATCCAGAAGTCCCGATGCTGATGGCCACGCTGCGGTCGCTGTTTCAATTTACGTATACCTCGCTCTTCGGCTTCTTCGCTACATTCTTATACCTACGTACCGGTAATGTCTACACTTGTATACTGGCGCACACGTTCTGCAACTGGATGGGACTTCCACGCTTCTATGGACGCGTTGGAGTAGAGGCCGGTGTGCCCATCGGTCCACCGGATGTTGACATGAAGGATGATGGAGCGAAAAGCGCTGCGCCATATCGAGGGAAGACTATTGCGTGGACCGTAGCATACTATGCCATTCTGGTCGCGGGATCTCTTGGGTTTTATTATCTGTTGTTCCCCTTGACGGAGAGCTCAAACGCTCTATTAGGTACCGTACGTCTGGAGTAGATGGAAAATGTCTCGCATCAGTACCAGAAGTGATGATCGGAGATAGACAATGAACCGATTCGATTGAAGCCAAAAGCAAGCCCAATCACCATTTTACTGGGGTACATTGGGGAGACTACACAGTTGCTATCGCCCACCAATTGTCCTTCTCGTACCCGCTCTCGATCACACTCCCACCAGCTTTCCCTATGTCGTCTTCAAGCTCCCCTTTCCTGTATAGATGGTAATATCTCAGGAAAGTCTTGTCACTCTCTGACTTCGCCTCTTGTGACTCTGTTTGCGCTCCTTTCTTCTCTTCGGACCCGATCTCTGTTTCAGTGCCCTCCTGAACTGTGCCATTGTCCTTATTTCGCGGTTGCTGTTTCTTCTTCTTTGGCATCTTCTCCTTCTTCGCCGTCATAACCCACGGTACCATAACATCCTGTTCACCGCCCTCATCCCAGCCCCGTCGGCTGCTCTTTTGCTCTAGTGCCCAGACGTAGATCAGTGCTTTGCCACTGGTCCCACTTGCACCTTGCTGGGACGGCCGCAGAAGGTCTAGGATGCATCTCACAGCTTCGATGCGTCGCGCTGGCGTAGACAGATGATGGACTACAGCTATAGAGATTGCAAAATCAAAGCTGTGTGGTGGATGAGGAAGAGAGAGGTTGTCTGCCACGACGACATCGTGGGGCTTGTGCTGCTTTGCGAATGTGACTAGGTTCGTTGACCTACGTAGTCGTCAATAGTCATACTTCGAAAGGCGCGATACCTCGTGAGCACTGGGCAAGAGTCCTGAGTGACCGGGAAGCATACCGGTCGGAGCCAACGATGAAGACATCTTTATTCACGGCCAAGTACTTGCCATTTCCACACCCTACATCAGCGCCAATGGCACCATCGGGCTGCTCTTTCAGAAAACGCTCGACTATCGGCCACGGCTGGATTGGGTTAGTCATCCTTGCAGCGAGAAGCCGGACAGGTGACGCACACCTTATAGCGGGTAGAGGAGAAATGCGACGCAATCTGTTCATACACTTCATGCACATGCTCTTCTTCGTAGGACGTGCCTGCAGCGTCCGAGTCGGCCATATTGTGGTAGAGGTTGTGAAAGGGTTTGCGCAGCCAATGAGGGGTCACGGCACTAGCAAAGAGTGCTTTTGTTTGAGCTTTCCGATTACTTTCTACACTATCATGTTTCGAGTATACCAAACATCAGCGCTCTTTACTGACAAGAGAGACCAACAGCAAACAATTCCCGATTCGCAATCATGACAACACCTTATCTTTCGGGAAACAAACTGAGATGACAGTTTTGACGCTCTTAGAAATATGATCTCACCATCGAGGCTGGCAAGAACAGCACTGCTGGTGACTGAGCATACATCATGGCGTTTTCGGATGTACTCGATGGTACATCAGAACAACAGCCTGCGAACCTCGATGTGGGTTTTCCAACAACTGCCCTGCCTTTCCTAGCCGCGTCACCCGAGTGTCATCTATCTCGTACACACGCTCCGGCCCACGCACTGATGCTTGCCAGTGGCCTCCGCTGCCAATTGATTCTCCACGATGATGCAGCACACTGCTCAATCGATAACGAAGCACCGGAATATGACCTTCCTGCGGCCTCTGGTACTTCGTCAGGTCGAGGTGCCTGTCGATGCGGATAGGGTTGTCGTTCCGTTCTCCTTTACTGTTCACGATGTTCAATTTGACGCGAAGAAGTTCTGGCGCTGCTTCGATTTGGACGGTCTTTGTTAGCTGACGCCGATGGTTGCAGGTGGCACACCTGAAGAGACCAAGATTCTCTGGCGTAAATTTACGTCCCATGGATGCCTTCACCGAGTCCACCTCATTATCTGGGAGGACGCCAAGGTCGCGCACACCAGTCATACCACCTTCGGCGTCCATCGTATGGGCTGGGAATGGCCTTGGGGCTCCGCAATCACATGTTCAATCGACATTCATCTCAAGATTGAACAGCGCATCGACCTGACGTTCCCAATCCCTATTGTGGGGTAGACTGGACAAGTATCAGTAAAGGCGCCCTTGAGATCAGAACACTCGCTTACCTGTAGTCCACCGACTCCAGACACGCCTGGAGATAACGTGACTGAAACTCCTCAGGATCTTGCTGCATCCCATAGGACCCTGTCTGGGGCGTGAATTGCTGGAGAATCGTGTCGACCTGAACAAGTCGACGGAACTGTGGCGTCTTCGAGTTTAACGCAAGAGGCTGATCATCCGAGTCCAATCGGTCATCACCCCAATAGATTTCAGTCAGCTCTTTCACCACGCACGCAGGGCAGTCCCCGAGCCGACTCGCCGTTGCTGGTGACACATAATTTCCACGCATCGCTACACGCTCCATAGCTTTCTGCGTTGCAAGAGGTTTGCGGCACTGAAACCGACGCGTGCCATCTGGCATCCTGACGTTGTGTGATAGGATCCAGTGCAGGAACTTGGGTGAGTGCATTAACGCCTGCAGACCACTGTTACGGAAGCAGTCATTATGGCGATTCGATAGTCCTCTGCTCATCTTGTTGGCTCGACTGATCGGCCAGCCGCGTGGAATTCGCGCAGCGTTAGCATTTTTGGTTCGCTGCCTGTCAGTCTGCTGGAGGACGATAGGGGCTTTGGGAGGGTTGCCGCGCAGAGAGTAGCGCGCATGCTCTTCGGTTCTTCGCGAATAGTGAACGGCCATAGCGGGACGATGGTGACACAAGATACCAGTGAGCTGAAATGCGGCTCTGCACAACTGTGCGAAGTCAAAGACAGGATAGAAAACTTGAGTGCTTATGAAGTTAATAATAGGATACATTAGACCCGCAAGTACAGAGCTCAAGTGCAAAAGGAGGATCCTATCCGGAGAAAGTATGTGAACACTGGCAAGGAAGACAAAGAGCGAAAGATCTATGTGATTCTTTGAGCATTGTGCAGCATAGGTAGGATATTCCCCCATGAGGTGATACGCTTTGTCTAAAATAAAATAAGGAAGCTAGGCTCGGTAAAAGAATTAACAAGGTATCACTCTTATGGACAGAGGCCGCAGTCATGACGGATAGCATTCGTGACTGACCCTTTTAGGACTCCCACAATAGACTAATGGCTTGGGCAAATGTGGAAGCGAAGTAAACGTAACATTCTCCTGACATCGACTCTATCTAAAATGAAAGGAACTGTATGAGAAATGGTATCAGCTTCATGTTTCCTATGGTGAAGCTTGAGATGCAAATTCAATGCTGGCGCTGGGTAACAAGCACTTCTAGCCCAGAGATCAGCGTGAGCCCCCGGTCTCTTTTCAAGGAAATTATCCGTGATCTACACCGAGTTTTCAGTATCAGACCTACGACTTCGAGCCTACAGGCTCTTCATCGGGGAACCGGATAGTCCTGTTCAGCGCGAGGTCCGCCGCACTTGCTGTGGCACTTGGGCCGCCACTCACACCCTCATCTCTGGCCACCGTTGGTGCAGTTGACAACGGCATGGGAGTCTGCAGATTGCTCCTCGACTGACTCCTCGAATTTTCGCCAGACCGAATGATAGACCTTCCAATCCTTACCACACGGTTGGGCAGCGAATCGCCCCCCGTACGCGACCAGCCTGGACGGCGTCTCAGTCGCTGCTCGATATCTGTAGTAGCGTCCTCAGCGCCTTCTGAAACATAGAATGGCTCCGGATCCTCGCTTCGAGAGGAGATGGCGCGCGAGAGTGTGCGTGGGATGAAGAATCCGAGTTTACCCAGGGGTATGCTGAGACCGTGGACGATGACCGAGCAGATGATCAAGAACCAGATGACCACGTTCATGACTTCCATCAGGTACGCTGCGTCTTCTCTGATCTCGCCGTCGACCTTGAGCTTGTTGAGAAACTCGATGCTGACGTAGAGGTAGAAAGCCGCGCTGACGCCGATAGGTCCAAAGAAGCCCACGAAGAGGGCTTGTCGCTTTTGCTCGATCTGGTGGATCTGCTTGTGCATACCGAAAACGATTGGTGGGCGACGCAGCAACAGGACAAGGATGCCGAGGATGACCAGTCGCCAAATGGGGATCACGTTGTTGTGGTAGAATTCAGCCCATGGACAAATTGCTCCGAACCAGATGAAAATCGACACATTGAGCAGCATGTCGATTGTCGGTTGAAAAGAGTCGTCCATGGTTTCCAGACGGAACCAGTCATCCCAAGTGAAGGTATTGCCAGCGATAAAACAAGCTAGGACGTCGTCGCTACCAATCATCCCCACGGTGCCGACGATGAAAAGGGCGAGAGTTATGGCGAAGACGAGGAAGCTTTCGCGGTCGATGTATTTCCTCTCCTCGGCCCAGTGTAGCAGCTCTTTCGCAAGCCAACCTACGACGGCGCCGTAGATGACACTCAGGATGATTGTGTATCCCCACGTTTCTCCGAACCAAAGTGCAATCGCAGTACTAGCTTTTCCATCTTGACCGAAACCATCGTTGCCGTGACTGCCAATGTGCTGTATAAGATAGAGTGGCAGGAACAAGAAAGGGTACCCCAAGCCATCATTGGCTCCAGACTCAGCAACTATAATCTTCTGAAGCTCTTTCGGTATATTCTTGTCCGCAAATTTGCCCTTTACAATGGAGTTGGATAATACGGGATCCGTGGGAGTGACACATGCACCCACAGCCAAGGCTTGCAGGAAGCTTATATGAGGCACCAGAGCGAAGACGAGCAGACTAGTAACAATCCACATAGTCGTCATGACGGGACCGAGAAGCAAGGCCAGACTCTTCCATTCCGTTTTCAGATATTTCGATGGCAGTTGCACGCCGGCAAGGACAAGCTGCACCCCGAGCACGACGCGAGTGAAGTACAAAGTAATCGCGTCCAGGTTCTCGATGGAGTTGAGAGCATACTCGTGGGGTCTGATCCAGTTCGTTGCATGTGGCGAGAAGATGAGTCCGGCGATGAGTGATATCACTGTACTTCGTTTAGAACCGGCACAGCTGCATTGACTATCTTGTTTGACTGACATGCTTCAGAGAGGTAGAATTTCTCTTTCATTAAATACGAGACGAGCCCAAATAGTGTGATGAAGCCACCAAGCGAGGCGCACACGATGTTGAAATTTGTCAACGCCAACGTCGGCATTGTGGTAGCTGTGTGCAACAACAAATACGATTTGGGGACAATGGGAGATGTGGGGATAGGCGATGTTAGACCAGTGATTACCAGATGGATAGGTGCTCACTTGATGGGAGCGGTGACTGTGTCGGACGAGGCTAATTTTGAAGCTTTGAGGAGCATTTGTAGGACGGTACAGCACAAAATTCTGCTTTCTCGAAGAGCTCGAAGTTCGTGAAGGTAACGAAGGTGGAAGGTCGAATGAGCTAGTCGATAATTTGGCTTGGCAATGACGTTAAATCGCGCATTCCCCGTTCAAGCCTTTGAAGCGTGACGCTGGAAGGCTTTGAGTTTACGGTTATGGCGAGGGTACAATTCATCGTGAGACTTTTAAAAAAAATGGTAGTTGGACAAGTACGCTGGTATTCTCATACACTCTACGCCATGCAACTTCGCATGCCAGAACTGATAAAGGAAAATGTGAGCCTATGTACAATTCAAAACTCCCCTGTTTTCAAAAACCGTGCTTGACATTAACTTAGATGTTGGCTGCCGATGCAATCTGGGGTGTTCCCTGAGGCCCATAGCCGACCTGAGGATCGGGGTATCCAGGTGCCATGAAGTTGGTCTTGGGGTTCTTCTGCTCCTTCGCTGCCGAGCATCGTGCCATTGTCGGTGAACTAAGAATCAGTTAGCATATGAAGTCAACGAGTATGTAGCTTGTTGCAACTTACTTTCTCGAGATGGCGTCTGTGAAGTAGAAGTTCTTGATAGGCTTCTCGAGGGCCTGGCCTGAGATCGACGCGCCCTTGTTCTGGTCTACCAACTGAACCTTGCTGAGGCTGGGTAGCGATGTCGACTCGACCAAATCGTATTTCCTGAGCGCAGGGGAGATCTCCTCCATACGGTCGCGAAGCTGCTCAACATCATCGTAAGGCAGCTCAGCACCAAGGTACTCTGAAGCCGCACGGATGATCTTCCAGTCCTCTCTAGAAGCACCGGGCAGACCGACAGCAGCACGAGACATCTGTACACGACCCTCAGTGTTGACGTATGTGACAGACTTCTCTGTGTATGCGGCACCAGGGAGGACAACATCAGCAAGCTGAGCACCGCGGTCACCGTGGTGGCCTTGGTAGACGATGAACGCATCCTTAGGCAGCTCGGCCTCGTTGACCTCATCAGCGCCAATCAACCAGATGAACTTGGCCTTGGTGTTGGCAACCTCAGGGGAGGGAACTGTGAAACCAACGTCGTAGGCACCCGTGCGAGAGGCTGTTCGTTGAAGGACGTTGTAACCGTTCCACTCGGGTGTGGCGAAGCTAGCCTTATTCTTCTCAACAAAGGTACCGACCTGCTCGAAAAAGGCCTTAGCATCGGGGTGCTCAGCGACAGCGCTACCAACGATAATCATGGGCTTCTTGGCGCCTTGCAGGACCTTGCCGAACTCGCCAGAAAGGGCACTCTTCAGGTCGTTCGCATTGGCTCCGAGGTTCGAGTACTCGAATGTGCTCTCGAAGTCCTCACCAACCAGTCCGACCTGGAGGTCTGACCTCAACCACTGCTTGCGAATGCGGGCGTTGAGAACCGCGGCCTCGTGACGGGGGTTGGTGCCAATGAGAAGAATGGCGTCAGCCTCCTCAACACCATAGATCTTGGAGTTGAATGAGTAGTTGGCGCGGGAATCGATACCGTGGGCGATCGGCTGGCTGCCTCCAGGCTGGTCAAGAGCCAAGTTGTCAGAGCCGAGCTTATTGGCAAGATCCTTCGCAGCGACGAGAGTCTCAGCTTCGACAAGGTGACCAGCAATGAACTTGATCTCGTTCTCCTTGGGTGCGATCTTCTTGAAAGCATTGCCAACCTCAACAAGAGCCTGTTCCCAGGATGCGGGTTGGAACTGGTCGTCGACTCGGATGAGCGGGTTGACCAGGCGCTGTGTGCTCAAAGCGTCACATGCGAATCGGGTCTTGTCGTTGATCCATTCCTCGTTGACATCGTCGTTCAAGCGGGGCAGAATCCTCATGACCTGGATGCCACGGGAGTCGACGCGGATGTTGGAGCCGAGACCGTCAAGGACGTCGACGGTCTCGGTCTTGTACAGCTCCCAAGGACGGGCCTTGAATGCATACGGCTTCGAAACCAGAGCACCAACGGGGCAGAGATCGATGACGTTTCCGGAAAGCTCGGAGTCGAGGGAAGTCTCGAGGTATGTGCCAATCTGGAGGTCGTTGCCACGGCCAGTGGAGCCCATCTCGGGGGCGCCGGCTACGTCGTTGGAGAAACGAATGCATCGTGTGCAGTGGATGCACCTATTCATGGAAGTCTTGCACATGTAAGCAAAAGGGTTCGTCCGTCGCTCGCCAATGTTCCTACCTTGATCAGAGGGCCAATGTTCTTGTCCTCGACGGCACGCTTGCCAGCAATCTCGTGGAATCGACCGCGGTCGGCTCCGTATCTCATCGACTGATCCTGGAGATCGCACTCGCCTCCCTGGTCGCAAATGGGGCAGTCGAGCGGGTGGTTGGCAAGCAGAAACTCCATGACACCCTCACGCGCCTTGTGGACAAGCGGCGAGTTCGTCTTAACCACCATGCCTGGCTGCACCGGCCACGCGCACGATGCGACTGGCTTGGGAGCCCGCTCCACCTCGACCAGACACATGCGGCAGTTACCGGCAATCATCAGCTTCTCGTGGTAGCAGTATCGTGGGACGGTGCTTCCGGCCTTCTCGCAAGCCTGGATGAGGGCGGATCCAGCTGTTCGGGGGCGTCAGGACTGTGTCTGCAGCTGCGAGCGGGATCAGTGAGGCGGCGTACCTTCGATTGAGACCTTCTTTCCATCTGCGGAGGCTGTCAGCGTTCGCCATCGCGAGCAATTGTGGGGTGGCACAAACCGATTGTGAGCTCGACTTCTGCAGGCCGGGGGGCCGAGGCAGTAAAAGCCCGGCTGCCATTGAGGGCTGCGCTGCGGGCAGGCTTCCTCAGCGACCGGATCAATTGTTGCCGCAGCATGTTGGGGGCGTATGAAGAGGGCGATGGGGGCGTGTTGCGGTGTCGTTCAGAGCCACAACGACATTAGGTCGCACCTTCTTTCGATTACAGACATATGCCAAGACATCAGGCGTGATTGGTCAACCAAAAACGTCCGAGCGTCTGCTCTGCGAACAAAATTCTTCGGCGGCCCACGCCCTCTTCTCCTCTTCACTCATTACCGGGCACAATTTATTGTAGGAATGTCGAGCCATCCACTCGTCTCTCCTCTATTACGTGTCCCAGAGCACGACTCACCGTGCGAGGTAGCTGGAGCAGAGGAGGCATCTGATGATTTCTTGTTCCTTACCAACGTCGCTACATACTGCTGTGAAGATTATGATGCATGATGCGTTGATCTGAGATGGAAAACGCGTAATTCTAAGGCTGCCGCAGCCGGGTTGGTGCTTCGCAACCGCTGCGCGCTGATTCGAAGCTGTACGCCGTGGATTTGTGACATAACAGGGGACAGCTCGTCGCTCGGATGCTGCGGGGGTCAACTAGGCTCGAAGCTATAGCATGGCGCTCCCGTTCAATCGTACAACTTCACGGCAAGCTTCACTTGTACTTGTCAAGTGCGTTCATTGCGGATGATCATACTTTTCATTATTTTGCATAACAATCTACGAGCCTCATTTCAAACGGCGAAAAGGCCGGAATATCGAGCTCTAACCCGTCTCTATTGCTGAAAACGATCAACTCCACGCAAAAAGAAGAGAGGACTTTGACCCGAAACGCCTGTTCGTCTGACACAATATGATCTGCACTAGACCATATTCTCAAGACGGCACCTTCTCCTACTGAGAGCCGATCTCCATCTTCGCGCCCTTGCCAGCAGTGGTCTTAGCAACCGGGGCAGGGATCTTGGCAGGCGGGACACCGAGACCGTTGTGGTTGCGGAAGAAGAGGACACCAGCGTTCTCGCCGGTGGCACCCTCGGTGGGCTCAACCCACTGGCACCAACGGGCGCTCTTCCACATGGCCTTGATGAAACCGATGGAGCCACCCTCAGTGTCAGAGCGGTAGTGCTTGCCCATGACAGGCTTGATAGCTTCAGATGCCTCATCAGCGTTGTAGAAGGGGATGGTGGAGATGTAGTGGTGGAGGACGTGGGTCTCGACGATGCCGTGGAGCATGGTGCGGCCAATGAAGCCGAACTCGCGGTCGATGGTGGCGGCAGCTCCGCGAACGTAGGTCCAAGTCTGAGCATCGTAGTGAGGAAGAGTGGGGTCGGTGTGCTGGAGGAAGGTGATGGCGACGAGCCAGTGGTTGACCCAGAGGTAGGGAATGATGTACCAGACGAGGAGGTTGGCGAAGCCGTAGTTCTTGCCGACCCAGGTGAGAGCAGCGAGGGTGATGGCGATACCAACGTCGGAGAGGAGGATGAGCTTCTCGTCCTTCTTCTCGTAGAGAGGGGAGGAGGGGTTGAAGTGGTTGACGCCGCCGAAGAAACCGTTCTTCTTTCCGGCACCCTTGCCCTCGGACTGGCGCTCGTGGAAGTTGTGGCCAGTGACGTTGCTGATCAGGTACATGGGCCAGCCACCGAGCTGCTGAGCCACCGAGTGGATAAGCGTGGCGATGGGAGTCTCCTCAGTGAGCTCGTGGAGCTCGTGAACAAACTTGCCGACGCGGTTGGCGTAGACTTCGCGGGTTTTGGGAACGAAGACCATGTCGCGCTCCATGTGGCCGGTAGCCTTGTGGTGCTTGCCGTGGGAGATCTTCCAGGAGAAGTAAGGCACGAGAAGAGCCGAGTGGCAAATCCAGCCGACGGTGTCGTTGAGGACTTTGGATGGGGAGAAGGCCTGGTGACCACACTCATGAGCCATGACCCAGAGGCCAGTTCCGGACAGACCCTGGATGAACGTGTACAGAGTCCACAGGACGGCGCGAACAGGCATCGAGGGGATGGTCTCGGGAGTGACATAGTTGTACCAGATGTAGAAGACGGTTGCCAGCTGGACGAGATCGCGGGCGACGTATCCCAGACTGCGGATGGCGGAGCGCTCAAAGCAGTGCTTGGGGATAGCAGAGCGGAGCTGGCCAATGGTGTAGTCGGGGATCTCGAACTCGTTGCCGTATGTGTCGATGAGCTTGCCGGTGGGCTTAGCAGCATCGTTCTCGGAGCCGAGCGAGGAGAGAGATGTGTTGGAGGCCGATCCAGCGAGAGAGTCGGAGGGCGAGTTGGCAATAGTCGAAGGAGCCGAGTCGGCGGTGACATTACGCCTCAGAGCACCCGAAGGGCGCGCGGTGGTGGTTGCAGCCATCTTGACAACAAGGACGAGAAGTCGAAAACGATGGTGAAATGTCCCTCAGCAGCGAGAGGAGGGGCGGTGATAGGACAAGTTGCAAAGAACTTGTTGGGAATGCAGATGGTTTGTTGAGGTCGAATGCCTGCAACGACAACAAGAAACAGGTGGGCTGAAGACCTTCACGGAATTGCAAAATCCAAGAGGAATTGAAGCCTGACCGAGAGCGGGCGCGCAGTTTTTAAAGCACTACAGGTGCCCCAGGCGGTGTCGATGGGAATTTTAGGTAGACCCTGACACGAACGGCTAGGGTCGCGAGCAAAGGTCGAGAAGCAGGGGTACCAATAAGGACAGCTCCAGCTCGACTGCTAATGCACTTTGATCTCTATCTCTCCACCCGGAAAAAATGACAGATTGTGACCTATGGACACGCTTGCCACCGCATGGGGCTCTCTGAGCCACTGCATCGACCTGCGAAACACTGCTTGTGCGGTTCAGTGTCCACAGTGGCGCCAAAGCTCGCGCATTCCCTAGCCTCAACATGCCTCTCTTTGCCTTGTCCGGGGGCGCTGGATGTCAAGCCGATTGCCTCTGCCCGCCATCTTGGCGCGTGGGCACGGCTCTCAGACCGCCAATTTGTACCGCCCGTCATGCGTTCTTTTCCGCTGATTTGCTCTGCGGCCTCGCCTACAGGTCGGATTGAGCAGGTACCAAGTCTGTCCCCAACCCGCTTTGCGCCAACGTCCGAAGCCATGTCGGCTTGCGAACATGACATTTGGGGGTGCTCCGCCCTTCACAGAGTCTTCACAGGCCTGTAGACATGCCGATGATGCCGCTTGAGCTCGATGGCAATCGCAATGGAGACTTGACGCTGGTGGATCAATCTGCGAAAAGCACCCGGGATCTTGCCCAGACAGATCTCCGAGACTGATGCAGGGCCCGCTAGTGCGTGGTTCGATTGTGTGATTCGTCACACCACCGAGGCTTCAGCTCTCCGTTCCTGAGTGGCGAGTTGCGGCGGTCATACATTGACCGAGTTTTCAAGTACCATCGTAGATGCTGACCATGCTGATACTAATATCCCGTACACATCAGTCGTCCTGATGACCGTCAGCTCGGAGGAAGCCACCATGATGACGATCCGTCCCACATATCTTGGATTTGTGCTCGTTGACAATCCTCCTGCAAGAGCACGTCGATCGCTATCAGGTGCTATCAGGTGCGATCAGATGCAAACTGGAAGCACCTCGATAACTCATGTGAAAGAGGGGCATTGCGTTGATGCGATTGTGAGCCACTGACGAAAATCCTCAGCTGTTTGCAGAACTCGGTTGAACATTATGGCCAATGATAGACAGCCACGGCCACATGCTGTGGTGGAGAGCACCGATTGCACGACTGATGCCATCACTTTCTCGATCCCAACATGTGAACCGCAATGTGCCAGAACAAATCTCTGGCAAGCATTCGTGAAAGTCCCATGCCCAAGGGTTGATGGCTCACGCGCAAGTAGGGAAAGAACCGGATGACAGGTCAAAGCGACCCAACTTTGATAACTATCGTCCTGTCATCCACAATGTTCTAGTCATCTTGAACATCCGCTCTGAACTTCTCAAGAAGGCTTGCAGGGTTCCTCTCAACGCCACCACCAGCAGACGTTGTCTCGAAGTGGGTCTTCTCCAGACTTTCACATGTCAAAAGATACTTAGATACGGACGCACGATCGCCCCTAATCACACCCAACGGCCCTTAACGGGTACTTCCCATGTCTGAGACTGCACTTAGCGTCGGAGGATACTCCCAGAGCCCTTTCGACGTGGAGTTGTAGTGTGGAGTCCGTGAACCGCAACCTTGGCAGTATGGTGAACGAGCTTAGCCGGAAGTCTACGGGGCAATAAGAACGAGTCTGAGAGGGCCTTGGTATGTAATAGGTCTAGATAGAGTTCTGATGCGCAGAAAGTAGGTGGAGCCTGGCAGTTCCTATACCACCAACTTCACCAACCGTTGCCATTCAATCTTCTTCCAGGCGACAAACGCCAGAAGCGCGACAACGCCTACTCTTCCTGCAAGCGCAGTAGCTACGGCTTTCCTTACAATCGGGTAGTACCCTTCGAGCATCGAGTTGACAGCTGCACCTCTCGCGACCATCTTGGCCCGTCCGGTCTGTCCCCACCCTCTCCCTACACCTAGCCCTGCTATCCCTACCTCACCTGGCTTGCTTTCCCCTTCTTCACCTTCACTGAAGATAGGACCTACAGCCTCACTCCCAAAGCCCGGCAGATCCTGCTCGCCAGCCGTTGTCGAAGACTTCGTAGACAGTGTAGACATCTCCAGCGACTTTTGCCTCCTAAATTTGTAGGACATAGCCCACATAACAACTCTGACATCCCAACTTGTAAATGTCGGATACGTCCACAGCTCCAGCGCATTATGCGGTGGAATATGCTCCAGGAAATCGCTCACGACGCCCAGCGTCAAGCCCCACAGCAGCAGCGGCGGTTTCCCGTCGCCTCTGTCCTCGCCAAACAACAGATCTTTTGCTTTCGTCACCAACCCCTTCGGCGGCGCGCTGAATGCAGGCACAAAATCAGGTATTGTGGCGCAGTGTGTGGAGCTCGAGGGCACGAGGCGGATGGCGGCAAACATCATTTTCGAGAGCATGGCTTGTAAGAACCAGCGCTTTATGCCGAGCTCAGACTTCGCAAGGCGTGCGGAAACGTCGGCGTATTCGTGGGTGCGGAGAACGGGTGAGAGGAGCGCACGGATGGGGACCCAGTGTGAGGAGGCTACTTCGGTGGGTTGGAGACGTTGGGTTGGGTAGTTGGGGGAGGTGAGGAGGTAGATGTACGGGCAGAGTACCATGAGTCTGTCCTTGTCAATGATGGTAATTGAGTGCAGAGAGAAGCACTTACGGTACCTTGCCCCAGCTTGTAGTGACTATCCGCTGAGGTAGATTCCCAACCGCGATTGCATTATGGTACCCAAGATCGATTCCGACTTCCTCGAGCGCTTCTCTCATGGCTGTGACAGCGTCATCGTCATCTTCTGGGTCCCTTTTACCTCCAGGCAGTGCGACATGGCCATTCCATTTGTCTCCTATCCTCGTCGCCCGTTTGATGAAGAGAACCTCAGGATCGCCATGCTTCACCCAGTCCTGCTCAAAGAAGGCATTTAGTATGTCCTCGAAGCTGGGTTTCTGACCGGAGCCTGAAGCGGCTGAAGATCGACGACGTGGTCTTGGTGGCTGCTGCGACGCGGAATGTAGGGGCTTATCAGCGTATGCTGGCCAGTGGTTATAGTTTGGTTGTACGCGCAGAATTAGAGCTACGCTCGCTCTTTTGGGCACCTTTGGAGGGCACGCGACCTCGGGGTAAGGGTGGGCATTGACCTCGAGAAGAACAGACTTTAGGTGATCGATCAAATCCTGGGTGTCTGTTTGGCCTGTCATGTTGACGCGCCGCACTAGCTCTGGCTCGTGAATACTCTCGTACAAGTTTGTTAATGTGACACGGCTCTTCTGTGGGACATGAAAAAGGTGCAGTCGTGGCGTGGCACAGTAGGTGAGGACAATCAATGTATTGCTTCAGGATGGGACTTGGAACATTTGGAAAACAGCTGCACGCGACGCGACCTCATATGAGTTGACGTTGCTGCAGGTGTTCAGGGGAGCTTGACGATAGCAAGACATGGAGAGCCGAGGCTAGCATTAGTCATGTAAGCTTCGAGTTTCACAACGAAGTCAGAAAGTACAAACTTAACAAAACATGCCGACTATGCAATGCAAGAATAATGCAAAAGCTTCAGCCAGTATTGTAGAGTCGAGTGCTCGGTAATTCGTAGCGCTGCTTTCGGAGGAAACTGTAGCGAATGAGAGGTGACCGAGATCGGAACAGGAGGGGAAGAAGCATCGTCACTGGCGGGGCAGCTGCGGCGCAAAAATATCGAAACACCCCACGCTGGGCACAAGCGCTTTACATATACCCCAGATACCCTTTGCTTTGTCTTTCCTTTGCACTTCAATTGATCCTCCATAGTCATTGAAGTATTCAGCCAACATGGGTGGCCAAAAGACTGGTGAGTGTGCTTTCAGGCGCCGTACTTGCAACGAATCTGACACCCAAAAGCTATCATTTCTGTCTATGACAAGACAGGCCTCCTCGACCTCGCCAAGGGTCTCAAGGAAGCCAATGTCAGGCTCCTTGCCTCTGGCGGTACCGCCAAGATGATCCGTCAGGCCGGCTTCGAGGTCGAGGACGTCTCTGCCATCACCAAGGCACCCGAGATGCTCGGTGGACGTGTCAAGACTCTGCACCCTGCTGTCCACGGCGGCATCCTCGCGCGCGACCTCGACTCTGACGACTCCGACCTCTCGGCGAACAGCATCGACAAGATCGACTTCGTCGTCTGCAACCTCTACCCCTTCTCAGAGACCGTAGCCAAGATCAACGTCACCATCCCAGAGGCCGTTGAGGAGATCGATATTGGCGGTGTCACCCTTCTGCGTGCTGCGGCGAAGAACCATGCACGTGTCACCATCGTTAGCGACCCCAACGACTACCACGACCTTCTCACCGAGCTAAAGAGCAACAACGGCGAGGTCTCTGAGAAGAGCAGGCAGCGATATGCGCTCAAGGCTTTCGAGCAGACCTCGACATATGACAGCGCTATCTCTGAATTCTTCAGGAAGAAGTACGCTGGTGATGGCGATCAATTCCTGCCTCTGCGCTACGGTGCCAACCCTCACCAGAAACCTGCGACTGTCTCCATGCCCGACAAGCCGCTGCCCTTCAAGGTCCTTGGTGGATCGCCCGGGTACATCAACTTGTTGGATGCCTTGAACGCATGGCCTCTGGTTCAGGAGCTGAGCAAGGCACTCAACTACCCAGCTGCCGCCAGCTTCAAGCACGTCTCGCCCGCTGGTGCCGCCATTGGTGTTCCTCTCAGCGCTGAGGAGAGGCAGGTCTACATGGTCGATGACATTGAGGGTATCGAGAACTCAGGACTCGCACAGGCCTACGCCAGGGCGCGTGGTGCTGACAGGATGTCCAGCTTCGGTGATATGATTGCTCTCTCCCACGAGGTTGATCTCCCCACCGCAAAGATCATCAGCCGTGAGGTTTCTGACGGCGTCATCGCGCCTGGCTACACTGCTGAAGCTCTCGACATACTCAAGAAGAAGAAGGGCGGAAAGTACCTTGTTCTCCAGATGGACAACGACTACGTCCCTTCCACTGAGGAGACAAGGACCGTCTACGGCATTACTCTCAAGCAGCACCGCAACGATGCTAAGATCGTTCCTTCCGACACCTTCAATACCGTCATTGTCCCCAAGGGCACCGGTGCTCTGCCTGAATCCGCTCAGCGTGATTTGACTGTGGCTACCATTGCGCTCAAGTACACCCAGTCCAACAGCGTCTGTTATGCGCTCAACGGTCAGGTTATCGGTCTTGGAGCTGGCCAGCAGTGTAAGTTCAGCAAACCCCAAAGGAAATTGTGTGCTTTACTGACCATACCCAGCTCGTATCCACTGCACTCGCCTTGCCGGTGATAAAGCTGACAACTGGTGGATGCGCTTCCACGAGCGTACCCTTAACCTTAAGTTCAAGAAGGGCACCAAGCGTCCTGCCAAGTCGAACGCCATTGATCTTCTCTGCTCTGGCCTCATTCCCGACAGCGGCATTGAGTACGACGACTTCGCTGCAAACTTCGAGGAGGGTCAGATTCCCAAGAACTTCTCTTCGGAAGAGCGCAAGGAGTGGCTGTCGAAGCTGCAAGGTGTCGCGCTTTCTTCAGACGCTTTCTTCCCCTTCATCGACAACGTCTTCAGGGCCCACAGGAGCGGTGCTAAGTACATTGCTGCGCCCACAGGTAGCCAGAATGATGGCGCAGTTTTCGAGACAGCTGAGAAGCTCGGCATCACGTTCGTTGAGCAGCACATTAGGCTGTTCCACCATTAAGCTGTGGTTTTTGTGTGGTTTCAACAGGCGCATGGGATTTACGACGTTCACGTACGATGATTTGATTGGGCAAAGATTCCCCAAAATGTGGATGTCAAAACGATTACAAGGTTATAGGGACAATCAGATACACATTCAACATGACTCTTTACATTTCGTTTTTTGCTTATCGTCCATCAGCAGCATTTTCTATAACGCGTAGGATCGGTGAAAGGGCTCAAGTGAGCTTCTCAACACAAAAGTCGTGTGCCTAGAGTCAGTCACCGTCGCCCCGGACGCCAGTACGATAGGCGTCCGGATACCTTCGGCTGACGCTCCATATCGTGTATGCTGCCACGCGGGCATCATGCTCTGTCCACTGTAGTTAACAAAGTCAAAGTCCGCTTGAGAACCTTTTTTTAACGTTATCTCAGCTGTTGTTCGATTGCTGGTCCAGAACAACCTGATGAATCCCTCGGTTGTTCGTAGTACGGACTTAGAGTCAGGATCCGCTCACCGCATCACGCTACCAGACATAGAAATTCGCGAATGCGCTAGCACCCCAGTTTGCTGCAGGGCGTGGACCCCACCTGTGATAAATAGGTATGGCTTGGTAAGAAAAAGTACTGCCGACAGGTCTTGATTTCTGATCTCTTCAACCTCCGTTTCCTTTTTCTTTTTTCTTGCAAAGCAAGCATTCTTAGATAAAAGTTTGGGACTTCATGGCTACAGCAGAGGAGCAGCAGCCGCTGCTCAGACCGATTGTTGAAGATGCTGAGGCGGATACAAAGCACGACGAGGTGATATTGGACTTTGAGCAGGGAGACCCTGAAAATCCCCGAGAGTGGGATGCGAAGTTCAAGTGGTTTATTGTGTTTCTTCTTGCATTCATGGCGTTTACAGTGTAGGTTCTTTCATGTTCGAAACACTTTCTTGAGGACAAGGTACTAACTAGACCTAGAACATTCACATGCATAGGCGTCGTCCCAATTGCAGCAGGCATAGTCGATGAACTCGAAGGCAAGCATGGCGGCGCATCAACGACCGCGCTCCTAGTTACGATTTGGGAACTCGGCGAAGCAGCGGGTCCTCTACTCATCGCGCCACTCTCGGAAGTTTTTGGTCGTTACCCTGTGATGAACGGATGCAACATCATTTTTATTATCGCAACCTTCCTTGCCGCCTTCAGTAAAAGCACCAATCTTCTCATCGCCGCCCGCTGGCTCACTGGTTTCGCTGTCGCTACCAACGTTCTCAACCCCAGCATCATTGGTGACATCTTCGAGTCAGATCAGCGCGGCTCCGCCATGAGTCTGATCTCACTCGCGCCTCTAATCGGTGGAGCAATTGGACCCGCGATTGCAGGTGCGATTGCACAAACTCTCGGCTGGCGACAAGTCCTCCTGATGGCCGCGGGTCTGGCTGTCATCGCCGAAATCTTGTTCCTGACCTGCTTCCGCGAGACGTACAAGATGGCTATCTTGCACAATCGCATCGCGCGCATCAAGCGCGAGTCCGGCGAGTTCAAGCCAGAATCCACCCCCAAGAGCCGACATGAAGACGCCCTCAAGATCTGGCACGCACTCACGCGTCCATTCGCGGTGCTCTTCGGATCCAGCGTGCTCATGGCACTTTCGCTCCAGGCGAGCGTCTCCTTCTCGTTCTTCTACGTAATGAGCATCAGTCTCCCTTCCATTTTGCAGGAGACATATGGCTTCAACCCCGCGGAGACTGGCGCAGCGTTCGTCATTTTCAGCATCGGTTCGCTCCTGTCTGTATTGCTGTGCAACCAGACTCTTGACCGGATTTACATCAGACTACGCAACCGATCATCTCAGCCTGACACAGGGAAGCCAGAGTATCGTCTCCCGCTCGCAGTCCTTGGTGCAGTGTTGTTGCCGTTCAGCGTTACGGCGTATGGATGGATTGCGCACCTCGCGCTGCCCGTCCCGTTACTGCTCGCCTCGGTAGCGCTGCTGGATTTCACGCTCCTGACAAACATCATTCCTCTGCAGGCATACGTCGTGGATGCGTGCGGTCTGTACTCTGCGTCTGCGATGACAGGTGTAATTGTGACGAGGTGTCTGATGGGCACGTTTCTGCCGCTGGCGACGGAACCGCTGCACCTGCTTCTAGGGTATGGGTGGGGTTTCACTGTACTGGGCGGTGTAGCTGCCGCGGTCGCGGTAGTACCTCTTGCGGTGTTGAGGTATGGGAGTGAGTGGAGGCAGAGAAGCGAGTACACAAAGGATGCGTAGAGCATGGGTAGACAATGTAGAGGCTAACGTTCAGGAGCCATTTGTGCGTTTCTTTCACAGATAGAAGTATTAGAGGCGTCGAAGGCGTCGAAAGATATCTACGAGGCTGATATGCCAGCAAGAGTGTCCCTGGATTCGTGAGCAAAGGTGCAATTAATTAACGCCTTGATTGGCTGGCTGGGAAATTCGGCATACCCAAAACTCTGCTCATGAACCGGATCAAAAGGTTGCAAGCGATTGCGAGGAAGAAGAGGAGTGAACACGATGTCTCAACAGCCATGTACAATTCAAAGGATTCGATTGTCTCCGTGTGGGTATCTTGGTTCCTCCGCGTGTCTCCAGCCTCATTAACATAGTGCTAATCTTGCATCAACATTACAGCTGGCTAGCTAACAAGCACAGGCTGTTGTTATGGGCGGCCCAGACCCGAAATCAAGTAGAAAATCTTCAGGATTAAGTGGGCGACATCTTCAAACCAGCCTCACGCCTCCGTCACTCCTCACAGCTTCCTCCTCGCTCCCGCTGTCCTCAGGTTGTGGATCGCCCTCGGCGCCGTTCGCCTGAGCCTGACCAGCTTTCTCGGCTACCTCTCGCTTCTTTGCCTTCTTGTTCTTCTTGGCCTTCTTCTTAATTGTGCTCTGCATGGACACCTTGTCTTCTAGTTGGCCGCCGCAATAAGCGGTACCTTGTGTAAGCGCGTCTTTCTCCGGCCACTCGTATATCCACTTGCCAGTGCTGTGCCCGAAAGGCTCCTTCCTCATAAATTTAGAAACGTCCTGTTGGGTGCGTAGAGTCTCGAGATAACCGGCGATTTCGCGAAGCTTGTCTTCCCGCATTTGTTCTGGTGTAGCATTGAACTCACTAATCTGAAGGAGATTATGCGGCTGGGCGGCTGCTTTCAGTGTCGTGTCGTCTATCAAGACGGTATTATGCTGTCCAAATCGACCACCGATCTCGTAATCAGGGTGTTGCTTCTGAATCTCATCCTTGTCCCAAACCAATTCAAGGTTTTTGTATACCTGTACGTTCTGGTTGTAGTGTTCAGGCTTCAGGCCAAAAGCATCACGTCCCCATTGGGCTACCAGGGTCTTCCTCAGATCTTCCTCCAGAGACTGTTCCACCAGTGAAGCCACATTCTCGGGTCTCGCACTCGACCACACCATGACCGCGAAGTTCGAGAACAAATAGCGGAGGAAAGGAATGAGGAATGGCCGTGCTATCATCGTTCTCTTGTTTCTGTTTGGGCGGTAGAGGAGCGTGCCGTTGAGATCGAGAATGACAAGTGTACGACCGGACGCCTCGACTGTGGTTGGTCCCTCGGCTGCTTGTGCCATGTACACGGAGCGAGGTACTGGTGCGGGCAACATGATCTTCGGTTCTTTGCTTCGCCCTTTCGGCTTAGACATTGGGTAGACTGGTTGCTTTCTGTGGGATTTGTTAATGCGAGAGCTAGGGCTAACTCGATGTAGGGAGTCGTACTCTTTAGCCTTTGCTGGGCCATCTTCGACCACCTGAATAGGCTCGTCGTCAGAGAGTGGAGTTGACGCCCTACGAGTAAAGTTAGACCTGCGATTTCTCGCTCTGCTTTTGTAAAGCTTGTCGAAAGCATACTGGAGATCGTCGTTGGAGATGCCTCGTTGGCCTGGCTGTGATTGCATGACGGCGAAAGACGGCGCAAAGAAAGGGTAGTTGCGCTGAGGCGTCTGTCCGAGTGCCTGCTGCGGGGGGTTGATGGGCGTAAATCCCTGAGTGTAGCCATAGTACTGCGCCCACTGGTAGTAATACGCCTGTGCTTGCGCTTGCGCTTGCTGTTGTTGCGCCGTGGCACTGTTGTGTGATTGCTGAGAATACGGATAGTACTGCTGGGGCTGTCCATAGTTTGCATTCCACGGTGCGCTTGCGGCAGATGCAGGCTGCACGTAACCTTGAGGAGGCGTCTGCCACTGACTGCGGTTGCGGTTCTGGTCGTACGGCTGTCCTTGGTAGCCATAGTTCGGCGTGAAGGGCTGCGCCCAAGGATTGAAGTTGTTGTTCATCGCGGCGACGGGCGGTACGCTGTGGGTGTGTTGAGGAGATGCGCTGTCGTGACGACCGACAGCAGCCTTGAGTGGGTTAGTGCTGGGTTCTGCGACTGCAACGTCGTGGGGGATATACCGTTCGATTTCGACAGACATGACGAACAAACGGAACTTGCTTGGCAGCGCGGGATATTCTCAGTGAAGTGTGTGGGAGGAGTGAAGGTGAAAGTGAAGATCGCAGCATGAAGTTCGAGCATAAAGCTTTTCTAGCATGCACGTGAAGGTTCGCTGTTGCCTCCCGAGTCCCAACCTTTGGGTTTGCGCCGGCTAAACCACGGGTAAAAGGTGGGGCTTGACTTTAACTTTTTGGATGCCGGCATCATCGTGCTCACAATCAGTCGAAGCAAGGCCAAACACAAGATGCCGCCACTTTCTAGCAAGCTGGACCGAAAACTGCGCGCTGTTGAAGAGAGCTCAGACGATAGCGAAAACTACGAAGTTACCGATCGATCCTCCTCAGAATCAGTACTCGAATTCGATGGCGGAGACGTTGTGGGCTCCGAGAGCGAGGCTGGGACCGCCGATGGCTCTGAAGACGAGGAGATGGTGAGTACCACAGCATAGGCCTTCTCGCTCCCTTTACTAATTCAACACAGTCAGGTGTCTCCGAAGACGACCAAGTACAAGCACAAATGAGCAAAGTCTCTTTCGCGGCTCTCGCCAAAGCACAGGATTCCCTCACAAAATCGACCGATCGGAAGCGCAAACGAGGCGATGACTCTTCAAAATCACAGGATGACAAGCTAGAAGCACTGAGGGAGCGGTTACGGCAGATAAAGGCCGAGAAGCTCGCAAATGGCGAGGCGAAGCCTAGTAAGAAGTCCAAGGTTACGGATCAACGCAAAGCCAAACGCCAGGAGCGCGAAGAGGCCGAGGGCGAAGAGGAAGGCTCAGATTCAGACGCTGCGCCGCACGCACGATCCAGCAAGCACGCGCCAGCCGTACAGTCGAGCAAGCGCATGGTCTCCCGAAAGCGACAAGTCGTTGACGTCAAAAAACCCGTCTTCCGTGATCCGCGATTCGAGAATATTGGGGGGCCAAAGCCGGACGATAACACGCTCAGCCACAGATACTCGTTTTTGAACGATTACAAGGCGTCCGAAATTGCAGATCTTAAGAAGGCCATCAAGAAATCAAGAAATGGCGACGAAAAAGAGCAGATGAGGAAACAGGTAGAATCGATGGAATCGCAAATGAAGACACAGCAACGCAAGGACGAGCAGCAGGCTGTTGTACGAGAACACAAGAAGAAGGAGAAGGAGCTGATCAAGGAGGGCAAGAACCCGTTCTATCTGAAGCAGTGTATGTTGTTTGCAATGTTTAACCTCTTACAAACCGCTACTAACACTCGCGACAGCCGAACAAAAGAAGCTTGCCCTGATCGACCGCTTCCAGAACATGAAAGGGAAGCAGCGCGACAGGACCATCGAGCGCCGCCGCAAGAAGGTCGCCTCGAAGGAGCGGAAGAACATGCCCGGGGAGCGAAGGACTGCATGAAATCACAGGTACCCGCCCATGCAGCGGGACCTGGACGGGACGAGCAGGGTTGTCGACAAACTTTAACGCTACCATATCACACGTATACCCGAAGCAGCAGAATCATTGCTGGCGTATTGGAAAAGCGCTATTCTTGCACACTCAAGGTGACTGAAGATCTACGTGTGTCTTGCACCAAGAAGCCATTGTGCGACTTAACGTATGTGGGTGGCTTACAGGTTTTGGACATATTCTACGAAGCTCCTACCACCCGATGTGTCAAAGACGGCCTGCCAGATTCCAGAACAGCGCCAAAACCAGATGGCGTTCGCGAAGGTCGATTGCGCATTGGGTGAATTGATCTCCAAGATCCCTGGCAGAACGCTCATTCTGACAGGGGTCTCTCCAAGAAACGTGCCGCTCCACCACATGGCGCGTCAACGTCGACGTCATAGCTATGCATGTCTGCCCCCAACCTCCTTGCTTGCTTATAGGGTCGGCACGGCCGCGTTCTACGTTGTTCATTCTGTATTCTCGTGTTTTGATACCTTTTCGACCTTTGTCTTATACCCCACGAGTTCGCCGTTGAGATCTCAACGTTCACGCGCCGCCAACTTAGTGCCATTCTAATTTAGTCGCAACGCTTAAAACTCACTATACCCATCATGTCTCACGAAAAGCCGCTCAATGAGTATGTTCCGTTCTGCAGTCGAGGTGGCTGGAAATAGTCGAACTCTGATCGCATTATGAGGAGGGTCACTGACAAGATATCTTCAGGCTCCTCTCCCGCTCGATGGTCGACATCTACGTCGGTGAAGAGAACACACATTGGACACTTCATGAAAAGCTTCTGTGCCACCATTCGCCTTTCTTCCGCAAGATCTTCTATGCCAAGGGCAGCACAACACAATCTTTCGGACTCCCCGATGAAGATGACAATGCTTTCAAGACTCTCGTCGGTTGGCTGTACTCTAGCTCGCTCCCCGTTCCCCGCGAGGAGTCTGACCTTGGTGTCCTCTTCGACCTGTACTTGATGGCCGAGAAGTTCCAGATTCCCAACCTCATCGCCGACGTCCTTCAAGTCGTCCGCGAGTGGTACAAGTTCAGCGACTCTTATCCCGGCCTGCGTCGCGTACAATACATTTACGCCAACACCGAGAATGGCAGCCCTATGCGCCATATGCTTGTGCACTCCATTGCGCGCATGATGGTCCTCGAGAAGGGACTGCCTGCCCACTGGGACAAGGCGCTGCGTAAGAACGGCCAACTCGCTGTCGACGTCATTTGCGCCATTCAGGACTGGAGGCTCGATGAAGAAATCGTTCCCGACGCGCGCGACGACCCTGCCGAAGGCGAAGACCTCATCGATGTCGAGGAGGAGATCAAGCAGAACGATGCCGAGCTCGAGCAGAACGCAGACATCGAGGACAACGCTTCCGAGTCTGTTGACGGCCTTGAGGGCGAAGAGCAGGAGGGCGAGGGCGAAGAGGAGGAAGAGAAGGAGGAGAACGATGATGCTGAGGAGACAGATGACACTGTTGTCGGCAGCCCAACACAGAGCAAGCACGACATCTCCAAGGACGACAAGAAGGCGTCCAAAGGCTCATCTAAGGTGGATGACTTGAAGAAGGATTTCAGCAAGTTCAGCCTTAACAATGTGCCCAATGGACTCATCAACGGTGACTTCGGCACATTGAAGGCCTAGATTGCCTTGGCCGATCCAATGTCAACCTCCGACAATAGTCCTTGACTCCTCCTTTCTCGAGCGCTTGCAGCCTCACTTTGGTAAAATTTGCATGAAGAACACGAGAAACGTTGCAAAGCACGTTGCATACCGGCGTTCAGGTTACCTTTCCATTGAATCACGAACGCTCAATGTTTTCTGAGTAGTCTACTTCTATCCTTTCTAATCCCCCGTCGGGGGCTTGTTGCATTGTATTGTATTTGTTCCACAATCTGGCTAGAGATCAATAAAACTTTATCTGCTGGCAATCACTGCCCTGGCTTTGCATAACCGGGAGGTAATATGACTGTACTGCTCCAGGGTCAGTGAGATCAATATTCCCTGATGGTCGAAATATTACAAGCTGAACAGAGTTATGGCAGAATATTGAGTCAATGCTTCGACAAAGCCAAACTGATCCAACGGAGAGAGGTACATGATTGTGTCGTGGTAAACGCTTGCATAGTTCCACAGGAGACATTTTTGGCCGCAGCTGGGTCCCGAAAGGTGCAGCAAGCTTCCTTTGCTTTAGAAACTCAAGCTCGAGGCTAAGATAGCGCAGGCAGATAGTGTGTATCTCGTTCCCTTCCAGCATCGGCCGTAAGAATGGGGCTTACCTGCTCCCCTCCTCTTTGTCTGGCTACCGTAGACAACCTACTACGGCGGTCTTGCGGCTTAATATTGTGTTAACGTATCTCGTTTCTGGGAAGAGCTGGCTGCCATGAGGGATTTGACTACTGTAGCATGGTGAACAAATGAACGAACCACGGTTACTTCGAGTGACATATCAGCCGAGTCCACATATGCCGAATACAAATAATGCCCGCGCATAGTGCACGTCCGTACTCCGCACGCACTGGTCCCAATAGACCGGTCGCCGGTATCAAAGGAAGTACCAAAGGGTCGTCGACCGTCATGCACGCCGTTGCTGTCTGCAGATGTCGGCGGCTTCGCCGAGTTCTCCAGGATCGAGCGGAACTAGATGTGCGCTTCAGCCTCAGATTCTTACCTGCAGCTGTCTGGAACTTTTCTAAGGAGACTACTGCTTGATCCAGATCGTTACCCCAGAATTAGTGGGTTGTACGAAGCGTCTGGGCTCAGTGTTGCTGATCGAATTGTCACCACAACTTCGAGTGGAGTGGACGAGTGGACGGCAACACAGTGAAAACCGTCGGCTTCGAATTCACCCTGCATCCTAAGTGTGGGTTCAGAGCGGAGTAGCTGGCATTCTGGCTGTCATGTGGAGAGGTCGGGCCTGTGTTTAGCGCAAATGCATCGCTGAGTAGGGTGTCCTGAGCTGATAGTCTCGGAGCTGCACGATGGTATCCTTGTTATTGAGCATGCGGTGGCATACGGATTGACTTTGCCTTCTAAACGTACTTGACTCTCACGTAGTAGAGAAAGTCGGCTCTGACAAAAGCTCAGTCGAAACGACGGGAACTCGAAGGTCTTCATTTGCGCACCGCCTGTAATTGGATGGCCATGCCAGAGATCTGAGTCACGCCTGTTGTGTCTAATTTGCTCTTCGACTCGAAAGCTTGACGCTGAGGACTGCGAGCATGAAGCCACGGTCTCGTCTTAGCGACCTTGCAAACGCTCTCCGCCGTAACTCTGGACCTTGGGCGCAGAATAACTGGAAGGCATGAATATTTCACTTCACTACTCTAAGACTGCTACCTCTTTGTGATTTTGTGCTGTGGAACGGACAATCAAAAGCGCCACTACAACATCTCTCATTGTTCCGTGAATGGAGCCCAAAGCTCTCCTCAGGCTAGTCGTAGTGCGCCGACTCCATTTCTACTTTTCAGTTGTCCAGACCATGACAGGCTTCCTAGGCGGCATACCTGGGGGTGGTGGAGCACATTGTGGAGTATTTCCTCGTTTTGACAGTCATTCCCGCGTGTGCTCCACAAGTGACCGCCCGTGGGCGAGTCTAGACATGCACAAAGGCGTGCTTAGCTACTACCTTGAAATGTTATTATCACAGGTTAAGCATTTCGTATGCTCCTGAATCTGTAAATTTGAAGGTCGGGAAAGGCCTTGTTTCAACATCGGCCCTCTAGTTCAGTTTCTTGGCAATCAGGAATCGCTGTTTGGCAACCATATCCGACCCGACTTGCGCAGTTTGACCAAAATCTCCAAAGCTCAGATTGCTGAACCGATCTTGTACGACGTTGCTACAAGGTCGTATCGGACGTACATACTGACGCACATCATCTGCGCGCTTGTAGTGCTAGCCTATGGCTCCCCGCCTTACTATGCAAACCCCAGATCCACGGTGACCCATTTAGACCCCGCAACCCGAATACACGGACTGTGTGACCCGCCAAAAGGGAGATCGTGGTTCACAGCGTGCGAACGATATTCAGGGCCACCATTGTAGCCTCAGTCAAGGTAGGCAGGTGCAGCACGTGGAAAAGGGCATAAGGAAGCAGTCAGTGGTAAGCTAGAGAAGTCCCACAATCGAACATCGGCGTTTCACCGAGGTTCCAAGACTGCGGAACGGATTACAGGTCGTGGCTGGCGGAAGGGATTCCTCTCATGACCTGCTCATGTGCACAAGAACTCCTAAGACGCGGGTGGCTGACGAATGGCTGACCATCTACTCTCCGGCGCGACTTGGCCTACGAACTTTAATTAGTCGACACCATGCGTACTGTACGTCGAAGAAAATGGAAGAGAAAGCTTGAGTGGTAGTAGACCTATCAAGGGCCTTCATTCTTGCCTTCTGCCTGACTTCTACGGTAGCTAGACGCGCGCGCAAATGGGTGAGGAGGGGACAGGAAGGAAGGCGCGCTCATCTTTTGCAGGGTTGTATAAGCGACAGGCATCGGAGTATCCACTCAATTCCCTCGGCCCCAGGTTCTCTGGTACACCTGATTCGTAAAAGTCGAGGACAGGATACGAGCCCCGACACGGCTCGTACCAAGTGATTATGGTTGTAATAAGCAAAGGCCACGGACTGCTAGGATGGCTTGTCTTTGGCAGAAACCCGACAAGTCATCAGCAATTTGAAGATCACGTGTTCACTACAAGAACACCTCCACAGACTCGGACCTGCGCTGAGCAGCATGATATTTTCCACAGCAGAGGTGTGAAGGAAACGGATGGCAATCCCTTTGGCTTTGCAACGTGGTAGTGTCAGCATAGTGTCGAGTAGCTAACCAGGAATGGAGGCGGCTCGCAGTCTTGGGATCGAATGCTAAGCCAGAATTTGCACTCCTTCCGCCCGCCTTGCCGTTTCTCGGTGCATCACGCCGCGAATGTGAGACCGTTGGCGTGAATTGGTCGGTGGAGAAGTTGGAGAATCTGGGGACAAGCTTCGGGGCGCCCATGGTGGGCCCGGCTAAATCCAGTCCTGGCGTGCGGGGATCGAGTTGGTGCTGGACAAAGCTTTGCAATCAACGGTTTGATAGGCTGCTGTTCAGCGGCAGGCTGCCTTTATCGCAGAAAGCGCCGAGGGCGTAGACAAGAGAAAGCCACCTAGAAGGCGCTACTGACGATTCCGGAGAGCTGTCCGCTGCTAATGAAAGCCTTGTCCAGAGCAACAGATGAAAACGAGGTTATGCGTAGTGGTATCACGCGGCCTGGGATCGGCGTAAGACCGACGGGCGAGCTAGGTACTGTGATTGATGGAATGTTACGAGAAAGACAAATCCTAGATGCAGCGATGTTGTGCCCCTGTTTTGTTTAAAGGTGGAGGTTTCTCCTGTCGCTCGGTTTCTCCAGCTCTTTCCCCAACTTCCCCACACATTTGCCTTTGGTCCACATCGGCAAACATGAGTGAGCCCATTGACATCAAGGCGCACGATGTGCAAAACGAGAAGGGTTTCTCCCACGTCGACGATTCTGCCAACCTCGATGTCCACGCCAAAATCGAGGCCTTCAAGGCCGCTGCTATGGCAGCAGAGGTTGAGGAGCAGAAGTCAGGTGTGTTGCAAGCTGTGAGGGAGTACCCTATGGCTGCTACATGGGCTTTCATCATGTCCTGCACTATCGTAAGTCATTTTCCCTATCGCATTTGCAGAACGTAACTAATGTGATTTTAGATTATGGAAGCCTACTGTGTTTTCATCATGGGTAGTTTCATCGCCCTGCCTGCGTTCAGGCTGAGGTACGGTGTCCTGAGCCCCACAGCCACCGATCCCAACAACCACATCATCGTAGCCAGCTGGCAGTCTGCTCTTCAGATGGGCGGACCGGTCGGTGCGATCTGCGGTTGCTTCTTGGCTGGTCCCCTCACAAGCAAGATTGGATACCGATGGGCGACAATCTTCGGATTGATGCTCTTGAACGCATTCATCTTTGTCATGTTCTTCGGTGACTCGCTTCCGGTCTTCTTCGTCTCCCAGCTTCTCTGCGGTATCCCCTGGGGTATCTTCATTGCCAACGCACCAGCATACTGCAGTGAGATCACGCCGATTCAGCTGCGAGCTCCCGCTACCCAGATGCTGCAAATGTTCTGGGCTATCGGTGCTATCATCGTCGGTGGCGCTACCTACGCGTACAATGAGAACAAGGGGTCAGAAGCTTACAGGGTCCCCATTGCGCTTCAATGGATGTTTCCCACTCCTCTCGCCATCCTGCTCTACCTGGCGCCCGAGTCGCCTTGGTGGCTGGTGCGCAAGGGCCGTCTTGAGGATGCCGAGAAGGCTGTTACTCGTCTGGGCCGCAAAGGCATCGTCAATGCTAGCGAGGCTGTGGCCATGATGCGCCGTACTGTCGATCTCGAGAAGACCATCAAGGAGCCCAACCTGATCGAGCTCTGGAAGGGTACCGACCGTTACCGCACTCTTATCGTCTGCGGTGTCTATGCCGCGCAGAACTTGACCGGTAACCTGATTGCTAACCAGGCTGTGTACTTCTTCGAGCAGGCTGGCATGAGCACTAACACTGCTTTCGCCATGGGTCTCATCACCTCGGGTCTGCAGTGGCTCTTCGTCATGCTTTCCTGGATTCTCACCTCCTACCTCGGCCGCCGTACTATCTACGTTTGGGGTTCGCTTATAAACGTTGGTTTCCTCGTCGCCCTCGGTATTGCCGGCTCGGTCGCTGTATCAAATGCATCCAACCTGGCGCAGGCCTCATTGGGATTGATCATCTCCGTTCTGTTCACCCTGGGTCCTGCTCCTGCTTCGTGGGTCATCATCGGAGAGACCTCCGCCATCCGTCTCAGGCCCCTGACTACCGGTGTTGGACGCGCTGCCTACTACATTGTCAACATTCCCTGCATTTTCCTCTCGAGTTACATGCTCAACCCTGACGTAAGATTTCCCCGTCATTCAATCCCTTAAGTTGCGGCTACTAACATAATACAGGAGGCCAACCTTCGTGGCAAGTGCGGTTACGTCTGGGCTGGAACTGGTTTCCTCTGCTTCGCCCTGGCATATTTCTTCCTGCCTGAGATGAAGGGCCGTTCTTACCGCGAGATCGACATTCTGTTCAAGCGCAAGGTTCCTGCTCGCCAGTGGACCAAGACCGATGTCGATATTGCGACCGACGAGTAATCGAGCACATCAAAGGAGGCTTTGCATTGAAGTACCCAGTCTTCTCTGCGGGCCGCAGAAGAGTAGAGACAGTATTATCTGTTCTTTGTACACCTTTTGGTGACGGCGAGAGACGGCACATGCCTGTCAATTCGGGATAATCATGATAGCCAAGTAATTGCGTTCTTGCATCGAATACTACAATGCTTGATACACCTCATCACACACTGCAAGTGAATATGCTGCATCATTTGCCTGTCATTTCGTACACGTTGGTTTTCAATCTTTTATTGCCGCTGTAACTAGGGCAAGGAACCTAGTAACGAAGAACGACGGCGTCCGTCGATTGACCATGTTGCGTTCGCGTGTGAACCGTGTTATCGTACACCTGCCTAGGCTACCTTTGCCTCGTCAGATGATTATAGAATATTACTCCACATTAGGGAACTTGACTTTAGTGTTCAACTATCAGCATCCTTTCCCCTCGCGTACACACCTGCCAGCATCACGCTGTCCAGCCACAGTAATAGGACTCTACTCCATGAGCAGCAAAGAGCTCGAATAATTAAACTGCAGCTTGTATAGTCCAGAAGGGGATTAGTGACCTAAATACGCTTCAACCCTGGATCCTGCTGCCTCTTGGTATCAATACCGAGCACCATTCTCCCACGACCTATTGATAACCCCAGCCACATCGTGAGCTTATCGAAGAAGTCCTGTCAGAGTACCAGTGGTCCTCCTGAGTCCACCGAAGCCTTTTTCCTCTTGTAAGGTCGGGTGCTCCATCTCATCCGACAAGACTTGGCTATTAATTCACTCTCTGAACAGTTCAACTCTGGCCCCTCTGAAGATCGTGTCATAATGATCAACCTCGCACCGAACCTGCGAATGGACTTACAAAACATGACCAATTGTACATATGTACCCCTCGCTAGAAAGGGAAATCTCCGAATGGACAGGTTCCAGTGCCATGGTCTGCCCGTTCAAGACGTATGGAAACGCAAAACTGCGTCGTCTCACGCTATCAGACAGATGAGTTTGGAACGCAGCCCCGAGACTGTCTACGATCATCTTGATCCATATTACGAGCTGCCGAGACCTGAGTCTGCTACCAAATATACGCAGCAGTTCGATATACTATCCGTCGCCGATGGCACGGCAACGCGGCAGTATCAAAAGTCTGCGTGTAAGACATTCTGACGATGAAGAGGCTGAAAACATCCCTCCTGCTGTGCACGCTCAAGTATCAAGACGCGAGACGACGTCTACTCTCGCACCACCGCTGACACAGGTGCTGCAAGCGAGCTGCCACACGCCGACACTCTGCTCGCCCTCCTATGCTTGTGAATCCGATTCTCGCCTCCGTCTCTTCGCGCGCAACTTGCGGTTAGATCTCCGCTGCTGTGTCCAGCTACGACTGGAGTCTGTATCGGAGCGTCTCACTCGGGCACGTCGCTCGGCGGCCGCTCATCGCGATTTTTCCCATGCGACTTACCAAATGCATGCGGCATTGCTACTCAAGAGTGCGGAAACGCCCGCTCACTACGAAACGGGCGCGCGCATGGCGGTGAGCGCTGCATGTCCTTTTCCTCGTGTGCTATGAGAGTTTCCTTGCCTATGTATGTACTTGGCTGAGAGCTTGCAGCTCGCGCAGTCTCAGGATGGGCAGTTTCGGTCCATGTGCAGCTCGGTAGGCTCGCAGTGCGACATCCGGGGGAAACAGAAAGTATTGGTACGACGCGCAGTGCGCACCGAAGGAGTGGTTGTAACGGGCGGCTCAAAGTGGATGGAGTAGAGAGCATTAGGGCGGCGACGGTTGGAGATTGATCGGGAAGGTTACTCAGTTGTGTGGTGGTACAAGACGGGTGTGAGACGGAGGTGTTTGGGGACGCTTTGAGGTGAGATACGAGGTAGTGATAGTGTTAGTTTCGAGGCGACTGACAGTGACCTTTGGTTCACGGGTGTAAGATGGGATCGTCGTCGAGGCTGTCAAGGTGGTCTGAAATTTGATGGTACCTAGGATGGGTGAGGCCACTGGTGGCACCATGCAGCCATGCAGATGATCGGCCTGCAGGCTGGTGGTGCAGCGTTCGCCTAGTGCATATGGTATGAGGCTCAATACTGTAGATGTGTTTGTGACTTCGTTGACATTGCGACTTGCTTGACCTCTCAACGCGACGCTCTCGTTGACGCCTAACACCAACCACAAACGTTGTCCTCTGGAGCAGATTATCTGCGCTCAAAATAACTCTTGAGCAAGTCAGCTTCCTCATTCGCGCAAGCTCTCGCAAGGCCTGTCCCGGTTGCTCGGATGCATGCATGTTACCGTTGAGACCCACACCGCGATATCGAAGCGACTGCCACTTCTGGAGAAGATGATTGCTCTCAACCGTACCTGATCTTCGAACATGTGAGTATCCGGGTAAAATGCAAGCCCCTGACAAGGTAGAGGTGTTCGCTGTCCCTGGCTCTGCCACCGCGTTTAAATGATGCAGCATCCCAGCCACAGTTACCAAAACTTGTCAAATTAGCCCGACTACAGGTAGCCTGTGTGCATGAGCGGAAATGAGAGGCTTGTGCTAGGCAGCGGGAAATGGGCGGAGCGGAGGTCAGTAGCAGCAGTAGCACTCGGCACATTCGGATACTCTCATGATTCAGGGCCCTCTTCTTCGTTATGAAGGGGGATCATCAATCTCGATTGGGCTGCGGTGATGTTGTGAATGCAGAGGAGATGGTGGTCATGCGGCCGTGCTCGAGCTGCAAACAGAAGTGACAGACGGCCGTTTGGAGCTGGGGCAACCAACAAGGACCACGGCTTCAGATGAAATTGGAGAGGTGGCTCGTGAGTGCGCGAGGAGCACGTTAGTGACCTTCTCTTGGGGTTAAGGATGAATGAGGTGCAGACAGAGCAGGCGTGGGCTGGGCAACGGCACGTGTTAATTTTGGTCCCGTCATGCATTCCTGTTTGTGAAGAAAGTCGCGGACCGAGAAATGCTCCAGAAGGGGACAGAGGAAGCAAATTGCAAGGACGCAAGGGTGATAGTGCTGGAGATCATATAAGCCTATAAGATGTGTTATTACCCACAGCCAGGTTGATGCTGTCGACCACGTGGAAGCAGTGACAGCTGTGGTGAACGAGCGTTGGGCTGTCAGATCATCGGCGAGGGGAGATCCTGGAGGGGCGAGTGGGTGGACGAGGCTGGCCGTGCTGAGACTACTGGGGCTGCTGGGACTGCTGAGACTGCTGAGACTGGTGCACAAGTCGGTGTGTCGCTGCGCCGCGGACGGAGGTTTGGGGGTGGAACAGGTCTAATAAATCAAATCCTTCACATCAGGTGGGCAGTGAGCGAGTCTTGCGTGTCCACAGTGAGCAGCAGGAGCAGGAGCAGGAGCAGGAGCAGTAGCAAGCGGCGTGTGAGAAACGACAGGCATGAAGGAGCAGAACGGACGGGTAATAATTGGCTGCCTGTCGATACGACCGCTTCGAGCGTGATCAAACCGCGCGTGAAACAATGGAGCTTATTCCTAGTGGGGGCGGGCGGAGCGGGCGGTGATTGGGTGGCGCGTTAGTATTGGCAATGGGATGTGCAACGCGCTGCATGCACGCAGGCGACCACTCAGGGCAGCGTTACACGCGCAGCTGGCGAAGGGGGCGAGCAGTGGTGGGCGAAGAAGAGAGGATTGCGCCGGCTGACGCCCAACGGCGAGCGCTGAGTGGTGGTGAGGCGCGCTGGAGTGGAGGAAGGGGACGGGGTGCAGTGGCCGCAGTGGGTGCAGTTGGTGCAGTCGGAGTCAGTGGGTGCAGTGGGTTGCAGTTCGGCTGCTCTCCACCAGCAGCATGGGCGGGTGTCTTACTGTCTGACGGGCCGGGGTGAAGGGATAGGCGCACAGCAGCCGTGGACAACATGGGCCGTGGATTCGAAACAATGGTTCGTGTGGCGCCCGTCTTCTGCAACGGGAGCGACACTCTGTTCGCCCACCCAGGCTCTTTGCCCAGCGGAACCAGCACCGTCGAGCATGCAGCGCAGTGCAGCACCAGTGGTGCCAGTGACCACTTAGTGACAACCGCTGCCAACCAGCGTCCTCGCCGCGAAACCCTGGCCGCGCCCTGCCTTTCTCTACAGCTCCTGTCCTTGTCTCTTGAGAGTCTTGACTCCTCATCAGTCCGAGTGCCCTGCTGCCATTTTTACCCTTTGTATTCCCCCCTCACCGCGGCCGCCGCCTCTCCCTCTAGCCAGCCAGTCTGCCTGCGCACTCTTGCGTTGCGCCTTTTCCTTACGCCTGAGCCTCAACGCTTACCTGAGCCTCACGTTTTCTTGTTCCTGACCCTACTGCACCGTGGTTGTAGTAGTCTTTGCTCTCCTCGACGCACAGTGTAGCGGACTTGGTCTAAAGCATTCTGCGACACTCCTACAATCTACCTGCCCCTCCCACCCATCCTCGTCCGGGCCACTATACGACGCAGCCATGACCACCGTCGTCGCCAATTCCCCGATCCCTGCGCAGTATGCGGCACCACCATCTGCGGACGGGGTCGGTTCTGGCAGAACATATGCTGCCATTGCGCCCTCCACCAACCCTCCTCACAACGTGACGCCCACCTCCAAGCACTCTACCTTGCCTGACCACAATGCTTCACCTACCTCCTCCAGTAGTGATGCAGCCGTCCAGCAGAGAGCAGAGGGAAAGCGCTCACCTCTTTCGTACGTCGTTTAGTCTTTCGTCTCGTTCTCCTTCGACGCATCGTCGTCATCCTTCCTCCTCCTCTCCCACCTCCACCTCGCTGTCGCCCCCGCGGCTCGACACTCATGCACACCACACTCTCTCTAACCGTCCTTCGTCGAGCAGGTCACGCGGTCCCCCAGCTCCCAGGATAGTCGTTAAGAAAGAGCCTGGCTCGCCAGACATGCCCACCACCACCACACGTCACCGCCCTCGACGCCTGGACCTGTCCAACCACAACATTGTCCACTCCTCTGGCGCCCTCACCGCCAGACCCTCTGGCCCAGGTAGTGCCAACGTCATGGACATGGGTCTCGCCTGCCTGTCGCCTGGCTTCCACACCCAGGACCCCACCATGCGTTCGCAGCTTCAGCGCAGCCTCGACGTAAGAGAGAGGCAGAGGCAGATCATCGAGGCGCGTCAGAAGAACGGCGGCAAGGGTGCACCAGTCGACGAGGAACCTCCACGAAGCACAGAGGTTGGTGCATTCGGAAGGTCTATCAAGACCCCCCAGACTTCCAAGAGGAAGGGCCCGCCCCCTGGCCTCTCTATTGCACCTCCTGCCCACCAGGCTTTCGCCCACGACAGAATCATTCAGTCAGCACCCATCAATCAGACCTTCACTGGCCTTCGCAGCAATGCTCCATTGTCAAGACAGGCCGCCAACGGCCCCTCAGGACTTTCGCAGTCGTCTCACATTCACCATGTACCGGCACACCAGACCAACAACCGTCTGCCCCCCATCTCAGACGTCTTCCCAGAGCCTCTCCACACGGCGAGGAATCACTACAGCCCTGGTCACTCATCGCACTCGAACAACCAGCCACCCATGCCATCCCCAGGGTTTGGTCCTCCCCACTCAGTCCCACCTCCATTGACGTCGCGGCCTCGTGAGTACAAGTCTGCTGAGGAGGCGGTGCAGTCATTGTCTGGTGGTCGCGAGGATCTTCTTCCTCGTCTTGTTCACTACGGTGGTCACCAGCCCCCTACACCGCCTTCACCAATGCCGAAAAATGGTCAGTCAGCATTTGCTCCTCACCCCGACGTCCTCCGCAGCGGCAGCTCAAGGAGACGGGGCCGTGACGAATACGAGCGTGACAACGGCACGCCGCCCCTTGGTCGTCAAGCACCCCGTATCGGACCTTTTGGAGAGGGCCGAGACTCGCCCGAAACACAACAGAAAAAGAAGGAAGAATTCATTGGTCTGTGTGCAAGAGCTTGGGATCTGTTCCATTCGTAATACCGGGTCTCGCACTATTTCGATACCTCACGTGGGCCAGACTCGGTTTCGGCGCTTCTTGGAGCAAAGACCATCTCGACCACACCTTCACTTCTTCCAACCCGTACGGCGAGCCTTCAGCATGGCTCGCTATGATCCCTTTTTCTCGACCTTTGCCATGTTCCAGCACGCACGCACGCATTTTATTTCTTCCGATTGTTCGAAAAGCGGCGGCGATCTAATGGACCCTGCAAAGACATAAACTTCATCGACTACATCTACATACGAGGCTTCCATTTGTCCATCAACTTCTAAACGTCTAATCTTCGATGAGAAGATTTTAGGGATTTTGGCACGTCATCCACGCTCCAATGTTGTTTCGATTTTGCCTTTTGGGTTTCTTGAAACATATCATGTCTCATGATCATTCATCATTACTTCTTCACTCTGGGCTGGTATACCACCGCCCATATACCCTAGGGGGCGTTTCGGCATTTTCATTTTCATTATTAGTTACTTTGCTTGCCATTTGCTCGACGGGAGCTTGAGTCGCATGGGCGGTTGTTTGTGTGGTGATTGGATGCAAGGACAAGGTGCGCGATGAGGCACCGGCTGTTTGGGAGTATGGCGGCTGGGCAGTGCAGGGACTGCAGCCGTCAGGGAACGCAGGGCAGGCAGATCTGTCGCACAAATGGACGTGCTAGGACGCCACCTTACAAGACAAGAATCAAGACGTTCAATCCCCAAACCACAAGCGCTTGATCGCCAGACCACGGCTGCTGTGCAATGCTCATCAAACTCTTCGCTCGCTGATGACCTCCCAGACTGGCAAGACTGACGACCCGCTCTCAAGATCGCTACAGGCATCCCGAAACGTTGAACGCTCTGACCATCTGCTAGTCGAAACAGCCGCCCTCTGCTCATGTGCCGTCAATCTCCATGTTCAAAGAACAGTGCCCGACGTGAACTCTCGTTGCTTTGCCTGATTCGGTCTCTCAGTGCATAACCCACATGCGGGGACTCCGAGGGGGCAGTTCGTAACCCAGCAGTCCGGCTATTTCCATTTCAGCCATAGATATATCAAGTGTTCGACATTTGGCTGCGCCGCTGATCGGTAAAACCCGACCAAGCTCGGCGTTCAAAATGATGCCAAGTTTCAACGAATCACGAGCAGATCTGCAAACCTCGGGGACGACGCGTCGGCAATTTCTACGCAAAGAAAAAACAAAGTTGCAACCCGAACCGTACCGCGGTTTCGCGAACGAGTTTGGCTGGCAAGAAGCGTCGCGTTGCGGCTTCGTCCGCCGTGGCCGTGTTCGCGCCAGCGTGTTGCTAGCCCGCGGCCGACCTTAATGGGAGCTGTGCGATTGGCTTTTTTTCGACAGCCACGCGTGGGAAAAACCGAGGGAGCGGGAAACACGAGGGCGAACTAATTCTCCGTCGCTGCGCCGTCTCTTTCTCTCCGTTTTCACTTTGTACAGTAAGCCATGATTCAGCGACAGAGTTTGGGGGGGCAAGACGGCGTGTAACGATCTGTTTGTCTGGCGGGACTGGGAGCGCATCGCGAGACGCGAGTCGTTGAATCTGGATGTTGGGCCATCGGATCTTTTCTGATCCCCCGCTGTGTTTGCTGATGCGCGGTCGGGACGTTGAAAGCGAGAGGTGACTGAGTCGTGTGTGGGCGACGCGGAGGTGGAATGAGTCGTGAGTGCACACTGGACACGAGGTGGTTTTGCTGTAGTGAGGCGAGGGCGCTATTGAATGGCTATTTCGAGGTAAGGACATTGCGTACGTTGCTTACGTTGTTGTAGATGTTCCTGTGTAGCTAGTGTAGTGACTTGTAGACGGACTTGGTGTGGAAATGTGGTGCTCTGAAGAGCTCATCTCTGATGACCTAGGAGGCAGGTCGCCGCAACCTCTGGGATGTCAACGGCCTTCAAGGCCAACGAGATCCACAGATCCTGTGGGCACCTCACTGAAAGAAGAGTTGGAATTCACTAGAGGCACTGCCTGGATGCTTTGATGCCTCCACCACTGCATTACCATCGAAATCCTGCATCTCACACTGTCTGTGGGTATGTCGCCATGATCCATCGAATCTTCTCTCTGCCGCGTCATACGATTTCTCTTTTTCTAACCTTCTGAGGACTGGGCACTGCAACAGTTCTGACGTTGTGCCGGCGTTCAGCCCTCATGACTGTTACGGCGCCACACTCGAAGGCATACCGAGGCCAGAGGTGTCCATCCCCATCCCTTTCATCGTCACCCAGAACCACGCATTCGGCCGACCACGGAGAGAACTCAATACATTGGATCCGTGAGCCATAGTCAGTCAGGTGTTGGAAGACTTGGCTAGCAACTTCAGTATATCGCCATCGCCGCTCGTTTGCTGAGGCATCCATAGCGAGTAAGGGAGGATCCGCAATGCACAGCGCTCGTAAGCTGGGATACTGAGCGATGGCCTTCTAGAAAGCTTAAGTTCATACACTCTCAAAAACATCACTGTGTCAGACTTACCAACTTTTCAGTGTACTCTGTGCAGCCAACCAGGAGAAAAGGTTCCCCGAATCCTAAGCCATCGACGTGCGACCTCAAATCTCCAAGGTCGATGCTTAGGCACTTAAGGTTTGGGGCAATTGATTCCAGTTCGTTGAGATTTTCTGCTGAGTAGTACTTGTCCTCATCCGTACAGAAAAGCTGTAGAGTGGTTAAGGAGTTAGTATGAGCTTTCAGGCATCCAAGTCCCATGACAGCACCAGTCATGGTCCCAATAACGATTCGCTTAAGCCCACGAGTGCATCGTATGAGTTCTGCGGAGTCTTCTTGCACATCTTCGAGCATACAAGTTGCGTTGTGTCTGAAGAAGTTGAGAGTCATGTGTTCAGCGTACTGGTACATGCTGGCAAGCGATTGCAAGAATGGCGCTGTATTGGCACAATCCACAAGTTCTAGAGCTTTCAATGAAGGGAGGTGTAGGTGCCCAACGAGATTCGCAGGTTGCTTGGTCAAATGGATATCCTCCAAGACCAAACGGCTGAGATTGATCTTGGTTGACGCCGACAGTGAAGGCGAGAACCACCCATGGAACCCATTTCGGCCTGGATACCTTCCTTTGATGATCATCTCCTTCACTTGGGGTGCGTACGCGAACCAAGAGCTGACGCCTTTGTATATATGGTGCTTGGATCCGGTAATATCAAGTGTGATCTTCTCCAAGCTCGATAAGTTACCTCGAGCGTGGCTAGCGCCGGGAAGACCTCCAGGGCTCGTCTCATCAATCACGACTTCTATCTCGTGTAGCTGCGATTGATTCCTCAAGAGAACGCATATAGCGTCCGGACGGATCAGGAAAGTCTTGCTGTGAAACGACGATAAGGAGTCTCTTGGAAGCGCGCTGAGTAGTTTGAGCAAGCTCGAAGTGATCAGCTGCTTCTGTATGACACATGATGTCATATGTGTGCTAGAGACGTGGAGCTTTCTGATATTGTCGAGGATCCCATTAGGATAAGAACTGAGGAGAGTGTCGAATTTGGGGCAATCTGCGCCAGGGAGGTCAACGTGCAATTGATGCCAAAGCAAAGTGGCGGCCACAGCGCTCCACTGCTTGTTAAGCAAGCGTGTGTGCTTCAGTGTTGGATCTGAAAGTAGCTAAACCGTGTGCGTCAGGTGAAGTCCTAGAAGTGTCTAGAGTTACTCACGTAAGTGAGGATGATACGCAGCACCTCAGGAGGTGCGTTGGCACTGAAGTCACGCATTGCCTCCGTGATCAGTGGTTAAAGGTCGGCGTGATGGGAGATTGTGCGTTTGTGTAAGGTGATTGACGGAGGTATTCAAGCAGGCAGGGAGAAACGCTGGCTTGGCACTTTCCTCTTTCACCTTCACCGGCGTTGAAGTTTTGCAGCAATTCGTACAAGGAGCTGAGCTTAGCACTATTAGCATGAGCTGTGCAGATTTAAGAGACCGGCATCTAGAAATTACAGCGTCCTCTGACTGAATGGTCAGATGCAGCAGTCTCCCTAATGGCTGCCGCCAGCTCCATCCATTGTTTGGCGATATCTGCCAGCAGTCCGGCATACGTGGAGCTGCTTGTCTACATGCAGTGGAGGTCAATTTCCAGTAGCGCACTTGGTTCATGCTCGTAGTCTCTTCGGCATACCGTCGTTGATAGATGTAACGCCGCGAATATTAAGCTGTCAACAACGGCATGCCCCACCCACACAAGGCCGATGAAGTGACTCAGTCACCATATGTATCCAGCGCTTTCAGGTAGCGCTTGGATTGTGTCTATCTCGAGCATAATAGTCCATGTCACGGGATAGGTATCCGTTGTAGCGTAGGTATATCGCATCTACGAATAAGAAAGCAGATGGACTGGTAAACTGTGACTGAACGTCCTGGTCCTCTCATTGGCGATCAGATACTCAGGACCAGCATCGATTTCGTTTAACGCGCCTTCATAGCCGCTTGTAGTACTTCGAGTATGGACACCGACCATTGCACTATCTCTTTAAGCCCAGAGTCACCATCTCAGCCTTTCCTGCCAGCTGTCATGATGTTCTGCTTGTCTACCGCGTTAAGAAACTCCTTTGAAATGCGCATGCTGCATGTCTCGTTCCTGAATCTGGACCTCATTATCGACCAAGTGAATCATAGCAAAAGGTTCCTGCCTTATAACGGTTTCACTCGTCAGGGACAGGGGTCTTTTACTTGTAAAGATGCAGCAGCTGCGGTGACGAGGGAATGGTGACTTGATCGTAGGCGCATTAGCCGGGACGTCACCAGCCCGAATATGAACGCCAAGCACAGTCCTAGCGCATCCTTGCAACCATAGCTCTCCCGCCGCTGTAGAGCTGCGGGCTTCACAGACTTTCAAAACATCGCCAGAAATACCGAATATGCGCACTTCAATTCCCATTCTCGCCTCGCTGGCATCTGTCACATCGGCGGCCCGCTTCCTGCTGCAGGTCCCCATCACAAACGTTGTAAACCCCTCCGCGCTGTCCTCTACGACTCACGCAACCCTTCAATCCAGCGGGCCACCAGTCGATGCATACCTGACACGTTCGAACACTTTCAACTTCAACAACGTCAGCGCTGGTAGCTACCTTGCTACCGTTCACTGCAGAGACTATGCTTTCGAGCCTCTGCGCATCGACGTCAGCATCGAGGAGCTTGTGGAGGGAAGCGGGGACAAGAAGGAAGTAGTACGGGCATGGCAGACATTTTTGGGCAACGAATGGGACAATAAGGGCGAGAGCAGAGGAGAGGGCGGCAATGGTCTCGTCATCGAAGCCCGGCCGCTTGGTCAGAAGCAGTTTTACCAGGAGCGCACTGGATGTAAGCTCATCACACACAACACGACTCACAAGCCATCTACTGACACATATAGTCTCCCCGCTCTCTTTCCTGAAGAACCCCATGATCCTCATGGCCGTCTTCTCTGGCCTGCTCATGTTCGGCATGCCCAAGCTTATGGAGAACATGGACCCCGAAATGAAGGCCGAGATGGAGGAGATGCAGAAGAACGGTGTTCTGGGCTCAGGATCTACACAGACCGCTCAGCAGATTCAAAACTTCGATCTTGCGTCGTGGATGGCAGGCAAGACCACGGACGCGACCAGCCGCGGTCAAAGCCCAGCACCTGAGAAGCAGGCTTCCAAGAAGCGGTAAGGGGGGTTGTAAATAGACACGATTGCATGAGAACGAAAGAGATGGCGGGGTAGTCATTAAGCTTAGCGAACTGTCAATAGAGCTGTCGACAGCCCCACCGTACCGTATATACACTGAACGCGAAGAAGATATCCAAGCATGTCGCCCTCATCATTTGACTTCGTATATTAAACTTCTAGTTTCAGCTTTCTTCACAAGTCAATCCAACAGCGTTGGAATCCCTCACACCATCGGTGTTGAGCCCTCTTGGCTTAGTGGTAAAGCGTATCACTAGTATTACTCCGATAACAACAAATGATAAGATCGCTAGTTCGATTCTGGCAGAGGGCACCATCTTTTTGCACTGGCATAGTTCCTTGAATATAAATGAACGTGCGTGATCGAATTTCGTAATTGTGCCTCTTTTTGCCCCGCTGACGTTGACGTTTGCGCTAAGCGAGCACCTTCTTCTTTTGTTCCGTCTGTAGGAAAGTCACTGCAACCCTGCTTCTTGTACTCAGAGGCTCAACTTCAAGACTTGGAGCCCCGTTCTATCAGCTGTCCGTGGGCTGGAGTACCGAGCTTGTGACTGGAGTTATTATCTAGGATTAAGAGCGATTAATCTATCTGTACGTTGATTGCATGAGAAAATGTAATTCGACTCAGATATGCAAGCTACATAACACTTGATTCTACAGCACCGTAGCGCCGACAGTGAGTTCTACACCGCACCACTCCTCAATGCCTTCATCCCACTCGCCATAGCTGGTTCTATGTGCCCTCTGATAGGCATTGTGCTAGTACGCGTAAACATCAGGACGTACCTCACCATCACATTCTCCGGCTCCGTCACAACATGTATATTCCCTGTGACCTTGCTTGCCTGGCCGACCATCTCGCACCCCAGCACCATCCGCATGTTGTTTAGCCCACTATTTTTCCAGCTCAAACTCGCCGCACTGTAATAGAAACTCGTGGCCGGGTCGTCAGAAAGATAAATCCCCTTCCCGTGTGCAGCGCCAGTGCGTTGCAAAGCCGTACCGGAGAAGACGCGCAGACCCTGTGCAAGGATAGCTGGGAGGCGATCGAGACTGGTGCCGTGGAAGAGCACAGTGGTCTCTTTTTTCATGCTGCTGATTTTCTGGACGAAAGTGTTTTCAAGCTTCGGACTTGCGTTGGCGAGAACGAATTGGTGAGTTCCTGGCGGCAGGTTGGGGATCTTAAGTAATCCTGTTGCGGTGGCGAGAAAGCCGCGGTGGTGCACGACAGCCCAGGAGATGAGTTTCTCGGCCTGCGGGTGGTAGGATGTCAGCACAGCGGAGAGATTGACTGCATCTCGCATGACACGCATGGGTGGCAGGGCGTTGAGAATGGATTTGACGATTTCGTTTCCTCGAATTGGGCAGTTGGGTAGAAGTTCGGGTTTGTTGGCCATGGCTGCAGCGTAGACAGAGGCGAGCGCCATATCGACAGCGAAAGAGTCTGTTCGAATTTCAGGCACTCGAACGTGGAGAGGTAGATTGTACCAAAGTTTTGCGCAGTCGTATGGATTGCTGGTGCAGGGAGTAGAGCGACGAAGCTGAATTGGCTTTGTGGCCCTGGTGCTACACGAGACACAGAGCTGAGCTAGGTTCGGAAGCCATGTATTGATGTGCTGAAAGATATCAGCAATACTTGTCGTGCCTCTCCGTAGCTCGGAGTAGATGATGCGGTTGAGTTGCCATGTGAAAGCGGTCTGTGGCGAAGTACATATCTGCTTCGTGGGGTTTTCCGAGCCAGCTGAGCAGAGGTATCTTGTATGTGCCATGGCCTCGAGATGCAGATCCGTGTTATAATGCAGACAAAATGAATGGGCCGAACCTTTGTTGTAGTCGAGGGAAAGCTGAAGCATGAGTGTATTGGCTCCGTCCGGCAGACCCATAGCGCCACGCTGCAACTGTGTGAAGCCAGCGAGGGAGAAGGTCATCTCGACTTCACTGTCCCCAATTCTTTCTACCAAGTCTATGACCCCAGCAGGGAGTTTCATCATCTCTTCATCAAGCTCGGTTGTATCTGGCAAACCTATTTGCTGAAGAAGTAGTGTTGTGCCGTTCGGATCCTTTGTCTTGAGTGCTTTCCGCAAAGCTACGAGTCGGCTCTCTTCCTGGATTATCTCGTCTTCAATCTTCTTCCAGAAAGAAGCGGCCTTGATAAGCGTATCCTTCGAAATATCGAAGTCATTTTGCACGATGTCCAGCAAGCAAGCTACCGAGTGTACCGCATTCTTGGTATTCTCGCAAGCTTTTTCATCCATTATGCAACCTGCAATCATGACTTCGACAACTTCAGAAGGGACGTCGTACCTGTGGGCGGCCGAATCGAGTGGACTGCCCTTCTTATTGAGGCCTCCTGTACAAGTGTCCGGTGCTGTTGAGATCTCGAACGTGGATGAGTTCTTCCGATCCTGGGTGTTTTGAACGCTTTTCTGAGGGAGACCAGGAATCAGCAAGAACCCGTGTTTTGCATCCCATATCCTCTGGCAGGTCTCCACGATCTCTAGCGAAGCCCTGGAAAGAATTGCAATGCAGTCCGAGACATCCCAGTCATTCTTCGCTGTGGTCGATAATAATCCAACAATCTTCTGTAAGAACGACTCTACTGGCTTGCCTTCAACAGACTTCAAAGTCCGCAGAATGCTCAAGATATTACTGCTTCGTGTACCAGATCGGCTCAGCATGCATCGCACTGCCTCATTTTGCAAGCCCAATGCTGTCTCGAGCCGTGTGATGGTGCTGGCCCAAGGAGAGATCTCTACTCTATACTTTTGTAGTTCAGATCGTAGAATAGACGGTACATCGTTCTCGTCCGGAGGCAGTATTGGACCAGTTGCGAATACGGACTGTGCATCAGCTAAAAACCCGAGCCACTCCGCTGCTTTCATAGTGTTAAGCGCGTGCTCCACCAGATCTATCTCTTCAAAGACACCGGTCCGGCTCTCTTGAGCGAGTATGTGATAGACAAAGTCTCTCCAGCACACAAGCTGCACTGAGAAGTCTTGGTCGGTTGAACAGCCTGCCAATAACCGAATGAGCTTGACCACAGTATTCTTTGGGGAGTAATGCCTGCTTTGCAATATCGTCAAAAGATCATGAAGAGGCAGGCCAGGTCCCAGCTGCGCATCGGTCGAAGCGATTCCGTTGAGACATCTGATCCGGAGGTTTACATCGTCCGAAGACATTCTCGATACAAGTATGGCTAGCGATCTTCGATCCTGAGTGAATTTGGGTGTGAAGTCCCCTTCCCAGATCCTTAGGATGGCATCAAAGGTACGCTGTGAGGTGTAGCTGGCTGCTGGCTGAGACAGGACGCGATGCAGAATGTAATGTTCGATGACTCTTTCCAAGGAATATCCCTCTGCTTTACTGTCACCCGTGAGGAAAGAAGGTGCTGGCACTCGCTGTCCTCCTTTCGCAATGCTATTTTCTTTACCGGTTCCGATCTTAGAAGCTGATCTGCTCGGCGTGTTTCCAGGGCTGCGCGCAGCAGAGTAAATATCGAGGGCCATCGTCAGTTGTTCCTTCGATGGAAGTAATAAGCACATCTGCTCGATCATTTTCTCCCCTACGATTGGAATGTTTTTTGAGCTCTTCAAAGCCGAGCAAAACATATAAAACTCCAGCACTAACTCTTGCCATGGCTGACCTTGTTCGATCAGCGTACATATAGCAGTCTGGCTTTCATCGATGCACTTATTGATGCCTCGGAACAGACTGGGTGTGGATAGAATCCTTCGAATGCTCGATGCACGATCTAAGTCGAAAAGGTGGATAAGGTCTTGCAGCTCTCGAATGTGGTCTCCTCCCAGGTCGTCTTTGGCCGTGTAAATGCGCACCACGACGTCTGCGAGGTCGGAATCAAGGCACGATTTTGTATCCTCTGACATGAAAAGCACAGCCTGGATAAGATTTAAAGCTTCCTGTGTCATCGGACGGGCAATCGCGAGCTCTGTGAAGAGCCTAAGAAGTTGGGATCGGTCAGTTGTCGGCGCTGCAGTCCACATCGATGCTAGTGTTGAGATGGCACTCTCCAGTATCTCTCTCAAGCCATCTCTGGTGCGGCCAGGGACCTCGATGAGCAACGCACCGAGCTTAACAAAGCCTCGATCCGACTTGTATTGCTCAATTACACCCTCTCTCATCGTGGCACCAGATCCACCGATGAAGTCCGGGCCTTCCAAAGCTAGAACATCCGTCAATACTGCCGCACTGCTGCCATCAATAGAGCCCAGTATCCGTACGAGGCTGAGATCAGGCCTCCAACGTGCCCATACTCGCCATATAGGAAACCGAGCGTCGAGTATGTGTTCGGGGAGGAGAAAGCCTGGGGGCGTTGAGGCTGGGGTTGATCTTCCGAGGTCAACCATCCAACACGAGGCTCCGTATGCCGCGATCCAGTTATTTCTTAACCGCAGGCCTTCCAAGTGTGCAGCGTAGTCGGTCAAGGCCCGACTAGTCAGTGTCAGGAACTCCGGGACCATATTCATATTCGGCGTTGCGCATTCCCTCAGTGCTCGGCTGATACCAATCAAAACTTTGCCTGCTGCTCCGGAGCCATGTGTTGCAAAGGGGAGTAAGTGTCGCGCCCATATTGCTTCCAAGTCCGTGACAGACGCTGGGTTCCCGCAGTTGGCTGCGATCAGACATTGCAGCCATGTCTCTAACCCCCAGTAGCTTCCATGCGAAACATTCAGGTCCACACGTAGTACTGCCCGTAGACCTGTTGCTGCCATGGCATGAGCTACGGCAGCAACGGCAACATCTCGTGCTTCGTGGCCATCGACGAGTATTGCCAGACGAATGTCTGCATCCGCTTGTGAGATTTTGCCCTTCTTTCTGAGATACGTATCGGTAGCTTGTCGAAGCAGATCGTATGGGAACTTCGGTTCGGAAGGGCGAAGCACGCCGACGACAGCATCGACTGCTTGATGCCAATCCTCACTGTGCTTGGCTTTGTTGAAGAGGAGTGAGTGTTTCAGAGGTACTTTCCTCCTGGTCCGCGAGTCGTTGAACTGCATCGTAATTGCCTGTTCGAACAGTTCCAAAGGAAGGTTCGTTATCGAAGCTGCATAGTCGTGCAGTACCGTCTAAGGTATTTCTTGAGGTCACAAAGAGATGGTACAGGCCTCACTGGGTACTGCAATGACTGGTATATCGTTGGGCGCTATTTTGGGACCTAAAACCTGAGCCACAAGGCAAGTGGTGATGGCAGTTCGTTTCGTCACAACATGTACTGACCGCACCTCAGGTGAGCCTGCCAGGCTCATCAGACGCATGACAGCCTTGAGATCGCTCCAATGTACTGCGCACAAGGCTGAGCTGGGGAGGCTTATCCAATCGTGGCTTGACCGACGGCCGAAACGGGCTAGAAGGACGGCGATCGTGAACGCGAAACGAACGCTAGACAGCGGTAAGCGAACATGCCATGCGGTTGTGTAAAGACTTGATGCCTGGAGACCCAGTCGCGCTTGACAACGGATGCTGTAAAGGGATGGATGCCAGAGATGCCTACTGCAGTTCGTTCCATTATAGCTAAGATAGTCATTATGTCCGCTGAATTTGCATGCGGGAGTTGAGCCGCCGAGCAGTGACCGAGCGTAAGTCTGACCATGGAAAGGTGGGTACATCTGTATGTAGCTGCCGCTGCCAGCACGCATGCTTGGCTGAGGACTCAGATTGATTGCCGACGGCTAGGACGGATCAGATTCACCCCCTTCACATGATACCGCAGCTATCCTGATCAGGCGCAACACCTTTCTGCTTCCGAAGATGCGCAGCAGCCTGTCCTATGAAATCGCCCGTTTTGTGAAAACACACTCGGTTGCCTTTGGCATCACGCACTGCCTCGCCGATGCTCGAGTCATACGCCTGACCCGTGTGGCTGTCCTTTGCTGGACACTTCAGCGCCTCGATGGCTTTTTGCTCAAATTCGGGTACTGCTTTGCTGTCAGTGTATATCCGAAATTCATACTGCAAGTCGAGTACATACACGTAGCGACATAGGCTAGGAACTCATCTACTGCGTGGCGACTGGGAAGAGTGTCGGTTGACTGGTCTTCCAACAGGATGCTCGATAGCTTCTCCATGCGAGTGATTGTTTCTGGACGAACGCCTTTGGACATTTCTTTCTGCTCGACTGCGAGGGCGGCAAGTGGCTTGGCTAGAGGATGCATCAGAATGCCCTTCACGTCTTTTGGAGTGAACATCTGCTTGCTCAGCGGATTGCGCAACACTCCACTGCCAGCTTTGATGGCAGCCACCAGTTCTTCCATATCCCAGGCATAGTTATCCTCTGTCACGTAGAATTTCGCGCGTGCTATGTCTTTGACCTCGTCACCATACATGGTCTCGGTGTTTGCGTAATTGCGGCCGAGATGCTCATGCTCCATGTGCATGAGAGCCACTTCGCAGTGCATCTTGAGATCGTCCGGTAACGCAATTTCCAATGCGGCTTTGCGCTTCACAATTGCATCGCGGAGTTTGTCAGAGTTTGCGTCCGTGGTGTGGCCGGGAAGTTTCCTATGCCATCCGATAGCATCCTCCATGTCTGCGATGGCAATGCTCAGCGCATCCGTAGGGTTGTCTCGCATAGACTTTGCTATCGTCCGTGGAGCGCTCAGCTGTGCTGAAACATTCGCCTGTCCTTGGGCAATCCGCTGGATCTGAGCCGTATTCCTGGAAGGCACAATGTTGGCCTTCTTCTGCAAAGCTTGTAGCTGCAGCAGATTCGATAGGATGGAGCCTGCTTTGATTCGGAGCGCCTGATAGCCTTCGACAAGGTCTTGCCGCGCAGCGTCCAGATCGTTGCCAACTTCAGCAACAGCCACGTTTGGTTTCTTCTCCACTGGCTTCAGAACTTCACTCCTCTTTTTGTACCGGCCGCTCTTGACGTCCCAAACTAGTCCGTTGTCGGTTGTCTGAGCCGTGGAGTGCTTTGGCGCAGGCGGCAGTGTCACAGCCTCTGGTGCAGGGGGATCCGGCTTCTTCTCCAGCACGCTCAAGAATTTGGTAACGTCGCTGTCTCCCGGCGCCAGAGCGCGAAGCTCCTTCGTGTTGTCGAGAGCAGCATCAACCCAGCCGATAGAGATATAATGCTCGACCAGGAGTTTCCTGGCAGCGATTGCTGGCGGACGGCGAGACATTTCTTCCATCAGTTCGCCGATGAGGACCATGTCCGGATCCGCAGACCCGGTGTTGCCAGAGGTCGTTGCCATTGTGTGTTGCGGAAGTTGCGCTCAGCGGCGCGCCAGTGGTTTCAGTATCTTGGGTTAAAAAGTGTGGCTGCAGAGCTTGACAATAAGTTCAGGGTGCGAGATTCCCGTAGAAAGATTCTGAGTGAAGTGAAAGTGAACTGTTGTGCGGTTGACACCACAAACTTTGGTGGCTCCCGAAACCTGCACCCAAGCAGGCAACGCACAGGTGCCATTTTGGGCTAGCTTGCATTAGTGCAATCATCGCTCGGTCTGTGATTCCAAAGGCTGAGCATCTGATGCGCCTAACGCGCCCAAAGTGAGCATTTGGTGACCGGAGAGCGGAGCAGAAGGGCTGAGCAGAACAATGAGGCGAAGCGCGTAAGCTAAGCCCCAAACGACCACCTCTATGCCATATAATTGATTGACATTCTGCTCTTGGGAACACGTACTTCTACGCCTCTTAACATATCTCGAAACTCGTCTTTTTTAAGAAGCATTTGCCATTTTCTAGACGTGAAGTAGTCATATGCACAAAAACCCAGGAAATTACTTTGTGAGACGACGTTACGGTTCCCATGCACATTCCAAGTAGCAGTATTGAAGAGAAAGGGACGAGATACTTCTCCTTAAGAGCAAAGCCATCGTATTTGCGAGGCTTTCAGTATATTCTCAAAATATATAGAGGGAAGCAAGGCTCAAGACAGGTTGTTACAAAGTTCAATTGTAACGCGCGGAAACTCGTAGTAATAAACGTTTACAACAACGTAATGTAACAATAATACATCTCGACCCCAATCCCAGCGTTCAGGAACGCGAGATAGCAAAGTGCCCTTCATACCAAAGCCAAATCCTAACCATGATTCGCGATCAATCCAGTAATACCCTAGAGCTTCAACTCCATATTCCCACCCACGAACGTGCCATTAGCATGCCCGTGCCCATGTCCCGCCGCCTCCTTCGCATGCTTAAGCGCCTGATACTTGAATCCGAAGTTCAGACACAGCGCAAACGCCAATCCAACAGCAACAACCAGGGGTCCCGTCAGGGCATCGAAATCCTTGCCGCTCCGCTCTCGGATCAATTTGCTCCTGTACCAGTACATTGTGTATCCCCACCCGAGGGCAAACACGGCAATGCTTGTGTACACGACGGCCAGCGCGCGGGCGATGTGATTCCCCTCGCCAGCGGCGTTGTAGAGACCGAGTGAGAGCGAGGCAAGCAAGACGGAGATGTGCTGCCACTTGATGAATGTTCGCTGGTTCGCGAGCCAGACCTTAGCCTCGACACGGACGGGGCCCTGGTCTTTAATCCAGACGCCCGGGGCAGAGATACCGGGGGGTAGCTTGACTCTGCGCTGCTGTTTCTTGGCGTACTTCGAAGTGGAGAAGGAAGGGAAGAGCTTGGCGAGGCCGTTGGTTTTGCCGCTGGCGTATGGTGAGATCTGGGTTATGCCCTCTTCGTCGCTGTCAGGTTCCTCGTTGGCGCGCGTCTCCTCTGGTTGTGTTTCGAGACGCGATACGGGGAGGCGAGTAACGGGCATGGAGTGCGCGACAGTGCTGGGAGCGATCTGGGCAGCAGAACCTCTCTTAGGGGCGGAACGAGCAGCGGCTGGCGAACCCACAGGAGATGTGATGCCGCGACGGAAAGAAGGGCTCGCTGTCGCGCCGAAGAGGGAACCGACAGCAAATTCGTCCTCGGCGGCTTTGCGCTTGCGTTCTTGCTCATCGTCAAAGGCCTGTTCGGGCTCCTTGCGGATGTCGTCCTCAACTTGGCTAAGCCAGAACGGGAAAGTGTTGACGTTGTCCTCGAAGAGCTTTGCGACACCGTGGACGAACTTGGAGAAGCGGGGAGCTTCCTGAACGAGGTGAGAGTGGATCAAGTCCTCGACCCACTCATACTTCTTCAAGCCCTTGACCTTGATCTCAAGCAGGGCAAAGGGGAACTTGTGCAGCTCGCCCTTTTTGAGGTTCTTGAACGGGAACTCCATGTTGCCGGAGTCGATATCACGCCTGTGCCAGTCGTCGGGCTCACGGCACGGCCTGTCCATGTCGAGAGCATCCTCACGAATCAAAGCTAGGTTAGTGTCGAGCGAGATGCGGACACTGTCGTTGCCCGGGATCTGGAACGCGGTCCGCGTGTAATTGGCACGCAGCACAGGCTGGAGGTCCTTCTCCTTGATGAAGCCTTGGATGTTCTCGACCGCCTGCTTGAAATCGTCGATCTTCTTCTGGTCCCTGTTGGGCCTGTACTCGAGCTTCTCGATGCTCTTCTCCATGTGGTACTTATCCTCGAGGAAGGATTGAATGTACTTTGCCTTGATGGGAAAACGGACTTCCTCGCTGGAGTTGCCCTCCTTGATGACTTTCTTCTCGAACACGATCTCGGGCTTCTCGTTGAGCTGGCCATACCAGCGCAGACGGAGCGAAGATGCATTCTCCTTGCTGTTGACCTTGTCCGAATAGAGCGAGAAGTTGGGATTGTCGAAGTAGATGGAGGTAATGGTGGGGTCGCGCTGTGTGCCCTCTGCGATTTTGGCAGACTGGGGATTGTAGACGAGGACGGGCAGGCGGCGGAGGATGACGGTCTTGACTTCGAAGAGGTTGTCCATGTGGACCCAGACTGTCTTGTTAGCATGCAGACAGCAAGTCTGGGGGGAAGATACCAACATTTGTGTGAAGTGAAGCCCTCACCAGCGGTGCTATCCTCGGAGAAGGACAGCGCCTCCTTGCTCTTGCCCTCGAGGCTTTGGCGGACGAACGAGTACAGCGCCGACAGTCTGTATAGCAGCGGCGAGGCGTCCTCAGTCTGCAGCGGGTGCCTGGCCAAACGGGCATCGATGAAGGGCCGCAGCTTGTACGACTTGCCGCGTAGCTTGTCATGCTTCTTGGTCGCCTTGATGATGGCCGTGAAGTTGATGCGGCTAAAACCCTCCAGCTCCTTGACCTCCTTGGTGACCTTGTCGAGCTCGGCCAGGACCTCCTTCAGCAGCCTCTCGCGCTCCTCCTGGCTGGGCTCGGGCTGCTTCTTGTCGCCATTCTTGACGGCATCAGAGAAGAGGCCCTCGCCGTCCTTGCCGTCCTTGCTGTCTTTGCTATCCTTCTGGGCATCCTTATCATCCGTCTTCAACCCCACAGCCAAAGGCTCCAGCTTCTTCTCGCAAGCCGACGTGCGATCCCTCAGCTTCTGCGAGACATCCAGAATGAAGTTATGCACCTTCTCAAGCTGCACATTAGCCAGCTCGTCGACAAACGCGCTCTCGTCCTCGGCCGTCCAGCTCTCGTCGTCCTCGTTGTCCTTGAGCAACTTCTTCAGCTTGTCGTAGTCAATGTATTGCGCCTTCCATGGCGAGTACACGCTCTTGCGGAGCGTGGTACCGAACTTCATTGTCGCGCGACCGAGTCGATGGTGCAGGTGATAGGCTCCGAAAGGCTGGGGATGCTACCAAAGCGGCGGATTCAGGTACAGCGCGAGCTGCAGGGTGTGTCGCACAGCAATTGCATCCGCGGACAGTGCAGAAAGGTCGACTTGGGCAGAAGTTGTTCTGCGTTTGCCCAGGAAGCTGGAGCTCTGTGATGTTGCGGCCCTGAGCCAATCAGACGGGAAGACTTGGCACGTGTGCGTCACGGCTGCTGCAACGAGGCAACGCCTGCATTCCTTCGCCCGCCCTGACCACCAACATGGGTGCTAGAGCCTCAACATGCACATGTACATGCAGCAAGAAGCTTGAGTGGAACTAGCTTGGCTATCCGCAAGCACTGTCAGGGAAACCTGAGCAAGTGCAAGGTCGATAAGAAAAGATGAACAATAATATTACAGCTTTCTACATGAGCTCATAGCACCTTCTTTACTTTCATCCCGGCATAACATGCACCTCAATCATACCACTCAACAGCAATCATCTATACCCTCTCATGTAATCCAAAACGCCCGTGTATGCACATGTCGTCTCCTCATCAATTGCCCTGGGCCATTACATCGACATAACGTCCAGCCTTCTTCTTCTTTGCTGCGGGGCCTTTGCGGGGTTGCGCTGCACCGAGCAGGTCATCAATGCTGCTGGCATTGCTCATACTAGTGCTAGGGCGTGAAGGAGGCCCCGATGCTAGTGGTGGACGTGCGAGCGCAGAGGGCTTCGCGGCACCCTCGTTGTCGGATGGGATACCCGGGGTGCTTGCTCGTGACGGTATGCCCATCGGAGGCGGCATCGATGAGCTTCGGGGTGGCATTGATGTAGGGGGTCGCAGGCCAGTAGACGGAGGTCCAATTGGTGGTGTGCCGCCTGATGCACTTCGGGGAGCCCCTGGAGGGCCGCCTCGCGGTGGAGGGGGTGTGGCGGTCGGTTTGCTTGTATCTGTGGCGCCCGCCTTCTTGTTGATCCATTTCTTAAGCTCGGGGTCGTAGACGAAACTGTTCTCTTCTCCAAGCTTAGCCTTGATTGGTCCCGGACCCTGTTGTGCCAGGTTGGGATCTTTCTTGAACCATCCGCCGAACCAACCCTTCTTCTGAGCGGCAGCATCCTTGTCGCGCTTCGCATCCTCTTCGGCTGCTTTGCGGAAGGCCTCGTCCGTTGCACGGTCTGCTTCTGACTTGCCACTTGTCTTTCCACTGCTAATCTTGAGAGCCGAAGCGCGAGCAGCAAGGTCATCATCATCGTCGTCGTCCATGAATGACTTCTTCTTCGGCTGCGTCTCCTTCTCATCGTCATCGGGTTCAGGCTCATAGGGAGTATATGAGGGCGCCTCGTACGAGCTGGTGGAGGGCTCGTAACCTGACGAAGGCTGGTAGCCGGCCGAGGCCTGCTCTCCGTCTGTGAAGGCCTCGTTGGCCGGAGCAGGGACAGGTTCGTCGAAGCTGGCCTGGGGAGGTTGATACCCGCCAAATGCTGGAGCGAAAGCAGATTCCTCAGTCGGGGGTGTCGGCATGTATGGGCTTCCGTAAGAGAGGGCAGCACTGGGTTCAGGGCGAAGAGGTGAGTATGACTGGGTCTTACCCTGGAGACGCTGACTAGTTGGGCTGAGCATTGCCTGACCAGGAGTATATGGACTCGATGGCTGTGACGCGGGCATGTAAGTGTCTGAGACAGAGCGCACAGAGTCCATAGACGGTCGCCCTTCTGGTTCGTACCGTGACCGCTGTTGTTCAGAAGACACTCGTGGTGCGTACGCACTTGAAGCATTCGAAGGAGCATAGCGTGAGTTTGAGGGGGCCGAAGGCTGAGTTGCAGGGGCTCCGTAGCCGGCATATGCTCCGTAGAGATCTGCGCTTGACTGAGAAGGTGTGATGCTTGGGCTGTTGCCGGCGAGTTTGGCAAACGGGCCCACTTCTGCGGCAGCGGAAGGATTGCCTGAGGCTTCGTCATCATCTCCGGCGATGAAGCTGTTGAATTTGGAGAGCAGAGAGCTGCCGACTTTGTCCATGCTTGGCTTGGAGATCCAAGAGGATGAACCATCCTTGGGTGATTGGGAAAGACGCCGGCTCAGCTCGTCGAGGCTTCCGATAAAGCTTGCGTTGTAGTAGGGAGAGAGCTTGGTGATTGCCTTCATGCTTGCAGCGATAGCATCACAATATGCCTGCGCTTCAGTCCTATATCCATACTCGGCCAAACGGTAGGCATGCACAAGCTTGTATGACTGCAGATGCGGTAATACAAACGAAGACGTCGGTGCTGAGAGTGACAAAGCGAATTCGTACACTTCCGTTAACAGGATTGGTTCCATCTCAATGCCAAGCTCGAGGGAGTTTTGCTTGTGGTCAGCGCTGAGAAGAACAATATCGGCCTGTGGATCGTCCGGCCCGCTAAGTAGTGCTACGGTACGTGCAAAGATGAAGCAGACATGTGCAGCTTCGATGCGGTTGTACTGCGCCAGAAGGCGACCGAGGGACAGCAGAGCCGCAGCATCACCATCGCTGCGGTTGTTAAGGATCAGGGCTACAGTCTCACGCCATTTGTCCAAGCCTTGTAGAGCGTTCTGCGGTGCACCAGCGCCATCGGTGCTCACCATCTGAAAGCCTGCGCGGGCCGATGCTGGCACGAGCTCATCGATGCAGTCTTCGTGGTTGCCTGCAAACACTTCGTACAGTACCGCCAGCGCCTGGTTGTTTCCACCCACCTTCTTGACTTCTTTGCGAACGAATTCTTGAACAACTTGCTTCCAGGTGTCCTTGTTCAGTGTGGATGAAAGCAGCATGGCGTGACCCCACAATCGCTTATCAACTGCGTGCCAGACTGCCTTCTCGCGGTCACCCTTGGTAAGCAGTTTCTGGAGGTCCTCGATTGCACGTGGGTCGATAGGCTCTGCCTGTAGCGTGTTCTTCCTGGAGCGGCCGACAATGTCTGCTGTTGTCGAGAAGGAGCCTTCTGCGTCTGCTGCCTCGCTCTCGTCGGCGGCCAAGGCTTTCCTTACAGCAGCCTCAGCAGCCTCACCTTCCAGGCGTCCATCATTGTCAACCAGTATTTGCAGAACAGTCCAAAGTAGATGCTTATCTTCAAAGCGCTTGTGCTCGTCCTCACTTAACGAGTGCTCGAACTCTGGACTCTTTCGCTGAGTGTCCAGGGCCTCCAGCTTACGCCCGAGCCAAGCTGAGACATCTTTCTTCTTCCCCTTGGATTTGAGCGGTCCAGGGAATTTCGTGAGATCTTCTGATTCAGGTAGTACCTCTTTGACGCTCTGTATTCTGACTTCACCCGGACTGCGTTTGACCATTGGCGCCGTGTTGCCACCACCATAACGAGGAATCTCTTTGGGAAAGGTCGTAACAACAGTACCTCCAAGACCCCATGTGAAAATGGGAGCACCTTTCCACTGCTGCAGTGGATCCTCAGCACGTTCATCTGCAGGGGGAATGCTATCGTATTCGAGGCTCAGCGACGTTTGCCTTCGATGAGGAATACTGTTAGTCGGTTTCTTGGCAGGTGCGGGCCTCTCAGGAGCTGGTGGCGACATCAACCCATAGGCAGAACCTTGATAATCGGACGTCGCAGTCAGGCTCCGAGTGGGAGGCTTCATCGTAGCTGTGGGCGAGTGGGTGTCCGATCGAGGGGGTGACGGCTGATACTGTGGCGTATAGTTTCCTGCCCTCCTGGGTGAGCCAACATTGGATGGCGGGTAGCTTCGCAGTGGTGGTGTGCCGGATCTAGGAGCAACCAATGGCTGCGAAGCCGGTGCTGCTGCTCTTTCTTCGACCTCGCTAACGCCCTCCAATGGACTTCTAAACGGCGCACGCGGCGCGTTCTCCAGAGATTGCGAGGCATGGTGAGCAAACGTAGGCTCGGATGATGGCTCTCCTTGCCGCGGCTGTTCCTGTTGGCGAGGAGCAGCATATGCAAGTGGACTGGACGTGCGAGGTGCGTATGGGCCTTGAGAAAGCGGTCGAGGAGGACCTGCAGGCGGGTCAGACCCATAACGAGCGTGAGCAGGTCCTTGTGCGTTCGGCGGAGCAGGCGAGTATCTGGAATTGGCAGAGGGTGCGGGGGGAGGTGCGGGTGAGTATCGAGCATTGGCTGGTGCTGCTGAAGGGGGCGCGGGAGAGTATCTTGATGACTGCGGAGGTGCCGCTTGCGGGACAGGTAAGCTATTTGTTCGCGCGAGCACAGAAGGCTCTGCGGGAAACATGGGCAGCTGCTCAGGCTGCCTGAATGGAACCGGGCCCGGGGCAATACCTGAATCTGGTAGGACTTCATTGCGTAGTCCTGACCACGAAGGCGCCCGCTCTTTGGGTGGGAATTGTGGTGGTCCTTGTGCAGCCTGGGGGTGTCCGTACGGAATTTGGGGAGGACCTTGGGGGGTCTGTGGAGGCCCCTGAGGAATCTGCGGGCTGACCTGTTCCTGAGGCTGAGGAGTGTAGCGTCCCGACTTTTTTGGTCTCGTAGTTACAGGTAGTTCGGCAAAAAAGTCAGCAGATGGTGCCCTTGCAGGGGCTGCAGGTTTTGGAGGTGCCGCCGCCGACAGCCCTGTCATCGACTGAGTCGATTGACTTGACGAAGGTGGAGACAAGCTTGCGACAGTCGTGCTGGAAGGCGGTAGTAATGGCCGTGGAGGCCCGACATTTGAGACGGTACTGCTGCTTCGGGGTGGCGCAGGTGGAGTGGACTGCGTAGCCGGGACTGTAGCTCGAGGCGCAGCTCGTCGTCTAGTAGTGACGATGTCATCTGGTAGATCATAAGGCGACGCGTAGCCTCCCTTCGACTTGTCAGCAAAACTCTGTCCTGAGCTTGCCATTGCAGGACGACCCGGCTGTTGTTGTGCTACGGGCTGGCCAAAGCCATTATACACTGTCCCAGTGGATGGTGCAGCAGTGGGTGCAAGATTTGTGAATTGAACGCCTGCAGGGGCGTAAGGATTGGTGGGCGGTGTCGGTGCAGCTGCAGCCTGCACGACCTGGGCGGGTGCGTATCTGTTGACGGTGCTCGATACAGCTCTCGCTGTCGGTGGGGCCTGCTCAGCTGATGCTACAGGCTCGTCATCCAAGAGATCATCGTCGAGTTCGAGCGCCAGCGTGTCCTCTGTATCAGGCAGGAATTCGTCATCTAGCTCGAGATCGTCAAGATCCAAGTCCCAGTCATCTTTGGCTGCTTGTGTGGGTTCCGTTTCCTGCACTACGTGAGCTCCAGGAGTCTCGACCTCTGACTGCGCAGACTCGATCGTCTGAGACGCAACTTCACCAAAGAAGTCGTCCTGCGCGTCTGTGTTGCCCCAGTCAATGTCGTCCCCAGTATTACCGCCCACTGATGTGTTGCCAATGACGCTGTCGCCAACCGTGGTTCCTGCTGCCTCAACCTGGGGTGTTTGCAGAGGCGGTTGCTGGAGAGATGCGCCAAGGTCGAATGCATCGCCGCCAGAAGCGTTCCAATCGTCTGCAGTAGCTTCGGTGTCTTCTACTAAAGGAACACTGGCACTCTCGATCATGGCGTCCTCTAGGATTGTGGTCTCGCCCTGGTGTTCGTAGTTCTCGGCAACTCGTTCCTGCGGCGCCGCTTCTTCATCGTCGGATTCTTCTTCTTCTGACGAGCTTTCTTCTTCTGACTCTGACGGCTCAGCTGGGCCTCGGCCTACATGCGTTGGTGTTTGCCCTGCAATATGGAGACCGCGCAGGGCATCGGCGGGCGCATCCGCCTGCAATGGTGTCATTGGCTGCGCAGGGAGTACGGTGCTCTGCGTGGCGGTTGCAGGCGCTACTTCGTCGTCCTCTGATTCGTCGTCGTCATCGTCGTCGTCGTCTTCTTCAGACGTTTCATCGCTGGAAGAGGCGAGCGCAGATGCCGGTGTTGGTGCCGAGGCAGGTGTTGGTGCAGATGCTGGTGTCGGTGCAGGTACAGGTGTAGATGCAGGTGCGAGTGCAGGCGTTGGTGCAGTTTTTGGAGCTGGAGCTGGAGCTGGAGCTGTTGGAGGCGCTGGAGTCATTGCTGGAGCTGCTGGAGCTGCTGGAGCTTCTTCTACCTCCTCTTCAGAGTCCTCCTCCTCCTCCTCCTCCTCCTCCTCTTCAGATGACTCTTCCTCTTCGGACTCGGACTGCGCTGGTATTTGCTGTGTCGGCTGCTGCAGGGGTTGCTGTACTGGAGGCTTCACTGCGGGAGGCTCCTGAGCATGAGGCCTTAAGGCGGGGTTCCATGATGCTGCGGGAGTCGAGGGGCGCCTGTCGCCGTACGCGTAGGAGAAGTTGGGACCGTCCTCGGGGTCCATTATGCAAGATTATGAGATAGCGGAGGAAAAAGGGTATATGCAAGTACTGCGAGAGTCAGCCCTGCCGTCCGAGCGGTGCTATCCAGTGAAAGGAAAGGTAGATGGAGACTACATACCTCTACAGAGAAGCAGAAGAATGTCTTTAGTCGCCAAAGAGCGCGCAAAATCAACAATGGGCCGCGAGGGCGTGGTGCATGGCGTGCAATGCAGTGGTGGTACTTCGTACGGTAGCAGGCGCAAAGGGGACAGCTGTCTGGCCATGCCTCGACGTTCCACATACCCTGGCCTCTTTCCCGACTCGCGCCGCGCCGGAGTCCTCGCTGCGCCACACAAGCGCCACCACGCCACGACTGTTGAGTGTGACGCGCGCAACGGGCAGACGTAGACGCCAGGCGCCAGGTAGACATTTGTTGTTGTATTTACACACCGCCTACCTGCCCATATACACGTTCACTACAGCAACCGCACGCATACAAGACAGGAGCTATATCGCATACGTCACCCTTAAGACTCGCTGTCCACTCGAAACAAGACATCTGGCCGCCTACAGCAAGCTCCTCCACACACAGACACCCCCGGGACTGGCCGCGGACTCCCGAAGGCACCCTCGATTGCGACAAAGGGGCCCTACATCGACCGCATATGGGGTTCACATAGCCTCTGCGATTCTCCAATACACATAGGCATCCCTCTACCGTTCCCCCTTATGAGCAATGTCCGCTCCACATGAATACCACCAACCAAACGCACCAGACGAGGACTCAGACCTCGACCTCGACCTCGAAGAGCTAGATCCCCTCGCCGCACGCCAGCGCTTGTCATCGATCTCTCCACCCCGCCCGTCCTCGAAAGAGCAGCGACGGCCGTACCATGAGCTCGGCGCAAGGATACCGCTCAGGAACTTGCGCGTGGGGCGTTTGCGAGGAAACAGGAGGAAGGAGGAGGCAGAAGACGAAGACCTTCGAGGTCTGATCGACGATGACGAGAGGGAGAACCGCAACTCGGCCGGTAGCTATGGCCACTCCGGCGACGACGACTCACCTCTGCTGCCTGCCAGTACCAATCCCCGACGACCTACACCACACAAGCCGAGCGCACTATCCAAGCTGAGCGCTGGCCTGCGTCTACCCGGCTTTCTCTCCAAGCAAGTCGATGGAGCTATTCAGCTGGAAGACGCTGGCGGCGACAACGACGCCGACGAAGAGCACGACCCTACCACCCAACGCACCGTATCTGTTGGCGCAACTCAGACGTCTCGATTTCCTGCAAATGCCGTTTCCAACGCCAAATATACCCCCTGGAGCTTTCTGCCGCGAACCCTCTACAATGAATTCTCCTTCTTCATTAACATGTATTTCCTGCTTGTAGCTATGTCACAGATTATTCCGGCCCTCCGACTTGGCTACCTTTCGACCTACATTGCGCCCCTCGCATTCGTCATTACCATCACATTGGGAAAAGAAGCCTTAGATGACATCGCCCGGCGCCGGAGAGATGCCGAAGCAAATTCAGAAGGCTACACGGTCCTGAAATTCGAAGAGAACAGCGTTGGCAATGGAGTCGCACCAGGGCAGACGTCAAGACAGAAGAAGAAGCTGAGGAAGAGCAAGAATGAGAACGGTCGATTGGCTGAAATCGCAGACGAGGAGCAACAGCTGCCTACGAAAGGACTAGCCACGTGCACGTACTTTGAGGTCGTCAAGCCATCCAAGAGTCTGAAGGTTGGTGACGTAGTGAAGCTCGGAAAGGACCAGAGAGTACCTGCAGACATGGTCGTTCTCAAAAGTCTTGCCGCTGACAACGCACCCACGGACGCCGACTCGGCTCCCAGGTCTGTGCCCCCCACCCTTATCGATGGAGAGGATGAGCAATTTGCTCAGAACCAGACGGCGAAAATTGAAAGTGCCATCTCGACTGGCCCTTCAGGCGAGGCCTTTATCCGTACAGATCAGCTCGATGGTGAGACTGACTGGAAGCTGCGTTTGTCGTCACCCCTGACGCAGAACTTGCATGTTGGGGAGTACACTCGCCTTCGTGTTATTGCAGGCAAACCAGACAAGAAAGTGAACGAATTCTACGGCACAGTGGAGCTGCAACCTCAACGTCAACGACAGTACGACCCTCATGATGCCGAGCAGTCGACAAGTGACGAGGTACAGTCTGCACCGCTCAGCATTGACAACACAATCTGGGCGAATACAGTGGTGGCTTCGAGCTGCAGCCTGCTCGCTGTGGTGGTTTATACCGGGCCGCAAACACGGCAGGCTCTATCGACCTCGCCCTCCCGATCAAAGACTGGTTTGTTGGAACTTGAGATCAACGCGCTCACGAAATGGTTGTGTGTCTTCACGCTCTCCTTGTCATTCATTCTCGTAGCCCTGGCCGGCTTCAAGAAGATTGACGGTCGTGAATGGTACGTCAACATGATGCGCTTCCTGATTCTCTTCTCTACTATTGTGCCTGTGGGTCTACGTGTCAATCTTGATATGGGCAAATCAGTGTATGCGTGGTTCATCGAGCATGACGAAAGCATCAAAGGAACGGTCGTTAGAACGAGCACGATTCCAGAAGATCTCGGACGGATCGAGTACTTGCTGAGTGACAAGACTGGTACTCTGACTCAGAACGGTACGCAAGTAGAGAGCCTTCCCCTCGATCCATGCTAACATTGTTCCAGAAATGGCCATGAAGAAGATCCACGTTGGCACAGTGTCTTACGCAAACGAAGCCATGGATGAAGTCTCGTTGTATGTTCGACAATGCTTCACGCCGCCTGCCGGCGAAGAACCTTCTCTCGTCACTCCCTCTTCGGCCTATACTGTACCACTGACCTCAGCCACACGAACTCGCCGAGAAATAGGTTCGCGAGTCCGCGATGTTGTGCTAGCTCTCGCTCTTTGCCACAATGTCACGCCTACCACCGAAGAAGAGAATGGCGAAATGGTCACCACATACCAAGCATCGTCTCCAGATGAGATTGCTATCGTTCGCTGGACCGAGGCTGTTGGCCTGAAATTACTCCAACGTGATCGTGAGTCCATGACGCTCGAATCGGTCAACAGCGGCAATACTGTTGTGCGTGTCCGGATCCTCAACACTTTCCCTTTCACCTCCGAAGGAAAGAGGATGGGCATCGTAGTGAAGTTCTATCATGGTCCTGTTGATTCACCCTCGGACGAGGATGGGGAGATTTGGTTCTATCAGAAGGGCGCCGACACTGTTATGACCACTATCGTCGCTGCGAATGACTGGCTTGACGAGGAAACCGCAAACATGGCCCGAGAGGGACTTCGAACTTTGGTTGTCGGCCGTAAAAAGCTATCAGCTCAAACTTACCAAGACTTCTCCACCAAGCTTGCACAGGCTTCACTTGCACTGCAGAATCGAGACGCAGGTGTAGCAGAGGTGGTGAGCGACTACCTCGAGCGCGACCTTGAGCTTCTTGGCGTCACGGGTGTCGAGGACAAGCTACAGAAGGACGTCAAACCATCTCTCGAGCTTCTTCGCAACGCCGGCATCAAGATCTGGATGTTAACCGGTGACAAGGTCGAGACCGCCCGTTGTGTGGCTGTAAGCTCCAAGCTTGTTGCACGTGGGCAATACATCCACACCATCCAAAAGCGTATGTGCCCTCATCAAATGAATTACAAGTCCAATCTTACTGACAGTCAACAGTGAAGCGTAAAGACCTCGCCCATTCCTCGCTCGATTTCCTGCGCGGTAAAACCGACGCATGCCTGCTCATCGATGGCGAATCCCTCGCATTAATGCTGACCCACTATCAACGCGAATTCATCTCTATCGCGGTCCAACTCCCAACAGTTGTTGCCTGCCGCTGCTCGCCCACGCAAAAAGCCGACGTTGCCCGCCTCATCCGCTCTTACACCAAGAAACGTGTCTGCTGCATCGGCGACGGTGGCAACGATGTTTCCATGATCCAAGCCGCCGATGTAGGCGTCGGTATTGTCGGCAAGGAGGGTCGTCAAGCCTCTCTCGCAGCAGACTTCAGCATCGAGCAGTTCTGTTACCTCGTCAAGCTTCTCGTCTGGCATGGCCGCAACTCATACAAGCGATCCGCGAAGCTGAGCCAGTTCGTCATCCACCGCGGCCTCATCATCAGCATCTGCCAAACTGTGTACTCGATTGCCACAGCCTTTGAGCCCAATGCGCTCTACAAAGACTGGCTGCTTGTCGGCTACAGCACAATCTACACCATGGCGCCCGTCTTCTCGCTCGTACTGGACCGTGATGTAGACGAAAGTGTCGCAAACCTGTATCCCGAACTCTACGCCGAGCTAAAAACAGGCCGCAGTCTAAGCTACAAAAGCTTCTTCATCTGGGTCGCCGTCTCCATCTACCAAGGCGGCATGATTCAGGGCCTGAGTCAACTGCTTGTCGGCGTCGGTCCAGATGACACCAACATCTTCGCCCGCATGGTCAGCGTCTCCTTCTCCGTCCTCGTCCTCAACGAACTCGTCATGGTCGCCATGGAAGTCACAACCTGGCACTGGATCATGATTGCCTCCATCCTCGGCACCGGCGGTATCTACTTCGGCTCTATACCTTTCCTCGGCGTCCAGGACGTGGGCACGGCAGATGCATCGGGGTATTTCGATTTAGGCTACGTGGCCAGTCTGGGGTTCTGGTGGAAGAGCGCCGTGATTGCGGCGATTAGCTTGCTGCCCCCGTATGCGGTCAAGATTGTCGGGCGCACGCTGAAACCCCCGAGTTATAGGAAGGTGCAGGCTGTTTAGAGTGTGGTTTGTGTTTGTGTTTTGCATAGCGTGGTAGTTGCATCTTACTCTTTCTCTCTCTTGTACCCTCGTGGACTGTGCGTTTACTCCCTCTTCCTGCAAGATGTGCATATTATACCCACCCCTTTATACCCACCCCTTTAGCACGAGCGACATCAATCATCTCTCCTTGCCCTCACAGCACCACCGCTATTACACGTAACCCCAAGTCCAGACTCCAATCCAACCGCTAAGCTCTTCGTGATGTTGCAGTATCTCGGAGGCGCTACTCAAGCCGCTTTACGGGACAGCGAGGGCGGTGTCATGGATGGATTTCGTTGGGGAGGATCGCACTGGGCCTTGTTCCGCGTAGTGAATATTGTTGAGAGGCGATAGATTGACATCAGGGAGGAGCTGGTAAGATCGTGAAGCATCGCGGTTCCGACACGGGGGTGTGATGTAGTCCTGGAGCTCCGCAGGCAGGGCGTGCCGTGAGTATTCTGGGGTTTCTACGGATTATATGCACTGTTGATGGCGCGTATCGTGAGTGCAATGATGTGTGTGATTCTGGAAATGGGTCAAGGATCGAAAATTATCGATGGGGCGTTTGGGCGTGGGGCGGGCGATGTGAGCAGCGGAGGTAGTGGAGTGAGTGGCCGCAGCATCAGGCAGAGGCCGGTTGGTAAGCTCATTCTGAAGGGTTAAGGTATGCCGATCCAAGTTCCGGGGCATGTTTATTGTGCTTGGATATGTGATTTGCAGCTCAGGCAAGACCTGTACGCTTCTTTTTGGAGGTAGCTGTTGAAATATGGGCGAGGGGCTATTTCGAGGCTGGAGCTGTCTGTACTGGTGATAATCATCAATACTGTCCTGCTACGGGCGTTCTGAAAAGTAGAATATGTAGAGACAACGTCAAAGTTCGGAGAATGTCGTGAAGAAAACATCATACAATCGTTCCTTGACCCACGTGAGTTGGTATCACAGTCGAGAGTCAATCACAGACATCATGGTTGGTGTGGTTAGAGTGGCCACGTCGACGGGGCGCAGTGGTGAGCAGTGAGCTCCTGAGAAAAGAGGAAGAACATTGAGACCATAATTGCCGTGCGTCATTCACTGCTTGTTTTTGGATTGTCTTACAGTTGATATCAAGATGGGTACCAGGCGCAACGCTTGCGACCATCGAGAGGGGATGGCCGATGCATCGCAAGACCAGGCTGCCCCACAACATACACCTGGCATGGCAATCTATGCATTGCAAGACCGGTTCGAAGCCCCACCTCACGTGCAGGAACGGACAATGGACCAATCGTCCTGCGAAAGTTCATGTTTTAGCAGGTCAGCGGTCAGCGTGAGCTGCATAGCCATCTAGTTACCATCAGCCTTCGGACTTGATTGGTCGAGGTCGACTACGAACCTTCCATCATTGGGCGGAATTTCTGTGGCTAATACTAGCTTGCAGATCGCAGCCGTATGTCGATGCGTGTTTGCCTTCTTGTCCGCACCCGTGCTTACCACAGCTGAGTTCAACACGTATGTTTATCAACCTCCGTGAATATGCATTTAATGATTTGGATATATAATCACATTTCGATTCCCCTTTTCATCTCTGCATCTGAACCCAAATCGCTGGGGAATTGTGCTAAGATCTCATTGTTGACGACAAGATCCACCAAACACATAGTCACCGACCATCATCGTTATCGTTGACAAAGCATTCACTGAGAAGGCAATGGTCCGGCATCACGTTCCCTCTTCAGCCCTGAAGCAGCAAGAACGCAGCCAACCTGTCCCTTTGCATCTTCCAAGAAGACATACAAGTGGAAAGCGTGCTTCTTGCCCGAAGTGGTTACCTCTGTTCCTGATTCTTTGCCTCCTCGCTTCTCCCGTTGCGGCCCAGCCCGACACCATGTGTGGCTGTAGCGAACCAATCATTGCCGTTACGGCAGCCGTGAACCTTGTCGGCCAGTACATTCTTGCTCTGTCGGGTACGCTCATAGGTCCTTCCATGGGTGTTTCCAGCGTACTGTGGCTGGTAATGCGCAACGATGCAGCTGTGGAGCCTAAGTGGTCCTGGATGTAAGAAACGCCTTTCCCCGAATAGTGTTCCATGTACCTAACCGTGAATACAGGATGTTCGGGCTTTGGTCATTACTAGTACTGCTGTATTTCACCACCCAATGCCGTCGGGTTTCAAACCGTTCGTTGTGAGTGACTTCTTCTAAACGCTGGATGAGCCATAGTTGACCGTGTCTTAGATACATACTCTTGACTATTGCTGTGTCGAGCTTCTGCATGTGCATGGTTGCGCTTGTCCAACAAGCCTCGCTTCAAGGTGGCCTTGTTACGGCCGTTCCGCCCTGCACATCGTTCGCCGCATACGCAGTAGCGTACTTTTTCCCAGATCGTCAGGAAAATAATTCGTGGTTTTCGCTAGTCTGATACACCAGTTTGTAGCATGATCAATTGGAATCTAACGAAGAAGAAAAAGACGACTTGTATAAGAGTGAAGCACTGAAGTTGTGTAGTAAAAGAAGAATAGAAGACAGATGTGGAACAGTACAATTGATGATATTGACAAATTTATCGAGCTATCATGACTTGGGTCAACCGCCATGGCTGCCCACGATCTTTTCAAACACTTCGTCAAGCGTCGCCTTCCCCACACTGTAGAACTCCACACCTAAGCGCTCCTTTGAACCTTCCAGAGTCCTGATTAGACGAGCAACTGTATTTCCTTCCACCGGTACCTCGAACCGCACCTGACCGCCCTGCGTCTCGCGGCTGATATTTGCTAAGGGGAACGTGTTCAGGACCCATTCCTTCATCGTTTGTAGTTCCTCTGGTGTAGTCCGAGGTGAGGAGCGTGATACGATGTGGATATGGTATGCGTCACCGGCACGCTTCTTAAGCTCTTCGCGGCCGCCAAGAGCAAGCATGCGTGACGACACGATACCAATGCGATCCGCGAGAGCATCGGCCTCTTCCATGGAATGCGTAGTGAGCAGGACGGCACGACGCTTGGCGACAGTCTGGAGACAACGCCACAACGTCCGCTTCGCATTGGCATCAAGTGCGGAAGACGGCTCGTCCAGGATGAGCACACGAGGGTTGCCGACAAGAGCGATAGCGAGTGAGAGCTTGCGCTTTGTACCACCAGAGAGCTTCTGAGCAAGCTGGTCGGCCCACTGTTCAATACCACAGACGCTGATGACCGTGGACACGTTGTGGTCGATGTCCTTCACGCCCCTGATCTTGGCGAAGAAACGCAAAGTTTCTTTTACAGTAAGCGCATCAGCGGAGTCGAACTGGGGACACACTCCGAGACTAGCACGCGCAGCCACTGGCGAACCAAGGATCGAATGACCTGCGACATCGATCCTGGACCCCGACGTTGACGGCTTGACATCACCTCGGATCATCGAGATGATGGTGGATTTCCCTGCACCATTCGGTCCAAGCAAAGCAAAGATCTCGGATGACTGTACGCCGAACGTTACGTTGTCAACCGCGAGGTTCTTACCGAACTTTCTGGAAATGTTCTCGACACGAAGATCGGTATTCGGAGATGCCAGTCGCTTGCGCTCGTTGATGAGATCAGTGCTGAGTATCTCAGTCGCCTCGGCATCGTTGATCTGTGCACGCGAGCGCAGTGATGGGAACGCGAAGCCGCTATCCCACCAGAGAAGGAGCGCGGAGAGCAGGACCGCTTGGATTGCCAAGTAGAGAATTGGGCCTCCGTACATGAAGATTGAACCATCAGGATGCCCGTTGCATGTCAGTCCGAGCTGTTGTAGACCAATGAACAATGTGCGCTCCAGGCTGACCACGGGTGAGATGATGGCTAGACCGAAAAAAAGAGCGTTCAAAGCGTACTCCATGTCTGCGTATGGAGTTGAAGATTGAATGCCGACCAGCCCTCCGAAGTAGGCAAAGTACAGGATGACTTGGCCCAGTGCCATGATGAACCAGGCTGCAATAGCGCTCTTTGCAAACATGGAGATGATGTAGCTGATAAGCGCGCAGACTATGCCGTACAGCAGAAAGACAACGAAGACAAGACCCATGCCGTGCCAGACAGGAGTGGAGGCAGCTAGGAGAGCCGTTGCTACGGCACTTATGATAATGATCCACATGCTGTCGAATGACAGATGGGATAGCCACAGTGGGATTGGGCGGATGCCGTTAGAGTATTGCATGGAGCGGACGTTCGAGATTCGCTCGTTTGTCGGATACAGAGCAAAGAAGACAGGATAACTAGCACACACAGTCAGCAAGGACAGCGCTTATCCAGGTTGTTGCCACTTACCAAGCCATAATCAAGCCGTAATATACGATGAATATCAAGGCCTTGGTATCGTACAACGTAGGTATTGTCGTAGACGCAAACTCATAGTAAGATGAGGATATGCCAATACCACTTGCCATGACAGTGTAGAAGTTCATCATCTGATTGACTTTGTATCCTCGGCGGATATTAACTAAAATGGTAGGTTTCGAAGTTTCGCTGCCCATCCAGAAGCCGCCGTCAAGGGTGGTCCACGGAGAGTAGTCTTTGATGTCAGTGTTGTACTTGGCCGATTGGTTCTGCCAGTTTTGTCTGACTGCATTTGAGAATTCCTCGTACGTGTCTACGAGTAACATCTGATCCAAGATCTCTGTACTGTTCGAGTAGCCAGGGGCATAGTCAACGGAGTAACCTAGAGAAGCTGTTAGTAGGAGCAGATTGCCTGAATCTTGTAGAAACCTACTTCGTGTGTGATTTTTCGAGTATACGTTAGCCATCAGGGCAAGACGCGACTCATTGAGGCTGCTGGCGGGACCGTAAACATATGTCCTCCGCTGATCTTCGTACCCGGGGTAGTTGCTGGAGTAGGAGTAGAAACTGTTCCCAAAGTCGTCGCGATAAGTGTAGTCGCTAACAAGATCGGCAGGTGTTGGGCACGCCATTGGCCTGTGGTAACTTTTAATCAGTAGGGGTGCTACCCCAGCGCCAACAAGTGCGAAAACGATTGCAACGAGATATGGAACCCATCGACGCTTGAAGATGTAAAGACGCTTGCCGAATAGGAACCACCACTGCTGAATAGCTGATATCGGACGCCCTTCTGATAGTTCGCCATCAACGTCATAACTGTTTACGCCAACATATTGTGCTTTCGGCTCCGCCGTATTGCTTTGGTCGGCTTTTCCCTCCGACTTATCCTCTGTGGGAGCAATTGAGTTGCCGGTGATCTTCATGAACAGTTCTTCCATTGTTGGTCCGGAAAGTTGGTAGTCCCGTAGATTATTTTGCTCTAACTGGTCGACAAGGTCGGCTGCAGCTAGGCCAGTCGAGACACGATATACTGTCTGAAGGCGCGATTGTTCCTTGTCAAGGGGTGCAGAGATGTTGATGTTGACGTCGGTCTGATAAGGGAGTTTGACGGTGTAACCGTTTCCGTAAGCCTGCTTTAGCGATGCCGAAGTACCAGAAGCGCGCAAAGCTCCCTTGTACATGATCGCAATATCGTCAGCAAGGTAGTCGGCTTCATCCAAGAAGTGCGTTGTCATGATAATAGTGCGTCGGCTGCGTTCAGCTAACAGAATTTCCCAAATCCTTCGTCTTGAGATGGGGTCGAGGCCAGTCGAGACTTCATCTACGCAGCAAACAGAGCTTCCACCAGCAAACATCATGGCCAGTTGTAACTTACGCTTCTGGCCACCGGACAGCGTCTTGGCCTTGGCAGGAAGCTTTCCGAGCAAGTCAACCCCTTTGACAAGACTATGGACAACTTCATCGTTGACTGCTGAAAGGCATTTGAGGTCACTGAAGATCTTAACATGCTCTCCAACAGTCAATTCAGGCCTTGGGTTTATTAGCAGTGTAAGACCGCAGACGAAGTGACAGGCGCTTACCAGATGACATTGTGTTGCGGCGCATAGCCTAGCCCACCAGTGGAATTGATTACGATAGTGCCAGATGATATTTTCTGGAACCCAGCAATGCAGTTCAAAGTGGTGGACTTGCCGCTGCCGTTAGGTCCAAGCAGACAAAGAATTTGGCCCGGGTAGGCTTTGAAGTCCAAACTGGTGACAGCATGCACTGCCTTGCGGCGCTTGAAGATTCGAGCGAAGAAGCCAGGTTGATACCTAAGAATAATCAACATATGCAATAGGTCAGCTTCAGGTTCGCTCACGTTTTGCCGAACTCAGAAAGCATGACGGTGGCATCGCCAGCTTTTGTGGGCACAGTGAACTGTCGAAGCTTCGAGGTTGTTGAGAAGAAAAGTCGCTCTGTCGCAAATGCCAGGGCCGGGAATACAAAGATGTGTATAAGCAGAAATATCCAGTGAATATAGAGCGGCAACCGATAATTGTTAACCAGGTCGTCTTCTTGGGCCAACCTCATCATGCTGACCGGCTTCCCGGCTGCTTCAAAGGTACCTACACCTGTGATGAAGTAGGTGAAGTTTGCTGTTGGGCAGAGCAAGCTCAAGATAGCGCAGGTGGCCGTAGTTTGTTGGAATAACACAACTGGAAGGATTGTGAAGACTGTTGCGATTACGATCATGATCGAGCCGCTAAGCTGCGCCTTTTTGAAGAAAGAGGCGCCAAATAGAGAGAATCCGGTCAGAGCGAGACCTGAGAGTATAGTGAAGCCGAGAGGCATACTGCGAGAATAGTTCGGGTAAACAACCACAGAAAGGACAATGCCGACGGCCAGCCAGCTAGGAAAGTACATGGTCGCAAACGAGATGTAAGTTGCGACTTGCCGCACAATTCTGCCGCGGTTGTTGGATTCACCAGGAATCATGGTATCGATTAGGCCGGACATACCTATAGGAGATATCGAGTCAGTTCTTGTGATCAGATTGTCGTGCTACTGTGTCTTACCAAGCTCTCGCTCGCGCGACACAAACGAAGTCACATGGTACACGACTTCTATCAAGCAGAAAGTGAATAGGGGGCCGAAAACATAGACGGAAAGGCTAAGATACGTCGCGCTTCGACTGCCTGCAAGTGCGTCCTGGTCTTGATCGGTGAAGGCGATGACTTGTAGGTCGGCTAGAACCTGGCTCTCGTGGACGGACGTCGACTGCGAGATGAGCTCGAGGTCAAGTGCTCGTTGCAAAGGCAACATGTCCCTTTGCATGCCGCCGGTAGTGGTCCTGATATCGGTGGATCCGTCGCTCGACGCTCGTATAGTATAGTTCCAATTTCCCGGTGACGACACATTTGTTCCCTCGCTCGGGCTCGAGAAGAAGACGACAGCGCCGTAGCAGGGCGAGTTCCCTTTGTCATCTGTTCGGCAGTCCAGAGCGAGGTCCCAGGTATCGTTGTACATTTTGGTGGTCTTCCCAGCGGCCTGTACTTTTTGTGAAAGCGATTCAATTACCGAAGACACTTCTCCATTCTTCATGCCATTGTCAACGAATCCCACAATGTCGTGACCCTGACTTGCTGCTAGACCTGCTTCTAGAGATCGCAGCTATTGGTGTGTCAACGAGGAGCACTTGCGCAAAGAGCCATTGGATCACTCACCTCGTGCGGCGATGAGACTCCCCATGTTTGTGAGGACGCGAAGAAATCTTTACTGTACGCAAGAACAAGCACAATTACTAGCGGTAGAAGTAACGCGCGGAAACAAGTGGAAAATGGCCGTCTGACGCAGGTAAGAAGCCAATTCTTGCGTATTAGTGCCCACGTCTGCCGACAGAAGAGATTCATTCTCTCTGATACTGTGCGATAAATCGGATACACACGTAGAGAGATTTGGGGGGTAGTGACAGGAAACGTACGCAATGTGTTCGTACACAAAGCCTCTGCGGATGTTGACCTATACAACTGTGCAGGAGGAGGCAGGGATTAATTAGGAAACTGCCTAACAGAATAACATCACCATGCGACGATTTCATTCCCTTGATCTGCAGCTAAGCAGCAAAACGACAGTTTGTGCCACAGAGACCTTGTGGCAATGTAAGGCGGCAAGGCTGACCGCGCTATAAGTGGAGATACGAGGCTGAGTCGGCACAACGTCCCCTTTAATGAGCGCGGAACGCCTGACGCAGAACCGCTGGAATTACAGTTTCGGTGTGACGGCACGATGCGATATGTAGCTGCAGGTCACGAATTGGCTGTTGCTTTACACCGTCGAGGTGTATGAGAAGATACAGACAAGCGGTCGCTCTACCAACCGCAGTAAGGCCCTCGGACGCATTGTATCTGTGTGAGGCTGATCGAGTGGGTGACGATGAACGGCTTGAGTATATTTGATGGCCTCTCAAGTATGCCTTACAGTTGACCTTGGTGCACCAAACGATTGGTCGAGGAAACTACCGGAGCCAGCAGGTCAGTTTGAGTAGTTCTAAGCTAAGGACTGATCGGGTCTCAGGCATTCCTTCGTATCAGGTTGGTAGTTGATGAGTTTTGAGATGCTTCTGTTCGTCGAGTTTTGTCGGGTCGATTGGACCAGAGGAACCCCACATGTGCTGGTGCTCAAATGTTGTTCGCCGTCGTTTCGGGACCAGAATCCGCGTCAACCAGAACGTTGATGACCATCTGGCCATATTTGGACACCCAGCGGCGATCCAGCTGAGACAAACCACCCCAATGTAGAGAGCCAAAAAGACAGACAAGGTAACGAGGAATCCAGCAAAGTGAGGAGCGAAGAAGTGTTCAGCATCCTTGAAGAGCAGGAGAGGTCCGACAATGTATTGGGTGGTGTACCTCAACAGGTTCTGACGAATTGGCCAGGTGCGTGAGGGCAGGTCGCCTTTCAATTCACGGACCACAACATCTCCTACGCCAGCATTTCTGGGAGCTTGGAAAGACGCAACGAGATCGACATCTCTCTCCGATTGCCTCATTTGTTTGTAGATGCCAGGTGTCCGACTGTGATCTTTGAAGATTTCTGGCTTATTCAGGGGGTCAGCCCAGCCGTCTGATGTTTCATCAAACGCTCGATCGACAGCTGCGCCGCGCCAGAATTCCACGACGCCAGGCTCTGGGATGACAGCACGAATATCGACTTCGGTTTCCCACTTCAAGAAGTTGTGTTGTATCAAATGTCGATCTACCTCGTGGAACCAGCCCTGGCTGATGTGCTCGTCTTCCAGTGCGGCAGGAACTATGATTGCCCAGCTCGGTGGGCCCCATAAATCAACGAAGAACGGGGACCAGGTGTCGTTGTAGCCAGCAGCGCGTTCATTCCATACTTTTGCGCGGAAGAATTGACTTTCGAGTTCGAACGGTGTGTCGCGTGCCCAATAGTCGCGTGGTTCCTTATGTGGTGCCAGCAGTACATTCACCTTATTGCGCAGCAATACGAATTGCCAGTGAAAGAGGACCGAAGTACATGCTAAGCACCAGTCTGCATCGAGTGCACGCGAGTCTGTCCTTCTCCACGGCTTTGAATCCCACGCAGCAACGACTGGTAGCCCTGCTGCGAGACGGGTCTGAACGTATGACGCCCGCTCCTCGGTCGAGATCGGAGGGAAGGGCAGGGCTAGCCAAATGATAGGCAAGACAATGCTGAGAATGCAACTCGCCAACAAAGCAATCTTCACGAGACGGAAAGGTCTAATCCTGAACATACTCGTGATCGTGCCTGGGACGCGCCTGTTGGTGTTGAGGTTGGGGTTTAGGCAGGGCGCGGACAAGACCTACAGGCAAGGCTGAAAGTGGGGCGCCTTAACAGCGAGGCCGCTTCTTCTCTGCCCATGTCCGTTCACGACGCTGTGAAGCTTTTTAAAAAAATCTTTTTACAGAAGAAGTCTCCTTGGGTCTCTCGAACACCTTTGCAAGTCGTGACTGCAATGGTCCGAAGGCTCAGTTGAAAAAGCAAGCGACAATCCTCTACGCCTGTCGCCTTTCCAAACCACCTCGTATTGGCACAGTACAGCATCATGTTCTCGAGACTGTCCATGCTCCACCACTGCCATAATTGAGTGAGCCTCTTCGAGATGTTATCGATCGTAGAGGACTTGATACGAACAAACTCCTGTAAGATAAGTTGAAGACGCAGCTAAACAACTCTCCGTGTGGGGATCCGAATCACCAAGCCCGAGACTGCGCGCCATGGCGGCACAACGTCTTCCATCAACACTTGCCAATGATATATGATAGCACGAAATCAGCTCATAGATCTCCGTACCGCTCGCTCATCTTCAATCTTGATCAATTGTTGCTAATCACACATTCAACATGGCGACACTAACAACCACCACGGCCACTCAGACAACGGGTCTCCCTACAACGATGCGCGCCTGGCAATGGAACACCTGCACCAGCACACTCGAATCCGCTCTCTCCTTGAACCTCTCAGTACCGCTCCCTAGCCGCCCTCTCGGCCCGGGAGAGTGTCTCGTGCGCGTGCATGTCGCCTCCCTCAACCCCGTCGACTACAAGCTCGCCGAGCTTCCCGTCGTCGGCCGTATGGCAATACCGAAGCCCGCAACACCAGGTCTCGACTTTTCTGGCATCGTGGCCAAAGTCGGTCCAGAATCGTCGCTCAATGTCGGACAGCGCGTATTTGGCAAACTGGAGCCGAAGCAGCGACATGGTACTTTGGGTGAGTATATCATCGGCTCGAAAGAGGGGACTATCCCGTTGCCTGATGAGATTGGCTTTGAGGCTGGTGCGACGATGGGTGTCTGTGGGCTGGTGACGTACCAGTGTTTGGTCAAGAATGTGAAGAAGGGGGATCGGGTGCTAATCAATGGTGGGAGTGGTGGGACGGGTACATTCGCTGTACAGATTGCGAAGGCTTTGGGTTGTGAGGTTGTCACGACGTGCTCAGGTGGGTTTGATTCCATCACGTTTACTGGAAGAGTAGAATTGCTGATAAAGTGTAGGTGCCAACGTGCAATTATGCAAAGATTTAGGGGCAGATGAGGTTATTGACTACCGTGCGCAAGAGGTTACAAGCGCGTTGGAGAACAGTGGAAAACAGTTCGATTTTATACTAGACAACTTTGGCGAGCCAGCAGCTCTGTACTGGGCAGCACCGAGTTTTACGCATGTTGGCGCCAAATACGTTCAGATCGGGTCACAAGTCAGCCTTGGCTTCATTTACGATCTGGCCTTCCGTTTTGTGGTACCCACTTGGTTGGGGGGTGGGCAGAGATCGTTCTCGTTTGCGTTCGCGTCGACGAATTTTGATGACTATCAAGGCCTGGCGGAACTGGTGACGAACGGAAATGTTAAGCCGGTGATAGACGAGGTTTTCGATCTCGAACAGACTCCGGACGCGTACAGGAAACTCAGAACAGGGCGAGCAAAAGGCAACATCGTCGTTAGAGTCGCGAACACTTAGTGAGCAAGATGGATGTAAAAGACCAGTACCGAATGAACATTTGTATAATCTACCTAACGTGTATGATACTGCCGGAAGGAGAAGTAGCTACGCGATATCAATCTACATTGGTCTATGACGGCGTCGTCCAACTCATGCATCCAGCGGTTCCGACTTCTTCGGTCTGCCCTCTGCCTTCTCGGGCAGCAATCTGCACAAGCCTATCAACCCAAGAGCTTGTATCACACTCAGCACCCAGAATAGTTGACCTCCGAATATGCGATACTTTACACCAGTGGCATATATACTCGTAGCCACCGCCGGTGCTATAGCTCTCGTCCCGCTTGACAGGGCAAGTGTAATTGCATTGAGTGTACCGAAAGTCTCGTGACTGGGCGCGATGTCGTTGATGGCAAGCTGAACCGCAGTGAAGGCCATAGCCACACCGCTACCAAGTAACAATGTAGGCGGGGCAATCACCCAGAAGACGACCTTCTGGCCATGTCGTAATAGAAGATTAAAACAGGGATTGATAGCGAAGAACACAGGCCATACGTATGATGTGAGGCGTAGGATTTGACCTGTACCAATGCGTTTGTGAAGAGGGGGAAAGACTAGGAGAAGCCAAGCAGCCTGGGAAAGACCCGAGAAGCCTATCACTGCAGCAATGAGCTCAGGGGAGAAACCAACTCCCCCGAGGTAGACTGGTGTGTAGAGGTTGACTGGATTGACAGCCGTGAATGTAAATGCTAGGACTCCGACGTATTGGAATATCAGGATGACCCGCGCTACGCCAGGTGAACTGACAAGCTGACGTATGGTCATTGGAGCTCCAGCGGTCTTCTTTTTATCTTTGTGGATGTGAAGAGTCTGCAAGATGGTTAGCCGGGATCGTAAATCTGTCAAAGAAAACATACCTCTTTGACAAATAAAATCGTGGTGAGAGCGGAAGTAAGAGTCAAGACAGACACAACGAGGCCCGGAAGAATGTATGGGTACTTCCGGAAGAACTGGTTGTCAAAGATGCGAGGGTACTTGGTAGCTGGTCTTTCAAAAACGCCACCTGCATTGAAATTAGCGACCCATGAGACCTCGTGGAAATTGGATACTCACCCAAAAGCGGGCCGAGAAAAATTCCCAGATTTCCAGCAAATGCAAAAAAGCTGAACGCCCTAGCCTGGGTGTGCTTGGTACTATTCTCGCTGAACATAGCCCGGAGCGTCACCACCGTGCCTGCGAATATGCCTGCGAAACATCTCGCAATGATCATCTGCGTGATACTCTGACTCATTCCAAATAGTGTCGTCGCGACCGCGATGCCCAGTAAACTGAGCACAAGTACCGGCTTGCGTCCATAGCGGTCCGATGCTTTACCCCAGAAGAGCATAACACACATCTGTGTTAGGGAGAACAGAGATTCGATGAGCCCGGAATAAAACCCAACGTCCTCCTTCTCAATCCCACCCACATGTTCAATCATGGAGTTGATGTAAGGGAAGATAGAGAAGAAGGCGATTGGCTCGATGACGCGGCTGTAGCACAGGAGAATGATTTGACCCTTTGGCAGTGGTGTGTTCTCCTCATCCGTGGAGGCTGCATTTGCACTTGAGAGTCCGCTTGGTGGATCGATCGGCTCTGCAACAGGACCAGCCTCAACGGCAAGTAGAGGCGTCGTCTCATCGGTGGCTCTGGTGCCAGCTTCATCTACAAGATTGGTCTTTGGTGCCATCGCGGTTATCGAACTACGATTGCCGACGCACAAGTGCTTTTCCTCTGTTCAAATTCCAAAAGGTGCAGTTCAACGTTCGAGCTAGCGATAGGTAGCTGTTCTGTCCATAGAGCCTACAGAAAGGCGAGGAGGGGTGAGACTTTATAGCATTGGATTTGAAGAAGGATGCGTCACGAACAATGCCTGCTCGCACGTCAGAAGCTGACATTGGTTACCAGGCTAACGGAGCACGGACGGGCCAAGTGCCTTCTCAATCAGGGATTTAGCTTCCATGCACCCTACAAAGCCGATCCGGTCATGTTCATCCAGCTGCAGCATTTCTGTTGCTCGCTGGCGGAAAGGCATGCTCAAAAAGCTTCGCGCTTACATATGCTGGTCAACACCGATACGCAGGCAAGGGAGTAGGAGACAAAGTCAAGGTTGTCAGCATCTCATGTAAGCAACTGATTGAGTCACCAAGCGATACGTGGGTGGTACAAGATGCGAAGATGTCCAGGTTCTAAGCTACAATGTAAGATCCTATCACACCTCCACGTAAGAGCTCAAGCTGCTCCATAACTCAAACACCCAATCGCTTGCCAGCTTTGCCTTTTTGTGAACAACCGTTTTGCATGAGACCCCGGGGTAACAGAGCGCCAATACAAGGTTGCCTCCGCCACCAGGCTTGTCATAATCTCGAGAACCGTACGCAGGAAGACGCTGGAAGGAAAATCGTCAGTCGGTGGGACCGTGTTGGCGCGGGAGTTGCAGTACCTTAGAAGCACTTGCGGTGAACGATGGAAGGACCGCTCTCGTCGTACTCCTGCTTTGAGATCCACATCTGCTGGAAGGTGGAGAGGGAGGCGAGAATGGAACCACCGATCCAGACAGAGTACTTGCGCTCGGGAGGAGCAATGATCTTGACCTTCATGGAAGAAGGAGCAAGAGCAGTGATCTCCTTCTGCATGCGGTCGGAGATACCGGGGTACATGGTGGTACCACCAGACTAGAAGGTGTTAGCTTTCGCAATTTCGAAGATCGTTAATTTGGACTTACCATGACAATGTTGCCGTACAAGTCCTTCCTGACGTCGACATCGCACTTCATGATGGAGTTGAAAGTGGTGACGTGGATACCACCGCTCTCAAGACCAAGGACAGAAGGCTGGAAGAGAGCCTCAGGAGCACGGAAGCGCTCGTTGCCAATGGTGATGACCTGACCGTCAGGAAGCTCGTAAGACTTCTCGAGGCTGGAGCTCTGGCTGGCGGTCTGGATCTCCTGCTCAAAGTCGAGGGCGACGTAGCAGAGCTTCTCCTTGATGTCACGAACGATTTCGCGCTCGGCGGTGGTGGAGAAAGTGTAACCACGCTCAGCAAGGATCTTCATGAGGTAGTCGGTCAAATCGCGACCAGCCATGTCGACACGAGCAATGGCGTGGGGAAGAGCGAAACCCTCGTAGATGGGGACAACGTGGGTGACACCGTCACCGGAGTCGAGAACGATACCAGTGGTACGACCGGAAGCGTACAGAGACAGGACAGCCTGGATGGAGACGTAGAACGCGGGGGCATTGAATGTCTCGAAAACAATCTGTGTCATCTTCTCACGGTTGGACTTGGGGTTGATGGGAGCCTCGGTGAGAAGGACGGGGTGCTCCTCGGGGGCGACACGCAGCTCGTTGTAGAAGGTGTGGTGCCAAATCTTCTCCATGTCGTCCCAGTTGGTGACAACACCGTGCTCGATGGGGTATCGCAGAGTCAGGATACCACGCTTCGACTGTGCCTCATCACCGACGTAGGAGTCCTTCTGTCCCATACCAATCATGATACTGCATCGCTGTTAGCTCGAGTCGGGCTGGCGGTGCCGGGGGAGAGCATCGTACCCATGGTGACGGGGGCGACCGACAATGGAGGCTGCATGTTGTCAGACAGGAGTTCTCAGGCACTGGCCGGCTGTGCAGCGGGCGCAATGGAGCGCTGCTGGTGCCAGGTGGCGGGTAGAGGAACTTACGAAAGACTGCTCGGGGCGCATCATCACCGGCAAAACCGGCCTTGCACATACCCGAACTATCAATTGTCAGCGCAGATCCATCAACTATACATCGCTCGTGCGGCCTTATCGCAGGACTGGTGCGGCTCGTCGACGTGGTGGGTGATGCCAATGCAGCCAGCCCCTCCACGACAGGGATGGCAGGAGTTCGATGCTGGGGGTATGATCTCACCCATTGTCGATGACGAGGGCTGCGACTTCCTCTGCAGTGAAGAACAAACATTAGCAAAGCTCATCAGGATAGGAGGCGCATCGTCAGGGGATGACCGGCGGCGATGCTGAGAGGGGGGTGGGTTCAGCTGCTTACCTTCCATGTTGGCTGATTAGGTGGTAGATTAGGAGTAGGTAGAAGTGTTGTGTGGGCGGAGTGCTATAAGTACTCTCTGCAAAAAGGAGAGTTAGCAAGAGAAGGACAGGCTGGCGTGGATCGGGCCTTGGACAGAGACACGGATGTCGGGGAAGCTTACGGGTGCGGTGGTGGTTGTGGTTAAGGTCTTGCAGAGTGCGCGAGGCGAGTGGGTGCCCACTGCTGAAATAAGCGGGCCGGCCTTGCCCAGACAGAAGGGGCGGCGAGGTTGGTGAAGGGGGCTTTGCACGAACGGGCAAGATCCAACGGAAATGCAGGCAGCGTCACTCTCGAGCTTTCAATGTGTGCATTTGTTGCAAGCGAAGCTGCATCCAGCATTTTATACTCGCATTGCGCTGCTTCTAGGCATCACAGTTCTTGATCTGATGGTATACGCAAGCTCTCCCGCCACAACGTGAGGATGGTACACCTGTACACGCGTGTCTCCCCCAAGGCAGCGCCTCAAGTGCTTGGCGCTTGATGACCATGATGATTGCTGATGGTTAAAAAGCTCCAGCGCGTACGACATGGGCTTGAGTTGGAAATGCTCGTGCCAGACCGCCACAGGCCTTGATGCTGCTGCAGCATTACGATCCCCAGCCATCCGCAGCTGCTCACCGCCAACTCTCAACATCCCCGCCAGAAATATGGGTCCGGGTCACGTGGTGAGGGGCACTTACGGACCGCGGGACCACGCAGGGGTACCGTCAATACGGCGGTGTTGTTTGTATACAATGCTCCCTGTGTTTCCCTTAATTAGGCAGAGGCTGTTGTTATGTAGACCGACGGTCACCGTCAGCCTGTAGAACGATGCGCTCGTGTTGTTTGACCCTGAAGTGCTGATGGTGACAGCTGCCAGGGCATGGAAGCGGCGCGAATCTGGTCGTACCTTCCCGCAGCGTCGGCGCAAAACCAAATCTGCGTCATCCCGCCAAAATTACTCCAGATGTTCAAATACCAGTGACCCTGCTGCATCACAACACTGCATACCACATACACAAAGTCAATCAACCCGTACACAATGAACGACCCCAATCTCAACACGCTCCTTAAGTGGGGTGTCGAAAACTCCAAAGTCTCCGACAGCGCAGAGCCACCCAAAACCACATTGACACCCGATGCTCTTGCAGCTCTGTTCGGCGGCAATATGAAGTCTGATGCTCAGATGATGAAGGACAATATGGAGGTCATCAAGAGAGACGAGTGTGATTTGGAGGACCGTATCACCGCATTCGACAACTTCGAACAGCTTATTGAGAACCTTGACAACGCAAACAACCTCGAAGCGCTGAACCTTTGGATACCTCTGATCGAACAACTGGACAACAAGGAAGCCGAGTTGAGAAGGTATGCAGCATGGTGCATTGGTACGGCCGTGCAGAACAACATCAAGACCCAGGAAAAGGTAGGCGAGCCCGTCCCACTATGTAACCTTGAGCAGAAGCTGACTTTGCATAGCTCCTAGTTCTTGGCGCCATTCCAACTCTAGTCCGCTTAGCCACAGGAAACGACGAGACCAAGGTGAAGAAGAAGGCCGTCACAGCGCTCTCATCCTCGGTCAGAAACTTCCAGCCCGCGCTTGACGAGGCCGTGTCCCACGTACCCACAAACTTCAAGCCCTCAGGCCAGCTCGATGCGAACGACATGGAATCGGTGGACATTTTGATCAACAAGCTACGCGAGAGCTTGTGAGGTGTGGGTTACGGAGCATTGCATTGGCGTTCCGGTTCTAGATATGGGTCAGCATAATGACGGCGTTCCAGTCAAAAAGTGACATGGCGAAGGGCATTTAGACGTACTGGCCATGGGACGGCGAGTAAATTCTCGTGTCGCGCAGAAAGGCGCAGAGCAGTGCGGTCTCAGCTGCTCTTGAAATGCACTTCTCCAAGATACCAGTCCTCTTTTTTCAGATGTTACAATCTCACAAAACTTCCAATACTAACCCAACCAATTCGCTGAACTCTTGCCTCCCACTCATGCTCTTGTCTAAGCCCATACCAAACACAACCATGCGTGTCTCTCTGTCGTTCTGCGTCTTGATAGCACTGGCTATCTGCGTTGCAAGCGTCTGACCGAGGACTTCAAGGGTTGGTATTGTGCCGCCAAGAATGGTTGTTGCAGTCAAGTTGTGCATAGGCAAAAGATCGGAGTTGGGATCTTCGTCGTCACGATCGAGGTAAGATTGCGAAATCGCTCCGGCGTCGGTCGCGGAGGTGTCGAGAGGGACATGGACCTGTTGTAATCAGAATGGGTATTCACAAGGAAGCCAACGAAACGTAGTGAATCAAGCTTTACCCAATGTGCCAGGCGTCCCTCCTGTGTGATGGTGATGAGAATCTTGTCCGAGAATGACATAGAAGTTGCAACTGTTTCCTTGCCGTTGATGCTTGACGAAGCAGACCTCGAGCGCGCGGGAAACGGCGTCGGCGTTACCAGGTATTGTTCTGCTGCTGTAGCCATTTTGAGGCTCAGAAGATCAGGATATAATACTCAAAATGGCTGTAGCCTGAGCAGCAACCTTTTGGGTTTTTTTTAAGGAGGGTGCAGAAGAGCCGGTGATGCTTGCAGTTGCAGAGGGGTCCAATTCTTGGTGGAGACACAAGCTCTCGGAGGTGATGCGGCCAGCCTTCACCGCCCAGCGCTAGCGTTTCTAGCGCCTACCATCTTGCCGGTGCCCGCCAAAATTTGGCAGCTTGGAATCGAAGTTTAGATCCACGACAAACGATGCCTAAATTTGTACCTCGCCAGCGGAAACACAAGGTCGTGGCGCGACAGAAGAGTGCTGCACCCCACGATGTCCCGGCCGAAGCGAACGCTGAGCAGATTCTGCCGGCAGAGCAGAGAGAGCGCGATGAAAAGAGGCGCGCAATGAAGGACGAGCTTGTGCGCGAATCGCAAAGCAAAATGAGTGGCAAGAAGAAAAAGCGCTTGGACAAATATATCGACACAAAGCTCAAGAAGGAAGAGAACCTCGAGTTACTCAAGAAATTGGCTTCGCAAAGCCACAAAGTTGACACAAGTCTCTTCCAGAGCTCCAGTAAGCTCGGGAGAGGCGGTGATACCAAGCGCGAAGCTTTGAGACGAGCGTTGGCTGAACGCAGAGCTGGTGTGGACGTAGAGAAAAACGAGGAACTACTCTTTGAGGAGCACACTGTTCGGGAACCAGAGCTTGAGAGTTCAGCTTCCGAAAACGAGAGCAACACCGTGTCTGCACCATCCAAGAAGCCGCTCAAGACATCCACGTCGGGGTCACGTAAACGAAGTCGGTCGCCATCGAAATCACCAGAGCCCGCAAACGCTCCTGCTCGGACTACACCCACAGCGTCTGTCGGCAGCTTCGGCCTCTTTGGGGGTGGCTTGAAGCGTCCCCTCGAGTTGGATGAGTCTGGCAAGCCAATCATACAGGTCAGGAAACGCAGAAAGGCGAAGGGCAAGCCCATCGTGATTGAAGAGGAGGTGGCTTGGGAGGGCTTCAGTTCTGGCGAAGAAGATGCTGAGGAGAGAAAGGCTGATGCCGCCGAAGCAGACGGTATTGATTCGACTGAAGAATCAGATATTGAAGAAGATGAAGAGGGTACGGATTCAGAACCAGGCGGCTCAGATGATTCAGACGATTCAGACGGTTCTGAGGACGAGGATTCTGAAGAAAGCAGCGAAAGTGAGAGTAGTTCTGACGAGAAGGAGAGCAAGGCCGCGAGGAAAGAACGGACATCAGCGTTCAAGGCTTGGGCGACGAGTCAACGAAACGAGCAGATAGGCTTTGTGCCATCTAACCAACTTGATGTATCGATGCCAGCGAAACCCACCAACTTCACACCCAGAGCGCCCGAACAAGACCCACTTCCTCGGGAACTCGAAACAAACACCGCGACCGACGGCATAAGGAAGGCATACAGCGTGGCTGTAGAGAGAACACCAGAGATTCAAGAAGCTAGGATGCAGCTTCCCGTAGTGGCAGAGGAGCAGAAGATCATGGAGGCGATACACAATAACGATGTCGTTGTCGTATGGGGAGCTACCGGTAGTGGCAAGACTACTCAAGTGCCACAGTTTCTCTTCGAAGCAGGCTACGGTGCGCCAGATGGACCAACACCAGGCTTGATCGGCGTCACGCAGCCTCGACGAGTTGCGGCGGTCAGTATGTCGAAGCGTGTGAGTGCCGAGCTAGGTGACCACGGCTCCAAGGTTGCGCATCAGATTCGTTTCGACACAACAACCAACGCAAAGACTGCAGTCAAGTTCATGACCGATGGTGTTCTCTTGCGCGAGATTACACAAGATTTCATTCTTTCGAAATACTCAGCTATCGTCATTGATGAAGCCCACGAGCGCAGCGTCAATACCGACATACTCATTGGCATGCTGAGTAGGATTGTCGACCTTCGAGCGGGGATGTCGAAAGAGAGTCCGAAAGTTAAGCCTCTCAAACTGGTGATCATGTCCGCGACTCTGAGGATATCGGATTTCACGGACAACAAGCGCCTATTCAGAAGTGAACCACCACCACTTCTGAAAGCTGAGGGCCGTCAATATACAGTCACCGATCACTTTGCACGTCAGACACAGCGCGACTACGTCGAGGAAATGTACCGCAAGGTGGTCCGAGGGCACCGCAAGCTACCACCTGGTGCCATGCTGGTCTTCCTTACAGGCCAAGGCGAGATCATGAACCTTGCAAAGCGCCTCAAACAAGCGTTCCCATCAACACAAGGTCAGGATGTCAAAGCCGGTAAGGTACGCATCAATCCGGCCGAAGCACCTGTGGAAGCCGAAGATCTCGAGTTTGGTTCCAACGCGAATGACGAAGACAATGATGGTTCTGACTCCGAAGACTCTGTCATCATGGGCCTTGATGACGATGAGGATGACAAGGAGTTTGATATCAACGAAGAGAAGCCGGAGGACACGGTGATGAATGTGCACGTGTTGCCACTCTATTCGCAACTGCCGACGAATCAGCAAATGCGCGTCTTCGAGCCACCGCCAGAGGGGTCACGGTTGATTGTTCTGGCCACCAACGTTGCAGAGACCAGTTTGACCATTCCCGGAGTCCGATACGTATTTGACTGCGGTAGAGCGAAGGAGAAGAAGTACGATCTCATCACTGGCGTGCAGAGCTTTGAAGTTGGGTGGATCAGCAAAGCAAGTGCAAATCAACGAGCTGGTCGTGCCGGTCGTACTGGTCCTGGCCACTGCTACCGTTTGTACTCGTCTGCTGTTTTCGAGCGCGACTTTGAAGAGTACGCAGCGCCGGAGATCTCGAGAACGCCTCTCGAGGGAGTCGTATTGCAACTCAAGAGCATGGGTGCACCTGTGGTCAACTTCCCCTTCCCAACACCACCGGATCGTGAAAGCCTTCAGCGCGCCGAGAACCTTTTGTCGTATCTTGGAGCGTTGTCGCCCGACGGCAAGGTGACGAAATTAGGTCATGAGCTGTCTCTATATCCTCTTAATCCTCGTTTTGCTCGTATGTTGGCTATGGGCGTCGCTCAGAACCTCACGGCTGAGACAATCGCGCTCGTGGCCGCTTTATCTGTACCGGAGCTTGTCATTCCAGAGAACAAGCTCGGCCTGCGAGAGCCAACAAGAGATCCAGATGCTGTTCGCACGGAGCAAGACAACATCGAGGCCGAAGAGCGATCCCAACTGCGAAAGGCTTACAACGCGGCTCTGGCCAAGCTGAGTGTCAACGCAAAGCAAAGCGATTGTATCAAGTTCAGCAACGCAGTCTGTGCGTACGCATATGAGAACGATCCACAGCACTTCTGCGAGGACATGTTCCTCAACGCTAAAGCCATGCACGAAGCCAGCCAGCTGCGCCAGCAGTTGACCAGCATCGTGCGCACACATCGCCCAACAGCCATCGGCGCATACAATGCCAAGCTTCCTGCTCCTTCAGAGAAGAGCATCAACCTCTTGACCCAAATCTGCGCCGCGGGTTTCATTGACCAAGTCGCCATGCGCGCAGACCTCGCTCCCGTGCCCCCGGAGCTGGCCCGCAAACCCAAGACAGCTATCGACGTCCCATACGTTACGCTGTTCTCATCAACAGAGTCACGCAGCGATGACCCTAACGAAAAATATGTCTACCTACACCCCTCCACGCTTCTCGCTCGCACGCCGCCGGCCAAACTGCCAGGCTACATCATCTACTCGCACCTCCAACGCGCATCTGCATCGTCCATCCAAGGCGCGAAGACGCCGAAGACGCGCATGCACCCCCTCACGCCTGTCACAAGGCCTCAGCTCATCAACATCGCGCTTGGTACGCCGCTGTTGCAGCCTTCGAAGCCAAAGGGCAAGATCGCAGATTTACCTCGTACAGCTGGTGCACCAGAGCGACGTGAGTGTGAGGTGGAGATGAATTTGGTGGGCGAAAAGGGAAGTCAAGGTTGGGGATTGGGCGTAAGAAAGGTGGTGCAAAAGAACGAGGGAGCCAAGGGATGGGTTATCGAGAAGGTGATCGCTTAGAGCTAGCATTGTTGTAATGGCTGAATGATACTAGAGAGCGCATCGTGTTGACAGTTCTACTGTCGATACCATATCAACGGACATTGTTTCGCGCTCATCATAACTGCTTCGCGAATGCCTCACTCGCCAGAAGATTGCACGGCTGTGCCATGGGCATGTCGGCGGTTGCCTGGCCTATCTGATAATACATGACCCTTTGTGATGCAGTTGTCCGACTCCACAGCTTCGATAGCCTCTACTTTTACTTGCAGTAATAATCCTCCCCCAGTTCACGAGGAATCTCGGTCAGAATCATGGCATCGGCGCTTGACGGCAACCCTATATCAATTAAACACAGCACCATATGCAACAGATGTCACAACAAATCTTGGAATGGCTCGAAGACTGCTACAAGCCCGCTCACCCATCGATTAGTAGAACAAGAGATTTACCTTCCTATGAGCTTCCCTCTACACAAATAATGAAGACACTGTCGGACGGGGTCGAAGCAACAAATAGAGTAGTACACAGTTTGATGAAATTGTTGACGGTAAATTTTTATATTTACGAAGGCAGATACATGGTATGTACAAGAAGTTGAAACAAGGCATCTAGCCGGAGTACACAGCAGGCCCGGGGCTGACGTACTGGAATGACGAGTCGTAAATAGCCTTGGTGAACAGAGGATCGGTGATCTTGTAAGCACCAGGGAAGCTAACACCAGTGGGATTCGCGCTTCCTCCACCAGTCACCTTGACTTGGAAACAGCTCACGTAAGGTTGGGGTTGGCCAGCGCCAGCGTGAAGCGCAATAGCCTCAGCACGGACGAGATAGTTGCCAGCAGCAATGTTCTTGGGGACAGTGAACGCACGCTTACCGCAGTTGGCGTTAAGAATCTCTGTGCCCCATGTTGGGGTGGTCCCCTTGTAGCCGTCCTCGGCAACCTTGAAGAAAGAGCCGGTTGTTGCGGTAGTAGCATCGGCGACCTTGGCCATGTAGACCAGGACAGGACCGTAGTGAGCACCACCGATAGCAGGGTTGGAGCAAGAGCGGTCGCCAGGCTGGGCGTGCAGCTCTACCGTGAGCGAGGAGCCGGCTAATTTTGTCAATCACACTGCATATCTATGGATCAATCTTCGACTCACCTGCAACTTCGCAGATACCAGTCGACTTAGCTGGACCACGACCGCAGAACATGTCGGCGGAGGTCAGGCTCTCAACTGGGCTGTTGTCTTTGACAGTGCGAACGCACTTTCCAGCCTGGTCGGTAGTGCCAACCCATAGCTGCTGCCATGTCGAGTGGGCAGAAACGGACGCTACAGCAGCGAGAAGAACAAGAGCGGACTTCATATTGAATAATTGAAGGAGTAGGAAGCGAATGGAATGAGCGAGAGTTGGATACAGACTCAAACATGCTCGAACATGCGCAGTATTTATTTAGCCCAGACCATGCTTTCAAGACATCACTGAGAGACATCGCAAAGCTGGCGGCCCGCAACTCCATCCCACCGTCATTTCCAATCTCCATAAGTACACGACTTGGGCCATCTTACTGACATAGATTGGATATTGCAACAGAACCTTCTTGGCAGCGGGAGCCTCATCTGCATACATGCACGCCATTCGCCGGCAGATGTGTCAGTTCCCCAGAATTTGCCGGATCGGTTGCGGCAATCAAATGATTTATGGGTAATATTGCGGGTGGGGCGTTGATTGTGGATGCGCTGGTGGATGCTTTTCTTCCGGAATCCCTGCCCTGAGGCAGTCAGTGTGAAACGCCTTGAAACGCCAAGGCGAGAATGCTTAAAAAGAAACCTCGAGAAGTACATCAATGTAGTCATGATACAGCCGGTGGATTGGAGCGTCTCCATGACAGGCAGATCGACTCAGCATCCATTTGGTGTATGGTCGTGGACTCAGCCTCTTCAGAGTGGACTGAAGATTGATCGCTCAAAGTCTTCTAGATTGGGCGTGCAGACAGCCTCCTTTCGAATGATGGGGTTTTCATCTCTTTTATCTCGCACACAGGTGCGGCGGTATGTTGAAAGTGTGCCCAGATGGTCAGCTTTGTCCTACCACTGTGCCCTGCAAGCCAAGCGACAGCATCGCAACTGATGACAACTAGTTCGAAACCCGTCAGCAATAGTTTATAGACAAGCACCGAGAGCATCCAGGCCGTCTCATGTGGCTCTGAATTGGTTAAATCAGCTTTGACTGATGAATGCGAGAGATACTCCACCAGGTGCCCTTTATGTCTTACTTATAGCCACGCAACTCAAAAAGTGTCTGTCTAAAACATCATAACTTGCAAATTTATTCTCTGCTGACAGGACCTCGTAGTCTCACCCAGCCTTGAGCGTAACGAATACTTTAGCCACCTTACGGTCGTGCAGTAGGTATTAATGGTGCTGCTCATACGCTCGTTGACTCCCGTGAAGTCATGGTTCTCCTAGGACATCATCAACCGTTGAAAACAGACAGGAGTGAGTAGTCCATTGCGCAAGAAAATTATCGTTATATGATGCTATCTATACCCAGCGTGCCCAACTACCAAGCCTACGACTCCTTGAACGGACACCCCTTATCCGCGCTCTGGCTCTTCGTCTTCTCCTTCACTACCCTCCAAGTCAAGTCCATCAACCGCTCCGCTAGCTCGACATCATTCGCCTTGTCACTCCCCTTCTCTACAATTGCCGGCGGGCAAATGTACTGCCCGCTCTTCTCCGTCGCAGTCGCAGCGTACATTGTGCTGACTGCGCCTTCAAACTGCGTCTTCTTGAACGGCGCCATCCCGACGGACATGGCGTAGCCTCCCAGAGGGAAGGCTTCGTGTATGTGCTCTGTGCTCTGCCTGGTCTCGACAATACCGGGGTGAATTGCATTTACGAGGATGTTGGGGTGCTGGCTGGTCAGGTGGCGGGAGAGGTACTTTGCGTATAGAAGCGCGGCGAGCTTGGAGCGGCCGTATAGTGGCTGTGCGCCAAGGTCCCTGTTCAATTCATCGACGGAGGCAAACTCGGTGTCGCTTGGTGTCTGCTCGTGAAGGTTCGACGAGGTGCACACGATGCGGACTTTGTCTTTCTTGGCTGTTTCCTTGAGGAGGGGCAGGAGGTGCGAGGTAAGAACTACGTGGCCAAAGTGGTTGGTGGCCATGTGCAGGTCGATGCCGTTCTTGGCGAGCTGGTAGGTCATGATGCCGCGCGCAGCGTTGTTGATGAGGATGTCGATACGGTCTGTCTGCGAGGCGATTTCAAAGGCTGTGCGGCCGGTTTCTTCCCAGTCGGAAAGGTCGCATTTCATCCATACTACGCGGTTGCCGGTCTCTTCGCCCATCTCTTCCTTGATGGCTTTGATGGCATCGTCAATGATGTCGTCCGACTTGGAGAGAATGAAGAGCTTCTTTACGTTCTTCTTCAAGAGGGTGTGCGTGCAGCCGTAGCCAATGCCTTCTGAGCCTCCAGTCACGATGGCGACCTTTCCAGACAGATCTGGGACGGCATCGAGCGAGAACTGGTTCTCTTCTGATGCAAGCTCGTTGCCAGGGATGATCTTGCCAAAGTTCTCGGCAATGGTATTCTTGATGGTCTCCATACCGGGAATTTGAGATTTTGTAGAAACTGGGCCTTTCAGTCGGTCGTTGTTCTCAGTAGAGTATTGTCTGGTGGACAGTCTGGTTGCAAAAGCTCGTAGGTGTGGTGTTTGTTTAGCAGTAGATCTCAAGGTAAGAGAATGTCTAAGTAGTCTTGAAGATTGCATAATTAGGAAGGTGCAGGTCAGCTTAAGTCTCACAGGGCAGGCATACTGTCTGTATGTGTTCCAGCCCTTACAGAGCTACTCGTGCATCAAGGGGTAATCCACGATGTGACCATCATGACGCGCACACCCAATAGCAGTCGCTCTGATGTCAGTACAGTAGTCAATTGGGATTCATCTCGCCCAGTGTGGAGTGAACAGCAGACGGATGATTTAGAGATGACGCTGTGATGTCAACCCGATCCTAGCGCCGAGCTTAGCGCCGAGCGCGTCGCTTATCGATAAAACTAGCTCCCGTGCTGCGCGACGACGCGCCTTCACGTGTGGGGATGTTTAGATGAAGCTATAGTGCCTTCAACGCCTCAACCAACATGGACGTCGACCCTGTTCCTCCAGATGTCCAAGCTGCACGCACAGCCCGCATGAACAGCGAGATTGTCAGGCTCTGCTCTAGCCGTCCGCCTGTATGGACGCATCCAAGTGCGAAAGGCATTGGACTATTCACACATGTTGCCGGTACCAAGACTGTACCTAGGAACCCGCATGTCTGCTTTGGCGATCAAGTTGACAAAGAAGTTGCGCTGCTACCGCTCGGCGGACCGAAAAAAATCACACCAAGTGAGACACGCGCACCGCCAAATAAAGAGCTAGCAGCGATATACAAAGAGCTCCAGGATGCAGTTCGAGCTGAAGAGAAGATATTCAACGACATGAGGGACGCGGCAGAGGAGAGGGGAGAAGTGCCAAAAGACGCGTACAGAATGAGCTTGGACACGTTGAAGAAGAAATACGGCGACGTCTACAACTACACCGGATCAGAAGCGTCGATGCCCAGCAGACCTAAAGAAAAGCGGAGAAATTCCGAGATCCCAGGCGTTACGAATGAGGAGGCGAAGAAAAAGAGGAGAGTCAGCTTTGCACCGGTCACGGAGCTTCGACGACACAGCAACGACTCCGTGTCATCGAGTGGTGTGGACGCGGACGCAGAGAGGCGTGGGAGTGGAAGCAGGCTTGTCAACGCTTACGACGCGTCCCGCGACCCACGACGATAAAAGCAAGGGGTTTGCCACAGGCCTGTGGAGAGGGGCGAGCGAGGCGTAATTATACAGCACTTCCGGCGTTCAGGAGCACGCCATATACCCATTGTAGCGAGCACACTTTTACGAGAGCTAACCGAACGAGTTCCACTGTCCTCTAATGTTATGGATGCGCCATACATCCACGCTTGTTGCAGCAGCGCACTTGAATGTATCATCAGTGGATGCTTACATATGTATTCATAGTCATACGGCTGCTCAAATTCCTGTTAGTAGCAAGCAGCTCTTAGGTGCATTGGGTCAAGTTGACATTAAAAAATACCTACTATTTACTATGTATATTGACTAACCTCTCTGCACGCTCGAATCTCTTCTAACAGTATTCATCGACGTGTGGCGACTCGCACAAACCCTCTCCGTCATGCTACTTGTGTGCCTGCTACGCGAGACCTCAATCCCCGGCCCTCCTCTACTCCTACCCGTTCCCCAGTCTTGACTCTTATCCGCAAACAGCCTCGCCAACTCGGCCATCTCCTCGCCTGCCTCCGAGTCCCGAACAGGCTTGTCGTGCAGCGTCGTGACGGCGATGCCGATATGTGCGTCATCTGCTACTCTGCCGACTCCAAGCGTGCGTGTCCGCATCTCCATCTCGTTCATGCTGGTGACGCGCGACCTGCGTGGCGACGTCGGGAGAGACGCAGCTGTTGTTGTATAGTATGTGAAGCCGGAGAACTGGCTCCAGTCAGACACGTTGCGGCTGTGTGTACCTCGCGAGCGTAGGGTGTGCGTGCGTGTGCGGTCTGGCGTTTCAATGTCAAAGTCGAGGTTTGACTCGTCGTCGTGGAAGCGTGGGGTGAGTAGGTGGGGAGCAGAGGGTCGGTGGATGACGGTGTCGGTCGATGCGTAGGTGTTGGAATGGTAGCGGGGCGGTGATGAGTTGGTGGAGGTGGAGAGCTGTTTGCTGGCGCGGCGAGTGCGTAAGCTTTGCCTGATGGAGGAGATGAAGGGCGGAAGCGCCAGCAGGGAGGCTGCTGTTACGCCCAAGGCGAGCTCTGTGGATGAACAGACTACAACCAGTGGCGCGAGGTCTACCGTATTCTCTTGCTGCCAGACAATGGACAGGAAGTACGTTTCCGCGCTTCCGGCAGCAATAATCGCAATCACTATTACGTAGACCACAGCAAGGATGGCCTTGACTACAAGCTCCACGCGCACTGTCCATAGCAATGGGATTGGAAGAAGAGCAACCAAGACAGTTGTGAGCAAGTCCAAGGCGCTGTTGATGAAGCCAAGAAGTCTCCAAACAGATTCAGGATCGTTGATGGAGCCCCAATCGACAGTGATAGGGCCGGCAAATAATAACGCAGATCCGAACCAGAGCACAGTGAGGAAGGTTATCAGGCCTACAATAGTTAGCACGAATGAGGGCTGTCATATCGTACGTCTTACATATATACACTAAGATTGTGTGTCGGTGCCAGGCTCGGATGTCAAGTCTCAGCACAGTAAGTGCTACGGACAGCTTGACAGATCCCATACAGAGGGTACGGAGTAGAGTGACTATCCACAGGAGGAGCGATACCAAATGATCGGACCCCGCTGTAGCAGGCCACGCTTGCTTCTCTACACTCAGCACAACAACCAACACCAAGACTCCAATGACACAGAACTAGCAGCTTTGTTAGTTGAGTACAACCAGACTAAGAGGTACTTGAATTACCGTCGCAAAGAGAAGCACCCAACCATCAGTACCGAGGCTGCGAAGGAGTCTTCCACGAGTGTAAGCTCTGAGCGAGAAGGTGAATAGCGCGACCAAAGCCAGCGTAGCGACAATGGCAAGTATCGAGGACGCGGGAACATCTCTGGCATCTACATGCATATCTTGTGGTTCGGAGGGGGTTTCGAGTTGGAATGTCTGGAGTCATTCGAGCCGTTGTCCTGGCGCGGGTAACCAAAGATGTATAATCCTTTGCGAGATGGCTGCGTGGGTACGGGGAGGAGAAGTGAATGCTGCTATTCTCATGTTTGGGGGCATCAGTCTGTGTTATGTTGAAAACGAGGCGCTGCAGATTGAGGTATCACAGCAGGTGATCAATCTCCACCGTTGAGTTGACGTCTCCATGGTGATATTGTGGTACCTTTCGATCACAGTGAAGGTGCAGGTCAATTGACTGAGGGTGATCGGCCAAGTTAGTGATGGTTTTCGAGATGTTTCGTTACACCTGGACAGAAGTTTGGCAGCAACATTGCCCGCTCGATTCTAGGATGTTGTTGTTGAGGCGCGCCACTCCATGCAGCCCTAGATTGATTTACCAGGATTACGGGCTGTTGATATTTGTTTTCCACGCGTGGTGGACGCCTTCTACCCCGGTGAGTCTGTGGAACAGATGGCACCCACTCACCAGCCATGTTGGGCTGCTGGCTTCGTGAAGAGCTGATGACGACGGTTTAGGATGGGACTGTCACGGTCTAATCAGACAGATGACTATGAATCCAAAGGACTAAATGAATGAGGGACGAATGAACAGCTCGCTACTCGTCCGAATACAACACTCACCGTCACCACCCACCTCCTGAACAATGCTCCGGAAGACTCCACGACCGATGGCTAACAGCGCCAGTGGTGGTACAAACCCCAAGCATCTGAACCCGGCATCCCGGGAGCTGGGCCTTGTCGTGCGAAGAGTCGTGCGAGGTGCAACATACTGCATTCGGCAAGTTTGAACAGCCGTGGGACGCTGCATGTTGAGAGGTCCACCTGTTGCACAAGAGTCTTGGCCTGGGGCTGTAGCGGAGATGCCGAGGCGATTTCCTCAAGCGTCCAAATGGACCCGTGATGCTGAGCAGCCAATCATTCGACCGCCGAAGCAGTTGGCGTCCGCTGCATGGCGCGCATCGCACCGCGTGGCCGCCAGATCGGCATGTGAATCGTCATTGTTCGTTTTGCATGTGAGCTCGGTGTTTGCAGTTGTTCGCCCTGCGGTCCCAAAGGCCTGCCGTCGATGGTGAGATGGAGCAGAGACTGCGCGGTAATGGACGACAAGAGATTGGCCGTCTCCACGAAAGCGGAGGATCCGGAGTCCCCAGCTCTTGGTCGGCGCAGAGTTGCCTGAAAGGTATCGCCATGTCCGAGTCCAACGCTCAAGGAGCTTGGCCCCAGTTTTCTACAAGCATTAGGCGGCTGTAACGTGCCTCGGTATGTCTGACAAGGAATGTGGGTTTGTCCTGAACGTCCGGCGCAGCCTCAGACTCCTTTACTCTGCTGTGTCCTTGTGATTTCAACACATCCGTTCTTTCATTTAGTCATCTCAGTTGCAGGTGTATTTTCCTACCTGAAGCAGCTGTTCATACCGCCGCCGCCATGTTCGGAACCACCGATCCCCAGTTGCTGCGCGCGATGGAGCTCCACGCTCCACCGCCAAAGGGCCACCCTTACAGTCTGCCGCTGGCAGGTACCGAGTCTGAGGGCAAGAGCGCCGTCTACAGGCACTGGAGATTCACAGACAAGCCGCTGCTCGACAGCTTGGTCCCCGAGATCAACACCCCCCACGAGGCTTTCGAGGCCGCTGTTGCCAGATATCCCAAGAACAAGTGCCTCGGCCACCGCCCGTACGACACCGTCACCAAGAAGTTTGGCGCGTACGTTTGGGAGACGTATGAGCAGGTCTCTGAGCGCCGCAAAAACTTTGGTGCTGGTCTGGTCCACCTCCACAGACAGGCAGGCATTACCACGCCCAAGCAGTTTGGCGTGGGCTTGTGGTGCCAGAACAGGCCTGAGTGGCAGATCACCGATCTGGCCTGCATGTCACAGGCTCTCTACACTGTGTCCATCTATGACACACTTGGCCCCGACACAACCGAATACATCATCAACCATGCGGAGCTGGCTTGCGTTGTAACTGGCATGAACCACGTCACACAACTACTGAAGCTGAAGCCACGACTACCAACTCTCAAGATAATCGTCGTTCTGGATCCTTTGTCTTCTGGTGAGCTCCCCGGCGAGTCAAAGGGCGACCTTCTGAACTCGCTGGCTCGTGATCTGGGCGTGACGATCCACTACATCCGCGATGTCGAGGCGCTGGGTGCGCAGCAGCCTCTCCCGGCGAACGCACCAACGCCCGACGATGCTGTGACCATCAACTACACGTCTGGAACGACGGGCAACCCCAAAGGTGTTGTGTTGAGCCACCGCAACGCGCATGCTGCGACATGTACAAGTATGGTTCTTCTCGGCAGTGAGAGCCAACAGATCATCTGCTCTTTCCTGCCCCTAGCGCACATCTACCAGCGTCTGGGCGAGCACGGCGCTCTCGCAGCTGGGTCGGCGATTGGGTACTTCCACGGCAACATTGTTGAGCTGGTTGAGGACCTGCAAATGCTACGGCCCACCATGTTCTCTGGCGTACCTCGCCTCTACAACCGCTTTGGCTCCAAGATCAAGGAGGCGACGATTGAGCAGGGCGGCATTAAGGGCGCTCTGTCTCGCCATGTTGTCTCGACCAAGCTGGCTGCCGTCAACGACAAGCATAACCCCTCCAACACACACTTGCTCTACGATCGCATCTGGGGCAAGAAGGTAGCGGCGGGTCTTGGTCTGGACCGTTGCAAGGTGCTTGTCAGCGGATCCGCGCCCATCGACCCGAGCTTGCACCAGTTCCTGCGTATCGTCTTCGGCAGCAACTTCACACAGGGCTACGGTCTGACCGAGACATATGCCGTGTCTCTGATCCAGCACGAGGGCGACTTTTCGTCGGGCAACTGCGGCGGCGTTACGCCAAACACCGAAGTGTGCCTAGCCGACGTGCCGGACATGGAGTACCTTTCGACGGACAAGCCGTACCCGCGTGGTGAGCTGCTGGTGCGTTCGACGACGACGTTCAAGGAGTACTTCCGCAACCCGGAGGAGACGGCCAAGGCGATTGATGCCGACGGGTGGTTCCACACGGGCGACATTTGCCAAGTCGACGAGCTGGGCCGGTTCAAGATCATCGACCGCAAGAAGAACGTGCTCAAGCTGGCGCAGGGCGAGTACATTTCGCCAGAGCGCATCGAGAACGTGTATCTGGCCAACTGCGGCTGGATTGCATCGGCGTACGTGCACGGCGACAGCCACCAGTCGTTCCTGGTGGCCATCTTTGGCGTTGCGCCTGATATCTTCCCGCAGTGGGCGTCCAAGGTGCTGGGCGAGACGATCCCCGCGGGCGATATTGCGAAGCTGAAGGAGGTGCTGAGCGACAAGAGGCTGGAAAAGGCAGCGTTGAAGGAACTGAACAAGATTGGCAACAAGAACAAGTTCAACAGCTACGAGAAGGTCAAGGCCGTGCGGTTGTTCCTCGACCCGTTTACCATTGACAACGAGCTCTTGACACCAACGTAAGTCTGGATCACGTGGATTGAAAGGATTGTGCTAATTCGGCTGCAGATTGAAGCTCAAGCGTCCTCAGGCTGCCAAGGCTTTCAGGAAGCAACTCGACGAGTGCTACGAGGAGGGACTGGCAGAGGAGGGCAAGCCCAAGGCCAAATTGTAGGGTGTTGTAGCGTGCTGTATATTGCAAAGTGTTGTCAAGTTCTGTACACGGATGCATGGAAGCGAGATGACAGATAGACGATACGAATCGAGTCTAATCATACGAGCATTTGATGGTACATGGTGTTTGTGAAGGAACCAACGACATCCAATCACAGCAAGTCCAAGCGCGTGTTCTGCCCGTCAAGACAAGACGCAGCGGCTAACTAGCGTGCCAGCAAACGCGCTCCCGCCCAGCAACACCCGAATCCTGGTTTTGGGGGAAAGCTTGTTCGAGGCAAAAACAAACACGAGACGAGCACACAAACTGCATTCCCCAAATCCCCCCCCCCCCCCCCCCCTTCCCTCTCACAACACGCCCGTCCCTTGCGCAGTTCGGATCGCCGCTCCACGTCATTGGCACCGTTTTCGCATTAGCACAATTACAATTAGCATTGGGCACATTTTCCCCGTTGTAACCCCGCACCGCACGCGGCGGGCCGGCCATGAGCATGAGTGACGAGACGTCCGGCGAGCGCGTCAGCCGCTTCCACGAACACACCAACACGAGCAGCAGCATCCGCGCGCCGCCGGCCGAGCTGTGGCGGGATCTGGATATGGAGGGCTTGCTGCAGAAGTTTGCCGACGACAACGAGGCGCCGCCTGCTGCGGTGCGGAGGGGGACTCATCCGCGGCGTATTATGGAGCCGACGGGGGCACGCAAGGCAGCCGCTGGTGGTGCTGGTGGAGGTGCTGGTACGGGCAAGGCGCGTACGAAGAGCGATGCAGCGACGGTGGCTACGGCCGAGGGCACGTTTGGACGCTTCAGCCGTGTGTTTGCCAATGTGTTTGGCGGCGTGCTGGGGAAGCGCAAGGCGGGCCACGACACGAGCGACACAACACAACAGCAACAACAACGCAGCACTGCCATCGACCCGGCCCAGGCAGCGCTGGACGAGCGCAAGAGAGCGGCCGAGGAAGCCTATCATATCGCCAAGGAGCAGGGCTTGCTGCCGGCGCCCAAGGTGTTTGTGCGCCCGGGCATGACGCAGCGCGCGTGGTCTGCCGGTACGTCGTCGTCGGTGCACTCGCGGTCGTCGATCCGGCTCGTGGAGAGGGAGAGTGAAGGCGCAGGCGCTGACGGGGCTAGATACTCCTCCCTCACAAGCACAACACGACCCACGCCCACGACCGCCCCTGACCCCGCGCACGCCCGGAAGCGTCGCAAGAAGTCCCTCCAAGAAGGATCTCCACCGCCAGAAGCGCCTGTCCAAGCGCGTTAGCAGTCTGGAAGTCAAGCTCGCGAGCGCAAAGAAGGAGCTGCAGGCCGTCTTGGGGAATGAGTGTTTCCCCGCTGTGCCACCGTTACCTGGCCATATCACTGGCGGCGGCGGTGGTGGTGGTGACAGTAGTGGTAGTGGAGGATCAGTGCCAGCGTCGAGTCCCACGCGCCACGTCTTCAGCGACGATGCCACGCCACTGAGTCCCACCTATGGATTCGGAGAAGCCGCGAGTGCAAGTCTCCCCGGCAAACTCACAAAGAAGCGCAAGACCGTCGCCGTGCTGGACGAGAACCCCCCTGTCGAGAGGAGCGAGCCTGAGCCAGAGCCAGAGCCCAAGTCAGAAGCTGAGATAGAACCACAACCCCCTCGCGGCATCAAACGCGTCAAAAGCGACGCAGGCAAACGCCTCCGCCGCACGGGCTCCCGCCTCTCTCGCAAAGTCTCCCGCACCAGCGTCCGCGACACACACACAGACACAGACACATCCCCGGACCAAGACGACCACGTCGTCGTCATCAAGCCCGGCGGCGCGGTCCCGCCTGTGCCCCTCGTGCCGAGCGGGGTGGCGGGGAAGAAAGTCAAAGTCGTGGGCGATGATGGGTATGGTGGGCTTGGACATGAGATTTTTTAGATTCTGGATGATAGGCTTGGATGTGGTTCTGATTGTTGAGAGAGGAGGGTGTTGAGAGAGCCTGCGGGCTACGAGGTTATGACATGCATTTGCTGCGAATTTTTCTTTTGTTACTACATTGCTACTGGAGCGGGTACTACTTTTGCTTCTTTTACTACCATGGGTTCAATACTGTAATCACTCATATTCATTCTGTCACAGACGTTAGTTCATAATCATCAGTACATGTCAAGTCCTCAGTCATGCACAATTGTGTAGAGTATGTACGTATGCTCAATTACATCTATGTACATCTATCACTCACGTATAGAAGCCATGTATAGAAGCCATGTACATCACATGCAGATGCAGACGCAGATGCAGACACAGACATGCTAAACGCCATCATGCACCTAACCTCGTCCAGTGGAAAAAGGAAACTCGTAACACGTGTCGGGGTCGGCTATTCAGAAGCCGTTGAAGCCCATCAGCATGGCTGCGCCAGCACCAGCACCGGCCAGCCACGGGGCCGCAGTCGCCAGCGGCATGGCCCCGGCCTTGGATGTCGCACCAGCGCCACCACCTGTCCCTGTGACTGTCGGGCTGTTGACACGCGGTCCACCGGTGCCAACGGGACCTGTCGAGACGGCATTGGCAACGACACTCGCGCCAGGCACGCCAGCGGCGCCGGCACTAATCTCCTCGACGTTGGAGCTGGTGGCGTTGAAGTTTGTCTGGGCGAGCGAGATCTCGTTGTTGTCCAGGTCGTAGACGACATAGGCGGATCGCAGGAACGTGTCGCCAAGGACCGAGACGCTATTGCCGGCAGGTCCAATGCCGAGGATACAGACTGGCTGTCCGCGGCTGACGGCTGCGGTGATGACGAGCTCGTTGTAGGGAACCGAGATGGTGACGCCGCTGAAGCCAAATTCGAGCGAGCCCTTCTGGTTGGCGAGGTTGCAGTCGACAAACGCAGCCTGCTGCCTCGAGTCGTAGCGGGCGTTGAACTGCGTGTACAGGGCGCTGGCAACGGCGTTGGGCAGGTACATGAGCGAGGAGCCCGAGTCGAGCAGGACGGGGACGTTTGAGTTTGCAAAGAGCGACGTCTTGTTGCTGCCAATGCCCATGTCGGTGAGGGCAATGATGAACTCGGCATAGACGCCAGACTCCTGGAGGATGGGCAGCGTGCTGAGGGCGCCCGTGTACTTGGCCGTGTCGACGCCGCCAAAGAGAATGCTGCCGGTCGAGGCGTCGAGGTCGTTGAGCCACAGCGAGTAGGCGTTTGCGTTGATGGTCTTGTCGTTCTTGAGCTTCTGCGGCAGGTTGGGGTACTCGTCGAGGCCAAACCGGTTGACCTGGACCTCGTTGATGGTGTAGCCAATGCCGAGGATGCCCTCTGGCGAGCTCGACGTGTAGCCAATGCCAAACTGCATGTCGGTGATGGTCTGGCCGCCGAAGCGGAATGTGTCGGTCACATAGTCGCCGGCTGCGCCTGAGCCGTCGACATAGGAGATGTTGAAGGCGTTATTGACAAACTGGTATGTCGAGGACTCGTTTGCGTTGTACGTCCCCGAGACGCCGCACTGATTGCCCGACTGGGTGCAAAGCTGCGAGTTGACCGAATTGACCCACAAGTCGCTGCTACCCGTATCGATGTGCAGGCGGAAGCTCTGCTCGGGAGTGCCTAGTGTGGCATTGGCGAAGTAGAGCGTCTCGAGGTTATCGAGCGTCTGCTGGACGGTGCCGCTCTGCCGTCTGCGCAGTTGGTCGTGTGCAATGGGGTCAGACACATGTCTGCGTTGGATGTCGAGGCCAACAACACGCGGTGTCTTGAGGGAAGTCAGCGTCAAGCCAGAGTCAAGTCAAAGCCAAGTCAGAGTCAGAGTCAGAGTCAGGGACCACCAAGCAAGGGTTGGAAGGGCGAGACGAGACTACTCCAAGTGCGGGAAGGGATTCGCTTCCCCAGGCCAAGACTCACCTCTCGTGGCACAAGCTGCAGCGCAGCCACCGACGACACCAGCTGTGTGGCAGCAAATGTCGAAATCTTCATGGCGCCTCTTGGTTTTTTTGCCCACGTCGGCCACACTGCTGTCTATATGTGACGGACGCTGGGTGAGACGGAGGCTCCTGGCAGCAAATCTGACGCGCAACAAGTCGCACTCGGACTTTGGGTGAGCCGGACTATGCGGCGTACTGTAGCAGGTGGCTGGATACGTAACAGCGACGAGGAGAGAATGATTAATAACAGAGCGACCGTGGCGCAGACAAGCAAACAGAAGCAAATGCAATCGTGAAAGAATCAGGCCCAGACAGTGAAGGTCTTATTTGTCCAGCAGGGGGGCGATCAACCAGTTCCCCAGTGATGACGACGCCCATCAAGGCTTTGCCTCGACAAGGCATGCTGCGCACGCTGCTCGGATCATGCGGCTGCCCGCGTAATCCACAGCAGCCAACACGAGCCAGTCGTGCCGATTTGGAAGCTGGTTCCTGGCCGGCCGCCACGTCTCCGAGCATTGCGTCGTGGCGGTGCTCGCTCCCTTGAGACGTGATTTGATCACCCTCCCGTTTCGACGTCTGGCCTCCACCACCACACACAAATCACGCACATCCCATGAACAATGGGCCTGCGACAGATTTGATTCTGTGCAGCCTGGCCGAGCCCATGGCATCACCCACACACAAAGACGGGCGTTGCCTTGTGACTGGCGTCTTGCGTATTGACTTGCGTACGCACAGCACCCATGGCCGCCCTCATGTCATCATGGCCTCTCTTAAAACCGGCGCTTCTGGAAGTGCCCTATGCTTAGCGCCGTGCTGGCGTCAAGGCTGGGTGTCAAAAATATGCCTCCAAATGGGACGAGGTCCAGACAGTCTGCTCGTGCGAAGCATTTCTCCTATGACGTCTTGTGATGCTTCGGTCTCTTCAAGCCTTCGTCTCTCTGTGTGGCCGAGCGCAAGGCTGACCTCAAGAACCTAAAGTGGCTACACGTGACCTCGCTAGCACCCCTGCAGTCGCGTCGCGTCTGCTCTACGCGTCAAAGTTGGCCTTCCACAAAGTCGACCTTCACACCACACCATGTCCATAGGAGAGTCTTCCAAAGCAGCAGCCCGCAATGGCGTGCGTGCAGACCCAAATGCAGCTGGAGGCGCTAATTACGAACTGCCATGGTACTGCACACCCTTCACCAACCTCAGCACAACTGACCTAACCCCACCCCTAGGGTCGAAAAGTACCGCCCCGTCTACCTCGACGATGTCGTTGGCAACACCGAGACCATTGAACGCCTCAAGATCATCGCCAAAGACGGCAACATGCCTCACATGATCATCTCTGGCATGCCTGGTATTGGCAAAACCACATCCATCCTCTGCCTGGCACGACAGCTCCTCGGCGATGCCTACAAAGAAGCCGTGCTCGAGCTCAACGCTTCAGACGAGCGCGGCATCGACGTGGTGCGCAACAGGATCAAGGGCTTCGCGCAGAAAAAAGTCACGCTCCCTCCCGGCCGCCAGAAGCTCGTCATCCTCGACGAAGCCGACAGCATGACCAGCGGCGCCCAGCAGGCCCTTCGTCGCACCATGGAGATCTACAGCGCCACCACCCGCTTCGCCTTTGCCTGCAACCAGTCCAACAAGATCATCGAGCCGCTGCAGTCGCGCTGCGCCATCCTGCGCTACGCTCGCCTTACAGATGCTCAGGTCGTGCGCCGCATCATGCAGGTCTGCGAGGCAGAGAAGCTGGAGTACTCGGACGACGGCATTGCGGCCCTCGTCTTCTCCGCAGAGGGCGACATGCGCCAGGCCATCAACAACCTGCAGTCCACGTCGGCCGGCTTCGGCTTCGTCAACGGCGACAACGTCTTCAAGGTCGTCGACAGCCCGCACCCGATCAAGGTCCAGGCCATGATCAAAGCCTGCCACGAGCAGAAGATAGACGACGCCATGGCCACGCTGAAAGAGCTGTGGGACCTGGGCTACTCGTGCCACGACATCATCAGCACCATGTTCCGCGTCACCAAGACGATTGACACGCTGAGCGAGCACGCAAAGCTCGAATTCATCAAGGAGATTGGCTTCACGCACATGCGCATTCTCGAGGGCGTGCAGACGCTGCTACAACTGAATGGATGTATTGCGAAGCTCTGCAAGATCAATATGCAGCCTCAGCTCTTTGTCATGGCTTCAAAATAGGTGGAGAGGGGAGGTTTTGTTTTCTTGCATTTAGCCTTGGCGTTTGGGATGTTCGCATATGAAGCTTGGGGGATGGGCGACATGGTCACAAGATATCCACATGTACTACGACTGGAAACATGTACATTATGACGGAAAACACTGCCTAATCAATCCGTCTGCTCCAATCAGTCCGTCTGCTCACTTGATCCATATGCTCGACTCCGTCTGTCTGCTTGCTCAATCCGTCTGCGCAAGTTCCAGCTTCAACCCAGCTCTCTCAAACATCTCGCCCAGCGCCTCCTCAACCTCGGGCAAAGCATCCTTGAACACAACGGGTCCGAAGGGAAACCACGGCGACATGACAAAGCGAGCAAACGTCAGACATACAGTCTTCAGCCCCGGCAGCTCTCCGCTCATCTTGAGAGCGGTCAGTATCTCCATCGGCACCGTGATGTCATCCGAAGGCTGAATGAAGCGCAGTTTCAGCGTGACTAGCGAGTTCGGGATGCGCTGGCGGATCGTCTGAGTAATGCCGTGCGCATCGCACTCGTGGATCTTGGAGAAGAATCCACACTCGTACGGCATCTCCATGGTGTCGAGGTTCTGGAACTGCGACAGCATGGGTGCCTGTGCTGGTTTTGTCGAATAGAGAGCCAGCAGGCGGAGCGACGCCTTGGAACTGGTCAGGCACGCTGTCATGTCGTCTTCTGCAAACTTGGCCGCGATAGCCTGCGTGAGGTGCCCGATTCCGGGCTTGTAGTGGAATGTCTCAATCTTGTGGCCGGATAAGAGGGCGTGCAGTGTCTGCGGATCAACTTGGGTTTGGTTGGCTAAGAAGCACGATAGCTTCTTGTTTGAGAGCAGGCGTATCGGCTGACGCGGGTCGACGACGTTGACGTGGGAAAGATGCAGATGGGCGAGGTCGGGAGCGAGCTCGAGAAAGGCGAGGGTAGTGGTGTGCATCGAGCCAAGAGGGTAAGGGATGGTACCACGAATGTCAAGTTCGCGAAGAGAGCGTAGAGCCGTGGGTGATCGGCGAAGAAAGTGGTGCCAGTCAAGAGTTGAGTAGGTTGATATGCCATCAATGGACAGACTCGCAAGATTGGGAAGCAACGCGAGCATCAAGACGACTTGAGCGTCCTCGACGCCATGTCTCAGCAGTCGGATCAAGTCGTCCTCCTCCTCCAGTGCTTCACCAGCAATCACCTTCTTCTTCAAGGCAACAAGAGGAGAAGCCTGATCCTGTGGAATCAGACCAATCATCCTGGCCGTCTTCTCGAATAACCTGAGAGAGTTCTGCGGGGTACCAGTGACCTTGTTTGCCGACACAAATACTGGCCCGCTCCGCTTCCTCTGTGTCTCATCATCTTCCCTAGGTAAGGTTATACCCTGCCATTCCACGCCCGTCGCAACCTCAAACTCGGATCGCCAGCCCCGAATATCCAGCGTCTTGACAAGAGCTGCAAGATCAGGGCGCTCACAGAGTGTCCGCAGGAACAAGTGGAACGGCGCCTTGGACGGCGCATCGCGATTGACGTAAGTAGCGTACAGGGCTTGGAGAGCGCAGGTCTTGGTAGCCTTGCAGGTGAATGCCAGTGCGCAAAGAGACTGCTTGTCCATTAGAGCCGCGATGCCATCTAACAGCTCGACAGGAATCTGGCGGAGCCCTAGACCCTCGGGCTTCGTTGTCCTCGTGGTCAGGTTACTCATGCTACTGGATAGGCTGTCGTTCGGCTGCGTGTCTATCATGATGTCTCTGGAATCTGTTCAGTGATGGACAGCTGCGCTCGTCGTGAGGCGACTTACACTACGTTGGTCTGGGTTGGATGCGTGTATGTTGTGGTGGAAGCTGGACAAGCACTTAGCAAACAACCAGCTTGTGTACGCGCAGTTCCAAGCTTTGCGCTTTCCGAATGATTGGAAGATTCGAGACTGCGTTGACTGCGTTTGATGCAAGTGAAAGAAGGTGCGGGTCCCAACTTTTTGAAGTGAAGACATCTTTCACATCCCCGGCCGCATGGAGACTTCCGATCTGACTAGAAGCCTTTGCTTGGCTCCCAGAACTCATGGGACGTCCCAAAATGATTCAAATCCACGTCCGTTGAGAGTGCAGGTTCTATGACAGCCATTTAGATGGGCATGTCATATAGCAGCGAAGACCATCGATACAGCTAATGGCTTACACGGTGAACGTTTATTGATTGACCGAGAAGTGTATTCGAAGGTGCGACAGAGACCTGCGTATCTATCAGGGAAGGAACAAAATGGTGTACCAGTGGGAAGTTCTCACGCACCTTCGTCGTGTGAAAATGACTGTGCCCCTGGACGCATTTAAAACGACATGACAGTTGCTCTACCGGGTTCCAAGGAGAGTTCCATATAGAGCGCTTGATGGACATATTACCATGTCCACCGCCATGCGACCGCATGTCAGATACAAGGCTTTTTCGAGGCGTTGGCAGACTCATGACATGGCGAGAAAACCTATGTAAAAGGAAATTACAAGTGAGCGTTGAGACTTTAACAAGATGGACAGAAGCGTATGCTCGTAGAGTCCGTGCTTGCCGTTGAGACGATGTGATAGTACATGTTGGATGATGATTCAAGAAGGGCTCCAAAGTAGCTCTCCAGGCGGTGATGTTTGCGCGAAGTCTTTCGTTCACAGAAACGTCTCCATAAGAATTCAGTAGTCTACTTTAACGTTGAATTAAGTCAGCATTCCATCGTGCCACGTTCCTCGGCTCTGTTGTAACGTGGTCCTTCGGTTGGGTGACCCGAGGCGCCTAAGCGCCTATTGTCTCAGTGCGGAATTTGATCAATTTGATAACACGTTGGAAATTCTTGTCTAGCGCCAAAACGATGAGGATATTGGTTTGATGGTACAGGTTGGGATTCCCCTTGTCAGAATTGCTATTCGCAGATGCAACGCCAAGTTCTTGTAGTAGTGGTGGATGTGAGATCCTGTCAACAAATACCCCAGTAGAGTCGAGCGCCATGATTGCGAATTAGATCAGTCTTGTGTATCATACAAACGAAACGATACGGCATGTTCCGCCAGCAATGCTGCGCCATACGCCCTCCAATGCAATGCTAACTCCGAACCTCAACATAAAAGCATACAATCATGGCCAGCTGGCCCACTACGCCAATTGTGCCTGTTCAATCTCTTTCTGTTTTTCTTCCTCTTCCTTCTTCCGCTCATCCTCTTCCTTCTTCTTCCGCTCATCTTCTTCCTGCTTCCTCTGTTCTTCGTCCTTCTTCCTATCCTCCTCCTTCTTTTTCGTCTCTTCTTCCTTCTTTTTCGCCTCCTCCTCCTCTTTCTTCTTCTTCTCTTCCTCTTCTTGTCTAATTGTCTCCTCCGTCTTCTCCCATACCTTCGCATTGGGGTTCCACTCATGTCCATTAAACAAAGTGTTGACCAACGCGGTCTCCTTATACTCGTCTGTGAGGATCTTGTCGTAGCTGTACGGGACCTTTGCCATCACGCCCTCAAACATCGTTTCGCGAAGGGGATATATTTCGTCGGTGCGGTAGCGATGGTAGTTCTTGCAACTCCAAACGCCCGGTTGGCTGTCAGGATGCGTCTCCGATAAACCAGTGATGTCGATGAAGAGACCGTTGCGGAGGTCGATCCACCGCGCGTCGATTATGTTCGAGCCATCGCCGCGCTCGCGTTGCCAGATCCAAGGATTAACGTCAAGGAGGAACGTACGCTTCACTTGCCCGTCTTCCGAGGTGTAGGAGTAGTTGGTCTGGTTGTATGCCTCGCCGAGATGGTGAAGGGTCGCGCCGCTGACTTGTGTGTCGAGATCAAAATCCCATGGCAGTCGCTATCAAGGTCAGCAATCGGAACATACGTGCGATGGCTTCTACGTACCTGACCATTCCACCACCAGCCTAGCAACGTTCCATGGGCGATCCATGTGTCGAGATCATTGGAGCGGAAGAAGTCCAGGTATGCGCGCACCATGTGCTGCTGTGTGTCTCTTCGCTCTTCGTCAGAGACCACGCCATGGAAGTAGCGCTTGTCATAGTGGCCGAGCGTATTATCGCCTCTATACGGTATGAGTGATCAGACAGATTACCTCATCGACTCTTGATGCGACCTACCCGGGCTCATGAAAGTACTTGTTATCCCCGTCTCTCTTCACAATCTGACTCCCTGACTCTTGCGATGTGCGTGCTGAGGTCTCGACTCTCGAAGTTGGCGCTGCTAATGTAGTTGCGAAGAGCGCCGCAGCGACGGTACATATCGATAGTCTCATGGTGAGGCTGTTTTACTACTCCAGTATCGATGGGGTGATAAGAAGATGGCGCTTCGATTGCAAGACCGCCGTCAGTCTTGAACAGAGCGTTGGGCAGTCCGGAGAGATGTTCAATGTTTGCGAGCACAGGTTGGGAGGCGATATCGGTCCCGGGAAGGAGGTCTCGTGCTTGTCTTACGTGTGTGAAAGAGCGTACAGGTACAGGAATTGACTCGGCAGTCGCAGCCAATGACTGAATACAAAGCAAGCGCAGACTATGCAGTTCGCGCAAGCAATTACAGAGACGAGAGAAAGAGAAGGGAGAGTGAAACAACCTCGCCCATGACGCGCACGCTTAGGTACTCTCTTCCACCTACCCACATAGCCCTCCGCTGTCCGCCGTATCGTCTGCGTATGCCCATGTTACCCCGGAGTAGTCGGCAGGTCAAGTCGACATGATAGGCAAAGTTGGCGCCGCTAGACCCGGGTGCCGAATACGAAATGCTTGTTTAAATGTGGGACGGCCAGTTACGCGCGGCCGTTGAAGAACAAGCATTGCGATACGACGCGGCAAGTGAATAATGGAACGACACCAAGACCGCTTACCCGCGCACTGCGAGTTGTGTGGTACGCAGAATGGTTTCGCTATGGGCCTTCCATTTGTTGCGATTACTGTGTGAAGGTGTTTGAAGTGATGGGCCGGCATTCTGAGCCTGGCTTGTCAGGCATTCGCGTCCCCCCGGCGCACTTTGCCATAACCTGTGCGTTTGATCCGTATAGGGATGCGCCCGTTTGATTGCCTCGTCAGCGATCCACACCTCTGAAGGCTGTCAGGGATGGTGACGTAGGCTCTTCTACGCGTGCTTCATTTCCGCATTTGCTGTTCCTGACATGCCAAGAATCAGGATCTGCTTTTTTGGTTCTTGGTGCTGAGCTTCATCACTTTTCGACGCACTCGAGGACGTTAATTGTGGCATATCTTAGCAGAGGCGCCGACACGATTGATGCACAATACACCACAACTCACGTTTCGGCTAGTGTGTTATCCCCCTCAACCCCGGCAATAACGGACTATATGAAGTCCACGTAAGCCTGTGACAGAGCGGTAAGCTTGTGTACGCCTCTTATCACAACAAACTAGTCTCCAAACACATCAGCTTGCAGCTTCGAGCACACCTGGGGGAAATTAGACGCTTCATTCGGTCGTGGACAACAATAGTCTTGTTACAAATCGTAATTTTCGCGTGCCGCCTAGCACGCTGCCCAAATGCTCAGCTCAACCCAACCCTGTTTTGCGCCTGGAGAAACGAACGCTGCATATGCTCACGAGACGTCCATGGCCTCGGTGCCGTTGGTGACAGTGAACGACACATCGCCCGCATCGCCGATCAGACGCTTTTCGGATTCGCTAACGAACTGTATTGCATCAACATCAGCAAAATTAGGTGAATTCTGATACGAGACTTACCTTTACACTCCGTGTAGGGTCATAGAACAAAGAGAAACTGCGCTGGACGTCCTCGATTGTGACCTCTGGCCCTTGCCTCTTCTTGCGCACGAGATCTGAAGTGGTGATGAGGTTGCTGGCGTACCTCAGCCCAGTCTCGAGACCGATCTTAGTGAGCAACGCCAGTGCATCAGGCGAAATGTCGACCTCCTCCTCCTGCGCGCGTATCGAAATGATTTGCTGCATCTCTTCCGAGTTGTATGCGTGTGTGCTGACTATGACGACGCGGTCCAACAGGTCCAGTGGCAGCCCGTGTGGCGACCTGTAGTCGGTTCCCCTAATCTGCGTGTTGCCCCTGTTACTTGCCATGATGACAATTGGCGCTAGCTCATCCTCGAGAGCTCTGTTGATGAAGGAAAAGCACTCAATGTCGAGCATGTGGACCTCATCGATGAACAGAACACCCGGCACAATGACAGCCTTGCCCTCTTCTTTCCATTCAGCCACCTTGGTATTGATCTGGTCGCGAACTTCGCTGCGGATCTCGCCTGTATCGCCGGAAAAGAGGGCCAAGAAACCTTGAGATCTTGAGTTGATGACATCGATTTCGTGCAGGCTGACCGTGTGCACGACTTCGCGCCGTTGCTGCAGCTCTCCTTCGGGACATTGTACAAACTTTGTGTCGATTCCCATTGCGTCGTAATCTCTCGACCGTGTGTAGGAGCGGCCGAGCTTCGAGATCTTGCCGGATGCCTTGTCGATCGAGATGATGTCGCCCGCCATGATCTTCTCCTTGGTCATGGCATCGATCATCTTAGTACCCATGTCGTAGATGGTCTCCATGTCGGTCGTCTTGATTGTAAGCTTGCCCTGCTTGTTGCTCTGCACATGTTCAGTACTAGTCTGATTTCAAACTTGCTGCATACGTACCCCCGTAACGCTGCGGTCGATTTGAATCTCAACAACCTCGCCCTCAATAACCTCGCTCTCTTCTGTTATCCGTACGCCAATAGACTTGCGGAAGGCCTGTGTCAGCGCCTCGGTCTTGGACATCTCCAACGAGAAGATTTCGGATGATGCAAGCGTCGTAAACGGTACATCCGGCCCCAGCGACTGCGCCATGCCCATTGCGATGGCTGTTTTTCCTGTGCTTGGGGGCCCAGCGATGAGAACGGCGCGTCCCGCAATCTTGCCTTCTTGTGCCATTCTGAGGATAACGGCAGCGGCTTTGCGCGCCTTCTCTTGCCCCACGAGTCCCTGCGACGATACTTTCGGTTCGAGCGTGTCTGGCTCGACCCCCAGACCACGGATGTGGGAGTGCGCCGCGATGAGGTTGAGGCCGCGGAGCTCTTTGCTCTCGGCGATGGTTGTAATAGGCTGCATTTCATCAGTAGAGATCTTGCGACGCCCAAGGTAGCACCTACAACAGCCATTGTGGTGTGTGACTTAGCTTTGCAAGAGAGATTGGGGTTGCGCTTCCTTCGCCATGTCAGAAGTGAGAGCTCGTCGCGACTTCTTAGCTTAAGTGGTCCGTGCCACGCTGCATGGACGCGGCGCGTCTACCTTCACTGCGTCCTACAAATAGACCTCCTACTCACCCACCTCTCTTTCTGTACTCCCTCCTGCGTCTCAACTGACGCACTGGTTGCAGCCACAGTCCCCTGTGCTTAGGTATCTATTGCGACTGTGCACGATATGCACGCTCGAGCAATCGGACTTCAAGCGCCTCAATACAGTGGGTAGCAGCGAAACTCACCAGGTATGTTGACCTGGGTTTGAATACAAACAACTTTGTACCAATGCGGTTTGTTCGCAAATGTGTGCAGCTTTCATCTTCTTGAGTTAACGCGAGTGTTCCACTCCACTCACAACCGGCCATGGACCATCACATTGTTAGCGCGTCAAGTCACCTGCTCAGGAGCCATTGCCAAGGCCAATCTGCTGACAATCCGGTTACGCAGGACACAACTGAACGCCGACTAGGCCTCAGGCTTTGTATTCTCTGAGCCATGGATGGGCGGAAGAGACCAGCCGCACCGTGGTCTCGGGGAAATAGTCCTCCATCTCAACGGAGGCGCCAATCAGAGCAATCTTCCATGTCAGACAGGGTTAGGTTGTCCCAGAATAGACGAAGGTATTACAACTAACAAGATACTATAGTATGCAAACACAGCACATTATCGTATTCCCACAAGCCCTCCAAACTCCAGGAGGAATTCTGGTACTGGCTTCGCAACCAACATGCAGACGGGACTTACGCCTTACTCAGCTACTAAACACCTTGTTGACCAGGACAGGCAAACCACCAGCCGCGATACGCCCCAAGGTCCCGAACGAACCCAGCTTGGCGGGGGACAACCAAGCTCTCGAAGACCTAGTAGAGACTATAGTCCAAGGCATGTCGCGTCGCCAGTAAGCAATCGCAGTGGGTCCAACACTCCTGTGCACGTTGCACCCACCGTACCCTCTATGTTGCCTGCGGCTCAAAAAGCATTAGTGAGCAGAAGTGCTCCTATGAGCACCTTGAGTGCGTTGCGATCACACAAGGCCTCACTCGCTGTGAGTGTGGCGCAGGTGATTGAGGGGCCTACCAATCAGGAGGTGAAAATGCTCAAGGCGCAGCTGAAAGCTTCTCAAATGCAAGAAGCTCAACTCCGCTCCGATCTGAAGAAGCTCGAGGCTCTTCCCTCCCAGCTGACAGCACTGAAGAATTTAGTAGAGCAACAGCAGCAAGCAGCAGCGAAAGGGCCTTCGCCAGAAAACACAGCAATACGACTCAGTAACCTGGAGAACGCAGTGCCAGCAGTTGATCCAGCACGATTCGAGGATTTGAAGTCGGAGATACAAACCATCAAAATCGAAGCCAAGAAGCTCGACCATGTCCTGCAACAGGTGGAACAGCTGCAAGCTATGGTGACGCAGCACGGCAAGGAGATCGCAGAAACATCTTCAAGTAATGCGAAATTGAAGGCTGAGGTAGACATCCTCATGTCTGTCAAGGAAGACGTGAAGGCGATAAAAAAACAGCAGAGTCAAGGACAGGCTGTGAAAGGAGATGCCATCAGGAAAGTAGCTCAAGCGGCGATCCAGCCTGAGGTTGAGAAATGGGAAGCCTTCCGGGCCAGGCACGAAAAAGACGTTGACGAGTTGAAAGCGCGTGAGGGGATCCAAAGGCAGGCAAACAAGCACTCAATCGACCCTACGGACTTCAAAGATCTCCAACAGAGTGTTTGCGGCCTTGGTGAGGACAAGGAGAAGCTTGCAAAGGATGTGCATGAGATGAGGTCCATTATCGGTGAGCTCCAACTTAAGAGCCGGACAGATGCTGCTCAGGACATGCAAACGAGCCTCTCAGACAAGTACAAGGACCTTACAGACCGCGTCAAGGAGCTCGAAACCGCTCCGAGCAGATCTGCGTCGCCAGCCTTATCAGCGAGCTACGAACAACTTAAGGAGAGGGTTGAGGGCGTTTGTAAGTCTCAGAAGTCCTTGCAAGCTGGGCATGTCACGTTCGTCGATCAACTCAAAGCATTGAACGACGCGCAAAATGGTTTGTCCGAAGATCACAACACAATGGTAGACCAGTTCAAGGCTATCCAGCATAAGCAAGCCGGACTGTACAAGGACCACAAGGCTTTCGTTGACCATATCCAAAGGTATCTTGGCGAACAGAAAAGCCTTCAATCCCAACAGGAGGCGTACCAGAGTAAACAAGACGAACTATTAGAAGAACAGACCAGGCTCAAGAAAGCCGTGGAGAGTCTCGAATCTCGTGTCACAGCTCCTGACAGGACTATTGCCCAAATCAATGATCTAGCGACCGCACGGACGAAACTTTCTGATGACCTACACAATGTCAACCTCCGAGTCACGGCGCTAGAAACTGCCCCTACGCCCGCCACGCGCCATAAATATTCTGCTAGGAACGAACATACCGATGCAACCTCCAGCTCATCTCGAATTGATGACCTCGAGTCAAGGCTTCGTTCCGTAGAGAATCACATTGGAGGGGCAGACGGACTAAGCGTGCGCTTCGACAAGATCCAGAACGATATTGAGGAGGTTGAAAAAGATGTGGAGCTTTTTCAGAACAACTTTGTCGGCATCTTCAGCGAAATCTTTGATCCCTTTAAGGAGAAAGTCGAAGGGAGGCTCACGGAGCAAGCCCAGGCTGTCACCGTCTTGCAAGGAAACTTGGAAGCGTTGCAACAGGAGTACCCTGCTGCTACATTTTCAGCTCCACAGCTGGCATTGATCCACAGCATGGTTCGGGACGCGACCGAGACCAAACCAGACTTGTCTCGTATACAGGAATTGGTGCGCATCGAGGCGGAGCAGCGGAATGCAGCTGTCGAGGAGCTCAAGAAGGACCTAGAGATGAAGCAGGACGTTACAACCGCCACTCAGGCGATCGATGTTGTGAAGGCCGCTGTGCGTAGTCTGCAGCACCAATACGAGAACATCTCGACCGATGACCTCCATCAAAAGATGGTACATTGGTTTACCCAGACTTATCCTACGCCGTCCGCAAACATGTATCAACAGTTCGCTGCGATACAGCTAGAGGTCGCACAACTGCGGAATTTTACAGACATAATCGCTCGAATCCCTCATGGTGTTCACATCCTGGGCCAACTTGCGCAAATCGGCCCACAGCTTACGGCGCTTGTTCAAAATCCACTAGCTTCCAACCAAGAATTACTGGAAAAGCTGGCGAAAACTGATGAAGTACTACAGTCGATGAACGATTCCATAGCTCAGCTGCAGGAGGATTACGACAATCTAGTAAAGCGCGACGCCACCCTGCGGGCACATGCAACCCCCCTTATTGCGGATGATACACCCTTCGCCAAAGCGGAAGCATTGGCGGCGCTCGAAACTTCCATTGCCACGCTAAGAGCCGACCTTGAGACGCATTCTGAACAAGAGCTGCAAGCCCGTAAAGAATTCCAGACCAAGGCCAGTAGAGAACACGATCAACGGGTCAATGCAGAAAGCTCCATCAAGACCTTGATCCAGGGTCTGTTGACTAGAAGCAATGAGAAATTCAAAGAGCTTGATCAACTCAGCTCCGACTTCAGCAAAACCTTCAACGAGTTCAACGATCCGAAGTCCAAGGAGCTTTTTGCATGGCTACCAGCGTTGTTCTTGCACGTCGGTCAACTACAATGGGTGCTCGAGAAGTTGAACCAAATCTTACCAAAAAGAGGATTGGAGATCGAATGGGCCTCCGATTGGAAACACGATTTCTCTGTTCCCTCGCCACTCCCATGAGGGGGGAAGCGATATACTTCCCTCGTGGAGCAGACAGTTTTTGGAAATGGTGCTTTCAGCACATCTCTATTGGCCACTTCTATTCTTTTGGCAGCGGTAATGTTTATCACGAGATCTAGGCGTTTTGGTGGAGTACAGCACGGCACGTCCAATCACGATACCCAATACGGAGCACATCCCCCGGCACATTTTCTTCAATATGACTTCGATTTCATTCTGGAAGCCAGAGCAACATTTCAGGATTTGACGGAACATTGCGATTCGATCAGCGATTGCTCGAAGTCAGGTGTTGCTCAACCTCGGGTGCTCTGCATACAGAAAAGGGTACCTGGAATATTACATAAGGTCCGTAGCAACCTGCCAAAAATGCAATGAGCATAGAGGTTCTCTTTTTGGTGACGCAACCTAGATTGGAGTGACAATAGGTGACACACCTGGCCTCAGTGTGAAGTAGCTGTCTAGCTGGAGCGTTTGATTTTATGTACGCCAAACACGGCGATAAGAGACAGCGCTAGTGGGTAAGTCCGCTCAAAAGTTCGCGTCAGAGCTCCAAGCTGGGCTGCGACACGATCAAGGACGCCGACTTCGAAAGTTACCGTGTCGCACTAGGACCGACCAACGATCAACTTTACAATGGGACCTATCTATCGACCGAACACAAGAACATGGGCAAGCCAAGCGCCTATCGCTACGAGGCCTAGTGACTCTGCACGCACAAACACCACGGATGCAGACGCAGACGCGGGCGCAGATGCGGACACAGCCATGGCTGAAGCCACATCACCAACTGCGCAAATCTCCTCCGCCTCGAGCACAGATCCAAAAAAGCGCAAACGCAAAGACAAGGAGACCCACGTCCTCTTCCAATCCACCTTCCGCAAACCCACATGGTCCTACTTCAACCTCGCCCTCGTCACGCCAGGCACCGCGTCAAAACCGCCCTCGGCCGCGGCAGCATCCCCAGACGCCTGCAATATCGATGCGCTCACCGTCTCGACCCTTCTCCTCCAGCCTCTGACGGCCTACCTGGGCATCACGGGCGCCGCTGTGCCGATCGATATTCTACACACTCAGGGCCGCAGTGCATATGTTCGTATCCCGAGACAAGATGCGAGGGCATTTCGCGCGGGTCTGAGTGGCTGGATTGGGAGCTGCGATGCGGGAAGTGTGCCGGGCGTCAGCGAAGGCGGGAGGGTGAATGTTGCGTGGAGGGTTGTGGCTGAGGGGGGAAGTTTGGGGCTATTGAGCGGAACGGGCGAAGAGCTTTTCGGGGAGGATACGGCTGCGTACTGATCATGGTAGTATGTTGGAGTTCTCTCAAGGCCAGCAAGAGTGTGATGATCAGGATCACGCTCGCAGCGCGAGACTGGCGATCTTCGCTGGAATCAACACCGACAAGCTATCTGGACGTCTCACTGTGGCATTTGGCATGTTCAAGTCCGCTAATCTTGTAAGGTCCAGCGCCGGACCAAGCGCAACAGACGATCCTCAGCACCGAGACACGTCTCGGCAGGGCGGACCGAGCTGGGTAACCAACTCAAGCAATCTTTTGGCTCCTAACCTGCTACTTTCGCTACAGTCAACTCTGTCTCGCAAGGACGCGGGATGTACAGAAAGCCTTACGACCTATCCTCGGCAATGCAAGCTACATTTGCACCACCTCGGACCCATTTCGCGAGAGCATGGGCTTAGATAGCCAGCCCTATGTTTGAACATAGAGAAGAGGTCAACTACAGTGCGTAAATCATAGACCTTGATCTTAGCACTCGGCTCTTTGGTCGCTGGCCAGATGAGATGGGGCTGCGAAGACAGCATCTACAGACAGTCTTCGCCACACCTACTCGGGCGACAGTAGCATACGGTGCTGGTTGCGGCAGCATGAACGGAATCGACGAGCGCGGTCCGTCTAACACTTAGTCTAATCTTTGAAGTACTGTGGTTCAATCTGAACAGACGAAATAGCACCATTGATTCTTCACACGGTTCACAAGCAAGCAATCAAAGCGCTCAATTGATCAACGAAGACCCTCAATCTTGTAGGTGCATCAATCACGCCTTGTAAGACCACGAATTCGAGGAATCCGGAGTAGCTCCCGTGGTGGCAGATCGGTGGGGTTCTCCACGTTGGTGCGCAATGATGAAATTTGTTTGTCGATATCATGAATGAGTTTCTCCTGCTCAGCCCATTGCTTCTCTTTTAGGAATCTCCACCTCAAGCACGCATCAACCCCTGACTCGTCATCCTATTTCAGTCTCGATTGAGATACTTCATTCTGCTTCGCTGCAGGCTCGTTTTCACCGTCAACAGAGTCCTCTTTCTTCTTGAAACGATTCTTGTTGTCTAATTCCGTTCGCCACCCTGATAGCATAAGCTCATCCGGCAACACGAGCTGTCCTTCAGAGTCCTGATTGTTCTACCACCCAGGCTGCTGCGAGCTGCCATGTCCGCCTTGGTGGCCGCCGTAGCTACCGCCTTGCTGGCCACCATAACCACCCTGGCCTGGGGGAGGTGGGTACTGTTGTGGTGCGCCACCGTATTGGTTGTGCTGGTGGTTGTCGTAGTTCTGGGGTCCGCCATAGTACCCCTGGCCACCTGAATGAGCAGGGCCTCCGTAGCCAGCTAAGTCAATTAGCCTGTGTTTCATGAAGAGTGGATTCAGTGGTGCTCACCTTGTGCGCCGTAGCCGCCTGGACCCTGCTGTCCGTAGCCTCCGGGCTGTTGAGGCTGGCCACCATAACCTGCCTGAGCGCCGTATTGGTTCTGACCGTGCTGCTGACCAGGTCCGCCGTGTTGACCTTGGGACCCTCCGTGTTGCTGCTGACCGCCGTAGCCACCATGCGGCTGCGCAGGCGACGGTGATCCGTAGCTGTGCTGACTTTGAGGGCCGCTGTTGTGCTGGCCGCCGCCAGGTTGGTATGCCGTAGGCGGTGCGCTGCCCGTGTAAGTTCCGCCTGAGGATGCACCAGAGCCGTGGCTGTAGCCGAAGTCGTTGTTGGATGGCTTGTTGTGCTGTAGTCGTTTAGTCAAGTGGGTACAGGTGAAGTCGTGGAGCTACTCACCGATCCACCGCCCATGAGGCCGCCGATCATACCTCCAAGGCCACCGCTACTCGATGACTGGTTGGTGTGGCTCTGACCACTGCTGCCATGGTTGCTGTTACTGCCGCCGCTGCCGTGATTGTTGTTGTTGTTGCTGCTGCTGCTGCTGCCACCGAGCAGTCCTCCCAGTGCACCAAGTCCGCCGCTGGATTGGCCGCCATGACCAGAGCCGCTCTGTTTTCCGCCGCCGAGCAGCGATCCAGCCAGCTGGCCAACAAGGTTGCCAGATCCACCGCTGCCGTGACCTGAGGAGCTTCCCTGGTTCTGCTTTCCACCACCGAGGAACGAGCCTGCAAGCTGGCCGACGAGGTTGTTAGACCCACCGCTGCCGTGGCTCTGCTTGTTGCCGCCCATGAGCGCGTTCATGGCGAAACTGCCCAACGAGCGGTCACCGGTCTGTCCATCGCCGCCGATACCTCTTGAGCCATCAGCGACGTCGCCGGGCCCTTCTGAGCCGGCGGGCTTGTTGTAGGGGTTTGTGTTCTGCGCAGGTGTGCCGTGGTTGCTGCCGCCGATGGGCGCCTCACTCGTTGGCAAGTCCCATTGCGAAACACCGGTACTGATCTGGACGTAGTAGTACTTGCGACTCCTGCACATGTGTTAGTAGAAGGTGGTGGTGGCGGGGGGCGTAGATGTGTGCTGCGACAGAGCCAACATTACACACTTGGACGTACGAATTGTCCCATTGAGCGATCCAGCCCGAAGGCAGCTTGGGCAAATTGGGGTCCGTAGGACCTGAGTCTGGAGAGGTAGGCGGATGAGGAGGTGTGGGCGCAGCCATATTGGGCTTCACTGGGCCAACGCGGGGTATGGAGCGGCGCCGGTGATAGCAATGATATGTACTTTTGGGTGAGATGCGTGTGGGAAGAAGTTGTAAGTGCAACTCTGATCGTAAAACAAGGCGCTTAATATGAGGGAGGGAGCGATGACCTTGTTCTGCTAGCGGTCATTGAACGTGATGCTTTCAAACGGCTATGCGACCATCCCTGTCCGGCCTGCGTCAGCGCTCTTCGCTGCGCCCCCGAGCTTCAGCTTTGTTGGAACACTGAGGCACGGCAAAGCCACACTTCTGGCACAACACCGATCACAAGCAGACAATCAGACAAGCAGCCTATAGGAGTAGCCGATGACTTGCAAATACAGGCAGCCCTCAAAGCTCCCAAAGTCGATAACTCCGGGCCAAGGTGGAGCCCAACCTCAAGGCAGCCCGACCCTACCCAATGCTACAAACGTCGATAGAACTCCAGCAAAATGCACTCCCAGCGCCAGCACAATGCACTGACTCCCCAGATGCGCTAACACCTTGATCCGAAAGAAATTACCCATGCCCATGTCCATTGCCAAACGCCTTTACCAAGCATATCCACCTTCGTCAGCACCTTCATCGTTGCCATTCCATTCATCATCGCCACTGGGCTCAGCATCAAGGAAGTCAGCTTCGGCGTAGATCTCCTCACGCGGCCGGAAGTTGTCGATGCGGAAGATGACTGTGCGGCAGCGGCCTTGCACAAATGAGACTTGCTCCTCATTGTCCCCTTCTTGGTCTGACCCAGAGGCCTCCGACTCCTCATCGTAACTTGCATTCGCCTTGGCTCGCGAGCGAAGACGAGTCGAACCCCATTGCTCGTCTTGCCTCTTACGTCTGGACAGAATTGGCGCGTCGCTATCACTCTCCTCTGCACTCTGAGGCTTTGCCAGGTCCTCTGGCACACCCTCGATAAATGAATCGACCTTCTCGTCTTCCACCACTTGGCTCGTCTCATGTCCAGAGGCTGTTTGCGTTTGTTTCCAAAGCCTGAAGGCCTTCAAAGATGTAAGATGAGGGTCCGGCGCTTCCCATTTTCTGGCAAACACAGCTTGGAAGCTAGCGCTCCACTTCCTCCTAAACTCAGCCCTCTGTCGCCAATCGGTATCGACCATGGCAATGATAGTAAGCTCCTGTAGGTTTGGCAACTCCTCAGCCGAGTCTAGCAGCGACTGGAAGAAGTTGCTGGCTGCCGTTGAGTCCCATTTGCGCAAGTACTGCATGTCAAGAGTACGTAACGTGGAAGGCCAAGTAGGGACCTCGTCCTCCCCAAGCAGAGACTCGTAAAGAGGCTCGTTATCGGATGACATGACAAGAGAGCTGTAATATGTCGTGTCCATGCGCAGAACTTCGAGCCTGGGGCATGATTGTCTGAGGTCGACCAGGAAAGACAGGTCAAGTGCCTGATTGTGGTGCAGTACAAGCTCCTCCAGATGTGCGCCATGGCTAGTCAAGAAGCTAGATAGTGAATCCGAGAGAAGCTCTCCGCAATTGATAATGCTCAAATTGACGAGGTTCGTTGGCAAAAGCGGTAAGAGACGACCCCTAACAATTCCGCACGTCTCGAAAGTTAGAGATCTCAAATGGGGCAAAACTGCCAACGCAGATCCGACAAGCTCCTCCATAGTAGGTGCTGTGTTTCCAGCATCCTCTTCCTCGTCTTCGCGAGAAGGCTCTGGATGATACTTAACCAGCGTAACTTCGCGCAGACTCTGAAACGCTTGATCACCGTGTATGCTCTTCATCCAGAGTGGGCCCCGCGGGCAATAAGTACTATTCCACCGCCAACTGCGAAGGCGCAATTCCGTCTCGCGTAGTGCAGCAAACAGCTCGTCTGGGTATACCCATCGGCGCACTCGCCGCAATCGCCCACGATACGGCGGCCTGTCGACCGGGTCGAGGATGTCGATCTCGCGAAGTGTAGGTAGGGCTTTGACAAGTGCTGCTAAGTCGGCCACACTGTGCGTGGGATCGGTCAGTGTTGACATTTGAGTAGCATCCAGGGTCAGACGTTTCGGCATCACTTGGTGGTCTTCATGCGCGCCTTGTGGAGGGTTTATGAGATGGTAAACAAGATCCCTGCGGCTTTGTCTCATTACAAAGATGGGTGGGTCGCGGTAGAGGGCCGTCAGTGCTGGTTTCGTGAAAGTCGTGCACATGCGTGCGAGCTGGGCCAGCCATGAGATGAACGCCGTGGGCTTCAGATTCTCATCATGCAACGGATGGGAGGCATATACAAATATCTGGAGCAAAACATGATATGGCAGAGATTGCCATGCAGGACTGCGTCCGTCAGAGGGAATCGGGACGGCTTCTGATGCTGCATCTGGTACCCCGTTGGGTTTGCGTGACCGGCCGATGACCAGCCTCTTACTTGAACGACCATTTTCTCTATCTCCCCTGCTTCTCTGAGTTCGCGGCGACGACCCTGCTTTGGTCTTGACCCTGAACGCCTTGGGAATGTGATCTTCAGTGACCTCGAAGTCCGCATCCGGATCCTCTTCTTCGTCTGAGCTAACATCCTTGTATGACACTTTGCGCTGTCGCCTGGTTCGTGTATCTTTGTTCTTCTTCCTCAAAATCTCAGGTGCAAGAGACAATTCCGGTGTCGATTGTCGATCGTCATCATCATCGTCATCGTTGGCATGGTGCCTGGTCGACCGTCGAGAGGGTACAGGGCGCTTTCTTCTGGAGCCTCGCTCATCTCCAGAGCTCGTAGAGAGGCCCTCATCGCTGCTTGGCTCCTTGTATGACACAGCGCCGCGCTTGCGCTTTGTAGTTCCGACCATGGCGGTACAGGGCCTTGAGTGGTCGGACGGGCAATGGATACAGTGGACGATAAGTCGTCTGCGAGGCTATGAAGCCACAGAATTACAGTCGCATAAACTCATGGAGCAGTCCACCGTCGTTAATCGATCTGCGCGGGGAGCGGGTGGTGCGTGATTGCCTGAATGGCGAAAATGAACGTCGTAGTTCGAGACAAAGAGGCGACATCATCGAGTCGTTAAGATCGTCCGCTAACTCCGGGACGACCATTAGCGTGCCAAGCCACCCACCTCTGTCAGCAGAGAGAAAGTCGCCAACTGTTCCTCATACACACAAAACACTGGAAAATGCTTGTCAGCACTCTTCGAGAAGACCGCAGAGGGATTTGGTCTTTCCCGGACTCTTAAGTTCTTCTTCTTGTAGCTGGCCTGTTCTGCACACCCTGAGGGACTATGTTCTGAGTGAGCATGTTTGGCAGATACCTATCAGTCGTGCTTAACGGATTCTAGCCAATTTAATCTAATTGTAAACGCTTCGGTCAAAAGCAAGAGGAAGAAAATGTCCACTTCATCCTTCGTGTCCGAGACCCTAGTCCATCACATTCTCGTGTCTCTTCAACTGGCCTAAGGCGATTGCAAGCAGCGAATGGTCAAATTCATGCTTTCAGTCGTGTTGACTGTTGCAAATGCCAGACTTACAAACACCTGGTCCGTGACACCTACGCTAGCCTTTGAGCACTACGCAAAGCATGTTTGGATTCTCCGACGCTCACGCGATGGAGAAGCAACTCGAAGGGGATTGTGCACCGTCAGTCACGGCCCGCGATGACGCTCCAATACCCTGGTCGCTGGAATTGCCTTTTCGGCTCCCGCGCTTGGACTTGAGCAGCGTTACGCAGATCGCAGGTACTTCTGGGGTAACATTGGCAAGTTTGGTGGCTGGGAGGTATTGAAACTAATTCAAACTTTGACACTGGAGTCAGCTGTTGTTGGTATTGCGGCTAATTCACATGTTTACATTTGAGCCGCCAGCGACATCGTCGGGCCGTATGAAGCATCTCGTTTTCTGCACCCATCCAGTTGCTAACTCTTCGAAGTTTGGCGTCATGTACCTCCTTTAGAAGTGCAGTAGCGCATAGCCGCAGCAACGCCGACCGTATGCAACAGCAGGCCGAGTCATTTCCCAGCCAATCCCTTTTCCCAGGTCGCCACAACGACAACTTCTGAAAACAGCAGCTCGTGATCGCGCCCGCGCGCCTATGCAAAGGAACTCGTCGCGCGCTGAATGAGAAGCAGAATACACATCAACCCTGCATCTGTATAGCGCCTAAAGTTATGGTGGAAGCATCTGTAGCACCGAGAACTTTACTCAAGCTCGTAGGGTGAAACACGATCTGTTCTTTGTGTTGCCCGGGCTGATCTTGACGTCGTCTGAACTGCCAGGTGCAGGGATCCCAGCCACCTCCTCTCCGCTCTACTTGTCAGGTTGCAGTAGGCTGATGTCGTGAGAGGGTGGCTTCCGGTGTTTGACTGGACAGCAAGAGCCGTGCGTTGGCTTGCAGAACCGGAGTGCGACCTGGTACAGAGATGCTCGCTCGGAATTTTGACGACACTGCATTAGAGGATGCCGATAAGGTGTAATTGGTTTGTAGTATTGATACTCTAATGTTAAGCATGTTTTTACAGAGGCCGTGAACGGATTCGATGCGCAATGTGGTGGGATAGAACCCGTAATCGTACATACTGCAGAGAAGGTGGTTGGCAAATACGTGCCTGACCGGTAGATACCGACTGATATGATCCTCGAGGTCATGAACAAGAACGAGAACAATAAGACATTAGATAATTGGCTTTTGACATCTCAACATGTGCAGAAAGCCTCGAATTGCAGAGGCAACCCAACAAAGCGAGACAGGTGAACGGAAGTTGAAACTAAGAATGGATGCGCGAAGGAATTTAGAAGATTGACGCTTCATGAGACGCAAAAGAAAGTTGTGAACGATGTGCGTAACTGGAGTTCGTGGTCGTGTGCAGAAGCTTGCAGAGACCGTGCAGAAGACCGCCATAAGATATGTAGTGGCATAAACTGGTCATCGTAATGGCGTGAATGTCGTCGAATGCTTTCAAAACAGAATTGCCGCCGTGGGTGCTTTTGAGACGAAGGAAACGCTTTCATATGCCGACCGTGTCTTTAAACGAATGAGGTGTCGTGGTTCGTGGTTGGGCCTCTTCAACCCCTTCCATGCGCGTGTCTCTATCTCTAGAGCTCGCTGAAGATGGCAAGGGCGCCGAGATGGGCGTGAACGAAGAATACGTGTGACTGCGAGTAGGGTCCGCGGATCCATAGACGAGGGGGGACTGCATTTCGCTGGATTGTCGTTGGGCTTTTTCTAGTTCTAACGGCTGAGGGCGCGCGCGCCGTCTTTTGCCGGAGGAGGATTCGGAGCTTTGTTCGTTTTGCATTTGATGCTGTGGAGTCATGGTATTCGTAGGCAATGCCTGTGTCGTAGTTTGTGGTGGGGTTTGCGCGTGCTGCTGTTGTTCAGGACTGCGTCCTGGAGGAGAAGGTTCGGGCTGTGCTGTGATCGATTGTCGCGGTCTTCGCGGAGGCGGATATACCTCGCCACGTGCTGCCGCCTCTTGAGCCCTTTGCTGTGCTTCTGCCTTGGTGGGTCTCCCTCTTTTCTTCTTGTTCGCGGGCTCGCCGGCGTTGATTGACGTAGCATAGGCAGGGCCACCAGCAGCAAGATATTCAGTAGGATATGGGTGAGGCGGCGGGCGAGGCTGCAGAAGGCGACCGATCGGAGCTGCTTCCTGCAGAGGTCGTTTTCTAGTAAGGTCGGATCCGGAGTACATGTTTGGGTTTGGTAACGGAGAACGGCTGTAGCCTGCGCCAGGGTTCGAGTTGGCGATGTCATGGTATGCTCTTTGGCATGAGTTGAGCGAGCGCCCTGATATGGAAAATTAGCCTTTTGTCGAACACCCCTCCTACTTGTAGGCAAGGGTGATGGGCGCATACCAGGAGGAAGAGCCATGTCGTTCCATCGTACATGGACTTGGTACTCGCGAATGAAGCTGTAGAGGACATGAGAAGATACTGGGGCAGCCTTTAGAATTTCGGCGAGCAAGTATATCTAAATCAGAGGATTAGCTAGATTCAGAACAAAGGGGACGCGCGCCCTTCGACTGCGAAGATACTAACCTTCTCATGCTCCGACCATTGTCTTTCTGTTGCGGGCTGCTCCATGTTGTGCCTCTAGATTAACGCCGAGGGCAGAGGTCGATATGAGGTAGTCAAGACGGATCCTAGTTAACTGCACGCGGACGAATCAAGCATGGAACGATCACAGGGCCGTGTAGTAAGTGCAGATTGCGGGCGCGAAACACCCTCGCGCGCGGTTGAACGATAGGGTCGACAAGGAATAGAACAAACGAGAGTCTTGAAACGAAACATAAACGAGTGAGTAGAAAAGAGCATCAGAAGGACCCAATGTGGGCTCTGTTCGTCATGCCAGCGTTGGCAAAAGTTTGTTGTCAAAGAGACGAGAGCATGAGGCTGGTTTAGGAGAGAGGGCAGTTCTCATGAAATTATGGGACGCATGTCGTGCATACTTAGCGCGAAGGTAACGGGCCACGCCTTCCTCACACATTCCAAAGCTTCCAAGATCTCGCTGCTGCACATCTCCTCGATTAGGGAACATGGGAGGAAATACGCAGATATCGCAAGCCTCACAAGCTTTCCACGGACTGCCTCAGAAAGGCATGCTGAAAGAGCAATTGGATCAAGCTGCAATACCGACGATGTCGATAACGCCTCAACGCCGCATCAGCCAATCGCTAAATCGCTAAGTGACCCCTGCACGTCTCACCAGGGAACAATCCTGACACAAAACGGTAGGATCCTCCTACTGGCTCGGGCCTTCAGTGTGTTCCGTGTTGATGGCCAAAGGCGTGCTGGGTCTTGGGAGATGGACTGTGAGTAGTGTACCGGTATCCCCAGTCCTTGGAGGCAGTCAATGATGCAGCCGAGGACGACATGTTTGTTTCAACGGTCGTTGACTGGCCGATGAAATGTGTTCTTTTGGCGCTGCTTCGTGCCGCTAGCGCCCGAGAGCTCAACCGGGCACGGTCCACAAGCTTTATTGTCTGAGAACCATCCGAAATCAGCAACGGCAGTTTGGAATCGTAACGAGCGATGGCATGCTCTGTTACCCGGTATAGAAAGGTTGCAGCTGTGTAGCTCAATAGTTGGCATTGTGCGCATTCTTATATTTTCCCAGTGACAGAATTTCGCGCCTGCATTTGCTCGCCACGTCGCACCAATCAAAGCATCGATTGAGAGAACTCTCTCCGTATTTCTTTCTCATGCAGAAGCAGGTTTTCTGACCAACTGTGAGGCCTGCTTGGGTGGGGGTGTCGCAGCTTTGGAGATGCCCTGTGGCGCAACTTATGTCGGCTGATATTGCTACCACCCTTATAGAAGACTGTTGACGAGATTTCTCGTGCTATCGTTTGAGAGAAGTGGGGAGTTCAGCAGCAAGGAGAATGTTGCCCGGTCTGCTTTCCAGCCGTCCTGAATGGTGTTGTTGGGTGGATCTGGCTGGTCCTTGTCTAGTGCAAGATCTTGCCCGTTGGCATCGAAAATCTTGGCAGCTACTGTACCAATTCACCTAGCGGAAAACTAGGATATCGTTCCTGCGTCGTCATTCGATCTGAGCACATGTTGCAACGCGCCCGAAGTTAATGTATGCTAACAGCTGGCGGATAGAGCGAATTTGCTTTTCTCCCTTTCATCGTCAGATTGTACTTGACTTAATGACTGTGATGACTAGGCAGAATGACTCAGAGGACGTGAATTCTCCGCAATCCCCATGCTGCAGATAATTGTTTGGAATTATCTCGCAGTTGCGCGCTAGTAACGCTCCAGCAACGAAGGCTCCAGCAAAGAACGCGAGTGAGGAGATGCTTCGCACGACGCTAACATCTCGTGGCTTTGCAAGACCTTTGAAAAAATTGGCTGGATAATTCTGCATAGATTGTCTTACACTAAAGTTTGCACAGGCACGTCGGCTATGCGTCATTACAATATCACAATGCGTGGGATTCTTCCAGCTATCATCCTGTCGTCAAAGAAAAGAGCAAACTCCCCTGCTATGTACATTGGAGGTCATCTTGCAGAGTTGTGGAGACTTCGTCACCAGTGGATGTTTCCTGCGAGCATTTAGGGCAAGCTGCTACTTCCCTAATGTGATAGTTTGGCTGCAGATCTAGATCTTTTCAACACAGGATATGCAGTATACGACATGTCAGAATTACTGACAAAGATCAGAAAATCAATAACTGGATGATCCCGCAGTCCACGAGAACGCTTCACGCGTCGATACAGACTACCGCCGACATGCTTGGTTCTTCGCACAACCAGCCAAAGATCACACCATCAAGCAACATACTGATCAGCCGTCTAGGTCATCACTCTTCAATAACGCAATGTATAAATCAGCGTTCGTCTCAACCTACAGCCGTTTGTCACTACAAAGTCTGGAGACCACCAAAACGGGACAAGTGATGCCCGATGAGGAGAGTAGGCCCGGAGGATCAGGACAAGATTGAGAAAGGATTACGACACTTGAGCAGTCCTAATTCCGTGTTATGAAAGCTTCCAATGTCTGAAAAGGCACTTACAAAGTACGCCGTCAATCTGTTCTTAGATTAGCGGATTGCAGCAGATAGCAGCGACTGTGGCGATTGAAATGTTGAACACCATCCATACGAGCCTCTCTTCAACGCAGCCCTAAGATTATAATTGCTCATTCGCTTTTTCGTATGGTGATCACTGCATTACGGTCATTAAAGTAGCCCTTCCCATAAATACCATCAACCGTGTGCAGCAACCGGAGAGAAGCCGTGTAACTGCCTTAACAGATCTGCAAAACCATGCGTTCATCAACAATTGTAGACCGCAATAATTCAGGTCTTTTTGGCAGAAGAATTATCGTGCGGGTAGCTCTCATAGGAAATAGGCTCCTAAGCAAGTGACATTGTTTCCGAGAGACTTTTCAGAGTATGAGCTGGGCGCAACCATTGCCTTGAGAAATGAGGGCCGAAATCATTAGCATCAAGAATATTGAGAGCGGCTAATATCACTCAGCTTTGACATGCTAGAGCAACTTCTACTGCGCCTTACCAGCTCCAAACAGCCACTTGACAACATGCAGCGCGAAGAGGGCTAGTCGGATGTAGGACTCTGATTAGTTCATTACCCCTGGTTGTGGAGCCTTTTTGCTTCTGTCTGACAGTTCACTGGTTTTGCTTCAATAAATTGTATCCTTGTATTTGGAACGCCTGCTCGGAGCTGGAAGAGCGCAGCGAGACAGAGCGAAGCAAATGGTGGTTCTTGTGTTTGAGAGGACGAAATTCAATGAGGCCGAATGGAGGCCTCGGCTTGGCCGGATTGGGACAGACTGTTAACAGCACCTAAACTTACGCCAGTCGCGTGTTCACAGCCAGGAAGCCTGCGCAACAGGCATTGACACTTTGGTGAGAGCCCAGCTTCACTGCGGTCGATCAAAGGACGCGCTCTACTGCGCCACCTCACCCGAGAACGAGCCCGTCGCGCCCCCAGCATCCATCAATCCCATCGAATTGTGCACCTCCATGTCGGCAGCACAACCCACGAAACCATACCGTAAACGCCTTCTTTTCGATACAGCCGTTGTCGCGCGCGACATGCGATTCCAGTGCAGAGGTATATAGGAGGACTCCATTGCCAGGACACGTACGTGAGGAGGAGGAGAGCGAAGATTTGCACACGGTCGATCTCAAGCCCACTGCGTTCCCTAGTCACACCTGCCGAGCAACTCGTCTTTTACAAGAGACCAGCATCAGTGCGCTCCTGTTTGTTTAGCGCCGCGCACAGTGCTATGCGGTGAAGGGGCGTATGATTGCTCCTGTGTTGTAGAAGCACTAGCGTCTGATTTTCCCAGGACTAGAACTCCTCACCTCTCAAGCTCCGAGCTTGATCAATGCACGTCTCGCAGCCACGGTCGCCCGTCATGTCGGACAGTGAGACTGAAACAAAGTCGGCTCGGCTCGAGCCCGAGTTGCGCGATATGAAGCTGGAGGAAGGGGCGACCCAGAGCATGGGTGAGAGCGAAGGCACCAAAGTAAAGGCTGAAGACGCAGACCCGCCAACACCCTCCGCAATCCCACCCCGACTGAAAGCTTCTCGATCGAAATCACAGTCGCCCTTGCCAAAGCACGACTCCGAAGCGTCATCGCCAGTCGACAGTACTAAAGAGGAGGTCGTTGGAGGGGACATTGTGCTGAAGATGGAGCCTGGACCAGGAGGCAAGACCCTCAAGCTCTCGCGCAGCGCCTCGCAGAAAGTCGTCTCACGCCCACCACCGCTCTATCTCGATCTCCCAGATTCCACAGAAACAGCCAAAGACACGTTTGTTGTTCTTCCAGAGTGCACGTACTCCAACAAGTCTATTGGCACAACTGACCCAGCCCTTGAATGTGACTGTAGCGAAGAGTGGGGTACGTCTTTACATTCTGCTGTTTCCACAACTTGGCATCGCGCTGACGAGCGACAACAGATGTGGTCACGAAACGTAACAATGCCTGTGGCGAAGACTCAGACTGTATCAACCGTGCTACCAAGATGGAGTGCGTGGGTGACTGCAGTTGCGGCCGGAAATGTCAGAACCAGCGGTTTCAGCGCAAGCAATACGCCGATGTTGCAGTAGTCAAGACGGAGAAGAAAGGATTCGGTCTGCGAGCGAACAAAGACCTAGCCCCAGGAGACTTCATCTTCGAGTACATTGGCGAGGTCATTGATGAGCGGACATTCCGTCGTCGCATGATCCAGTATGATCAGGAAGGCATCAAACACTTTTACTTCATGTCCCTAACCAAGGGCGAATTTGTTGATGCAACCAAAAAGGGTAACTTGGGAAGATTTTGCAATCACTCTTGCAACCCAAATTGTTTCGTGGACAAGTGGGTGGTCGGTGACAAGCTGCGCATGGGCATATTCGCCGAGCGCAAGATTAAGGCTGGTGAAGAATTGGTCTTCAACTACAACGTTGATCGATACGGAGCCGATCCCCAGCCCTGCTACTGCGGCGAGCCCAACTGTTCAGGTTTCATCGGAGGCAAGACACAATCCGATAACGCCACGAAGCTCTCGCATGCGACCATTGAGGCGCTTGGAATTGACGATGGCGATGGTTGGAGCACAGCTGTTCATGTCAAGAAGCCCCGCAAGAAGAAGGTCAGCGAAGACGATGAGGAATACGTCAACGATTTGCAGCCGCGATCGCTCGAAGACGACGGAGTGCCCAAGGTCATGGCAGCCTTACGACAGTGCACCGAGAAGTGGATCGCAGTCAAGCTTCTCAGCCGTATCCAGCAAAGTGATAACGACAAGGTCGGTCATCGAATAATCCGCATGCACGGCTACGAGACCCTCAAGAAGACTCTTACTACCTGGATAGATGACTTCAATGTTGTCATGCAGGTTCTTGACATTTTGCACAAGCTGCCACGCATCACTCGCAACAAGATCCAAGACGCAAAGATTGAAGAAGCAGTAGAGAAGCTCAAAAGCTGTGGCGACGAACATGTTGAGGAATCTGCAGACAGACTACTTGCAGCATGGAGCAAATTAGAGGTTGCTTACCGGATCCCGCGGATGAAGCGGGACCCTAATGCAAGCACACCTGTCCGCACCGAGAACCACTTCGAGCGTCGCGAGAGAGGCCGAGAGCGGTCAAGATCTAGGTCGAAGTCTCCTTCACTCACATCTGCGCCAAAAGGGCCGGCCAACCCGAATGCTTCATCAGGACCGCGTGTGGTTAATGCGCCACGGGGGCCAGCGAGTGGTTTCTTCCAAGGTCCTCGACCTGCTTCTCGTCCGAGACCATTCAACCCATTGCCACCTGGCTGGTTCCAAGCCACCTCAGACAATGGGTCAAGCTACTACTATAACTCTTCTGGCACCACACAGTGGCAGCGGCCGACAATGCCGGCGAACCAACCACCACCACCGCCACCAAAAGCTAAATCCGACACACAACTCCTGCAAGACATTATATCCAGTATCACCGCGAACGTGACGCCTACTATGCCATCAGCCTTGACAACCCCAGGACCTGCCGCGGACGAGTTGCCAGACAGAAAACACAAGAGCGAAAAGTGGCGAAGTTTGCCGCAAGAAAAGCAGGAGAGGATTTACGAGGCAACTGTAAGTTCACGACTTTGTTTGCACGTTCTGAGTCCTAACAGTTACAGCTCTCACCGCATGTTTTGGCTGTCGCTGCACACTATCGCAAGAAGCTTGAAAAGGATGATCTCAAGCGTTTGTCCAAAGAAGTCGCCAAGAAGCTTGTCAGAGGTGACTACAAGTCTGGGCGCGTCAAAGATCCTGCTGCGAAGATTAGTTCCAAACATGAAAAGACCGTAAAGAACTACGTGAAAGACTTTATGGATAAGGCAGTCAAGAAGAAGGAGGAACGTGAGAAAGCCAGAGCAGCTCGGGGTGAAGCGACACATGCATCACCGGATACACCACAGCTCGACGCTGATGACACACCAGGAGTGGCAAATTCGCCGAGTGACTTGTCAGCAGAGCTGAAGCGCAAACGAGAGGATGACTTGGACGATTCACCACGAAACTTGCGTTCACGAATAGACGAACCACCTGCACCGCCTCCCCCGCCCCCGCCTCCCGCGGGCGACATGCCTATGGACTTAGAGGAGGCCGAGTTGACGCCTATGGATGACGGATCATCAAGTTCTTTCACAGAACCTGTACCCCCTAGCGGCAAATTGCCTCTGCGTGCAAGCGACCAGGCCAGTCCGATGCAGCTCGCGACGCCTCCAACTAATGGTTCCGGGGAGAGAAAAGGCACTGTTGGCAGTGACCAGCGGTAGAGGATAGTCATGGTAAAATGTCTGGGTTTCTTCGTTATATTATTACAAATCTTTAATCATCGGTTCTCTCAGTATCACGCAACCCACGATCGAGCCTCCATCGCTCTAGCTCCCTTAATTCCATGTCTTGCAGTTTGTACACCTCGATAATCTGACATCTCTTATAATCTCACGTCTATCGGTTGTATAGGTGCAGCTCAGTATTTCCACTTCTATGGTATGTAGCAAGCAACCCCGAAATTTTCCACGACTAGCGTTGAGTTGTCCGCTCCTGAGCACGAAATACAGCACATTCTCCGCTAACAACAGCAGCCCTTACAACACTGCCGCTTTGACAGTCCATATCTGTTGTGTTCTGATGATCGCAGGCTGGGATTTCTACGGTGGTTTCGGGGGAGAATAGAGTGTGCGATGTATTGGTGGACTGCTTTAGGACGTAGTGCCAACAAAAGTTTAACTGCTTCTTATGCTCGTACTCTGTAATCAAGGTGTTTTGGTGTCAAGTTTCTTCAACCAGTCTGCGCTTCTCATAAGACTTAGCTCAGCTCAAAACTCAATCCGTCCTCCTCCCTCCACTCCCTCGCAAACTCCCTCAGAACCTCCGTCCGTCTTTTCGCCATCCTTTTGCCCGCGTCTGTCTTCATCATACCCTCCAGCTTGAATAGCTTCTCCTCGAAATGATCGATTGCCCTTCCCATAGCCTGGTCCGGGTACTTTGCAGCCCCAAACGAGAAGCACCGCCCGATGCCGACTGCACCAATGGCATCGAGCCGATCTGCGTCCTGCACGATGGCTAGTTCAGGGTATTGCGTGAGGACGTCGACGACGGATTGCGGGTTGCGGGCTTCGTTGGAGTAGCTGACGTGCTTGACAATAACCTGAACCGTAGCTGCGAGATCTGCACTGGCGCCATAGCCGAGGAGAACATTGCGGATTTGATTCTCCGTGTCTTCACCTGGCTTGATGTATTTGTGATCTCCGACATCGTGCAGGAGTGCGGCAAGGAAAAGGCTGGTGGTGTCATACTCCGGCGCCGAGGGATTCTTGGTCTCATCTTGGAGAATGCGGTTGGCGTTCGAGACGACGCGCAGGATGTGCTGGTAGTCATGGGAGTTGTCATATTGGGACATGTAGGTATGGACAAAAGTGTTGATAGCGGCGAACAGACCGGCTTGGTCTGAGGGAATGGGCACTTGCGGTACTGGAATCTTTGGTGCTGTCGCAGCCATTTTGGGTCGCGAGGGACTGAAGCCTTGATGTCTCCAGCAGGAAGGAGCGAAATAATGAAAAAAGAAATGGACAGTCCGAGTACAGAGGGCAAGTACTTCGAACTTCTCGACCTGCCTGTCTAGCAGCTTTATAACGCCTGGAACCTGGCTAAGAGGACGTCCAGGTATTGTCTTGCTTAGGAATCGGACACCGGTGAGCAGATGCGTGGTACGGACGTGGCCGAAACCAATCCAAAAAGGGCATGGTTTCGCGTTAAGCAAAACGCGTAGTCACATGTCCGTCTCAGCTTGTCCTCTTCAGGTAGCCGACCGCCCTTTTTGATGCTACTTGTTGAAGACCATTTGAATTAAGTAGGAATAAAGTAGCGATAGAAGACGACTGAAGAACGAAAGGTTTGCTTCACTGGTAGTTTGGGGGCCTTCCTGGTGGAACCGAGAGATTGAAAAAGGCGGCAGTAGCCCATAGAGCTCTAACTAAGGCATGAAGTTGTAGGCAATCCAAGCGATCGCGGCTTCCTATACTCGTTGATCGAAGACAGAGATTCTATGTAACGTGTTGTCACATGGTCCGAAGTTTGGCGTTGAACGCTGAGTAGCGGAGATTGGATCTGGGGAAGCCGGACTAGGAACCTCGGCAGCCCACGCGAGATGACTTCACCCCATGCATTCGACATCGCGCCAGCCCCCAGTGCATCCCTTCATCACCAGCCCATGTTTTGGGACCGACTCCTCTACTGACTCACCCACGCACGGGTGCGACCGCGAATATGATCAAAGAAGCGACGCACAGCGCGACCGAGGTGCTGTCGCAGCCCACCAAGTGGTTGGGCATGTACTCCGACTTCATCACCAAGAACAGCAGCGCCGTATCGCAGATTGAGTCGGCACTGCGATCACTGACTTACATCATCCCTGGTCCGTACCCAGCAGCATGTGACTAGTTTACAGGATGCTGACGCTTGCCAGGCCGCTTCAGAGAATCAGAGATAGCATCCGAGTCACGTACGCTTTGCGTTCCCAGATCCTAGGGACGTACCGACTGACTGTTCTACAGTACACTGCGGCGTCCAATGCCTATCGCTATACCACGACTCCCTCCTCGCCAAAGCGATGGCGCAAATGCCAGGGACGCGCCGACAGCCGCTCACTCCGCATCACCGCTACACCAAGTTTTGGACAGAGAAGTCGCCTACTTATCGACGAATCGCGAACGTCCTTCAGATGATTCAGTACACCGAGCTGTTATGGGAAATGGCAGCGAAACGCAAGGGTGAGAAGATGCGGTGGCGCGTTGTGGTACTCCTCGAGGTCATCAAGGCAGTCTGTCGATTGCTCCTGCTACGACTGACGAACTCGAGACCTCTACTATCGCCACCTCTTCCGCAAAGAGAGATTGACCCAAGTTCTCTCGAAGACTCTTCAGCGTCTGCCGATGGCATGGATACTCCGCCAAGTGAAGGCTCAGTGGAAGCAGAGAACTGGACAATGCCGAGGACAGGGCTTTCAATGCCTAGCTTGCCTGATAGCTCAGACATCTCGAGCTACCTCTTGTCCAAGGTACTCACAGCGGACGATATCAAGCCACCAAAAGCTTTGCTCCACCGCGTCAGCGGTAAGGGTGAGCTGGCCGAGGCGCTCTACATTCTGCGGCCTGTGGCATATGCTCTGGCTATGCAGCACTTCAGTGGCGACAGGAAGAGTTGGCGGCCATGGCTGATTGGCGTGAGCATCGAATATGGAGCCAGGCAGCTTGCAAAGAAAGACTTCCAGGAGCGTTTGGCTGGTGGGCTGCGGGGTCTAACCGGTCTTGAGAGGGAAGAGTTGAAGAAGCGTGCCTGGGCACTCGGCTGGTGGACGATGCGTGGCGCCTTCTATGAGAACATTACAAAGTAAGTTGTACAATCCGTATCATGGGCTCCAGCAGCTAACCAGACCCAGATCCTGGATCCATGCCATCACACGGAAGCTCAAGAGCAAACCTCTCCTTGACATCGCTGGCGGTGTCATTGAGGATTACGAGTTCTTGTGGGACCAGTACTACTTCTCTACCACGACTTTGTAACACAACACATGGACTCTCCCTCGTTTTTTGCTCAGCACGACTAGCTTCTTAGATACCAGATACTTTGTATGCTTTATCACTTAATGACCTGAACCCACAAAACTACTCATTGCCAGCCCACGTTACTTGAAGGAAGTTTTGGATAGACATGATATGATCAGGTCTACCGAGACTTGACTGGACTTGTGAGAGTGTACCAAGTAGATAGCCAAAATATGTTGTTCGCCCAAATCGGTGAACTGCATTGCGTGACGCAGTTGCCTCTAGCTGGAGCTCGGGCCACCGTGCCCGTGGCTTTCGAAAGCGACAACGACCGAGCCGCATCAACACCATCGACAAACTCGCCCGCCACCAACAATCTTCGCCTTTCTCGCCTCTCTCACTTCGCCCCTCCATCACCGAACACGCAACTGCACGCACGCACCAACGATGCCCGCCACGACAGCCGAGACGCTGTCACTCGTGACTCGCACCGTGTCGGTTGCGCCGCTCGTGCTCCTCTCCGCAGCAGATCACTACGGCCGTCAGGCAAAGGGGACACGGAAACGAGTCGTCGGTGTACTCTTGGGACAGAACGATGGCCAGAACGTCAGGGTGTCGAACAGCTTCGCAGGTGCGTAGACAGCAGCATGTCCGTTCGCCGCCCGCATATGACAGCGGGGGCGGGGCTCCGACATTACAGGACAAGAGATGCTGACAGCAGATGCAGTACCGTTTGAGGAAGATGAGAAGGACCCCTCAGTATGGTTCTTGGACCACAACTACGTCGAGTCGATGAACGACATGTTCAAGAAGATTAACGCGCGAGAGAAGCTCATCGGCTGGTATCACACAGGGCCCAAGCTGCGCGCTTCGGATCTGGAGGTCAACGAGCTGTTCAAGCGCTACACACCAAACCCCCTGCTCGTCATTATCGATGTACAGCCGAAGGAGGTTGGCGTACCAACAGACGCCTACTTCGCCGTTGAGGAGATCAAGGATGTAGGCATCGGACTTCGCTTGATACATTCTAGTCATGCTGACCCGCCACCAGGATGGCACAACGACTTCCAAGACGTTTGTTCACACACCCTCGATAATCGAAGCCGAAGAAGCAGAGGAGATTGGTGTCGAGCACCTTCTCCGTGACATCCGCGACGTCGCTGTCGGCACACTCTCCACCCGCATAACCTCACAACTACAGTCGCTGCAAGGCCTGCACCTGCGGCTGCGCGACATCGGACAGTACCTGCAGAAGGTCCTTGACGAAGACCTACCCGTAAACCACGCAATTCTCGGCAACCTGCAAGACGTCTTCAATCTCCTTCCAAACCTGTCAACACCAAAAGCAACACCAGTTGGCGGAGCGACAAACGGCGTCGGTGCAGCGGCAGGCGCGGCAGGCGCCATTGATAACGGCGAGCTCGCGCGCGCAATGAGCATCAAGACGAACGACCAGCTGATGGCCATCTACCTATCGAGTTTGATTCGCGCGATCACCGCTTTCCACGACCTCATCGAGAACAAGATCCAGAACAAGCAGGCAGCGGAAGACAAGGAGGCCAAGAAGGACGAAGGCAAGGACGGCGACAAGGAGAAGAAGACCGAAGGGGTCAATGGCGACGCAAAGGAGAGTGATACGAGCAAAGAGAAGGGCAAGGATGAGAAGAAGAAGCCTTGAAGAATGGGACCGTGATCCCTTGGAATAAGAGCTCGAGTGCTGCTACTCCAACGCGATGGCGGCATGGCTGTGTAAAAAGACACGAGCAGATAGCCGGCAGTGTCAAGGATATATCGCATCATGACATGATAGACTTGAGACGATAATGCATCACGTCAAATGACCATACTAGAACTCAGACACGCTTCACATGAAAACAGTGTTCGTACTATCCCTTAGTTCAGCCGTACTGCTACGGCGGCTGGGTATGACATCTCGCGCGTTAAGACCATCTGCATCGTACATTCTCAGTACTTGCATCCCCTGATCATGTGTCCCCCCATCCAGCAGCCCATCCAGCAGCCGTCTCAACGCCCACCCTTCTCTCCTCCACACATTCCCCGAAAGGACCCCGGCACCTCTCCGCCAGTACGCACGCCAACAGGTGCTTACAGACCGGCGGCATATCGTTGCCTAAACTCACACCGCCGAACATCCACTCCGCAGTCTTCCTCGTCTCCACTCTTACATGTTCGTTTTGCAAGCCACCCTTGTGCGTGTTAGTCGGCACAGCTGGTTCTGAATGTACAGACGGGAATGCGGCGAAGGCGAAGGCGGGGCATGTGCAGTTCCAAGCGCTGAGGCGAACTTCGTAGGATGTCGTGCTGTCGTAGGATGTGCTGAAGCGGGAGGTCCGTTGTTGCGCGCTGCGAACGTAATGTACTGTATCGCTGCTTGGAGCTGTTCGCGGCGAATTGAGATCAGCATTAGTGCTCAATGGCTCATTGTCTTGCATCTGAGCATCTGATGCTAGGACCGTGTCATTGTGGCTCGCCGTTGCAGTGATATTGGCGGACCCAGGTGCTGGCTCAGCAGGGCCGATGAGAAAGCGAGTCACGAGCTTCCGGTCGAGGAGATCGAGTGCTGGAAGGAACTCGTTTGGAAACAGTACTTGAAGCGACAGCAGCTGCTTCTTCACGGGCTCTGGTGCATCGCTGAATAGATTCGACTCTGCACTGGCATCTTGCTGTTGCAACGGCGGCAATGAATCCAGCAATTGCGTCACAAAGACTCGGGGCGAAGGTAACGTCGACATCGCCAACGCGAACCGTTAGCCTTTGGCATACTTGCCGAACTCTGGTTCTGGCGTAAGTCGGTGAAGGAAGACGCGAAGAAGAGCCGGATTAGAGTTGAAGCTACGCAGCTAGTGTAACGCTTGTTCGGCGCGCTTCCACGTGATGCGTCTTGTTAATAGCAATAGCATCGCCACTTCGTCGGCCAAATGCGGTAATACAATGTTCAAGATGTGCGATTGTTGCGAGATACCGAGATGAGTGCCCCTCATTGACCGCTTGATTGCGTGATTCTGATATTGGCGCTTCACTGAATCAACAGCCAAGAATGCTCCTGGAAGCCGCTGCTATCGGCTCAACTCAAGTGATAGTAGATCAGGTGAGCTATTGCGGTGTCGTCATAGTCGGACGTTTGTTTTGTCCGAGGGCTATTGACTGTTGCAAGGAAATTGGGTCTTTGGAATTGTTGACCACTGCTCATTTACAAATCATGATTCGGGCCACTGCTTACCCATGCCTGACACGGATATGCTCGCGACACAGTCAGCGCTCGCATGTCCCGGCCCTGGCACTGAGTTGCGGGGTGGGCTGCCACAGTATTACAAGGCGTCCTCTGGAACGCTGGGTCATCGGCATTATTGCCCATGTGGAGATGACAAGACCACAGCTGATGATACAAATATAGGAGTAGGGGTTCTGGACAGGAGATCCTGCGGTCGAGGCAGATGAGCGGCAGGCTGAGAGGCCGCTGCAGGGTCTCCAAGGTGTTGCATCCTGCACAGCCGAGGAAACGCATGACAGGGTCATCTGGTGCGATTGACGAATTACCGGACGCAATTGCAACGTGCTGAGCGTGCAGATCGCGGATGCAGAGGTGTCGCGCATACCCAGGTCCGTCTTCCACAGTACGGCAGCCACGGCTGATGAGGGCCGGTTGTTCATATCGGATTCCTGCAAATGCAAAGCATCGAGAAGACCGAGCTTGAAGTGGTGTTTATTGCGGGTAGATTGCCCGTATCGATAAGCGCCGCACTGAACGACCACCGCCCCCTCAGCCGGCCTTGCAGTCGCAGGATCGCAATTGAGGGGTACGGCGACAAGATGGGAGCCGGCTAACATGCGGAAATTGGCGGCTTTGCACGATCCAGCTGGAACCGACAGCTTCGGCAACAGCGTCAAAGAGTGCCCAACTTCGCAGATAATCATGGTGGAGAGCCCGTGAATGAGGGGTCACATTCCTTATCGTATCATTGATAAGGACAATGTGGGGGAGGGGTGATGGGTTGGAACGGGACCCCGTAAACATCCATGCGGACATCTGCGGCCTTGTGCCAGTTTGGCAAAGATGGTGTGCAATGGTGAGATGAGTGGCGACCCGTGACTTGCTTCTTTTGGGGAGATTGCGGTTGATGCGCGAACCGCCCCAGTCGAAGTTGCAGGAGACGGGTGTTTCGCCCTTGTTGACCTGCTGGGGCTGACATCTTTCACATGCCAAATGACGAGATGGGCGCGTCTCGTGAGCAATTCTGCTGGCGACCGAGCAATCGCATCACGGAGCGGCGGCGACAGACGAGCAACTGACACAAGCAATGTGTGGCACACAGTTTCGCTGCAAGACAGGTCGTCCTGACATTAAACCCTGCTCAGCGCTGATTGCAGCCCCGTGGCTGGTAGCGATGACCACATCCAGGTCTGACACTGGCACTGTGGTAGAGGCTGTATCACAAGACCTCCAGCCATCGGTCGGATTGATCAGACGGTCGCGCAAACTGGCGGCAACTTCGGCCAACGCCGCTGCGGGTTTGCGGTGTGCGAGAATTTTGCAAAGGAAGTTCTTGATGGACCGCCACCGGCCACGGTAGGCAGGTGGAGTGAAGCAATTGGGCTCTATGCACCCTGGCAACTCAAGCGGAGGTTTGTCAATGGCGCGAAAGACTGCATGAACATGATAGAGCAATTGCTCTGGAATGTGGAGCGAGTGCAGAACCATCATCATTGCATGGATGGCGGTCAGCCTGCTCGCAAGAACGGTGCCTGTAGCGCGCAATTAGGCAGCTCAAGCAGACGCCAGACAACATGAATTGGAGATGACGGAAGCGGTGACCGGGAATCTAGAGCAGAGCAGACACGGGCACGGAACGTGGATAGGGAGCAATAGCAGGCAGCCTTCCGGCGGGACAGCAGCAGGCAGTGCTGTGACACGTAAAACGCCCAATCTGGCGAGGACCAGGCGCCCAATGGCAGCGGACCAAGTCTCGCAGGACTCGCAACAGTTGGCGAACTCAATTGCACGCTCGACAGCGATGCAAAACGCAGTTTCAGCGTGGAGCGTAAAGGGCATCTATCCATGAATCGTGGACTGTCGTTCGGGCGCTGGCACCGACGAGTGGAACTAGCCGTGTTCGCTAGGGAAAACGAGCCCGAGCGTTCGCTCCAGGAAGGAGCGACGCGCATTGCAAACAGCACCAAGCCCAACAGTGACTCAATCCTCTCTGACAGTGACCCATTGCGCACGCTTGCTAGCCCTGGTCACACACCTGCAATTGGGCATCCCTATTCGTCGCCCTTCCACGGCCGTGAATGCGAATGATGATGCCTGAAGGGGGACCATGGCACGCGCGCCAACCACACACCCTCTTTGTTCGCCGCAGTGGGCGGCAGTGTCTCAAAGGACGGATGACTCTCCTTGTCGCAGCCTAGCAGAGTAGTATTCTCTTATAAGTCAGCCCGCCCCGTGTGCTTCTTGGAAAGGGTTCCGCTGGTTCTGCACTCTCTTCGTCCTATCTCCGTTGCTTGTCAGATGGTGTAAGCAACCATTCGCCGGTCAATTGGGATTCCACCGCGTTCCACGATACAACGAACCATATCACTGCCTGCTTCGCCACCCATTGTAGCCAACACATCCAGCAGCCAATTCGCCCGGTTGCCCCATTACTCAACCATAGTTTAGACTGCTGCTCACACCCTCGAAACCTGTTGCCTAAATCCGACTATAAGTTCCCCTGGACGTCCCAATTGCTCCCAGCAAACTTCGTGTTCCTGGTCTCCCAAACAATGTCCAACCAAATGAATAATTCACCACCGACCAACCGCCTTACGGTTTCCTCGCTCCTCTCCCCACCGGAAATGGAGCGCTCCAACTCTTTCGGCTCTGCAATGCCCTCGGTGGCACTGCAGTACCCCAAAGTCAACCCCAATCTCAACACACAATACCAGCTTCCGCAGCTCCCAATGTTCAAGATGCCTGCGTACGCCTCGCCGCCAATCTCGCCTTTTGACACACAACTTGAAAACGAGAACTTGGAACACGCCAGCGAGCAGGGCACACTGGATCCCCCACTGTTCCGTAGGGAGTCGAGCACCAGTGCTCTCGCTTCAGATGTGCCATTGTTCTCGTCTCAGTCGTCTGCTCAGCCATCGTCTCAGGACACCATCGCTCAGCACATGCAGTCCGCTGAGTATGCACAACTATCCAGCAAGCCGGCTGCAAGAGACTACACGCTTGTCGCTGAGTTCCAAGCCACTGTCTTCAGCCAAGCGTTTAAGAGCTCCAATACTTTCCAATCATGGCGCGCACAGGAGCGCAAGTTCGAGCAATTGTATAGCAAGCCTGCCGTTCAGTCCGGACGAATTCAAAAGCGTCCTTCGCCGAAGAAGCTTGCTCCCGCACCAGCCCCAAGATCGCGCCAGCCCAAAGTCGCCTTGCCCAAGGTTGCGTCTCGCCCTGCTCGTGAGCCAAAGCCTAAACGCACCCCTAAGGCCCAAGTCCTCGACTCCTTTGAAGAGCACATTGGCAGTGCTTCGCCCAAGGCTGCACGTACCACAACTACCCGCGACGACCTCGACTACAATGCCATTTCGGATTACTCGCCACCACTCACGACACTCATTGGCCACGAAAAGAAGCTCAAGGCTGAATGGAAGGGCAACAAGCTTGACCTTTCCAACGATCCCGATCGCCACCTTTTGCACGAGGCTGAGCTGGAGCTCGCATCCACACTCCGCCTCAGCTGCGCCACCTACCTTTGCAGTAAGCGTCGCGTGTTCCAGGCTCGCATTAATGCCTTGAGGATCAACAAAGAATTCCGCAGGACTGATGCCCAGCAAGCCTGTAAGATCGACGTCAACAAGGCCAGCAAGCTCTGGCAGGCCTATGATAAAGTCGGTTGGTTCGATGCCAGCTACTTTCGCCAGTATCTCTAGACGCATGCTTTGGTGTTTTTTCCTGTTGCTTCGTTTCGACTTGGTGTGAGTGCCTCCCGGGCTTATCGGGCAGTCCCTTCTTTGCTTATGATTTACGTGTTGCATACGGTGCCCAGGATTTGTTTTTTGTTAAGTCGTGCTTACTGCTGACCCACGCATGATGGAGTTGATCGATTTCTACGATCCTCCCCTTATGACGGCGTTTTTGATTTTCGGTTACGGCATGGGCAGGTTGTTTTGGATGGGTTCGATCTCCGGCCTCGGCGTTTGTTGAATACTCCCATCATGTTCCTTTGTCTGCATCATGCGATACCCCCCTCCACAACATATTGTTGTAGTCCGCCTGTGGACGCTGAGCTGTCAGTAGATAGTCTATAGAGCAGCACTGTTTTTACATCCCATCAATGAGATCAATAAGAGACGACACGGTCACTGTTCCAGCTTCCTTGTGACTGTGAATTGCGCAGAACTCATCATTCACCTTGCAAGCGTGCGAGAGCACAGGCCAAAGCTCATACGTTCCAGCGAGCGTTGGTGGTGGGTCTCGGTGACCGGGCTGCGGGGAGTTGTCAGACCCGTGCCTGTGGCTAATTTAGGAATGGGCTCGGCGACCTGCGCGTCCGCCAGCAGCGCAGTCGTCAGCGCTCGACAACTGCGACTTTTGCACCACGACTTTCGCAGCGGAACCGCGCGGATTTGGCCAGCATGTCGCAAACACAGCAAATGGAGACCAGCGACTCGATATCCAGCCAAGACCCCAACCGCGAAGAGAGCAAGAAGACGAAGAGCAGACGACCCCCAAGTAAGCCTGTCTGCCGCTGCTTGTATATAGAGGCAACACTGACCGATGTGCAGACACTGCGTTCCGACAGCAGCGATTGAAGGCGTGGCAGTACGTGTGGAGTGAAAGTGCAAGAACCAGAGCAGCGACACTGACCGCGCGACAACAGACCCATCTTGACCCCAAAGACCGTCCTTCCTCTGTTCTTCATTGTTGGCATTATATTCGCACCCATTGGTGGCCTGCTGCTATATGCAAGCTCACTAGTAAGACTCCATTTCATGCGTAGACGCGCAAGCACCTGACAGTCGCGCCAGGTCCAGGAGCTATCGATCGACTATACCAAGTGCACCACCAACGCCCCTGACACAGACGCTGTCTTCAATTCGACCCGCGAAAGCACACTCGAAGACATTCCCTCAGGCGATGTGTCAGCCACGTTCAAATCATCGATGAAGTCGGCACCACAATGGGGCAAGGCCTACGAGAACTTCACTTGGCCGTCAGGCAAGGTCCAGAATACCAGCGTGTGCATTCTCAGCTTCGAAATTCCCAACGATGTTCAGCCGCCGATTCTCTTTTACTACCGCCTCACAAATTTCTACCAGAACCACCGACGTTACGTAAAGAGCGTGGATATTGATCAGCTGAAAGGAGATGCTCTCACCGTAAGCGAGGTCAACTCCGGCGATTGCGGACCTCTCGATTCAATCAACGACAAGCCGTACTACCCCTGCGGTCTCATTGCCAACTCCATGTTCAACGATACTTTTACAAACCTGAATGCCACGAACCCTTCCCAGAACGAGAACAGTCCAAGCGTGTACAACATGACGACGGCTGGCATTTCCTGGGCTCATGAGGGCGATCTCTACGGCAAGACAAAGTACAAGCCATCTGATGTCGTCCCTCCCCCTAATTGGCAGGAGCAATACGTGGATGGAAAATACGACTCTCTTCCGGACCTTCACACGTGGGAGGAGTTCCAGGTCTGGATGAGGACGGCTGGTTTGCCCACTTTCAGCAAGCTCGCTTTGCGCAATGACGACGATGTCTTGAGAGCAGGCACCTACCGGCTGAAGATCTATGACCGTAGGTCAAGCCAATGCACGCGTTACTTTGCAGTTCATTCGCTTACTGTTTCTAGGCTTTCCGGTACAGGCATACAGTGGCACCAAGTCCATTCTGATATCCACACGCACCGTTATGGGTGGCAAGAACCCGTTCTTGGGCATCGCGTACCTTGTTGTCGGCGGTCTTTGCATCTTACTCGGGGCCGTGTTCCTTGCCGCTCATCTTATCAAGCCGAGGTCAGTCCTTTGTGCCCGAACGCGTACAGTTCTAGATTGCTGACATTCATCTAGAAAACTCGGCGACCACACTTACCTTACCTGGAACAATGATCAGCCTAGCACGGCGACCACAACCGGTCGGGCCGGTGGAGCATAGTGACAAGTTTTGCCACAATGTCTTTGTCCTCAGATCGCTTAGTTTTCTCTTCCCTTCTTTTTCGAGTGTACCGGTTCACGAGTAAAGCCTAGGTCGCCTTGTATGGATATCATAGGCTAAGAAGGCCTGGAGTTTCGGTGTTTTGAGCGAGAGTGGAACATAGTCTTTTCTGTTTGGTCAATACATGTCATACTCGACTGATTTCTCCATCATGTCTGCACCTGACCAACTCGACTATCCGGGGAATAAGCTTTGCGTCAACGCTGTCAGGCAGCGTGGTTCTGAGACAAGTCTGATAATGAAGCCGCATTCATACCGCTAACAGGGGCCAGGCAAGAATCCAGACGGATGTCAAAATAAACCGACATGGACATTCTGGAACACAGGAATCCAGAACATGTACGGTATTTTCAAGATAGACAATAAAAGCCTTGTGGCTGTCCTCCAAACACAAATCACCACAAGTACTTCTACGACTTGCTCTCAACACTCTAATTCTCTTCAACAATCACTTGTCCCACAAGTTACTTCAGCAACTTCTCGCATTCCGTGCAACCTTCGGCTTTCGAACGCTAGAATGCGCACTCCCCTCCTCCTTGCCTCGCTGGGCCTCCTAGCATCAGCCGCAGACCCTCAACCTTCTGGTGCACCTGCTCAACCTTTCGACTGCGGCACAGGCACAGAAACTGCAGACCAGTCGTACCTAAATACCATCCAGCAACTTCAAGATGGCAAATCAAAAGGCAGTCTGACTGCTCGCGCTGCTGAGATCGCAGCTCGTGACGACCCAGTTAAGGTTCAGGCCGTTTTCCATATCGTCATGACGGATGCTGCTAAAGACTCAATCACCAACGCCATGCCACAAGCACAACTGGACTCCTTGAATGCGTCCTACAACCCGTACAACATCCAATTCGAGCTGCAGAACGTGACTTGGACTACCAACGATGCATGGGCCACAGCCGGCAAAGGAAGCGACGACGATAATAACATGAAGAAGTCTCTCCGCCAGGGTACCTACAACACTCTCAACCTATACTTCCAGACCGACCTCGCCAACGTGCTCGGTCGCTGCACCCTACCCTCCGCCATCGCAAACGGTAAAGAGGACCCAAGCGTCTACTTCAATGATGGGTGCAACATCAATGCCAACACGATGCCGGACGGCTTAATGGACGGTTTCAACAAGGGCAAGACCGCTGTGCACGAGACCGGACATTGGCTGGGTCTGCTGCACACCTTCGAAGGCGAATCGTGCGAAGGCCCGGGTGACTACATCGATGACACACCTCCTGAGAAAACGGCGACGGATGGTTGTCCTACTGATCCGAAGAAGCAGACTTGCCCTGCTCAGCAGAAGCCAGGCGAGAGCGACCCGATCCACAACTACATGGACTACTCAATTGACGATTGCTATGAGGGCTTCACCGACTTGCAAGTACAGCGGATGAAGACCATGTGGAGCATGTTCCGTAACGGCAACTAGCAAGCTGGAGGCTGGAGGGCTGGAGGGCTTGGGGCTGAGATGCGACAATGGTGGTGGTGTGGTGCGAGTCTGCTGAGTTTGTTCGTCTATATTTTGCTACTTTTGCGTGGTTAGACTGGATTTGCACATATTTGCTTCTCGCGTTGTTTGTTGGAGTTATGTTGGCTTATTACTGTAATCCTGATTGTCTTTCACGAATAAATGCATTCGTTTCAGTAACTAGACTGATGCTTGACCTAAGATGGTGCTGGAGGTCATGGAAGCACTCATCCTTACATTGTTTCCAGTAAAGTGGCAAGACGTTGCAGCTCCTTTTGCAAAACCGAGGTGATCGCACAGTTCGAAACCACTCTGCAGAACCCGAGCCCGAAAAGCTCAGGACCTTTACGACCGCATGGGTCCTCGACATTCCTGTAGTTTGATCATGCCGTCAACGCAGTTCTTGTGTAATGTCACCTAGCTTCGTTCGTTCGGCTAGCATTCCGGACCCTTTACACCTGCCTCGTGCCTTCGCTCAATCCTTCCCGCACCGTGACCTGGTCAACGGGGTTCGTTTGAACAGCTTACGTTAACTTTCTGATGACGAAGCCAGGGTCCATTCTCTGCTCTCTGATCCAGAATCAAAAGCCCAGCCTCTGTCTCGCCCCCACAGCTTGAGACCTTTGGTGGAACAGCAGCCTCGCCCCTCGTAAGGATAGACACTGATCCGCCTTGCAGATGTTCAACCGTGAGACATGCGGTTTTGAGATGATTGTCGATATTGAACCACTCCATCATCTCGTACCATGGTGGGGATCCGTCGATGCTGAGGGCCGACAGCCCGCACGCAGTTCTTTGTTCCGGATGCGGAAAGACTTCCTATGCATGTGATCGCAAGCGACACCAACCGTGGGGCAAGAGCGATAGAAAAGCAGCGACAACTTTCCGGCACATTGTACTAGCAGGTGCATTGCCTGAAAGGTCGCAAGTGCTGTATCTGGCGCTTCACTGCTGTGGCGGCGAAGGTTCACAACCAACTTCACTTCACTTCACTTTACCTGAGTCTCACCCGCATCAACACCCAAACACGCCCAGCCAACTGTCAAACAGTAGTATTGAAGCCATATCTACTCCTTCCTCAAGCGCTGCAAATCAACAAAGGTTGATCGCTCGTCTGACTCCCTGACTTCCCTTCGATAAGCCACCGCCGAGCTCGCCCTCGCTATATCAACAAAGGCCAACCTCGTATATCAATCGGCAAACATCCAAATGCGATTCTCACGCGTTTCCAAACCCTCAAACATCATGAAACCTCCCTCCGCCCTACGCTACGTCCTCATTCTGCTGAAGGCGCGCCCAACACCACAGGACATAGCGTGCCTGTGCAGCTACACGTCGAGAAACAGCGTTGCGCCGCCTCCTTATGCACCTTAGTTCTCGAATACCGAATCCAGAAATCGACATGTCGAACCGCACCTCTATTCGCTTGGCAGAGGAGGGAGTGCACTGGGCCTTCACAACACCATCTCACTTCGACACCTGGTGCGGGGCAATTTGTCAAACATCCCTACGCTACGTGTTGCATGGCCTGCTCGTTTTCGCGGTTACTGGTACATTCGTCACGATTCTTATATGCACTCTCGACCCAAAATGCCGCGCTAAGCTGAGGAGGATGGCTTGTGTGGACGATAAGAGCGGGCTGTTGGAAAGGAGCAAGCCGGGATCGATTGTAAATATGTTGCTGTACGCGGATAGGGGTATTGAGGCTACAGGGACTGCAACAGAGCTCAGCCATGGTCCAGATATGAAGGACTCGTGTGCTGTGATGTAGTGGGTCAGCAGTTGAGGGATTACTACAGCATCGACAATATCATTAAACACCTATGGAATGGGTCACTTCAATGTCGAATTGAGATCCGGATGCAGTGACCGAAGAGACTATTTGTGACATGTCATAGCTCCTAGAGACCACGGTGTACTCTATGTCTTTGTAGCAACATGACCATGACTGTCTCCTTTGGACAGGTACTCTTTCAAATGGTGCTCGACATTTTCGAGCGCAAGGTTACGGTTGAAGACCTGACGCGAATGAATGAGTCTACCACTTGGTCCACACAGTTAAGAGACATAGCCGTGGTTTTCTCATCGTCAACTCGTGAAGATCAAATATGACCGAAGCTCCAGTAGCAAGTAAGCGGAATGAAGAAGTGAACTCTGACCAATTGAGCGCAATAGTGTCATATAGAGGTGAAATATTTACAGGAAGAAGTCTAAACTTTTAGGCCATCATAGCAGAACCCAAAATCGCACTTTCAAAGTGACAAGTCAAACTCAAGTAATCGACATGAACAGACCGAGCGGCGGCATAGTCATCTGGAAGAAGTCCATGGCGAGGCCTCCAGTAGACTCAATCTGATACGCCACTCTCTGTCCCGCTGCACAAGGAACGCCTCCAAGGTTGTACTTGTTTCCAAACTGAACCAGTGGAACCCATCCAACAATACCAGAGCTGACGACGTTACTCGCACTCATATTCGTTGAAATACTCTGCTGCTCCACACCTGATACAGCGATACCTCCGGATGATCGCATCTTCATAGGTGACAGGTCTGGCCAAGCGAAAGCCGGAGGCAACTGGAAGACGAGGTTACAAATTTTGCCTTTATTGTCAGGGCGAATATCAAAGGCAAAAATTGTAGATAAGGTCGATGACAACTGCGCAACGTAGCCATTTTCAACAGTTTTGGTCGGGTCGGCCTTGTCAACAGGTACGATCAAGTTGGGAGCGTGAAAGGGTTCATGGAGACCGGCAGGGAAATGGTCAGGCATGGGAAGCGACTCAGCCACCAATCCAAATGAGGATGTGGCTACGCTTGGTGCAAATGCAGTCGGTACTGGAGTATTTGAAGTGATCACAGAAGAAGTAGCGAGGTTGGGTTGAGCTATCGGAGATGTGGCTCTTACTGCGGACGGATTAGCGCGGAATTAGGATGGGTAGCAATCACGACGTTACTCGTCGGCCAAGTAAACCCTCCCAAACTGCTCCTGCTGCTCGCTGCTCCTACGCTGCTGCTGCTGATCGCTGTCGGCAAGGACAGAGTTCTCTTCGCAGGAACATTAGCCCGCACAATCCAACCTGAGAGCTTTGCAGCTTGGGCTGGAGAACGTACGGGCAGATGATCCGGAGAACAACTGCAACATGACTGGGCAACAGGCAAAAGGTAAGGGAGTATAAAGGCGGCATAGAATAAGTTCGCAAGGAAAGCGAAGAGCAACGGTGATAAGGCTGACAAGAAGATGAGGGTAGGGAGGTAACTTACGTTCTTGGCCGCAGCAGGGCAAGACAGGTCAAACAGAGGAGAGACCTGGGCGAGATCACCTCCGGGCTTGATACCGAAGGAAGGGCTGGGGTTGCCCCACTGAACATCTTGGAGAGTATAGTAGTAAAGGTTGACGTTGTCGTTCACAAGCTTGCAGGTGACATCCTCCCAGTAGATGCGGGCGTTGTCAGCAGAAGGCACGGCCTGGTTGACGGTCTCGCCGCTAACGGGCCATCCAGTCTCAGTGACCCAAACCTCCTTGCCCTGGGTGGCAGCAACAGTCTGATTGTACGCATCGAAGAAAAGATCGCCGCCGTTGCCAATGCCGTTGGCGAATGTACTCTGAAAGTACGGATATGCGTCCATTCCGATCCAGTCCAAATTTTTGATGACGTCACTGTTGCTAGCATTGACATAGACCTGCCAGGTGTCTACGTGACCGAGCTTGGCGCCAGAGAGGCTGGTTCCAGCAATAGCTTCGCGGACCTGCTTGATGTAGCTGACAAGAACATCAGGCCCGGCACCGGGGTTGCCTCCAGCACCATCAGGGGAGATACGGTAGAGATCTTCGGAGCCAACGGAGATACCGACAACCAGATCAGTGAATGCAGTGCCGTACTGGGAAATCGCGGCCTTCAGAGCGCTGATCTCGTTGTTGAAAGACTCCTGACCTGCGGAGGCCCACAGACCAAGAAGGAGGGTTGTCTTGGTGTTGATGGCAGCCTGGATTGCCTCGATGATGGTGTTCTGAGTTCCGTGTTGGATCATGGTGTACAGACGAGCGCTTGTCCAGCCGTCGGTACCGGGCAGGGTCTTTGCGTTGTTAAACTCATACTCGAAATCGACCAGAGTCTTCGCAGCATCGTTGTTAAACTGGGCACCGTAGTTGAAACCTTTGATAGCGGCGTTGGCAGTAGACAGAAGGGCCGCAGAGGCAACGACGGAAGCTATGAGGCGCATTATGATGGTAGGAATAGGTTCTAAAAATGAATGATACAAGAAGTCGGTATGGAAGACGAAAACCCGGACGTGTAGGAAAGGTTGGTTGATGCAAGCAAGGTGATGGGCGCGAGGAATGGAGTAAGTAAATACTCAATCGGTCTATGACGACTAACCCTTGGGGATCGTGCGCAAGCTAACGGCTTGGTAGGGAAGAAGCACTTGCGGATCGGCAAGGCGAAAGCTTCCGCATCTCCCGTGCTTTCCTCATCCGGTCAGGCCATGTGGTTGACATGGAAGGGTTCCTGGGCCACACATGAACAACAGTGGCGGCTCAGCGAAGCCTCAGGGTTGTCCTTTATGAATTACCGTCCATTTCTGGTGTCCGGCAACCTGCTGCTAGGAAAAGCTCGTGAACACGATAGAGCATCTCTTCTCGCACCGTCTTGGCTAGTCATTGGTCGTTGTGGAGAACCCAATTCTCAACGGTTCTAGAAGGCAACGTCAGTTCCCGTTTAAGCGTCGTACCTGGCGTGGCCGGTTAAAAATAGTCTCACATCTCCGACCAAATTGCCATTTGAACTGAAGGTCCATAAACAATCTGGTGTGGTACTCCAATATGCAGATCCATGGCCTTTCGCATCCATGCTCTTCGTGCTCACTGCAAAAAGGGAGAGCATTGCACGTCCTACGTGCAGCAACTTTGTTGGTCTTGACAAACGTCTCCACACACCGTCGAGGTCGCCAAAAAGGTCGCCCAGAAATACCTGAATGTGGGCCGAATGAGATCACAGAGAATCGAGACCAACAACCAAGCCTCGTGTGAATCCGGGGTGAGACGCGTGTAGGGAACCAAATACAATCTGTTGACTGCAGAGGTGTTGCACTAGCATCGTATACGACAAGGCTTGTTGCAGCACAAGATCGCTCGCCGCCGCTGGTGCCAGGAATGGGTGTTCGGAATGATGACGTGGACCGCGCGCACTGACCGGAACTTTAGGAGAGGCGGTTTATGCACCATCCAGCGGGCTCGCTGGCGTGGCTGTGCATGGCACTGACGTGCGTCGGCAAAGAGACGCCGGCAATCAGAAAGGAGGCAATCGATATCATGGCGATGAACAAAGGAATGTGAAAGAGTTGTGGTTCGACTGCACCCGCGAGCTGAGGGTTTGGTTTGGACAAGCAAAGATACTAACAAGTCTAGTCCGCATTGAGACCAACATCATAAGCCTTTCACTGTGATCTATCAATTTCACTTTCGAGCATGATCGGATGACCTCATGCGCCTTTATTTACATGCGCTGACCAGATCCAAGTAATGATGCAGTTGCATCAAACCATTTAGGGTCGATCGATGCGATACAGAACCTCCGCGACATTGAACCACGCCTCATACTGTACTTCCTCGGGTGTTAGATCACAGTGATAATGACCTCCTGCGCCATGAGTCGAGAAGCAATGGGTATGCTCGATTCTCAGATCCAGCCCCGGATCGTGGGAATGCAGAACACTCAAACATATTAACGGCGCCTCCATGTCGTAAAATCTCAACCACTTCTGCTTCTGCTCGTCCGTGATCAAAGGTATAGGCGAGAAGTCGGGCATAACGTGCAACTTCGCCTTGCCACTCGAGATGACGAAAACGCCCCCAAGAGAAATCGTTCGCGTGCCGTATGCGTCTCTCAACGCCTTGCGTATCACTTCGGTGAAGTTGAGGTCACCGATCCGCGAGGAAGCCTTAATGTGCAGCACCTCGCCCGGCAATCCAGCACTACCGAAGAGATTCGCCATCAAAGCGCAGTCATGAGAAGGCAGTTTCTCACACAGCGCGTTGCCATCATCCTCGACTTTGGCAAAGTATGTTTCATTGACAACATGCTCGCTCTTCCACGCTAGGTTTGGCATCAACTCGGAATTCATTCCAACCACGTGAAACGGTCCAGCTGCTGCACCTAACAGAGCTCCTTGAGTCTCAGGCATCTCCATGAGTTTCGCGATTTTGAGCAGATCATATTTCTTCGTAAAATCTGGGGTTGGGGCTAAGTTTGGTTGCCCGCCTACATCTGCAACGCGGGTGAATCCACAGAGACCGGCGAAAGCGAGATTGTAGGGGGCATGACGGAGGTCAGGGCATTGTTCGACGGATACTGATGTTGATTCGAAGTTTTGTGCCAGCTTACGCTCAATGTGATCGACAAGCTCGTGGAGAGGTGGGGGCTGGAGGTCGACTTTCTGAATGGGTAATATTGACATGACGACACTCTCGCTTCGCATTGAAAGTGTATTGATGGAGCGGTATTGGCAAATGACTTCTTTGGAATTCTTCCTGATGCGTAACGAAGAAATACAGTGCCTGTAGTTGCTTGAAGTGGAGAGCGGGGTCCGGCGTTGCTTCCGAGATACCAACATCTCAGGGCTGATGTGGAAGGCGTTTTGAGCAAGTCGCATTAAAAGATCAAGCAGTAGTGTTCGGAACATTTGACATAAATCATTACTTGTCATTCATATATTCATATATTCATATAATCATCACCTTCGTTAGACCATGCTTCCTGCGTCGTTCCCATATCCATCCTTCTCGCTCACAGCAACACCATTCCCGACAGTCGAATCGGGCACCGTGATGTGCGGCACACCCCATCTACCTTCCTCGCTGAAGTTGGTCGCAGGGAGCTCAGCGACGCTGACTAAGATGTTCGATCTATCAGCTTCAACCCTAACAATTCCATCTGTAGCTTCGTGCATGTAGCCTTCGCCGGTCATCTCATAGGCTTGCTTTTCGTTGGGCGACAGCTCGAACTTCCCTCTCTCTTCGACTTCATACGAAGTCTCGGCGGCATTTCCAGGGCCCTTGGTCTTCCCAAGACCATTGTAACGCTTGCGTCTGAACCAGAAGAGGAAGACGACACAGGCGAATACAAATGTACAGATAGTTGTGACGCTGATGATGATCGTCGTCCGAGTTTTTGTGCTCATTTCCGATGTCTTCTTCCCAACTGGTTTTAACACCTCCAGAGTACCGTCAAGATTGGAGTAGATCCTAGAAGTGCGCATAACTTGCTCAAACTCTGCGGACGCCCACCCTAGAGAAGGCGCTCTCAATGTGGCGTTTCCTTGTGCGGTGCCACCAAGCCTTTCAACCAGGTCATTGCTGAGTTCGTACGGCTGATAACCTGCCGTGAAAACACTGCCCCATGTCATCGTTGGCAAATCCATAATTGCAACAGACTCGGCTTCCCAGTCGCAAGTGTCGATTATGTTTCCATGTTGGGTACTTCCGCCAACCGTGAGAAGCTGACGACCTGCTGCGAGGTGACATGTGTGACCGTAGCGAGGTGACTCGCCCTCAAACATCTTGATCCACGTGAAGGAAGGAAGTGAAAGGACGTACATGTCGTCAAAGTACTTCGTGTCGTTGCCTATTGCAGTTGGATCCCAACCTCCATACATGAAGATATTGTGTGACGAGTTATCAGGTGCCGCAGCCAGAACAGTGCACGAGTCGATGCGTGCAGGCGGAATGTCACCAGAAGTAGATTGGTTATACCAGGTGCCGTTCGTCTTCGTTGCAACATAGGATGCCAAATCGAAGATGTCCACAGATTCGAAACTCAGCAATCGGCCCCGACTCTGCGATGTCACAGGCTGGAGACCGTCAAAAACTTTGCCGCCCAAGGCTATTAGCAGTCCATTGTCTCCAAAACCCGGCACATATTGCAGTCCACCACCAAGCCGAGGCTGTGGGTCTCTCATACCGGCTGTTGAGACGTTCCTTGAGGTGTGATGAACCAGATCGAGGACGAGCATGCCGTCGAGCAGGATCTGATTGTCGCCCGAGTCTTTTGCGCCTATATTTGTGCCATTATCCGTCTGGCCGTGGAGATAAAATGCTAGACCTTGATCCGGGGCCTCTGTCGAGGAACCGTAGCTTGGAGTATTGAGAGTACCAATGTCGAATTGAGTCCATCTGTTGGTCTGATTATCGAAGGACCACAGTGGGTAGATGTTGCTCTGGTCATGGAAGGCGTCTGGGTTAACAGCGTTAAGAAACGTCTCGTTGCCTCTGAAGATGGTCCCGCCATAAGTCCAGATCTCGGGGCTGCTGTGAGGGCCCTGGAATAGTGACCCGGATACCATAGCTTGTCTGACACTGGCACCCGTCTTTGGATTCGGCGTCGTTTCGAAAGACAGCCAGGAAATGTTTCTCTGCCAGTCCCACGACTGACCTAGGTCAAGTTGCAGCATAAATGGGTCTAATGAAATTAGTCAGTAGATCAAAGACGACCTGACACTGGAGGTTCCTTGTAAAGTTTGAGAACTAGGACACTTACTATAGCCAAGTGTGTTATTTCTTGACGATGTGTTGAGGCCCGGCACATTGAACTAGAAAAGCTATTGCATCAGAGATCAGCCGAAAGCAGCTGTACAGGCGTCGCTTACCGTTTCGATACCTCCGTACAGATACAGCGTGTCATCTTTTATCACAGCTGTCGGAGTCAATACCGATCGTCTTTTATGGCAGCACGCACGTACATTGGTGATACCATCGCGAGCAGAAGTATGTGATGATGTCTTGCGGCTTCCATGTCGTTGGTAGCTGAGCAGCAGCGAGGCCTGCTAGCAGGTGTAGGAAGCACTGTATGAAGGTCTTTCGCATATTCAGTCGGGCTTCGATGGCAAACATATGCATGTTTTCGTACTGCATCCGAGCTGCACGGCGTAAGATAAGAATGAATCCCTCCTGTGCGCCAGGGAAGGCATCGTAATATCGCCGAACTGCGACAAAGGTCCAGGCCCCAGTTGCAGACTATTGCTCGTGGACCGTTGTCGTCGTCTCGAGACTTTTGCAGAAGATAGCTAGTCATGGGTTAGCAGACGGCGCATGAAGACCGCATGCCAATACGGCTGCCGTGGCATGTCCCGTGTAGAGTCGCAACCGCATTGGCTCTGTGGAGTCAGGACGGATTCTCCCAGATTAGAATGACAAATTCCCCCAATGGCAGATTGACAATGATACACTTAAATGGACTGATTCAACATGCTCGTCAGGTTCATGCAGCATCTATACTTTTAGTGAAGGTTTTGCGTGCTTACTCACCGCGCTAGACCCCAGTTCTATACGAGTCAGTGCATGCCAAAAGCTGCACCTGGTCAGGCTTACAGATGTACTACAAGCATATCGAACCACTGGCTTGTAGAAACTTCCAGGCATACAGTGGTGCCTATGAACTGCAAGGATACGGGTGGTTTGCTCACCACATCCCATGCTCGCGGTGCATGTAGGTAGCGTGTGCCCAGCTCGGTGAGCGAGGCTGGGAAAATCGCTATTCTTGGAGGGTCGTGCAATTCGGCTCAAGGCCTCAATGGAGCGATGCTCGCTCTGTCTCTCTTAGCCGTTTGCTGGCGCGATGCGAATAATGGTTCCTTCTCTTTCTACTTCTGCAGTAGCCTACAGCATCACAAGAACGCTGGAGTGGATGATGTCTCTTGATTCAGAGTGCCGATATCGCAGCAGCTTGTGCCGAGAGCAGGGACGAGTGGCTCTCTTTCGAGGGTTGTGGTTACGGCGAGAATGACACAAAGGATCTTTTGTGGAAGGAGAAAGTGGGAAGTCGAGCCGTGGAAATGATAGCATGTATAAGTTATTCGTAGCCGCATTTGGCTCTGCCGAAATCGAAAAAGCATTGAAGGGCCGCTGTGAGCTATGTATCTGCGTACAGTGTTCCACGGCGTTAAGGGTGCCAGCTGAGAATTGCAGCATGCAGCTGACACCGAGCACTAAATAAGTTTTCGCAAAATCGAGATCGTCTTCAGCAAAGGCCTACGTCAGCAGGAAATGAGTAACACTTGAACACTGATGCTCAGTAAGCTCTAGGGTTGTTGTAGCCTGTGGGGTTGCTGTTTCTGGAGTATGATAGATTGAGCAGTAGGACTATACGAGACCATGAACTTAGACGGCAGTCATTGAATTCGAGCACTCCGTAGTGCAAACCCGTAGAAACAGAAGGCTTGCCAGTGGTGCAGAAGTGAAGAAGGTTTCGCCGTTGACCTCATCTCGAGCTAGCGGAGGTCTTGGCGTGAGCTCTCGAAGGAGCAGGCACCATGCACCGCGTCAACTCCAACAAACAACCTCGCCGCCGCCCGTTCCAACCACCGCAAACCTCTACGTAGCTACAGACACACGCTACAGTGTGAGGCAAATACTCGCTTTCCAGACTACCTTTATAAAAAGTTCAGCAACACCGTCAGAATGGTATACCGTCCCCCGAGCCCCGCCGAAGCTCTACCTTTGGCTAACAGGTACAGTTCATAGCACGCAGCGAGTACGATCGTGGCATCAACACCTTCTCGCCAGAAGGCCGTCTCTTCCAGGTCGAATACTCCCTCGAGGCCATCAAGCTTGGCTCAACAGCGATAGGTGTTGCTACAAGCGAGGGTGTGATTCTCGGTGTCGAGAAGCGTGTTACATCCACCCTCTTGGAGACAAGCTCAGTCGAGAAGATCGTCGAGATCGACCGCCACATTGGATGCGCCATGTCGGGACTGCAGGCCGACGCCCGCAGCATGGTCGAACATGCACGAGTCGAGAGTCAGAACCACGCCTTCAACTATGCCGAGCCTTTGAGGGTAGAGAGCTGCACGCAAGCGATATGCGATCTTGCGCTGCGGTTTGGTGAGGGTGCTGAGGGCGAGGAGAGCATCATGTCGAGACCGTTCGGTGTGGCGCTGCTGATCGCTGGGTACGATGAGGATGGCCCGAGTCTGTACGTCACATACAACTGCCAACCGCGATTAGAAAGACTGGCTGACCAACCGAAGGTACCACGCTGAGCCTTCCGGCACGTTCTACCGCTACGACGCCAAGGCGATCGGATCCGGATCTGAAGGCGCACAGGCAGAGCTGCAGAATGAGTTCCACAAGTCGCTCACTCTGGCGGAAGCTGAGGTCCTCGTCCTCAAGACGTTGAAGCAGGTCATGGAGGAGAAGCTGGACAGCAAGAACGTTCAGCTTGCAAGCGTAACTAAGGACAAAGGGTTCCGTATCTACACCGACCAAGAGATGGAGGAGGTTGTTGGAAGGCTGCCCACAAACTAAAAGGTAGAGGCATGCCTGGGCGGCAAGGATGAGTAGAGCATGTTAGAGCATATAAGCGCTACACCATGATCACGATAAAGAAATGAAGCAATGCCACCAAATCACGTCAGAAATGCCATGCCAACCTCATCGCGACAATGAGCCAGTTTCTTAAACACAAGAAAGGTCTATTCCGCACTTGCAGTCGCTAATATACAGCAAGCCAGCCCAGTCCTACGCTAAAGCCATGCCTCGTATAATACAACTCCTCGTCCTCGACGGGCAAAGCATCTAGAAAGGGTTGTCCTCAGGCGCAATCTCCTTCTTGAACAAAGGACCCAGGGGAGTCCTCATCATGATGTCCTCGCGGACCCTGGGGATCTCGGCGAAGAAGAACAGGGCGAAGAAGCCGGCAACGCCGCCGAATCCGGCTGCCAAGGTACCGCTGTGTGGTGTAAGTATGTGGCCAGGGAGCGGAGAGGGAAGCTCAACGTACTACTTGACCAGGTGGCGGGCGGTGATGCCGTGGAAGTTGCGCTGAATGGTGTACCTGGGGGTTCAGTCAGTCCGGTGCTCGCGATGGGTTGCAAGTCCCCCATGAGAGAGCGCTCATCCTCCGCGACGCAGTATTTATTTTTGTCGTTGACAGGAAATGCTGCAGCGGCATTCGTTCCTTGCGGGTCGATGTCGTATTATCGATCAAGCCAGTCCGCATCTTTCTCCATGTTGCCGCTGCGTCGCCCTGCCCCCTCGATCCTCCAATCCCCTCAAAACTCGCCCAATTTCCCCAGAAAGAAACACAGCGTACGTACTGAGGACCGAAAGGACTCCTGTAGGCCTTGTAGGGGCTGCGCTGGCTCTGTCCTTCATCAGCTTCGCTGCTCACACCATCTTCCAACACGCTCTGCGCCACTCAATGGCAGGACAGAGGCTCCGGGGAGCTTACGAAGGCGGCGATCGACTTGCCCTGGACGGGGCGGGCGGGCTCGGAGACGTGCATCGTTGCGGTTGTGAGGGTGCGATGTGGTGACGATGTTCGCGGGTCGTGAGAAGTTGAGAAGCCTGGGTTGAGTTGCCAAGCGGAGAGCGTCGGCCAATCAGAGTGGAAGGGTTTTTGCGGGTTGAGGTCAGCGGGCGAGGAATATTGTTATACTGCTAGTTCACTCTATTGAATACCCTTTTTGATGGAAGTCAATTATTGCTAGGTTCGGTTTTATTTTCTTCTATGTCAATTGGGTATCAAATGCTGACAATGTGCTCACACTCACGACCTTCCATTTAGGATCACCGTTCTCCCCGGATACTTCCATACCATCGAATCATGTTCTGCAGCGACTTTCAAACATCAGTTCGAGAGCAAAAACAGCTAACAAACGCCCTGCACTTTCAAAAATGTCCTGCTCTCCCGGAAACCGAAACCACTATACTTGATTCTCACCCTCGTTCTTCGCCGCTTTCTTTGCATCGATCGCTTCACGCCAACTCTTTCCATGCAGCGCAGTTATATACGTCGTAAAGGCACCAACCATAAGAAACAACGCACTGATAGTCGAGAACCAACCCACGCCAATAGCTCTGACAGCAGGGAGAACTCCAGCCGAACCGGCCGCAGCGAACACGTAGCGCATGAAGTAGTTGCCAGCTGCTCAATGTTATCAAGCTGGACCAGATGAAAGGAAGGCAAGGATACGTACCAACAACTTCAGCAGATCGGCCCTGCATGACGTCCAAGCAGTAAGCATTCAGACTGGGAAAGCAGAAGAGTTGCGCAACGCCCTGCAGAAACATCATGATCACTGGCAGCGCGATGCCGCCAACTCGCTTCTCGACGCTCCAGCCGTAAATGAGCATGCACGCTGGGATGACGCCTCCCAGAAACCACAAACAGCTACGGAGTCGATCTTCAGCCTCGCGGTGGCCACGGATACGGATGTACTTCTTGACAATATGGTCCGCGTAACGCCCACCAAAGAAGGTGCCGAAAAGGTACCCACAGCCGGGGGCGATGTAGAAGAGCGAGCCCTGGAGCGGACTAGAAAGGTTGAAGCGCGGGTTGAGAACGTAGCGGATAGGTGTGAGGAGGGAGTACATGTTCCAGACCAGCGAGGAAGACGACAGAGCCTGCTCGTAGTTAGCATACTAGTCGGCCGCAGTAGTAATGTCCAGCACGTACAACCAGAAACAAGTTCGGATAGCGATATAGGCGAATGACACGGAATGGATTGAGCCACTGCCACATCTTGTGTGCTTTCTCTGAAGTCTTAAGGCCCTTAAGCTCAGTCGATCGCCTAACGTGAATAGTCTCCGGCTGCACGAAGAAGCATAGGACTACCGCAGTGCCAGCCAAAGCAGTCTGTAGCCAGAAAATGTCACGCCAGCTGCGAAAGGTAACGATGATACCTCCGATGAATGGACCTTTTCACATCAGCACAGCGAAAAGAGGAGACAAAGGGTAGAAGCCTACCTAGCGCAGGGCCAATCAAGGTTCCGGACATGAACCAGCCCAGTGCTGTACCGCGTTCGGTCTGTATAAATCGTCAGCTTAGGTCCAACTATTACTCGGGGGTTACCTGCTGCGGTCGCAGTAATTCATGCTAGTTGGGCTCGTGCCCGAGCATCACCGAGACGTAGCGTGCTATAGTCTAAACCAACTCTCGAGTAGCGTAGGTATGTAGGGAGAATCTACTGTTCACGTACCGGCTTGTAAATGTCTCCAATGACGGCACTACCAATGACCAGAAACGCAGTACCCTGGAAGGCAGTCAAGATCCTGAAGACGAAGAAGGATGCTAAATTGGGCGCTAACGCCGTGCCAATCGAGAAGGCCGTGAATAAGGTTGCACTGAATACTGAGACCTGCATGTCAATGTCAGTAAGGTATTGAAGCATCATCACCACCAGAGAGCAACACTGTTGTCTGCGGTCATTTGGATCCTTGCTTACCCATTTTCTCCCATAGATGTTACCGTACGGCCCATAAAAGCAAGGACTAATACCCATGAAGAGCATGTACATCGCGTTCGATATGTTGATAATGGATCCATCTGTATTGAATGTCGCTGCTACTTCTGGTACGGCAGACAGAACTGTAGTGGACGAGACCGGAGCCAGGAAACTACAGAAGGACATGGCAGCGACTATGACCATCTTTCGTCGCTCAGAAAACTTGTTGTAGACCTCATCCAGATCTCCCGTCACAGCATGAGTTGCATGTGCGAAGTCATCGTGACTGATGCAGGAGATAGTATGCTGAAGCTCGAGGCGACGGCCTTCTTCAGGTATGATTGATGCGTACTGGCTTTGCTTCTCTGGTTCTCCATTGACCTGAGTTGCAGCAGTCGTTTCTGGGATAGGCTCGTCTTGGGGAGCCATACTGTGGATTCATGGAACGTAACTTGATAACTAGAGGTGATCGAGAGTTCAAAGTAGTAACGAATAATTTGATGCAAGGACTCTACGATTCTGCTCGTCTTATCTAAGAGAGAGAGAAAGGACGGTGACTCAAGTGATTAGAATTCTAAGGTGGACATGTTGTATCGTATCTTGCAGCATTAGTGCTGGCTTATCCGTGCCTCATGGCATGTTGCCGTCATAACAAAAGCTTTTCCGCGAAGAAATGTAACGCACTATGACCGCCTTGCCAAAAAGCGGAGTAGCGGAGCAGGGGTTTCGGAGTGCTCCATTCCGATTAGACTCCAAACCAACGGCTGAAAACAAGCCGATATGGCAAAAGGACTCCGATGATTGGGAGATAATTGGGACGTCGCGCCTCTTCCCAGCTGGCGAGTGTGGCAGTTTTCGGGAATAGCGCTGCAATCGGTCGTTCGGCGTTTGGCAACTCTCACGTGCAGAACGGCAGCGGCAGCAACACAATGCTGTAAGAACTATGCAGAAGAGTGAGCAATGAAGCTCGCAAAATCGTCTCTGTATTCGTATCGCTGGGGTCTGGCCCGTGTCCTGTGCCCTGATATGTGGTATACCCTTATAAACGCCTAATGTAGAATCTCGCAAGTGCTGAGAAGCCCAAAAAAATGCCGCAAACGCCGCTTTATGCATGTGTATGAACATGGGTCGCCTGCTCTTCTTATATACTGAGTTTATCCAGACTCAACCGATCCGCGCTGCGGTGACGCTTTACCATGCCGAGCTTGTAGAACTTTTCCTCGCCGGTCGCAGTTCGACCGCCGATGTACCACTTCTCAGCGCCCATAGTCTCGTTGAAGCCATCTGACGAGCTGTCAGAGCCCCTCCTGCTCCTTTGATTTGCGCCTGGAATGGGAAATGCCTTGGCGTGGACTGGTGATGTAGAGCGGTGGTACGGTGTGGCATGTTGCCTGGTCGGCTGAAACTGGCCTGTCGTGTGGACGACCGTCGTTGTCGCGCCAGGCGATGGTGATCGTGTCTTGGTGGTGATTGTGCGTGTGGTGCTCGAGGCATCGTAGCCCTGTGTTTGAGATGATGTGGTGTTGTGTGAGTAGGAAGCTGCCGTGGCCGCCTGCGATGCGCCGGCTTTCTGTACGGTAGGCTGGGCCCGGAAGGCTGCCAGGAAGCCGCCAAAGAAAGGCCTGTTGGTTGTCATGGTATTCTCCGAAGCTTCCCGCCCTGCAAGTGAGTACTGGCGGTCTTCGTGCATCAATCTCCAAGTCTGTGCTCTATGCGTGAAGGACACCTGTGGCCCTACGACCCAAGCTATGCCCAGCGGATCGTTCGAGCGCGATGTTACAGGACAGCGAGTTTCCTTCTCATGGAAGACTGGACGTGCTCGTTCGTCTTGTGCGGTTACAGCCGGGCAGTGTGCGTGTGACGTAACAGCGGCTCACAGCTTTGCAGCGTTATACAGCGAATTGCTGGCGTTCTTGATTTACAGTGTAGTTGAATGGCGGGGAATGACAGCTCTTTTAAATGCGACCGCGGGGAAGTGGAGAGCGGGTTCCTTGGTTGTGGTGGGAGTAGTTTGTGCCGGATCCGTGGAAGCAGAGGAAGAAATCGGAAAGCAGCTGATCTTGATTCGGCACCGCACATTCACTGTCCGACTGTTGGCCGAGGCGCTGGGCAAGAACACTGCAGCATCTCGAGATCACCAAACAACAGCCGCAGGCTTTCCTAAATACATCCCTGAGGGCTTCGACTCTTCTTTGCGAGTTTTCTTCCCATTCGATGCGTCGCTCCGTGCATGTGCGCCGCATGCAAGATTTGCTCACGATCCCAAGGAAGCGCACCATCATGCAGCGGCGCATATCCCCCCACCTCCACAATCTGACCTATTCCGCGAAGCTGTTTGGCTGCCCAGCACCGCCCGTTGCAGGCGCGTACATGCGCACGCGGGACTGGTTCGCAGGTTACCAAGGTTTCTAGTCGCCGCTTGCCCTTATACAGAGCCTTATGCCGAGTGTAAAGCGCGATCTGCTACTCAAGATCGCGATCAGATAAGTGCAGCGGTTGAAATCAGAACTTATTCTGTGATGTTGATGCTTGAACTACCTCTAAGCTGATCGGATGCAGCAGTCGTGAGAGACTGCTGTCGTCTATGCAACTTCGTGACTGCGGTCTTACTCATCCACTGTCAGAAAAACTCTACTGGAACCGTCCGATGATTTTTATTGCTGGATTCAGAATCGAGAACATCGCCCGTATGAAAACTCCCGCAGCCGCGCTTCCTACCAAAAGTAGATCAATGACTACAGCTCCTGAGGTCTTTGCACATCTGGCTGGGATCTCTGCACGGGACCTGGAAGCAAAGGCGTTGAAAACAAGTGGCGATTGCGAAGCAGGAGAAGCGGTCAGCACAGTGTACCCTCATGATCCTAATAACATATCGTTATGTAGGCTTGATAGTTTGGTAGTCGACAGACTTTGCGGATCGGGAAGAAACCCGCAGCTGGCGTCTTGAAATATTTAGGTAGCCTCTTTTCTTGTCACCACGGTCACGATTATGCGACTCAACATCTTCCTCGAGCACCCAGCAAGCCAGGTGCATCAATGAAAATAAATAAAAGGCCTGTCAGATTGCCATCAGCACCCTGCCTTCTAGGTCGACCGAAGTACGAGCCCAGTTGGCTGAAGATCATCGCCACACTCGCCGAAGCAAATGCAATAAGGCCTCACTCCGGGGCACCGAGGCTGAAAGTCATCAACCAGGTTGGAGAATCTGTGGCTTCTGTAGGAAGCTCAGAAGAGGACGTGTACTATAGAAATGATTCTATGAAGTATCGTCGAACTACAGAACAGAAAGAGGGACGGAGGTTTGGGGGCTTATATACCTGCGCAGCGCACCGCCGTAAACCCTTTTCGTCCCAACCTTGATGAGATTTTTTTCTCCTCACGGTGCATGCACGTTACGCAAAGCGACCCACAACCAGCCACCTCACAGGGCACCGGGCAAGACAGGCAGCAAAGAAGTCTGAGCACCGGTCGTTAATTGATCAAGTCCTTGTTGCAGACGTAGCGGTCGGCTAACCTGCACGTGAGGCTTTGAGGAAGAGCATCATCGTTAGTAGTCAATGGCAGACCTCGTAACTGTACTCCACTATCATGCGTTACCAACTCCGAGCAGCGATTTCGCATTCGAGAGGATACAAGTTATTGCGAGCAAGTCATTGAGCTATTGAACAGTTGCTAAAAGGGCTCCACGCATAGATTAAAGTCTCGGTTTTAATTAGCCCTCCTTATTGTCAGTAATCGACCACTACGCAGAACGAGGAGCTTGGCTTCTAGCGGCGCATTGGAAATAACAAATCGCATCGCACAATGTCAATTATTCAAGACTATACAATGCCGATCTTTCGATGTCAAGAGTCTGAAGCGCCTACAGAATGCCATCTAATCGTAAACCTACCAGCCAGTGAAGTGCAGATTTAGCTCAAAGGCCTCCTGTAGAAAGTATAGAGAAACCGAGCATACGACTGCCAGCACTACCCACAAGTAATCACCAACTCTGGGACAGCTAAACAGAGTCCAACGAGCTATCAGTAGTCAACTGTGACAGTCGTCGCTCTTCCCAGTCTCTCATCCGTCGCATTGGCAAACGTGACTCTCGCCCATCGCTCGTCATCCTTCGCATATTCAACTTCCATGTACACAAGCCTCAAATGTTCGGGGACAGTCAGATCCACCTGTCCGCTACCCTCTACATACTCGTCTAGCCCCAGCTCCCTCCGTGTGGCAGTCTGCTCCAAGTCCCAAGCAGCCCTTCCAATCCTCCCCATCAACCGCCCGTCAAGCAGGCCTTCTCGCCTCGGATACTTGGTCATGAGCTCAAGCGCCTCTTTCCGGAGCGCGACACATGAAGATGGCGCGCTTGCACCGATCGCCCAGAGCGCGGCGAGCGGACCTGGTGCTGCTGAGTAGACTGGGATGGAGGGCGTAGTTAGGCTGAGAAGATGTCTGACGTGCGGCATCATGTTTGTGAAGTTCTCGACTGGATCGTAGGGAGTCTTGTGTAGTGGACTGGTAATGCTGAAATGTCGTTGCAGGGGTTCGACAGAGGAGCGGAGAAAGTGATATGTCTGTGCGACGAGGAGGATGATTTTGGAAGGATCATTGCCCGGTAGGTTGATGCTAAGTTGGGAGGTGCTGCGGAGGTTGTCAAACGTCGCGGAGATGCGCTGGAATCGAGTCACGAGTGAGTTGTGCTCGTATTCAATTGCATCCCTGTCGGTAGGTTGACATACGCAGCTCCTGTTGAAAGCGAGCGTGTCGTTGAGGAGGGTTTCGGCGCGGCAGTGTAGCTCAGAGAACGCCCATGGGGACTTGATGTCTATTTCGATCGGTTCTGAACGTCGCATTGTTTCGACGACAGGTTCCCAGTGCTGGATGTCTGCCCAGCTTAGAGTACTCCGGGCTTGGATGTCCAAACCGGTGAAGATGGACCTTAAAGAATGGATATTGACTGGGTGACTATCCTGATCGTTGTAGCTCTGCAGCTTCGTCTCTTTCAACATGCGGATTCCGCTCCGGAGATGGTCGAGTGCTGCGTGTCGCTGACCTTGAAGATTAGCCATGCTGCCAAACAAAACACAGCAAGTCATAGCTGTCATCCTGTCCACCAAACCCGTACTGTTGCTTCTGGCTTGATCTCTGACTAATCCCTGGATAGCCTTATTAGACTGACTCAACGCAAACCGGAAATGCTGACGCGACAGAACCAGGTCGTTCTGTGTTGATTTGGACTCGAAGAAGCGCCTATACATGGAACCTAGAGCGATTATGCAGTGCTGGATAGCAGCATGCTGGTGAGCAGCTTGCAGAACTTGGCGTTGCCAGAATGCAGAATTGGATGATCGTGCGAGTGCAGGGCCAGCATGCTTCACGTAGAACTGGAGACTGATGCGTTCTTCGTCGGACTCTAGACGTAGCAAAGGCAGTAGGAAAGACGGCGCGCTGAAGGAGCGGATCTCTGAAGGAAAATCGACCGCATCTTGGCCTGGACTGGACAAAGGCGAAGCTCTGCATGGTTTCCTAGTGAGCGGGGAGGACCTCGAAGGGATGAACTCGGCGTCGTAGCCATCACATGTGCGGCCTGTGGTAGTACATCGTTCGCAATGTGGCTTGGTTTCGTCACATTTGATTCTGCGGATTCTACCATTCAAGCATCAGCACGTAGATCGTATGGCGAAAGGCGTGAGCGAGAGGGGTAGATGGCAATCTGGGTTTACACGAGAGTGTGACCGAAATCAGCACTCACTTGCAAGTCTTGCATCCCGTTCTGGACTTTGGTTTGTAGACCCTCGTCCGAGGCCTCGCTACCAGCGTGGCCGTCATGGCAACCGAGACACAGTCCAGCTTATGAGGTGGTTGCTGCACCTGCGAGCCCATAGGCTAGGACAGGTCCACTAGATGCTTTGTCCCTGTGAGGCTTCAGATAGAACCAATGGACGACCCCTAGCTCTTCTGGAGACTGAGGTGCTGTGTACACCTTCCACGCAACGTCAGAGACTATCAGTTTGGACCCTGAATTTTCTCCGGTCAATATGGAACTGCGTGAAACGCAAACCTGTTCGCGAGACCGCAAAAAGCGTCTGGGGATCCACTGGAATAGAACTGGATCGCCCACTAAGGATGTGTTATGCAACTCTTATGCAAGACTGTTGAAAGACGATCGTGTTGTGGGTCAGCTTTGATTGGATAGGAGTCTCTGTGAAGTTGTCACCGCTCCTTTCCGCACACTAACGAGTCATCACTCAGCTTGGAGCAAGTCGGCAGGTCCGCAACACTGTGGAAATCGACAGGCTCACGGACGCTCCCTCGTTGCTCACTCAACCATCAGCGCTCGAGCTCCCACCCCGCGTAGAGTAAACAGAACCGGTTCCAGACTGCAGGTTCAGCTATCCACCATTCTCAACACCCGCAGAACCATTTTGGACTCGATATAACGCTTTTGCTACCCGTGTATAACTTTTTGGATCTCCTCGCAAACTTGGGCCACCGACTTTCTGCTTCAAGATGCGCGTCAAGGATGCCCCACGGTGGGCACCCGCATGTTTCCCGGCGGTTGACACGTACTGTGGCTTCCTTTCGCTGCCGACTGAACTGCGATGTCATATCTACGACTATCTTCTCGCCGAACCTCACGCCATCACCATTTCGGCCGGCTACACGACCGTGTTTGGTCACCGCATACGCGACAAGGCGCGTCGAGTCGACGTGCCAGGCCTCCCACTCGACTTTGCGCCTCTTGTACGCAGCCACTACGATGCCACGCTCCTCTCTGTCGCCACACCGCCTGAGATTGCGCTCGACAAGGAAGACGCGTGGACCGGTGGCAGGCCAAAGTTGCACTTGCCTGGACCACTGGCCTTGCTCCGGACGTGTCGCGTGGTCAACGACGAGCTGACGGACTATATGCGCGGTAGAAAGGCGCGTAAAGCCTTGCGGTCGAAGAAGACATTGACAGCTGTGGATGACACCGAAGGGCTGTCTCTCTATGTCTCCTACCCCCACGGTGTCATGGTGTTGAATCACCTGTACCCGTCTCTCCTTCAGCAGGCGCGGCGCGTCTTCATTTCCGGCTACTACACCACTGCCAAAGAGACTGAGCTGCCGCTCAATGCCTCGCTCGACTCCAACGCGGACCTAAGCCTTACACCGCAGTCTTCGTTTGCGCCGACGCCTGTACGCTCAATGTACCGTGCACGATCTCACACCACAAACGACACACCGCGTCTACGGTCGAGTCGAACGCGCTTACGTCTCGACGCCCCACTACCACAGCAAGCACCACCTGTCAAATCTTCCAACACGTTCCCTGCCATCGACAAGGAGACATGCTCGGCCGCGTTGGTAGCGCTCGCAGACACACTACGCGTCCTCTTCCCCTCCATACCTGCACCGAGTGCCACTTCGACATCATCGCCGCTTGTCGCCTTACAAGCACGCATCCTCTATCCCGGTGCCGAATCGTACTCGAGTGTCTGGAGCGATGAGTCGAGTCCCGTCAGCCACATTCTGCGGGGCATCTGCGGCGGCAAGGTAGACATGCAGGTCAAGCGCGGCAGCCTTGGGTGCGGCGTATCGGTCGGGGTGACACCGCAGCCCGACAAGCGCGTGGTGAGCACAGCCTGGGAGAACTGGCGGGTGATTGAGCAAGCACCCGTGGGGCTGAACGGGCGCAGAATGACAGGCCGAGGGCGAGAAGTGCGGCTGAGCGACCTGGACTCGTTCCTGACTGAGATTTAGGCGATGCGGGACTGGGAGCGGTGGCCGGTGTGGTGAGTGAGAAGAAAGCTGTAATGAGGCTGTTGTGACACGATATGGATATGATACGATACGATACGATGCTGCATATGAAAGTTGCATTATGATGGCTACGACGGAAAGGCAACGAGGGCGACTGCTGGCAGTCGGGACATCATCATGAGGGCCGAGAGCTCCAGGGACTGGGTAAGCAGTCCAAGGTACTATTTCTGTGTTTCGATATCAATAAACCAGTGTTGTAAAACAGTTTGTGATCATGTCTGTGTTTGTGATTGCAACAGTTTCGTTCATTGGTGTGTCTAATCCTCGTCACTATCCTCTTGTCGCTGTTGCTCGGCCAGCCGTTGGGCATCCTGCCACTGCATGGCAAACTCGCGCATCATGCCCTCGCCGCCACTCGCGGCGTCGACAACGTCTCGAGGCATCTTGTGGGCGCTATACTGCGGGGTGGCGAAGCCGTAGGCTTCTGGGTCGTCTTTGCGGACGAGTCTGAACTCTGGGCGCCACAATTCTTCAATATCATCGTCGTCGTCGTCTGAGCTCTCTGACTCGCTCGCACTGGGGATGTCGTCGAGAGAGATGAATGTTGTACCGTCGACCGTTGTGCCGTCGACGTGACTGCCAGCTCGTACAATGGGTATGCGCACCACCTCCTCCTTATCCTCGACAGCTTTTATCTCGGGTACGTCCAGAGTAAGCAGCTCCAGCCACGAGAATAGCAGGGGATCTGTGCGCTGCGCCCAAGGGTTGAAGTCAACGACCCACACCTTATCGTGGGGCGGGGGAATGTAGACGTCGAACGTGAAATTTGGATCTGGAAAGGAATCGCGCAGCTTGGCGTCGAAGAAGTCGAGCACCAGCTGGCGCAGCTTGTCCTGCATGGCGAAGAGAAAGTCAAAGTGGTTTAGGTCACGCTGGCAGAGGGCGATGAGCTGGCGGTTGCGCACAAAGCAGCGAAACTCGAGACTTGGGTTGAGATTGATCCACTTGCGCAGAACGAGGTGGTAAGGGATCTCTGGGTCTGGACTCGTGGCGTGGTCGACCGTGTCGTCGAAGGCGTGGGCCAAGTCATGAGTGATGAAGTCGCTGCTCTTCAGCAGCAGGTAGATGTCGTTTGGCGTCGAGCACTCGATGCTGTTGGTGGCGGCGATCCAGGTTGCGTCTTTGGGTGCGCTCCAGTTCAGCTTGGGCGCGACCTTGCCACCGAGTGCTTCGATTTCGCGCTCGATGGCCTCGTGAGTGTCGCGCCAGTGAAGGCTGGGGTCTGCGTCCTCTTCATCACCGCCGTTGTCGTTGTTGTCTGCACCGGAGAAGATGCCGCTATCGTCGTCAGACCATGTTGGGTTGTCTGTGTCTTCGGGGGGCAGGACGATGCCGTCAGATCGGAGGTAGTCGAGAAAGGCAGCGGGCAAAGGTACGAGGCGCGCTTTGGGGGTGACGGCGCGGTAGGTCGGGTGCCAGCTGTGGTAGGAGCAGTTGAGGATGTGCCGCTTGGTGACGGGCGGGAACGGCAGCTCGGTGAGGGGCTGCGGGGTGCTTGTGCTCATGGTGGGCGGCGATGCACGACTGGAGCACTCATCTTGGTGTGAGTCGTCATTTGGGGGGAATCGTAAGAAATCTAGTGGGGCAAAGTGAACGAACTGAACGCACTAGAGACGAGAACGCCCCACCCACCTCCGAGCTCCGCAATGCATCTCTTGAACTTTGATATAGAACCAGCTATTACATCACACACACAAACACCACACATACAAACACCACACACACTATGGCTGACAACGTTGGCCTCACCACACCACGAGGGAGCGGCACCTCGGGCTATGTCCAGAAGAACCGCTCGCTGCTGCGTCCGCGCGACAAGGTGGCGCCCTACCAGAAAGACTACGACCATGCACGACACCGACCGCGCCAGCCCGACGCTGAGATACTCGAGCACGAAGCCAAGCGCGACATCGAGGTCAAGGTCTTTGAGCTGCGCGATAAGCTCGAGGAGGAAGGGTACGTCGACTTGGTACTGCGCATATACTCTCGTGGCACATGCACTGACATCAACCCCCCAGTGTCGACGAAGACGACATCGACGACCAGTGCGAGGCCCTACGCCGAAAGCTCGACCAGGAGCGTAAAGATGGCAAGGATCTCGGGCCCAATGCCAAACGACTCAAGTCGCACCAGGTCCACGATCTGGCCAAAGCAAAGGCAGAGGAGAGCGACAGGATGAGAAAGGCCCTGGGCATCAGCGAAGACTACGAAGAAGGCAGTCACTGGCGGAAACAGGAGGAGCGTCTGCGCGAGTCGCTGGCCAAGCGCGGCGCTGAAGACGACGACAAGGCTGAGCGAGCCAGGGACGCGCGCCGGTACAGGGAAGACGACTCTGACTGAGCTGGACGGAACATGGACTTTGAATATGAACACTCGTGCAGCTGAAAGACACGCGCATAGCCGACGACGAGTGTCTGCGACCACACTGTTAGCAGACGAAAAGCGAGAAAAGATCGCGGCCTGCTTGGTTAGGCCATGTCGTCGACAAGCAATTCGAGCCAGGACATGGGAACGGCGAAGAGGTCAGCCTTGCGTCCAATTCTGCAGCATGTACTAGTTACTGATGTAATGTAGCAACCTCTGAGAGATTCCAAGCCTGATCACTCCATCACAAGCTTGGACCTTCCCGTCTGCCATCGTTGCGTCCTATTGCAAGAACAGGCTAGAATGCCATGAGCATATCTCTTGTCCGAGATACAGTATCGCTGCTCTTGCTGGAGTTGAGAAGTGACATTACCATCCTTTGCTCATCTACACGTACAGTCCAGCGTTCTCGCTCTCGCCAAACCCTTATCGGTGTTGGTGCTCGTTGGTGCTCCACGTGCTGCATTCTACACTGTGACTGGACACACTAGCCAAGCGCATTGAGACTCGGTCCTCAGTGCCACACCTTGGCTATGGAAACCACTTGCCGCGCCCTCTTCAGCTGATACCAACCACAAGAACTTCCCACAATGCGCTCTCGTCGCTCATGCGGGCGTCGCAGCCATCGTTTCTTGGGACAGGCTGTAGCGTTGAATAATCTGCACATGCAAACATCAGTTCCCCTGATTGGCCAGTAAATACAAATCCGCACCACGGCTATCGTGGTGTATATACTACCTCTCCGCATTTCTGGCATTGTTGCTACTGTCTGTAGCACATCGACGACATGACCGCTTTCCGGCCCGTCGCCGTCATTCGCGATACATGGAACATCTATACGCCACTCGAGCGGCGAAACATTGCCATATACATCGCCGGTATCATGATGTACAAGTTCGGACTCGAAGCATTCAATGGCTCCGTCATTGCCCTCGCAACAAACCGCTACGATGAACTCGGGAGACGCCAACACGCTTCAATCACCTTTCAACGTGTCGGCATTTTAACCGGTCTCAACCAGGCCTTTCAGTGTGTTGGATCGATCTTGATAGCTCCATTGATCAAGAGATATCCAACCAAGAATGTTTTGGCTTGCGCCATCTTGATATTTGGGGTCATGAGCAGCATCCTTTTGATACTGGACGCAGCAACTGGAGGCAAATTCGTGCCAAACGGGCACCCCAAAGGCGACTTCAGCTATTATGGAAACTACAATACTGACGGCATGATTCCGGTCTGTAAGTAGCTTTATCAAGACCAGTCGTTGCCAATTATTAGCCTCTGACTTCGTGCAGACTGCGTATGCGGTGTTGTATACGGCATGGTAGAGCTCATTCGAAGAGTCATTCCCCGAGATCTTGTTGGCGGTAACATTCAAAAGCTGCGACGGATGGACTCGCTTGTCCACATCTTCTACGAAGTTTCCGGCACAGCAGGAGCATTTTGCACAGCTCTTGCTCTGATCCCGCACTTCGGCAACAACTTCTCCTTCATCATCACGCCAATATTCTTCGCCGCAGCGTCGTTCCTCTGGTACTTCATCCAAGAAGCTGCGGCTCCCTCTGAGAACAGCCTGTTCCTAGAGGGCCAGCCAACGTACGTCAAGGCTGTCGCGAGTGGCTTCTACCTCTTCTTCGAATCAATCTGGACGGGCGGCAAGATCATCTTCACGCATAGAAAGTTCGTATGGTTGCTCCCCGGCTACGCTGTTGCGCTCTACGCCCATCGCTATCTCGAAAACGCCATCGCGCCCGTAGTCGCTCGACGATATCTTGGGAACTCGGCTTGGGCACAGATCATGGTTGGTGGCTCCAATTTTGGTGAACTGCTGGGAGCTCTCTTCGTCTTCATGTTCACGAATCTCGTGCAGACACCCATGCCCTGGCTGCGTATCGATGCATTGGCGCTTCTCATCGTCTGGTACCTGCCATTCTGGCACCCCCCGAAGGGCGATGTAGGGCAGGCCTGGATCGTTGCAGCAACGTTCCTCCCAATTAGTTTTGGCTGGGCGGCTGGTGATGTTAGTCTTGCAGCCTACATTCAAGCGTCAGTATAGCTCGAAACACCTTCCACATCCAGTTTGCTCACAGCACAAACAGATCTCTTGCGCGCATCGAGTCGGACACGAAGAACGTATCAGCACTTGGCGCTGTAATGGCCTTCCTCTACAGTTCATACATTGTAACTTACGCCATCGCGTCAGTATGTTTAGGCACATACATCGACCGGGTATCTGATGCAAACAACGACAACGTCCAGTCTGCAATCAGGAATGTGGCCGGTATTCAGTTCACAATTATTGCGGTGTTAGTCATGACGAGTACATTCGTGCCAAAGGGCGCATTTGCCTTCAACCCCAAGATGCTCAGCGACGAGCCGCTGGACACAGATCTCGAGGACGAGGAACTTGAATACGTGCCTGGTGCGCACTCCAAGTACAAGGACAGCCATGACAGTCATGAGATGGTTAGCAGGGTGAGTACAATGTAGGATTATGGTTGTACGATCTGTTATGTTAGCGATAAGTCTCGAGACCCGAATCCAATACGTTTCATCTTCTCCATCAAGCACTCGATGGACGGGGCTCTAAAGGTCTCAAGAGCCGATCGTGTTCATCGGTGTCGCTATCCGCCACCGTCTCGTATCATCAGCCTGATATCCCCGGTCTTATCTCACACGTGCTCCAAAGCATCAGATCAATTGCACATTCCCCCTCGCCTTACATGCCATTCTGACCCGTATCCATTCACCGCCTACCTCAGCCGCTCTCACAGCAATCTGGGGCTCCATCCGTAGCCTTCGGGAGCTAGGCTCGCTGCTCCACCCAGGCAAGCTCCCCACCCGTAATGCCATCCTTAGTCGCAACCTTCCCACCACCAGCCCAAACCATTCTAGGCATATTTTAGGGTGCTCAACTGGCCTGATCAGCATGATCGCGCACACGACGGGCGCAAGACCTGGCGCTGCGACGGCGAAACCCTGCGTGTATGGCTGCTGAGCTCTTGGCGGTGCACGTGGGAGTGAAAGCGACTCCGGTTGGCTGACGCGAGCACTATGGTCTCCGCGACCAACGCCAAGAATGAGCATCGACACGGGGGTTAGGGAAGGGATGGGGGAGGGGGTGGGTTGGCCGCGTTCGCTTTTAGTGTGGCGGCTGGTAGGGTAGGTTCTGGTTGATAGATAATGGCGGATTGCGTATCTTGATTCTCAGGTACTGGGTTTCCGTCTTGATGCTGCGAGGACAACTCACGCGCGGCCTTCTCCTCCCTGCTGTTTAAAACTAAGGAAAGAGCTAGTTTAGGCATTTCGACGTGCGGTTGCACTATTACGACTACCTCAGGCCCGCTCAACAACGGGTGCCTTGAGCTTGTCCGACAAGCCACGGTCATCACCCAGCACCTTGGGATTCGAAGTCGAAGCAGGTTCCGGATTCCTTGGATAACATACCATCCAAGTTCATCAGACCCGTGACTGCACACCTGACTACTGCAGGCCGTCCTGCTCCCTCCAATGCCATGCCCGAAACAGTAACCATGCAACCGTACCAGCCGCAGCAATCGGTAGAAACCGAGACACACTCGCACCGCGGACCCTTGAGCAGAACATGGCCACAGCTCTTCAAGAAGAGAAGGCGATACAGTCCCGTCCGCGAGAGCGCGCAACAAGCCCAACCGCCACAACACCAACACCACCATCATCAACCCCAAATCCAAAACCAAAACCCACCGCCAATCCAACATGTCCAGCAGCAACCACAGCACCCACAGCCGCAGTTCCAGGCCTCGGTCCCACTCCGCCCAGTCAAGCACCCATCCGTCTCAACAGCCAGCATACGAAGTCCTAGCATAGCCGCAGACACGGCAAGCACGCGATCCACCATCAGCGAGATATCCAGCCTGCCCCAGAGCACCAGTAAACGCGTCCCCATCGCGCGCCGCACATCCTCCATCGCAACGACAGATACCAACGGTAAACGCCCCGCGCGTATCTGAATCCAAAACCCCTCCCTTGCTGACAGCCATGTACAGGTGCAGGAGGCGTGACAACGCCGCAAGCAGATCTGCTCGCCAGCAAGAGCAACTACGAACTCATTTCCTCGGGCCAGCATCTGGAAATGGGCATGCATTTCAGCACAGCCATGGCGACGGGCGTCATGATGAAGCGCGCGACGCACCGAGCAGCGGAGCAAGCGCGGCGTGACCGCATGAAGACGGCCATGGTTGATCTTGCAGAATTTCTGCTCGATGGCGAAGTCACGTTTGGCAGTGGCACGACGTGTTTTGTGGTTATGCGCGGGGAGCCCAAGGAGGGCGATGGGCAGAGTGTGTTTAGTGAGACGAGTGGGGTGAGCGGGTTGAGCGAGGGGAGTGGGAAGGGGAGGCCGGGGGAGAAGAAGACAGTTAACAAGGCGCGGCTGATTGAGATGGCGCTGGAGAAGATGAAGGCGCAGGAGCTGGAGATTGAGTGTTTGAGGAAGGAGGTCGAGGACTTGAGGTGCGGGGAGAAGGCGGACAGGATGGACGAGTCATGAGGAGGGCGGGAAAGTGATGAGACATACAGCGTGCATTTTCGAGATATCCATTTGTCAGGCGTTTTTGGCGGACGAGATAGGTATGTAGAGCATGGCTAAGCCCAACACCGCTTGTGCACCCCTAGAGATGCTTCTTCACCGAAGCTGACTACACGGCTTGAGACAACATTCCTCATGACCACTGCGAATGTACTAAGCGAGAGTCTCTAGTACTGTACACTCCACTCAAGTGATGCTTTGCCGAGCATTCAAGTCGCCTTGACACCGAGCACCAGCCAAGAAGGCAAACATGGTAGAGAAGCATCTTGAGAAGCACATCAGCCGTCCCGAGAGCAAGCAGCACAGACACATCATAGCGTCCCCTTTACACATTGCTTGTTTCTTACTTGTACGTGCTTGGCACCTTGAAAAGAACGCAGCAGCTGCGTTCTGTGCGAGCAATGGGCGCGTCCAGATAAGCTCAATGATCATCAAGTCGATGATCAGCGCTGTGCATTGAGGTGGCTTGACAGCGGTCCGTCATGCACATCATACGCCTTGGCATCTGCTGCTCGGGAAGTTTACCGCCACAAAGCTAGCAATGACGGCGCGGGCTGCATCATCGCGTCAGGTGTGGAATGCTCGAAGTGCTTTCTATCGGGCCGCTCGTGCATCTGCCACTTCGAAGCTGGCATGTGGTGTACCGTGGTTCACGCGAGAAGGGCGAAGAGGAGGTACGTCTTCTTTGCGTACTCAGCTGCGTTCTTCTTCAGCCTTTGGAGTGCGGCCTCGTCCAGATCTGCGAGGTTGATCTTCTTCGTCAGGTCGTCTGTAGCTTCTGTTGATTTGGTGTCAACGCCGAGGAATCGTTGCAAGTAAAGCGCATCAAAGGCCAGCTGCATCAATCTCTGGTTCTGGAGCTCGTTATCCTGGCTTGGATCCGGCTCTGCCGCAGTACCAGTCTCGCTGTTCTTTTCCTGCTCATCGATCGCCTCCTTCGACTCCTCGGTCTTGGTGCTATCAACGCTAGTCTCTTGCGGCTGTGAAGCCTTGATTGTTTCCACGTGCTTCAACAATAGGCGTGTTACATCGACGGATAATTTCTTCTTGGTGACGGTGACGCCTGCAGGAGCCCATAGATCGCCCCCTAAGCGCGCCATTGTTCGATTGACTTCTCGTAAGAATCGGAACGCGCTAGGCGATGGCTGGCTTGGTAACGGCGGATGGCCTTCCCACAGGATGTGCGTCTGGGTCCTACTCTTGACTGAGGTGGTAAGGGAAGTCTCCAAAGGTGGTAAGACTAGCTGAACAACATGCACAGCAAGTACGGTATGCAGTGGATCCAATATCTCTGCTGTGAACGGGGTTGGTAATGGCGAGGCCCGTTCCTGGAGGCGCAACCGAGGTATCCGATCACCAAACTCACGCACAACACGCAAGATGAAGACTGCTTTGCGTACAGAGTGTTCCTGCTCTTGTTCGGTTGTCTTCTGGATGATTTGAGCCAGACTCTTTCCAAGATTCTGCAAAGACTGTCCGAGTGCTTCCTGTGTAACATCTTCCAATAGTCGCGGGTCATCTGTGCTGAGCAAAGTCTGCTTTGAGTCGCCTAGATCATCGTCTGAGTCTTCTTCAATATCGTCGGTAAAAGTATCGTCCCAACGCGTTTCCTTCATGGTTTTCACGATGCCCTTGACTTCAAGCACAGACTCCATCCAATTGTCGAAAGCAGCGGTGACGGTCAATGTAGCGTCGTCTCGCCCTTGGTGTGTGTTGAGTATGGTTGTCTTGAAGGCCTGCGCGCCGTTACTCATCTCCTTGCCATTGGTTGTGGTAGTCCAGAGCGACAAGCCAGGGGTGTCGTCCTCGGCAGGTAATGTGTCCAATCCAGCCGTGAGCTCGGTCACGACATCTTGAAGTGCTCGTGTGCGTGCTCGCACAATAGCTTCTAGCTTCTCGTTCATAGTGTCGCGCAGGTCGTCGAGAACATTCGCAAACTTGACTCCTACCATGCGCGGACCAGACAGCATCCACGTCTCGATTAACTCTTGTCGCAAGCTTGCGACCTCTGCCAAACGAGTTTCGCCCTGGAGTGCGGCCTTGACCTCCTTTAAAAACGCCGTTATTGTTTCTTTCGACCAGCGATGTAAGATCCTCTCCGCTTCTGGTCGCTGCAGCTCATCGTGGCGTGGCCATGGAGTGTAGTTCCGCACCTCTTCGCCAATCCAGCGATCGTGGACGTCTAGGTTCAGCTCGTATAGACCACGTACTTCTGGGTCTTGTATCAAGGGTTGAGCCTTCAGCTTTGCAAGAGCTTCAGCTAACTTCCTCGGAAAGATCGTCTGGGTGTCTTGACAGGTCTGAATGCAAAGCCTGAGAGCGTCGATTCCCCTGTTGGCAAGACCATCTCCTCCTTTCTTCAATTCGCTGACCATCTTGTCTTTGCGCACTTTCTGAAAGTGCTTCAGCACGTCAGAAGGGGCAGAGCTGGTGGCCAGGGCGTATGCGCACATGCTTTCCACCAAGTCCACCGTCTCCCCGGTAGTACTCGCCAGCCGCCTGTCAATCCTTCGCAATAGCTTCCTCCGTGCTGAAAGCAACTTCTCCCATAGCTGTTCCACAATCGGCGGCTTGCTCTGCGACTGGTTGAGAGCTTTGTGTACGAGGCGGGAGATGACAAGGACTTTTGCGATAAGTAAGTGCTGCCCTTCTCTCCGCATGAGTCGTGACTTGACAGTGGGTGCGCTTCGTAGGACCGCGAGCTGGGATGCAAATGTATACCGCTCGACATCTGCAGGCCCAGATCAACAACGTGTTCATTCCTCTGCAATGAACCATAGACTAACCACTTCCTCTTGCATGTGTGTCCATCTTCAGTGCGTTACTGGACACTGTATCCAAGACCCTAGGGTTGCAATTCTGGCCTATGCGGCCGAGCTTCGATTCGACCTGGTCCATTTGCGCTTCCATGTCGATGATGGTTTCGGCGGTGTCGAGAAGGCTGCGGTAGCTCGTCCTATGCGTCTATTAGCTTCAGGTTCCATGCATCATACTCAAAGCTGGTCATACCCCACGAGTGATCGCAGCTTCTCGCGATTGGCATCAGCAGTGGTGCGGAGCTCTTGTTCGAGCTTCCGCACCGTGGGGATGGGGTATTGAAAGGCATCCTCCCAGGACTGGAAGGTCCGAGGATCTGGAACCTCAGTCGCCATGGCCGCAATGGCTTATAGAAAGGTTGATTCGACTGACGCGCCGCAACGTATACATTGAGGTTCACGATGATGCGCGGCACTAGTGCGTTTAGTCATCATTCTATCCCAACCACGGAGAGCATTATCAAGGAGCATCAACATCTCACCTTCTATCACTTACTATGACCAGAGACTACTTTATTATTGCCATCCCGAATCCGTTGGGCTCTGCACGGAAAGCGCGATAATGACTCTTCCATTAAAGTCAATGCCCGTCACGAACGTGCTTGGGTATGCACAAGTGACACGGCATCGAGCTTCCTGTTTCTACCTCTCGTAGCTTCTGGTATGCTTGTTAGTATGCGTAAGACGTGCCCTTTCTTCACATTCAAGGATGTACCTTGAGACGTGATCGCGGGCCTTTGCTGAAGAATGAAATGAAGCTATCTTGAGAAAGAGCTTTAGTGTGAGGTCAGACGTGCAGTAAGCCATGTGTTTGGTCCTTTGTTATACAAAACTATGATGAGGTTCGTGATTTTCGAACGCTGTTACTGGTCGCAGTATCTACTCTCACTTTCCGGGACGAAGCCTTTCTCCAGTCTCTGCGCTGGACAGTGCAGTATATCCGTTCGCGAAGAACACCCACTATGTCGGTTGTATTAGGAAATGTCTGATTCAATCTGCCGCAAAAGTCATGTCACGACGTCATGATTCTCGACCTGTCCTTCGGGGAGAAAGTGAAGGTGAAGGCGAGACAGCAAGCGAGTACACTTGCTTACTTTCTGGTTCCCCGCCTTCCACTCTCTTTACCTTTCTCTCTTTCTACAACAGCAAATACGGCTTTGTCACCCACCGCTACCTCAGTCTTTCAGTATGGAGCCTACAGACGACTTCGTCAAACGTCTTCCACCCGAGCTAGTTCGAGCTTCTCTCAATTTTGTATGTACACCCTGCGATGTAGCACAAGCCTGGAGAGACTGGACACAAATACTGACTCAAACTAGCTGTCGAGATCAGACCTCAAGAATGTTCGCCTTGTCAATAAGAACTGGAACACCGTCGCAGCTTCGTTGCTTTGGGCACACCTGGAAATTGACCTCATCGATACCGAGAGCCGCAAACTGGACGGACTCATCTATCCCTACCCGGAAGCAGTCTTTGGAAATACCTCGAGTCTAAAGATCACGACTAGGGATGCAAAAGTAAAGAGAAGATCTCAGAGTATCGCCAATCTCACAGGACTGTTGGGAGCGCTTCCACGGGACTGCCTGACAGCCTTCTGCAGTTGCTCCTTCAGGCTAGATCGTAATCTTCTGGCCCTGCTCCTTCGGACCCAGACGCAGATGAGTTTACTCGAGTTTTGCAGTGGCAAGAAAGACCAGGATGGACTGCCAGGCTCTATGCACGTCCGAGGCAATCTCGAGAAATTGCAAGATCTTTGCATCTGCATCGTGGGCGAGAACCGGAACACCTACGAGGGCCTCAAAGATTGGTTTCAACATACTCCGAGTCTGCTTTACTTGCGTATACTCGGCCGACTCAATACTCCAAATTTGTTTCGCGGCTGGAGTTTGCCTGCGGATCCGCCTCTGCTAAAGCTACGATTACTCTCTCTGTGCAACGTAGAGCTATTGCCCTCTACCAACACTATAGCCACAATGCTTGATCTCCCCTTTTTGGAACGGCTGGAGTTCGAAGACTGTGTCTCAGGCGAACATATGATCAGGTCGCTTGCAAGGCAATATGCTAAAGCCGATCACTGCTCCCTGAGGCATCTCAGCTACACAGCTAACAAGGTCGACTCAGCTACCTGCAAAGCCTTCGAAGAACTCCTACAGTCGGTTGATAAGGCTACCGACATCACTTTGGGCGCTGTCGAAGACAGCCTCCTCGACCTAGGCAGCCTTCAGCGCACAGGCAAATCCATCAAGTTCATTGACATTTACGCATTCAACGAAGATCGATTCTACTCTGCGTCTGAGCTGGAACTCCTTAATGTCAACTGTCCGAATCTCGACACACTCCAACTGGACCTTGCAAACTTGGCCGCCGTTGTCGCTGGCCAGCGTCCTGAGGAGCCTTGCGATTTGTCTTCCTTTGGGACCCTGGAAGAATCATTGGTAAGGGCCATCGATCACCAAGCTTTGACCTGAGACTAACATGCTGAACAGACTGTGCTTGCACAGCATCCCGCACTCAAAACCCTCACTTTGACGGGCTACCCCTTGTTGGCCAATTGTCGGGATAGCGACGTGCGTCAATGGTGTTATGCGCGATTGGCTGAGCAGATCATGCGATATCTATCGAAGCATGGCTCCAAAATCTGCGAGCTCGGCTTCGAACCTTCTCCAATGGACCTAGCGGCCGGTACTGAGGACGATGATGGACATACTTGGCCATATTATAGGTTTCGGAAGGGCACAGTGACGGTGGAGATACAGGGGAAAGCAAAAGTGAAGACAGTGGTGGTGCCGTATGGCGAACCAGAGGGTGGACGTGACTGGAGTGATCAATGCTCTTGATAGCCCGATCGATCTCTAGAGGAACAGCGGAAAGGAGACGTAAGCGCGCCGAACCCGACCCGATGGTATACCCATGCATGTAAATACATCATCCCGAACACATTAACGCCAACACATGCACCACTCCGTGATATCATACAACGAGCCCTATCCTATAAGGTCGATGTCCCCATCATCGTCCTCTCCTTCTGCATCAACATCCTCACCTCTCAGCGGACCTGGCAGCTTCACTCGCACCTTCTCATAGATCTCCTCGTACTTCTGCTTCTCTGCAACGCTGTTGTGATGCTCGAACACTTTGATCATCAGACCGCACGCCACCGCCATCCACAATGGGCTGTTGCTCTGCTTCGCATGCTGCCGCACAGCATTGACAGCCGAAGAGGACTTATCGGTGACTGGCTCGACGAAGAAGCGAGCGGTGAAGTAGCAGAGCGACATGACAACAAATTCGCGGTTGCTCGTGCGCTTGAAAAGATCATGAGACTTTTGTGTGGCGTTATTCATCAGGGTTTTGAGGCGGTTGATGGAGGGGTCGAGTGTACAGAGTGAGTTGATGAGCGTGAACGCCATGCGTACGTATTGGCTGGGATGCTCTTCGCAGGCTAGTCGAAGCTGTGATAGCAGCACGCCGACATTTTCATGGTCAGGGTGAGCCGGATCTCTGGCGATGAGCAAGCGATTGAATGCTGCGAGAATGCTGAGTTCGGCTGAGAATGCTGGGATGTGACCTTTGTCGGAGAGGGCGAATTCCTTTGAGGTGTAAGTAGCAAGCGCAGCATCAAATCGGCCGCTTGTTTGGTTCATGACGGCCTCCAGGTACGATAGAGACTGGGCGAGCTTTTGTTGGTTCCCATACGATGCCGTTGCAACTCGCCTGGTGAGCGACTGTAGCGCATCACTAGCTGTAATGTGGTCCTCTCGGTGGGTGGCTATGAGGCCTAGAGTAAATGTAGCGTTCCAGTCCAATACCCTGCGCCACTGTGTCTCTGCACAAGCAGCAGAAATGGGCAAGCCGTACGGAGCTTGTTTCCGCATGGAGTCCTTCGCCCTAGAACGGGCTTCCTGAACAAGCTGAAGCGACTTTTCATGTACACTCTGATCTAGAGCACATATGTGGAAACACAAGGCTTTGATGTCCTCTCGGGGCAGCCAGCTGAACACCAACTCATCGCGGCCCTCTGAGTTCTTCCTGAATATACCGCCAGTATCTGTCGTCAGGCTCTCGCCGGTCGTTCGATCGAGCGTCACAGTAAAGACACCGTCCTCGGTTCCAAGGCCCTCGTCGTTCTCATCTGCAGTGGCTTTAATAAGAGCAATAGACTTTGCGCTGTCAGGGGCGTTCTGGTGCACGCTACACGCCAGATCGATGACGCTGAAGAGCGTACCGAAAGAACCTTGTTGCTTCGCCGACATTGTAGATTGCAAGCTTCGAGCTTGCGCGATAGCTCGCTGGGTATCGACTAGACGATCCTGAGCACTGGATCGTAGATGTATCATCGCCTCTAAGACGCTGCAGGCGAAAGCCACTGCAGTATCACTGCGCTTCTCTGCATAAGCATTGATGGCATGCAATTGTTGGAGGGCGGGGATTGCCTCGATACGATCGGTGCTCTGTAAGAGCATTGAAACCTTCAAGAATCGAAACGCGTACACCCAAATGATCTGCTGAAACGTTTCGGCTTCCGATATGTTCTTATCGAGAGCTTTCAAAGCCGCCCGGTGATTCGTCTGGTGCTGGTAGCGAGCCTGAAGATGCAGCATACTGTACCGTAAATCCTGGAGGCGACATCGTGCACATAACGAGATGCCTTTAGACAGGATTTCATCGATCTCGGTAGTGTTGTCCGTCTCTTCGATGAGAAGACTTGCGTACCTCAGCCTCAATCTTGCCTCGTCGCGCGGCTGCATGTTGTACTTCCTGAGCACGGCATCCATGCATCCCATCGCAGTCGAAATAAGCCTGTAGTACTGCTGGATGTCGCTCTTCTTCTTCTGTCGTGCTATTGTTGAACCCAAGCTACGTGCCGCGGCGATGTACTCGTCTGCTGCCGATAAGAGCATCACCGACATGTCAGCCGGTAGAGACTTTTGCGGTAGTTTCGCAGGTGCAGCTTTCGTAGGGGAAGTGAGCTGATGGGACGAAGGTCGGGGGATGACCACCTTCGGGTGTGATCGCGACAGCGAAGATGCTTGCGAGGATGTTTGCTGTGCAGAAGCCTGCCGCGTAGGGGTCTGTTGTGCTGCGGGAGTTTGAACTGGCCGGTCTGTCTGTGACGGCGTTCGTTGGGGCGTAACTTGTACTTGCGGTGGTGGGCGATGCGGCTGCTGCGACTGTGAAGGCGTCCGTTGAGGCGTTATCTGCACCTGCGGCACTGGGCGTGGCCGCTGCTGCTCGATCTTGACTTGGACCTGGCTGGATGGCCTCTGCTGCGGCTGATTATGCACAGGGCTCTGCTGCGACTGTCGATGCTGCGGTTGATGCTGCTGTTGTCGTTGCTGCTCAACCTTGACCTGAGCCTGGCTGGAAGCTCTCTGCGGCGGCTGGTTATGTGAAGGGCCCTGGCGTGGCGCCTGATACTGCTGCTGCCGTTGTTGTTGTTGCTGCTCGATCCTGACCTGTGGCTGCGTACTCGAGACCCTTTGTTGCTGTTGCTGCTGAGCTTGAATTTGGACAGGTGTGCCCGGAGACATTTGCGGTGGTCGCTGCATGCCCTCGTGGTGCGTCGTTGTCCGTTGTACCGGCTTCGACATTGGTGGGGTGGAGACTTGTTGCACGCTTTGCCTTCGATACATGTCCGAAGCACCGTCCAATTGCGATACACCAGCGTTGCTTGCCCTCTGCGCTGGTGCTTGTCCTTGTCTCATGTACGGATTCGACATCTCAACTCCGTCCATCTGCGAAACCCCAGCATTGCTTGCTCTTGGTACAGGCACCTGCACATGTCTTATATTCGGACTTGACGAGTGGTGATTGGACAATTGTGGACTTGACACTTGAGAATATGACATTGACGGTGCTCGTTGAGGTATCATGGCCTGAGGTTGTGCTCGGGACTGAGGTTGCGGCGAAGGTTGCGGTCGGAAATGCGGCTGCGTTGGCTGTGGTGAAGGTTGCGTTCGAAGTTGCGGCTGTGGAGTATTTCGATACTGCTGCTGTTGCTGGTATTGCTGCTGCGGTGGTTGCTGGTATTGCAGCTGTTGTTGTGGCATTTGTTGGTATTGCGACGGCTGATATTGTCTCTGCTGGTACGGCTGCTGCGGCGAGTATGTTTGCTGGTGCTGGGGCATCTGCATATACGGCTGGCTTTGTGGTCGCGGGATGTTTGCCTGCGGCGGCAATTGCTGCGGCTGCTGCTGGTATTCATGGCGCGGCTGCAGCTGCTCCTGAGTGTATTGCTGTTGGTATTGCTGAGGATATGGAGGGTACTGCTGAGGGTACTGCGGAGCTTGGCCATACTGCTGGTAGCCATTCTGCGGCTGCTGTGGAGGATATTGGCCGTTCGACCCGTTCGGATGGCCGTACTGCTGGTTGTACCGCGGGTCCATTATGCAAGTGTGCGAGTCTGCGAGGCGCGATCACCAGGCATCGTTCTTTGTCATGACATCGTGAGCGTTTGTGGGGTTGTGAGCAGCATCGATGCTCGATGGCAGTCGCGAACGGACGCGAGACGCGCAGTCACATGCTGATTGGCTCAATTAACGCGCGTCTAAGAGTTGTCGACATCCCTGCTGGGCCGAGGCATGTTTCTTTAGGATCAAATAGCAACATTTTCCTTCACTGTTACTAAGAAGACCACAGTAACCATTTGATCCAGATAGCATCAGAAACTCGATTTCGGAGAAATCAGAGAAAGAGCTGGGAATTTGAAAAGTCACCACCAGAGAGCGCCTCGAAACAACCTGGAGAAAGTCGCACGATCCATAAGAAGCCACTGGTCCTTCAAAGAGGTCTTCAGTTCATCCAAGATGTCGTGGCTACTCGGTCATGGCAAGACCTCCTACACCCACCATGCATCGCCAATTCCATTGGCCACAAAAGACGGATCCAAGACCACCCTTACAGAGATCGCCCAGGCTTCGATAGCTCCATGCCGTCTGAACCCATTCCTCTTCAATGGACACTTGCAGACAATGTTCACTGCGTGGAAAGACCCAGGGCCACCAATCTACTACAAGCGACACATCTACACCTCCAACCACTCGGTATATCCCGGTACCTTTGCCGTGGATTTCGTAGTGTCCAAGGAAGACGGCACAGCAGCAACCCCAGATCCGGAGCTCCCGGAACGCACCACTCTCTATCCTGATAAGGAGTGGGAAAACGTGGGCAGCTCCGACTCGAAACCCATGCTCATCGCCCTCCACGGCCTCACTGGCGGAAGCCACGAAGTATACCTGCGCGAGACACTCGCCCCACTCACGGCAGCTGGCTGGGAAGCGTGCGTGGTCAACGGACGCGGCTGCGCGCTCTCCAAGATCACAACACCGCAGCTCTTCAACGCGCGCGCGACGTGGGATCTTCGCACGACGATCAAAGAACTGCAGATCCTGTTCCCCAACAGACCACTGTACGCTGTTGGATACTCTCTCGGCGCCAACATTCTGACCAACTACTGCGGCGAGGAGGGATCGAAGTGTGTGCTCAAAGCCGCAGTTGCGAATTCCAATCCCTGGAACCTCGAAGTCGCCAACATCGAGCTGAACAGGACCTGGCTGGGCGTCAATATCTACTCACGCACCATGGGAAGGAACTTGATGGGTTTGTATGAGCGGCACAAGGAGCAGATGCTGCAGAACACGGACATCAAGAAGGAGGTGGTGGAGCAGTGCAAGTACTTGTATGAGTTTGACAGGCACGTGCAGTGTCCAGCATGGGGATACCCGACGGAGGGAGCGTATTACAGGGATGCGCAGAGCGTGGATGCTCTGGTTGCAATCAGGGTACCCTTCCTGGGTATCAACGCTGAGGATGATCCGGTCAGTAGTTCTAATGTTTTCTTTTTCATCATTGGACTTGATTGCGTCTGGATGATTGGATTTTGCTGACGCTATGGCAGATCTCCTCCAAAGCCGCCATCCCGTACGAGGAGTTCAAGCAGAACCCGTACACGCTGCTGTGCACCACCGACTGGGGCGGCCATCTAGGGTCCTTCCAGCTCGGCGGCGGACGCTGGTTTGCAACAGCCACCGCCTCGTTCCTGAGTACAATCCACGACACCATCGACCACGCAGCGTCCGAAGTGGCGCGACAGGACGATAAGGTCGATGCGCCAAATAAGGTGTATCCCATCTTTGACCCCACCCATAGACGACTGATCCTGCCGGAGGCATAGACGGCGAGATAGACTTGAATTGCGCGGAATCGGGTATCATAGACATTTAGACATCGTAGACTCTTAGACCAACCACCTCCTACAGCCTCAGCTAATAAAGCTGACCCTCTTCTTGGGCTTAGACTTGAAGAATTTGCTGTCCTTTGATGTTGTGCTCTTCTTGGGCTTAAACTTGCCGTCCTTCGTCGTGCTCTTCTTAGGCGTCTCGGAGTCGGCGTCCTCTGTGTGCGCAGACTCGGAGTTGCGCTTGCGCTTCTTCTTGAGGCTCTGTTTTCTATCCTCCTGCTCGTCGTTAGTACACATATACGCACACAAAAATCCTCACGAGCGTGGGAACGTACGAATTCGGCCTTCTTGTCATCCGCCCTGCTCTCGGCCTCCTTTCTCTTCGCCTCCCGAACCTCCTCCAGCTGCCTGGCGCGCATGATCTTGCTCTCAATGTGGCCCTCCTTCTGCGCGTTCACCATGCTCATAATCGCCATCATACTCGCGGGATCATCGACGAAAATCTTGCCCTTCTTCTCGCCCTTTGGCTTTGCAATGCCTGCCGGCACAATCGAATTCAGCTTGGGAATGTCGAGCTCGGCCTCGGTGTAGACGCGCTTCTTCTTCCTGTTGGCATCCTTGGCTTTCGATTTGGTCTTCTGCTCGCCGCCAGGTTTCGCGAGCGACAGCTTCTTCTGCCGGTTCTTGGAAATACCCTCTGGTTTCTTGCCCGCAGATTTGGGCTTCGCGCCCGCCTTTCCCTTGGGGGCGCTCTTGCCCTTGCTGCTCGGTTTCGAAGGCGCCATGCTTGGGTCGTTATTGTTGCTGTGTGGAGAGAGCAAGTGTTGCGGGAAGCATAAAGTACTCTGGAACTTTTTTGATCGGCGTCGGCGTTTAAAAGACCCACTTGCCGACGCTTGACGTTCGTTCGTTGCTTGCGCTGCGCCTGCCCGCCAAGCTCCAACCTCGCAGTCGCACCTGCACCCGCCAACACCACAGCAGGCCTCACCACACTACAACCCCGACACTCGACGTGCGCGCAAAACCTCGAACGAGACATGATGGACGAAAACCGCCTTTTTCGCTTTCCCAGGCCTGCGTGGCTCACCAGCGCCAACACGCGCACCTTTGGCGTCTACACAGCTGGAGCACTGGTAGGCAGCCAGCTATTCACACAACACCTGGGGCCCAGGCTAACGCATCTTTCTAGTTCGCGCTCGGCTTCTATGCTCTTGTCGACATCGCCGTCTGGTCCAAGTCGACCATGAACCCATCGGATCCTGAAGTGCACGTCACCTTTATCGACTGGATACCCGGCATTTGCTCTGCGCTGGGCATGCTGGTCATCAACTCGATCGACAAGTCGAGGCTGTCAGCCGACAGCTTCAGCTATAGTGGCAACGGCGTTGCATGGAAGGCGCGGCTGGTGCTGTTCCTCGGCTTTGCATTGCTGGCTGGTGGGCTGGCGGGGAGCGTGGTGGTGCTGGTCATGAAGTACATTGTAACGGAGCACACATGGCCAACTATCTGGATGGGCGTTGGGAATGTCGTTGCTAATGCGCTGATTATGCTGAGGTATGTATCGAGGGACGGCGGTACGTGACGAGGCTAAGGCTAACCTGTGGCAGCTCTGCAGTGCTTTGGATCGCACAGAACATGGAGGACGAATACACATACAACCTGGCGCTTTGAGAGCGTCCATTGAGAGAAGCACAGGCGTGCGCGCACCATGGTCGGTTTTGCGAGGCTGACCAGGATGAACCTTTTGATGTTTATGATAGCGGGGAATGCAGGTTTGATGTCTGGTGTATAGCTGTATGCATATGTTTGTAGCGTTTCTGTGACACGAGTGCCAAGTCGTGGTATCCTGCTGCACTGGCGATCGAACCAAGTATAATTCAGGCGTGAGCCGTTCATAAACATCCCTTCCTACTACCGTAGAAGTACAAGAACGCTCAAAGTAAATCACAAAGCAAAGTCGCAATCCCTCCTGCCGCCATCACGTACAAACATATGCCTCGCCTACACATGCCCAGGACCCCATCCAGCCCTTCCAAGCTTGCACCGTTGCTCGTTCAATGGCGTTGCCTCATCGCTCATTACCGCCGGCTAGTCAGAAGTCTTGCTCCTCGTGGAAGAACAGCGTGAAGCTGATAATCGTAGAGTAGATGGTGAGACCGCCGATCACGGACATGGCCGCCGCGCCGCCCGCAATCTGCGCCGAGTGCCAGAGCAGGGTGGGGAGCGCAATGCCCATGACCACAAAGAAGCCGGTCAGGAAGCGCCCAAAGTCAACCACTCCGTTCCCTGAGCTTTCCATGAAGTCATCTTGGGTCGAAGCGCGGCCGCATATCCAGTTGGGGAGCGGTGCGATAACGTAGGTCGCTACGACGAGTAGTGTGAGGTAGTTGTGGAACAGCGCTGCGGAGAGAATGACAAGCAGGAAGCCTATGGCGAGGACCTGGGACGGTTGGTTAGATCATGGATCCTCCTGCAACACAGTGCGTGGCTGCTATGCGCCTGAGGGCAGCTTACAAAGGACAGCCCGATGATGGTCTTGATGCCGGCCATGGTTTGTTCGTTGTGCGGGGCGCGCTGTGTTGTGTGTGTGTTGAATCCACAGTATGGGCTAGTTTCGCTCCGCGTGTGATGCGCCGCAAAGTCGTTATGTGAGTTCGTTCGTGGGGTTGCCTGTCGAACCTGGACCGGCAGGCGCGAGGTTGGAGAGCTTGGCAGTCACCACTTAGCGCGGTACCGAAGTGAGAGCTCGAGAGCTATCGTCACTCCAGTTGCCTACATTGATCAACGCCTTTTCGGCCCAAGCTCTTCTTCGACACCACCCATACCCCGCCTCTCACTATAAACCCCGACTTAGACAACGGAACTTCCACTCACCTTGACCGCACCTCACACGCGCCAAACACCCCGCCTTCACCATGTTCAGAAACAACTACGACAACGACTCGGTGACATTCTCACCCCAAGGCCGTATCTTTCAGGTCGAATATGCACAAGAAGCTGTGAAGCAGGGTTCTGTCGTCGTCGGCATCGTCAGTAAAACACACGCGGTACTTGCCGCAGTCAAGGTATGTGACTTGCCAGGGAGCTTGGGAGATGACGGGCACTGACAAGCAACCCAGCGCAATGCAGAGGAGCTGTCTTCGTACCAGAAGAAGGTCATTCCAATCGACTCCCACTTTGGTGTTGCACTTGCTGGTCTCGCCTCTGACGCCCGCGTCCTCTCCAACTTCATGAAGCAGCAGTCGCTCGCCTCCCGCCTCACCTACGACCGTGCCATTCCCTTGTCCGAGATCGTATCACGTATCGCCGACCGTGCCCAGACAAACACACAGCAGTACGGAAAGAGGCCGTATGGCGTAGGGTTGCTCATCGCCGGTGTCGACGCAAAGGGCCCTCATCTGTTCGAGTTCCAGCCCAGCGGCGTCACACAAGAGATGGTTGCGTGCGGTATTGGAGCCAGGAGTCAGATGGCCAGGACGTACCTGGAGAGGCACTTGGACGAGTTTGACGGTTCAAGCAGGGAAGAGCTCATCAAGCACGCGCTGAGGGCGCTCAAGGAGTCACTGTCTCAGGACAAGGAGCTGACTGTCGACAACACTAGTGTTGGAATTGGCGGTATCGGTGAGAACTTTGCCCTGCACGAGGGTCAGGACATTGCCGAGTGGCTGTCCACAACGTTCGAGAATGCGGAGGGCGAGGAGACCGCGGAAGCAATGGAGACAGACTTGTAGACGGCCAACGATTGCGTTGAGGCGTTGTATGAGAGCTCCAAGTTGCCAAAATAGAGGCAGCCTAGCTACGAAAATATGACGAACATGAATCCACTGGATACCTTCATACATGATTATCTTGTGTTTAAAGTGCGCGCTTCAACATGGCTGTCTACTGCTGTTGATGGTTGGTGAGTCCTTGAAGACTCTCACGATATCGTGTGAGTGGCTAGAATTGCAACTACCTGGCCCATCAAGCATGAATCACCCTCATTCTCTAGGATCCTGTGAATGCGTCCATGAAATGATTGCTGTACTGTCCAGTCACCAGTCACAATAGTCATGTCACGTGCTAGGCCGAGTTGCAGAGCAGCTCCGAGTTTGCGCACAGGCCAAGGACAGGCCGGCTTCCTCAGTCTCAAGAGTTCAACACCTCGAGCATCCGCGACCCGCAAACCCACCCACCTCTCCGTCAATCCGCATCCAACCATCACAATGGCAGCCGCTTGGAAAACCGCCGGTCTCACGTACGCTCCGCCCCGCACCAATTGAGCCCCGAGGACACCGCAGTTAACGCACTTCACAGCTACAACCGCTACATCTCGGTCGCATCGCGCGTCATTCGCCGATCCCTCAAGGAGGAGCAGCGCATCGCCGCTGAGCGCAGGGGCCAGAGCGAGCTCAGGTTCGCCAAGTGGGAGGTGAGTCTCCGACAGATGGAAGCGTGGAACACCGCGGCATGGAGGCTAACGACGGGCAGAATGGCAAGCAGGGCGAGGTCAAGGATCTGAACGACGCTGCTCTTCAGGCTCAGGCTGCGGCCAAGGCTGCCGAGTCTGCGGCTTAAATGCATCATGCATAATGTGGACAGTGAGGGCAGAGATGTGAATGTATAGATGTACTATCAATGCCGACGGGAAGCTTTCTCGAGGACAGGCAAAAGCCAATGCATAACCTGATTTGAGCTCACTACACGCATTCCTGCAGCAATCGCATCTGTAATGAGACCCTGTCGTGAAGTTGTTAATGAGAGTCGTAGGTGATGTTCAGGTACCATACGTGCTTGAACGTCAGCTTCAAACTTTCGCGCCAGCCGCTTCGGGGCGGGACTACTCCTCCACGACCATGGCAGACAGCTCTCACCGCCACAGCACCGCCTCGCCTCAGGATGCTGATGCTGTCTCGAGTCATGAAGGAGCCGGTGAATACACTGTGACCAGGCGAATATGATTGAGGCTAATCGGAGTAGGCCCCTCCCACGTGAATATTACCAATGCCACACCACAAGCCAATCTGCCGTTGAGGCAGTCGTTCAGGCAGCCCATCTGTGCCCCGGAGCCCAAGATCCATGACATTACAGACAAGTTTCTGAAAGCTAGTAACGGTATGCTCTGCTTTTCGTTCAAGTAGCACAGAGAGGTGTGCCGCAAGAGAAGGATAGTGGGGTTGTTAGTCTCACATGGTTGCCATGCGCCTTTCTGCGGTGCTGAGCATGCATGATTGTACAACCAAGAGTTAAACACAAGACTAATCTTGTACAGCTCTGGAAGTCGGACAGCTGGTCAAAGATGACTACTTTACATTATTCGAATCCATCGGGGCCATCGAGGTATGTACCGACCAGCCTTGACGTGGACAATCCAGCCAGGCTGACATCCGCAGATCATGGATCCCAAGATGGACAGCGGCTTCCTGGCACCTGGTGAGACACTTGAGGATGACTACGACGCATCCAGTCCGCTGCTTCCGGAGGAGATTATCGGCATTATGGACCAGTTGCTTTGCTACGAAATGGCATGGCACACGGGCTACCCTCTCTCTCAGACACTCTTCACATCAGTCTACATCGACAAGCTGCTATGGCCTGAACCCAAGACCCTCGAGCAGTCCCAGTTTCTCCCAAATGGCGAGAGCGCACATGGACCCCAGGCACAAGCATTACTGCAAGTGCTCAGGGCGTACTGTCTCGCGCTCATCAAAGGCTGCGACTATGTGATAGCGAAGATAACGAGTCGAGACTATTTTGAAGAAGAGGACTTTTGTACACAGACTTACAACCGGGTCCTGTTTGTTAGTACGCCGATAGACGTCTTCTTGCGGGAGCTGGATGCTGCGATTGAAGTCATGGAAGAGTAAGCTTCACCCGGCAAGGCGGTTCAACAATGCTGACGGACCGTAGCACCGACCTAGAATTGAATGACTCACTTCGATCGGCCATTGTAGCCAGATTGAAGTTCAGAGAAGCCTTGCTCAGGGCCCTGGATCTGGAGCATCCACTCGAACAAATGTCGTCTTCGTGGTCACCAGTGCTTGCGGGCATGACCTCAATCAGAGCCACACACCAACTCGGACAGTCTGTGCCGGGCGCTTTCAGTACAAAAATGCAGCGTAGACTTGCGTCGACTGTACCACCCCGGCCTATTGTCGAGTTCGACTTCAAAGATGCACTGGACCTGCTCGAACACATCTGCGTGGATTGCGAAGAAGCCACTCGGTTTATTGATCTGCCACAAGATCCCCTGGAGTACCAGTCGTTCCTTTGGGCCTTTGCATCACGATCACCCGCGCCACTGGCGTACTCGAGATCGTATCTTTCGACGCTGCTATTCCATCCAGAGATACTGAACACCGCAGTGTCATTACCACTGGCGGACGTGAAGACGCTTGTCTTCCCCGCCTCCCCCGTGCTCGATCCCATCAATTGGACACTATCTCCACCTCGAAACCCTATCCTCCCAAAACCGCCTCGACTCCAACTAGCCATGCTCGCCGACGAGTTTGTAGACCGCTCTGGCCAACCGTACCTCGATCTCTGGGTTGCCCTGGGCCAGAACCGCTGCCGTCTCCGCCGCATGCTGACCCACGTAATCACAGCCTGGGACCTGCTACAAGCCGACGCCAGTCTCGTAGACACGGACCTCGCTGCTGCTGCCTCAGAACTCTCCCTCAATGATCAGATCCTCGAATTCTCTTTCTCAACATGGGTGTACCACAAAAAGCTGTGGATGATCGAGAAAGTCATCCTCCTCGGCTTCGAGCAGGACATTTACCTCCCCGACGAGCTCAGCGGGCTCTACCTCTTCCTCTCACTCATCGTCACGCGCCGCCGCGAGTTGCTCATGCGCATGCAAACCCACCACACGACACGACACACGCAACTCCTCCGCGAGCGCAAACTGCGACTGGCCGCCGAAACCGCAGAATCAGCCCCGTACCTCGACAGCCTGGCCGCCGAAGCGTCCGGCACCGCAGCCCTCAGTCTCGCACTCGCACGCTTCTACATGATCGCAGGCTACTGCGGTCTCCTCCCCGTTCCGAAACGGCCCTTCAGCACTGAAAAACTGCGCTACGAACTACGCATGAAGCCCTTTCTTGCGGTGCAGCCGCCCGAGGTCCCGCCGTTTGAGGACTTCAAGGCGCACACACAGCCGTACGGACCGTACTCGTCGCCGGACGCGGGCTTCGCTGCTGATCTGAAGAATGAGACGAGTGACCTGTGGCGCGAGGTGGATGGGAATATCAAGGCGGCGCGGGAGGCGTTTGCTGAGGTCAAGAGGCTTGGGGCGGAGGCCGCGAGGTGTAAGGGTGTGCAGGGGAGTTGGGGGAGGGAAGTGCAGAGTCTGTTGGCGAGTTGTGTTGCGCTTGGTGTTGCGAGCGCGGGGGTCAAGGACGCGGTGAGGAAGGCAGGGGGGAGTGTCGACGTGAGGAAGTTGGGCGTGAAGGCTGAGCTGCCAGAGAGTGGGGCAAAGAAGCGGTACAGCGAGGGGTGGATTGTGGTGAAGATTGTGAAAGAGGAGTGAGTCGTCAAATACGAATGAACCCGACAGCCTCACGCGGCAGTACATACACCAATCTACCTGAAAACACAACACACGCAAATCATTCCACGGGTATCATCATAAGCCCTCCCTAACGCCAATTCCCTAACGCCGAAACGACAACACCAAAGCCTCTTCCCCGCCTTCTACACCATCACCCCTTCGCCCTCCTCAAACACCCCTCCCGCACTTTCCTAATACTCTTCGCGCTAATCCCCCGCTCCCCAGCCTGCTTCGCCTTGATCCCCGCTTCCTGCAGGAGCTCCTGCATGAAAAGCATGTAATTGAGGTAAATCTGCGGGAGTCAGCATGGCGAGCGGCGTGCACGCACGAGACGTGGATATAGTAAGAGGGCGGAGACGGACCAGGATGTCGACGTTCTTGCTTAGCGGGCGGTTGGCGTGGGCTTTTACTATCTTTTTGAGGGTGCCGCGGGGGTAGAGGGTTGGCGCCATGGTGGGTGTTGGGCCTGGAGTTGTGGTTTTGTTCTCGTGGGTTGCGATTGTGGTTGTGAGGTTGGTGTTTGGTGTTGACATCGGTGTGGGACGTGCGCGTGGTGCGTTGAGGTTTACGGCGCGTTGGCACGTGAGAGCAGGGGTTCACATACAATTACTGCAATTACTGTTCAGCTACGTAATGTATTTGATCACGGCGTATTACGTAGATTTCAAAGTCGAGCTCCTGGCATGCGTACATGTACAACTAGTGCACTTGACGCACGCCCACAGAACCACTAGCATAAGCCGATCCATAACAAACGAGAATCCATATAATACTCTATCTGGAAATTGGGACTATCACAAGATAATGTTACACAAGCCCCGAGCCAAACGAGATTCTGCATCTAACGCGCCGCTCTCAACATAACTGTATTTACACCTTAAGACCCAGCTCCTCAGCGTACGGCAGGACAAAGAGATCACCGACGACAGAGACGGAAGCCTTGCTCTCGAGTAATGTCTTGGCAGCCTAGAATGATACGTTAGCATGATATGGATAGAACGAAAGACGTTGAGAGTACTCACCGACTTGACAGCCTCCTCTGACACGCCGTCAATAGCCTTGGCAACCTCGTCGATCTGGTAGGCCTTGGAGTTGTTTACGAGGCCGTTGCCAGAAAGCTGAAGACCGGCGCGGATGTCCTGGCCGTTCTCGAGCTCCTTGAACTTGGCGGCAGCCTTTGCCTTGGAGATCTGCTCGCTGGAGATCTCGCCAGCGGCAATCTTCTTGATGGCTTCAACGGCAGCCTTGGCGGTCTCAGCAACGGCCTGTGCGGAGCCGGTGATGGAGGTGTAGAGAAGACCAGCATCGGAGTAGATGGCGCTGGTGGTCTTGACCTGGGTGCTGGGGGTAGCCTTGGCCTGGCCGAGGATGGTGAAACCAGGCGACCACTTGACAGAGGACTGGCCACCAAGAAGAGAGCCGAGGACGGCAATCTCGGGCTTGTAGAACTGACCAGTGAAGGAGCTGGCGCCGGGGAAGGCAATGACGACGGCGTTGCCACCGTCGTGGGCAAGGCGCTCCTCACCACCGTGGTACTTGGTCTGGTCCTGGCCCTGGCTGAGCTGCTGAAGGGGCGTGGCAGGGACGTTGTCGAAGAACTGGCCAACCCACTTGGAGAACTCGCCGTGGTCGGCACCGTTGGCGACAACGGCAAAGTTAGACTTTGCGTATGCGCTCTTGGAGAAGTGCTCAATGGTCTCGGCGTCGAGGTACTTGGTGTAGGGCGTCTGCGAGGCCGAGGCGGTCGAGTTGCCGAGGCCGCGGTGGAAGGCGAGGCTGTGGGCCGAGTTGATAGCGACCTCAAGGGGGCTGCTGATGAACTTCTTGTGGGCGAAGTGGATCAAGGGCAGGACCTCCTCGTTGTAGACGTGGGCTGGTGGGTGTTGTTAGTGGTGACAGTTCGGTGAGTGTTTTATGTGATGCGTACGCTGGTACTTGGTCTGGCTGGCAACCTCGCCGAACAGCTCGACAAAGTAGGGCAGATCATCGCGGAGGAACTTGGCCTCGAGGACGAGGTTCTCGCGCGAGTGGTGGGCGGTCAGGGTAGCTCCCAACAGCTCCGACTCGCGGACGATGCGCAGGGTGGAGCGTCGCTCGGTGGCCTGTGATGCAATTGGGCGTCAGCATAGCTTCCATGATGTGCTCATAGGAGAGCAATTGTCCCAATTGGGAAGGGCGGTGATGGTGGTGGTGGTGATAAGTGGTGATAGTGGTGGTTGTAGGCATATAGTAGTAGCAGATGTGGTGGTGGGCATACCCGGAATGCGAAGTTGGCGAGGCCCTCGGTCAGGCCGGGCAGGGGCTGGTATCGCGTGCCAGCCTTTGCGACAAGAGCCAGCGTCGTAGTAGGGCCTGCAAAGTCGCGGCTGGCGAACTTGACGCCCTTGGCCTCGCCGGACTGGTACTGGAAGGATCCTGAGGCCGGCGCTGCGAGCCCGCGCTTCTGTGTGCTCGACAGCTGGCGGGCAGCTCGTTGCGCGCCCCGGCAGGCGGTGGTGCGGGACAGCATCGTGGAGAGGGGGGAGCACCGATCGAGGGACGGTGGAGCGGTGGGGGGGAAGGGCAATGGATGGTGACGATGAACTTGATGGACACGCCCGTCCTGCAAAATGCGCGGACCGGCAAGACATGGCTGACTAAGGCCTGTTCTTGGAGGTAATCCGCTTCTGCCGCCGCTGGTTGGCTACACGCCAGCTGTGAGTCCCGCCCTGGGCCTATGAAATTCTGCCCTCACCAAACCCGGCACCGCGCGCGCGCCCACTACGCCTCGCTCTCTCTCTCTCCCACTCTCTCTTTCTTCTTTCACAGCAATCCGCCCAATGTCTCTCCGGTAGCCCCGAAGTCCCCTAGATATCTGGCAAATATCTAGGCAACATCATGTCTTACAACCAGCGCGAGACTCCGGTAAGCCCTGCGCATGCCTTTCAGCGCTGCATCACTGCAGCATAGCGTTGCCTCGCACGCGCCGTAAAAGTATTGTAGCCAACATATCACTCCAGATCCTCGCCGAGCTCTGCACCTTCCTTGTCGAAGACGTCTATGGCGAACTTGCAGCGGTATGTGCAATTAAACTACAGCGACACTGCATCACGTGTGCGCCCAGGCAATCCATACCATCTGCGCGCATGGAGATTTCAAGTGTCGTGCTTCTTGCCTTGCGCGCCCAAGTCTAACACCACCTAGCGCGTCTACTCGGTGCTTGCCCGCCATGGACGGCAGACCCTCGCAGCTGTCGCAAAGGCCTCGTACCTCAACGGCCGGCAGATCAAGTACGGTCTCGTCATTCTTCTCCAGCAGCACCTCGTCTTCCACTCCGGCAATGACTCGCAACCCACCTACTACGAGATCGACTGGCAGAACTCGTACGCCCTTGTTCGTCTGGGCAAGGTCACTAAACTCGTCGAAGATCGTTTCGGCAGGAAGGCCGCCAATGTCATGACCAATTTGCTTCGACTTGGGCACACGCGCATCGCAGACCTCAGGGAAGCCTATTTCCCCACCAACACCGGCAGCGACGATGATTCAGACGATGAGATCCAGAACGGCATTGGCAAGAAGAGGAAGAGAGGCAATGGCGAAACCAACGGATCAGCGAAAACGAATGGCATGGTCAACGGCGACGATGTAAAGCCCGCGGTGAATGGCCATCATGCGCATACGAACGGCGGACCTGTTGGGGAGCCCGGCCTCGACCAAACAGAGGACGACGATGATGGCGAGATCAATTCGGCGGAGGAGCTCTATGAGATCATTGAGCGACTCATCCACAAGGGCTGGGTGCGCACGATGACAGAGTCGCAGTATCTGTCCCCAGGAGACATGCATGACATTCTCCAGCAGGAGACCATTGATCAGGAATTAAACGGTCAGCACCCCACCGGCATCAAGGACAAAGCCATTTGCCACACGGGTACCCTCGAGCGTAAACGCAACATGCGCGACAAGTGGCTAGAAGTCCCAAGGTTCTCTCGAAAGCGCCAGCCCGACCAAGATTACAGCAATCCCACGAAGCGATTAAAGACGAACGGCGCGAATGGCTACTCGAGTGCAGGTGCTGCGTCTCCAGAGGACAAGCTTGTCATCAGGGTGAACCCCGAGAAGATTGCTGTTGCCATGCGCACAGAACAGCTGGTGTCGCTGGTTGAGCAGCGCCTGGGTCACGTCACGGCCCACATCTACCGAACTATGCTGCAAGAGCTTGAGGCAAACACTCCACGCTGTTACGAGGAGTACCCGGCGCCGCCAATAGCAGGCGATGAAGGCGGAGACAACCAGATCGACCCCAAGAATCTCGTCACAGCGCGAGATGTCGCAAAGAAGATCAGCAAACACTTCGACATCTGCGAAGGGCTAGACCCTAACGCAGTCGTTCAGATCACCAGAAAGGGCCACGTCAGAAGTGCCAACATCCTCAGCCAACCCATCGATCCCTCCACTCTCAACACAGACGAAAAGACGCGCATCATCGACAAACACATCCAGCTCCTCTCCGAAGACCCCACACACTTCGTCACCTGGCACTCTCGCGCAGGATACTCCCAATGGCATATTGAGTTTCCCGAGATCGCCAAGCAGCTCATACAAACCGAAATCGAAAACACCGTCTCTGCACGGAAAGGTACACTAGGCGTTAAACTTATTCGCGCCTTGCGGAAAAAGGGCAAACTTGATGAGCGCGCAACGTGTAATGCCATGATGATGTCCGCTGGCGACATCCGGGGTATCGTCAATGACCTGACCGTGCAAGGCATCGTCCAGACTCAGGAGATTCCAAAGGTGGAGAGACGAGAAGCCAAACACTCCCTCCATCTCATATGGTACGATCGCCAGCGCGCAAGGGAGAAGCTGCTGCATGATACTTACAAGGGCATGGTGCGTATACTGCAGCGCATCCAATTTGAGCGCGAGAAAGTCCAACCCCTCCTCAGCAAAGCAGAGCGCTCGGACGTTGTCGGCAATGAGGAAAAGTGGCTCAGCAAAGGCGAACTGGATGCGCTACGGAAGTGGAAAGAGGTGCAGGAGAAGCTGTCTCTCCAGCTTTTCAGAGAAGATGATCTGGTGGCCACTCTGCGCGACTTCCACGGCCCGCTGGTCTCGGTGTAGCGAGCGCAATGAGCGCAGCATTGGTGGGATCGATATAGAGACGTGTAACGATAGCATGCTTGGGCTCTGGCCCTCTTTTGGCGTTCTCGAGGAAGGGAAGGCGGCACGAGTCTTGCTTAGTGGCAGACCATCAAAAGCGACTGCTAAAAGCATCTTGGTACAATTGATACCCCAGAGCATATGGGACGGAGTTCGATTTGCAAATCAATAGCATTCTTAGTATAGCAACGTACCTTTCTACTGGGACTACTACGTATACTTGCATCATCTCTACACTGAGTAGCCTTTACATTGAGTACACTCATCAGGACCCTGTATCAAACGGCAGCCCCTTTGGCACGTCGTTGCAAAAGCGGAGTTTAGGATGACAAATCTCCGTGGCGTTGACATGGAAGGCTCGCGAACGTCACGACAGACCGAGCGCTACGACTAATCGTCAGCAAGCAGCTGCGAAGCTTCATATCTTGATCACCTACTGACAGCTTTACTTACACACAGCACATCAGCTTGTATTGCGCCACTTCCCACTCTGTTACGACTTTGCACCTTCAGCATGGCTTCAGATACGCCACACGACGATGCGACCATCGATGAGGTTCAAGTCACTCTCACACACCACGGCAAGCCGGTTGCATTATCATTTGCACAGGATGCCACTATATCAGATCTCTCAGAAAGAATCGCCGAGGAGCTTTCAATACCACCGACGAACCAAAAATTGCTCATTGGCGGGAAGTTGGGCCTGCAGAAGCCGCCCTTCAAAGACCCTTCGATACTTCTGAGCGAGTTCAACACAAAGAAGATCACCCTCATGGGCAGTACAACTGCCGAAGTATCGACTCTCAATGCCACCATATCCGCCGCATCCGCACCTCGAAAACCAGGACCGATCAAAGCCGCAACGCCCGCACGAAACCGGGATCACAAGCGCATACAAGAGGAAGCACAATACACCTTCCACACACTTCGGCCGCTACCGTATCTCCCGCGCCCAGAGCGGTCGCTGGCGTTCCTCGAGCGCCTCCGCGACGATGCTGGCATCAAGGCAGCCATGCGCACACACAAGTTCAGCGTCCCATTGCTCACTGAAATGGACCCCGCCATGCACACGACCCAGGAGTCTCGCACTCTAGGCCTGAACCGCAACCAAGGCGAGGTCATCGAACTGCGCTTGAGGACAGATGCATACGATGGGTACAGGGACTACAAGACCATCCGCAACACGTTGTGCCACGAGCTTGCGCACAATGTATGGGGACCTCATGACCGGAATTTCTGGAACTTGTGCAAGCAGATTGAGCGTGAAGTTGCGAGAGACGACTGGAAGAGCGGAGGCAGGAGCGTTGGGAATCAGGAATATTATGAGCCGAGTGAGGAGGAGATGAACATGTGTGATCACGGCGGGTGGACAGGCGGTGAGTTCAAATTGGGCAGCGGAGGAGATGGCGGAACGCTCGTTAGCAGCGCTGGTGGGAGCGTGGCGACAGGGAGCTTGGATCGAAGGGAGATACTTGCGAAAGCCGCAGAAGAAAGGGCAAAGAGGACGAAGCAGGCGGAAGACGAGAGTCAAGGAGCTGGGTCTGCTTCGTGACCGTCTGCCTGCTGATCCTCTCCAGTGTCTCTGAGCCTTCAGTCTCAGTTCTTGCTTGCATAGCTGTGCGTATACCCCTATCAAGAATTAAAGTACCGATTCATCCACAGGCCCCATCCCATTCAGTCAGAATTAATTCTGCTTGTCTCTCTTTCAGACTGTGACAAAGCCAATCGGACACCCTGGAACAGCAGTCCTGCACGTCACCCCATTAAAGCTACCCCACAGACCTCGGAACTTCCCCAGACCACGCTAGTCGATCACCTCCGCTCTTCCGCTGAACATCACGTCGTCCTTTTCCAGTCCTTTCTCCTTCTCTTTCCTCTGAATCCAGAATCCGAAAAGGCAGAATCTTCGCAATCAGGCATTCTTCCCAGAGCATCCAGTTCTCATCGCAATCAAGAAACAGCACTCATCCACCACACTACATCTTACTCGTCCAAATCAACAATGGGCCTCTTCCTCCCCTTCGTCCTCGCGCTCGCCGTCTTCTGGCTCGTAATCGGCATCATGCTCGCCCGCTTCCTGGCGCAAAAGTACAAGGGCAAGCCGTGGACCGGCAAGACAGTCGACTCGCAGTTTATTTACGGCGGTGCGCTGCAGAATGATCGCAGCGTTGGGATGCACAGTGGGGGTTATGGCGTTGGCGGGGTTGCGGGAGGGTTTGATCGCGGGTTTGGGAGGGAGACGGTGGGGATGGGGCAGTTTGGAGGGGGGAGGGTGAAGGGGATGTGAGGGGCTGGGAGGGTTCAAGGGCGAGGGTCGGATGGGGGTGGGAGTGGGTTGCTTGTGTGTGTAGGTGGCAAAGATGACGACTGTGGTGTTGGAGACGAAGTGTGCTTATATCGGTCAGGAGAATGCTGGACGCAATTACACTGCATCACCGATACGAATGGACAGTGAGCAAACGCCTCAGCGGACCATTATCATGCTCTCCACAACCAATGCCACTTGTAACAAATTAGCTCGAGGGAGCTATGGTCGAAACCACAGACAGAGATTTTATATTGAAGGTCCTTTCCCGCCAGTTCAGTCCAAGGTGAAGCAGCGCCTTCACCGTCCCCAACCCTTGGCGCAGCGTCTGCGCCGCCGCAGTTGCAGCATGAAGTCGCCTTCACTTTGCGGTCACATTGCGCACAATCTTAATTGCTCGCCGCCGTCTCTTCTTCTACCGTCTTCACTCGCCGCAACAACAGTCCACAACCGCATACAGCTCTCCAGTCCAACATTTGCAGCTCTCCAGCTTAACAACCACAGCTCCCATCTCGACGATCCACTAAGCCGCACCGTCACTCTACGACATTCTCAACAGTTCTTCTGCTCTCAAGCTATAGTGTTTGTTTACATCTCACCACAGCTGCCACCGATATCATTACAACAGCCTTCGTTGACAATACGTTCAACCCGTTCAACCACGACACTCGGTAGCAATGTCTGCGTACAACACCTTCACGACCATGGCTTCGGCTTCCTACTCTCAAGGTACTGCATTCCTTTCAAACCTAAAAATGCCACTGACACTTCGTGTAGCTGCCATGATGCCCTCCGCTCCGACCACCTCCATCATGACCAATGCCCGCATCTTGCGCAATTCTGATGCACGGGCTACCTCTACCCTGACCGGAGCCGCAAACGCCATTACGCGCTTCCTTATTGAAGGAGCGCAGCTCCCTAAGCTCCTCTCTCACTATGCTGGCTTCTTCACTGGCTTCCTCACTGGCGCGCTCGGCGGCACTGCTCTCTACGCCTACCTCCACCGCAACCAGTGCGACCGCGCCAAGGTCAAGCTCGCTGTCTTCCACATCCTTCACGTCATCCAGCATGGTCCAGACTATGACCTGCTGCTGCAAAATCCTCAAGCACTGCTGCAGCACATCGAGGCCGAGGTGATGCGCCTGGTTGACGTGCATCTTACCAAGAACGAGGCCACACAAGTCACCAAGGAGGTCAAACGTAACTACGCGCGGATCGAATCTGAGGAGCAAGTGCACAAGCGCGTTCGCGAGGAAGTGCGAGATGTGGTGAAGGAGCGTATGGGGCCCTACCTTGCGCCGGCCTACGAGCATTCTCCGCGTGGCTTTCTCCAGACGCCCGTCACTGAGCAGCCATACCACGGATATGAGCCAGCGCCACCATCTCCTCGCGCCTTTAACACCGTAGAGCGCTCCCCCTTCCACACACCGGAGGTCACTCGCTATGACATACCAGTGCAGCCGGACACGGCATTCGTTCGTCGCGAGCTTGGGCTGACCGACGGCCGGATGGACATCGACCAGGCCGCTGCTTCATCTCCTTGTCTCGCTCCTGCGTCTTCTTATATCCAACACGTGCCATCTCACCTCTTCGGTGGCACGGCTCGCCCTCCTAGCCGTCTTCCTGCTACCTCCTTTGCTCAGCAGAGCATCTTCATCGGGCGTGTGAATGCCTCCACGCCCTCTCTCGCCGAGAAAGAGGACGGCTATGAGGCCGAGGTAGACTTCACTGCGTCACCTGAGCCTGGCGACAGCGCAGCCCGGGCCACTGACGGCCTCCAGGGGGCAGAGAAGGAGGAAGGCAAGAAGCGCGAAGGCTACGGCCTGGACTACGAAGACGATGACATCTACTCGTCTGACAGCTCGTCAGACGAGGAAGACCTCCCGCCTTCTCGTCCTCCGACCGTAGTGCGCCAGTTGCAGGGTTGGAAGTGCTCAGGCACTCAACTCTCTCCAATCCCGGGCTCGCCGTCAATCAATGACGGCTCCCGGGCCCCTCTACCGTTCGCGCACTGGTCGACGACGGCAGAGCTGGTGTACTCCAACTCGGAGTCTGAGGGTGAGGCCGGAGCTCCTCGCCTACCTGGAGCCATCACGCCTCCTCCACGATCTCCAGAGGCGTCTCCTGAGCCGCCTGTAGCGGGCGGTCTCGTTCGAGGAGATAACGTCCTCGAGACCGTGGAGGAGGTTGGAGGGCCTCTGGTCCCCGAGCCAGAAGTCGAGCAGGAGAACTTCGTGCCATCGCCTCCCTCCCGCAAGCGCAAGTCGCCCTCCCGGTCTCCCTCTCCTCCAGCGAAGCGTGCCCGCTCCTCCTCTCCTCTGGCCGACGTCACCAACGGCCCGTCCAAGACACCCTCACCTCGCCCCATCAACTCGCCCTCGTTCAACAAGAAGCCATTCAAGGCAGGTCGCGGTCGTGGTCGCACTGGCCCTGGCCCAGTCGTGCGATCACCAGCACCAGCACCAGTACCCGCTCAGTCTGCTGTGCGTGTGACGCCCAAGAAGCAGAAGGCGAACAAGGTCATCAAGACGCCTGCGACACGCAAGTCCTCGCGTCTGGTGGAGAAGTTGAAGAAGAACGAGTAGATGATGGTGGTGCTCTCAACCCGAAGGCGTATTTTCAGACCTGAGGGAGGACGTCTTACACAATGAGGAGTAGACGACTGAGCTTGGCGTGGTGGTGCCTTGCCTTGAGACACATGGATCTTTGGGGTAATTGGAGGGGGTGTGGATGTCAGTGTTACCGTGTATCTGCACGTTATGAAGTTGAGTAGCATCCCCGCCCTTCTTCGCGGCTTGAGGTGAGCCTGCTCGTCGTAGCTGTCCGCAAGGACGCTCCGGGTTGGGTGAACCAACATAGCCAGTTGAGGGTGGGTTGAAGCGAAAGACGAAGGACGTGTAGGGCACACAGTAACCTGGCGATCATGAGACGGCGGCTTAGAATGCACGGGGAAACTCCTCGGTGCAGCTCTCGATTTTTCTTCCTGTCGTAAGATGTCTGGTATCCTTTTCTGTACAACAAATCGGGAGACTCAATGCACAAATTCTGGTCTGCGTACCTCCTGACCAACGAGCATAATTTCATCTTTACTCCCTTCTAACCCGACGAGCCCCCACGAGCAGTAACAATAGACTGTCATCACTTCGAATCGCATGCTTACCAAATTCCCGACCCCTCATCACCAATGGCGAATAAGCCGAACCCACGATCCTAAAACCCGACGATCGACATCAACACCATCTCACAGCATTACCAATCCCGCCACATATATGACCACCCCAAGTATTCTACTCACACCATGTGCACGCACTGCCTTCCTAAAACCACTAATTTCCACTTCCAATTCCCTCGTCGCAAGTCAATATGCAGCAATTTGAATTCCACCCCTATCCCCTCAACCCCCTTATCCACCCATCCTCACCATCCCACCGCCGCGAATGGCAGATACTCGAACCCGGCATTTCGCAAATGACACTCAACGCCGACCCAGCCACTGGGCGGGCCACATATCTCCAGCGCTGGGCGCCTAGCACGCAAAACCAGATCCAGAACTTTGTGCACGATTATGTTGAAGAGATCATCATCCTAGAGGGCGATTTGAGGGACTTGAAGGGGAGGAAGAGTGGAACGGGAGAGCTGCCAGAGATATCTGAGGGCGCCGCTGTAGAGGGAGAGGTCTGGACGAAAGGGTGCTACGCGTATCGCAAGCCGGGGATGGAACATGGGCCATTTCGGAGTGAGGGAGGGTGTTTAATGTTTATTGTTTGTTTGCCTATCGTTGCGAATGGAGAGGAGAAGAGGGAAAGCTGAGATCAGAGAAGCTGGGTGATCATCTGATCAAATCACGGCCCGCTTCTGTTCCCCTACCTGATCTGGAATACGCATAAGAAAAGAAAAGCAGAAAGCACCATTAACTTGGACATATGTCAAGTAGAAGCAAGCCCCAGGCACCCAGCCCAGCCTTCAAATCTTCACATTTTCCGACCATGCAAGACTCAAAACACTTCAGTTTGCATTCGATTTAAGCGCAAAGCCCACTCAGTTTCCGTATGACTTACTTCCGCGAAGTCTTTCTGAAATGCGGACTCATGTACGCTTCGAGACCAGAAGAGTTGTCGTAGCCAACAGCAGGGCTCGGGTAGTCGTTCTGCAGCAAGCGGCGCATAGAGGGTTCGACAAAACCAAGAGTGCCGATGGCATGATCAAGTAGTCTGCCGAAGGTGCAGGCGTGGTGGAGTTTACCTGGCCCAGCCTTGTCGATGATCTTGGCGTACAAAGCCCTCAGCTTGATCACTTGCTCCCTTTGGGTGCAGAGCTTGAAGCCAAAGTCTCGTCTGAGACATGCCAAAGGTTCCTCATTGATCTCGTCTCGAATGAACTGCACCAATCGATGGACGGAGAATCGCTTCTCAGGCTGTGCGATGAGGAATTGCTGCAATGCCGGGAAGTACTTGTCCAGGTTCTGGCCAGCTTTGTTGCGCAACAGTCCCGAAAGCGTGCCATGCTCAAGAGCATTGTTGATGCTTGTAAAGACTATGGTGGGCGCAATGCTTGTCCTAAGCAGGTGTCGGTAATAATCGGTCAATTCATTCTCTTCTTTCTTTGTGCGACAAGTTGTGAAGCCAAAGAGGTAGTATGTATCAGACCCCGGGGGGACTGGTATGTTGTGTAATAGGCATCCAATGAGTAGAGCAACAGCTTGCTTCGACGCGGGCTGGAGTCTCAAGAGTCCGACCTCGCGATCCTCCTTGGGCAGGTAGCTTCGGATCGTGTCCATCATGGTGCCCTGAGGAGGAGTAGTGGTGCGAGACGAAGACGAAGACGAAGGCGAAGACGTATGCAGCTGAAGACTTTGAGGCTGTTGCGGCGAAGTAGAAATTCTCGGACGCTTGCAGGTGGCTTCAAGCACAGCAGGTGGGCAGCCCAAGCGTATGTTGACTGTTCGAAAGTCGTTGGAAGTAGCCGCCGTTCGTACAAGGGTATGATGTGCGCTCAATGGATCACTGAGTTCGCAGATAAGGACGAACAGCTCATTCGAGAAGGTACTGCCCAGCAAACATCTGAGGCGTACCTTGATGGCGGGACAACGCTGAAGCAACGTCCATGAATACTCGATGAGCTCATTCTGCTGCATCAGGATGCCACTGTAGCTGTTTGCCAGCTGCTGTAACCTGATGATCAAGTCGCCTAATTCGATGTCAAGCGAACAGCCGAACTCATCAACATCGTCGAGGCCACATGTCTGCGTGACCACGGTGTCGAACTTCTTGATGTACTTGATGAAAGTAGTCTGAAGTCTTATGATCGCATCGTGGATATTTGGGGATACGTGAACAAGGATGATGTCCCATTGTTCTTGGGACACCTCCTCTTTCCGTGAACCTGAGTGCGTTAGCTCTATATTGCGAATTGTTGACTGAGCTTACCTTCAGGGGAAGACCACGCGATCTTTCGCATAGTCTTCTCGAGGTCCTCAATCAATCGCTGCATCCTGTCATCGTCCATTGAGGTTGGTGATGCGGTGTTTTTCCTAAGCGCAACATATATGTCGACACCCTGTGGATCTCGTGTTTCTAAGACAGTGACAGCTCTGCCTAGAATACAACTGAGCCGGTACTTGAACCTCCCCTTCAGGCTCACCGAGGGTTCAGGGCCAGCAACAAGGTAATCATTGCTGGAGTCATCGACGAGCTCGTATGGAATAGTAGATGATGCCATGTCTTCGATTGGGTGGCGTGAGCTGATGATGAAGAATACCGGTATTTGGTTTATCGGTCTTGACGTTGGTTTTGTCAAGTATCTGTGGTGCTCAGTTAAGACCGCTTTCGAGGACCGCTGACGATGTCTCTTACCTGCAGTTACTTTACTGCTGATCACCGTTTCGGTGAATGCTTTCAGATAGCGCGCGTGCGGACCAGAACATCCAGAGGATCAAATTAGATTTTAGAGTATGCTTATCATCAAAGCTGGGGAAGGGCAAGAGGGAGGCCTCTCCCGATTGTGAGGCCAGGAGCGGTGTAGAAAAGATATAGGCTGAGTGGCCACGAAGGGTGTAGTGTGTTGGGAGTATTGCAAGAAGAAGGTGGGAGCCTGCTGAGACATATGGATCTAGCAGCCACAAACGGCGCACGCGGTGAAGCTGCCTTTACCTTAGTTCACAGTAGGTGCTGACGTAACGGCGAACAGAGCGGTCTGAGAGCGGACATTCCTGCAACCTGAGAGGAACAAACCAATGGAGAATCCGCGGGACGGTAATGAAATCTAGACATGATTGCGAGACATGCGGTCCCAATGCTATACAACAAGACAACTCAGCGTCGATAGACGCATGCTATGTAGTACAATAGATCATACAAATCCACTTCATCTCAGTCTATGCAAAGCCAAATACCTCAGCCACGCTAATGATACTCATCCTCGCACCCCACAACCCCACGAAGATGGCCACAACATCCACCACCAGCAGTACAGATGCACCAAGCATCCACCTCGGGCTAAAGATACGGTACAGCATGAGGTGTCTCCTCAGATGACCCGCCCACATGGTCGTCGCCAGATTCACAACCGCGTAGAACAGGATGTGCGTCGCAACTGCCTTTGCGATAGTACTGAGCAGTCTCTTCTGTTTGGGGTTGACCTTCCATAGTACGAGCGCCGGAACTGCAACAGCGCAGAGAATCTGGGCGCCAAATGTATTCAGAATCACAACAATGGGTGTCCACGGGTAGCGGATGGACTTCAGTGGGATGAAGGCTGACTCCCACTGTATACTGGACAGCGTGGCCTGATGTCCGGTTTTGAAGTAGTGGAAGGAGCCGAGAAGACCGAGAACGACGGGGCCGATGGACGATTGGCGCAGGTTGTTCGTGTCGATAATTTCGAAGAGGGAGAAGAGTTGCCAAACGAGGATTCCAATTGCGCCCGCGCCCATCGGTTTCTGGAGCAGCGCAACTGCAAGGTACCATACGGTGATGAGGAGGGCGTAGCGACTGCCGTGCACATTTGCGTAGCCGTGGACGATGATTTGTTCGTTGGGTTTGCCTTGGTTGTTCATTTCGATGTTCAGGAGGGGCTTGGTCCAGCTGTATAGGCCGTAGCCAATACCAAAGGCAAGGAGCAGGACACCCTGCGCGAGCGCTTGCTTGGAGATCTTGATGATGCTAGAGAAGGATGGGTACCAATCGCCGTCATCGGCGGCGTCGAGGGCCCAGTATGCGGCACTGAGCATCAGGCCGAAACGCAGGACAATGCCAATCCACATTACGGCCATATTCTGGTAGCTCTTGGTGCCCTCGTAGTAGCTCTTGATAAACGTAGGGACAAGGAGCGCCACAACGGCGGGGATGAGAAGCTGCCATGGCGCAGAAGTCGTGGAGAGCGCAGAAGCGTAGTAAGTCGACTTGCAGTAGGGCATCTGCTCCTCGCGACAGAGTCTGGAGAAGCTTGCAACGCGAAGTAGAACGGTGAAGAGGATTGAGTGGTAAACACCGAGAGTGCGATCGGACATGTTCTTCTGTCGGAACGAAGAGATGATGGCAAGAACACCAAAGGTCGTGAGGAAGTGCAGCAAGATCTCATCTTCCCAGATAGTGAAGGAATTCGCTGCGAAGCCTCCAGACAGAGAGACGGTAAAGAACAGACTAGCCCAGCCCCAAATGTTGTTTGGCAACAGAGATCCGAGACGGTCACGGAAAGAATAGAACGCCGATAGCACACCAATGATACCAGTCACAGCTGCCGCGAAGGTTACAGCGTGCTCTTTTGGTGTGTCTGGCAAGGCGAGCGACGCGACAAAACCGATGATGGCACCAAGGACACTGCCCAATAGCCCCCTAGTGAAGAAGACAGGTGTGATCTCAGCTCGATCGCCGATCAGGCCTCGAGAATACAGTGCAATGAGAAGAACGCTGAGTGCCAAGATCAGCACACCATTAATCATGCGTGGTACATCGAATCGTGCCCAGAGTGAACGACAGATACGCAGGTTCTCCTGCTGGTAAGTAGCAAAGGCCTTATATGCAGCCTTCATCTGTTCGCCCTTGGCTGTGCTTCCACCAAAGGACATGCGCTGAGAGATAGAAGTCCAGGCCTCGTTTGCCGCAGGCCAAAGTGCTAGGGAGCTGGAGAAGACACTTTCATCGAGACCACGGACATTGGCATACTCGCCCTGGTAGCGGTGTATTTGAGCGCTTGCAAGACGGTTGACGGTAGCCAAATTCTCGAAGTCACCTCCCTTGGCATTGGAGAAAGCTTCGTCGATCGGCTTTCCAAGGTTATTGAACGGGATGGGTAGACCCAGGAGCAAGGAAAGAGTAGGCACAAGATCAATCTGAGCAACGGACCTATCCTTTGCATGCGCAGGAGGAAGCGTAAAGGAGGGATCGACACGGCCAAAGTCACCCTTCTTCGAGTACATCCACAACGCAGCCTGGATCTCGTCATCTGATTCACCACCGTGATCACCCTTGGCATCCATGCCGTGGTCGCCCATGACAACAAGGAGCGTGTCATCATCGAGCTCCTGGATCATGCGCCGGAAGACAGCGTCCATCTCGTTCAGCTTGGCTGCCATGGCTGGATGGTCGGGTCCGTAACGATGCCCCGCATGGTCCACACCCAGGTAATGTCCGAAGATAACATCCCACTTCGTTGAGTTCTCCCCCTTGAGAAGTGGGAATATGTGCTCCGTGACACCATTATCGACCGTGTGCAGATCCCAGACATTGAAGGAATCGTAGGCGTGAGTGAGATTCTTCTCGAAGTATCCAGGGAATAGCGCATGCCAAGTGTCGTCACCTAGGTGCACAATCCTCTTTCCAGCATCTTTCAATTGCGCGACCAGGTTGTCCTCGTCAATGGCAGTTCCTGCAAAGTTACTCCCAGCATCGACAAAAGTGGGCAGGGTGCCAGTTGTGAGTCCCTTTAGGCGCTGCAGCGTCGTTGTCGGCGGATCTGCGATGAAAGGCAGAAGGAAAGCGTTCTTTGGCGAATGCTTCGCGGTCTCATAGAGAACAGGGATAGCATTGTGAAAATAGCGTAGCGCGACGTTCTTCTCAGAAGAGGCGGCTTGCACGCGGTCGGCCTGGTTCTCGAGGTCGACAGGCTCAAACTGGGCGTCGAATGGGACGGTGAAGTCGTATCGTAGCGCGTCTACAATGACCACAATAGCCTTTTCGTACGTCTTGGGATGCCAGCACCCTTTTCCCGCGTCACCCGCAACGTAACCTTTGGTGAGCTCGATGGGAGGGTTTGCGCATTCGGACTTGTGTGGGAGGACGAGGCGCGTGAGAAGGAAGCCAGTTGTGAAGAGATAGATGCCGAGAATGTGAAGGACACTGGAATGTGTTAGCTGGAGACCTTCGTTCGCAGGCGGACGACAAACAGGATGAAACTAAAGAAAGCAACCACAATGCCATGTTGCGCCTTGAAATGGACCTCGCCAGCCTTCTTCGCCGTCTTCACGTCCGTGACAGTCGGCTTTGGCCCACCCAATTGCGCCTCCTCAGCACGCTGCTTCTCCTGTCTGGTCTTCGCTTCTGCCTGAATGTCCTCAATGGACGTAAACATCTCCCCGCTCTCCATTGTGGTGGTCTCAAGAGGCTCAAGGGCCTAGGTTTCGAATTGGCGCTACAAAGGGGACCTTAAGGAGTGGAAGAACCCATGAATGCAAAATGACGTTCTGAACTCCGCGGGACGTGAGCGGTGATGTTTTGGTTGGTGTGGAGCCATATCTGCCGAGATTTATGCGACTTGCAGGCGCGGATCCATCGAGGTGCTCCACCGCCCTAACGGCTGCACATGGCTTGCACGAGGCGCAACGCGAGTCTCAACATGGAAGTGGTCTACCTTTAAAGGCCGCGGTGTCTCAGAGTGCGCAACATCACATCACACAGCGGTACACGTTCATAGTTATTGTCAAGGATTGTATTGGCTCTCTTGCTGCACAGCTGCAGACGCTCGAGAGATGGGCGTATCATACATTAGAAATACCAGTTATGTAGGAGGACATAACCTCAGCGGAGCGCCGGCCAGACATGATGGGTATACAGGGCCAGACAACTCCAAGAAATTTACAAGTGGCTCAACGCCATGCCTTGCCTTCCAGACAGGTGTGGCATAGGCTAGAAACTGACAATCAGCGCTTCTTGCCGTCATCAAAATAGGTCGTAGCCAAATGGCTTAAGGGACCCCGGGATGCCAGACTCTTTGCTGCAGTCGGTCGGGTATTGACAATGATAATGCAGGGCAGAACTCAGGCGTATTCCTTGTTGTCCTTCTCCTTCAAGCCTCCAATTCGGTCGAGATCAAGCGAGTCGAAGCGGTCTGACGAGTCGCGTTGGTAAGGAGGAAGGTCCTCGTTGACAGGTTCTAACCCAACGCTGTGCTCGCCAACACGCACAACAACGACACGGCCGGACTGGCGCTTGCCAGACTCGTCGACCTCGTCGGGAAATGTGATACGGATCTCAGGTACCGGGCTGGTGGGCGAGCTTGCAGCGCTGCTCATGAGGTCTTGCTTTTCTGAGTAGACAACAACGGACTCGCGGCCCTTGCCGGGCATGGTGATGGTAAGACGGCGGCCTGACTGTCTCTTCTCATAGAGAGGCAATTGTGCGTCTTGCTCGGCTTGTTTCCTTGCGCGACGAACGCTGCGAAGCCAGATGAGTGCGCCCACAAGGACGAGGGCGACCACGACGAGGATAGCCAGTGTGGTGAGGAGCGCAATGGCCGTGTTGTTCAAGCCGGCTCCGTCCTCGGAGCGCGGGGTAAGGTTCTTAATATTCATCATGATGGGTAATCGGCGATGATAGTATGGTCGTTATGGCGTTCAGATGGCGTTCCAGATAGTGCGATTGTATGGAAGTGAATACTGATTATGATAGTACTCGCTGTCTCCATGTTAGCCATGCTCGTATATCTCCGCAAAGTTAATCGCTCGTGTGGTATTTAGTGGGCGGCGTGGCGGAGTGCCTCGAGCTGAACCTGGGGAAAGCGGGAACCCACCTAAAGAAGCGCTGTCGTTACCGGAGATAAAGATAGGGAACGAGAGACACAAGGGTCGAATGAATGTACGCAAATACTGCAGAAAGAGTGATGCAGCACCGCAAGGGAAGGTTGGTGTCAGTTGGCAGGACCGTAGGAGGAGCAAGAAGGTCGACAAGTTGAGAGGGCAAGGCGCTCTCTAGTTTTGTTTGGTGCAGGGCAAACAGCCTTGTTCACCGTCAACGCAGGCAAAAGTGGGTCCCAACGCGTTACACTAACTCAAAAAGCCCTCGAAGCGCCGCGCTAATGGCAGGTCGTAATTAATGACGGCAGAGTCTGGCCAGTTGATCCTGTTCCTGGACGTCGACGCGCTGAGGCTGGTCAACAGTTGCGCAATGAGGATGTCCAATGAATTGATCGATGTCCCGGGCATCGTCTCCTTTTGTGTAGAATCGAGTACGGGGTTGTAGACGGCCTACGAAAGTCGGCCCTGGAGAAAGGCCGAGTGAGGATAAGTGCAAGGGGTAGACGGTACCTGACTAGTGTCACAAAATTAGATGTCTGGAGGATTGTCCCCGTTGTCGACGATCAGCTATGGTCACGCAACAACAAAACACCTAGCTGCAGTCGCTGCTTTTTGAGTTCTGGAGAGCATTGCGCTCGGCGTCTCTCGCTGCCTTTCTGCCTGATGAGACGCTCCACGTTTTGTCTCAGCCATGACAGTTGAACTCGCGGGGAAATGACAGCAGTGATGGCTGAGACGAACGGCGCGCGTGGGTGCGGGAGCTGTCAGGATGATGCTGAACAATGGCCCAGCGATGCGCGTTGAGAGGGCAACACGGAATGCAGTGGATGTGGAATCCTCGCTTGCCATTGTCGAAACTCAACGAGAGCAGGGAATGCCACGTGCTAATTCATCGTGAAGCTCGAGGCATGTTGTCAAACAAACAACGCTCCTCATAGTCTGACCTGACAGATGCCGGCAGCTGTCTTGTGGCTGCGAGGATGCTTTCGAGATGCAAGGCTCTGCGGATACAGGCATGCGGGACAGCTCGGATACCTATTCTGAACGTCCCACTGTTCACTATGAGGCCTTGATCCCCGAAGGCCGTCAAACGTCTGCACGGCTTGGCAGTACCTTGAGACGCTGCAGCGTTTGATGCCTTGTTAACACGCTCCCACGATGGCCAAGCCGGTGGTCGAAATGTGTGACAGTTGAGCTCCTGTAGGGCTCCACACGCCGATTGTGAGGCCAAGAAGGCTCACGTGCCTCTGAATGCACTCTGCATGCACTTGCTGGCTGTACCACCATAGCATCCTGATCATGCAGCTGGAGGAGCGGTGAAGCTGCAGGTATTGTGTTCATCAAGACCAAAGAGCGGAAGAGAGACGAAGGTTGTGTGTAGATCAGGTAGCTCGATTATATGTCGGCCGGTGAATGACCAGCCGGTTTGCAGCCAGCAGCTTGCGGTGCAAACAATGGCCAGCGCAGCACATGAGTGAGCACAAGAGGTGAATGGTGGGACAACGCCAGAGCCAGCCTGCAGCCTTGTACTGTATGGACTGTACAGTTTTCGGACACTGCAAGCTGGTTTGGTAATTGCAGGAGTTAGGCCCAGTGGAGCTGTTGTGGTGAGTGACCGATAGGACGCGCAACAATGGCTGTGCTCGATAGGCGCACTCGGCATTGTTGTGTGACGTACTCTTGAAGATGTGAACAGCAGTTCTACTTTCGAGAGACGATGGAGAGGGCAACGCTGGAGGCGTTCGATGGCTGGCCTGGCCTACCTAGGCAAGCCGGCCAGTGGCGTCCAGTGACGCAGCCACCTTTCGTCTGCACAGCAGCACTCGCGCAGCTCGACAAGCAGAGGCAGAGCTAGGTAGCAGAGCTTGGGCACAGACGGACAGGCGGGCAGGGCCCGGGCAATGTGTGAAGACTCAAGAGGCTCGGTAGGGCGGCAGGGCAGTCGTGAAACACGCCTCAGGCTGTACATAATGCTGCGCTGCTCCTCTCCATGTCAGGGCCGACGTCTTGTCTCATCCCATCTTGTCTCTGTCTGCCACACCAGATTGATCGCCCGGATTGCGCAGCCGCATCGATCCCTGACTCGCCCTTTGCACACGCGAGCGCCGCACAGCGCCTACCGAGGACACCGCAGAACAGCGGCCGTGTGCGCCCAACGACGTCTGCCCGCCGCCGCAACTGCACTGCATCGGCCATCAGGACTTGCAGGCGAGGTTGCAGCGCGGTCATCTGTCTGCTACATACGGAACGGTACGGTACGGGAGCAGCGACATCTGCCTGCTGGGTTGACAGGAGGTTCAAAGCTACCTGAAACCCTAGCGTGCTCTTTCCCCAGCGGACGCTATTCGTAGCTGCCGATCTTCTGTCGCCGCTGGCTGGGCCCTTTGCAACATTGTTCACAAGGCGTTGCAAGTCCCCTCTCCTCTCTACTGCAGGCAAACGTCGACTCGTTGCGCTGCACACCCTCTACTGCGTACGCCTTCACCCGGTCGCCAGTCCTCGCCAGCCCTCGCCAGCCCTATCTTTCTTTTCTCCTTGCTGTGCGCAGCGCCCGCTATAAAGACAACCCCACGGCGCGCATTCCGTCCATCTCGAGCTCTTCGCCCTTGCGTTGCATCCCCGCTGGCGTGTCGTCTGTGTCGACAGAACCCTGATGCGTTCCCCGCCTGGCGCGCAGTACCATCCTTTCGAGTCTAGCATGCTTGCCCGTTAACGCTGCTGTCCACCTTGCACACATCCAAGGGCGTGAGCCGACCTGCACATATCTACCTGCGCTCCCTCGCCCGCCGAACATACAAGCGGCTACCGTCTCCCTTTGCTGCCCCGGCCGTCCATTGTACACATCTTCTTCATATATTGTCTTGTTACCCTCGCTGCATCCTTTGCCCTGCACAGGTAAGTCGCGTGCTCAGCACCGCAGATCCGCCGCAACAGCTGCTGATGCCTGAGTCTAGTCCAGGGTACCACTACCACCTCGACCTCCACCACCACAGATCAGCCGTCTCACCGCACTCGTGTGAATCGACACCCTCTGTTTCGCCGAATAATCACCACTTACCGCACGCGTTGTTAACTGCGCATTTACACCTCACAACTGTGACATGGCCACCATGGCAGGTAGTGTACGTATGAGTTTGTCGATTTAATGGGCGCAGAGGCTGACACACTGCCCTCAGGCGAGAAACCGCGACCTTGCAGGCGGAATTGCACTCAACAACACAGATAACGACCGCTCGACCTACACATGGGGCAGCAGCATCTGGAACTCAAAGCCAGTTGGATCTGGTTTTGGCTCGACACCACGAGATGGATCGCGAACCAGAGGTACGTATGAGCTTTACTCGTGTATGTGACGCTTTGCGACAGGATTCTGACCTAGCTTCAGACAGCAACGCCCTGCCTGGTGCGACTGCCGACATGGCTGAGGGCAAGACGGGCTCCAGCTCGCTTCTCTCATCTTCTGAATCTGAATGGAGGCAGAGCCGTACTTCACAGGTTTGGCAAAACACTACCCACATGAGAGGCGGCGGCGAGTCACCGGCACGAAAGCGCTCGCTTGCGCAAAACCAGAACGCCCCTCAGTATGGCGAGAACCCATCCTCGCTCTTCTCGGTCTCTCGAACCACGTCAGTAAACCATGGACAAGGCGCGAGATCCCTCAAGCCGCTCCTCGACCCTACCACGACCAACTTCACCTCGCGCAATGTCGACTCACTGAGCAATGGCTTCTCCAACTTCAGCCTTGGTCAAATCGACCTCAGCCCGCAACGAGCTGACAATGCTTTCGCCTGGCCAGATGCTGCCGTTCACCCCCCCATCGACGATCGACGAAGTGTAGCGGGCTCAGATCACTACGGTACCACTAGTGGTGCCGCATCGCGCAGTGGCAGTCTACCACCGTCAAGACATGGTACCGAGGGCGGTATCAACCCTTACGCCGAGTCATTCTCTCGCCTCTCCCAGCCGGGCGCCCGTCAGGCTCAATCGTTGTCCTACACTCCCCGCCCCTTCCCGGAGCGTAACGGGTCCATTCACAGTGAGTCGCTGCAGCTGCAGGAACAGGAAGCTCGTGTTGGGGCACACAGGTCCTCTTTCAGCATCAATGCCTTCACACCTACCTTCACACCTTCAGGTCAAACAGTAAATGATCCGCGTGATTACCAGGACGTACAGATGCCAGTTCAGCCCGAGGTTCCCGGTTTTCGCAGCACCGGCACGTACACACCTGATAGCTTCACCAACGGTCAAGTCAACGACTCCAACGTGCAATTTCGGCCGGTGACATATGACACCCGAAGCGCCCCGAATGGCAACACTGCAGTCAAACAAAGTCCGTTCTACTCGCACGCCCACACGCCTCCTGTACATGACTATCTCAACCCCACGTATCGCGGCGAACAGGGACTCAACCATCCCAACAACATTGCGCTTGTGCAGAACAAGTTGGCTGGCTACCAGATCCAGCAAGAACGGCGCAACGTTGCTCCGCATCAGTACTATCAGCAGTACCAACACATGCTGCCGATGAATCAACTGCGCAACCCTCAGGCCTACCAGTATGCCATGCCTAATGGTATGCCAATGACGGCGCTGCCACCGCACATGACTATGGTTCAGATGGCGCCCATGATGCCTGTTCTCGAGGCACCCAGAGGTCCTCGTATGCAACAGACGGCAGACAATATTGGCGCTATGAGTCTTGTACTGGATTCATTCAAGAAAGAGAGCAAGCAAAACAAGCGATGGGAGCTGACTGACATTTACGAGAATGCAGTCGAGTTCGCCGGAGACCAGCACGGATCGCGCTTTATCCAGCAGAAGCTGGAGACTGCCAACAGCGAGGTGAAGGACCGTATTTTCCGCGAACTTGAGAAGAATGCGTTACAGCTGATGCAGGATGTTTTCGGAAATTACGTCATTCAGAAGTTCTTCGAGCACGGCGACCAGGTTCAGAAGCGCATCTTGGCTGCAAAGATGAAGGGTCATGTTTTCGCACTGTCCAACCAGATGTACGCATGTCGAGTCGTTCAGAAAGCGCTGGAGCATGTTCTTGTGGACCAGCAAGCAGACATGGTCAAAGAGTTGGAGAAAGATGTCCTCAAAACTGTGAAAGACCAGAATGGCAATCACGTCATTCAACGGGTTGTTGAGCGTGTGCCAATCGAGTACATCCAGCCCATTGTCGACTCCTTCAGGGGACAAATCGACAATCTCTCGACCAACTCGTACGGCTGCCGTGTCATCCAGCGACTGGTGGAGAAGATCCCAGAGCCTCAGCGCAGGTTCATCCTCGTCGAACTGCACGCGGCAGGACCCAAGCTCATTACAGACTCTTACGGAAACTACGTTGTACAGCATGTCATTGAGCACGGCTTGCCTGAAGACCGCGCAAAGATGATCACCCTGATCAGAAACCAGTTCCTTATGTTCAGCAAACACAAATTTGCTAGCAACGTCGTCGAGCGCTGCTTAGTTTGTGGATCGGAGGCAGAGCGTCGCGAGCTCGTGTCGACGGTGATCACCAAGAATGAGCGTGGAGACAACAACTTGCTGAGCCTTCTCAAGGACGGTTACGGCAACTATGTTATCCAGAAGATGCTCGAAACTCTCACCCGCCCTGACTACGAAATTTTTGTCGAGGCACTCAAGCCTGAATTGGAGAAGGCGAAGAAGATCATCTCTGGCAAGCAGATCCAATCGGTGAGTGCTGTTCCCGATGCCATCACGCATAATCATACTGACTTGCCCAGGTCGAACGCAAGATGAACCGATTCGATCGTGCAGACTCCCCCACAGAATCTCGCGACGACGTCCCGCCGACACCTGGCCTTTCAAGCTCAGCGCAGTCACCGCAGAGCAGCACCATCCCCTCCACGTCTGCGTCGACCACTGACGATCCTGTACATTCTACAACGTCGACTTCGAAAACTACGCCCTTCGTCACCGAGGGCATAAAGATCGAGGATGCGACCTCATGAACGACCTCATACGACTATAATGTTCACAATGCGCACGCTACTCTTCACTTCCATTGCTTCACGCATTTGTATTGGCGGATAGGCATGTTTTACTGTTCATATACCATACTTCTTGCACTTCAGTCAGATATACGTCGCATGAGTCAAAGAGCAACGGCGATCCGGTGTATTGCGCGGTTGCAACTTTCACATGAGCATCGGGTACTGCACAAAAAGATAAAAGATGGGTTTACGGCCGATATAGCGTAATGGAGTGCCTTGGCATGATATATTCACGAAGGGGGTGTTGGGCGCGCGTAATCAGCTGCGCCCATGGCGGTTTATAGATGAATGGGCGGTGGGAGACAGTAGCAAGTAGATGTTTGCGAAAATAGGATGGATGTAACGAGAACAAAACCATAAGATTAAGCCACTGCAAGATGCTATCGTGCACCCTGCGATTATGCAGTCTACTTCTCTCAACTGTAAAGACTCTCGACGAACCTGGAAATGGATAGGACCTCGAGCCTCGTATATCCGACTGCTTAGCTGAATGATTCTACTAGGCTTCACTCGCATGGCTGCATCAGCTGTCAGCCTTGTGTCAAAGTAAGCGCCATGGGCAAGCGCTGTCAATATGGCCGCATTTCGGGTCGGGGCAGTGCTTAGGCAGACATATAAGATGTTACCGTCAGGCTGGCCCACAACTGAGATGGCTACCATCTTCGCAATGTCCAATTTTGGTCTGAAGCACTCACAAACCATACACCCGTTGCCTTCTCCTTCGACGGCCAAAGATAGCATTGCGCGCGATGAGAACTCGTCGCTGCAAGGCCTAGTCACACAGGAGCAAGAAAACTTCGACGCAAATAGATGGTCTTCGCAAGTACACGCCAATTTGACAAAGCATATTGAGGCATTGTCGCAAGTCGCGAACAAAAAGGCAGATTCTCCACTGCTGGGATTCAAGACGTCGATCCGCTTGCGCAATCTCGACAAGCTTAAATCACCGAAGTCCGAGTCTACAGAGCCCAAATCAGCAGAGTCCGAATTACCAGAGGCAGCACAGTGTATTTTCCTTTGCATGTGTGGAAACGATGGCGAACAGTTTGCGGTAAAGGTACCATGTCATCGTCCTAGGCTGAGACTTGATAAGACGACTGGTACCAAAATACACAAATACCGCCTAATTAAATCGGACGACAGAGTATGCGAAAGCGACTCGATGATCTACGATAGGTTGAGGGAAACATGCTACGAACATCAGGGCCAATGGAAACGCTGGATCCCATTCTATGGTATTGTGGACGTTCGGGAAGTACAGGTTCGTCAAAGCTATTTGTTATCGAAGATTTGATAATGAGACTGCGAAGATACAGTTCACAAGCGGTCGAGAGACTACAAGACGCTTGCCTGTCACGGTTCGTACACTTGACGTTGAAGAGTTGCGACAAGGCTTCGACGATACATTGGCGATGGAAAAAGACGAGCGCTACGCCGGTTATGTGGACATGGTGGGGAGTGAAGCAGCTTCAGAGGAAAGTCGACAGGCTCGTGATAAATATGGATTCCTGCACGATCTGCACTTGCTCAGAGACTATATGCGAGGCCCTGGTTCTGCAACTGCGCACGTCGAATACCGTTCCACACTCGAAGGGCTAGCGCAACGAAGCCCAATACTTGAAAAAGGGTAGGTTTCCACGATCTGAACTCTGTCTGCTTGTAATAACAATTCCGTACAGTGAAATCAACACGTTCGATCGATGGACGCCACTACCAGCACTCCAAGTCGTCCTTGGCTGGCAGGTTAAGAAGCTGTGGAGGGCAGGCTTGAACGCGTTTATCTGGATTGCTTTGATTTGGATAGTTGTCGTCATACTCGGTCTTGCGGTAGCAGATTGGAGCCTGGCGAACGGGTTTGGACAACTTATGGCAGCCTCAGTGACGATTCTGTTCGCTGCTTCTCAACTGCATCTCAAATAGAGCTAGTTACACATACTTAAGAAGTTTATAACACTCCCAGCTTCTGGAATTTTCGCGCGAATGGTCCATAATTTGGTTCTGCCGATCGTGAGGAAGCATTTGCGGCCGTCCACTTCGACCGAACGTCTGTGGTCAGCAAAGTTGTAGCTCAAGTTTCACGTCTCGCTCTCAGATTCCTCGATACCGTTCTGTGGCTACAATACATCGACAGAGGCTGCTGCTGCTGCTCGTAACAGCTAGCCTCCGGCAAAACCACATCCACCTCATATTCCGGAGCTGCCAATCATAGCTCAATTCCATTCGCCCTAGTCTCATCTCCACTCTCCTCTTCCTCCTCATCATTGTCCTCTCCCAAATTTACGGGATCTCGTCCATAATCGGCCTCAGGCCTGTCATCCATACCTTCCCTCAGAACACCATCTGCCGTCCTCTCAGTCTTCAAGTACCACGTCGAAGGACTCCCATGCTGCCCATAGCTCGCATCCTCATCCAGATTACCGTCCAAGTTAGGCAAGAACTTGGGCGAGATCTCGAAAGACCCCGTGTACCTACCGAGTAGCTTAGGAGCCCATTCTCGCATGTGCTCGATGTTGAATTCGCGCTCGAGCACTTTGATGGATGCGTGTGCGTCGAGTGCGTCTAGTGGATTGTTCAGGACAGAGTCGATGGATTCTTTGTCGGCAACGATGCACACGAGGGTTTCGTATCCAGACCATACGTCCTGAACTGTTGGAATAATGGAGCAGTGGCCATCTGGCGGATCACTGTGATCCAGAAACCACGCTTGAAACGCCCTGAGATGTTATGCTTAGCAGAATCTCCTACGATTATCGCGTATAAGTGTTAGAAACATACTCTCTGGCGTGAGCCTCATCAGCGCCTTCCAGCGTACTTCCATCTTCTATCCACAGAACGCGAAATTTGTCCCCCTCCTGGATCCGAGTGACTGAATACGCACCTACAAGTCGCTGACGGAAAGTTTCCCACTCAGTTGCGCTGTGCCCGTAGTATGTGCGAACGCCGACCCAGCCCCAGAACGGCAGCCTCCATCGCCGAACGTAGTGCGCGGAGTACAAGTTGATAAGTTGTCGACTCAGGGAGAGGTCGGAGTCGACGTTGATATTGATGTGGGGTCTGACACTAGGCGGAATGTAGACACCTTCTGTAAGGTCTTCAGCGGGTGGAAGCATAATCACTGGATCCGGAATGTCGGGGTGGTATGGCACTGTTGTAAAGCCGTACTTAGATACTCGTACGGGCTCGTACATAGCTACTTGCATAAGGAGAGTGGATGTGACGAATGTGCAAGGAACATGCGGGCTCTAGCGATACAAAACACAGTTGCGGGAGCTGCAGTCATGCGGCGTAGCGGACATCTTCAACTCAATCGACGTGCCTGATTAAGGAGGCACTAGACTGGATACGAAAAGGTACGGCTCGCAAAACAATAAAGGATACCCAGCTTCAGCATGCCTACTCTTCGGAATTTGAAAGTGATCGCGGAGACTACAAAAGTCACACGTTGTGACGGTCGTGCAAGGCTCAGTTTTCTAAGGACTCCCACAATTCTTTGCTGTACTCGCTCAGACACGTTGTGCACTTGCTGCACTTGCCACAACCCGGCGGCACCATCCTTCCCTTGTACACATCGAATACCCAATCTTTGATCTCGTCCCTGCGCTCCCACCACGGTCCAGAAACCAGGTCGTACTTATCTGGGGCTGTGGGAAAGTCATGCGTATGCTGAGCAGGCGCACGGTTGGTAAGTGTGTAAACATCAACACCGGCCTCCTTTGCAACCTCAATGAGTCTCTTGAAATACACTTTCTCGGTCAACGGTTCAGTGCGGTTCGCGCGGTCATTCTTCCTATACTGGCGCTCGACATCTTCGAGGTAGATAGCTTTGAGATCTGTTAAGAAGTACTCATATGCATCAGAGAGCTTATCGAACTCTTCCTCTTCCGCGCTGTCCCAGCCCTCGCTCCAGCGCCACGATTCAATGCAGAAGATGAGAGCATCCTCAAGCCAGTCAAGAAATTTGCCTTCACACTTGCCGAGAAAGCACTCTTCGACTCTACCCCAGAATATGATTCGTTCAATGCCGCCGGGGAATGCGTATTTGCGAAACCACCTGAGGAAGTGTTTATGCCATTGATCAGCGGTCCAGTCCTCACACTTGTCTTGGCTGTCGAAAGTGGATGTCGAGTAATAGGCATCCAATTCCAGATCCGAGATGTCCATGGCCACCGTCTTTAAGTGGCCTGCTTCGGTGATTTCTTCGTTCCGGTAGCAAGAGCACCTATAGCCATGAATCTCTTGGTGAGAGTAAGGGCCGTAGAACATCAGAGTGTGAAGTGATTGCTGTTGTGCTCTACTAAGACCCGAGACAAGCCGGTCGGCATCGTCCAGGCGATCGCCAGAGTGGCCAGCGCGGAGTGTGAAGGTCTCGAGAGCACGCGGGGCTTTGGGAAGCGAGACGCCGAAGGAGTACGGCATGTCGCCACAGTCATCAAGAAATATGTGTTTGACCGTAGAGGAGTGCTTGGGAATCAAAGCAAGGGAGTCGTAATTTGTTTCATCGTCCCAGCCTGACCGTCGCAGGTCGTTATAGTATATCGAAGTGAGGCGCGGTAGGCGAAGCAATGTGGAAAATACTTCCATGGACTTGTCTGAGCCGTCCAGAGGTGGTCTTTCGTTCTGCCGATGCCGTGTTGTCATCCATGTGTCTGACTCGACACCGACACCGACGTTCTCAATACTGCAGAGACCAGGGGGCCAGTGGCTGCCGTACAGGATACTTCCATGGATGATTTTTCTAAGCCAGCCAAGTGTAGACTTCTCTCTATGCTCATACGTGATGAATTTGATGTCCCGTAGTCTTGGGCAATATGCGATGAGAAGCGCCTTCAAGATGCCATCGAGACCGTCTTCAAATTGCTGGCGGGCCTCGACAAATATGTCCTCATCGCCAACTTCCAGTAGTGCAGCCATTTGATCTTGAATGTCTTCAAGGTATTCCTCTAGTTCATCGTCCAGCCACTTCCAGGACGTGATTTTGGCATCCAGATCATCATTATGCAGTGGTTGATCGAAGCTAAGCGATCTCCAATCCAGCCAGCTTTTGCGATCGTACCAGATCTCCATCGAGCGAACGTGCCAGGCCAGAAGCGGATCAGCGCGACCGAAGATGCTGCGAAGTAATGTTGGCACCGTGGTTGGTAGGATATCTGATGTGACCCGGTACGTTTTGAAAGCCTCCTGATGGCGCTTCAAGATTTTACTAGAACAATTTATATGCCTTTTGCAAGTGAGCGCGAAGTTGAGCTGAGAATCGTACGGGATGAAGTCCAGGATCTGATATATGAGCTCGACCGATATACTCATAATGGGGCCAGGAGGACGACTTGTCGCCGTTTCGCTCGGCTTTGAATCCTTTAGAACTGACATGGTGGTAGACTGAGTTGCGTGCCGTAACGATGCGATAGTATTTAATGTTGTTGGTTCCAAGATGTCTTAGCCCGTCATCATTGGTTATTTGAAGTGCACGCGATGTCGAGCATTTAAGGGGTGGCAACAAACGGGATGTGGCGCTAGGACCTCACCTGGAGCCTGAATAGCTCCAGGCATCAACCACTAGCTCGGACGGCATTGCAACCACAACGAGCAATAATTTCGGAGATGGAGAGCAATTTTGCGATTCGGTCGCGTGAAGACCTCCTACGAGGTACTGATTGCTTCTTTGTAGAGCCTTGCAGACCACTGGGCCAATTGGAGACTCTTCAACCCTCCCGGGACATCCTATGTATCGCAGTGGCTATGGTGAGTGTGGTATCAAGCCGACTAGTATCTGATCATGAATTCGTCAAAGCTGAGCCAGATACTGCCATGCATCAGGCGCTGTATGAGCTGATGTAGTACTGCAGGTATGTCAGGCTCTTCCAATTGTCATGGAGCGGAAGTGCAATCGTACCGTCAAGACGGACTCATCATCGCCATTGTCGTTGGGCAGATAAACGTAAAGGATTAGAGCGTGCTCGTGGCAGAAGCCTTTTGGCGACCAGTAAGTACCCAGACCATACGTCTTCAGACAAGCACTTACAGGCAATAACCCTCCCGCCAAGTCTCCCCACGCTCATCACTTTCCCCCAATCACGCCCGTCTATCCTGACCTTTGCCCAACCCTCCTCGCTGCGTCCATCTGCAGAGCCCAGCTGCTTCATACGCGTACTCGGGTGATTAGCAAGCCCGTTCTCACCTCCTGCAACCTGTGCAGGATCCAGCTCTGGGTTGCTGAGGTCTGTCCAGACAGAAGATATGCTCATCGCATCTGTCTTGATGCTCATTTTGAGGCAGCCGTGCATGTTTGCAGCAACCTCGAGTCGTGTCCTGGTCGCTGTTGTTCCTGACCCTGGCTTGGTGTCCGCGAGTGCTAGCTTTGTAAACCGGTCGCTGATGCTCTTCAATTGCATCAGGGGTGGCAGAATGATATGTACGTCTGGCTCTCTTGTGTGAGGCTCGTGAATATGGGCTACCGTATCTGGTGCAAGCACCCGCACAGGTATCTCTTGCGTGACAACTGTTTCGCGATTCCCTCCGAATGCGTTGTCGAATGGCGCGTCAAATCCGTCATCGCTGTTTGCCCCCGCGGTAGGGAACGCACTGTACGAATTCGAGGACGTAGTCGTGACGATGGTAAGGGCAAGCACAGGCATGTTATCCTTCTTCGTAAGACGTATCTGGGCGGAGGTGGCATTCAAGGCGGATTTGAGGGCTCGGTTAAGCGAACTGAGTGGCACCTCGAGGTTGATGACATTGTTGGCAGCGGACTGTACCGATATTGTCTCGAAGATGGCGTCCTGGGTGGCGTGTTAGGTGAGAAATCGTGGTATCGAGCGGATGCGGCTTACAATGGAGAGAACGCTGCATAGGGTTAAAGAGGCTGCAGACACATGATCAAACGTTATAACTCACGCCCAGACTTGTGTGCCTTGCTCAGGTATGATTGTGAAGCCTACTTGCTCCTCGCTGAGCTTCACCCAGGCAAGGGGTCCGAGCGAGTTGAGGGACGCTGTGAGCTCTACGAGATGTCAGTCGCATATACGCAGCATGGAGATGTTTGTATTGACTCGTAAATGTAGAGACATTCTGGATTTGTGCCTTGAAGCGCATTTTGCAGAGTGGTGGACGGGAAACAAACGCGTCGCGTACATGTTCGTGAGAAAGACCGAGGCAGCAACGTCATCGCTCCAGCTGATTTCTTCAGGCGTCGGAACTCTACTCACAAGACAACCACATTGAGGGACAACTGAAACAACATATACCGACGTGGAGAGGAAAGCTTCCGTATACAAAATACCAATAATACACATATCGACCACTCAAGGCCCGAGCAAAAAGGAACCGGCTCGCTCATCTATGAATCGCTTCAGAAAGCCGTTCAAATCATCACCTTCACCACTGCTACCGCCTCATCTATGCATACGCTTCCTGTGGCATTGATGCATAACCCCCTGGCATCTGATTTCCGTAGCCATACTCAGGCGGCGGTACACCGTGTCCGTAGCCAGTATCCAGGCCTTGGCCATATCTGCTTCCCTGTCCCTGCCAATACATTGCTGGATCCACGCCCATGTGCACACTCCGCTGCTGGTCTTGCGCATACACCTGAGGCTGCTGGGGATAGTAGCTCGTCTGCTGCTGGGCAGGAAGAAACATCGTCCCCTGCTGGCCATGCCCACTCCCCATAGGCGTCTGCTGTGCATAGCCTTGCTGATACGTACTCTGCACTCCAGTACCAGCACCCGAGACTGCAGCATGCGCCGCTGCATTCGCAGCCGCCGCACCCGAGCCATCCCCCGCAGGCACTGCTTTTGCCTCATCGCCTGGCGCGCCGACGATGTAGCCCCAAGTGCCCTTGCTAAGTTTCTGCAACACAAACTTGACTTTCTCAGCGATCTTTTCCGGCATCTTGCCCTCACAGCCCTTGAACGCCCAGGAACACGCTTTTACGACGTCCTTCCACATTTGCTTCTCGTTGCAGCTGAAGGTTGGGTTGCCATGCTCTTGACGAACGCGCTCCAGGACGCCCATCATGAGGCCCTGGATACGGTTTGTTACATTTCCCTCGGTGACGTCGGCATTTGTGATTAGTATGTGGAGGTTGCTAGGGTGCCGTGCACGAAGGCGTGATGTGCTGTAGGATATGTCGACAGGTGCTGCGATGAAAACTTCCTTTGTTGCCGCAGCGGAGCTTGCAGGACCGATGGCGAGGCGCGCATATGCTGTGACTCCCTCAGTCCCTGGCGAGAATAAGTCTTTGAAGAGCGCGAAAGGTGCATCGGCGATGTGAACCGCATGGTGTACCTCACTCTCCCTTCCCGCAGCCTGGCACTTTTCTTTTTCATAGCTCCGTGGGTCGATGCATCGACGCGCCCATATTTTGCTCCGAGGATCAAGGTGCTTCTTCACAGCACTGACAACGTCCGAGCCATAGCGTTTCTCACTCGCACCTCTGAGGCGAAAAGCAAAGGTTACGAGCTCGTCCTGCGCCGAGTGAAGATGAGAGCGTGTGACCGAGGAAGGCAAGAAGGTACCGATGTAGTAAGCGAAGAAGTACATGTACGTTGCAAGGTACGGACTCGTGATGCCTTGAGTACTGCTGTCGAGAAAGAGTACAGAAATGCCCAATTTCTTAGCATAAGATTGCAACCGTTCCAAATCCGGCAAGGTGTTAGCCCTGCCTGCCGCAGAGGGCCTGACGCTGGTTGCGAGGTGGAGCGAGTTCGTGATGCTAATGCCTGCAAGAGCGTTGCGCAGAGAGGGCGTCGTGGTGTTGATGAAAGACAGCAGTGGTCCAATGATAGGACCATGGTGCCAGAAAATTTTGTGGGTCTTCGAAGCAGAGAGTGTGCGACTCAGCGCCGTGCTCACACGCTTGACAACCCTCTCTGAGTTCTGGGTACTAGCGTCATGACCAGGGCGATAGGTCCATCCTCGAACCACAACGATGCTGGCGTTGGCGTACGAGCGAACTGTTGCCTCAAGGTGCGTACTTCCAGACTCGCCCGTGAGATGCTCAACCAAGTCGCAAAGTCGCTTGAAGTGATCGTGCCTCCTGTCCTCTTCTGCAATAATCATCATGCCGCCCTTCATACCCTTGACCACATCTTTCGACTCTCTTACACCCAGATCGCACAGCTTAGCAAGCACGCTGGTCAACTGTAGCAGACTATCGATGTCGCTGTCCGTCTCCCATACATGGAGAGCTTCAGGGTCGCAGAAGACATTAAGCGTATCGCTGGACGCTGAGGTGAAAGAAGCCTTGTTGTCGGAGGGAATGGAGGAGATCGACGACTTCAGTGCGGTCAGATCGCGCGACCATGGGCCTGAGAAGGACATGGTGTGGCCGTGGTGCTGGCGCTGGTGCTTTCGGTGGTGATGTGGAGTTCGAGTCCCTGATCTAATGTGCGGAGACGTGGCGAAGGGCAGTGAAGAATCTGGATTAAGTGGCGTCCTGGCCGAGTCGCACTTCTCAGGGCGTTTCGTCGAGGGCTGGGAAGCTGTGCGTTGCGGGAAGATGCGTGATTGCGATTTTGAAGGGGCGTGGAGAAGGCGCTTGATGTATTCCATTGAGCTTCGTTTCGCGAGGTGAAGGCGGCTGATAGATGGGGCATAATGGACACCTGCTATGTTGGCAAGAACGTGAAGAGAAAACGGGTGATGTGGCAATCGTCTAAATGCATGGCCACGGGGAGGAGGAGCATGGCTATAGGTCAGCGGAAGCGTGTCAGAAGGGTTGGCTGTCACAGTGCTATCGTTTCGAGATCGTGAAAAGTTGCGTGCAATTAACCGCTATTGCCTTTGATAACGAGTTTGGAGAGAAGAGCAAGGGCAAACCAGTCATCAATACCAACGCAGTGTGTGTGACTAACGCCGTGAGACTCCAAGGCTGTATCATTCACAGCTAACCCAAACGCCGAACAATTTGATGCAAAGTAAGTGGCCGTGGTACTACGAGCCGACCCCGCCTCCCTTCGCGACAACAGTTTCCTTGTCGAGTACCTCGACTTTTCGACTTAGTAAGCCGCGCAGTTCTGGGCTGATGACCTTCGCTTCTGTGCCATCGTCTGTACTTGCTTGCTTGCCCTTATCCGTACCGGATGAAGAAGCCTGCGCGTTCGAATCTGAAGTTTTCGGCATAGGGCCAGGTCCTGAAGCTATCGCGGCCAACTGCTTCCTTTGCCTTGCCTGTGGGGCAGAAGGGAAGTTGCCTTTCTTATCGACTGTCTCGACGGTCCGTTGGAATCTCTTGAACAATGACTCGGCTCGAACAAGCGTTGACTCCAGATCCATGGTGCCGGAAAGCTCATTTACTGTTGCAAGATTAGTGTTCGGCTTTCAAACAAACGCGGTACCGTAACTCACTATACTTGAGTACCTCATCGAAGTGTTTTAGATGCGCCATGATCACATCTTGGTGCTTCTCGAGGATCGCGAGCGCAATAAAGATGTGGAAGTTGCTGCTGTAGTAGTCTGTCCAAAGGGACTCCCACAGACGTAGAACATCTGCCCAATCAAACTCGCGCTTATACCAGACAAGCAGCATACGGAAGAAGAAGAAGAAGTTTGTCGAGTCAGCTGACTGAAGATGGAGATAGAGCTTGGGATCCATAAGCTGTACGAGGTGGTCGAGTGTTGTGAGCTGCTTGCGCATGCCGGACTGGTCGCGGAGAAAGTTTCGCTCCATTCGGTCCATAAAACTGACAAAGCCCCAGAAGGCAATCGCATCATCCTGCATGACTGCGTAGATGGGCGCGAGCAGATCGCTCATACCCTGGACATAGCCGAGATCCTTGTTGTACTCGTTGTAGGTAAGGAGCATGTCCTTCATCTGCTCCAGATGTACATTAGTGCCAACATCGGCGAATGGCGAGTCGGGATCGGGGTGAGGAATGTCTTCTCCCTCGAAGATTGGGATGGTTCGGTCTGTTCGGTGCACATCCTTCTCTATTGATCGCACCCCATCGAATGGGGACAAGTCAGTCAAGTTCTGTGCGCAGAATGAGGAACTAATGGCTCATACCTATGCGGTTCTTCTGCTCCTTCCACCACTCAGCTTCTTCTTCGGTCTGGTTGCCTTCAACCATGCGCTCCCACCAGGCACCCTTCAAGCGGATGTACTCGTCTCGGCGGCTGTTGACGTTCGCACGGCGTTCTTCCTCGTCGCTGTCCCAGTCGTAGACACCCAGAAGGAAGAGCCAGGCCTCTTTCCTTACGCCATCATCCGGATGGAGACCACCGTGGAAGATTCGTTCCTTGACCTCGTCGGGGGTCAGCTGTAACCGGCCGGTGGTGTCGAAAAAGCCGTTCCACTCTTCCAGCGTGACTGGCTTCCTACGATCTGCCATGGTCATCTTGTCCATGTCAAGGATCTCGAAGTCGCCGAGTTCGCCTTCCTCGAGTGCGAGAACATCTTTCGCTGTCCAAATTCTCTGATTCCGATCCCGTTCGCTTTGCTCGGCGATCCCCATAGCCCACCTAGCCAGATAGATACGTGCACTGTCGAACTCGTCCTGCAGAGTCTGTACTTCTGGATTTTGGATCAGGCGTCTAACCTGAGGTGGAATCTTGGGGTTATCGGCAACAGCCTGCGCAGTCTTTCGTGTGAACGTGGTGACCTGGCTGAGCTTCTCAAGGATATTCCATCTGGCTTCCTTCAACGCTTTCGTCACTGGATCCATGCCGCCGTCCCGCTTGCATGGCGTTTGTGATGAGGATCCCTCGCCGTCCTTGTTCTTCTTTGCGGATCCCGGCGCGTCCTTGCCAAATGATTTCTTGTCGTCTTCGGTGGGCTCGATGAGGTATATGCTAGGGTCAGCAGCGGATCTCTCGACCGTGACGTAACGCTTCAACCATCGCAGGACCTCATCGCCGCCCCAGAACATGCCTCCGCCATCGCCGAAGGGGTCGAAGGTTTCCTTTGCGAGTTTCTTCCTTTGCAGAATCGTCGATTGGCATTCGCTGTCGTGGAAGAAGAGCGCAGGAAAACTGTCACCTGCGCGTGTGTTCACCACGACGCTGCCAAACCACCATCCTAAGCTAGGTGGTCGCACCAGAAGAGAGTATATCTCGCTAACCGGCAGAGCGAACGCATAGCCGGGGGTGACTGTATGTGAGGAGGTCGTCGGTGGCGGAGGTACCAAGTATGACGTCTTAGGGGGAGAGGCCGAGTCTGAAAGGTCGACCTTCACATAGGTGTCGTAGGCATCGCCCAAGCCTGATTCGGGCATCCACGCAAGGAGCAGAGAAGACGAGCTGACGCTCTTCGAAGAGGAGGAAGATGTGGGGCGGGCATCGTTTGAGTTCTTGGGCGACTTTTGCTGTACAAGTGCTATGAAGCCTGGAATGTTGTCTTTGGCGGAGGGTGAGGGGTGGACGTAGACCTGCGCATCTGGGATCAGTACCACGCCGCTCATGGGTCACGATCAGGACGATGGACGCACTTTACTCTTAGTATACAGCAGCTTCACACCTCTCCCACTCTCGGTGTGTCTGATTGTGTTGTACTCGCCCTCATCGTCGTCGCTCACATCATAGAACGAGGCAGACGGCGAGGGCGGGCTCGGTGGTGCCGGAGAGGCCATAGCGGGGGGCAAACAGGCTGCAACAACCGCCAATACGGGTGTGTGTAATGTCTGGAGAAACCAAAGAAGCGTCCTGGAGATTTGTTTGCAGTATATCAGGCGTGACACAACTCATGGGGCAAGAGCACATGAAAGTGGCTGCAGCGATTAGGTAGCCACGAGCTCTCCGGCTAGTTCAGCGGGGGACATGGCATGACGTTGCTTGTGTGGCGCACGCGGGGAACGCGATCAATGAACGATCCGCGCTTTTCAAAGCTACTTGAGGCGATCTGGTATTGGGAAAGCTTGTGATCAGTTGAGCATTGTGTATTATTTGCTGCGTGTAATCACTGTGAAGCGGCTGAATGATCCACGAGTGCCCTAAGCCGCCGTGCTGCCCAGTCGCAGACTACTGTATGCGACATCCAAACCCACAAATGTCCTGCAACTCCATGTGCGCCGGTGCTATATATACAAAGAAGCTCAACGCATGCGCGGACCACTCGGCAAGCCAACGCGCCCTCCACCTGGTGGAGCGCGCTGCGGTGCGCTGCCGCCGTAGCTTCCTGGCGCATATGGATCGTAGTCACTAGACGAGGCCTGGTGTCTTCCTCCTCCACTGCTACCAGTCGAAGAGCTGCGTTCATCTGGGTAGGGCGGCCTTCCGCCTGGCGCAGGACGATCGTAGGAGCCTCTGCCTGGTGGGCCAGAGCCAACAGACGATGTGCTTTGCGCCGGACTTGTTGACCTCCCTGAGCCCCACAGGCGCTGCTTGAGTCTCTCCTGTGCGGTTGTGCCTCCTCCTGCGCTTGGTGGGGGCGAAGGGTCGGCGCCTGGACGTCCTCCTGCCACGGAGCTCTGGTAGCTTCCAGCTCTTTGACTCGGCAATGGTCTGCCCTGGCTCTGTGGTTCTGGCGTCAATGAGCTGCCCATACGGCCCTGCAGCGGTCGTGCTGCCGCTCCTGCTCCTCCTCCTGCTCCACGCCGCAACGACAAAGGCTGCTGCGCCTGTTGTTGTGGCGCTGGACTGTCCCACAGGTCACTCAGACCTCCGCCTCCCCGGCCTACAGGCGCCCCCTGACTCTGCTGTCGTCCGGCTGAGGAGACGAACTGCTGCGCCGGCTGCGGTTGCGGAGCTCGTGGGTCGGGGGGAAGCCATTGCGGGTATGGGCGGGCCTTTTCTGTGTAGTATGCGCGGAGGACTCGGGAAATGTGTGAATCTTCTTCAGTGTCGCCGTCGTTCTCGTCGGAGAGTAGCTGTCGCCGCAGGTTGGTGTACCGTGACGTAGTGTTGGTGAGGAGGTTATTCAGGTACGACGACATATTGCTGCGCGGAACAATGTTACGAAATGTTCGCGTGAATGACGGGCGGTCGGCACTCCTTTATCTGGGGGCTTGGTGCACACACGCTGGTGGGGTTGAGCTTCGAGGCATGTGTTAAAGGGAGCTGTTTCCACTTGCTCGGCGGCGCCCAAAACACCGACCAACTCCTCAAGCGAGATGAGCTGCGCATCTTCACCACAATTCAACCGATCAACACCAGGCCACCAACTTACGTCCATGCTCGAAGCGCATGTCGGCAGCCTCCAGAGAGGTTGAGATGCAGCTCTGATGCTGGAGAATGGTCACAACTCCTACAATATATCCTTCTTAGGCAGCATCGACTTTTGGATTGTCAATGTCCATGATCCAGGACATGTCAATCATCTTGGAACATGCAGGCGACTCGCATTCAAGCAAACAAGGAGCAGCTAGGATGTTTTCCCCGTTCGAAACACCGTGAAACAGCATCACCGATGTCATGAGTACACGATGCTACCAGTGTGAACCTTAAAACTACATTACGTTACCACAAAATAGACAGCGTTTGTCTCCCCAGGCGTTTCGAGGCATCTGTCATATGAGACGCGTCCTGCCGACTTCGACTTTTGCCGGCCACATTGCGCAACAGGACTCGTAAAGGACAGCAGGTAGACTCAGTAACAGCATTGTGCATTCGTCTACAGTTCAGTCACAGAGCAGACCGCGCTCATGTTCTCCGGAATAGATCCTCCAGCAATTTCTGGTCGCGTCCCTTCTCCTTCAGCATCTCCGGTCCACCCAAACCCCTTGTTGTCCCATCCGATTCCATTGCCTTTCCCGCAGCACCTGTATATATCGGTCTTTCATACCACTCTCGAATCGTGGGATCCATGAACCTACGGTTACATCCATCCCGACTCCCTGGGACCACCTCCGTGCTGCTCGAAGCAGAATGTGATCTTGCATCTGACTTTGGAATCGATCTTGAGCTAGTGTCCCTTCTGTGCTTCCTTTGGGTTCTTCGCGTCTTCTTGAGGTTGCCTTGGTGCTTGAAATCTCTGCCATGCTCTTGGAGAGCACGTCTTGCCTCTGCTGTGAGCACTTCAGACGGTTGACGCCCTGTCCTTTCTCCTAATTGCTCTTCTGGATCCCAGACACTGATGTCATCGTCCAGATCCATGTCATCGCTAGTGAAAGGGGCATCAGCTTCGAGCGGCTCATTCTCGCAGTCATTGGACATAACGTGCTCGTCCAGCTGGCGAAGCCGTGGTGATGGTGGCGATGGTGGGGAGTCAGATGGAGTATTTGAGGAGTCTGCGGTCGCCTCTGCAGATGACGTGTTGAGCACACCAAATTGCTCCAACAATGCTCCTGCCTCGCTCATAGGAGTGTCCTCATCAAATACTGGAGTACTTTCTGACAATCGACGTGCCGCTGAAGGATCTTCAGTTGGAGCAGCTAAATCATCGTCGGAAGAAACCTCTTCCATAAATGTTGGTGATTGAGGAACCCTCAGGGTGAAGCCTCTCCGGAAATAGGTCATTGCATCCGTGTTGGGTGGTTTGGTCGGTTTCGCATCTGTCCGTCTTTGGCTGCGGATCAGATGGGCCATCTGGACCTTCCCTGCTTGTAGCTTCTAATATGCAACAGGATTCTCCAAGTACCCCGGCCGACACCTAGTCTTTGAAGTGCAGCTTGAGAGTTCTGGTTGTACGCCGCGGTCGATTGTGGATTGTTCCGGACTTCTGGGTAAAGCGGTACTATCAGGAATGTCATCTTCGCTCTTCAATCCATCGTCGATGGTGGTATAAGTTGCTGCATAATAGTCATCCCGAGGCTTTGTGCGGACATGTTCAGCCAGTGGTCCCAGGGCATTGACTCGGCTCGAATCGACCCTTGAAGAAAAGAACAGATCTGTATGTCTCAGAGAGTTGGGACCCGTAGGTATCTTCTCCTTATGCATCAGCCTCCCACCAATAGGACCAAACTCGGCAGAGTCAATTAGCGAAGGCTTCACTTTATGCTTGGAGGCTATCGATATGATATTCGACTTCTGCAACCACTCTCGTACTACAGACCGTCCGCTGGCTTGTTGATCTTGGATACCCTGTGAGCGGACATCGAACTGAGCCACGGAGGTCTTCACCTGATCGAGCTGCCTCCGTAAGTTCTGTGCACTATGCTCAACATCCTCGATATGCTCTGGTTCCAGTTTCATGTCCGGTAAGGAGCCAAAGCTTGGGCGTGGGCTTTCCGGTAGTTGCAGTGTAGGCTCGTGGGGGGCAAGCGTAACAGATTGCGGCGGTGGATCAACGACCCCGGGCAGGTCCCGTGGTGTTCTTCTCTTGGCCGAACGAGGTGGTAGGGGAGGAGTTAATAAAGTTTGTTGCTCTCGGAAGTTCTTCAGGTCGGCAATTCTCTCTTCCATGGAAAGCTTATTCGGACATCCTTGGTCACGGCCGAAACTTTGACAGTGACTAAACGGGCTCTCGGAACTGGCGAATGGACAGTACATGATAGAGTCCCTCCTTGAGGTATTGAGAGGGTTCAAAATCCGTACACCCCATCGCCCTTTACCGTCCAAGTCGACGAACTCGATCACTCGTCCTTCATTCATCCAGTCCTTTTGGAAAGCGTACTTGATGTCATGGATCTGGGACTCAGGCCAACCGCTAATGAAGTCGAGCATCGTGTTCACGTCAATGATGAAGTCGTGACTCAGAATGTAATGCGTGTCGATGCGACTGAAGTCAAGGCTAAGCCGGCCGGGACGCCTCTGAATGTCTCGCCAGCGAGTGGCAGTCTCGAGCGATGGCTCCGTCATTGGAGTCGAGTCTGTTCGATTGAGGCTGGGTGGCAGCCGTGAGGTCTGCTCACTATCGTTCGATATCTCTGAACGCCATGGCGGAGACGGCTCTGTCTCCTCATGCACGCTACTCGAGCCTCCCACTGATTCATCTCTGGCTGGACTGTCCTGCTGCTGTATCTCAGAGATACATCTCCGCGCTGCATCTGACGCTTGGGCAGCTCTCAATTCGATAGTGCGGGAAGCTTTACGCTCTCTCATCCTCCTCATGCGAAGATTATGCAGATCTTCGTCATGCTGTGCCTCAGCTTTTGTACGCTTTCTGGTCTGCAACACCTTGTAGCGTTCGATCTCCTCTTCTTCGGTCCTAGCTGCTCTAAGCTCTTGCCAGAATAGAGCAGCTTCTTCGTCCTTGGCCTTCGTTGTCGATAGATTTTTGAGGATTTCGTCGCCTTCTTTGGTGCCAGTCGGGGGCTCGTCTTGATCATCGGGTGTTTCGCTGAGTGGGTGGGGCTGCTTCTTCTCGTCCGTCCTCTGCTGGTAAGAGGGGATGTATTTGCCGGCGTTCGACCGGTAGAAAGACATATTGCGCTGATACTAGGGGTATTGTCATGGAATTAATTTGCGCTATTGCTGAAATGACTGTGATGGTATCGATGGGTGGTGCGTTGAGCTGTGATATCCCTTGTGATAGTGAAGACACGGTCGCTGCCAGATCTGCAAAGTGAAGTGTAGCAGCAGCGAAAAGAACGTAAGTGACTTTTTACCTGGTTTGGCCACATGGCAATAGGAAATGGTAAGTAGAAAGAGAGGTTGGCAAGAGCGATAGTGTTCAAGCCAGCCACGTGGACGAGCTGATGGCTCACTCTTGGATTGACTACTAGCATAGATTTTAAGGCATAGAAGCTTCGTGTAGACCGATTTACTGAATGTGCAATTCCATTGCGCGAAACTACCTTATTCAAACTTCATCTGATTGATGATACTACCGATACCCTCAACGTAGATTTCCACTTCATCCCCATCCTTTACAAAGCCCTTTGGTTCCATGAACAGCCCAACTCCACTCGGTGTACCTGTCATGATCGCAGTACCCGCCCTTATTGTCGTGCCTCTGCTGAGGTGCTGGATGATCTCGCCAACAGTGAAAATCATGTCATCCGTGCCTGTCTCCTGCCTCTTCTCGCCGTTGACCTTGGTCCAGTACTTCAGCTTCTGCGGGTCACCAACGACCTCTTTGCTAGCAATACACGGCCCGATGGGCGCAAAGTGATCAAATGATTTTGCGTAACCAAACTGGCCACCAGAGACGGTGACAGGGAGCTGGAAGTTGCGCGCGCTGACATCGTTACCAACCGTGTAGCCGAGGATGTAGTCCTGCCAGTTGTCTTTGGTGGCATTCTTGCAGTCCTTGCTAATAATGATGGTGAGCTCGCCTTCGTAATCCAAATTACTTTGGCAGTCCTGGTGGATTGGGATGTCATCAAGAGGCCCAGCTAGCGCATCGCGCGGCTTCATGAAGATGGCCGGGTTGGAAGGAATGGTGAGCTGACAAAGTAAGTAAGATGGTCAAGAGTAAGCCAGACCGCTACTGACATTGCACTCTTCAGCATGCTTTCTGTAATTAAGGCCGACGCAGAGGATGATATTTGTTGTTGGCAGCGGACATAGCAGCTTCGATACTCTGGCTTTGTTGCCGTTCTTGCTGAAGCCGTTCTCTACATCGCCGTCAAGTACCTCGACCTCTTTGCCCTGAATATCTCGTGTCGGAGTCTCTTTTGTCAAGTCGCCATAATAGGTCTTCCCGTCATCTGCTTCGAAGCGGACCAGGTGTGAGAAAGGCGCCATGGCTCGGGATGACGTTGAGAGAAAGCGTGTGTGTTCCGGGGTGAAGCTCTTGAAGGTTGTTCTTGATGTGGCACAGGCAATACGTGAACGTGAACAAGCAAGCAGCGCGTAGGTGAGCATAGGAGCGGTTCTATTGGGATACAGTTCGTTTATGTACACATCATGAAGGCACGTGTGGGGAAGTCCTGCCCCACTGGAACGTGGGGCAAGTTTATGGTCCGGCAGATGGCGGGAGCTCCATGAAAGGCCCACTGCAAGCTCGGCTTCAATTATTCACCCGGTAAGATTTGCATTGGGAAGGGATTCATCTCATTTGGGGACTACTGTGCTTCTGATTATGTGTCGTGCTTGCAATAATCTTTTAGAGGTCGCAATTCTCCTTCGCCTCACGAGGCCGACTTCGAAACTCCATGATATGCAGTCTGACTAACAATGCCTACCCAAGCGAGTGCTATAACACCAAGAACTCCAATATGTAACTTGCAATCAACGCCGAGGTCATCAGAGGCCCTCAACGCCTGCCACCACCCTGTCTGGCCTTGACTGTCTTTAGAATGTCTATATCTCTTCGAGAGTTGTTGCCCTCATTAAAAGTGACATGGTTTGTGGGCGCGATATTGTACGTCATGCGACCAGTCTCCATACGAGCACGCTGGAATGCACGTGGAGCTTCGAGAGCCTTCTTCCTTGCAGCAGCCTGAGCAGCAGCTTGGCTGTTGGCTGTAGGGTTGCCTGGAGCGACCTTTCGTCTACATTTTCGTCAGTCTTGTTCACATTTGTAGATCTGAATTGTACGTACGTAGGATCGAAGTCGGCCTGTTCAAACTCCTTCTTGCGGTAGTCGTCGGTCCGCCTAAGAATAGGACGAGTCCAGTCTGTGAAGAGACGCTCGGCTTGGCGTTTGATGGTCAACTCAGGGCGCTTGCTCTTGATGTAGAACATGATGACCTTGCCGATACCGGATGCAACAAGGGTATCCTTGTTAATGGGCAACTTTCCCAAAGCTGCAAATAGCTCCTTCTGGATATCGTACGCTGGCAAACTGCCGTCGCTGAGGGGCTCGAGGAAGAAGCGTACTGCCTCCAAAATGTTTGACTCGGGATCTACAATCGACTCCTTGAGATTGCTCTTGTTCAGAAGCGCAACGACTTCGGGCAGAAGCTTGAGCTTGTGACGGGCTGGTTCGCCGCGCTTTCGTCCTTCGTTGTCTGCCTCGGCGGCCTGTGCCATGCGGCGACGCATTTCCTCGATCTCTTGATCGGCCATCTGCTCAAGATCGATTCCATCCTTCTTGCGGCGGCGGGTCGAACTGCTCTTTACAATGGCATCCATCTGTCGCTCGAGTGCGCGCTTTCGCCCTATAGACCTATCAGTTTCACCATCAATGATTGTGACTGGTTCGACGTACGTTCTTCGGGTGTGAGGTTTGCCTCTGCCTCTGCCTCGTCATCTGGACTAGCACCTCGAACCCTCCCCTCCTTCTTGGACCTTCTGCTCTTCCTTGCACCATCACCAATGTCCCCGCCCTCCTCGTCGCCATCCTTGTTCTTCTTGCGACGTGGTTTGTCTGCGCGCTTCTTCTTTTTCTTGGGCTCGTCGCCCTCACCTGCGGCGCGCTTCCTCTTGTGTACGCCGATCTGCTTGACTGTGTCTTCGTCGATGGCGCGCTCCTCAATAGCAATGTTGCTGGCATCGAAGTCGCCAAACTGCTCGCCAAACTCTTCATCATCTAATGCTTCTGAAAGCGCAGACTCATTGTCCGACAAGCCAGCCTCGATGTCATCTTGGTCAGGCATCCCCTCCTTATCCTCAGTCACCTCCATGTCCTGGTATGTCGTGGCATTGGTGGGGTTTGGCACCGAGTTCTCCTCATCGATTTCAGGGCGCAGAGGGTCGTTGGGATCGTTGCCAGCCTCTGGCAGCGGCGAGTTCGAATGCGACTTGTTAAACTCGACGTCCTCCATATTGCTTGTTGGGTACGATCTAGGGGCGCTGGCGTTTGGATGTTGCAGCTGGCGCGAAGGATCCTGAATCGCTATATGAAGGGACCGGTTGCCGCGGTACTCGAAGTGAGAGACGTCAGGCAATGGGGATAATGTCTGCGTTGCTTGCGTGAAAGAAAGTTGTTGCTGAGCGCGACTGCCAATGACGCGCGGACCTTCTATTTCACCGGGGCTTGGCGCTGCCTGAGACGTAAAGCCATGGCCCAGGGTGCGAAGACGTGAACCACAACTCACCTCCTCAACAGCCAACCTGCGCCGCCTGCTTCCCTCGCCGCACGCCTACAACCCTCCACCTCCGTCTTTCTGAACACTGCGCATTCCCTTATCTTGCAACTAACCCTGCGGCCCACGCGACGCAGCACCTACAGCCTTCACAGCCGCAAGCCCTGCTCATAAGCAGGCACTTGCATCACACGTACACTCTTGACGGACGTTTCGCGATCACAAACTACTTCACATTTGTTAGCGAACAGAGGAGGAAGGCACACAGTGGGTGGAGTGCAGTGGCTGGAGGAGAGCAAGTCTTGTCACTGTCCTGGCTGTCCTGGCGCAGTCTTCTTGCTGCATAACCCAGCGAGGTCATAGCTAGTAGCAACACAAACATCCTGTCACACCGTGTGTTCGAAAGAGAGGAAGCATCTGTTTGTTTTGTCCGCAAGAACGGCCTGCTTGGATCGCCTTTCTTCCGACTGCAAGGCATTCTGCGCGATTGCAATTCACGTCTAACCCTCACCCCCCTTCCCAAAGTACACGTTCTACTGCCCATCATGTCGTTGCCCGCAGCTGAAGTGGCTGCCGACTTTCGCGATGCTCTGCAAGACCTAAGGATGAACAGCAGGCCAGAGATCAGCAATCTAACCCTCATCGCGAAAGAGAACACAGAGTATGCGCAGGCCATTTCGACCGAGCTCGAGAACCACATTCGAACAGTAAGTTCATCGACACTACTGACGCGCCCATGCATTCCCCTTTGTCATGCGAGTGACTAATATGTGCCAGACACGTCCAGAATGGAAACTTCCATCTCTTTATGTTCTCGATTCCGTAGTCAAAAATGTTGGCACTCCCTACACTGTGTACCTTGGACGGAACCTCTATCGTACCTTCATGGACGCCTATCTTGTGGTGGACCAGGCGACTCGTAAGGCGATGGAAGGTTTACTGAGAACTTGGAAGCAATCAGTGCCTGAGTCAATGGACACTCGCCCTGTCTTTCCAGCCAATGTCACTGGCGATATCGAGAATGCTGTCAACAAAATACGTTCGGTTGCGGCCCAGACACAACCGCCTCGCCCTATGCATGCACTTCCACCACGCCCACCTTCCAACGTGGCCTGGAGAGACACCTCAACACCACCGCAGAACTTGCCTCGGTATCCTGCACCGAACGATCCTCGTCGTCCAGCAGGCCTACCACCTACGCCCCAATATGGTGCACCTTCAGCTACACCGCCCATGCCTTATGGATTCAACAGTCCTCAGCCCATGTCGTCGGTTGATTTAGCTGACTTGAAGGCTGAGGTCGCCCAACTTGTCTCGACCACACAGACCTCATTCGCCCACAATCCTGCTGACAGGGACGTTCAAACGAAGCTGCAAGCACTTCTCTCACTCAAGCAGATCCTCGACACTCAGACGCTACCCCCACAGCAGCTAGAGGCTGTGCGCAATCAAGTCCGGTCACTGGCGCCCACTCCAACGCCCATGCCTATTTTCGCTCCACCAACAGCGGTACCTGGGTTTCCTCCGCAAGGCATGCCGTCAGGTTTCCCTCCTGCCGGTGCCCCACCTGCGAGTGCACCGCCAAACATTGCTCAACTGCTTGCTGGCTTCAGACCACCTGTGCCAAACACACCACAGCCCGCAACAACCCCGCAACCTCCAGCAACGTTCAACCTTGCTGATCTTTTGAAGCGTGTCTCTTCGCCAGCGCAGTCGTCTTCCATACCGGCGCCAACGTCCTTCCAGCCACCACCGTTTAATGGGTTTCCTCCGCCGATCTCCACACCTGTTCCTGTCCCTGCTGCAACTTCGGCTGCTTCCCCACATACATTCAACCCTACAGCAAATCTGGCAGCTTTGCTTGCGCAATTCACCAAACAAGGAGCCATACCACCTCCTGCACCAATTCCTCAGCAATCAGCACCCGCGCAGGGAAGCGCGGACTGGCTTCTTGCTGCTCTCGGCAAGATGCCTAGCGCAACACCCATGAACGGTACCCCTTTCGCTGCCCAGGCAATGGCAAGGCAGATATCCGCGCCTACGAACGCATTGAACGACATCGAGCTCACTACGGCATCTATGAAGAAGCCTCGACTCCATCTCATATCACAACTGTACGAGGCAAAACCAAACATTTGCGCAACGTGTGGTCGCCGTTTCGAGAACACACCTGAGGGGAAAGAGAAGAAGGCTCGTCACATGGACTGGCACTTCAAGGTCAAAGATCCCGATGCCGCTAAACGTGGCGTTCACCGCAGTTGGTACATGTCTGAGAAGGACTGGATCGACTATCGCGAAGTGGATGAGACGACGCCCTCCACCGATGCTGCAAGTTCGAACAGCATCGCAAAGCCCAAGAAGCAAGCCAAAGATCGCTACGTCCTCGTACCTCAGGATGTTACACTACAGCACGCTCCCTGTCCCATCTGCCAGGAGAAGTTTGAGACTCAATGGAATGTTGATGCGAATGACTTCGTCTGGATGGATGCGTTACAGGTTGGCGGTAAGATCTACCATGCCACTTGCTTTGAAGAGTACAGTAAAGGCACCGGTATACCGATGCCAACCACACCTGATCCGGTGCTGGGAAAAAGAAAGGCCGATGGCGGCATGGGAGTTGAGGGGAAGAAGGTTAGGGCTTTTTAAGCCTCATGTAAATAACAAAAGTGACTACCAAGATAGTGGTGCATAGCGTGGCGTTGGTTTCAGTTCTTGATTGTGCATAGGTGCGGTGGACGGTTTCTTTCAAGTATGTTGCCTCCATTAGGTAGTCGACGTATCAATACGACCATCAAACACACTCTCTTACCCCATCGCTTTTCATGTTGGTATTATTTTCAACTACTTGACTGTCGCCGCGCTACAATCTGTTGCTCCCTCATTGGCGTTGAAAGTCCCAGGCATGATAGGTATTTTGCTTCAGGCTAAAGATAAGTATCACATGGACCTGAAAGTCAGCTCACGTTTCTCGCTGCCCATGCTTTACAAACGGCTACTATGAAAATGTGTAATGTCTGCTATCCCCCGCATGCAGCACTGAATATGCCAATGACGGTGTGTCACCCATCCCATGAGGCTCCCTCTTCACCTCAACCCACGATCACTCGACAATTATGTCTGCCAAAGTCTATGTCTAAAAGGGAAGTTGATGCTGTGTTTGCCATTGCACTTCACTATCTGGTTGAGCGACATCGATCGTGGTTTGGAAGCCACAGCACAATCGGCATACACTCCATTCACGATTTGCTTGCCTCTTGTTCAGCAACGACAAGAAAGCCACGTAGACCTGAGACCTTGCACTCCATCTAGCTACTCATTAAAGATCATACACTTGACACAATGACGTTTACTTCGTTGAGCCACTTCAAAAGGCCGCTGCCTTAAAGCAGGCTTGGCCCATCAAGCAACCGTTTGTTGTCTCGCAGATATCAGTCTGTCTAAGCTGCTCTTAACTTTCCAGTCCAGCCAGAGCATGCAAGACTCGTGACTTCGTGACACTTTGGCGACAGATCCTCAAGCCGATTTCATATGCAGCCATACTCCCATATGCTTGCATCCGCACTAAGGAAGCTTGTCTTTCATCCCAAGCGTCATCGCGCCCCCATCCCATCAGTCAGCATCACAGCGGAGTAAGATGACAGAACGGGAATCGTCAACGAAATGGGTGGCAATAACAGTGTCTTACACATACGTCAGTGCACGTAATAGCCGACTTATGACGCGCAAACATCGAGTCTTCTTAACGTCAATGTTGACGAATACACGAAGGGAATTACGGAATCTGCGTGGTGTAGCGGAAGGAAACTGCACCGCGGAAGCACGACCATGTTGCGACCAAGACGTACCGGTACTTACTCAGATCCCCCACTCTCCACTAACATCATCTTGCATAATTTGCCATGGATAAGCAGTTGTCTTGCCGCTTCTTAGCATTAAGAAGCATCTCCGTCAGGGTCAAAATCCTGTACGGCTTGGCAATACGCAGCTGCTTCGTAGAGTATTGAATGATGTTCGTCCTTGTGAGATCCACAGCGCCGAATGACATAGGAGGCGTTGGCATCGTATCTTGTGCAGTACATCGGTCCATGGATAAGCAGCCCTGCGAGTTGTGTATTTCACCGAAGCACCGTGCTCGGGGATCATCAAGGCCGCCGTACGAGCCGTTTGCAGATGCACGCCGAAAGATGCTGGCGGCTGGGGTTGACGGGGATACGTCATGCTGATACAGCTCACCAGCCTCCTCCTCGCGATGCGGACTACGATACTGATTATGAAACACAGACCCACGGAGCAAGTGGCGTTCGAAAGACGAATAAGCCCGAATTCAAAGTAAGGACAAGAGTCAAGGTCAAGTGAGGCCGAAAGGTGACCGTGCCCAGCACAGTTTCTGTGACAAAGACAGCGTACCGAGCAATGCTCATCTGACTCATCGTATAATCGAGGATGAGTTGATTATTGACTTGACTGCAAACATGGATCTAGTTCCCGTGCGAAATCCGCAAGCTGATACGCAAGCTGAAGCTAATCAATCACTTGCCAACCACCAGCTGCAGCTACCCCACGATGCAAGATGCACCAAGCGCATACGCTACTGCATGCACATCTTCCAAGCCTTACAGATAATCATTGGCCAATCATGTGCATCTCGTTCGCTATCTCAACTCGCACAGTCTGCTTTCGCTAAAGCGAAGCTGCATGGCTGAACTTTGCGACGCCACGGCCGCGGGCGCTGCAAAGCGAAGCTGCAAAGCGGGAGCTGCGACTGCTGTTTGTCACGGACCCGTCTCGAATAACGCGTCCGCAATGGCAGAACCAGCGCAATGGAATCGAGCTGTCGTCGAAGCTATCCAATCCCACTTCGCCCTGCAACATGCACGCTGATCTACCCCGCTTGGGGGCGTTCAACATCGGCAGCTCCAGCACCGCTGCGAAATTTAGATGCTACAGACGGCAATCTGTGACAAGCTCTCATCTGCGCCCTTGCTGACGACCAACCATATCGCCCGGAAAGACGTGATAGCGATACACCGATAGTCGAAGCCCCTGGGATTGAAACCGTAGTCTTCAACCAACCTTGACGTGGAGCTTGAGGAAGTGCTTGGCCTGCTGTGAAGCTCGCTATCATTGGCGTCAAGCTGAGGTTCAATCTGTCATATCCAGTGGGTTGTAGGGCTGATTGGCGTCAGGGATTACTTTGAGGCTTGCAACGCATTAGAAGCAGCATCTGGCCCGTTGACACCCGTGAATTCTCCCGACATGTGCAAGATGTTAGCGCTACTGGAGGGAGAGGGACTGCGGAGCCAGATGGGTCACGTAGCAGCTCTGGTCAATATGTTGATCATGGCTAAAGTAAACAATGGAATGGTATGGTTATGCAGAGACAGAAAAATAGAAAGCAGTACGCCACTTGGGTAGTAGAATAATACATCACCAGCAATAGCACAGTAGCTTGTTTAACTTCAATCGGTATCAATTACTACAAAGAAATATGCTCCTTGGTATACAGAGAGTAATTAAGAAACGGCGACTGATTATTAACCTCAATAACGAGGTGGGCTCATCACACCCATGGCCAGTACATGTAACCAACCACATATGCCGTTCATCTTTCTCATATGCATCCATGCATCGTAATTTACATTTATTCGTCGTCCTCCTCCTCGGCAGCGCGAGCAGCAAGGACGTAACGCTGGGTTCCGTGCTTGTCGACACCGTGCTCGAGAGCAAGCTTGCTGAGGGCAGCAATCATGTTCTCGATGTGAGGGTTCTTCCTGTTGCGGTCCTTGCGGCCGAGCTGGTCGAGCCACTGGATGCGGTTGAGCAGGTAGTACACAATGGCGATGATGATCGTGACACCAATGGAGTAAGCCCAGATGATGACAACGGTGACAATGTCGACCCAACCACGCTCCTGGAACTTGGAGTTGATGGTAGGAGGGTTGGTCTGGTAGTCGGAACCGGACATCCAGCCGAAGAGGGCGAAAATGGTGGCGAGAGCGTCAACACCGAGAATGGCGATAACCAGCTGGAACGAGGGGTAGGTCTTGCCGCCACGAGTGACGAAGATGAGCCAGTTCTCGGTAAGGGCAACCTCGAGGAAGAGGATGGGCTGGATGGCACCGAAGTTGACGATGATACCACCGTTGTGCAAAAAGAGGGTGCCACGAACGACCCAGGTACCAAGAGCGAGGAGAAGACCAAGGATGACAGAGATGAACCAGATCTTGGGCAACTGCCACTCGACGGGACGCTGCTCAGAGTGGGCGTTATCGTAAGCGACAGCGACGGTAGCCAAATCAGCGAAGAGAGCAAGGAAGACAATGAGCTCAGCGCGAATGGTCTCGTTCAGGATGATCATCGAGGTGACAAGGTAGACTTCCAAGTGAAGGCAGAGGGCGATACGGTACTGGATGTAGGCCTTCATACGCTGGAAAATTTGGCGGGCAGTCTTGATGGCAAGAACGATGGTGGACAGACCGGGGGCAAGGAAGACGATATCAGCGGCAGCCTGGGCAGCCTCGGTGGAACCCTCGACAGCAATACCGCAGTCAGACTTCTTCAGGGAAGGAGCATCGTTAACACCGTCACCAGTCATGGCAGTCAAGTGACCACGCTGCTGGAGCATTTCGACGACCTGGTACTTGTGCTCGGGGAAAACCTCAGCGAAACCGTCAGCACGCTCAACGAGATCGTGCTGAGTGGTACCGGTAAGACCACCGTGGATGAGCTTGGTAGAGTTGTAGACCTTGGTTCCGAGAGCAAGCATCTTGCAAGTCTCCTTGGCGATGGCAATAGCGTCACCAGTCAACATCTTGACGGGAACACCGAGCTGCTGAGCCTCAATGATGGTCTGGGCGGTATCCTCACGAGGGGGGTCGAACATAGACAAGAGACCAAGAAGGATCCAGTCACCGTCGTTCTTCTGGTAAGCGACACCAAGGGAGCGGAAACCACGGCGGGCGAGCTCGGAAGCCTTGTCCTTGTAGAGGTTGGCAGTGACCTCATCGCAGTTGGCGAGGTTGACAATGGCCTTGGGAGCACCCTTGGCGCAGACGTACTTGTCACCACCCATGTGGCAGACGGCGGTGATGCGCTTGGAGACGGGGTCGAAGGGGGTGAACTTCTCGGTCCTCCAGCCCATGTTAAGGATCTCACGAGCCTTGGGGTAACGGCGGATGGTCAGGATGGTGACCTTGTCGATGGGATCGAGAGACTTGAGGTTGTGAGAAGAGGCGAGAGCAGCGACAGCCATCATCCAGTTGATATCCTGGCCCTCAGCGACGTAGGGTTCGCGGAGAGACAGCTGGTTAGCGGTGAGAGTACCGGTCTTGTCAGAGCAGAGAACGTCGACACCAGCGAGGGACTCGATGGCAGTGAGCTTCTGGACAATGGCCTTCTGCTCGGCGAGGTAGGCAGCACCGACAGCGAGAGTGGTGGTTGTGACAACGGGAAGACCGACGGGGACACCGACGATGAACATGATCAAGGCGTAGTGGAGGAGAGTGACGGACTTGTCAGTACCCTCGCGAGCAATGGAGATGGGAATGTGACGGAAGAAACCACCAATCCAGGCCAAGAGGATGAAGAACATGACCAAGACGAGGAGCGCTGTACCGATGGAGTTCATGATAGCCTTGAAGTGACCCTGATCCTGGGCGCCCTGGACGAGCGAAGCAGTGCGACCGACGAAAGAGTGCTTAGCAGTGGCGATGACGATACCGTAGGCCTTGCCGCGCTTGCAACCAGTGGTGTAGTAAGCAACCTCACCGACGTACTTGTCGACAGCGAGAGATTCACCGGTGATGGCAGACTGATCGCAAGCAACGAGGGAAACGCCCTGGGTGATGGGGTTCTCCTCGTCAAACTTCTCCTCGTCGAGTTCATCCTCCTTCTCGTCTGGGTCGCCATCATGGAACTTGTCCTCGGCCTTGAGCTTGAGGTAGAGCTCAAAGTCCTCGGGCTTGTCGTAGTCGCAGATAAGACGAACGTCACCGGGAACAGTAGCACCCTCCTCGACGACGACAATGTCACCGGGGACGAGCTCGCGGGCAAGAATAGTCTGTTGCTGGTTGTCACGGACGACAATCGCCTTCATGGCGATGTCACCCTTGAGAGAAGCGACGACATCAGCGGCCTGCTTTTCCTGGTACCAACCGACGATAGCGTTGAGAAGAAGAATACCGCAGATGACACCGAAATCGATCCAATCCTGGAGACCGGCGGCGAGAAGGGCAGCAAGTTCCATGACTGCATTGCGTTAGTGGTGCACGGCCGATAAAGTTGTGCAAAGTTGCATACCGTAGAGAATGGGACCAGTGAAGTAACCGATGAACTGTTTGAGAAGGTTGGTCTTCTCCGAAGAGATTTCGTTGAAGCCATAGCGCTTGCGACGGTTGTCAGCTTCAGTGGTGGTGAGACCAGTGCGAAGCTCAGTGTTGACGACTGCGTTGCGAATTAGCCAGATGCATTTGATGAGATTGCACAAAAACGGGTTGCGTGCTGGGGTGGTGCTAGGGTGCCAGGGGGCGGCCTTGGTGTCGCACCAGGCCGTTCGCACGTGATGTGGCCCCACAACAGTTGCTGCATGCTCCAAGCTCCGAGCTCAAGCTGCAGCAGCTGTGTAATGATCATCGCCCAACAAAGCCAGCAGTCGATACTGGGATCGATGCAGCACGGTGCGGATAGCGAAATCGCCAATTGACGTGCTGGGAAGACAATTGGGTGCATAATTGGGTACTTACAGTCGTCAGGGACCTCAGCAGCAAGATCAGCGCCGCCGGAGGCCTTGCCACCGCCGGACTGCCACCACTTCTTCTTCTTGGGGGCCTCCTCGACCTGGTGACCGGCGCTCCGGGGATCGCGGTAGAAGAGGATGTACTTCTGCAGAGCAGTGTACTCATCCATGCCCTCGAACTCGGTCATGGAGACAATGGACTTTTGGCGCTCAGCAGCGGAGCTAGCGCGCCCGCGCTCGACATCTTCGCCAGGTGCCATGGTGATTAAGGAATGCTCAGTTGTATTGTCGGAAGTCGGATTATTAGTTGGTGTGGTAGTGGTTAATCACAGAGAAGGCTCCCAGCGACCAGAGGTAGGGAGGCTTAGTGTTGTCAAGGTCGGGCAAGCTCAGCAATCGGTAGGAGCGAGCGAGTCCTTCTCTGTAAAGAAAGAATGAAGGAGGAGGGAGTGCAGCAGAATATATCCAAAGCCGCTCAGGGAAAAATCTGCTGGGCTGGATCCGTGTCTGCCGATGGCTGGTGATTGGCTTCGTCGATGGCAGTCCAAGGTTGAGGGAAGCACGTACCAACGCGCCGCTCACAACAAACCAAAAGAGCTACAATAAATCGCGCACACGCTATGTCATTTGCGGGCCGTGCGTCAGGCGATTTGCGGCCTTTGCCCTTTGCAGCGAGGGCCTGTCCGCGTCCGCCGCCGGCTTGCATCTTGAGCGCACGGGTGCGGCAGAACGAGGTTACAGACGAGGTCATGCCTGGCTCGCGGTGCCCTGCGATCAATTGCAATCACCACCGCCACCACTCGATGTGCTGGTGTGCGCTGCTGGTCGCAAGGTTGCAAGGCCCACCGCAGCCACTAGGTAGACTACCGCGTACCCACCCTGCTACCTATCGCGATCTGGGTCGCAGGAGCATAGCGCGACGCTGAGCGGCAGGAGAAATTAAGCGTGTGGGATAGCACGAGACTGTGTGCAACGCCAGCAGGGATGCTGGTCCATGACGTTGGCAGCAAGCAGCCTGCTGAGGACCTCCACCACCGCACCGCTGCCTCAAACTGCGCGACGCCACGAACAGCATGGCGCTTCAGACTGGCATCAGCCTCTGACCCTCCATGCACCAAGCTTCTGCAGCCAAGAGGGCAAGCTTTGGGTGCAGGGCTCGACGACGCGACTGGACGGCTGACTGCCAACCTGGCTGGCGCGTCTGGTTGCGAGATGCCCCGGCGAGGCATTTTCGATGCTCCGTCGCTGGCTCGCACGAGAGAGAGAGCGAAGCCGCAGAGCCTCAACGAGGATTCCCCACGCGATGAGCGGTTTTCACAATTTTTGCTTCTAGTGCACGTCGCGGCCCCATTTCTTGCTTCCCTGCGTGAGCTGGTGCGCTCTGGCAAGGCCGCGCAGCCACTGAGTGCGGCCTATTCCCCGAGCCTTCTCCAGACCCATCTGCGCTGCAGCGTTCAGGCATGCCCAGAGGAGCAACTGTTTGCATCGCAAGCCTGCGTCCACCCCCGCGCTGGCTGCGATTTCAGAAGCACCGAGACTGACCGGGGCGTCAACCCACCCAGGGCTACTGATTAGACGCCCTGTCGTCGGCCGAATCAGCGTGGCCACAGTGCCGAGTTGCCTAGGGCAACAGTGCTTCCAATTACAGAGGATATTATGGTAATACGACAACACACCCAGATCTGTCGCAAGCGCGCGCCGTTGCAATGAACACTGGAGACTCATTAAACGCAGGGCTACCACGTTTAGACATTGTTGCGCTGTCTGCGGCCAGCCTTGCCCAGTTTTGCATTCCAGGAAGGCATGCCAGATGCGGAAGTCGCCATGGCAGGAACAACCGCGCACGTGACTAATTGATAACTGGATCCACCTGGTGCCATTGCCGATGCTTCACCGGCAGGCTGATTTCAGCACGCTCACCGCCGTATCTTGCTCGGGAATAATATTGCGTATTTGAGCGTCTCCATCAAATCATCACATCGATGCCTCGGCGAGCTTCTCTCTTCCTAGGAAGGTATTCCTGTGGTCTGAATCGCGACACTTTTCCCGGTGTCGGACCGTCAACGTTGCTGCCGCACCATGCTCATAGATATCCTGCCTCAGGCGCCGCAGCCCGCAATCTGGAGCCGTCGGTTTCAACAACTATTGTTTCGCCTGGCCTGGAGACTTTCTTCAACGTGTTTCACACATGTACATAGTGCAACCTCGCGATACAGGCTGTTACTAACCTATATTGCCAATGCTCTGGGATGAAGCACAATGAATTATTTGTGCCTGCATTACATACTCCCACTATTGACCAGGTGGAGCGCCTAACCACAGAATTGAGGACAGAAGTCCGAGTGCTTCGGATATTGGTCTGTACCCACTGTAGACCACTGCTAACCGTACCGCTCGATCCAGTTTCTCCTCAGTTTCTCCGCGACCTGACGCAGCAAAGCTCTCTCCCGCTTCTTCTCCAGACTCAGCTGCAGGTCAAACGTGCACAAAGCTTTGCATGTCTTGTCGTGGACCCTGCCAGGCTTCAGACGCACCGTTTGCTTCCGCCATCCTTGAACCACGAAAGAGACTTCGACCACCACCATCGTGTTTCACGAGAGGCCAGGCAAAGAACTAGGCCGTGCCATAGTAGTCGTGGTTGCCTGCAACCTCCGATGTTTCGCCTCCAACCTCTCCGGCACTTTTCCCCAGATGCAGGTACCAACCTCCTCTGAAACACCGTGAACCGAACCAGGATCACCAAGTCGTCGAGCTTCCTATGGCTGCGGCGGTAGAGGTCTTTTGCCAAGTTGCTCGATTTTTCCGAGTGATATCGCGGCCTTCGAAGAAATTCTTCGGAAGCATGCTGATAATCAAAGGTTCTTTGTGCGACCAACACAGCGCATTTCGTAAACCCTTTGCAGATACCGCCCACGCAATATGCCGCCAACCCTGGATGCGCTCTGTAAATGTGCACACTTGCGCAACAATACTTCCAGCGTCGGCCAACCTCCTAAACGCTACCTGAGGCATACAACTGTCACAGCCAAGCATCGATCCCTATGCTTGTTGCACATCGTCGTCCCCATCTGACCCCATGAGCACTCGAGCATTCAAAAATGTGGTGATCGCGCTTGGCGCCGAGACAGCTCCACTCCATTCTCCAGAATTGCGCAACAAGATCGACATGTCCGTTTCCAAAAGGGCCGGGTTCCACTTCGAATGTTCTCTTGCTGCTTTGTGAGTCGTGGCAGACAGTATCTCCATGATGAGGCTGGAAATCCCGGCTGTAGCTGCAGGATGTCGAATTTTCACCTGCAGTTGCATAAGCGCGAACGCATCTGCTTCGTTCCGCGGTTAGACCCGCTCGGGGCGACTCTCGCGCAATTAGCTCTGCAGCAGGCCTCACTAGTCTCGCCTAGGCTGACCATGCGATTCATGATTGGTGGCCTCATTTACCATTCAGCACGTAATGAAGTACACACCTTGAGATTACGACTTTGACGCCGCGCTCTTCTAAGGCCGTCTGCCAAATTGTGTGTGCAAAGCATCGCAGTGTTTCCTGTGCGACGTTCCGCTCATCGCTGCCAATTGCTCCCACGCGACCCTGCCCAGACTTCACACTGGACAACATGCCAGTTCGGCTGTTTGTCACAGGCAGTACGCCCTTTCTGCCAAGCAGCTCCACGGACACGAATCTCACAGCAGTAAATTCCTTGCAGAAAGCACCTGCTCTTTTGGTCCTTCTTGGTTCTCCTTCCAAGTGAGGAGTACGCTATACGCCGTACAACAGCTCCCCGCTACTGCCTAGACGTTACTTGTGCACCTGCAGTAACGTGCCAAGCTATTCCGCCCAGCAACGTACTCGTCCCTGAGAAATGCGTCTTTTTTGTGCTGTGCTTGGCGACAACGTTCCGGCCGTGAGAAGAATCCGTGTTTGCACGAAGCGCCCAGGACGCCAGATTGTGCGTCTGGTCCTGTCTGGTGTGCTCGAGATTGGGGTCAACGAATTTGTGCCGGCGTGGGATCGGGGTTCCACACTCACCGCCAAAATTACCTAGGAAAGACCCCAAGATGTGCCAGCTAACAGTGCTTTTCAGCCGGCGCCAGAATCGTTGTTGCATGGCTCGTTTCGCTACTGGTCCTTCCGAGTAACCACGAGTTCGGAATTTCCTGCGAACGTCTTGGTGCCCCAGCTTGAGTTCAGCATCAGCGACTCCCCCAGATTTTGCGGATCATTTCAACATGCCAGGAACTTCTCTCTTTGATTTTGCGTATGCAAAGCGTGTCCCCAACTTACAACATGGTACCAAGCGCAAAACTTCCAGCGCGCAAGAACTGCTACACAGCTCTGCCCACCTGGCGATTATTTGTCAAGGTCTCCAGCGCTCCTCCCACAGGGAAGCGCAATTGAGACCTAAGCACAGCCAAATTAGGGTTCTGCGATGTGCCTGCCACGCTAGTCGCCGCAGACGCTGGTGCAGGACACTTTCACGGTGATCGCAATCACCGCTGCAGTCCACACATCGCCAGCTGTGCGATACTCACACCCGCCAAGAGAGCACATATATTGGAAGTTGAAACTTTGTAAATGCATCGCTGATCACCAATTTGATGTTGTGCTTTTTCCAACGCACTGTGGTAAGGAAGAGCTAGATACAATGAAGATTGGGTGACGGCGAAATTGATTTGACCTCACAGAGCAGCTGGAAAAGCTTACGTATCGTATCGCCCCCCACCCCCTTATGACTGTAGTAGCACAATTGCTGAGACTTATGAGAGCGCTTGAGCTCCAGAAGGAGCTTTCCATGAGAGACATGAACGGCATGCTTTCGTGTCCAGTATATTTTCACGTCCTGAGACATCCTCGTTAAAAGTGAGCAACCAAACGCCAGCACATCATTCCACACAACTTTGCATTTCGGTCTCGGGGCATTTGGAATAAAGGTTAGAGGCTGCATTTCGCGCAGTACGCGTGAAACTCCGTATCGCGCACTCGGCTGCATCGCATAGCGCATAATGCTTTACATTTCTTGTTCCAACACGAGGCCCTCATTGAGCAGCTCCCACAGCGAGCAAACGGAGAAGCGTGTGCTGGCACAGAGAAATGAAGATAGCCGCAAGAGTTTGCTATTTAACGATGGACTCAATAAGCGCGTGGGCTTTCGAGAGGATTTTTAATAACCAATTTAGGGATATCGTTATATACTGGAAGATGAGACTGAGAAGCACGCCAGACGAAAGTTTTACATCCCCGTTGAAGAGAACACGTGGCCTCAGGCTCCCATGAATCTTCGGTATCGTACTGCGCCCGATAGAGACACTCGGTGGGTTGACATAACACGGTGGTCCACCCTTTAGGTACATCTGTATTACAAACAATCTGAGAAGAAGGACCAAACATGGCGAAAGGCACAGTGAGACTTCAGAGAAGCAGCAGACCTAACATCACATGGACGCTCGAGACTTTGCCCCAACTGTAATCCCAGCAATTGTTAGATGGAGAGAGACGTATTCATGCCATACATTGCACAGATGGGGAAGCATGGGCTGTTGGGGTCGACTTTGAGGATTCCCAAACCAGAGCAGGGTTGGACTTCGATAGACTTTCGAGCAGTGGGCCAACAGAAGGCAGTGAACGCTCAACACGATTTTGATCCCGCAGAATGTAGGTTCTGGTCCCATCAAATGGAATCAGGCACCGGGGCGAAACCTGCATCTGCATATTTCAAGACCGATTGAAGTGCACGGAACATTAGATCTCGATTTTGGCCGTTTCTACCAACAGCAATAATACAGCATACCAAAGCGGTGCACTTGATCTTTCAGCGGATGACAAGCCTGAAGCATGATCAAGAATGTCACCGGGGTCGAAAGTGCGGTGACAGTGAATCTAAAGAAGCACAAGCCAGGCCGCGTGAGGCGGAAATCTGGAGGTTTTCCCTACGTTGCTTTGGACATGTCAAGGTTCAAAGGAGGTTTTGACCGGACACTGTATTCTTCTCCAAGCATCTCGTTGCTCTCGGATCATTTTGAACGCGAGACACTCAGAAAAGCAGCGCATATAGCCTGGTGAAAGTTTCTTTAGCGCGAGACACATGTCGTTCGTATCGCATCGAGTCCCTATTAGAGCACAGTAAGACATTGTAAGGTTTTCGTCTAGTTCTGAAGGTGACACTGGTAGAGAATTGCTTATGAAAAGCAGAGAAGAGTAAAGTACAGGGGTTCTCTGACACTGGACAGAGGTTTCTGAACACGTAAGGGCGTTGTAGAGATTTCAGTAAATGCTACAAGTCGGCCCTCATTACTTGCAAAGCAGAGCCCACAATTGTCTGCAATTCCGATAGTTTGGTCCACACGGCGAGCAGCACATGGGAGTCTGTCTTTCGTCCTTTCCAACATCGACATCAGAAACGTGAGCGCAAAATGTATACATCGGGTTGGTGTATCATCGTTTGCGAGATAAGCAATAAACATTGTTCATACTGCTTGTTTGGGGATCTTCGAGTCCAGAGAATACCCATGGATGTCTGAGGGACACATAGATGAATTGCAAATTGGTTTCTTGACATTCATTTAGAAGGTTTGACGAGCCAGGAGAAACGTTCGAGTTCGACTCTGCATCTCGTAGGATAACAACGTCGTTTGGTATCGTAATTGGACAGAGACTCCACGGGATTCGACCCTGAGTGCCTTGAATAGAAGAGAGACACAGGGTACAAACCCACAGTAATGAACTCGGGAAAAGGAGCAGAACTTGAGAAAGATGACACACCCGTACTTCAAAACCGTGGGATTGTGACTGACTGCATGCCTCGAAGTCATCTGGTATCGTGCAAGTCTGATCTGAATCAATTTGCTGGCACCGCCTCGCGCCTCACCCTCTCGACTCCCTCTGCCACCCCTGCAAACCCCTCAGCCCCTCAACCCCGAACGGCTGACTCGGACTCGCATACCCAACCCCCTGCTCTCTCCTCTCAGGAGTCTCCCCATTCAAGCGCCCCAGCACATCCGTCGCCGTCTTCGCCCGCTCTCTCACATCCAGATCTGTATCGCGCGTCAACTCGTTGACCTTGGCTTCAAACCCCATATCGCGCAGCACTCTGGCGCGTTCGCGCGTCGGGCTCTCTTCCGTGTGGTCCTCGACCCAGATGAGATTCACCACCATCCAGACGCAGCCTAGTCGTACGTCACGCACGGGGTGGGAGAAGAGCGGGAGGAGGTGGCGCATGAGATTTGTTTGGCCGAGGAGGAGGGTGCGGTGGTGTGGGCGGCCGTTGGCGAGGTGGACGAAGATGAAGACGGCGGCTTTGAGGATTTCGTGGGACGGGTAGGTGGACCAGTTTGGTTGGGTTGAGGGGGAGGAGGGGAAGGGCGGCCGTTGTTGGGTTGTGCCGGGCCAGTAGGAGGGGGCCGCTGAGTCGGTCTGAGACTGGGAGAGTGAAGAGGAAGTCTTGGGGCGTATTTTGGAGTCGAGCATCTCGAAGAACCGGCTGTGGCCGTACGTCTTGAGGAGGTGGTCGATCATCTCGCCAGATTGCTTCTCTTCCGAGCAGAAGTTGCGGATGAAGTCAAGCGACTGCATCTGGATCGCTTGGTCCTCGCGCTCAAGTTTGATTCGAGGATCCAACTCGTCGTTTTTGATCTGATGTAAGCGGTCACGGATATTTGTCGCGCTCGTGTATCGGGATCCAGGGCGCTGATGCCGCCGTAGCGAGGGAATAGCGTCAGTCATGGTATCCTCGTCCTCGTCCGAAGACGGCTCATCATCAATGTCCATTTGCGGCTCTTCAACAGCATTGAGTAAGTCTACCTGCTCACCAGCGGCGTTCGGTGTGCCCATTGGCGGCTTCGCCGATTCTCCGTTGAGCGTCTGCATGAGGAAACCAACACCCAGCTCGTCTAGGCACTGAATCTTCATAGCGACCGGTATGCCAAGGCAGAGGTGTTTCAAAGCCCAAAGGCTACCAAAGCGCAGATCGAAGTTGGCTGATCGGCAGTGCTCACAGAGCGTTTTCAAGATCCCAGCTTCGATGATTTCCTGGCAATCGAGTCAGCACCGAAAGCACTCGAGAACAACACATCACTCACAGTACGCATCGGCGACACCTCCAGGACCAAGTTGGTGATCACCTCCGTAGCCGCGATCTGCACCTTGAGGCTCTGATGATTCAGCAGCTCAAAGACCGGTTTCGCAATGCCATGATCAATCAAGCTCGTCCTCAGCACACTGACAGATCTTGACAGCGACCTCGTGACATTGCAAGCCGCCCTGAGGACAGCGTCAGGGTTACCATCTTTCTCGCCTGATTCTGAATACGGGACAAGAGACTCGATGATGTGTGTCGCCGCGCCCATTTCAATCACCAGCTTTCTATACGGATCTTGATCTCCGGCTACCGCCGCCAGAGCCAACAGAGCGGCTTCTCTGACCCTGAAGGCATGCAGAACGTCTCCGCTAAGACCTGATCGTCCTAGTGTGGAAGACTCAGGATCGATTGCTTGGTCTTTGACCTCATGTGATGCTGCTCTCGGTTGCCAAAGCGGTTTCGGACTCGTCGTGGCTCGCTCAAACGACTTCTTCAAGATCTGCACAAGTGTAGGCATGATTCGCGCGTCTACGGCCGCAGTCTGGAGCGCCTTATTGCCTGAGACTAGTTCAGCCAGTACGAGCGGCGAGCGCTCGAGCACGAAGCGCATCTCGTCTCTTGCCGCAGGGCTGAGGGCATGCGCCTTCTTCGCTTGCTCAGACGACTCCTCAATCATCTTGACAACCAGTGGGATGACGAGGTACGAGAAGTGTCGTTCTCTTGTTACTTTGGACGGGTCATTCAGGGGCCACTTTTCGCCAAACTTCTTGAGCAGCGCCAGGAGATAGCACGCAGACAAGCGCTTCACGCCCTCGCCGCGCCGTGCGACGTACATGAGCCATATGAACAGCGGTGACTCGGACTCGTCTGTGATGACGCTACGGCTGGAGCTCTGTGTCAGCGTCTCCATGCTGGGCAGCCGTGCGTAGCTCTCTCCGCTCACTGCAGTGTAGGCGCCCAGAGCAGGCCAGGATTTGGTGTATGGATCGGTTTTACTCGTTATCGTTTGTACGCGCGGTATCAGCTTGTCCCACGAGGGCTGTGCGGAGCTGCTCTGTGCATCGTACGCGGTTGTGGTGCGCTCCTTTGGCCAGCCGAAGAGCTGTTGTATCGGCTGCGAATAGAGAAAGCGCGCCGTGTAGAAATGCGAGCCCTTGATGATAGCTGCTATAGCTTCAATGATGTCGGACAGGAATCTTGGAGCAAAAATTTCACGCTGTGATTGTGTCGACTCGGTGTGAGGAATCGCATCGTCTGCGGCCGCAACGCTCGCCAATTTGCCAGCGAGAATATCCAGTATACCAGCATCAACAAGCAGCTTCTTGTGAGCGTCCTCCACACACGTCTTGGTCAGCAGCTGTAAAGCCAGCAGCACCTGCTGGTTGGCCTTTGACGAACCAACCGTTTGCGCCAGTATCTCTGCGATATTTTCCACCACCGAGCGCGTGTATACCTGCTCCCTCACCACCACCGCTAGGCTCGTCCCGTTCGCGTCCAAGCCCGGTTTCTCTTGCGCAACAGCGTCGGCGATCTGATTGAGCGTCATGAGGGTGGTGGTGACGAGTCGAGTCGGTGTCTCGCCGAGGCGCAGCGTCTCGAGTAGCGGCGGAAGGACATTTCCTGCGAGCAGCGGCGCTGTGAAAGCTGGGCCACCTGTACAACACACATCAGCCTTTGGTGTCCGCAGCAGCTCTTGCGCGGCAATGTCACATGCTCACCGTTGGCAAGACTGCCGACCACCAGCGTAGCCTGGAATCGCAGTTCGTCTTCCTTGGTCCAGTCTTCCTGCGCTTGCCGTGTCCGCGATGCGGTCGCAGGTCTCACGGAGCCGTTGTGAGTCTCTTGTGTTGCGCCGTTGCTATGCCGCCTCTTCCCTCCTCTTCTCACGCCTTCTCTGAGCAGCCCGGCGAGCGGCCTGACCACGCCATATGTGACAGCAAGTTCTTTCCTTTGCTCGTGTCCTACAATCTCATTCTTGAGGTTTCGCAACGCGACGACTTGCGCTTCCGAGGATGTTGGGCTCGAGAGCTCGGCGAGCGCAGAGGGTATGATGGAGCGTCCCATGTTCAGGCTCCGGATTGGGGTCTGAAAGGCGCAAGCGGAGGGTAGTAGTAGTGTTTGGTCGGAAAGCAATTGAGGATTGTGCTCAATGCCTCAGTGAGAGTCTGAAAGTCGGCCGTGATTTGCGGGGAGATCTCCGCATTCGTGCTCTGGACTCGACGATGAGGGATTGGCAGGAGGACTCTTGTGGCTGCTTAAAATATTCTTGGTCACAATAGACAATGAAGAAAGAGAAGGCCGCGTGTAAATGGGCTGCAAGATGTCGTGTCGCTCGAGGACTGACTGCTGCGCGTTGCCGCAGCCGCGATTCCTCGTGCCTCACACGTCAGAGGTGCACGTGCCACATTTTGCTCGAGCATAGCAGTTGGACATGTCTTCTTCAGCGTACTCTAACCGACATCATAGATCGTTATGGGTCATTGCTGAAGGACTGGTTACATATGGGTAACACATATCTACCGTACCATCCCGTGACTATATCATACTCTGTGCCTTGCACTCTACATATCAATGCCCTTCCAGCCATGCTCAAGAATCACTCTCCCTCTCCTTCCCCCCTTCCGTAAGGATAACAACACTCACACAAGCCGCATACGCCTCTCGAATCGCACACGCCATACACGTCTCCTTGACATTCGCCACCACTGCACTGAACCCATGATGCGCGCACCACGCTCTCGCAAAAACCTCGTTATCACTGACGCCCAGCGCCTCGATAGCCAGGACCTTTTGCACCTGTTCGTGTGCAGGGACCGGTTTCTCGAGTGCCATTTTCCTGGGCGACGAGCGAGGCGTGGGCCGCTTGAGGCGCCCGCTTTGCGCGGCCCAGTCGTGCAGGTCGATGAGCCCTTCGTCGACGGCTTTTGTCGTGTAGGCAAAATCGTAGAAGAGGACTGTAGTCAGCAGTGTTAGTGTTTGGAATGAACAGACGATGTTTGGATAGTACATACCGTGCGGACCCTGATGGCAGGGAAACGCGTGGATGTAGCTGACGTCGTACTTCAACCTCAGCGGCCAACTGCTGCCACCGCACGCAAAATGGATCGCGGCATCGAAGAGCATGGGTGCACCCGGCAGATTTCTCGTACTAGAGAGCTGTTCCTTCGCAGGCAGGAAGGCAAGTTTCTCGATCCGGATAAGATCAGTCACATCGTCTGTGTCTGGCATAGGGACTTCATAGTCGTCCACTGGATACGTCTCGTCCGGTGGGCCTAAAGGACCCGTGCGTTCTTCCATAGAGATGACATCGTGCTCGGTCAATCGTGGGTCCGGAGATTCGTATTGCTTGACTTTGACGCATTCCGTGCGCTTGAGATCAGGTGTAAAGATGCATGGTCCAACCCAGCCCGCGACTTGCTTTACGCCGCGTGCAGCTCCGAGGACCTTTCCGACGATGCAGGACGTTGACCAGTAAGTATTCGCACGGTACTGAAACCCTGATGCTGGCTGCATGTGTGTGAGATACCTCAGGGCGTCGCCAGTGTCACGGTCGCAATCTATCAAGCTGTTCATAATCAGCCACGGCAGAGTCCTGCCCGGAAGAACGATGCCGGAGAACCAGGACATGGCATCTGCGGAGCGGTCCTCTAGAGCTCTCTCATCCGCATCTTCCTCGTCCAGGATATACTCGACTTCGTCCATATTCGGCCATTTGAGTGTTTGTGCGAATTTCCGCAGCGCCTCTCTTTGCCTACTCTTGCTCTTGAGCTGAAAGCTAAATGTGCTTTGTTGCTTCGATTCACGTTTCTTCGTGATTGACATGTTCTCTAGCCACCGCTGGGCAACTGCCAGATCCCAAGCAACCGTCGGGTGTAGGTCTAACACAAGGTTGCGCTTATACTTGCTATTGTGCTGTGGTGACTGTATGCGCAGGTACAACTCAACAGAGAGAAGTAGCTGGTGGAAGAATTCCTGCTTCTTGCGCTGATCCGGCGAGTCAAACCACTTGGCCACGACCTGATTTCTTGGGTTTGAAAAGTCCAACCACTGCGGATTTAGCAGTATATCGATGAGGTCCTGCATCTGCTGCTCCATGCTCATGAATGGGCGTCCATTGAGGTGTGCAGGGTCCTCGATAAGCGTGCTGTAAAGGTAGCGTTGCATCTCATCTGGATCCTACCACGCCAAAAGTTAGGTCATCATTCCAATGGGAGACCTCGAGGCGGATCTTGTGACTGACATCTTCTCCGAGCCCTCCTTCCAAACGCTGTAATCGGTCCAAAATCTGCAATAGCTTCATCTTTCTAGGGACCGCGGTGCCGGTGCGTTCGGCTTTCGGTGGTACATTCGTAGACTTGCTCGTCCAGTGATTGAGTGTAGTAGTCCCTGCACTCTTTCCAAACGCAAATGCCATGTTGGGCTGCTCCAAGGACGCCCAAGGCGACTGGTTCTCAGACGTGCCAACCAACTGCAACGATATATCCCGGTACGCGCTCGTCTGGAAGGGCGCACGATCTGTCCTGCCCTGATGCCCACCTCCCAGCACAGCATAGAGGCGACTGTAACCTGCCGGCGCATTACGTGAAGCATACGCATGTCCCTGGAACGTGCTCGACTCTGCACATATCAGCTCTTCGGCCTGCCGCGCTTCGAGCATGTCATCCTGCCGGTATCCACGTGGAGGCCATACTCTGGACCCCCTAGACTCCTCAAGAGGCGTGGGCTGCGAGTACGAAGTGGCGCGGCCGGCGGAGGGGTATCGAGGCGGTGCCCTGTTCGGTTCTCCTCCGCTGGACGAAGGTCTTGCGGGCCCAACGTGCGAGCCATGGCGCGTGGCTATGGGGGAGGTTCGCGCTTTGGGTATCCTCCTGAGCGACAATTGATCGAAGCCTTCTGCGAGGCGCGCGACCGGCTGCTCGGGGAACGCGTACGGTAGAGATGCATGAGGTGCTTCAGGATATTGGCTGCCCCATCTTGTGCGATCGTGCGGCTGCTGGCCTGGCTCCCACCTGTCTACATTTGGGTTCATGTCTTCGGCATAGCAAGGTTGGAGAGATAGTTGTGGTTATGTGCGACTCTAGAGCATGGGTCAGCTCGACACTCCAGGGTCTGCAGGTGCTGAGGCAGGGTATGTGGAAGCTTGAGACATAGTCTGGGCTCTCATGATTTCACCTACTCTCATCGTTCTCCAAGCACCACCAGTCCAGTGTACCAGTAGCGTATGGCGGGCGCAGTGGGGTAGGGGAGGGCTGTAGACAACAGACAAGTTTCACAACCAGGTACTACTACTAGACAAGCCCACGTCGACACAATCTGTCGCCATAGCAGACAAAGCGCGTATCATTCTTCAGTGCCGCTTGCCAGCGCCGCGCAGTCTCACTGCAAAAAGGGAGCAAAAGGGATGCAGAACAAAGCCATGGAATGTGGAGTTGTAGCCTCACTATTGTTGTTGCGGTACGGGTCTCTGGCAGGGGTTGCATCGTCATTGGCTCATGATCGTCCACGTTGGTCACCAACCACGTTGTTAGTTGCTTGACTACCACTTGGGCACTGCACGGGAGACAAGACAACTTTGCTCGATTGGAGAATTCATGTTGATTCACGATTGCTATCTATCCAACTGCTGTCTCGAGCCATGCATGAATTCCTGCAACATTCTCGAACTCATGTCGTGCTATGCGCACAAAACGTGGGCTAGCCAGCGACGATGCGCCTTCTACTGCATGTTTGCCCGTTTATGTACGTCGCCGAATGCTTTTCGCCAGTTGATTCGTGAGTGTATGGTGTGCCAAACGGCATCATGCCACAGTGCCACACACGTGGTACGTCTTTGAAGCGCTGTCGTTGACAGCATCCCAACTTTCGTCATTATCAATGACGACGAGTGGAGTCTTCCTTCCAAGAGAGCTTCCTTCGTACAGTGACAACTGGGTTCCGGACCAGCCTGCCAGTAGTCCATACGGTAGCCTTCCCCTTGTACTTCTTTTGTACGTTGCAAGGCATCGTCGTAGGTGCTAATGTCCAATGGTGACGGAGCTGCCTGCAATCCTGCGCTCCTGTGTCACTGGAACTTCATTGGCTGGTATGGATGCCTGTCGCTGACCCTGTAGGGCTTGTCACCCGTTCGAGGCTGCCATTGGGAGCTGACTCGGGCTCTTTCTCCATGGTGTATCCGCTGCCTCGTTCTACAAGACCTTTGTAGTAATCCACCAGAACCTCTGGTTTTGGCACAATGCGCCAGTCGAGCTTCCTCAAGAACTCCAGCTCCAGGAGCGCCAGTTCTCTCACGCTGACACCCCCCACCCGTGCATAAAGTGTGTTTGTCCAGAAGCTGTCTGAGAGCCCTTTGGCTGCCACGGTCGCGGCGGTGATGAGGAAGCGGTGCACTGTCAGGCTGCTGATAGTGAACGCCGGGTACGTGGCGCACAGCTTGTCGACGTAGAAGACCATGGCGAGCAGTATCGGCGGGGACAGCGTTGCGTGTACGATGAGGCGAAGCAGGTAGTCGCGGACAGAGATGCCGGGCGGAGCTCTGCGGAGGGTATGTAAGTATTCGCAAGATATCACAAGATGATGTAAAGACAACATACCTCGAGTGGAAGCGCGTCAGCTGCCCGTCGCGGAGGGGGTAACCGTCATTCAGGCGCACCAGCTCCATGAGCATGTCGGAGATGAGCACGCCCAGGTCCTTGACGTCGCACGTCTCGTACTTGAGCGGCATGACCTTGACGTTGGCTTCTGGCGGTCGCAGGCGTTTGGCGGGCGACGACGGCGGCAGCTCATCTTGTGCGGGGGCAGCGGTTGATTCAGTGGGTATTGTGCGCTGGTCATGGTCTGCGCGCGGGGCGTCTCGTGGGGTCTGGCGTGTCTGAGGTTGTGGCTGGGACTGGGACTGAGAGGGGGACTGAGAGGGGACATGATGTACAGTCGCTGACGACGGGTCGACCCGCAGCGCAGGCTCTGGCGGTGTTGGCGGCTCCACGACGGCGGGGGCGCTGAGAGCAGACGCGGCGGGCTCGTCGACAGACGTCTGCGGTGGCGGTGGTGGTGGTGGTGGGTGGTAGGTGGGGGGAAACCCCGCGGGCGAGTACTGGGTGCCGGCGTCGGCGTATGCGTAGGCCCTCTTGGTGCCCTGGGGCGACGAGGCGCCGGTGCTGTTGCTGTTGCTGGTATTGCTGGTACTGCTGGTGCTGGCGAAGAGCGGCACAGCCTTGGGAGTCTGCGGCGTGTCGAAGCGCCGAGCCGTCTGCGAACTCACGGCGTGGAACAGCGGCGAGCGAGAGGTGGAAGAGGCAGAGGTGCGGCGCGAGGCATGATACGCTTGGCGGTGGTTGTGGGCGCTGTGGGTGCCGTGAGCGCTGTGGGCGGCGGCGGCGGCGGTAGCGACTTGAAAGGCGGACGAGGGTGAAGGCGGCGCTGCTGAGAGAGTTGGCGACGACGAGGTCAGCATCGCGGGTTTCCTCCTTTGGGGGCTCCTCCTTGGAAGGGGAGAAGGGTCGTTCAGTTCACGAGCATCGCATCCAGTATAGCGCAGTGGATGGTCGACGAAGGGCAGGCGGAGGCACTGGTACACTGAGACTACTGAGACTACTGAGACTGCAGTTGGAAGAGCCTCTCTCTCTGCCGCGGGCGTGCAGGCGCAGTGAAAGAGAATTGCATTGCGTTGCCGACACCCATCCGCAAAGCCTTGGCCGCTGGCGTGCGCAGGTCAGGCAAAGTTGCGGTCCGCTGCCCGCACACAAAGGCAGCTGCACGAGAAGCACCACAAACGTGTCTGCCCTTGGCCCTGCCATTGGCCGCTCCTCCTGCCTGCGAAATGCCCATGACACATGCTTTGCCTCGCTCTGGCTGCCCTTGGTAGCCATAACCGGCGATTTCCACCGCGCTTTTGCTTTGCACCCACTGTCTGCCTGCCCTCTCTGCCCGGCGTTCCGGCGTTCCGGCATTTGAGCTGTACGTTTACGTTCAGCTTGCCCTCAAGAGAGCAGACAGTTCTCTTAAGAACCGTTTGTATCTAGCTTGAACAACTGCCTGTAGACACGCAACTTCACTGTGAATCTGCTTTCCATCTTGGAAACGACCTGCCGCCTGTACTTAAAAATACTGTACATCACATCACCCCGACCCTCACGGCAAATGCTGCAGACTGCAGACGCCAACCCTCCAAATCTTGGTACGCCGTTGCCTTAGCCCAGGCTAGACCCACCGTCGAGACGACGAGCCTCATTTAGCCACAGCACTGCACAACATGCATCCAGCTACAGCCCATATAGATAACCTGTCTGTTCCTTCATACACATCTAATGCTACTGCAAAAGCAATCAGCAGAGCTAGGACTCGAACCTATAACCCGTTGCGGTCATCACTTCCCACCTTGCACAAATCACACGTCCAGCTGCTCCCACGTGCCTTCCAGTAGCATGGGTATTGATAATGGTACAACCACAGTCGCCATTGACGCTATCAGATACTTATCATGTATTGGTCAAACAGTGCTCAACGACGTGCTGAGCAAGTGCCAGAGAGGCCACTCTTATTATTCTTCAATTGAGCAAGTATCTAGAAGGTTATTTTATCGTTGTTTACTAGTGAAGGACGAGCGCCTCGATCTCATGTCATGTGGTATCAAAACTGCCGCCGAAGCGGAGGGAAAAGGAAAAAAGGAAACCCATGAACCTGGGTCGTGACGCAACCCCTTTCTGCAAAACACAACAAACGATATGTACCTGAATAGAACTCCACCTAGTCTCGAATGCACGCATGCACTAAAAACAGCTCGCAGCTGCACGTCCTCCATTCACAAGAATTTTGAAAGCTCAAGAACACATCGTTTAAGAATGCTCAGGTCGAAGTGTATACGTCGAGGCGTTCAGGTCCTGGGCGGCTTCTGCGCACTATCAGCCAACTCGGCCCTGAACTCCTGCTGTCCCGGCTCAGGCGAATGCAGCTCCACAGGCGCAGCATATGCCTGATTGTGCTTGTAGTAATCCAGCCTATATCCAGTCAGCTTTGTATGTTCTTCGTCCAACCTCAAAAATCTCCTTTTCGAAAAGACACGTTGGGGCAATACGTACTGTTCCTGGCTCATCCCGCTCATCTGACTCTGCATGCTCAAATGCCCCTGGTGCATCTGCGGGCTACCTTGCCACCCGCTCGGATACGTCTCGCCGACATTATGCTGTCCGTACGGCGGCGCTGGGCTTCCGTATCGCGGCACGTTCTGGTCGTGCGGCATGTATCCCATATCTGGGCCTGGCGTCGACGCTCTGTCCGGGTGGGCACTCGCATCCTGGCGCTTGATGACTTCCTTGAGGCTCTTGGAGCGGCCCACGTAGAAAAACAGCGCGGCGCAGATGACCAGGAAGGCCACGGCGCCGACGACGATGCCGGCGATGGCGCCGCCGGAAAGGTGCGTACCGCCTGATGATGACGAAGAGGCGACGGAGGTAGACGTGGGGCCGTTGTGGATGGTGGATGATGCTTCCTTGGGAACCGTGTCGCCGACTGCGAGCTGGAAGTCTGCGTCCTTTGCGGCTTGGATTTGGGCGGCGAGCGTCTGTGTTGAGTTGGGGTTGATGGCACCGACCATGAGTTCGCCGATGCACGAGTTGGGGGCTGCACAGTAGAAGAAGATTGGCTGGGTGTCGTTCACCGTTATGTTGTAGTGAGTGATCTGTGACAGGTTAGACCTTGTATGCACACCGTCAAGAGTAGTATTCAATCGTGTCAAGTGACATGACGACTTACATCTGCCGTTGTCTTGACCCATTGTGTCTCTGTCCAAAAGCCCTTGCCGGCATGGTCTTTATCGACGTAGCTATATGGTACACATGCACTGCCAAATTCCGCCTGAATTACCGAGTGATCTGGAGGATAGAATTCAAAGGTCACTGTGTCACCAACAGACACATTGGTCAACTCTTGTGGCGTGAACTTAAAGCCACCGGATCCAACTTTGATAAGATGAACCTGAGGTTCGCTAGAGGCGCTCGATGTTGCTGAGGAACCTGATCTTGTCGACGAGCTACCAAGGCTTATGGGAGTAGGTGGCAATGTCGCTGACTGAAGTCCATTTTGCGATGTGAGCGATGCTGATCTTGTCGCCAAAGATAAGGTGGCTGTTGTTGATTGCGCTGAAGCTGTTGAGAGAAGCTGACAAGCAGCGACTGCCGCAGCAAATCTAATAATCCGCATGCGGACCATCCTCTCTGCTGTATGCAAGAAGTTGTGCGGCGTAAGTAAACCAGGATCGACTCGTGAAGCGTGCGACGGCGTAATTTGGCGATATATAATCCCAGCGATGATCCAAATTCAACTTGTGCAATGTAAACAGTCTTCTAAGTCTTTTGAAAAGATCCAAAAGGCAGGAAAAGACCCGTCGCGTCTGGCTGACAGCCACCTTTTCAATAAGCATGCAGCATACCCACCTTCAGCATCCCAGGTTCTGTGCTTCGCCCGCCCGTCAGCAATGTCCCCACATATGCTTCTCAGCTTCAGGGATCACCACTTGGTAGCTGACCGATGCGCCTTTCATGGCTCGTTCTGCATTCCGGGAGCCAAGATCACAAACTCGACCTATCGGTGCTGCCACTTGTTCCGCTGCATGACGGACGTTGGCTGAACCAGCACGAGCTGAATGGTTGCGCTTATTGTCGCGCAGTATCGTCGACATGGATTTAGAATGGGAGCTCTGAGCATGCAGGTGGATTCTGCTGCGGCGGGGCCGTCTGTCAGCACGCGTGTGCTGTTCTTTTTTGAGATGGCTGGCCTTGCGATATTGTTGCAGTGGTAAGGCGGTGTTAAAGAGCTCGGGGTACAGACAGGGGACCCGTTCCCGTCCCCGGCTCAAAATTCAAAAGGTCCTACCATCGTCAACAAACTCGACCCAGTGGAGTGGCTTGCGTAGCTTCTGGTCTGGAGCTCGCGTTTTCGAACATAGTGCGGCTGTATCGACGCTGTAGTCTTCGCAAACTCACACCGGTTCCATGGGATTGCTGGTGGACATGAGGAGCCACTAAGGCCAGAAGAGCTTAAACCCAGCGGTTAACATTCATATCAAGCGAGATCGGCGGTCTTGGCTGCACGCCTTCGAGTTTACATATCAGCGCAACCCAATCGTGCATGCACGTAAGTAACGCCAACCATATGCGCAGGAAGAGTCGCACGGGTCCTCATGAGGTTTTGTGACCCGTGCACATAGTCCATGATACTTCACTTACCCCAGCCGCATTGGCAATTACTCTGCGTTACTGGGAATGGAATTAGCTGTCACCAAGAAGCTTATCAAATCGTCAGTGAGACTCGGCAAAGCATGTGCCGAAGGGTGTGGGTGAGGATTGCATTTGATCTGAGTAATTCCGTCTCTTGGACATTCAGCTGCTCGTCCCGGTATCAGTGAGCATGTCGCCCACTTAGTGCAATCAGAATTGGCTGACGTACGAAGAACGTATTGTCACGCCGGATTTTCGGTCGCGGAACTATCCAACAAAAAGTTGGGGCAGCGAGACCCGTCACTGTCAACGTCAAAACGGCCTTGCCGACCCCGTCGGACTTCTTGGACTCCTGGGTACTGGGCTCGAAAAGACTCCAACAGGTGGCAAACCTCGTAGCCCATTAGCGTGCCTTGCTTTTATCGCTTGTGTCTCGTGGCCAGGCGGAGGACTTCGAAAGCCGCCGTTTGCAGCCGCCTGCTGATCATCATCAGTAGGCGTGGAGTTTTCAGTGTCCTCTGTAAACTCGCTCTTCTTCTCCAAAAGCAGTTCCTGCACTTCTTGTCGATGACCGACCAGCATATCATCTAAGGTGTCCCAATCTGAGTGTTGGAGGTCTCCTAGCTTTTTGCGCAGCTTTTTCGTTGAGTTGCGGTTAAAAGCGTAATGGCTCTGCTTGACGAAGATCCTGGTGTGCTGAGAGGTGTTAGGTCAGCTGACTTTCGAGATGTATAGAAGGTGTTGGAGACATACCTGATAATACCATAGTCCGATATCGTCGTCCATGTTGACACGCTTGACAGAAGATATAGCTGAATCGGCCACGAAACCTATAATGAGTTCTATCTTGCTGTCTTCGGCCGTAGTGGATTCTGCTACTGTCAGTTTCTAACCAGGAACAATACTTACGTACTCACCGGAACGACTGAGTAGATCGACCAAGCCGAGATACGCATCGCCTACTCCCATTAAAAAGACTTGTGTCGCATTGTTTGGTCTAAACCTGTGTCAATTACAGCTCCACCTGGATACGGATGACTCACTCGATATAGTTGGTCCAGAGATAGCTGGCCATTTCCCGCGTCCTCTCTGCTCGGGCCTTTGGGTCGTCCGCTTTGGCGAAGCCAAGATTTGACTGTATTGCTATCAGCTTCGGTGGCAGTATCTTAGAGGATCAACTAACCTCCTCGCTTTCTACAGCAACAAACTGGGGAATGTTCACGTCAATTACAGAGAAATCGTTCTCTATGGCCCAGTCGATGTAGGTCTTGGTTACATCAGTCTTCGGGTACAAGGTCAGCGGCTATACAGCGCGAGACTGTGGTCTAGACTCACAAGCCATGTGTTGTGTAACTCTCGTCGACCGGTGACAGGATCTGGATGATCCTGAAAGCTGGGTGGGTCGTGAAAGATGACAAGGAGCGGCTTTCGCTCCATGAAGTCCGGGCTGTGGACTCGTTAGGTCACGTATGTCGTCGCAACACAAAGTACTTACGTGGCGATGACGTTATGTTCGAAAGTTTGTGAAAGTCCAGCGTGGTTGATTTGCAGGGGAAGAGGCGTCATGCTGTGTTCCAAAGCAAGCCGTTGGCTCTGCCATTGCCTGATGACATCGTGCAATGCATTGGTAGCAGCGAAACCTGGGTCAGTTCTGTCGAGATGTTTTGGATATAAGCACTTCCAATGCTTTGAGTGCTGTCGCTTTACCTGCTCGATCACCCGAACAGCCGTAGCTTTGGGTGCAGGTAAATCCTCGCTTAGTCGATCTGGAGGCTCTTGCATCAACACTCTGGTGACGGCCAATGCAGAACGAGCGATCGAGCGCAGATTATACCCTCCCTCTAGGCACACGACAAGCTTGCCTTTTGCTAATCGAGAAAGCATATGTGTCATGTGTCCGTAGCAGGCTGGAGTGACGAAGCAACCGCCGAGCACATCTCCCTCTGCAGCATCGAAACCTGCAGATATGATAACCAGATCTGGATCGAACTCACTGGCTATTGGCATGACCACCTCTTGAAATGCGTATAGGTATTCTGCATCGCCCATGCCGTGCTCTTCCCATGGAATGTTGACGTTCTTCCCTATGCCATCGCCCTCCCCACAATATGTCAGGTCCCCATCGGGCAGATTCGGATAGAAGTTGCCTCCACGAAATACGTGCAACGATATGTATAGTACATTTGGATCATCGTAGAAAGCGTGCTGTATACCGTTACCGTGGTGGACATCCCAGTCGAGTATCAAGACCTTTCTACAGGTCAAGGGATATGCATCTTGGCACACACGTGTCGCGATAGGAACGTTGTTGAAGATGCAGAAGCCAGAAGGTGAATCACTTTCGGCATGATGACCTGGTGGTCGGATGATGGCAATGGCGTTGCGCACTGATCCTTGCACCACGGCTTTACAGGCTTCGATTGCACCGCCTGCTGCTAGTCTAGCGCAGTCATAGGTGGACTGGTTGAAGTAGATCGAGTCTCGTGCTTGTCCTTGAAGCGACAGCTCCTCCAAGGTCATGTCTGGAAACAGTTTAGCGGCGTACAAGCTCTCAGGTGTTCGTACGTACTTGGCAGAGACGCAATAAAATCGTAGTGTTCCGGTGTATGTATTGTTAGGATTTCGTTTTTCTCCGCTGGTCGAATTCCAATTCGCCAACAATAATCGTCATGATCATCATCGTTCACGCTCTCTGGCCCACGGACAAGTCCAGCTTCTCGTATTTCTTCGAAGATCGAGTGAATGCGGCGCGGATCTTCAGGGTGTATGTCGTCTATCGTAGATTCATTTGGTAGTTCCGCGTGGAACCGCATGCGGGGGTCGTAGACCAGGCCTGTTTTCAGAGTTGCAAACGGTAGGGCCTGTGACCTTGGTTTCGGTGGTATCCGTACCTGAGGGCTGGTGCGTCGATACGGAGTCGCTCTCGTGACGTCCATTTTGTCTGACCGGCTCTCCGCATAGTGTGAGGCTGGACGTGCGGATGAAGTATTATCGTAGGGTGGTAATTGCGCATTTTTTGGCAGATGTGCAATGTTTGGGTTTGCGAAAACATCAGTTGGGACGACAAACTCTGCCACGTAGTCCGTGGACCCATTGTTGAGCTCCGTGGAGGCGATTATTTCGTCCTCCATGGGAACATCTCCATCATTCATACTTGAGGGCAAAAAGCCAATGCGAGCGCAGTGCGCCTCGCAAAGCAAGTTTGGAGACCAGTAACTACAGAGACTTGTTAGCATCCAGTATGAGTAGAAGAGTAACAACGAATACTTTGACAGCTGATCCTAGCTCGTGATACAAATTGCTACTAAAAAAAAAGAAGAAGAAGAAGCTGACGGCTGACTGTCGTTACAGATTGCCATGTCTGTGCTCATGGTAAGAGCGCAAGGGAAGAATGTGCACTTAGAAAAATATAACAAACGTGAAGATTGTCGAAGGAGGGTTGTGTAAGGTGAATTATAGCACAGCTCTGATTTGACGTACCGATATCTTTTACCTCATAGGGTTGAAATCCACATTCGTCTAGAGGACTACTTCGATGCTGAACACCGCCAGCACGGTTGACACACGCACTCGGCGTCGATTGACACGTAAGCAGCGATTTGGGCAGAAGCCGGGACCAATGTTGTAAAGGTCTACCTCAAAGATCGAGCTGTCACTCGTCTCGTGATACGGTCCTTCCCTGAGGGTGAAGCTAAAGGAGGGTCCAACTTCGCGACCGCGTCGAGATTTCCACTCGAAAAGATTTTGGGTCAGACACTGCAGTAAGTAAGAGAAGCCCGGAGTCCAACCGCGGCTTGGTCGATGCGATAGCGCTGAATGGGCAAGATTCAGAGTAGGAGACAGTTGTGATGCTACGGGCAGATGCGCGAACGCTGACTGACTAAGCAACGCTAGCCCAGTTGGAACTAACGTCAAACCCTCCAATGTATGCTCCTCCATATTGCTCTTGATATGCTAGCTACAACATTGCAGATCCTTTACCGATTTTTGGCTCTCTTTCATCGCAGTTACGATGAACACTTACCTGACATCCATTCAGCATTAGAGCAACGGGTCGAGCTCGACAACCACAAGCTGCGGGCGTGAGCGTCGACTACAAGATGTAAAATACTGCTATGAGCGCCTGGAAAATCTTTAGAGGAGTATTTGGCGTGAATTTATCAATCCTCGGCGCATGTATCATCTGAGGTGAAAGAAGGAAGTTGAAAATGCTGATGTCGCTCACCGAGAAGATCTTCACAATAGTTCTAAGGCTGGGCCCTCTGTCGGATTCGATGAACTGAGATCCCTTGAGACCGAGAAACAGTTGAACTTGATTCTTTTGGCTCACTTGACGTCAGTACGTGGGTGTAGCAATAGGAAATGTGTTTTCACAAACACTCAACCTGACCTTAGTTCAATTCTCGTGAGCAACAACCTCCCCAGAACACCGCAGTCCGTCACCTCGGAAGAATGTTCAGCCCACACTTCCTTAAGCCACAATCCACCGCAACATCTTCTTCAGGAATTCCACAGCCGGCTCTAGCCACTCCTCCATTTCCCGACGACTCTCCACCCGATTTGCTCCGGGATGCAGCCCCATGTGTTCCCCGTACGTAAGACGAGCAACTCCACAGTCGCAACGGGTCTGAAATGTCGGGAACTAACGCAGACTATACACGTTAAAGTACTCCTCGGCAGCGCATCCACACATGATGCCCCGGAATTGACAGCCTCGGTAGGGCTGGCATGCGGCCGCTAGACAATCAGTGACAGGGGTGGTTCCCGCCCCCAAACGACCATTCACGGATAGAGGAGCTTCAATTGCAGGTCGTGTGCTCAAAGACTGAACAGGTTGGTGGACTGGGTGCACGTTGATGATTGATGTAGGAAGATTGGTTGTACTATTATTCATTGATTCATATCTGGCGTAAACACATATTTGATGCTCCGAACCCAGCGTTTTTCAATCCAGGCATTACTTGCTCTTGCTTTCATAGCCCTTCCGAATCAGCTCTCAAAGCTTAGGCATAGCCTGGCTCTGTCCTGATTCCTAAGCGTTGCCATCAACCTTGGCAATGTAGACCAGGAGGTCGAGGACACGGCGGGAGTAACCCCACTCGTTGTCGTACCAGGAAACGAGCTTGACGAAGTTCTTGTTGAGGGAGATACCGGCCTTAGCATCGAAGATGGAGGAGCGGTCATCACCGTTGAGGTCAGAGGAGACAATCTCGTCCTCAGTGTAGCCGAGAATGCCCTTGAGCTTGCCCTCGGAGGCCTCCTTGACGGCCTCCTTGATCTCGTCGTAGGTAGCACCCTTCTCGATGCGGACAGTCAAGTCAACAACGGAGACGTTGGAGGTAGGGACACGCATAGACATGCCGGTGAGCTTGCCGTTGAGGTCGGGGATGACCTTGCCGACAGCCTTGGCGGCACCGGTGCTGGAAGGAATGATGTTCTGAGCAGCGGTGCGGCCACCACGCCAGTCCTTGGCGGAGGGACCGTCAACGACCTTCTGGGTGGCGGTGTAGGAGTGGACAGTGGTCATGAGACCCTCGATAATGGTGAACTTATCGTGGATGACCTTGGCGAGAGGAGCCAAGCAGTTGGTTGTGCAGGAGGCGTTGGAGAGGACCTCAATGTCCTTTGTGTAGGTCTCGTTGTTGACACCCATGACGAACATGGGGGCATCAGCAGAGGGAGCCGAGATGACGACCTTCTTGGCGCCACCCTTCAAGTGAGCCTTAGCCTTCTCGGTGGTGGTGAAGACACCGGTGGACTCGACGACGTAGAAAGCGCCGGTCTCGCTCCAGGGGATGTTGGCGGGGTCCTTCTCGGTGTAGAAGCGGATGGTCTTGCCGTTGATGGACAGGTTGTTGCCCTCGACCTTGATGTCGCCGTTGAAGCGGCCGTGGGTGGAGTCGTACTTGAGCATGTACGCCTAAGTTTGGTCAGCTTCTTGTCCTCGTCTGCGCAGATTCGAAGCATTGTATCCGCGATGAGCCGGTACTTCGAGCAATGGAAGGCTTACAGCGTAGTGAGGCTCAATGAAGGGGTCGTTGACCGCGACGATCTCGACATCGTTGTGCTCGATGCTGCGAGGCAATTAGCTCATTACCCTCAAGATGAAGCTCTCGATGAGGGCCACTCACGCGTTGCGGAAGACAATGCGACCAATGCGGCCGAAACCGTTGATACCGACCTGTAGAGGGCGTCAGTAGCTGTGGAAAGCTGAAGAGGGGTTAGTTGTGGCTTACCTTGACAACCATGATGGATAGACTGTTTTTCTGTGAAAAGTGTCAATGGAGAGGGAGTGATGAGGTGGAAAGTCAAGAGGTGCTCACGCTTTAAAGGGATCTAAAGTAGTCTGGAAGCTTGGGAAGAGATTTGTGGTGGGCTGGGAATGTTTGTTGGGTAGTCGGTGGGGTGAAGCGGGGCTATCCTTAAGTAGCTCTGTGACGTTTTGCTCAGGAAGGGACTGCAATCTGATAGCTGCGACGCGAGCCGCATCCAATGAGCTCCGTTGAGCCCTCCCACACACCCGGCCGGCTGCGTTGAGCTCGTTGCCACAGCTGCAACCGTACCTCGGGCGCTGAGCAATTGTCGTGAGAATGCGCGGAAAGCCACGGGGTGAAGGGGTATTCCGGATGCGTCGAACAAGCTTAAAGCGTGACCGAGGCCCTCTCTGAATCTCTCGAGTTGGCTCGAGTTGGTGCCCACCTAGAGCCTCATCACACTGACTTGTGCCATACCATGTAGTCAACCATATCCTTGCCTGTGCACACTGCTTCACTTGGCTCTTGCTAACAGCCATACAACACAAGCACGCCCAGCGCTGCCGGTGCCCATCTCTAACAGCTTACGAAAGAGGTATCCGCAGCGTCTCGTAATACTTGCCACTGCGGCATGGAGTAGGCTAGTCAGCAGAAGCATTTACTCAGCGTGACCGGCAATCTCTGCTGTAATCCTGGATCATTTGATCATTCGATAGAATAAACACTGCGACTCAGCACCGCGGACGCGGCCAGCGCGGGGAGGCGAGCTTTCTGGTGTAACCACCGAGATTCTGACCGCCACGCAGAGTCGAGCACGTAGTCGTTGAGACTGACTGAGATGTGAGGCGCAAGCATCCGCGGCCGAGACCTTGGACATGGGCTAGACGAGGGGCAGCTACAGCAGATCTGAGCTCACCACCTGACAATGATGTGCGACAACGGCGTCCAGAACCGTCTGATGTACCTGCATATAGGATGGACAGACAGCTTGGGCGCGTCTACGCGTGAGGCAGTGATCGAAGCTCCAGCTACCTAGAGCTGACAAGCGTGGGCATGAGCTCAAGCTCGAGCTCTGAGGCTATCGCCAAGCTACTCACTAGAGCTATCTCCACCTCGAAACAACTTCGAGCAGCAGACTTTGAGAAGGTTTCGGGAAGATATGTGCTTTCAAAACCTCGAGACACTTTGTAGATTGTGGTCCAACGTTCACCAGCCATTCTTTGAAGGAGCTGAAGCTGTCAGGATAAGGGAATTGCCCGGTCATGTGACCTACATACGCAGAATCAATCTGGCAAGGATGTGGTCTCAGTATAGCTTGAGAGGAAACGACAGAACTTTGGACCTTTACAAAGTGTAAAGGATTGCAAATTACACACACCCACATTGCTTCCAGAGTGTAGAGTGACTGTTGTCCAACCCCTCTAGAACCGGTTGTTTGGGAATGAGGCAGTTTGCGAGCTTTAGCAACGTGACCAGCAAAGAGCTACAGGCGCGTCGCTCATGGATAAGTAGAGCTTGAGTACCACATTGAATACGCTACGTTTCTCAACTACCTATACACCTCAGGCATGACCGCTTCTGCTGCAACGTCTCGAGCCTTCTCGAAGCCATTCACAGTCCAATAATGAACCACTCCACGAACGTCTATCTACACGTACGGACACAATGTGTACAAGTCTCAATTCGTCAGGCTATCCCGGAAGCCTCGCTCCCCAGTCGCCGTTAGAGAACCACTAAACGCAGCTTATGTTATCATTGCGATTCAGTGAAGCTGCTGTGCTCGCCCCTTTCGCGCTGAGCAACAACGAAAACGTGAAAACAGTAGCTTCAAGCAGCTGCTAGATCTTTTCAGCTCAATAGAAATGCCAGACTCCGCAAAGACGCCCTTTTACCTTGGCTTTACAAGGCATTGCTTTCGCTAGTGAGGGTGAGTTTCAACAGCGCGCTCATTGGGCGCCGTTCTTGACATGGTCTGTGTGTCTGAAGCACACTCGAATGACTTTTTGCCAAGACCGCCCACCGCAAGCTCGACCGTCTCCTTGTACCATCACCACCGTCACCACCACCACCCATTGGCAGCTCCAGGTCCCTCGAAGGGAAGCTTACTCCGGTCCTTTCGCATTTTTCGACACTCTCCACTCTACCTCCACGATGATGCGCACCTCGATCGCCCGCGCAGCGCGCACCGCAGCCGTTCCCAGGACGACCTGCCAGGTCCAGCAGTTCCGCCAGGCTCACGCCATCTCCAACCCTACTCTGGCCAACATTGATGCGCGTTGGGAACGTGAGGAATATCCTTGACAAGGCTGAGCATGTTGGTCGCTGACGATGCGCAGAGATGCCTCCCCAGGAGCAGGCCGATCTCTGGATGGCGCTGAGGGACCGCATGAAGACCGACTGGAAGGAGTTGACGCTGCAGGAGAAGAAAGCTGGTGCGTACAATCCTCCTGCACAGCCATTGAGCTTCACAGACTGGCCCATGACGTACCCGGAGTTGATAAGGGTGTATCCGATGTGGCCCGTGGCCTTGGTCCTTTCAGCGCAACCCCACACCACGCATCGAACAACATGGATAGAGACCATACGCTGACTTGTACTTCGACTTACAGCGTACTTCATTGCTTTCGGCCCCCACGGCCCCCGCCGTCCCCCTCCTCCGGATGAGGGCCGCAAGGTGTTCTTCATCTCCGCCGCTGTCATTGCTGGTTCTTTCGCTGTATTCGCTTTCACCCGCATGTTCGCCAGCCCCATCAGGCCTCGCACCATGACCAAGGAGTGGCAGGAGGCTTCCGAGGAGTACTTGAAGGTGCGTTACGTTATCGCAGCAGGTCTTAAATTGTTGACTGTTCTGACACATTACAGGCTCAAGGATCCGAGCCCATTACCGGTTACAAGGGCATGCTGGTCCAGTCGGTATCGGAGAAGAACCTCCCTCCCGGTGTGAAGCTCAACGACGAGTAAACGAACGTCTATAAGCTCTACAAACACACAATACCAATACCAATATCACATTTCCTTGGGTCAACTTTCCATTTGGTACTGTCTGTGTCAGATATACGACAAGAACGAAAGGGTTACGAGCCTCTGCTGGATTGGCCCCTGTCATATTAGTCCCTCCGTGTACAGAAATCTTAGAGGCATTTGCGATTTTTGCTACTCCGTCTCCACTACGATCTTGTGTGTAAGGCACAGTGTACGCATACAGAGCACTCCAATCAATGCGCTCTTCTCTTGATTATTTTTAGCGATATGTTTGTGCAAATCATTAACGGACTGCGAGTAGCTTTGTGAATTGGGCACGGTTCTGGTGAGTTTGCATTGAGATTGTATTCCATCCAGGGCCACAGTATCAGTTCAGATCATCTTGAGGAAGCAGTAAAGCACAATCAGATGCATTTGCCATGATGTACGGATCCGCTAGGTCCGTCATCACCATTATGTGAGTTCCACAAAGCCATGCAGGTCCAAGGAGCCAAAATTCAGATATCTACGATAACAAAGCACAGGAAGTTCCTGGCGATGTGAACATAAAGTAATAGACTGCCTTAAGGACAGCATTCGATATGCATAAGATCAGCATTCGCTACCTCCAATCGCACTTAGCCACAATCGAGAGTTGTTGCGAAGGCTGAAACAAGCTACCTAGGAACCAGCATGTTGCTGAAGATGCGCAGCTTCCATGGAAGGCTGTCGGCCAGGCTGCAACGAACGTTATCACGATGGTCATGTGCTATAGGGAAGCTGACAGTCGTACAAACGCTGGTTGTGAGAGCATCCGCGGCCGAACCTCACAAACATCGCCACACGACGACAAAGAGTACAGGTGCATTCTTGATGGCCTGCATCCGATGCGCGTACGCGGAACTCAATCTCGTGCGCGGTGAGACATCAGCGTGGGACAGTGGCGTGTTCAGGACTTGATTACCAATACCGGTACGGGACACTCTCAGCATGATCTTTTAGTCACATGGATCGGGGACAAGTGCTATTCAGAGTAGACATTGAAGATTCATATCCTCTGGTCTCCAAGGTCCAAGAGCCGGCGATCGAGACTCTGGCTGTTCCTCGACTTACCACCCTTGTGCAAATGCGTTCAAGCATTGCTCCAACGCGATATGAGTCTCCCAATATCCGTAGAGTTGATGAACGGGGCTACCGTGCTCATTGCGAGAATCAAGTCTGACCAGGGATGAGCTCATGACTACCCACTGTCTTTCTGCTCTCCAGATCCTGCGAAAACCGGCTTGACTGCCTCACAAGCCACTCTGTGTTCGAAGTCGGAAACGGCCATGGCATAGTCCACGCACTCTGCATTCTACTGTTATGCCTATTCGCTTCTGGATCATTTTAAACAACGCCTACCCAGGTCCTCTAACGGTCTTCATAGTGGTTGGCATTGAAGTGTTTGGGACCCGTGAGTTTGCTCTGACGATAAGATTTACTGACGTACAGTTGTCCAAAAGCATTCGAAAGTGCATTAATACTGCCGATGAGGCGGCAAGCTCGTCAGAAGGGAAAGATCATGTGATCACTCATCAGTCTCCCCATAGAAGTAGCTGAAAGAGTGTACTGCGTGTTCCTCGTTGAACCGCTTTTTTGTCCTCGACGACTATGCTTCGGTCTTCACCGGAGGTGCATTTGAAAATCAACCTTGTTTGCCGTGGACTTCATCAGAGACGGCATCGAGTTCTGGACATCAAGAAAACACGTGAAAACTGGCCGTGACTTGAGAGCTGTTCTAGGGGACATGTAAGTGAGTGCCGAGATTGGATGCACATAGAAAGTTGGTGTCCGAATTGATCCCCTCATTAGCAGATGTGAACTATCCTGATTTGCCTGCAGCCAACCTAACAAGATATAGAGCATGGATGGCTGGCATGTTCATTCGTATCAGTAGTAGGACTTGGAGTCATGAGGTCACAGTGAGGAGTGACGCTGAAGACCTGTTTTCGCCGTCGTGATTCGACCCCTTCCGGTGATGGTTTTACATTGTCATATGTTACAGTTTATACAGCCATTTTATACCCATTCCTTAGGGTTCTTGAGGACGTCTATCAAGCGCTCTTCCCTGCTCCCCTTCTCAGGTGCATGCATGTACTCCCATCTTGATGTCAGCGGCAAGCTCATCAGTATACTCTCGACCCTCGCACCCGGTGTATTTAGTCCAAACGCTGTGCCACGATCATGCACCAGATTAAACTCAACATATCGCCCTCTCCTAATCTGCTGCCAGTGCTTCTGCGCCTCTGTAAAGGGCATATCCTTCCTCTTGTTGATAATGGGCAGGTATGATGGTAAGAATGCAGACAAGCAGTCCTGCACGAAGCTGAAGAGTTGCTCCTGATCCTTCTCTGTCTCATCGAGGTCGTCGAAGAAGATTCCGCCTACACCGCGTGTCTCGCCGCGGTGCTTGTTGTTGAAGTACTCGTCGCACCACTTCTTGAAGCGAGGATAGTATGCCTTATCGTGCTTATCGCACGCCTGCTTGATCTCGCTGTGGAAGTGTATCGCGTCCTCGTCGTACAGATACGAAGGTGTGAGATCGCAGCCGCCGCCGTACCACCAGGTGTTGGTGTTACCGAACTCGTCGGCGGTCTCGAAGTAGCGGTAGTTGAGGTGGACGGTTGGTGCGTTCGGGTTGTGTGGATGCAGCACCATGGAGAGACCGGCAGCGAAGAACTCGAGAGAGTCAACGTCAGGGTCGAGCGCCTTGTGGTTGACGCGCATTTTCTGGATTGCGGCGCGAGGGAGGCGACCGTATACTACAGAAGTGTTCACACCGCCCTTCTCGAAGACCTTGCCGTCCTGCAACACGCAGGTAATGCCACCTCCGCCTTCTGGTCGCTGCCATGTATCAATCTTGAACTTTGTGCCGTCGACCTTCTCTAGCTCAGAGACAATCTGCTTCTGGTGCTGCTTGATGAATTGCTCCATTCGCAGGCGCATGGGTGATTGGTCAGACACGCCATTCTCGCGCTTGAGAAGGGCATCTTTCTGTGCGATCGAGGGCGTCTCAGTCTTCATCGAGTCCGACTCTGTCCACTGTGAGATGTCAATTGAAAGCTTTCTAGACCCAAGGAGGAAGTTACCCACCATGGAGTATATTATAGCGCCCAGAAAAGGCAGCATCAGCAGTCGAATCCTGTTCGGCCATTTGCTCGGTGGAGGGTTTCGCCATTCTTCCATGGGATCTGACTTGATCTTGTAATTGCGCGGATACTCGCCCATGTATCTCCGCTGAAGAAGGGTCTGTCTCGCCCTCGAGGAGTTTGCACGTAATGAGTGACTGGGCGCATAGCTCGTGTGAAGCTCGAGAGCTCTCGCTGTGCGGAGAAAAGATCGTGGAAGCATTGCAGACGAATGCTGGCTTGAACGGAGGATTACAATGCTATAGTACAACCGTATACGAAAAGAAGAAAGATGAGTAACTCAGGTTGGTTTATATTGGCTGTGCTGCGAGAATAGTATAGTCTTAGAGGATTGTTAAAGTCACCCCACGGTGGAAGCATTACCAGATGATAACGCAGGGACCGAGGCGCGCCAATGAGCTAGTTACTAAGCTGTCCCACAGACCCTATGGGAGGTTGCTCTACCACCCAACCCACAGCTTGCCTGCAAGTACAACGGAGCCATAAATGGGCTCACAGACATCTTGTTTGGTAGCGCTGTATCGATCAGAGTTCTGATATGCGCGCGCAGTGCTAATCGTGCTTTGATCATGACTTCGACCATATCTACCAAAAACAGCCGCTTCACCAGGACATTTGAGATGATGCTCTCGAGCATACTAGCGAAAGGGGAGGTACTCTGTATCTTGCACGTCTCAGGTCGATGTGAGTACCTGAGTGCAGGTGACTCAACGCTAGGCTGGGTCATGAAGGCTGAGCAAGTGACCTGTGAGGCGGAGGCGGTCAGCGTACAAGAGTCACCTCTTGAGCGCAACGACGAGGGCGGTACTTCGCATGACAAGCAAGCGGTATTGAGTGCGCTTAAGTGTCTTGCTGTAGAATGCACTTGCCAATAATGTGAAGTGGCTGGTCGGTGACCTTTCCCTGGACTGTTTCGTAAGCGGTACTTATCACAGGGACGCTTGCGCCCCGCTCTCTGTTGCCTTGGAGCTCTCACACACCGCCCAACTCCATCTCTCCTACATAACCTCCGCCACGCCACACCACTTGCACTACTTTCTGCGACTACCCGCTGCAGCTTTACCACCTACTCCCACCACACAGTAAATCCACCACCGCCAACATGCGCTCCAAGTTCAAGGACGAGCACCCATTCGAGAAGCGCAAGGCCGAGGCTGAGCGTATTCGCCAGAAGTACAACGACCGCATTCCCGTACGTCTGCCTACAGCCATCCTTCCTCAACAACAAGCAGCTAACAACAGCAGGTCATCTGCGAGAAGGTCGAGAAGTCCGATATCGCGACCATCGACAAGAAGAAATACCTGGTCCCCGCCGACCTCACCGTCGGCCAGTTCGTCTATGTTATTCGCAAGCGCATCAAGCTGTCGCCTGAGAAGGCCATCTTCATCTTCGTCGATGAGGTCCTGCCACCCACAGCCGCTCTTATGAGCTCGATATACGAAGAGCATAAGGATGAGGACGGCTTCCTCTACATCACGTACGTTCCCCACATGCTCGATAGCAGCGGAGACATTGCTAACTTTGCTGCAGCTACTCCGGCGAGAACACGTTTGGTGAGGCGATCTGAGGAGCTCAGTCCTCTCATACTTCATTGATATCATGCGATACGGGCGTTTCGGATTCATGGGCTTTCTCTTTCTTCACTATAACACGACATATGGCCAGGACGACGATGGCCATCACGGTGATCGAGGGGCGCAGTGGCTGCTTCCTCGGCACGTAGCGCGATGCAGCAATAATCGGATCAGAGAGGGAGCACGCCTCGGTGCAAGGAAGCCCAGCGCAGAGGTCTTTGGATGCTTTGAATTACGCTGTTCACCGAGTTTGCGCTGTAACTACGACGAGGCGGATTGAGGCTGTCTGGATGATTTGGCTTATCTTGCGCTACCACTCTGTAATCTGATCACTACCCCCATCAAATGCACCACTTCTTTCCTGACAGCTTCAAATTTTGCTTGGTGACATGTTGCATATGCCCCGTGAAGCCCAATGCACTGCTGACAATGCTCCGTGACTTGCGGCTCAGTCGGCCTCTGAGACGATGACGACATCTGGACACAGTCCACCTGACCAGGTACCTCGGAGCTAACGGCTGAAGAAGAGCACTATGATCGAAGCTTGACAAGTGGAAGAGGATTTGTCCACGCTTGATAGATCGAACAGTATCGTTTACACCACTGGTCAGTAATCGTGGGGTGAGCTGCGAGTCGCGCCTGCACGCGTTTGACCGCGGCAGGCTAAAGTGGTGCGGGCCGCCGATCGCTGGGGAAGTTTATCGATACTAATGCTGCAACAACATGAAAGGAGTCTTGGTCCTTCTTGACAACCATCCCGCAATCTGAACAACTAGACTGCGAATCGTGCAACTTAGAAAGACTCGTTCAGAACACGACGCTCGTAAACAAGCTACCTTACACCAAAGAACGGGCCAAATAGCTCAACGGTGATGATGCATATCATATCCAAGTATGCCATCCTCGACCCGTTCAGCACCGCGTGCCGTACTGACTAGCGCACAGAGCTCTCGATCCTATTTTCGCCATCTCGATCGGTCTCGCCGCCGCTGTCACACGCATCAACCGTGAGGAGAAGGAGAAGGGCCACTCCACACAAGAGACAATAGACGTGTTCAAGAGGAGATGGGCGCTGGCGTGGCAGGGTGAGCCTGCCACGGTGACGAAGCAGTGAAACTGCGGCGAATTTCAAGCGGGCAATGGGAAAAGCGAGCAAGCAAGTCGTGCAGGAGGACACGGTCGCTAAGACTCTCGACAGAGCAGAAGTCCCTAACACGGCCAGGGAGTGACAGCTTGGATAAAATCTATCGGGATGCCCCGGCCGGCGGAAGGCGACACGATTCAGTGTCAGACGCACGATAGATTATCATCAATGATACCCTTTTCGACTTCAGCAACAAGTGCAACAGCAACAGACGAACCCCGTCTTCCGTATCGAACACACCACGTTCAAAACTACTGTCCCTTTTCATACGAATTAGCTCAACATAGTGAAGGCTCAACAACGGTGAGGTGTGACGAAGCTTTAAGCTTTAAGGACATGTGAATAGGCATTGACGGAATCTCGAAGCAACAACCAGTTTCCGAGCCCTTCATCGATCCTATCGAATGAAGTCCTCGCAGATGTTAAATAACACGTCTTGTATCCGTTTGCCGTCTATTCTTGCTGGTCGACTCGGTATGGTCTTACTTTACAAGTTTGTGCCAGGTCAGGGACACCTGTGCACCACTAGGTATCCCGTCCTGGAGAGCCGTGGTCCCAGAGGGTGTGTTGGTACTGCAAATCAGATGCTAAAGCGCCGGTTCTGAGAGTATACAAATGGACCCACACTCACAGTGCCCATGAGATCCTTCAGCGTACAATGCATGCAAGCTACCAGGAAAGAGATTGGGCGTTGTACGTTGTCATAGATCCAGACCAATCGACACTGTTAGGTGAGTGAAGGCTAGACTGCAGTATAATAATTCGAGAGAAAAGGCTTCCCCAAGCTCTCTGCTGTTGTGCTTTGGGAGTATCTTGCTCCTGTCAGGCTGAGGTAATGATAAATTTGTCTTCAATACATCCCAGCTTAACTAACAAATCTATCCCAACACGAAGCACCCAATCCAGGCCGCTCTAAGCCCAAATCGCTCAAAGTCACAAGTACGCTACACCGGCTGCTGCTGACTCTACTACTGCGCCTTAACAGCTCCGAGCAGCCACTTGGCAAGATGCAGGACGAAGAAGTCTATCCAGATGTAGGACTCTGATTAAATCATTACGCCTAGGAGTGGAGCCTTTCTAGTGCTGTTTGGCAGCTCATTGGCTCTCCTTCAAAACCTTGTATCCTTCTGAATGCGAGATGGTTGCTCGGAGCTGGCAGAGCGCAGTATTGCAGTTCAAAGCCAATGAGTCTATTTTCTACTACAACGCGATTAGAGAGATAAAGAAGAACTTAAAGAAGGTATCCACGACAAAATTAGAGTTCAAACGCAGACGACGCCAGTCAAGAAGGCACTTCTCACGAGCTTGATGAAGATCACGAGCAAGCTACACTGAACAGTCCTCATACTTCCACCATAACAAACTCGATTCAGTGCGTCCAAAGGCAATCAGCACCAAGCTCGAGAACTCTGTCGTGACATAAATGACGCCCACAGAACTGTTACCCAAGCGGCTCAAACTCTGCTAGCATGTACCGCATCACTCAAACGTGATTCCAGAACCCCCCCCAGATCGAAAGTCAGAACCTACAGGCGTGTCCACGGCGCCGATGCTCATCGGGAACAAAACACTGAATCATGGATGTAGCGTCAGCGATGATGGTGTCGTGGGCCAAAGAAGGCTACTTGAAGGAGGACATGTGCAAGGAAGCAGCCATACTACTGACATTTTGAAGGTGGAAATACTGAAGCTATCGAAGAACTGGACTGCTGGTGAGACGGACATATATCACACGGATCTAAAAAGAGGCGTAGGAAACGGTTGACTGTTTTAACGTCGAGGTCCTGATGTTTGCTGCTGCAATATTTGAAGTAGCTAGAATGAATTGTAGTCTTTTATAGGTAAGGGCACCTTACTTGCCTCATGTCCCTTTGCGAACATAGCTAAATGTCACAAACCAACCGTGGTGTTAGATCAGCCTAGGATTGGGAAATCACATAGCATAGCCACACTTTTGAAGAAGTAGGAAATGGTTTCTTTGCATGCAAGATAGATTACAGAAGCCACGATGCTCCAAGCACCCGCTCATAATCCCACATTTGGAGGTATATGTTTTGTACAAGTGAGACTACCAGCGACTGCCCTCGACACAGTGGCCGACTTTCATGTCTCGCCCACCACACCGCTCGCTTATGACTTCTCGAGCTCAGCAAGAATCTTCTCACCCTTGGCGCGCGCAGACTCGAGGTTGCCAACCATGTAGAAAGCACCCTCGGGCAGGTCGTCACCCTCACCGTTCAAGATGCCCTTGAACGAGCGGATGGTGTCCTTGAGGTCGACAAGAGCACCCTCGATACCAGTGAAGACCTGGGCGACGGCGAAGGGCTGCGACAGGAAACGCTGGATCTTACGGGCACGCTCGACGGTAAGCTTGTCGGCTTCCGACAACTCGTCCATACCAAGAATGGCAATGATATCCTGGAGCGACTTGTACTCCTGGAGAATCTGCTGGACCTTGGTGGCGACGTCGTAGTGCTCGTCACCAATGATACGGGGATCAAGGATACGGGACTTGGAGTCGAGAGGGTCGACAGCGGGGTAGATACCCAACTCGGAGATACCACGGGACAAGACAGTTGTGGCGTCCAAATGGGCGAAGGTGGTGGCGGGAGCAGGGTCAGTCAAATCGTCAGCAGGGACGTAGACGGCCTGGACGGAGGTAATGGAACCCTTGGAGGTGGTGGTAATACGCTCCTGCATGAGACCCATGTCGACGGCGAGAGTGGGCTGGTAACCGACAGCGGAGGGGATACGACCGAGAAGAGCGGACACCTCAGAACCGGCCTGGGTGAAACGGAAAATGTTGTCAATGAAGAGCAACACATCCTGACCTGCAAGTCGTCAGCGGAAATTCAGCGTAAATGGGAGCTGTGGAGACGGACCCTCCTCGTCACGGAAGTACTCGCTGAACGTTCGTTAGCATAGGCTACAAGTAGAGTTGAAGTGTACATCATGACTTCACAGCATCCAGAGATGCTGAAAATGGGCCGTGATGGATACAATCCAATCTGGGGACAAAACTTACGCAACAGTGAGACCGGTAAGGGCGACACGGGCACGGGCACCCGGGGGCTCGTTCATCTGACCGAAGACAAGAGCGACCTTGGACTCGCCGTCAAGCTGAATGACGGAAGTCTCCTGCATCTCGTGGTACAGATCGTTACCCTCACGGGTACGCTCACCGACACCAGTGAAGACAGAGAAACCACCGTGGGCCTTGGCGATGTTGTTCTGCATCGCTGTTAGCTGGGAATTTGCTGCATGCCTCCAGGGTCCTTACAATCAGCTCCTGAATGAAGACAGTCTTTCCGACACCGGCACCTCCGAAGAGACCGATCTTACCACCACGAGCGTAGGGGGCGAGGAGGTCGACGACCTTGATACCGGTAATCAGGACCTCAGCGGAGGTGGACTGCTCGGTGAACTCCGGGGGGTCGGCGTGGATGGGGTTGAACTTGGTAGCCTTGATAGGACCACGCTCGTCAATGGGGTCACCAGTGACGTTCATGATGCGACCAAGAGTGCCGTGACCAACGGGGATCTTGATGGGGGCACCGGTGTCGGTGGCCTTGGAACCGCGGACGAGACCCTCGGTACCTGCGTATTTCCATCAGTTCCATCCTGCACAATCGATTCGCTGGCGGGAGACTTACCGTCCATGGCAATGCAACGGACGATGCTCTCACCCAAATGTTGCTGCGATCCGTCAGTATGCTTTTCCACACGTCTGTTGGCTTGGCGTCCTTACAGCAACCTCGAGAACGAGCTTGTTGCCGCCATTGTCGGTGGTCAGGGCGTTGAAAATAGCGGGGAGCTCCTCGGTGTCGAACTTGACCTGTAAAATGGGTCAGCGACGGGTTCGTTGATGCGATGGCACTCAATGGCTCGGCGATCGCAAAGTTTTCGGGAATCCTACGTCAACAACGGCACCTGGAGGGACGTCAGCAATTGTCCATTTTCATCATCAGTAGTTCAACTCACCAATGACCTGATGGATCTTGCCATCCTTGGTAGCGTCGGTAGAGGCGTAGCGGACCGCGTTGTTGGAGATGGGAGCGAAGGCGCGCGCAGCCTGGGTAGGCTTGAGGGAGCGGAAGGACCGCTGGAACTGGCTGCATTTCATCGAATCAGCGGGCTGGCCATCATCAATTGGCTTCAGTGGGGTCGAGACTCACCTCCTCAACATTGTGTGAGATGTATGAGACGGTTGTGGTGGGTGGAGGAGACGGGGTGGTCTTGAGAGGAGTGAGCGAAGACTTTGGAAGCTCTGTCCTGGAGGCGGCGCCCGTGCACTACGCTTTGCCGCTTTCGGGCTTCACACCAGCACAACAGATCCCGAGCTCTCCACAGCTTTGCAAGACTTGCGCATGACGCTCTCACGGTCCCAGATTATTGTGTGGTTCTCATCGCACCTTCCTTGAGCTTTCGCGAAGCTGCAATGTATATGGAAGGCGCCATCAGCACATGTCACGTGGAACAATAACGCTTCCGATCTGATCCGAGGGTCTTTGGACTGCAGGTCTTCACGCTTCACTCATGCTGGCGTAGATACAAACGCTGCAGTCAGACCCGTAGAAATCTTCAGTGGCGTTCAGGTCAAGCTCCACAAGTTTGTTGGATTCAAAGAGACTATAGTCAGTAGCATGGCTATCTGTCTCTCCCCTGCAGCAGTTATGTGAGAGTCAACACAACAACTGGCCTAATCTCAAGACCTGGTCACTAGACTTTATGTCTTCCTCGAGTGGCTGCTGGATAGCTAACACATCCCTGACTTAATCTGCCCATCAGCGGTTGGCGGGAGATCCAGCATAGAAAGTTAGAAACAAGACTGCTCAGACACAGATTCACCTCAACAAGCTGATCACAGAATCTTGAGTCTCGCTTCATTGCATGATTCTACCATATCTGAGCCAGATCTCCCTAGACAAGGCATTTCGTATACCCTTGATATCAATGCAAAGCCCGCAGATACTCACTGCCTTCGTGTCACCAACGACCAGGTTAGAATACCTCGATGCTTCAATCATCCAAAATCTCTCAGTGCAGAGACAGTGAGATGTGGGTCCTGGGCAGCTATACCCTGCTACTTCGTGGGCTGCTCGCCACATTCTGGCTTTGAGACGACTGAAGTATTGAATCAATGCGCTACTTACGCTTGAGACGCAAATGGCAAGATCGGTGGATACTACAACAGAAAACTAATCGGCACCGAGGAGGAGGAAAAGGAAGAGAGATATGAGGATTGTGTGAAGAAGTCCGCCCAAAGGCCTGAATAGAATCTCAGCTCAGCTTTCTTTTCTTGCTTGCAAGGATACACATTTATTTCTCATCGTCATCGCTGGGGAAAGTCCCCTCCTTACCAATGCCATTACTCGTTTGCTGTGTCGTTTGCTGTGTTCCCTAGAACAAGGAATAACCTTCCCATGCTCTCTAAAAGCTATTCAGCAGGCCGTCACTGATGTCGACTACTCAATCCTTTCCTCGACGTTGGCGATGCTACTACAGCTGATATTGTTGTCTGCCTGCTACGCTGCATGCTAGTTGTCACACCACTAAGGGATAGCAGGATGTGGAGTTGAGTGTTGAGGTTGTAAGAGCATTTGATGGGATACAAGGGAGATAACCGCTCTCCCCAAGCATAGGTCTGCCATGTGTGCGGTCAATAGCGGCGGCGGGATTCGGCAATATCGTGATTGATTTGATGCTTAACATTACACAGTATGGTTTTCTCTCGATGGTATCTCTATGTGACGCTCATAAGTGACGAGGCTGTTAAATGACGGCCAGTTCTTTTCTCGAATTTCCCCGTTTCTTTCCATCCACACCCCTACACTACAACGTTGACTCCAAAGCCAGCACCTGCGAATAATTAGCCATGATCACACTGCTCAAGATGACAGAAACTTACAATCGCTGTCCTTGTAGGGATGTACACCTGCACGAAATTCTTCCTGTCGTTCCACGCAAACGGCGTGGTGAAGAACCTTGTGTCCTCGGCAACATTGCCATGGCCACCAAACGCCTTGCTGTCGGTGCTAAGTACAATCCTGTAGGTGCCTTCCTGCTCGACACCAACGCGGTAGTCGGTGAAGCTGTTTGAGGGGTGGAAGTTGAAGATCCACAGCAGACCCGCGCGCTCAAACACAATGACTTTGTCGCCCTCGTGCTTCAAGCTGACGTACGCCTGCGGCGCGTGCAGCCAGCCGTACTTCTCCTCTGTCCATTGCATCTTGCTGTCGAACTCGTTGAGGAACCTGTAGCGCAGCAGTTCGTCGTCGACGAGGTTGAATTGCCTTCGTGCATAGTCGAAGCTGTTGCCGTTGCCTTCACGAGGGAAATCGAGCCACTCGGGGTGGCCGAACTCGTTGCCCTCAAAGTTTAGGTAGCCTTCTCCACCCAGGCCGTGAGTGATCAGCCTGATCATCTTGTGCAAGGACAGACCCCTGTTGATAACAGGCGTCAGTTCTGACAAGACAGACATGTTGGTGTACATCTCAGCGTCGCATAGCCAGAAGAGAAGCGTTTTGTCTCCGACGAGCCTGTGATACGTTAGTAAGGATTACTATTGTCAGGAAAGGTAGCGTACGCTTGATCGTGGGACTCAGCGTAGGCGATGGTCTTTTCGCCGTGTCGCCTGTTTGTCAATGTGAAGGTGAGGTTGCCCATATCCCAGTCGATATCCTGCTTCTCCTTCAACCACTTGATGTACAAGTCTGGAACTGCCATTGCCAATCTGTAGTCGAATCCTATTCCACCCAGAGATAGCGAAACGCAGAGACCGGGCATGCCGGACACATCCTCCGCAATCGTGATGCAGCTGGGGTACAACTGATGCAGCAGTTCGTTGGCAACCATGAGGTAAACGACACCTTCTTCATCAACGCCAGGGCCAAAGTACTCATGGTAGCCGCCCGAGAAGCCTGTGCCGATGCCGTGGTGGGTGTAGATCATGCTGGTGACACCGTCGAAGCGGAAGCCATCGAAGTGGTACTCCTCCATCCAGAATCTCAGGTTGCTGAGCAGGAAACGGAGGACTTCGTGGTGGCCATAGTTGAACAGCCTGCTGTCCCATAGCTCGTGGCGCCCCTTTGCACCTTCGTGGAAGTATTGGTGATCGCTGCCGTCGAAATGGTTCAGTCCGTCAAGGACGTTCTTGGACGCGTGACTGTGGACAACATCCAGCAGAACTGTGATGCCCATGCCGTGCGCAGTATCGACAAGCTCCTTGAGATCATCAGGGAAGCCATATCTACTGCTCGCAGCGAAGAAGCTGTTGATCTGGTAGCCAAAACTGGCGTAGTATGCGTGCTCCATGATAGCCATGAGCTGGATGGTGTTGTACCCCAGGTGCTTGATTCTGGGGAGGATGTTCTGTGTGAACTCCTTGTATGTAGCGACCTTTCGCTCGGGCGAGGAGATACCGACGTGGGCTTCGTAGATGCGTGCGCTCTTGGGCTTCGCTGGGCGCTTGTTCTTGAACTGGTACTTCTGGGGAGGGTTCCAGAAGCGCGCATCGTAGACGGGGGAGACGCTGAGGTCTTGGGTCACCCGAGTAATCCAAGCAGGAAGACGCTCCTGACGTGCATGGTCGTTGGGAACAACTAGAGAGATCTCACCCAATGTCAGCTCATATCTTTGGTGGCATGTTGTGTTGCAGCAAACACACCTTGATCTTAGAGTCGTGCGGTATCGAGGGCTGGCCGTTCTTGCCAGGGACTGTCACTTCGAAAACACCAAACTCGTTCTTGTTCATAGGGGTAGCATCGCGGTTCCAGTCGTTGAAGTCGCCAATGAGGTAGGCTCGCAGGGCGTTCGGCGCCCACTCGCGGTACACAACGTCGCCGTTTGGCTGGACCTGGAAACCGAAGCGCTCATAGCCCTGTGTGGAGGTCAGCTACGGTGCTGGTAGAGACAATTGGGCTGTGCTTGCCCTTGAGAACTTCTCGAGGCCACCTTCTGTCTCCTCGATCGTCTTGATCCACTGCTGGGCTTTGGCGTAGCGGCTCTTCAGCGCGCCAGAAAAGGGCTCCAGATAAGGGTCCAACTGGACGATGCCTGCAGGATTGCCAGTCAGTCAGTCAATTGCTGATGATAGCAGGTCGCGAGAGCTATACCAGTGCCGTCATTGGCGCCCTTTGCAGGGGCATCATTCACCGAGTTGGCGGAGGCGTTGACGAGCTCCATAGTGGTGGTGGTGGACAAGGTGCTGCGCAGGGAAGTTTGCTGTCTGACAAGAGAGCAGCGATGATTGCGGAGAAATGGAATCAAGTGCACGGTTTTTCAACTTTCAACCGCAAACAATAAGGCACGAGCTCGCTCGCTCGAAATCAGACTGCACGGCAAGCAAGTGGACATTTGCGGGGTCTTCGCCGCAGTGTTTGGCTGCAGCCCTCAACGAGACGGTCGCCCAACGTCATACCTGGAGGCAGCTCTGCTACCCTTCTGGATTGGGCTGGCCATAGCGCGACTCAACAGTGCGTATGGCAGGGGTCGGCAGGATTCACGCAGCAATTCGTTGGGGCGCATTTTACGCTGAGGCTGCTGTTGGCGCACCCTGACACTGGTCGACTGGCCTGCTTGCGACTGCGAGGCTGCTCCCGAGTGTGCTAGCTGGTGGTGTGGGCAAACCGTGGCGGCATTGACGGACCGACATCTGGGGTTCATTGGGGGCGGCGGCGGCCTTTCTCCAGCCTCTGCGGGGTTCTTCGGCCCAATGCGGAGAGCTGTAGTAGCTCTCACACGTCCACACCCGTAGGGCACGCTCGTGACTGCTGAGCCTCTTGCTCTTACAATGTGACACTGTCTGCGACAGTCTACTCACCATGATTGTTCGAAAGCTTGCCGTCGCCGCTGTCGCCTCATCTCAAGCACGTGCTGCCTCCCTCGCACTGTGCACCACCGGCCGCCGCGCATTCCACACCCGAGGTCCCACCCTGTCTGCGTACAATCGCTCTGACTTCAGCGGTCAAGGCTTCTCCAACTTCTATGAGACCGATCAGCCCACGCGTGGTCCTCTTGGGGGCACCTCCAGTGTGGGAGGCAGCCATGTGACACCCAAAGCGTTGAGACAGCACCTGGATCAGTTCGTTGTCGATCAAGAGCGCGCCAAGGTGGTGCTGAGTGTCGCCATCCATGAGCACCACCTGCGCATACAAGAGCTCCGGCGACAGAGCGATGAGGAAGCTAGGCTAGCAGCGCAGGCTCAGCGAAGAGCCTCGGCGTTCAGACATCCCGTAGAAGGTAGCCCCAAATCTTGTTGTCTTGCCGCCACACGCTGCTTCTGTCTACTTGTGAACAATGACTGAGTACCGCAGATGAGTTTCCAGGTCAACAGGCAACTGTGCACGTACCCAACCCTGCCGATCCTCCATCGTACGGCGACATTGCCTACCCGGACTACTCGTCAGCGCTGCCGGATGCTGAGCCCTTACCCGAGACTCATCCCGAACCGCTGCAGATAGACAAATCGAACGTGCTCATCTTAGGCCCTACAGGTGTAGGGAAGACGTTGATGTGCAAAACTCTAGCGAAGACGCTGGGCATCCCCATTTCTATGTCTGATTGCACCACCTTTACACAGGCTGGTTATATTGGAGATGATGTCGAGCAGTGCGTATCTCGCCTCTTCTCTGCTGCCGGTCATGACATCGAGGCCACTGAGCATGGCATCATTGTGCTGGACGAGATTGACAAGATCGCCTCGGCCAAAATGTCGTACGGAAAAGACGTCGGTGGCGAGGGCGTACAGCAAGCGTTACTCAAGATCATTGAGGGCACAACTGTCCAAGTTCGCGCGAAGCCAGAGAAGAGCGCCGGAAAGAGTCCTAGCAGCACCAGTGGCTATTCTCCTGGTAGCCCACTGGATATTGGGGGCAGCCCAAGAAGTCCGCTCGGGGGCGCGCCAGGTGGAGGAAAAGACGAGGTGTTCAATATCCGTACTGACAACATTCTCTTCATTTGCACTGGTGCGTTTGCCCAATTGCACAAGACGATTTTGGATCGCAAATCCATGGGTGGCATAGGATTTGGTGCATCGATCCGCTCATCGAGCTCGGAGGCATCAGCAGATGGAGTCATGTTGAGAGGCGAAGAGGCCACTCGATTCAAAAAAGACGCGCCCTTTTTCATCCCTCCCGAAAAGCCGAACCCATTCGGTGGAATTCACCAGAAGAAGCCTGAAGAAAAAGTAAACGTCCTTGACTATGTGCAGCCGGCTGATCTTCAAAAGTACGGCATAATACCTGAGCTGATCGGACGAATTCCCACAGTGTGCGCTGTGTCCGCTCTAGACGAGGAGGCGCTGGTTCGTGTCCTCACGGAACCAAAGAACAGTCTCATCTCGCAGGAGCAACACAAGTTCTACCTGCGGAACATTGAGTTGCGTTTCACCAGCGCTGCATTGAGAGAAATTGCGCGAAAGGCCAGCAAGATGGGCACCGGCGCCCGTGGACTGCGACACGTCGTTGACCAGCTGCTTTTGCAGGCCAAGTACGAAACGCCTGGTAAGCACGTAAAAACCTTTCGACTGACCAGGTCACTGACGCAAGAAGGTTCAAATGTGAAGCACATTCTCGTCACGCAGGACGTAGCTCTTCTGAAAAGCGCTCCTCTCTACTTCCAACGAGGTCAAGCCAATGCTTTCCAAGCCACTTTGACGCGCGAGGAGGAGAAGTGGGATGCTGAGCTTCGCAGCAAAGAAGACGCGTCAAACGGCCATGTACACTCGTTCGAAGAGTACAGGAAGGTTGGCGCCGCAGGAATGTGAGAGCGACCGACTACATGCGCAAATTCCTTGTCTTCCGTGTGCTGCGGGAAATGTCTCCTAGGGTGGGAATATTGAGGCAGAGGGTTGAAGTGGTACACAACATGCCTGAGCATACGCAGAAACGCAGTGACGATCTTCTGTGTTTCGCGGTATCGAACCTTTGCAGGTACCTAGATGGTGGACCCATAGGCATTGTAGGAGCAGTCAGTTCGATTCGTTGTAGATGACATTCGCAAGCCATTGAGCGGTTACGAAGTAATGGACATAATCGGAAGAAACAAGCACCAGTCTGCTCGGTGATCCTAAAACATCACATTATCAACTTGTCTCACTTATAGCAACAGGCCTAGCTGACGAGCTGTTCCGTCATACGACACGGTCCGATCTTGCGGTCCAATTCCTGTGGTACGGTCACAAACGAACCCCACGCCATGCTCACCGTTCGCCTGACGAGACGGTACAATGTACGAACAGCTTATCTGGCGTGCTGGCCTGTTTGCAGCGAATGTCGCTGCATTCCCATGCTAGTACTGGAACTTGTGCCGCGAAAATAGTGCCGCCAATGGTGCCGATTGCCGCGATGTGAGAGGCTGATCGGCTGTGTGACCCGGCCCAAACAAACGGGCAGCACAAGCCCTGGACGGCCTCAGGCATCTTGAAACTTGCTCCCAAGTCGCGCGCCCTTGGTAATGATTGCTTTCCATTGATCCAACGTCTCAGATGCGGTGGGGCAGTGGGGACCAATCAAAGTGACAGAGTCTGGACTGCAGTCATACAGGACTCGTTGCCCTCGAGGGCTTGCGGAAGGCGGCTTCCTACCGATCAATGCAAGTCCAATTCTGCGAAGGGCAGCTCCTTCTGTGGTCCCGGATGCGTGCCATGTCATGTTTGTGGGTCGTCAATGAAGCTCCATGACTAGGTTGTGGATAGGTTGATGGATGAGGAGGTAAAGGCGCAAGACGGCTCGTTCTCAGGGCATCGGAGAACTCGAGCTGACTGCATGCATATCCTAGTCCGTTTCGGTGTGGGAAATGAGGAGCAACAACAGCAAGACAAACAATGTTCGTGAGGAGAAAGGCTGGATGTCAGATACAGTGTGCGGGGTTCACGGCAGAAGCGGAGGCAGGCGCCTTGAAGCACCTGCCTCGAAATGCAAGTCTCAACAGCACCCCACAATTGAGCGCATCAAACGTTGCACAATGGACGACGGGTTAAGATGTAGGGCTTCTCTGATTATTCGTAGTCTAAACGGTCTCAGGAGAGAGTTGTGGTAACATCAATGAAAGCAACGATTAACGTTGGTCTAGTAATTAAAAGCATACTCGTCTGGTAGCAATGGTGTCCAGACTTGTCCATGTGGATCAAGGTCGTAAAAATGCGGTGAAATAAAAAAACAAAACGCAACAGATGCTGTGCGTGTGGTAGGCCATGAGCTGCAGTGCCCGTGATGCAAGCTCCGTTCGTTATGCAACCATCCAAGATGAACCAACACCAAACCCAATGATCCACCGTAAAAAACGCCTATTTGACTCCGTATCTCATTTTCGTAATGCAGCGCCGGGGAAGACTATGTTTGCCAGTTGCCGAATTCGTAGAAACCTGTTTCTTGTGGCGAGAATTGGGTATTGATCTGGGGAGGCTGTTGCTGAGGGATATTGAAATTCATTGATTGGGGTGCTTGCTGAGGAGCAGCTGGGTAGTTGGGCAGTGGGTGCGACTGCTGAGCTGTGGCGGGATGGCGAAGGGTCTGAAGGGTTTGCTGGGGGTTGACGACCCTGTTCAGTGTCTGTGTGAGCTGCTGGGGGGCAACAGCGTGGCTGAAGTGAGGGTAATTGCCAAAGTTGAACGCCTTCATGGTGGGTGTGGTTGGCTGTGAGTGAATGCCAGGTGAAGGTGGGCGGGAGTACATCGGCGTCGGCGGCTGCGATTCCATGCCGAAGACTGTGGGCGGGTGGTTGTAGCCGTAGGGTGTGTGTCCTGGCGCCGTGAAGTTGAATTGCGTGTTCATAGGGTATTGTGAGTAGAGTGGATATTGCTGGAACGGCTGGCTTTGGGCTGGCATGGAGCTTGGCAAGCTCAGAGACGGCGACAGGAGCTCGGTCTGGGGAGTCTCCTTATTCTTGTGATCATCTGTCACCTGAAGAATTTCAGACAGACGTTGAGTAAGCAACTCTCCGTTGGCGCCCCTGATGGTGAAGATGACCCGGTAGCCGACTGGGGTCTTTGACTCCTGGTGTCTGCAATAGCATGCAATACGCATGGAGAACTCGACCTTCTTCGCGCCTGAGCCCCACCTGCTATCTGTTGCATCAGCGTCTGCCAGCCTCTTAAACTCTTTCTCGTTGACGATAATGATGCGCTTATCGTCATAAGTGCTCCACTCTTCTTCCTCTTCCTCATTACGCTTCTTCTTGCGACCGAATCGCTTCCGTTCTCGTTCTTGGCAACCGTTGCAAATAACTACTGCACCACCGTTCTGGGGATGTGCTGGGTCGTCCTTCTCCATCTCTGAGACGTCGACGCGGGGAATTCTGGTCGGGAAGGACCCCTCGCCTCGAGCACGTGCCAAAGCAAGTTCCAAATCCTTTGGCTCTTCCACTGCGACAGCGCAGACGAGTGTGAAATCGATGGAGACAGCGGCGCCTTTCTTCTGGTTCTCTCGGACCTCATCCGAGGTGGCCAATTGCTTTGGTTTTGAGATTGTTTGACGAGCGAAGCGTGCCCATTCGTACGTCTCAGGCAGGGGATCCAGGATCATGGTGACCTTGGTCTGCGTCTCGGCACGAGTCTTGGTACGGTCCATGGAGACCATCAACGACAGAGCATCTTCTTGCTGAGGAATGTGGATTGCTTCTGGGGAGTGATAGCCGTAAGCGGAGGGTGCGGTTCCGGGGGTGTAAGTTGCCATGTCGTTGGAAACCTCGGGTGAGCTCGTACGGCTCTCCTCCCTTACGAATTCGCCAGGGGAGTTGGCTGTGCTGTAGACAAAATCGAAATCAGCAGCAGGGGATGGTGTGTTGGATTCCGAAGAATAGTTGTCGAGGAATGCGTCGAAAACAGTAGGTTCAATCTTGACCCTCTTGGCCCTTGTGGAAGGATAGTCTTGCTCTTGTTGAAACTGATGAAGCTTAGTCAAATCGACGGCAGAGTCCTTGTGCTTATGTACCAGCTCTTCCTCGGCAGGTGCAGAAAAGTCAAAGGCGTCAAACTTGGTCGTGTTGGCTGCGGTGAAGGGTTGCTGGGCAGTGCCGTCGAAAGTCAGGTCGGCCGGGTTGACAAAGGTGGAGAAATCCATGGTGAGGATGCAGGACGACGTCTTTGCTCAGAGAGTAGACCAGCTGCGAAATCGCCGCTGCTGTTCGTTGCTCGTCACTGCTCAGACCAACGCTGTTGCAGCTATATGTGGAGCCGTGTGGTAGTGAGTTGGTGTCGAGAGTGGGCCGTGTGTCGAGGGGAGAGCAGTGCGCAGGCGTCTTGCAGTGGTTCAGATGGAACACAAACGTATGGTTGCGTGGGTGCAAGATAGCGGAAGTGGGTCGTGAAGCAAGGAGCGAGCGATGGTGATAAATTGGGGCTAGAAATGGGTCGGTTCCGTGGTTGAGGAAAGATGTCGCGAACCACGCAGACGTAGACCCAAGGCGCCGTGAGCGGTGGTGGAGGAGGAGCTGCTGCTTGGTGCGGAGCCGGAAGTGGGCCAATCACAAATGGGTATGATCGCCTCCCGGGGCGTTGTCCTGGGCCTAGTGGGGAAAATGTTTCAGGGGAGGACGCCGCAAGTTTGGATGTCGAAGGACAGCGAGCGCCAGTTGCTTGTTCGCCTGTCTGCTGCGGAAAGTCGAGCAAGTCTGGCGGGGGCGGAGAGAATGGGAAAAAGGTGGAATGTGGAGAGTGAATTGCGGTTGCATGGGCGAGCGTGGGCTTGTATTTCTCTTGCCTAACACGCACCCCACTCAGCACTGAAAAGGCTCCGTCGCTTGTCGCTCGTCGCTCGTCGCCGCGCTCTAAGGAACCAAGCAACGTCAATCCGCCAAGGGGACCCCTGCACTGGCGTACGAACACCATCAGCTTGGAGCGAGCGCCTTTTGTACTGGTACTTTTGGACGAACAGTGACCCCCTCTCTCCTCCTCCTGACGAGTCCTGTACCCGCTCTGGCTCGAGGTGCCGCCGCAGTGGCCCCAACGGCCGCCCATGCAGCGAACATGTGTCCATTGCCAGCGCTGCTGCAAGGCGAGCGTTGTGCCTTTGCCTTTGCCTCTGTTCTCTATCCTCTGCCTCTGCTGCTGGCCGTCGTGAGTCGCTCGTTGCCAGCCCTCGGGCGCGCATCTGCAGCTCCAAAAGGGCAACGCAAGCGTGCGGGAGATGTACCTGAACATCGACGCCGTCGCCATGCACGAGCCGGGCACGGTTGGCCGCACACTAGCTGCAGCTCCCTTCTGGGCTCTTTTATCGCGCTGTGCTGTGCTGAGCAATGAGCATGCCGTGGGGCTTGCAATGACAGGCGAGTGCAGGGCGTCAGCGGAAAGAGTCGGCTGCCTGTCGTGCAACTGCGCCGTTATGCTCTGTTCATCTAAACCCATGCGCTACAGCCATGGGCCCTTGCCATGATGCGCATCATCCATCCTGCACAAAGGGCCATCGAGCCAGCCGTCTGCTGCGCCGCGCCTGTGCTCCACGCATTGGGCCTCCCAGAATCCGCGGATTGCCATCCGGCAAACCGACGGCGCGCCACGCATCCTTCGTCCTGGGCGCGTCTCCAGCCGCCTCGAATGGCATCCTCTGCCCGCCAGGCGCCAGCTGTTCGAGAATGCCACCCAAAACCGACCATCTTTGCTCGCAGGGCTGACGAGGGGCAAGCTGGAAGAGCAGGCCCGCACGCCGCCCGCCCAGCAGCACGCCAGGCACGACAGCCCTTGTGCGTGTCAAACAGCCCAAAGGCAAACAATCGCACTCACTGACGCTCCCCCGTCTAATGCCTGTCGACTTGATAAAACTCTGCGCCAGGGCCTCGTAAGAAAGACCACCACGCCATCAGCTCGACAATAATCCTGACCTGCGGTAATGCATAAAACTATGACCCCACGGATACTGCTCGCTAGCTGTGCTAGCCCCCGCCTCCAGTGGCGATGCACTTACCACCGCTGAGTTTTTCGGAATCCAACGACTCACGAAGCGACTTCGGCTTTCCGACGCCTGACAAGAGCCGATCACTTTTGGTGCTAACTTCACATCATCTTGATTCGTTGCGTGTCGGACGCTGGATCTGAGCTGGTCCTTGCCAGCGCCTTCAGCCTCGAGTCTTGGCCTGCGTTGAGCTCACTGAACATCTCAGCAATTACGCGAGAAGCAAAAGCTAATTATCAATTTACACCAGCACTACTACTATGTTTGCAGTAGCCAGGAACATGGTCTGGCATCCAGATTGACATTCCCACGGAGACACCAACGAATGTGTCACTGCACAATTACTGTACGCCATACATTATTCGTGCAGCCGCCATCGAGCTTTGATCTACCACGTGTACCTCATTAACAGACCAGGCGAAGAAAACTCTCCTCGACCGGCCTTAAGCATCACTGGCATGCTGAACGGGAGACGGTGGGTCTCTACAACATCCCCACCAGTTCAATTCAATATCTAAACTATGTGATGCGAAGTTGAGACATGTTCCCTGTTTAGCAACACCGCACCGTTATCGCGGAGAATAAACCTAGCTGAACAGCGACTCCCTGTCCGCCTTCCTAATCCAGTATCTATGCCTCCCGTACACGCAGCTCGCAGATGATTTCATGAGATCGTGCGGGAATACCACTAGTCGCGGGCTTCAACCAAGGTTCTCCTCGGTCGTTGTGGCAGATCTCTGCTGGCGTCGGTAGGCCATCCGAATGGTTCTCATTCCGAGCATCGTTTGCGGGTCCAAGTCCATTTTCGGATTGCGATTTTCACCAATTTCCACATGTTCTTCGTGGAATATATTTGTTACAATCACAGTGGCTATTGAGGATCTCGCTTCCTTGTATGGACACGACTTGACTGGCGACTAGTCTATCAATCAATCTCTGTCCGACACCCGCTGGATTGTCGTCTCAGAGGGTAGTTTCGATGTCCCTGTTACAGTTGGAGTTCAGGGCTGATGATCTGGCATCAATGTCTGGATACTCGAGTCTGCCTCGCGGCTACTACCAGATCCAAATCACCCTGCAGCTACACGTTCAGTAGTCAAAGTCGACGACGAAGGTCTGCAAGGCTGAGCCAGTGTTCTCACCTGTTGGGTTCACTGCAACAGAACTACAGTTGTCTTTGTGCGACATTAGTGCGCTTATGATGTCAACCACGCATGCATTTGATTTGCCTCCACGAGTACAAGGACACGCAACGGCGTGATAGCCCTTGATCCACGCGGTGGACATCGTTGTCCCTTTTGCCCTGTCTCACAGTCTTGATCACTGCAGATGCAGCACCACATTCCACATACACGGCTGCTGGCATGGAGGACACATGTCATAAGCCATGGTCATCTCGACAAACCAGACGAGAGAGCACTCATACTACACGCCTACCACTGAGAGATGCCCACCTATTGTGACCACGCGACCTTCAATCAATCGCCTCTTTAACTACACATGCAGCGCATCAAGACTCTCTCACTCAAAAAGTATTGGATCTCGTCAATTCATCTCGGTGGCTCGGATGTCCACCACAGCCGTGCTTCTCGGCATGCCGAAGAGGTGGCATGTCATCACGACGTCCAGAGTCTTAGTTGTGGACCTAGCTTACATGCCCCCCTCAGTTCTCCACTTGTCGACATGTTCATTCGCTCAAGTTGGCAGAGCGAGAGTGCAAGTGCAGAGCACTGCAACTGTAGTCAAGGGGACAACATGAACTACTGCACTGTGCCGCTCACGGCCCAACTGTGTGCTCCATCCAGAGCCGCACGTGCTTTGCCGTATGTACAACACCAAAAGTAGAAGTACATGTCTATCTCCAGCCACATTTCGCGTGTTGGTAGTGCGTGGTTCTCGAGGCGCACAGCACCGTTGTTAGTGTCTTATCTCAACCGCTCGAGAGCCAAACAACAAACTCACCATCCCACACAAGATGTTAGGCGACCAAGATCTCTATCCACATCTTGCCTACGCTACTGTTATGCACACCATACAACGTAATCGTAGGCTGGAGCACGCCGCATATTAGGTGGCTGTTCCGCTGCACCACCTCCAATCAGCACTACGTCTCTCACGCTGCATCCAAGACTCGCCTACGCAGTGCCTTGCACCATCGCCTTCCCCTGTTCGTTACTACGAACGGCAGCAGCCGTAGTGATTGGATATCACGCAACGCTCTCGACTCCTTCTTCCGCCCGTTTTGGGCTGTGTAGGACGCAGTTGCCTGCACAACGGCATGGCATGAGCCCAGCGAGACCCAAATACAGCATGAGAACGCTGTATCATAGGTACGGACAACGAGGTCACGGAAACCGACCCCTCTTGTCGTCATATCGTGGATTTGCTCCTCTTTTTCTTCCAATGTGGTCACCTACAGCTCTTATCAAGTTCGAGCTGCTAGGATCCTATCAGACGAGGTCTGCATTGCATCTGCACCATGTCCATATCTAGACGAATTTCAATAACGCTGAGCCAAGCCTAGTGCAATGGGCATAGTAACGCTGTACGCGTATTGCGATGGAGAGTATTCCGGGACTCAGGAACCCTGATCCGTCAATGGAGTGCACAGCATGGAGGTTCTTGCTAAACTCTGTCTCCTGCGTGGTGCTTCTGCCCCACAATCCACCGCTGCACGCCAGCAACGTCCGTTCTTCACGGCGTGAACTCCAGCGTTCCATCTAGCTTTGCTCCATGCGGCCTGATAATCTCCAGAATAACCAACTTCAGGAAATGTATGCCGCTATCCGCTTCCTACTTCTGTTGCTGCGACAGCCACCCGAAGTTCATCCAGTACCACGCCCTGCCACATCACGCACTTTTAGACGACGCATTACGCCTCTCACCGTCACACCATCAGTCGAGAACACGACCCCCGGTTGTAGCGCGGCTAGGCGGCACTTCAATCGCGTACGTCGCGTCAAGCTTCCATTTGCCAAGTGCGCTTTTCCTCTTGACGGACACGGATCCGAGGCCGGATCCTGTCGATGGCATCGTGAAGTTCGCGGCCGCGGTTTGTGGAGTTCGTGTGTTTCGGACCGTCGGACTGTGCGATCTGGCCTGGGTTTGAGGCTCAAAATTTGCGAAGGCCCGGGTTGCATCTAGCGGCGGGGCCCGACAGCACCTCGACGACATCCAAGTTGATGTCAATGATGTGTCCTGGAAATGATGTTCACCGTGCCGTCTGAACAATGGCGCCGTGGCGATGCAACCTTCGGTAACCTTATTCCCGTCTGAGCCGACTGCGCGGGATGCAGTCGCCGCGGCGTTAGAGCGGCAGTTGCGAAAGAAACCTCATCCTTGCGAACCAGCAATCAGGTATCTGAAGAATGAGGGGTTCAGCGCAAACTAGATGTAGAGATACATCTGTACCCCAAGGTAGAGTACATGGACGTTGACGGACGCGGGACATGGCTGTAGTTCATGCAGGGTGGCTCCTAAAAGTGGACTCAAGATGCTGTTGAGCAAAGGCAGCTAACGCTTCCAGTACGCGTTGAGAGAGCCTCATCAGCAAGAACTGCGTATCTGGATTAGACAAACAACTAGTCGTCGATCTTCATGTAAACACCACGCCATTGTCGAGATCAGTCTGGAAACGCCTTGGAGCCCAGGGTAGGCGGAGGAAAAGGGCATATTGCGCGAGGAGCTGACAGCGCCTCGAGACGAACGCCGTGCAACGTTCCGCGGGCAACTCAGACACGGAAGCTCTCCGAAGTAGATACCTCGTACTGCGGGGAAAAGATTCGGGAAATTACTTCGTCTCGCCCCGTTCCGTGGCTGATCGTATCGCACATCCGCGTGGGTTCTCACGGAAGAGCGTTTATCAGATTCATCGCCATGTCTGCATAGACGCTACTCGGCTGAGTGTCCCGTAAGCTTCGAGTTATCACGTTATGTAGACTGTCGACTGAAGCAATGAGCCTACCATGTCGCTGTGACTCCATCGCAGGGTCAAGAAGATTAAGTAGTCGATCGATTACGTCTGAGCATGAGCAAGAAGACTTTAGTGATATTTACCCGGAAACAACTTGAATACCATCACGATACTGGGATCAGTCTCATCGGCAGGAGTCGATCCAGCATCCAGACACTTACAGATCTGGAGGACTGGACATATGACGAACCTAGGTAAGGATAGGTCGTCGTTCCTACGATTGCGGATGTCTCTAGGCTGTCCAGCAGAAGAACATGGAGTCGTCGGCAGTGACCTTCGGTTATATCCGCGTAGTTCATGACTTTGATCTTTCCACAGTGAAGTACCTGCTCCAAAACATCGTAATTCATGATACAACTAGATATGAATGCGCTTCAATAGTTGCGAGAAAGACAATATATGCTCGACTGTGTCGTTTCAATTCATTCTCAAGACTCCTCGCGCTCGGATACATGGAGTCTCTGACGAACCCTTTTGAGAGTCGAGGCGAGCAGAGGCCATGGACCCGTCTGACAGATTCCGAACTTCTCACATAAACGAAATCTGAGAAGTCCTTGCGATTGCACAGACAGCGAGTAAATGTTTTCACCCCGCGGGATCATCTAGTCGATTGTTGCTTGAGAAATTTGCCGCTGTATTAGAAGGGCTTATCGAATCCGATAAGTAAAATGGTCCGCCGTCGCTTTCAGAAGCACAGAAGTCAACGTCCAGATTGGAACTGCGCACAACCATTCTACTCTCTTGCTCACTTCCGTTGTGGCTCGATAGATGTGGTTGTAGACACAATCGATAGATAAAAGAGGAATACGATTAAGACGAGAAGTGCTGTGAAGCATCTAAGTGCACATTCGCTTGGACGAGTTCTAAACATCCATACAGTAAGACGCATGAGTAATAGGACACGAACTGACACTGGACATGCCATTACATGCCTCAAAGTTTGGATCATGTCACAAGAACGTACGCATGTCGAAACACAACAAAGCCAGATATCCGTTCAACGTCATATATAGCCATCGGAGAAGTCCTTTTGAGTTGACAGAGACTACGCTATACGTATTTAGAGAAGGATGGCGTCTATCACTTTGAGTGACAATAAGCGAGTCGACCGCCCAAAGGAAGATATAATTTAAAATCAAAGTACCTTGTGAAGAGGAGTTCACCAACGCAGGCATAAAACCAGAAACGAGAGTAACACTTGCAGCTTCGTGATACTATCAGCAACTACAAAGTCTGCTCTACATACCTAAATGACGAGTTCTCAGGACCAGCAGAATTGATCTCATTCAATGGTGACAATAATCGTGGCTACTGGATGGATATATAGCATGCTACGCCGCAGCAGCAGCCATCTGATGGAGCTCTGCGGCCTTACAACGCACACATCGGACTTGAGAATTCCGATAAATCTCCAATTTCTGGCATAAGGCCATGAAACGAAATATGCGACGTCTATGGAGGTCCATTATTGACTTGCACCCAAACATCTCATGATTGCCCTCGACATCGCACGGGGCAGTGCTAACTCTGTTCATCGACATGTCGTTCCCATCATAACTCATTCGTTTCCCCATTGTGTACCCGTAACTTTGCGTCTCCCGTGGGTATCCGAGTGTAGGTGGTGGAGGGCTTGATTGTGGAGCGCGCCTTGCCAGCCATTAGATCTGTGGTGTGCATTGGCTTCTTGGCCCAGAAGTCATCCTCGTCGTTGGAGACCTGCTCGTAGGCATGTGGTGTTGCGCTGGTCAAAGCCAACACGACCAGCAGAGCAAGAGCAATAATTATTCTCATCTTGGGCATGTCGTCCCGTAGAGTAGAACAAGTGCGATCGTGGATGCCGAAACGAAGTCGATTTGCAAAGAATTGCGACAGCGAAATAGAATAAGATTCGAGTAGCAAGAAAACCTGTTATACTGTGGACAACTGAAGTTTGGGTCGCGTGATACTTCCAGGGTGGACAGTAGTATCGAAGGGCTCTAAGAGACAGATGAACAGATCGAGGTGTCGCAAACTAACGACAATGACTTTGTGCAGGAAGAGAGAGACGGTAAATTACTAGGGGCTCCATCTGCTATTTACCTTGCTTGACGTTGATCACATCACGAAACGCGGTCCAATTCGTGCGAAGTGAGGGAGTGAGGTGAAGCACGTTGAGCACCGCCTTTCAATCATTGGTCCAGTGGAATGATCGACACGACCGTTTGCACTAATGCCGAGGTGCTGCACCAACGCGTCTTCCTACAGCTGTACGCGACACTTTTTACACATAGAGTGAACTACGGTCTGACTGTGTGCACGATGCTGTCGCTACCACTGATTACTCCACGGGCGGTGCGTATACCCTGGTTCCTTGTGTTAGCTTCAAAACAAACGTTCATGACGCACATTTTGCTACTCGAGCTCAAGATGCTATCACAAATCTGGCATTGTACTTACTGACCGGCATACCAGGACGCCAGTCTCTGGCCCGCTCACCGCGCGAGCAACCTCATTCCCACGGATCAGCTCTCTACCTCACCTCCAAACGCCCCAGCACATCAACAAGCCCAACAACGACGCCCAACACATCGAACATCCAACCTTCTCGCAAGCCTTGCCCAGGATGAGAACGCCTTCGAGCAGCGCAAAGCAAACGTGCAGCGCTTCGGCGCAAATTGGATACGCCCACCTGGTGTCGCCAAAACACTCCAAGCAATCACAGATGAGGAGCTCGAGAAGGCGGAACAGGAGGCCATGGCACGTCGCGAGCAGGTCATGATGGATCTGGCTGCGGCGCAAGAAGAAGCTGCGAATGCAGAAGAGAGGCGAGTGCGAGAAGAAGCGGAGGACAATGGCGAGATGGAGGAAGAGAGGGATCTCGACGATGATGTGCCTGAAGCAGAAGCAAGTGCGAGCGAGCTGTCTGCGAGCGAAGTCTCGAGTGACGAGGAGGGGAGTGTGTCTGACACCGAGGACGGCGCTCGGGAGCAGGAGAGCATACTCTTCAATGAAGAATCGTTCATCGAAGGAAGCATGGTCGAGGCAGAAGTCAGCGCCATGCTAGAGCAAGAAGAGGCGGAGATGGCAGGCGTACTGCAAGACGAACGAGATCTCGACGACGACATACCGGAGGCGGGGATTTACGAGCACACCGACTCCGAGCTAGAGGACTCGAGTGACGATGATGCGGCGAGTCGACCAGCGGCCATGAGCTCAGTAAGAACAACGCGCTCGATGAGACGAAGCTCCGGCCTCCAAAGCGCGCGGCGTAGCACTGGCCGACGCAGGTCCGGGCGACGCAGCTCGGGTCTTCCAAGCACAGCAGGCGCACAACCAAGCATCAACTTCAGTCAGAGCATCGGCCGTGGCATCGATCTCGGTGCGAGTCTCGGAAATGGGCGGAGTAGCTTCGGTATCGACGGAAGCAGCTCTATTCTCGAAGGCAGCTCATTCCTTAGGAGTTCACCGGCCGCGCAGAGAACGAACCTCAGAGACCAATTTCTGAGGGCCGCAAGAGGTGGTCGTAGAGGATAAGACAGGAGCAGTGTGTTATGTGGAACGAATAACGAAGTCACGGATCAGCATTGTACAGCTACTCTCAGCATTCAGTATACCCAGTAAGCAGTCAGCATGTTCAGCCTGCCATGTAAATGATACAGAGGAATGGAAAAATCTTTAGAAAACATTACACTACTTTCAGACCAGAGCACTCCCTACTAGCCGTTTGACCACCCCTTCTCAGACTGCTCATTATGAAATGCGTACGGCCGAAAGCAAATGCGTAAAAGCTATCAAATCAATGTATGCACTCTCAGTCCAGCGGCTCTCATCAGTTTCAAGACGCGGTCGGAACGCACTATGTCGAGGCGAACGATTGGTGCTGCCATCACCAAACCACTACTACCTTGATCGTCCCAAACACCAGCATCTGGCATCGCGGCGTCCTCTTCCATCGATGAAGCGTACCTCTCTGATGGCGATGAAGAAGCCGAGGAAGAAGGAGTGTACATATTTGTTCTCCTATCTTCTTCTGGTACCGGAGTGTCAGGCCGCAAGCTGTCCCCAAAGCGAAGGGTTTTTCCAAATACCCGTTTTGCGGCTTCCATATCCCATGGAGAGACAAGGTCAATCATTGGGCCTAGGCCTGAGGTTTCGGGACGGCGTCCCCATGTGGGGATGTTACCTTGTGGCGAGTCTGACGCGGACTCTGAGAAGTAGGAGTCTGATAATTCAGAGGCGTGAGTGGAGATACTGCATGTGCTTGTGGATCGACTGCGAGTAGATTGCGCAGGAGTTGTGGGAAGAGTATGTGTGTCTGTGTCAGTTTCTGAGCCGGGCGACACGAGCTGAATAGGGTGCTGAGGAGAAGTCGCTTCTCTGTCACAAGGAATGGTGAAGATGGCACCAGGAAAGGCGTGGGCGTACTTGAAGGCAAACATGTTGTCTGTTTGGAGGTGATTTTGAAGGTGGTGAAAGCTGCGCTGTATTTGTGTTAGAGTGGAGTTAAGATGATGAAGAGGAAGAAGTGAGCGAATAATTCCCTAGAAGTACTTTCTGGGAGCAAGCTTATGAACCTTGAGATGCCAACCAAAGTTGACGAGGGCGTTTCTTGTGGGCTTGGAGTGGTTCGCGACCCTGTGAACCATAAGCATTGGGACCATTGTTCAATGTCACCTATTTCTCAGCATCACTGGAATATCAACGTTGCCGGTGATTGCCGGTATTGTACCAGTCAGGTCGTTGTAAAAACAAATATCTAAACCAGGGAAGTCTTGTATACCTAGGTCACGCGCATATCCCGTAGATCGCTCACTGCAAGTTTAACTTTGAATTGATGGTCGTGTCCCGGGTAATATGTACAAAACTAGTGGGTAGCAAAAATGTTCCTTGTCCTGAGGTGAACAGGGGTTTCGCCCTTGGGCGCATCTGGAATGGTCTTCTCGAGCGACTGCTATTGTAAGCAAAAGATATCCAGTAATCGTGGCAGACGTGTACTCACCAGCTTGTCGAAGACGCACTTGTTCAACCTCCTCTCCTCAGACCTGCAATTCCAGAGCTGCTGGTTGTGGTTCTCCAGACACTGCCAGTGGGAGCGGAACTGGTCGAGGCACTCCTTGTTGATGTCGCTGATGCTAAAATCTGTCAGCACTTCCCCCGGGCTTCCGAGAGTAGAGCCTCTTACACGCTTGCCGCACACCTGGTGACCTTGCGGCCCTCCTTCATGCACTCAAGCTCTCCCCGGCCGTTGGCCTCGGTCTTGCACATCATGTAGTCATCGTTGTAGGCCTTGCATCGCGCGCCAATGAAGAAGGAGGCGCTGAGAAGGGGCGCAGAACTGGCACCGAGCTCCTTGACTTTGGGGATGTCGTCGGGCAGAGGGGTGGTGTCGATGAGGGCTTGCTGGTTGAAGCTGCGCGATGTTAGTACCAAAGTCTTGCTATGAGTTCGCAAAGATTTGTGTACCGGGGCTGACGCGACGACATTGTGTGTGCGAGGTGCCAATGGCAGACGAATTGCTGCCGTTGTGAACTGAGGTGAGCTGGTCGTCACTTTCCGGAAATCCTTGGCAGCGGAAGGCACGCTAATTGGATGCGACCCTGAAGCTTTCGACATGCGAGCCCGTACCCAAACATTGACACTCATTGCGGTTTCGCATCACCGTTCTTCTGTGCGAACCCTCGAAGCCACTTTCACTTTCGACATGCAGACCGATTGAGCCACACCTTCCTTCAACACTGCGTCCGCATTTTACTCGTGATTCGGCGCGAACTTACAGCGCGTCCATACGTAAACACCGCGCAACCTCATACCTGTAATCATTCGCAAAAATGTCTTTTAGCTTCGGGAACACTGGAGGAGAGAAGAAGACGGGTACACTGTTCGGGAGCACGACTGCGCCGGCTGGAGGACTTTTTGGCGGCGCTTTGCAACAACCACAGCAGTCCAATGCCGCAGCACCCAGCCTGTTTGGCAACAGCACAGCAGCCCCTGCAACCGGAGGTCTTTTTGGATCTGCTCAGCAGCAGCCCCAGCAGCAGAATGCTGGGTCCAGCTTGTTTGGAGGGGCGCTTGGGCAAAATCAACAACAGCAGCAACAACAACAGCCACAACAGCAGACTTCCAGTCTTTGGGGTCAGATGGGCCAGACGCAAACTCAGCAGCAGCAGCAACAACAGCAGCCCCAACAACAGCAACAGCAGTACAGTAACAGCCTGTTTGGCTCTTCACTGCAACCTGCGCCAGGGTTGAACCCTGTCCAGTCACAGAGCCTCCAGCAGACGCGCGAGGGTCTTCCTCAATTGCGGCAGTCAACAGCTCAACCTTATGCTGGCGCCTCGATCAGTGGCCATCGTACGTAATTCGATCCGCCATCTGACATGAAGCTAACCAAGGATAGGTGAGAAGTCTGTCCAGCAACAAATCCAGGTGCTGAATGGGAAATGGGACCCCGAGAACCCCGACTGCGTCTTCACGCACTACTTCTACAACTCGGTCAAGCCGGAAGAAGCGCCTTTCTACGGGCCTCAGCCGGGCGAGGATGAGAGGAAGTGGGAGGAGGCACTGTCGAAGAAGCCGGCCCCTGGCGCTATCCCTGTGCTGGCACGCGGGTTCGAGCAGGTAGCAGAGCGCATACGCCAGCAGCAGATGGCTGTGACTGCCCTTCGAACGCGTCTTCATGAAATCAACAACGCTCTTTCAGTACTGAAAGATACCCACGAATTGAACGTTGCCTCGCGCATCACCGAAGCGAAGCGAAAGCACGTTGTGTTCACGCAACGAACACTGGCCCTTGCGACAAAGGTGCAGATTCTGAGAAACCGAGGATATGTCATGGACACCCAAGAAGAGGACTTGAGGAAGAAGCTCGTCGAGCTCGAGAAGAAGACATTTGATCCTGTGCTTGGAGGGCGACAGGAAGAGATCTGGGCGCGCATGTCGGGCGTGCGTGAAAGAGCGCGGATACTGCAAGAGGAGACAGAGAAGCTGGGTAAGAACATCGACAGTCAACAGAACGGCGAGCTGCTTTCAGAGGAAGATCAGAAGGCGCTAGAGAAGGTGTGTTCACTGCACATTCTGTGATATACTTCCACTAACAGTATACGCAGCTCCTGAAAGACTACGACAGACAGCTCGAGCACCTCAAGAAATGGGTCGACGATACTAAGCAAGAGTACGACGAGTACGAGAAGGTTCAAGAGCTGAAGCCAGCACGGCGATGAATGCAGAATATTGGCACATACAAGTGGCGAGGGCAGATATCAATCATCTCGTTGGAGATAGTTTTGTCCTTGTGAGATGCGACATCGTGGCTCATTGAGCCTGTAGCAAAAGTCTAATACCATTGCTTGCTCCTCATCCTTGACGCTGTCGTGTCTACATCCAGAGTGGAGCTACATTGTGTGATTGTCCTCGTCACATACACGAATTGCTCAGAACCTTCCATCGTGTTGTACAAGCGCTCCCAATGAAGCGCAGTATGTTACAGATCGTATAAACGCCGCTGAATGATTAAATGTTTCGCAGAAGAGTATCGTTGCGGTGGGCGCAGCCGTTTAAATGAGCTTGTAGACGTAGTCAACGAGGAAAGGTGCTGTAACATCATTAGCATCTCCGCATTGCCCAGGCCATGGATTCGCCACATACACAGGTAAAGCACAACAGCTGACGCAGCTGTCCACTTGATGTCTGTCAGCGTCTGCGCCTCGGCGCGCTCGAGCTCCTGCTTAGATGGCTGGGGTGGTGCTGCGCCATGTCAGTGGATGATCCTTCATTGTAGATTGCAGGATTTACCTCCGAACATCTTGTGTTTATGTGTTTATGTGTAAGGTCTTGGGTTCGATGGGTTCGTGCTGTGGTTGTATGGATGTCGAAGATGACGTTCACTCGCAAAGTTTCGATGCAGCATGTCGGCATTCACCCAGTGTTTTGCCGATCAGAACACGTGCAGGCGCGTCGCCCACTTTCACTATAGTCTCTCACTACCTCTGTCCTGAATTTGGCCATTGATCGTCTTACCAGAGCTCATAAAGCGCACATGCAGGTCGTCGCGTACAGGTAATTATTGACGCACGCGTCTTTAATGCGCCAACATGTGGTGACATGCAGCCCAATCCGAGGAAAACGAGCGCCCTCTCGCAATTCGCTGAGCTCTTTGAGCAACGCTTATGATTACTCACACCAAATCACCGAACACTCTCGGCGCGACAGTGGGCAGAGACGGGATACATAAAACGTCTCTGCCATCAGACTGGGCATTCACAAGGGTCTTTCGTCTCCAGCGTTGCCTTACCCAGTCGATCTTGCACATGGTCACGTCAGAACCACAACTTTCAACATCTGATCAAGCCAGCCACCAGCGAAGGTGTCTTACCCCTGTAGAGATGTGTTTCAGGTGCACAGCAGAAGCCACAACCTTAGCCTGCACCTGCCAAACTATTGTGATTGGATAGACGCGTGTTCGCAGTGTGGTTCCTCGTCTCCCTGCCGCCGGACCGTTTGCGGTTGATGATCAGTATTTACGGGGGCAGGGTAGATCAGCTCCCAACCTTTATTTATCGAACATGTGCTCCCCAGTACGGTTCCATTCTATTGGTTTCTTAAACTCACCCACAGTCACTCTTTTTGTTCTTTTTGTACATTCAACACGATGATGCTCAAGGCTGTCGTTTTGGGTCTATCGACCTGCGTGTCAGCACTCAACATTCGCTCCACAAGCAACAACCCGACTGCAGCACCGTATCCTATCGAAGCCAATAGTACCAGCACTTCTTCGGCACCGCAGTCCACTGGAACATCTGGATCATGTGCTCCTTACTGGCTCGAGAATATCAAGCACCAGGGTGTTGCTTCCTTCAACCCCAATCCCGACAACTACACGATCTTCAGAAATGTGAAAGACTTCGGTGCTCGAGGTGACGGAGTCACGGACGATACTGCCGCTATTCAGAGGGCTGTAACTCAGGGCAATCGATGCGGACCCAGTGCGTGTGAATCTTCAACGAACACGCCCGCGAATGTCTACTTCCCCGAGGGCACATATCTGATCTCTTCGAGCATTATCGACTACTACTATACACACGTAAGGCTTCCACCAACTTACTGGCAGCACTGTACTGACTCTTGAAGATCATCGGCAACCCCAACTGTCTTCCAACTATACTTGCGACCTCCAATTTCACCGGTCTCGGTTTGATTGATGGTAGCCAATACTTGAGCAACGGTACCCGTCCTGGGAGAACTGGCTTTGGACCAACCAACACCTTCTTCCGTCAGATCCGTAATCTCGTCTTGGATATGACCAACATCCCAGCAAATGTCTCAGCTACTGGTGTGCATTGGCCCACAGCACAGACGACTAGCCTCCAGAACATTGTCTTCAAGATGAACGCAGGCAAGGGTACGCAGCACCAGGGTCTTTTCATCTCAGAGGGATCTGGAGGCTTTATGACTGACCTCATCTTCGAGGGCGGTAACTACGGGTTCAACGTTGGCAACCAGCAGTTCACTACTCGCAACCTGACGTTCAACAATGTCGTAACGGCCATCAATCAGCTCTGGGACTGGGGCTGGACGTACACGGGCATCAAGATCAACAATTGTCAGGTTGGTTTCAATGTCTCTGCTGGAGGTCCATCGGCCGTCAACGTTGGATCCATCACTCTATTCGATAGTGAGATTACCAATACACTGATTGGTATCATCACTGCCAGGATGGACAGCTCGGAGCCTGCTGCTGGTGGAGCTCTGTATCTGGAGAACGTCAAGCTAAAAAATGTCGGTGTGGCTGTTGCTGGCCCCAATACTACCTACCTTGAAGGTTCAGCTGGAACAACGACTATCGCTGCGTGGGCTGATGGTCATCGTTACCTGTCCGATGGTCTCGTCGTGGCTCGCGGACCTATCGAGCCTAGTAAGCGGCCGACCGAGTTACTTGACGCTGCAGGAAACTACTACACACGCTCGAAGCCCCAGTATGAGTCTCTTCCGTTGTCTTCATTCCTTAGCGCTCGTGACCTCGGTGTTACTGGCGATGGTGTTACTGACGACACCGCTGCTCTGAACGCCGCGCTGCTGCAGGCCAGGTCAGAGGACAAAGTTCTTTTCGTCGACGCCGGTTTCTACAAGGTGACTGGAACAATCTACATCCCGCCGGGCTCTAAGATTGTTGGTGAAGCCCTCGCATCTGTCATTCTCTCAGCTGGCGAGTACTTCAACGACATCAACAACCCGAAGCCTGTGGTGCAAGTCGGTAAGCCCGGCGAGCTAGGCTCACTCGAGTGGTCCGACTTCTTCGTGAGCACACAAGGCCAGCAAAAGGGTGCCATTCTCATCGAGTACAATCTGGGCACTTATGATGCTACTCCTGCCGGTTTGTGGGATGTTCACGTCCGTGTTGGCGGTTTTGCTGGATCCGACCTTCAGACCGAGCAGTGCGAGAAGACACCCGATATTAAGACCACTTCCTCGAACTTGGTCCAGGATTGTATTGCTGCGTACATGTCCATGCACATAACCAAATTTGCCGCCGGCCTCTACATGGAAAACAACTGGCTCTGGATCGCCGACCACGACCTTGACGACGCCCGCAACAACAACACTCAAATCAACATCTACGCCGGCCGCGGTCTGCTCATTGAGAGCCAACAGGGCACCCTCTGGCTGTAAGTCACACTCCTCTCGTTTGCATAGTCAGTCCACTAACATGGCCTCTCAGCTGGGGCACCGCCGTTGAGCACCACGTCCTTTACGAATACCAGTTTGTCGACACGCGCAACGTCTTCATGGGCCAGATCCAGACGGAAACAGCATACTATCAGCCCAATCCGGACGCCACCATCCCCTTCCCGCCGAACCCTGCGCTCCACGACCCGGTCTTCGCGCCGTTCATCAATGGCACGGGCAACAGCACTGCAAGCACAGCCTCTGGCTGGGGTCTGCGTATCGTGCGCAGCAACAACATCCTTGGGTACGGCGTGGGCTTGTACTCGTTCTTTGACAACTACAGCACGGCGTGCTCTGCTATCGGCGCGGGAGCCGTGTGCCAGACGCGGATTTTCAGCGTCGAGGGCGACAGGCTCAGCTACGATATTGATATTTACAATCTCAACACCGTGGGCTCGACGGAGATGATTACACGGGACGGCGTGGATCTGGCGAGCAACGTTGATAATAACAGCACGTTTGTGGATACTATTAATCTGTACAGGATTGATGGGTTTGGAGCCTGAAGCAAGGTAGTAGGTAGCGCGCAAGCGTCGTTAGAAAAGCTGCAAGCACAGATCAATGACAGATCTATAACCTCAGGTCTCAGAACACGTTTACGGAACCTTACGTTCCAAATTTTACTTTACATCAGCCCCGGAAACATGCCTACGTCGGTGAAGTATTGTTTCCTCGCTCGCATACCTTAAAGCCCGACTGATGTAGTTCGCGGTATCTGTCTTGTCGAATATTGAAATGAACTCTGCATAGTCAGCGACGAACGACGAAGGCTCCGATGTGACGGACAGGACTCCGATGTCGAGTTTCTGCTCCAGATAGTTGAGCGTCAGAAGTCCCTCGTTCCACGAATGACCACCCTCTACAACCAGATATACCAACAGACCAAGGACGGCGTTTGCCATGCAAAGATCCGTTGACTTCTGTGCCTGGAGGAAGAAAGATGTGAAGAGGTGCGTGTAGCCTGATATTCCAGTTCCAACGGGCACACCACGCTTCAATGCGAGCATGTTCGTTGTGTCGCCTGAGCTAGTCCCTGTGACAGTGGCGTCGAGGTCCCATATATTGCGATGTACTACACGCATGCTGGCTTGACCTGGTCGTGCTTCGCCATGATGTGCCAGCGTGATGCCATTGCCAGGCTTGAGCTCCGTCCAGACCTTGTTGAACTTCCACTTGCCCTTGAGAGGCGTTATGTCTTCGCGATACCGTACACCAGCTTCAACTCTCCAGGAGAAGACCTCTGGGGCCACTTCCTTGATGACGTCGAGGAGGACTTTGCCGACCAGATAATCACCCATGGCCTCGTAGCCTGTGTATGTCGGCAGCTGAAAGAATTCGCTAAAAGCCACGACATCAGGGACGTTGGCCGATCTGAAGAATCTCAGTCGCGCATCATTTGCTGACCAGGGGCGTGGCAGCTCTTCTCTGAGACGTGTCATGAAAGTTTGGCGCATTACGAAACCGAGCTTGACTGGTACCTGCTTGACCATGTCGGCAAAAGCGCCACGCATGGTCTGCGCTGCAGCTACCATCCCAGGTGGAGCGTCAACTACCAAGGCGAAGCTCAGAGCTGATTCCCAGACGCGACCGTACACATTATCATGTAGACGTGTCAATGGAGGCCCTTCCCAGCCGTGCTGATCAAGCTCATGAGTCAGCTTACGGGCGATGCTTTGAATTGTGTGCAAACCCTCTGCTCGAAATCGCCATGCGATCTTATCGACTGTAGCTTGAACACTGTCAACATCCATCCGGCTATGAAGGCGGAGATCTTCTAGCTCTCGTTTGCAGTGTTCCACTACCATTGCTTGTTGGGGATCCACGGGCATTCCCATGCGACTCAGCTCATCTAAAAGCGACACTAGACATTCGCTCGGTGTGCGCGGTGGTGCATCTTGTGGTGCATAGAAGCCCTTTGTGAAGGCACTTTGAGCAATCTTTTGAGCCAGAATGGACATTGCAGCCCGGACCTCCCCAACTTTTGGCCTGGCAGTCAAAGTTTCGAGGACTTGCCCCAATACAGCATGTAGCTTTACTGCATGATCTCGTAGAATTTGGTCACTGAGAGACCGTACCGTAAGCTCAGTAAGTATATTCTTAAGATCGCTTCGAGACTCAACATCTGGTCTTCCCTTTTGCGCAAGAAGGGTCGATGTACACTGTGACTCATTCCGACTTCTTAAAAAGAACTCTTGCGGTATTGACAGTAGGAACGGAAGTAGCGTGTCCAGTTGTGCAGTCTCGATAATGGGAATAGAGAGATGAAGGTCGGACTGTGTGCAGCATGCCATCATGACATATGAGCACGGCCTCAGGGCTGTAGCTTGACTGCGTGGCATATGAAATACAGCTGTGAATCAAGGGGTGATGTATTGAGGACTTCCAGCATGATTCAATATTCAGGCCCTGCGGGGTGCACGTCAGGCTGAACCCCTTAGGTGCAGGACGCCTTCCCGGTCACGGTACTAAGTCATATCGGCCCACAGAAGCTAACGCGTCTCTCTCGAGCGAGCTTTGCATACATGTCCTCCGTCTCACTTTTGCCGAGGTTTACGTCGAGTCTCTCCCTGCGTAAATCATGATTGATTTCAACACATGTGGTCCCGCCTAGCTTTTCGATTTCTGCGTGATTAATCTATTAAACTATGTTGAGGCCTTGCGGTTCCTTCAATCGTCGTTATGCTGAACGCCATTTAAGCTCTTGTTGTATATGAGATCACAACACTATGACGAGACAGCATCGTAGAAGACTTCCTCCTCCTCATCTTCAACTTCTTGGGCGCCGGCTGAAGCATCGTCACCTTCTAGCTCTTGTATATTTAAGTGAAGCATTTCTTCTATGATTGACATACCCCGTCCAGTGCCATATGCGGCGTTATTGAGTATCTTAGCGAACAATATTACAGCAATTTCTCTTGTCTCGCTTTCTTCTGGGCTACACCGAGCGTGTGGTGAGTCGAAAGTGTCCATTGCGGTCATGCCTTTGTTGTCGGTGATAGACGCATCGATGTAGCCGATCCTGCACTGAGACAGAATTCGTAGTGTCTGCAGATCCCCGAACCTCGCAGCGTGATGTAACAGTGTTGCTCCACTCGCATCCCGGCCATCTGTTGTTGCGCCCTGGTTCAGAAGAAGTGGAATCACCTTATGACTGTTCCAGTATATGGCATTGAGAAGAATGCAACGCTTGGTTTTCTTCTCTGTCGCAGCAAGACTAGCGCCGTACCTAAGCAGAAGCTCCGTGTGGGGATACAAGTCCATTCTTGTGGCGTAGTTCAGAGGAGTCCGTGATTTGTCGTCACCAGCTTCAATGAGTCCCAGTGTACCAGGTGCCTTGTCTTTTTCTTTCTCTCGAATGGCTTGCAAGATCATCTCAACCGCCTCGGGTGATCCGCTACCTGCAGCGTAATGTAAAGGAGTTTTGGATCGATGATCAGTCACACTCAACGAAGCATCGTGAGCTAACAGAATGCGGACTGGTAGCGGATCGAGTCTCGACGCAGCCCATGCTAGAGCTGTCTTACCAGTCAGGTCTCTATCATCTATCTCCTTCCGACTGATTTTCAGATAATCGTCCAAAGGAAAATGCCCACCGATACCGAGGACAATACGATGAACGCCAGTAAAGCACTGCTTCTCTAATGATTCTGTTCGCGACGGACAGAGACGGGCCGCGGTGAGAAGATGTCGTCGTTGCTCCGGTTTCCGCAGGAACAGCTCCCATATAATGTCACTCGGTGACCTGAAATAATCAGCTAGGTACCTGTGTAAGTGGCATCCAAGACCTACAGAGAATCATGATCCTCTAGGTCAGTCTCTGCATATTGGTCAACTAGAAACTTGATCATGGTGTGTCTCACAGCAGTGGCTGCGAACTACAGCGTTGTAAGCCTTTACCAAGCGTTGAGATATGAAGACAACGTACGTGTAATGGAGTGCGTCCGGTAGGGCTTACGTCGAATGGCGATGCGAGGCCAGCGTTAAATAATTTTCGAATGCCATCTACATTGTTGTGTTGAGCCATCAAAAACACACTCGAGTCCTCGGGAATGACATTTGAAGAACGCAACGACACTGTCAATTTTCTAGACGCGTTCCAGCCACCTTCCAAGTCGATGAAACGATTCATCAACCACCGTGGTAGGTAGTACTGCGTCCGTATCGTTCTCTTTGCCACTTTACTGCAGGATCTGCACTCAAATCTTTTGCAGGCTTCAGGACTCCGATGCCACCGAACAAGAAGCATACCCACGGCACCAGAAAGCCAATGGGGGAACTTCATCGCAACGGGCCAATGGCATGAGCAACTACATACGTTCGGCAAGATGTGTTGCTCCACTGCCATTTCCACTTTGACATGACTAGCTTGTGGTGTATCCTCAACTGTAACGACCGGAGAGACAATACCTGGTAGTGCAATGACCTCCGACAGAAAAGCAGTTTCTGAAGCTTTCGACACTGCATCATCTTCATCTTCATCTTCGACATCGACGATCATAGCCGGCTGGTCGGTATCGATCAATGCAGTTTGAGGGCGTGATTCATCATCAGTGTCAGATAAAGTCTCGAGCTCCTCGATGCAACTTTCGTCAGTGTGTCTCTGACTCTGTTCAGTGATCTGGAGATGAACGTTTGTCAATGTCGCTCGCATGCTCGTCAGCTGCATCCTGCGTTGATCAGCGGCTGGAGGACGATATCAGGCACATATACTGACGTTGAGATAGCGTGTAGAGCTGACTGTAGACTTGAAATAATGTCTGTTAATCGCTCGCTCATACTGTGCAGTTTCACTTCGTCTTTCAAAAACCTCAACTTCCTGACCTGTATCTTTGCACCATCGTTGTCAAAGTCTGCAGGGTTTTTTGCAAGTCGCCCACAGATGAGCTTGTTGGCATCGTTGATGGTGTCTTGGGCCCGTTTTATGAGTCTGCTGAACCTGAAGATAGCTGCCTCATCGGCAATGCCAGATTGATTCGCTGTTTCTTGAGCGACGGAAAGGAGCACCGTTAATTCCTGCAGCTACTTTCAATTTAGTGCGTGATACATGTGCTACAGAGAGGCAAGGACAAGTACCTTGTTATGTACATCCAGTAAGCGTTCAGATGCATTTCGCAGTCTCACGATCTTCTGAACCCCTTCACATGCGGTGTTGATGGTTCCAATCAGAGTTACAATGCTGGCAACGAACGAGATTGGGTCCGCCATGGTTGCATGCGGCAGTGATAAGACGAACAAGGGACTCTGAACTTAGCTCCGCGTTCACGTCATACAGTGTCCTCTTCCTTCCGAGTACTTAGATCTGGCGAGGGATCCGCCCGAATTAAAGGTATGTTTATGCACCACGAAAGTTTGGTCAAGTCCTTCTGCGCACGCCACAGTTTGGGAATGGAGCTTAGCCTCTACAGACAACGGGGGCAGTCATTTTGTCAGATCTGCATCGACACCAAATGTTGTTGGTGCGTACAAGAGCAGGCAAAGAAGGCAGAAGGCTGAGTAGCGTGGTTGATATCTAGCGCGGCAATCTGGTTGGGCGCCTCATGCATGTAAAACGTCCTGCATCACACCTCAGCCGGTAAGCAACCTCTCAGCAGTGTGGCATATGTTTCTCAGCCCAGATTACCCCGCAGTGACAACGCAACTTTCGGTAGATTGCAGGGCACATCTGTTCCCAATGTCTTGACCGGAAAATAGGGCCCAACAAAAAATTGGACAACAGCGGCTCAGCCTAAAGAGCAACTATTCGCCCTTATTCTACATTGACCTTGGTGCGAGCTCAGGATTTAAGATGAGTTCTATCGAGCAACCCAAGATGAAATCGTACATTGATCTTTGCGAAGATTGCGATCGGTCGGTCTGGCATGGACGCAAAAAACGCCCAGACTAACACGAACAAGGCTACCCCAGTACCCAGACAACTGTTACGATTTCCTTATTGAAGGGTTTCCCGGAGTGTTTGGTCATCTCATCGACCCTACCGTTCAAAAGTTTACATGGAATTCGCATTGGAGCGTTGATCACGACAAGAAGACCGTAACCTTACTGGGTGACTCTTTCGAGAGCAGGAAGAATGGACTTGAACTGAGTCTGCAGCATGAGAGACAACAAGAAACCTTCAGTGTCTTGAAAAAATGGACAAAAGAGCGCTTCCCGATCTACGGTCCGGGGCGGGAGCTTGTTGCGGATATTGAGCGCTCGGCAGCTGGTCTCTTTGGTATCGTTACTTACGGAGTGCAACTCATCGTCTACTGCGAAGAAGGGGACGTACTACAGATATGGGCGGCTCGAAGAGCTGCGACCAAAGCTTTGTACCCAAACAAGCTTGGCGTGACAGTAGGCGGAAGCCTGCCAGCAGGAGAGACGCCAGTTCAGTGTATCGTTCGTGAGGCTCAAGAAGAAGCGAGCTTGCCTGAGGAACTGGTCAAAAAAGCAGCAAAGTCTGTGGGTGTGCTCAGCTACGTCACCGCCTCCGACACAAAAAGCGCAAGAGGCAGCGAGCCCGGCCTGATCCGAGCAGAAGTGCAGTACATATACGACATGAAAGTAGGCGTGGATGTCAGACCAACGCCTTTCGATAACGAGGCATCTGACATCAGTCTCTACACTGTTGATCAGATCAAAAAGGCCTTAGAAGACGGCGAGTTCACTCCTGCCAATGCTTGTCTGATACTGGACTTTTTCATTCGACACGGTCTGGTCACTTACGAGAACGAGGTAAACTACGTTCAGATCATATCGCGACTACGTCGATCTCTGGGTATTCATACTGCATGATCTGAATGACTGCTTTGACCTGCCTGGAGTTTCATCACTCTGGGTTGCCTCTGAGAGGGTGTCGTCGGGTTGAAAGGCGCATTAGACAGTCAGCAATGTATTCAAGTTGAGCTAGCAAGTACCAACGAGCCGTGATCGACCAAAGTCCTAGTCTAGGCTGCTTCTGATGACTTAGCTTGTCTGCTCCTGGCTGTCTGCAGAGTGATCAGGCTGAGCCAGCAGAACACCGCAAGCCGCGGTGCAGGCCCTTCGCTGGGCTGACGATGGAAAGGTCGCTTATGACTTAAAGGGAACACTAGACCTGTGTTCCCTCTCGATTTAAACTCTTGCGACGCGCCATTCAGCTCTCATCACGTAAGATGCTTCTCGGAGAACAGGTGACTGCCTTGCCAGAGGCTGGGAATGACGCCCAAGGGCGCGCTTGGCAGGCAAGGATAATATCGGTCCTAGACACGGATCTGTGCAAGATGACTATGCACTGCGCTGTGCAGCGGTATTTCCCCCGTGTGACGGTGGAATACGCCTTACAGAATCGCACACCGAATAAAAAGTTCTCCAGGAAGGCGTTCGAGGCCCTCCTCCCTTTGATCGCTGGTGAGTCATCGTCGGCTTTTCTGGTGCATGTGTTGCCTGACCTCTCTCCTTAGATCTCAGCAGGCTCACCGTCACGGACGAGGAAATCAGCTTCTTACACGATGCATGTCCATATTTGAGCGCGCCCTATCTGCAGTTCTTGCGGGAATTTCGATTCGATCCGAAGAGACATGTCGTAGCGAGCTTCCAGCCTGACCATGACATCTGTTCCCAAGACGACAAAGGGACACTGTCAATTGTAGTCCGTGGCTTATGGGTTGAGACGATCCTATACGAGGTCCCGTTGCTAGCGTTGACAAGCGAAACGTATTTCCGGTTTGTGGAGACGGACTGGACGCACGACGGGCAGGAGCAGAAGGCATATAGCAAGGGGCTCGAACTTCTCGGTGCAGGCTGTGTATTCGGCGAGTATGGGACGCGAAGGCGAAGAGACTTCTTCACTCACAACCTTGTTATGAAAGGCCTGATCAGAGCCAAAGAAGAAGGCGAGCGTCTGATGTTGCCAGGTCGGTTGTCAGGAACAAGTAACGTCTATCTCGCGATGCAATACGGTCTTCAGCCAATGGGCACCGTTGCCCATGAATGGTTCATGGCCTTCGCCGCCATGTATCGAGACTACTTCACGTCAACACAAGGAGCTTTATCTTATTGGCTACACTGCTTTGGTATGGATTTCTGGAAAGTCGCCCCTAGCGATACATTCGGCACCGCGGCTTTTCTTCGCACATTCGGCCAGCCCATCCCTGAGTTCGCAGCAACGGCATTGGACGACCACGGCAACGGGAACGAGCAGAGCCACATCCGTGTACCCATGTCTGGACACACGTTTGCCCATGTCTTTGACGGCGTGCGTTGCGATTCCGGCGACCCTGTGCAGTTCATCGAGACGCTGCGGGAATTCTACAACGACCTTGGGACGGAGAGCAACAAGACTATTGTCTTCTCCGACTCGCTGACTGTAGAGAGCTGCATTCGGTACAGGGGCCTAGCACAAGAAGCAGGGTTTCTCTCCACGTTCGGCGTGGGCACGTCTTTCACAAACGACTTTGCGGCCCACAGCACCCAGACAAGGTCGACACCGCTTAACATTGTCTTCAAGCCTAGAGTCTTCAACAACGTCGCTGTCGTGAAGCTGGGAGATGCCACGGGCAAACATTCTGGCGATGAGGACACCATTCGCCGTGTGAAAGCTGAACTGGGCTATGTGGATCCCTCTTGGGTCGACGGTGACGAGTCGGTCAGGTGGGGCTACGACAACGAGCCCACGGGGCTATACTGATGGGAGAAGCGGTACAAGGCTAGACGGTTACACCATCCAGCTCGAAGTCCAAGGTTCGAGATACAATGGTCGCAAAGCAGACGTATCTTGGTATAAGATGGGACTGCAGTGCGCAACAAGATGAAGCTTCAACGTCGACGTTGCAATCGACTCTGTACTCCTACGTATTGCGGGAAACCCTAGGTAGGAGCTGCCAACAACAGCACGCGCTCAGGTGCATACGTGGAAGAGAAGACACGAAGCTAGATTTGAGCGGAGATCCAGCAAAAGCTGCGCGTTAGTCAAGCTCAGCTAATAACCAACCGCTTCTCACAACTTCCCTTTGCACCCTACAGAACCCTCCTCGGATCCAAACCCCCCAACTCGGCGCTCTTGATCCGCCCCTCCCAAACAAGCTCACTCAAACACTTCCCCGTAGCCGGCGCATTCTGAATCCCCCAACACGTATGCCCAGCCCCGATCAGCAGTCCCTTAACCCCCGTCTTCCCTACCAACGGACCCTGTCCCCTCGTAACATTCGGCAGATAACACGCCTGTCGCGCTGTAACCTCGCCGTCGCGTAATTCGGCGCTCACGCTGGAAACATGGTCGATGATATCCTGACACGCTTTTTCGTCGACAGATACCAGGTCCGAGGAAGCGGGGAGCGGGATCAGCGAGTCGCCCTCGCCGCAGGCGTAGACTTCTTGGTTGGGCCGCGCGTAGATCTCGGGGGTTACTGTGGTGCCGCCCGCGGAGCGGGGGAGGTCTATCGAGGTGAAGAGGGCGTAGGGGGAGACGGGGCGCGGGGGCCGGATTGTCACGCTGTGGGCGCGGAGGGCGGAGATTGGGGCTGAAGGGTAGATGGAGCGGGTCCATGGGCCTGCTGTGAGGATTACGGTGGATGCTGGGAGCGTGGCTTCGTCGTTCGTTTCGTCGGTGCTGCCAGATTGGGGTTTATACCGCACGCCCTGGACGGTGTTGGAAGATTGTTGGATTTCCGTTGCGGAGCCGTAGACAATCTTCACGCCGTTCTGCTCGGCGAGCTGCGCCATGCTGGTCGTAAATTGATACGGGTGGACTTGAGCAGTCGTGCTCGGGGTGCCCATTTCCTCGTAGCTCTGGATACCCTCGGGAGCAATCCAATCCAGATCGGGCGGTACACCTGCGGCCTTCAAAAGGCCTATTGCCTTCCTATCGCGTTTCTGCAGACTCTTTGCGTTCTCGCTGCGTCCGCTAGTGGTGGGTTTAGACGCCGGGGTTAGCACGCCGTACATGTCGATTTGCCCGCAGTGCAGGGCGCGGTAGCCCCAGCGGTCTGCGCCGCCATGCTGGTCTGCGAGTTCTTTGTGCAGACAGTACGAGAGCGGGACGAGACAGGATGGGTAGGCCCAGAGGGCGAGGAGGCCTCCTGCTTTTCCCGAGGCGCCGCCTGCGATCTTGGTTGCTTCTAGGAGGGTGATGGTGTCTCTTTCTTTGTTGAAGTTTGGGTGCTGGGAGAGGTAGTATGCGGTTGTTGAGCCGATTATGCCGCCACCTGCGTTTGTGAGCGTTTGTTCTTGATAGCTTTTGGAATATTTCTTATGAACTTGTACACACCGATGATGACGATGTCACGTTTCTGGGTTTCAGCAGCCATGGTCTTTGAAAGAAGCGATGCTGCTCTTAGCATAAAGTCTGCAGTGTTGTGAAGTCGCGACGACTGGTGTGGCGCAACTTGGTGTTGAAGATAAGTTTCGGTGGAGCATAACCCGGTGATACGTCATAGGTGGCGGCACTCTGCAGAAGAACAGACGCATGAGATTTGAGATGGAGATAGACATTACTAAGGTACTGGTCTTGCACGCCTGCGCTTGTGGTCTCATGTACGGTCCTGGAGAATAGACGAGGTTAAAAGTCACCACCGCCCATATCGCCCATATCACCGCCCCCATCACCACCCATGTCCCCTCCATCGTCGCCGTAGTTGTTCTCCACATACGTATCCCCGTGATCTCCTGCGTCGCCCAACGCACTCCCCAACATGGCGCCACCGAGCAAGCCCGCGCCAGCGCCCATGGCAATGCCACCAGCGCCCATACCACCTCCCGGACGACGCCCAGCAGGCATCCCGTAACCAGGCCGTCCGTACATGCCCCCGCCCCCGTACGCAGGCTGTCCATACCCTTGTCCATAGCCCTGCGGCTGGTGGGACGAGGACCCATGGCCCCCTCCGCTGACTTTGCCCATGATCTTGCCCAGGATCCCGCCCTTGGTCTTGCTACGGCTCTGGTCCTCGTACTGCTGCTGCTGCGGCTGGGACTGGTACGGCGTGGATGGGGACTGGTACTGTTGCTCCTGGCTGTAGCCTCCTGGCGCAGGATACCCGCCTGAATGTGGTGCGCCCACGACACTGGGCCCAGAGGCGCCGTACCCGCCCTGCGACTGTCCGTAGTAGTCGTTACTTGTGCCGTGGTTTGCATCGCCGGAGCCACGGCCTGCGCGCGCATGTTCCTCCTCCTGCAATCTGCGCGCGAGCTTCTCGTCTTCGCTGATGCCCGGCTGCTGGCTGCCGTAGGGGTTGTTGCTGCTGAACTGCGATTTTTCACTTGTGCCGGTGGGGTGCGAGGAGGCGACGCCGCCGTAGCCTGGAGGCGCACCACCCGCCGGCGCCTCCCCAGGCGGATAAACCGGCTCCGTAGGTTTCTCCCACGTCGACTGCTTAGTATACATGTTAACGAAGAACCACTCATGGTACTGATCGTTCCAGACGGCCTTCCAGCCCTCGGGGACCTTTGGCGGAGGCGGGCCCTGTATGCTGTGTAAGCTTTGACTACATGCGCCCGGTTGCTTTTCGCGTCTGCGACTTACTGGTGGAGGCGCGAAGTCTGCCATGTTGGTGTTGGATATCGTATGTGTACTTGAAATTTATGCTGTGGATAGATGTTCCCTGAGAGGCTTAAGATGGGAAATAGTAGGCTTTGAAGTAGAGAACAGAGATAGAGTAGAATGCCAGGCTTCACGCTTATGCGCATGAACCGCGACCCTGATGCGCGTCATCGTGCCGACATCATCGCGCCCCACAAGGAAAGTGGCAGTGCGGGGCAAACGGCACGTGGGAGCTGCGAACACCTGCTGCCGTGGAACACTCGGCAACCTGCGAGCGCCACAGCCATTGTTAGACTACTTGGTAACGTTCACGCCGACGAGATGGAGGCGCAGCATGCGTACGCAAGCCATGGGTCTGGACAAAGGAAATTAATATTGATTACTGCGAAGTATGTGCAAGGAAAGTTCGGGTCCGCTGGCCGTCAAGTCGCCACAAATGCTACCACCATGAGAACGACCGGAGAACAACGCTCAAGGGTATGGGCAAGCCATGCTGAAAGATGTACTCATACAACAAATCAATCCAAACGTACAGTCTGCCGCGCTAAATTACGTTTCGTGTCGAGTGTCTTGCATGGCCATTTACTGCCCAGAAACCAAGTAGTCGGTGGCCTGTCCGAGATCAGCCAAGATCAGAATTCAAGCGTGGTCTGGCGAGCCTACCTTGTTGATGTCATAGTCGAACTTCTCGAGAGCGCCCAGGGCCTTGTCGCGGTTGTAGCCCATGCCCGTAAGCTTCTTCAAGATAGGGTCGTCGTGCTCGGTGCCGCTGCTGATGGCGCGACCCAGCTGAGGCATCTGGGGAGACGAGGGAGAGAGATGTCCCTGCTTTGAAGACGAGGCACCGGCATCTTCGTTGTCGAGTGTATCAAAGACGGACTTGCTGAAGTCAGTGGACGCCTGCTGCGAGTGCCCGGGCTTGTCGTGCTGCGAAGACTCGAGGTTGGAGAAGATGGCATCCCAGTCCTGAGTCGAAGAGGAGGGTTGAGGAGCCTGGGGCTGTCCAAAGCTTTGAGACAGATGCTCAAAGTCGCTGAAGCTGTCGTCGCCACGAGGCTTGCCGGTAGGTGTCTGTTGCGAAGCCATTGTGTTGGACTTTGATGCGGCAGGCGAGTCAAAGACAGGGTTGAACTCATCGAGCTCGTCACGCTGATGTGAGGAGAACATGAAGTCGTCGTCAACCTTGTCGTCCTCCTTGGCGTCGGTCAAGTCGTCGAATCCAGCGTCGAAGTCGTCGTTGAACGCCGATCTCTGAAGCTGGGGCTGGTCGCTGTTACCGTGAGAGACGGCCGAGTGGTAGGCGTCGGAAGGAACAGTAGACGACGGGGTGTCGTTGGGAGGTGGCGACGTCGTCGCGGGCTTCGATGAAGGACCACCGAACAGGGCCGCACCGTGGCCGCCAGCGGGACTGAAGGCCTTCTCGGGTGACTGCGAGGTAGTGGGAGAGCTGGGGACGTCACGAGAGGGCAGGAGGCCACCGAATTCAGGAGGGAATTGGTTGGAGCTACTGCGCTGGGCGACAGTCGAATCGTACGTTGGTGGCGACTTCTGCGCATCTGCAGAAGGCAGACCGCCAAGGTTCGAGTCGAGGCGGGTGGTTGGGGGCGGGGCCGACCTGTAGAGGTCATCTGTCGACGCGGTGCCTGGGCGCTGCTGCTGCTGCTGCACTTGTTGACTAGCACTGCTGCGCTTTTGCTGGGGAGAGGAGGCGGTAAAGTTGTCGTCAAACCCCTGCTCAGCATCGCTATCGCTCTCATCGTCGTGGGTGAGGTCTTCGATAGGAGGGAACTCCTTGTTGAACTTGTTCGAGCCGTCAGGGCCGCCATTGGCACCAGAGGCAGTGTTCTGACGGCTGGAACCGAAGCCAGCAAAGGCAGAGTCGAAGTCAACCTTGCCACCAGGACGAGAGCTCTCGCTGGTGGTGCTACCGAACGGGTCAGCACGGTTGGTGTTCTTGCTCTGATTGCTGAAGCTGCTTCCTCCAGTGGGCTCCTGTTGAAGAGGCGTAGCACGGTCGCTAGGGAAGGCTCCAGGAATGTCCTGAAGCGCAGCGGATGGAGCGCCAAAGCTGGAGAAAGTATCCTGGCGCTGGGGCTCGGCTTTGGCGGAACGCTGAGTATCGCTGGTCACGCTGGCTACAGGAGAAGCCGTGGAGAAAGTTCGATCGAAAGGAAATGGCTGCGTAGGGTTGAAGCCACCAGTCTCTGTGCGGTTCGTCTCACTGCGCTCCAGGGTAGCCTTCTCGGGCTGGGGAGTGCCGACAGGCGAGGCCATTGAGACAGTGGGTGTCTCCTGACCGGGTGCGCCAGGACCGCCGTACCTGCTAGCAGGTGCAGAAACCTTGACGGAGGAGCTGAATGAGTCGGATCGGGGGACATCCTGCCTGAGAGGCAGGAAGGACGAGGTGAACTGGCGAGACTCGGGAGCAGCTGGGGGCTCTACACCACGAGGCGACTCCTGATAAGAAGAGAGAGGTGGCGAGGTGGAAGGAGTGGGAACATCAGGACCCTCAGAAGAACGAACAGACTGGCCCGAGGGAGCAGAGAAGTTGGGTACGTTGCTCTGGCTCTCCGAACGGAACGAAACTGGTGGTGGGGTGTTGTGTGCAGGTGCGAAAGACCCAAAGACGCTGTCAAAGTCCTTGTGCGGGCCTTGCGTGAACCCAGATGGAGACATGGCGTTATCTGGGGCTGGCGCAGGTGACCTTCGGAAAAAGGGGTTGGTGGACTGGCTGGTCACAGAGGCAGCAGGGCTGGCGGCTGCTGGAGTCGACTGCTGCGGTGGGCTTCGTGCAGCCTCCTGAGCAGCCCTGGTGAGGTCGTTCATCTCACTCTTGATCTTGTCGCGCTCGCCCTCGTTGGTGACCAACTGCTTCTTGTTGATAGAGACCATGCCCTTTTGCTGTCGAGCATCTGTCCTCAACTTCTCGAGTTGAGGGCGTAGCTGGGCGATCTCAGCGTTCAACTGGCGGATGCGCTCCTTCAGGTTGGCGTTTTCGCGCTGGTCAGCTTCGAGAGCGGTACCGACCTGGCGATGCTGTGTCTGAAGGTCCTGGTAGGTTCCCTCGAGCATGGCAATGTCCGTCTGCAACTTACGCGTCTCGTTACGCGAGGCCGCAAGACGATCCTCGAGAGCCTTGGCAGCCTTGACCTCCTGCTCGTAGGTGGTCTTGAACTGCGACAGGCGAGTCTCGAGCTCTCGGCGCTGGTTGGTCACGCTAGCAAGATCGCCCTGAGTAGCTTCCTTCTTGTTCTGGACCTCCTGCATCTGGTTCCTCAGTGTGGTCATTTGATTGGACATGTTGGCCAGCTCGGTCGAGTCCTGAGTCAGCTTCTTGTTGATCTCAGGATCGCTCTCGCCCAGAAGGTCATCCATCGTCGAGGGCAGGTTCCGCTGCTGCGAGGAGTTTGACTGACCGGTCGATTGCGTGGTGAGGGTCTGGCCAAAGGAAGATGTCGGCAGGAAAGGCTTGAAAGTAGAAGCAGGGTTGCGCGGCTGGGGCTGGAATGGGCCAGGAGACGTTGGCGACGTAGCGCCATTTGAAAATGGGTCGCTCTCACCAAAAGGCTTGCCCAGCACAGCAGAGCCCCCAGTGCCAACCGCTCGCTGTGGCGACGCAGGGGTAGGATCAGAGAAGGCATCCAAGCCGAACAGATCGTCGGCAGCGGACTTGGGCTGTGGAGGAGGGGGCGGGATGGCGGGCGCCTGCTGGTTCGCGCGGTTTCGCAGACTGGGAGGAATGAGATTCGAGGGCAAGGTCTGGGGCAACGGGTCGCCCTTTCGCTGCTGTCGAATGAGGAACATGGCCACGGCGAATTCGTCCTTTGACAGCTGCCCTTCGGAGTTGATGTCGGCAAGATCCCAGATACCAGCGAGAATATCTTCTGGAAGGCCAGAGTCGCTGAAGAAGCGCACGGCCTGCTCTCCTGTGATGAAACCGCGACCCATTGTATCGACTCCCTTGAACAGGTTGTCATATGACGCCTTCTCCTGCGGACCGATGAGCCAGTCATTGCTGATCTGCTGGACCACGGGTGCGGGTGGGCCGAACGGCGGCTGTCTGAGGGGACTTGCTGTCCTTGGGGCGTTCTGCTGGCCGCTGAACTGACGTGGGATGGAGGCCTGGTCCGGGCGGCCTGGAGGAGGGGGAAGACCGCCGACGCCGCCTCCTCTTCGCGAGGCAGCCTCGTACAGGCCAGGAGGCAGCGTGTTGGGCAGTGCCTTCATGTTCCCTGTGCGGTAGGAAGCCAGAAGATGCATGGCGATGGTGAACTCTGTGACGTTCAAGGCTCCACGCTGCTCCGTGTCTGAGAGGTTCCAGATGCGACCGAGGACCTCGTTGGGCAGTCGTGCTTTTTCGAAGATCTCCTTTGCATTCTCGCCTGTAGCATGGTCAGTATTCAGCGCAGTAGGTCAGACAAGAGCACTGCGCAAACGCACCAGAGAGGACGCCATTGACGGCGCCCGACTTCTCGAACAGGCCAGCGTACTCTGCGGCTTTGGCGGGAACGAGCGGGGGGACGCGAATGGGCGGCTGGCCACTGATCTGGGGCTGTATGGGGCCTGTGGTCTGCGGGGAGAAGCCCTGGGGCGCTGGTGGGGGAGCGGCGGGGACGGAGAGGCCTTCGAACTTGGGGAGGGGAGCAGCTGGGGATGTCAGTGTCTCGTCTTTGCCCTATATTATTGGAAAGACGCACGTCTAAAAGCCAGCTCGGGCGAGGGATCGCGGCCGGCCTGGTAGTGGCCAATAAGCCTGAGGACCTGGCAGAAGCCGGCCATGGTCAGCAGGCCGCGGTTCTCCGTGTCTGCTATCTGCCATATCTCGCCCAGGACGGCCGGGGCCAGTTTGGTGCGCTCGAAGAACTTGACGGCAATCTCGCCTGTGATGACGCCGAGCTTCTCTGTGTCGGCCTGCTGGAAGAGGTGCTGGAAGACGCGCTTCTCGTCGGGCGTGAGGTTGAGGATGGGCTGGTCTACTGCTGTTAGCCATGGTCATGGTGGTAGTAGTAGTCTAGTAGTCCAGCAGTCTAGTAGTCTTGGTAATAGGGGGAGGGAAGACGCACTCAGCTCGCCGCTGGCTGCAAGGTCCGCCATGGCTGCGCAGAGGGTTGTGAGGCCGTCGGCGCTGTCGGACGGTGGAGCTCGTCGAGGGAAGGCTGAGCTCTGGGGCAATGTCGTGGCACCGCGACCAACGACCAACGGCGCGGGGAGCTAGTAGCCGAGAAGAGGCTGGCAGGGCAGTGCTAGGGGTATGGTATGGTACGGGGGGTGTGGCTGGCAGCACGGCGGGGATGCACTGCACAGATATTATAACGGCACAATAATCTACGTCTTTACTGTAGAGTCTTGATGTGGTCGAGTGTTCAGCCCAGCCCAGCCCGAAGCTCCCATGGTCGTCGTCAGAGCGGGAGCTAGGCGTGCTATGCGCTGGCCGCGGATTGGCTGCACCTTGCACCACTGCGACACAGCAGCTGTCAGATGTGAGATCACGCCTGCCACTACAAGTAAAACAGCAGAGCTGTCCCAAAAAATATGTCGCTGCAGGAATGTTGTACAGGTTGTTGTTGTACATGTTATTGCTATGCTACAGGAGACTGTTTTTCTATAGTACAAAGGTAAGACTGATACATGAGGTGAGTACAGTTAGTACAGTTGGTGCAGTGCAGTACACTGCAGCCAGGGATATATCCAGTATGACGTTCACGCCATGAGTAGGTGCGCCACTACCAGTTGAAGGTATGCTAAAGCCAGCGCCAGGAGCAGCGCCACTACCAGTCAAAGGTATGGCAAAGCCAACACCAGGAGTAGGTGCGCCATACCAGTCTAAGGTATGCCAGCGCCAGCCAGGAGCAGGGCATATCATCTCACCTCTCCCCCTCTCCCCCTCTCCCTCCCACCCCTCCGCCCACACCTTGCAAACGCCAAACTCGGCGTCTCCTCCCCCCTCGCCCTCCCCCACGCCCTCCCCAGCAACCAATCCGTCACACTCACAAACGTGCTCGCCGCCTCCCAATCCCTCCCCTCCTCCATATGCTCAATCGTATGCCTGCTCACGCGGCCCAGCTCATCAAACTCGAACAGAAACAAGCCCGTGAACTCGTCCCCCCTGCCAGCGCGGCGAACGATGTTCGTCACGCTCTCGAACGTCTCGCTGACATGTCTGCTACTACTACCACCACCACTACTACTACTACTACTACTCTCTGTGGTGTTGTTCTTGTCGGCCTTGCTGCACGTTTGCCACTTGACGATTAGTTTCTCGGGGCTGTTGTTTTGCACCAATCGCTCAGAGAGGATCTTCAGCTTCACGTTGCCAATGACAGGCACGCGGCCCCAAGCCACAGGCGCAGTCCACAGGGCAGCCGTGTATGCGAGACGGCCGCTCACGGCAGGGAGATGCGGATGCGTCGATGGAAAAAGGTGGAGGCTGATATTGGGCGAGAGGATATCCGAGGGCAGCGGCGAGTTGAGCAGATTCGGGAGCGAGTCGTGGAGAACGCTGATAGCTATACATATATATGTCAGTATAAGCATTACTTTTGTCTTGTTTTTATGTGTTGGCGTACTGTTCCCCAGCTTCACGTGCCGCTCCCGCAGCCGCTTCTGCTCTCGCTCGTCCAGCTCGTGCGCGCGCAATGGCGAACTCGTAAACCAGCTGCGCGCTGCCCCTACAGAAGCCTGGCGCGGCCGCACATCAGTCAGGTGGCGCTGGTACTGCTTCAGCCCCAGCAGGCGGCGGGTGGAGAGGCAAGTGCTCGAGGATCGCGGGTGCTGGGTGCGGGCTGAGGTTGAGAATCTGCGCATCAGACCGGTGGTCATCTGGCCGGGTCGCAGTCGTCAACCATGTGCAGCGGTGGCGTGGAGTGGAAGTACCGTTCGTTTGTGTGGAGTGAGAGCTATTGCAATTGCCGGGCGTGGAGAACATCAGCCGCGCGTGTCGGCGATAGGCCGGTCGTGACGTAGAGGGATATAGCTACAAGGGTGGTATTGCTGTGTAACGCAGATCACCCCGCAGAACGTAGATAGTGGTAATAAGTATAAAGAACCGTCCGCAATCAAGTCATATAGAATTCATGCTCCATCAATTAACTCGTCGAGCTCTATCCTCACACGTTCCCACAGTCTCTGAACGTATACTCTCTACAGGTAGACGAACACTCCAAACCATGTCCTCCAAACGCATCGTCTTCACCGGCGGCTCAGGCAAAGCCGGCCGCCATGTGATTCCCTACCTGCTCTCCAAAGGCCACAAAGTCCTCAACCTCGATCTAATCGACTTCCCCGACCCAGCCGCCGGAGTCTTCACCCTCAAAACCGACCTGACCAAGAGCGGCCAAGTCTTCAACGCCCTCACCACCCACTTCAACTTCGACGGCTACCAGGAAGAAACCCCCCCAGGCCCTCCAGACGCTGTGATCCACTTCGCCGCCTACGCGCGCAACATGCTCGTCCCAGACGACGAATGCTACGCCGCAAACGTGACATCAACTTACAACGTCATCGAAGCCGCATGCAAGCTCGGGGTCCGCAAAATCATCATCGCCAGCAGCGAGACCACATACGAAGTCTGCTTCGGCCAGGGCAATCTAGACTACCCCTCCTTCCCGCTGACAGAGGACATGGACGTCAACCCCATGGATACCTATGCCATCTCCAAGCTCTGCGGAGAGCGCGTCGCGCGCGGCCTGGCTCGCAGATTCAATGCCGACATCTACGCGCTGCGCATCGGCAACGTGATTGAACCGCACGAGTACGAGCGCGATTTCCCTTCTTACGTCAGCAAGCCCGAGACCCGGAAGCGGAATGCGTGGAGTTATATCGATGCGCGGGATTTGGGCCAGATTTGCCATCTGGGCGTGCTGAAGGATGGACTGGGGTTTCAGGTGTTCAATGCGACGAATGATGGGATTACGACGAAGGTGCCGACGAGAGAGATTCTTGACAAGTATGCGCCTGGGACGCCTGTTACGAGGGAGATGGGCGAGTGGGAGGCGCCGTTGAGTAACAAAAAGATTCGCGACGTGTTGGGGTTTAGGGAGGAGCATGACTGGAGGCAGTACTACAGTCCGGGGTCTTAGGATTGAGGTATTGAGGTATTGCGGTATTGACTGGTGATGACTGGTCTCGATGGCCATGATTCAAAATTATGTGTATACTACATGTTGTACTGTCAGTAATGTGTAGACTGGCCAATCTTGATTCAACACCACATGTAGATACTACATGATGTGCTATCAGTAATGTGTAGACTGGCGTATCCTGATAGTATCTGATTGCCTTGGTTAAGATTAGTGTTGTGAACGAAATCAGATGCATCGACTGATGTTAACACTGCTGTTGTAAGTGTAGGCTAGTCAAGTATTAACCAGTCAATGTTAGGTATCTCCTGCAATGCGTTCAACTTCTTCTGAGCAAGATGATCTTGTAAGCAGTAGACAACAACCGTGGTGCTGTGGTGCATGGACTACTGTAGATGTTGCTGTCATGTGTAGGTTGAAGTCGAATCCACGGTCTCGGCGGAGGTCGTCATGGCCGATAGCGGTGGAGAGTGGAGCTCGGACAGCGATTTGTAGCCGCCTCGCGATTTTTGTGCTCAACAGCGTCTGTCCGTCGGCCGGTCTGTCTGTCACCGTTCAATCCCCACACCCGCCCTTCCGTGTTGCTGTGTCTCGTGTTTGGTTCCGCGGCTCTCTTCATTGCACCGTCGCTCATTCATCTGCGTCCCTTGCACCTCTCAATCCGCACTCGCAATCGCCCTCAATGTCGCCCTCGTCCGTCCCTTCGCCCTCCGAGGCCGTCGCAAAGGTCGCCCAGGTCGCCGGAGGAACCAGCTCGTCGGCCACCGAGTACAAGCGCGAGTCCAACACAGCGCGCTTTCTGGGCGCAGGATGTGCGGGTCTGGCAGAGCTCATGGTCTTCCACCCCGTCGACACAACCGCCAAGCGCCTCATGAGCAACGTCGGCAAGATTGAGTCGGCCTCGCACCTCAACAAGGTCGTCTTCAGGGACGCTGCCAATGCCTCGGTCAGCGGCCGCTTCTTCTCGCTCTTCCCCGGCCTTGGGTACGCCGCCGCATACAAGATCCTGCAGCGCGTCTACAAGTACGGTGGCCAGCCTTTTGCTCGCGACTACCTCGCCCGCCACCACGGCGACACCTTTGACCAGACATTTGGCAAGGGCAATGGCAAGGCCATCATGCACGCCACCGCTGGTTCGCTGATTGGCATTGGTGAGATCGTCCTGCTGCCGCTCGACGTGCTCAAGATCAAGCGCCAGACCAACCCTGATGCTTTCCGGGGCCGTGGTCTGTTCAAGATCATCGCCGACGAGGGCTTTGGTCTGTACCGCGGCTGGGGCTGGACAGCAGCCCGTAATGCGCCCGGTTCATTTGCGGTACGTCTAGACTTATCAATCGTTATCTATGCATTCACACTGACTTCAACAGCTGTTCGGTGGTTCGGCCGCCGCAAAGGAGTACCTCTACAAGCTCTCCGACTACAACAAGGCGTCCTGGAGCCAGAACTTTGTCGCCTCCATTGCCGGTGCCACGGCCTCGCTCGTCGTCTCGGCACCCCTCGACGTCATCAAGACGCGCATCCAGAACCGAAACTTTGACAACCCAGAGGGCGGCATGCGCATCATCTCCAACATGATGAAGAACGAGGGCATCACGTCCTTCTTCAAGGGCCTGACGCCCAAGCTGCTCATGACAGGGCCTAAGCTCGTCTTCTCCTTCTGGTTGGCCCAGACACTGATCCCGGCCTTTGGCAAGGTCATGTAGATTTCTTCGAGCGTTTTGTTTGTACTATACGGATCTGCGGTTGCGGTGCTATGGATAGAAGTCACCTTGAAGGCGTTAGGCCCACTGGAGTGTAGTCAGGGTCCAGCGATAGATAATACCAAACATCTCCATTCTGCTGAGTAAGACAACCTCATCACGTGATAGACGCTTGCAGTGGCCACTGGACAGGACGCCCGCGTACAGCAGTCGTTACAGGCGTGTGGGTTCCTCAAGGCTTCAAGACTGCTTAAGACTTCTACCCCAAGCCGCCGTCATGTGCCAGACACGGCTGTAGTCACCGTGGCCGTGGCGTGAATGTGATGTTCCAGATACCAACGGGAGAAGCGGCTTGTGACATGCTGAACAACGCCAAGCACGTACGAAGGCCAACCTTTGAACTCGACACCGCCCTGCCAACGACTTTCACCCTCTCCTGCCGCCTTGCTGCACAGACTCCCCGCTCCTTTTCTCTCCGCACACCTCCACCTCTACTAGCACCGCCACCAACACCGCCAAAATGAATCCCGAGTAGTACGTAGCTGCCGCCCTCCGCGCATCGCCCACCGCCAACAGGCCGAGGACCGTCGTGTGCAAGTAAACGAACGACGCCATGCGCAGTGCTAATGACGACCCCACAGAGTTTCTCCCTACACGTCTGCGCTCGCAGTGCTGCCGCCGTGCTGCCTTCCCCCTATCGCCGTCCCCCCCGCTGACGAGACCCGCCTCCCCCAGATACGACTACCTCTTCAAGCTGCTGCTTATCGGTGACTCTGGTGTCGGAAAGTCGTGCCTGTTGCTGCGATTCGCCGACGACACATACACAGAGAGCTACATCTCCACCATCGGTGTTGACTTTGTGCGTGCACCTGCTGCGTGCTGCGCCCCGGCCTGCGACAGGCTAACACCTTGCAGAAAATCAGGACTATCGAACTCGACGGCAAGACCGTCAAGCTGCAGATTGTACGTATAGACAGGCATCCATACGATGAGACAGACAAGCACGCATACGATGAGACAGACAAGCACGCATACAACGACACAAACAAGCATACACACAACGACACACGCTGACAGCGACACAGTGGGACACAGCCGGTCAGGAGCGCTTCCGCACCATCACATCCTCGTACTACCGCGGCGCCCACGGCATCTGCGTCGTCTACGATGTCACCGACATGGACTCGTTCAACAACGTGAAGCAGTGGCTGCAGGAGATTGACCGCTACGCCACCGAGGGCGTCAACAAGCTGCTGGTCGGCAACAAGTCCGATATGGCAGACAAGAAGGTCGTCGAGTACACGGTTGCAAAGGTGCGCACAGCCATCCACCACCGCCCACACTGACACCATCTGACACCCCACAGGAGTTCGCAGACAGCCTCGGCATCCCCTTCCTCGAGACCTCCGCAAAGAGCGCCACCAACGTCGAGCAGGCTTTCCTGACCATGGCCCGCCAGATCAAGGAGCGCATGGGAACCACAACCGCAAACACCAAGCCCACAGTCCCCATCGGGCAGGGTCAGGGCGTCCAGAGCGGCTCCGGCGGCGGCTGCTGCTAGACGAGACGAGACGAGACGAGGCGAGAAGGTGCTGGGCCTTGGACTCGGTCGAGGCTCACAGCTGAAGACGAGACAAGCGATATACGAGTTTCAGGCGCTGGTGTTTTGTGCGGTTGCGGCTTTTGATACGCTTACTTGATGCTCATTCATGGTCATATTTCTCGACTCTGGACGACCCTGCCTGTTGCATGTAGCCAAGTCTGCCCGCCAAACGGCCCTCATCATCATCGCCGCCGCCGCCCATCTCTCCCTTGTGTGCAGGCCCACGCCTCCCAGTCGCCACTTTCTCCCTCCCTTTTCCCTTTCCTTTCCCATCCACGGTTCTAGAACAGGCTCTCGTTGGTGTTTCTAGCATGGGGACAAGCTCTTCTTCGCGTGACAAGGTGGCTGCTAGGCCCCAGCGCGGTGTGAGCTTGACCTGGGTTGACTTTTTTTCTCGGTTTGCTGCGCGTGGTGTTTGGTAGTTTTATATGAGGTTTTTTTCTTAGATGATGAGCCGTGTGCTTGTGAAGTATGTGATTGTGATGTGTGATGTTGACATGAGGTACAAGTTATGAGGGATGGGTATGGGTTTGTATGGAACTTGTAGGAAGACAATGTGCTTTATTTTGTCACGAGCGCTATTAGATGTGCGGTCGCTATGTTTGCGTGGAGGAGGTAGATAGTAGACCCTGCACAGCTAGCAAGGGGTTAAGGGGAGCAAGCACATACTCCTGCGAAAGTGAAGTTCGAGGCATGCATCTACGTCCTGTCTTGTGCTGCATTGGGGGTTGTTTTCGTGTTAGTACTCTTTAGTCTTTTGTCTTTGCATATATATGTGCCTCTGCTTTGGTATCTACCTCTACCTCTAGCTCAGTCTCGACGGGTGTAGATTGTATTGTGCGCGTAAGTTTGCCTCTACTACTTTTCCTATCGCTTTTAGCAGAGTGTATGCGCTTGTCTTTATCCTCTAATCTGTAGCCTGACGTACCCTAGCGCGAATCCTCACCTCCAGGCCTCCAACGTCAATACGAGAACACTACCGCAGCACAACCTGGCTGTGCAACTTAACATGCTACCCGCAACACGCCCACACGTACTTGAGATTGAATGGAAGAGCTAGGAATCGCGTCTTTGACATCATCTTCAAGACGCAACTTCACGAACCAGTCACTCGAAAAGACAATTTCTTTCAACGCACTAGGCAGCAACATCACACTGCACCACCCCTCAATCCAACATGGCCAACCCCTCCCAAAGCAAGCTGGGCAAAGCCTCATCATGGATAGCAAAAGAACTTGGGCTGCACACCATGCGCCACGCCGGCAGCGACGTGTACTTAATCATCTTAACACGCTACCTGCGCATGTCGGCCTACGGCTGCATCGCCCTAATCCTAGCCCTGTACCTGCGCGCCCTTGACCTCTCCGACGCGCAAATCGGCTTCTTCATGACCCTCACTCTGCTAGGGGACGTCGTGGTCTCGCTCCTGCTGACGCTGGTTGCGGATCAGCTGGGGCGGAGGAGGACTCTGTTGCTCGGCGCGCTGGGGATGAGCGTGGCTGGCACCGTGTTTGCAACGAGTAGTAGCTATGCGGTGTTGCTTGTGGCCGCGGTTGTGGGCGTGGTAAGTCCGAGTGGGAATGAGATTGGGCCGTTTCGCGCGGTCGAGGAGAGTACGCTTGCGGGGCTTGTGGCAGAGGAGGGGAGGGCAGATGTTTTGTGAGTCTTCTCTTGTCATGCTTTAGCTCCTTTGTGATAATACATGCATTGCTGGGAACAGCGCTGATGGGAGCAGTACGTGGTACGTCGCGTTTGCCGTCCTGGGCACGTCGACAGGTCTGATTGTGGGCGGCCAGGCCGTCGATGTGCTTTCGGCGAGGAAAGACTGGACAGAACTCGATGCCTACCGCACTGTGTTCTGGATCTACACCATCGTCGGGCTCGTCAAGGCCCTCTCCACTTTTTTCCTAAGCGCAGCTTGCGAGCAGCATACACCCGCCGGCAGCGAAGTGGAGACAGAGCCCCTCTTGCCTGCTGCAGACGATGAGACACATCCCACCGCCTCCAGTAATGGCGACGCTGTAGCCACGAAGCCGAAGAAGAGCTGGAATCCGATTAGCGCCATATCGCCCGCCTCGCGAGCGGTCCTGTTCAAGCTCTGCAGCATCTTCTTCCTCGACTCGCTGGGCTCGGGCATGGTCCCCTTCTCGCTGATCAACTACTATTTGGATGGTAAATTCCGCCTGCCCAAGGGCAAATTAGGCGGCATCATGAGCGCCACATGGTCAGTCACCACGTTCAGTCTGTGCTTTGGCACATTCCCTACCACGTATTAACACAAAACACCCAGGTTCCTCTCCACAATCGGCAACGTCTTCTCCGCCTCGCTCGCCCGCCGCCTCGGCCTCATCCCCGCCATGCTCGTCACCCACTTCCCGAGCTCCCTCTTCCTCGCCACCCTCCCCCTTGCGCCCTCCCTCGGCCTGACAATCGCCCTCCTCATCGGCCGCAGCATGATGAGCTCCATGGACCAAGCGCCCCGCTCGGCCTTCATCAGCAAGGTCGTGCTCCCCGCTGAGCGAACGGCCGTCATGGGCATTGTGAACACGCTTAAGATTCTTAGCCAGAGCGCTGGGCCGTCGATTACAGGCCTGTTGGCGGGCGGGGGACGGTTCTGGGTCGCGTTTGTGGTCGCGGGTGCGCTGAAGGGGTGTTATGATGTGCTTCTCTTGTGTATGTTTGGGAGGGACGCGGGGGCTGGGAAGCGTCCCGCGGCGGATGGTGAGGCTCTGGAGGATGGGAGAGAAGGGCGACGTGAGTAGTGCGGTGAAAGCGAAGGATTTGCCATTTGTATCTGCCAGTGCAAATAAGGGAGGTACTGTAGTATGGAAGAACGCACCCATAGCCGTAGCTCGTGGTAGATACATACATATTACCTCCATTTCCTCCTCTTTTCTACCACGATCATTCACTCTCAGTAATTTGTAAGAACGTGTCTAGCATCTGTGGCCGGAAAGCTGGCCACTGCGAGTGTATCTAGTTGCATTCAGAGACCCCACGCCCCACAACAAGACGTCTACTTTATTCTCTAATCGCAACTATCCCTTGTAACCAAAGTTTACGTGATTAGCGCTTTCTTTCCTTGTTCTTCTTCTTCTTCTTCTTCTTCTTCTTCTTCTTCTTCTTCTTCTTCTTCTTCTTCTTCTTCTTCTTCTTCTTCTTCTTCTTCTTCTTCTTCTTCTTCTTCTTCTTCTTCTTCTTCTTCTTCTTCTTCTTCTTCTTCTCCGCTGCATATGTCCATTTCATAGGTTCTGCGTCTTTATTAGAATAGTCGTTCGAGATTTATAGTGTCTTATTGATGAAATACATGTATTGTGACCGTGTAATCTACTTAATTAGGACTTTTTTCTTCTCTCTCTGCTGCAATGCTATATAGTTCGATTTCAGGCGTTTACTGCCCTTGTTGGAGTGATCTTTGGATATGGTTGGCTCCACACGCCGCTTCGCTGTTCGAGGCTTGTGCTCTACGTTGAGGGACTGAGGCCACCAGGATGAATGTGCTTGCAAATGTGAGAGTGACTGCGATTTTCGCTCTATTTGTTGCTTATGTACTAGGTCTGTAAGATCTGTAGTAAATAGTGGCGGTCGCGATGAGCCTTGCTGAAGAGGTCGCCATGTAGTCCTTGTTGTGTTGTAGCTGACCATACTGTCGTTGCGTGACGCAGAGCGCACGTGCTGCATGTCAGACTCATTCCATTGCTGTTGCGCTTGAGCGTGCTGTTGCGCTTGCTGCACTTGTTGTGTTTGCTGCTGCAGTGGATCAAGGCTTCGCTTGAATGTCGCAGGATGCGGCATGCTTGGTACAGGTTTCGCCTGGCTGACAGGACGATCCGGATCTGGTACAATCGCTCTTGCTATAGATGACATTGATGATCTATCTTGGGTGCGTTTTCTCTTTCCGCCTGCCATAGGACCGCCGTTTTGCGGGAAAAAAGTCGTTGTCATCATCTTGCTCGCTCAGAGTGCGTGTAGTGGGAGTCGTTGGTCGCTTTCTGTGACTCAATCGTGGATCTCCTGGGTCGCAAACACGCAAGGTATCACGGATGAGTCCAAGGTGGATGTTGAGGCGCAGTCCTACTGCAACCGTGACGGGTATCAAGCAACGTCAAGTCAAAAGTGAGAGACTTGCGCAACGGTGCGTCGGAAAAGTAAAGCAAGCCTTGGAAGACGATCTGAGTAGACAAAAGCAGAAATCTCGGCCGTATTGGCGATACGATGACGGATGATATGGTGATCATGCAGCCTGATCACGCAGCGTTCGATGTTGACAGCAGAGCAATGCAGAGCACGCAGCAAAGATGAGAGCAGAAGCAGTAGTTGGGTTTCAAGGAAGCAAGTATTCTCTGCTAAGCGCCAGATGACCTACGTGGTCCATGGAGAGCCAATGGCCGTTGTTTCGATCCCAGTGGCGATCCAGTAAGCAAGCTTACCTTCCAAGTCAGCACTGCCCCGATATGCATACATGCCGGTCTGCGCGAATCGTCTATCGAGCCAAGAACTAAGCCCATTAGTCCCGCAAATGATCTTGTCTCCAGCTGTAACCTGCTCGCCTCCCCGCCCCTGATTTCATGCTCATCGACTGCCCCCATTTAAAGCGCCTATCAATCCATATATAGAGTCCCAGAAGGCATTTCATAGAAAGAGGGGTTCTTCCACTCGTGATCATGGTCAAGAGACGCCAAAAAAAGCGAAAGTTGGAGGAGGCATACCGTTCTGATGATCATGATGGTGGCTACTTAGATCGTTCCCCTGATTCGACTCGACAAAGCTCTACCGTCTACCACCACGTTATCGTCCACCACGTTGTCTGCTCTCAACTCGCACGACATCACGAACAACACGAATCTAGCGCATACTACTTCGATGTCCCGCGTCTGCTCAAAGATTCGAATCGAAACACCGGATTGATAGGCCAACAGCATCTGCCAAACCTCGAACGATTTCTTGAGGACGTAGACGCTGTCAGCTTCGCAATATGTTTCACGTACAGTTGTGAGCAGTACCATAAAGAGGTCGAGGGCATGTTTGAGCGCGAATTAATTCCAGTCATGAACGAGGAACTTGAATTCGAAGTAAGGCCTTACTTCTCCAGACTGCGGGCAGATGCTAAGCCAGCGAAACCAATCTCGGAAGCCATGTTTCTCTCCAATGGCCTCGAGGAAGCCCTTCAGCTATTAAACGCGGCAGGAAGCGAAATTCTCGGACGCTGGGATGCTCTGGGCAGTCTCAACTATCCATATGCACAGTTATATCACTACAGGGAAGTCTTTGTTGGGGATCTGGCCGACAAGCTAGAGCTTGCTCACCAGCGCCATCTCATGGCTCTATCACAGTACTTCAACGAGCAACTTGCCCTGGAGTATGTCGAGGCAGAAAAGCAGTTCGAAGCAGACCACGTTCATAGAAAGCACTGGGATAAGATGTTCCACCCTGAGGAAGTAGTGGTGACCAAGGAGGATGGCCATCCTATGGCATACATGTTGTGGTCATGCCCTAGTTCTAGCCAGGACAAGTTACAGCTCGAATGCTGGTCTTGGGACTTTGATGGATCGTTCTCCAAGAAAAGCACCTCACTCACGGTATCATGGCCGTCCGAGTCTGACATTATCCCCATCTCTCAACTTCAAGTGTTTCCACTAAGGTTCGACAAGACCGGATTAGAAGAGGTACTTCGGAAACGTGGCAGGATATTCTGGTCGTGTCGGAAGCAGAGGTTTGTAGACTATGGTGTGCCGCCTCAAGGTATGGAAGTTCAAAAGGTTAAACAACTCATATCCGTGTGAATGGAGCCCGCTCGCTGACAACACTAGTCAAATTTGCGCTACATGGTAGACATGGAAGCGTACAAGGTGATGCATGGAGCTGAAGACGATCCTGGAATGCGCAACGAGCTGGACGACAATGCTATGCAAAGCAAGGATCCACCAGCAGAGCCTTTTGTACTTCTCTTGCCGGCCTCTATAAGAGGCTATGGCTTCCACAACAAAAAATGGGGTAAGTCGCTTCGGTACTCAGATGCAATAAAATGCTGACCTGGGTGAAGATATGCTCATGGTATCACATATCCAGAAAATTGCTTGGAACAAGGACGTCTTCAAGAACCGGTTGGTCTTGGAACCAACCAAGAAAAACCTGATCCAAGCATTGGTATCCGTCCACATCAAGAAGACGAAGCCAGTAAGGTCAGACTTCATGGATGGTAAAGGAGACGGCCTCATCATCTTGCTGCATGGTGGTCCAGGTACCGGCAAGACTCTCACAGCCGAAAGTGTCGCTGAGTTTGCAAAGAGACCTTTATATCGGGTGACATGTGGCGACATTGGCACAGATCCTGTGAAGGTCGAGGAATACCTCGAATCAGTACTGTTCATTGGTTCGAACTGGGGCTGTGTTGTGCTTTTGGATGAAGCAGATGTATTCTTAGAAGAGCGCACTAAGATGGACCTCCAACGGAACGCACTGGTGTCGGTGTTCCTTCGCGTGCTCGAGTACTACGACGGAATCCTGATTCTCACTACCAACCGCATTGGTACTTTCGACGAAGCCTTCAAATCTCGTGTACAGTTGGCACTCCACTTCCCAACACTCGATGAATCTGGTCGGCGAGGGGTCTGGAGGAATTTTGCCAAGTCTCTGTCCGAGAAAGGACACATTGACCCTGAGGAGATCGATCAGAACCTGGACCAGCTTGCTAAACACAACTTGAACGGACGCCAAATCAGGAATATCATCAGCACTGCTCGGCAAGTAGCGACATATCGAAAACAAGCCCTACAATTCGAGCACATCGACGAGGCCTTGAAGGTTGTCAACGACTTCGAGGAGTATGTGACAAAGGTACACAAGCATACCGATGACGATTATGCACGGTACATGCGTTGGAGGGATGGATGAGTCATCTGCAGTTCCACGTCTCTCTTTAAGCATACTACACGTCATCAATCTAAGTCGCTCGAAACGCTGTTCACAGACTTGTGAATCCCAAGCGGATGCAGTTGAGAGTAAGGTGACTTTCGTCTAAATTACTTAAAGCCAGAGAAAAAAGTAGAGCTCTTTGCGTAGTAACTTAGCAAACAAGACCCTGCACACGGTCATGGAAATGGGACCAGAAGCATGCCATCAGCTTCACCAACGTATTTTTTGATATCGTTAATGTCGCCATATACAACAATCAGCACCTGAATTCGGCCTTCACATCGTTCAACCAAAGTCTGAAACAGACCAAGAAGATATTTGGTCCACTGCGAATCATGGCCATGTATGCGGTGCAAATCTCCAGTCTCAACAACTAAACACGTGGTCTCACTGTTTCTAGAGGTGAGCAGACTGATCAGATCGATCCAATTTTCATCGAGATGGTAGTCCTGAATCTCCGAAAGCCGCAAAACCTCGGCAAATCTAGCAAACCGATCGCAAGTCTTGAGCAATAGCTGGTGGACGATACCCTTAAGGACGCATTCGACGGTTGCAGTGTGCTTTCGAGCGTGAACTGGGGACATACTCCACAAGACGCAGTGAGCCTCCTTTGACTCAAGGTTCCTGATCTCATGAATCGCAAAAATTGTTGCTTGCTTCTGCGCACATATGTCCGCATGGACTACCAAGACCGATGACCGTTCGTGTGAAGTCCAGCTAAGTAAGCTGGTCCTGATGTATGAATGGTATTGCATTATCTGGGTAGGATCGCGACTGGCGAGAAATTGGATCTCGAGTAGGGCATCGTCTGGCAAGACTTCTGGCACGAGATATTCCAAAATGCGGCCGAACTCAACACGATACTTCTCTTTGCTTGGTCCCTGTTTGTCGGTCTCTTGTCCACTCTGTGAAGCGCCAAAATTGCCAACTGAGCTGGGGAGTCTTTGGTCGCAATCTGGTTGAATTCGGCACAGCAGCTCACGCGCAAACGCAGCAGCTTTACCCGCAGCGTGTGGCTGCCACAGATCGCTCTTGTGTGAGTCGGCGTAGTCAGAGATGCCGCGGATCACTAGACACTGTCGGTTGGAGTCGACACCTGCAGCCTCCATCTCCACGCAGAGCGCTCCGTCGCATCGAGCTCCGATCTGGTCCCGTAGCTCGCCATCCCGGATGACCGCATTGCCTGTAGCGATCCGTCCAAAGTGGAAGATAACCGTCCGCTTGTCATCCTTACTCCGTTTCGGACGCTTGACAAGCTCGCTCTGATCGCAAAACCCCCTGCACGATGATGCGGAGTCACCGTTGTGGTGGTATGCAGCCCTAAACAGCTTGTCATGCTCGATGCCAGGGTAGGCAAATATCTTCTTCCTCTTATAACGCTTCAGCCTCGCGAGCTGAAGGTCAAAGGTTGTCTTGCCCAGCTCGTGGTCAGTTGCAAGTACACCAAGCGCGCTGGTCAACCTCCAATCTGGGTTCTGCATGGTGCCCACCAGCTCAAATTGCCCGTTGACCTTAGATCTGCCCCGGTCGTGATAGACGCAGGCAGGTTTGCCGTCACCTGGCCATCCCACCACCACGTCTCCCAGGTGCAAATTCTTGAGTGCATCCTCTGACACGACTGAGTTGGGAATGCCACCCCCGATGCCCACAAGCACTGCCATGCGGATGTTGCGAAACGTCTTGAACATTGATCCCGTTAGACGCCCAGCGTTCACGTTGCCTGTCTCGCCTTGCGGACAAGTCGCGATAACAACTGCATGACCATTTATAGAGCCGCAGATATACGTGTTCTCATCGTAGTGGGTGTCGTAGGGCGGATTAAGACGCTGTTCGTCAAGCATTAAGCGGGCAGGCAGCAGCTCGAGGCTGGCAACGGCGCAAATCCAGGCGACGTGATAGTCGTCACAGGCGCGCTGTTTGTCGCTAGTGGCCATGATTATGTGAGTTTTTCCACAGTACAACACAGGGCAGAAGCAGCAGCGCTGTGGGGATAGCTCTTTTCATCCGTAGACAGCGAGAGCGCGAAGGATGCGTCGCCTCAGCCGAGTCGCAGTGTCTTCGCCTCAGCCTGGTCAGCGTGCACCGCTCACGCGCCAGCCGGGGTCTGCGTATGAGGAGGCTTGATGCTAGCGCAGTACCTTGATTGCGACGGTATGCGATTCCATTCTTCGTTCTTGACGGCTTCGAACGTGGTTGATTGCAATTGTATGAGATTGCATTCTTCGTTCCTGGTGGCTTCTGTGATTAATAAAAGGATCTGCTGGTGACATCGATTGGGATGAATGATGAAAGAGGGCGTCAAGACGATAGCGCCTTGCAGGGCAATATAAATGATATTGCTTCTCAAGGAAATTCTACATTGTGGTGTTGAACCCGTCTAAAAATCTAATGGTATCTTGTTAAACCCCTAATCGTCTCTATTCATCCTCCTCAATCTCCTCATCGTCTACAATCCCGATGCCCTGCTCTAGCGTCCTCTGCACCGTCTCCTGCAACAGCCTCAACACTGTCTCCACATCTGTCTGCGCAACGTCGATCTCAGCACCGTCCTCGCCTCTGAGCGTTTCATTCCACAGCGCCTCGTAGTCGGGATGGTCGGGGTTGATCAGCTCCACACGAGGTTTTTTTACCTTTGGCGGCGGCGGCGGGAGATGCGTGAATGCGCGGGAGGTGGATTGTACTTTGGCAAGCATCTCCTCGAATTCACCGTCGGGCGTGGATTGCGACGTCACGGCGCCGCCGGCAGGGATGCGCCATATGTCTTCTGTGGATGAGCTCGTTGACGCCGACGCAGTGAAGGGCATCTTGTCCGTGCAGGGCCTGGGCGAGTCGATCTTGATCGCAGTCCGGATTACGACGCTGAAGTCGCCGCCGCCACCGACATCCAGGTAGCCCAATACGCCAGAGTAGATACCGCGCTTGACGCCGTTTTCCTGCTCCTGTAAGATTTCGCACGACCGTTTTTTCGGCGCGCCTGTCATGCTGCCCGGCGGCAGACTTTCGACAAAGGCCTGGAATCCGAGATCGGGCACGCTCGAGCGCGCGATCAGGCTGCCGGAGCCATCAACGGGGTCTTCCCAGAGCTCGGGCGTGCTAGGTTTGTATACGCCGGGCGGCACGGCGTCAACGACGGTGACGAGCTGCCAGACCGTTTCGTATTCCTCAATCTCCATCAGTTGGCTGACACGCACGTTTTCGCTGCCATAGACGCCGTGCAGCTGGTGTCGGGTGAGGTCGACGATCATGAGATTTTCGGCACGCTCTTTGGAGGAGTTGAGGATGGCGCGGGCGTGGGCTGCAGTGACGCCGGGTTTCTTCTGAACGGTGCCCTTGATGGGGCGGCATTGGGCAGCTTGGCTGCGCGACCAGGAGATGTAGCGTTCGGGCGAGGAGGAGAGAATGTGCACGTTATGCATGCGCATGTATGCGCTGAAGGGGGCGGGATTTTGCCCAGCGAGACGCTTGTACATGTTCCAGGAGTGTTGATTGTCTTCGGCCTTGGACAGGCGGCAGGCTGTCGGCCTACGAGCGCGGATCTCGTTCTGATGTGTCAGGCAGAGCTCGTAGCTCTGGCCATCGGCGATAGCCTCCTGACAGGCTCGCACTTGTTTGTGGTATATCTCGCGATCGGCAAAGGCCTGCTTGCACGAGTCGATGTACTTGTACATTGGACCGTACTTCTCGAATGGATCCGGCTTCGGCATGGGAGTTGACGTTGGAGTAGACTGACGGGATTTGGCATCAACGGCATTGTAAACAAGCTCTTGCGTCTCTTCCACCCAGTCGAAGTCGTTCGGTCCGCGTATGCTCTGCACGTAGATCTTCTTAACCTGATGGTCGAAGACGATGCTCCTGGTGATATATGCAAAGCAAATGTCTGGGTGATCAGCGCTGCCTTTGACAGGGACATTGATGGTCTCTAGTCCAGCCTCATAGGAGGCGTAGCCCATGAGACCTCCCCAGAACGGAGCCCAAGTCGCAGTCCGTGGGGGCGTCGTGGGCTGAAGCGTGCTCATGATTTTCCTCAGATACGGCCAAGGGTCAGTGACCTTCCACTGGCTGTGGACTTCGTCGAAGCCGTCCCTGAGCTGCATAATCCGGGAACCCGCATAGTAGTGCAGCCGAAGTGTCTCTCCTGGAATAACCAGACCAATGATGCTGTAGCGTCCAGTGCCGACTGCCATGGGAACCAAGTTCTCCTGTAACCCGGACTGGAGAACGATTGCCTCGTGTCGGGGAATTTCAAGAGATTCGCATAGCTCTTCGACTGTCAACCGGCCACTGCCTGTGGTAGCGCAATGCACCACCGTGGGGGGCAGATGCGGTAGTGCCTTCTCGTCACCGTACGCTATCAGCGAAGCTAGCTCATCTGGCAGGAGACCATCCCCATCTTTTGCAAGGAAGTCTGTCTCGGCTACACCCTTCTGCATCGGCTTCTTCTTGGCATCGTTCTCCGCGTAAAACCTGAGGTCTCTCCGAAAGTCATGGAACGACATTGGCCGTAGCTGTGAGGCCGATATGCTTGCCCTACGAGCATCGTGGCTGAACATGCGCTTTCGCTTCCAGGCTTGCGCATCTTCCCACCAATTCCGGATAATGTGGGCCCCCTCTTCGTTCGTGCAGACCGATTCGGGGTGGAATTGCACACCCCAAAACGGCTTCTGTAGGTGCTTCACACCCATAAGCACCGCGCCATTACGTTCGCTATCGAAGTCCCACGCTAGTGGTTCCAAATGCGGACACATATCTGTTGACTCCCAAAGCTGCGCAGGGTACCGCACAGCTCGATTTGTCTGGATCGGGTGGCCAAGCTTGACTTGCAGAGAGTGGTACTGTGTTGCCTGCAACTTTTTCACACTCCTGAACATTGACTGCCCTTTGTGCAGAACAGCTGTAATGATGCCATGTTTCGGTTCCACCAGTCTCTCAATCTCGGCCCCGAAAGCCAGACACAGGGACTGGAAGCCTAAGCAGATACCCAAAACTGGCAAAACTTCCTCATCCCGGAGTTGCCAGAGCGCGCTCATGAGACCGACATCCTTTTCGCAGCCAGCCCATCCGGGTCCTGGGCCTGCAACTACTGCATCGAAGTCCTGCGCATACTCGGCGAAAGTCGGGTTGACCAAAGACTTGCCGTCGGAAAAACGAGAGTCGTCGATAAAGACTTTGGTGACTGTGGCATCTGTATTTTGCTCGAGGAGAGCGACAATGTTGTTCGAGAATGAATCGTATGCGTCCAAGAAGAGAATCCTGCGCGGAGGGTTCACAAAGGCCGGTGACATCTGATAGGCTCACGTGGCGAATCTTGGTGGGCTGGATTTTGTTGCTGAGATCGGGCGTCTGACGTGCGCAGCAGGAAGCTGCCAAAGTCGTGGGAGCAGCAGGATGAAGGAGCGACCAGTTAGATGGGTAGTGTCCAATGCTCCTAGAGTTGATGCGATTATGCGGGCCCTATAGACGGTCTATGAGGCTGAGATCGCGTCGCTGTGCAGACACCGTCCTGTGGATGACAGAAGCGTCCCTCCACCGGTAAGACTGTAGGCAAACAAGGAACGAAAGCAGACTGCAAGGTTTGCAGTGCAGGTGAAGGAAAGGATTCAAGTTGCAGTGGTGATGACTGGTTGACAAAAAGTTATGAGCGATAACGGGCAGCCGGGGTGATATGCAGGGTCCCGTTAGCGCCCCTCCTTGCCGTGGCACACCGAGCGAATCGAGAACGCCCTCGGAGTTCTGCAAGTGCTTCTGGAAGCCGGGAATGGAAATGATGCACAGATGCGGCGCGTTTCAGCGAGCCTGAAACGGAAACTTGCCACATCCTTTATGCTCCCCAGACGTTGCAGTCGTACAAACAAATCGTTTGTGGAGAGAATGTGTCAAGGGCCACCTCGTTGTGCGGACACTGTCACATGATCACGATGCACAAGGCAGCTGTCAAAGGCAGATTTTGTCATTCAATACATACAATCGTGGGCTTCGTAAAGTCCATCAGTCTTTTACTTCAACGCGGGGACTGCTTCGCTCAGGCCTCCCAAGTCCATCCCTAGCTCATCCCTACAGCTGCCGTTTTCGCAAAGCATGATGCCCTCTCTATTCGCGTCCATACTCCTAACCAGCTGATTCCTCTCTTTCAACCACTCGCTACCTCGAGCATGCACTCTGCTGATAGTGCTCAAGGCAGCTGGTCGTTCACGGTATCTCCTCAACCACTCCTCGACTCTCTGGCCTTCGCCTGTGACTACGACATGCTTGACGCTCAATTTCCCTGCGACTACCGTGTCCATCAGGCTTGGGAATAAGAACGGATGCTGCATGACTTCTGCTTCGAAGGCGCTCGCAGTATCCCGTGCAAGCTTGACGTAGGATTCATCCTCTAGCAAGGCACCCAGCCTGTCCAAGTTCTGGGCACTTACACCGTTGGTCCCGGGCTCGGCGTTGTCCATACCATCCTTCAACCGCATAAGCAGATCTTGCTGGCCTTCTGATGTGGAGAAGAAGCCGAGGTGCTCCTCGTCCCAAAATAGTTTAATCTGGGTCTTTTGAAGGTCATCGGCCCACTGCAGGTACGACTCATTGAATGTTGCTTCATAGAGGGATATGAGACCGGATATGAGGTACGCATAATCGTCTGCAAACCCTGGGGTCTCACCTGGGCCCTCGCGGTAAACGCGTGTCAGAGTCTTCGAGGAAGTGTTGTAAAGCTCGCGGCTGATAAAGGCGGCCGCTTGTTCGGCGGCGGCGAGGTATTGCTGTGACCGTGAGGCGTCTTGCGATGACAGTGCGGCAGCTGTGCGTGCAAGAGCACCGATAGCTAGACCGTTCCACGACACGACGATCTTGTCATCGAGCGCTGGCCGTGGACGCTCCTTCTCGCGGTGATCTCGCAGCTTCTGGCGTCCCTCTGACAGTATCCGACCCACGTCCTCCTCAGATAGAGCAAACTGCTTGGCAAGTTCTGCCGGGGTCATTGTGGTCTCGAGCACATTTTGGTTGATAAGCTCATCGTGTGCATCATGCTCAGGGGCGACGTTGCCCTCGTCTTTGACGTTGTAGTACCGTGCGAGAATCTCAGCGTTTCGTTCGCCTAGGATGTCCTGGAACTCGTTCAGTGTCCATACATAGAATGCACCCTCACGTTTCTCCTTGTCTGACGAGCGGTATAGCGAGTCTGCGTCCTCGGAGGAAAAAAAACCTCCAGACTGCGAGTGCAGTGGTGGCGAGGTGAGGTATGTCGCAATGTCGTGGACAGCAGAGAGGTGGTCAGGGCTCTTCGTCAAGAGGTAGGCATCGAGGTAGACAGGCAGCAGTTGCGCTTGGTCGTACAGCATCTTCTCGAAATGCGGTAAGCTCCAGTCTCGAGTGACGGAATAGCGCGCGAACCCATTGCCAATCTGGTCGTGGATACCGCCCTTGTTCATGGCATCAAGCGTCGCCAGGACCATGTCTTTAGCTTGTGTGCACTCCTTCGCTCCGACGACATCGGTAACTGCGCGAGGATACTGCGAGAGCTTTAAGAGGAAGGCGAGGTTCGAGGGCGTAGGGAATTTAGGTGCGCCGCCAAAACCGGCGTAGTCTGCATCGTATTTGTTCAGGAAGTATTGGTAGGCTTCTTCGAGAAGATCGAGGTCGAGCGCTTCGTGGGCTGCGCCATCCTTTCTGCTGATATTACCGTCCTCGGCAAACTCTCTCAGCTGAACGGTGATCTCTTTTGCAGAGTCGAGGCAACGCTGGCGCTGATTCTGCCACACATCCCTGATCTTCTCCAGAATGCCAACAAAACCAATATGGTCTCCGCCCATGGTTGACCCTGGGCCCGGCCAATATGTCCCGCCGAATATGGGCTGCAGGTCTGGGGTAATGAAGGCATTCAGCGGCCATCCTCCGCTCCCAGTTGTAGCTTGGACGTAGTTCATGTATATGCGGTCAACGTCCGGGCGCTCCTCGCGGTCGATCTTGATAGGGATGAAGTTGTCGTTGAGCAGCTGAGCGACTTCCCGGTTCTCGAACGACTCGCGCTCCATGACATGACACCAATGGCACGCGGCATAGCCTATGCTAATGAAGATGAGGCGGTTTGACTTCTTCGCCAGCTCCAGCGCTTCCGGTCCCCACTGTTGCCATGCGACCGGGTTGTTCATGTGCCCGCGCACGTATGGTGAGCGGCTCTCGTTGAGGCGGTTGATGAGCTTCAGGCCGTCGCCGGAACTAGACGAGCTCTGTGTGGCCATCTTAAGGAGCGAGGTGTGGAACCTGAGCAGCTGTGCACTCGAGGGATGTCGTGGCGGGGCAGTGATTCGTGTTGGACGCTGGCTCGTGACGAGACGTGGTGGTGCAGTGGAAGTACAGGGTCCTCGCAAGTTGAAGCGTACTTGAGGCATGCAATAGCGCAAACAGGTGGAGGAGCCGCGCAACAAGGGTTCACCTCAGCGCAAGGCGAATTGCGGCGAGATAGTCAAGATATGGGGAGCAGGGGTGTAGCACGCGGGGCTGCACTTCGTCATCTCGCTCCTTGTCATTGGTGCGCAAAGAGCTATCATCCTCACGAAATGCTCGCGCCTGACAGAACGAGTTTTCACAAGTCGACGATCTGGAAGAGTGCCGCGAAAATACTGCATGTGGGAGCGTCTCTAGTATTCTCAACGTCGTATCAGCTCACTCTGCTATCGCAGGTCAGATGCATCGCAAGGAGCTCGAAGAATCAGAGAGCTGACACATTTACTCAGGATATTATCATCACAGTTTCCAAAACCTCCATGAAACAACAATGGTCGCTTAGCTCAGTTGGTTAGAGCGTGGTGCTAATAGCTTTCATCCTTGATACGCCAAGGTCGCGAGTTCGACCCTCGTAGTGACCAGTTTCTTTTTGCTCGTGAACATGATTGAGGTATGCGCTGCTTTTTGCTCCTTGTCACACCGTCTTCGGCTGTGTAGAGGTGCCTGCATGCTCTGACTCGGCAGCTGGCAATTCTGTACCCCACGCGCATGCACCCGTGGCAGCTCGGGTCAATGGCTAGCGAGCTGCTTGAACTACACAAGTCAACGATGTGTCCCTTCAAAGAGTACAACTTCATTTCCCCGGAAAACTTCGTTATTATCAATCATGGAGCTCTTCGCCGCTGACAACGCTTGGCCGCTATGGGACGACCAGCGCATCGAAGGAGCGTTTGATGCCACACTCGCAAACGGTATCGATCAAGCGGTCGTTCACAGCGTCGAGCGGCCGTGGCTGTTCCACTACAAGCCAAAGTCAAGTTCTAATGGACGTGCCATCCTGATCCTGGGCGGAGGAGGGTACGTTGAGCTCATGGTCGGACGTGAGGGCGTTCAGGTAGCATCTTGGTTGACCAGTCTTGGGTTTGACGCCTTCGTTCTCGTCCACCGCTTTCCGAACGCAAAGTCAGCGCCTCAAGCTCCAGTCGACGACGCAAGGCGAGCATTAAACATCATTGCTGACAAGGGACTGTCTAAGACCGGCTTGGGCATTTGCGGTCTCTCGTCTGGCGGCCATCTTGGCGCTGCACTGCTAGCGGAGTACCCCAAATCATGGACTCCACCGGAGGCTTCTGCCACGATACCGAAGGTCGATTTCGCCGTCATTGGATACGGACCTATTTCGACAAATGCAAAAGGCAGGACGATTGTGCCCAACAAAGCCGCGCTGCCACCCGTAGAGAAGCAAGAGCTGTACGATGTTGTGCAGCCAGACGTTCAGATCAGCACAGCGCCACCAACCTTCATTGTATACTCAGGAAGCGACCCGGTAGTCCCCGTCGTCAACGCGTACCGACTTGCAGAAGGCATCACGAAGGCTGGAGCCAAGGTAGAACTCCATGTGTTTGCAGAGGCACCGCACGGCTTCGCGCTAGACACCGTCGGTCTACCAGTCAGCAAGTGGCCGACCTTATGTGAGGCATGGCTGGAGCAGAATGGCTTGTTGAAGGCGTGAACGCGACTTTGCAAAGAAGACGCGTCGCAGAAGGGTCTGAAAAGGGTTAGTGTGCAGTCGACGTCATCGATTTCTTGATCCTCTGGCATCAATCTTTCAGAGTCAATAGTACTTCTACAGCCGTTCTTACGGCAATGCAATCCATCGCTCGACAGCTGAAGAGCATTTCTCTCTCACAAAGACCATCACAGTTATTACGTTCCAGATTGTCTTTTGCGGTCATCTTCACAACGCGCCACTTGCATGCATCTTCAGTAATGGCTAGTCCCGTGAAACGGAAAGCGGGAAAGAGTGCAGATTCTACTCCTGTTAAGAAGCAAAAAGTCGTGATACCAGAATATCACACAGCAGCTCAGAGACGTGACGAGACAGGCGAAGTTGTATGGCCCGCGCGGAAAGAGCAGATTGAGCGAGCCCGAGACATAATCAGAGAGTGGCACGTATGGCGGGAAGCACCCACTAATATTCATTGCTAATCTTTCTCAGCGCTGAAGCAAAAAAGCAAGTAGTCATACTTCCCGACAAAGACGCAGACGGTCTATCGTCTGGCGCGATTTTGCACCACACTCTTACCTCACTTGGTCTTCCTCCCGATCTGATATCTGTGTATTTCCCGTCGAAAGGATCAAACGTGCATGATGAAGCTACCAAAGAAGCACTCGCCGAGATTGCCCCATCCTATGTCTTCGTGCTGGATCAAGGGAGTAGGAGAAGTCCTGCACTACTGGACCTACCGCACACATGTCTGATAGTCGACCACCACTTTGCAGAAGATGGGGGCTTCCCAGAGGGTGCCGAATACGTCACTGCGCACGACTGTCCACCCGTGGCAACTACATCCCTCCTAATCTACCACATCTGCCTGCCTCTCCACCCCGATCTCGGCGAGAAGATCTCGTGGCTCGCAGCTATGGGCACTCATGGCGATCTCGGAACCACTTTGAAATGGGAACCACCATTTCCCGACATGACTGCAACCTTCAAACGCTTCCCCAAGAAAGCCATCAACGATGCAGTTGGCCTCGTCAACGCCCCTCGCCGCTCCGCCGCCTATAACGTCAGAGACGCTTGGGACGCTGTCATCTCCGCTTCTAATCCAAGTAGTATCAAAGCCACCGAGAAGCTACACGATGCGTCTTTCGAAGTGCGCCGCGAGACGGAGCGCTGCACGCACACAGCCCCCAAGTTTTCCACTGACGCGACCATCTGCGTCCTCACCATATCTTCGGCCGCGCAAATTCATCCCGTCATTGCTACCCGTTGGGCGGGACATCTAAAATCGAACAAGCTCGAGATCATCATGTGCGCCAACGAAGGCTATCTTCCCGACAAAGTAAACTTCTCATGCCGCATCGCCAAGGTCGCGCGAGGCCGTGAGGGCGATGAAAAGGTAGATATCATCAAACGGCTTGAGGGCGTTGTGGCAGAGCACCCGGAGTTGAGGGAGAGGCTTGGACAGAGTTTCGCGAGAGGGCATAAGGAAGCTAGTGGAGGGATAGTGGGGAAGAAGGAGTGGGAGGAGTTGAAGGAAATCATGGGCCTGGGTGATAGTAAGACGAAGAAGAAAAAGTTAGAGAAAGAGAGCGGGCTCACTCCAGTCAAGAAGATGCCGGCCCAGAAGAACACTTTGGCGAACTACTTTGCGAAGGCGTGAGCTGATTTATATCTTTGGCTGCGTTGGCAGCGGAAAGAACATGTATACCAGAGAGAAAGCGTTCTCATATGCTATAGACACGTAAGGAAGAGACACCATATTCGCCGTAGATTCCATCATCATATTCATCTAGGCCTGAACGCCGGTGCTGAGGGATCAAGTGACTTTGTGCTCCGCTTATGCCGGACTGGCGACGACCTGGCTGAACATGCGTTACTTTCAACTCCATCCCACGATCGCTCAGCATGGAGGCCCGGATCACTATGATGTAGCAACTTCCCAAACCATTCTTTGCCGAAATGTGGCCTGTACAGCTCATTCAACTCAGGTTCGCAAAGCCTTGCATACAAGCCCGGATGTTTCTCAGCCAGCCCTTGGAGATCTACAGCTACTTCTGGAACACTCATTCGCCTGCTGAGCGCCCTGATGCAGGCATACACATACTTGTCTTTCTCGCCTAGGCACACCCACATCGTCTCAATCTCGACCGCGAAAATCAGGCGCTTCGACAAGAACTGCTGTGAGATAGCAACATCGAGACGATACGCATCCTTGTGCAACTTGAATAGCTCCAAAGTCCGAGCGAGCGAGCATGCAACGAAGAGATTGTTGGGTATGCGGAGTGGTTTCATGAAGCTCATTGTGGCGAATTTGCACGCTCGCTCCATCCAGGAGACTAAGGCTTTGATTGCTGCAGCGCTGGCGACTTTACTTGGGAGGACGAGCTTTTGCTCGGTTGCTGGACCGCGCCAGGCCGTGGTGTCTTCGCGTGCAAAGGTGCGGATGAATTTGCTGACTACATCACGGCCGAGAAACAAGACAAGCAGCTTCTTGGATACAGCTCGGCAGAAGACTTGATTGGTGTTGCCGTCGATGACGTCGATCTCAAGACCATTGAGGGCGTTCAATTTACGTTCAGGTTGAATGTGGGGTAGCAGGGAGTGCAAGGTATGGAGGTGGCGAATTGCTTCCGGGTCGGGATACCATCGTTGAGCGTTACAATGAGCGTATGAGTCACCGTAAGATCCCGCTTGGTGGCCTTGCACTGTGTACCCCATGTACTCGTTGGCATACAGTGATATTGGAGCCTGCTGGTCTTCTGCAGTATGTGCATCTCTCTGGGCGAGGTACTGTCCCACAACATCATCTTGTTTGTAAGTTCCGCCATATATCGTAGACCGATGTACTTCCGAAGTACAGTAGCTGGGATAGTGCGAAGCGTGGTTTGGATCGTATAGATCGGGAACACCCGTCTCAGAGCTTGTTCGATAACGGCGATGAGATCGCGACGGGGATGTGAAATCCGTTTGGCAAGTGAGATCTGTTGATACAACAGAACACGCGCAGCTGGCGTCTTCGGTGCATTTTTCGTCGACATGGAGCGATGGGCCGGGAGATGCGGACATGGCAGCGAAGGAGACAGCACTAGCGATAATTGGACTGCTGGTTGGTGTAAGAATGATGGAGGGTTGAAACCTGCATCATTACTTATCGACATCTAGTCCACGTGGGGAACGCTGAGGTCGCTCGTGACTTCGATTGCTAGGTGAAAGCTGCAGTCGCCAAACCGCATGGCGAACAAACAATGGAGGAGGTAGTCACGTGGACCTACCCCTGCCGTTGCCAGCATTTGAAGTGGCGCGCAAACCTTAGCTTACGAGACTCACACTGCTGCTCAGTGGTAGACTTCGGGTAAGTCAGATGAGTGACGTAGGTGTTGGAGAGATACCCATGCTGGGTATCACCCAGACCATACCGTCGCCCGGATGCAGAGAATAGTGCTGATGACACATCAGGTCGCCAGTCAGCCTTACCGTAGCGTCGAGGATTCTTGGGATTTGCGGTCTTAACGTTTGGCTCGTGGGTATGCACCTCGGCTTGATTATGTGCCTGGGGAGCGGGGACAAGCGGCGTACTGTGAGTCGGCACTGCTTCGAAGCAAGCGAATGACTCCCTGCGCGATGTAAAGGGCTTCGGTGAATTGTTTGAAGTCCTGGTAGATGCGGCTACAGAAGTCAAGTCCAAATCTGCATCGTAGATGGATGATGCGTCAGGTTGGATAGGGAAACTCATCTTGGTCGACAGCGAGTTGGCATAGTTGTACCGAGGGCGCAGAGGCCCAGACTCTCAGCTCTGAGATGAATTTACACAGGGCTTATAGCGACACTCTAGTGTCCTGAAAAAAGCCTAGAGGGCGGTGAAAGTGCTGCTTGACCATCCAGCTCCAGTCCTCCTGCTTCGAATGCCCGCCTTTGTCATTACATCGTCTGGCGATGGTTCTTGGTATTAAAGTCCGATGGGACGTATTTCTGAGTCTCCTCTAGAGCATATTGACCCGTTGATCGATGAGAAAGCTTCCAGGCTGATGCGCCAATAAGGTGTTTCTGGGAAATATGTTGCAGTAGCAGCTTCGAACCTCTCGCTCTGCACGATGAGCCGGCCAATGGCCTTACATGAGATATTGGGATAGCAAAATCCCTAATTAGCTCTGAAACTTGGGTATCACATCAGGGCAGAGCTTGGTGCCACAGAACTTGAGCAAGATATTGTGAAGAAGATCCTGAAGACGGCATCGACAGCAGAGAAAAGTAAAGGGGTTACAAGAAGAAAGCACGGTGGGCTTTGTAACCATCAGCAAGTCTCTTGGTCGTTGATTGTGACAATTCAAGATGTCAAAGTTTGTTTGTACGGGAAGTGGTTGACGTTCGGGGATGCTCACGATGACGTAACGCATATACACGCAGCTCTAGATTCGACAGCGTGTACATATACTCTTGTTCCTTTTTCAACATCTACCTCGCAAAGCTCGTTCACTGTGATCAAGCACCTGTGTCTGACCACCATTCGGATGTGTCGGAATAAATTCTGCAGTCGTTGCTAGGTGGGTACCTCACGCACGCGTATTGTTGCTTACTTGCTCGGCTTCCCCGCACTCCAGCAAACGCCTCATCCTCCTCAGCCACATTAGCGAAGCTCACTACGACTGCTTCAGAATGAGGCTTGGCCAAGGTTTTCTGGGCACGTTCACATACGTTTGTAGATCGCCGTGGAGCCGCGAGCTTGCGTCTGGGCAGACTTGGATGACGACGTTGCCAACTTGCCATGCCTTTAGCTTCAGGCCAACAGCTGGAGATGTTAGCTAGGCTCAAACTACACAGAGATACCAGCCAACATTCAGCTGTAGAGGGTTTGCCTGAAGTCTTCACGTCAGTAACCAACTCTGGCTCTAGGCAGCACTGGCTGCCTTAGCCATGATCTACGGTGCAAGTACCGGAGAACATGGAACTAAGGAATGTGTGATCGTAGTATACAGAGAGAAAACGGTAAGGAAATAACAACTTGTGAGGTAACGAGAAGTTTACGATACGCCTCAAGGCTTGAAAGCGCGCGAGGCTTTCCGTTCATTTCCGATCGTGATGGCTTGCAGACACTCTACGTCCTCATTCCTTGTTTCTGACCACCTCTTTCCGGCGTTCCGTAGACTCCATTTCTTGGGTAGCATTACTTGGCGACCGATCGAACGTCCACGCTGACAACGGAGCTAGCATCTTGTGGTATAAAGAGTCGATCGAGTCCGTCTGAAGCCTTCAACAAAGGATTGCGATTGCGATCCCGTAGCCCAAGGTCTTATCTGTGCAACCTCAAGCATTCAAGAATAAACATCAAGTGCTCCAAGATGCCACGTTACTCAGCAGGAAGAGTATCTGTCTGGGCTCTACTCTTACTCTCTCCGTTGTTCAGCGCCGTCTCCGCGTGGCCGAACTATAACTTGCACAACTCACGACACGCGAAACGCCAATCATCCGGGGACAACGCTCCATCTGGCGGTGCCGAGAATGACCCGTCATTCAACGAAGAATACGACTTCATCATTGCGGGAGGCGGGACAGCAGGCCTTGTCCTTGCGAATCGACTGACAGAGTCTGGGCAGTTTTCAGTGCTTGTCTTAGAAGCTGGACCATCGCCTGAGCAAGTACGTGCGTATGAGTCTCCCGGGGGCAATCAGTTCATCAAAGGTAGCGTAATTGATTGGGGTATCGATACACAGCCGCAGAGGCATCTCAACAATCGCACACTGCAGTACCTGCGAGGGCGGACTTTGGGCGGATCCAGCACTACCAACGGACTGTACTATGCTCGCGGATCTTCGGTTGTGTATGATCAGTGGGCTGAGCTCGGTAACCCAGGTTGGAGTTGGAACGATACATATGCCTTATTTCGCAAGAGCACAAAGATGAACCCACCAAACTCGACTGACGAGCTTACTGCCTTCAGCCAGGAGTTCAAGACGTTCGATGCTAGCGCCTACGGAGGCGGTCCCCTCGAACTCGGCTTCCAGGGCTACGTACCTCCTTCTACAGATGGTTTCATTGTCGCATGCTCGGAAGCATTGGATATTCCCATCGTCCAAGACCTCAACACCGGTAATGGCGTTGGGATCAAGCACGGAACGGCCACCGTCAATAACAGGCTGCGAAGAAGCAGTAGCTACGATAGCTTCTATAAGCAAGCCAGGAATCGCACGAATTTGAGAGTTCTTCATGATGCCCCTGTCACTGGTATCGTGATGAGCACGCCTGCCGCTGGGAATGCTACGTCCTCGAACTCCACAGGCAACCCACGCGCTCTGGGTGTCAGCTACATCGACCAGCGCACCGGCTTTGTAAGCCAAGCTAGGGCACGGAACGAGGTCATTGTCAGTATGGGTGCTTTCCATTCCCCTCAGCTGCTGATGGTATCCGGCATCGGCCCCGCTGCAGAGCTTGAGAAAGTCGGTATTGAGCCCATTGTCATCAATGAAAACGTCGGCCAGAATCTGAACGACCACTCGGTTTTCAGCATAATGGCGCGTGCAGAGCCAAATGCTTCGACGACTGAGATGTCGAGCTCGCCTGAGAATCTGCGCGCAGCTCAGACTCTCTTCTACACCAACCTAACCGGCCAGTACACCGCACCTTCTGGCATTACGAACGGCTTTCAGAGACTCACCGAGCAGCAACTCCGCGACATTAACGCCTCAGCTGTCATAGACGCTGGCCTCGCAAACCAAGCGCATATTGAGTATTTGTTCGAGTCTGTCTGGTATCCTTGGATCCCAACACCTTTCTGGACGCCCTTACCAAACGAGTCGTACATTTCAGTCACAGCATCGAGCATGGTCCAACTGTCTCGGGGCACGGTAACCCTGCGTACAGCGAGTATGTCAGATAAACCTCTCGTGGATTCAAACTACTATGCCGATCCTACAGATGGCGCTATCGGAATAGCATCTTTCAAGTTCCTCCGCGAGATCCTTCGCCATCCTGCCTTGCAACAATTCACCATTGGCGATTTCAACGGCGAAGTTAGCCCTGGCCCAGCAGTCGCTGACAATGACAACGAAGCAATCTTGGAGTACATCAAAGCGAACACCATCCCCAACTGGCATGCAACTGGCACTAATCAGATGCTGCCCCTCGAAGATGGCGGAGTAGTGAACCCAAGACTCCAGGTCTATGGCGTGGATGCCTTGAGAGTAATTGATTGCAGTATCGTACCTGTGTTGCCGGACGTCAACATCCTGGCTGCTATCTACATGATCGCTGAGAAAGGCGCAGAGATGATTAAGGAGGATTGGGAAGACGTTGGGTACGAGAAAAAGCGTGGGTAAGACCGCTCTTCTTGAACAGGTCAATCGAACGCCTACACTGGTAACAGAGCATGTCTCATCACCGGTCTGTCATAAGTCTGCCGTGTCACTTTCATGGCCAGGGTGTTCGTGCATGATGTTCCGTTCCGTGTATGCAGGCCAAGCGAGTGATAGAGTGTAACCTTCCTCATCAAGGAAGTCAGAGAATCTGTTGTTCTCTTCTCCACGAAAAAGAGCCCATACTGCGCCTTACCAGCTCCGAGCAGCCACTTGGCAAGATGCAAGGCGAAGAAGCCTGTTCAGATGTAGGACTCTGATTAAATCATTACGCCTAGGACTGGAGCCTTTCTGGTGCTGTTTGGCAGCTCATTGGCTTTCCTTCAAAAACTTGTATCCTTCTGAATGCGAGATGGCTGACGACCGTGCACGTAAGCCTTTACCTCGATCAGGCCATTTGCGCCGGCATGCTGAGCCAAGTCTCGATACATAAGATTACGGCCTAGAAATCCTCTCACATGCTTACACTTCGCGCTGTCGAACTCGCGTTCAAATTGTTGTATGCTGTTGTGTGACCTCATTTTGCCGTGTCTCATTCACTGGTTGTGATGGCTGTCTCAGGTGTTCTCCGCCTCCTCACTTTTGCAGAAACCATCTTGGCTTTCACTATTCGCGACGAGCGTATGTATACGAGCGCGCTGTTGCGCCACCCTTGTGCTCACTTTATAGCTACGAGCTGACCACTGCTCTACAGCAAAGCTGGACCCCAAGGCTGGGAAAGTTGAGACCTCAACCGTTGATATACTCCCTGCTCCCCTAGTAGCTAATACCTGGGAGTCGAACGTCCATGGCGGATTCAGCGCAGACAGGCGGTACGCGAGCACCGTCGGAAGCGATGGCAAGGTTCGCATTGGTATCGCCGTCACTGATTTCGATGTGACGGCGACGACAAGCACGGGAAGTCAAGAATCCCAAGGATCAATATCAATTATTGACATTGGTACGATCATCCCGACTCTTGCATCAACCACCTATATGGCTATTCCAACTGTGCACTTTGAAAAGTCTGCTTCGGGTTGGGATGATGCAACGTCCACGGTACATCACGAAAGCTCTGCAACAGGCTGGACGACCGTGACCTCCGAGATCGCGCATTGGGAATCCTCTGCATCAGGGTGGGATCAAGGTCACAATAATTTGGGACCTCAAATCACAAGCCAGAGGACAGTCGAGGTGACTGATGACCCATGGACTAAGGATCTGCGGCCATCGCAGACGACAAGTCCAGCTGGGACGGAAGTCAAGGAAGTGCCCAGCAAAACCGTCACAGACTACCCGCCGCCTCCTGTCATTAGCCATGGCGGAGTAACAGTCCGCCCTATCGCCGTCACGCGCAATCCGACTGTCACCCTGCCAAATGGTGTAGTAACGACGACTGAAGAGGTAGAATTCCAGGTCGCGATAGGTTCATCTACACTACGCGTAGGCACCCCAATCACATCCAATGGTATTGTATACGACATCACAGTAAACACGGGCGGGTCGACTGTCTTGCATGCCGGGGATCTGACGACAATACTTCCGCAACCCACTGCCGGCGAAGTTCGTACAGTTGCGGGGGATACAACCGCCTACCCAAGCATCTCGACAGCAGGTACCCACGGAAGAGTCTCAAACACCGAGGCAGCGACTGCCATCTCTACGAGCAAGACGTCCGCAGCGAAAAGGCTCAATGTAGCTTTCGCTTGCTCCCTTATGGGCTTTGGATTGTTTGCATTCACATGCTGATTTCAGATCTGAGATGGTTTGGAGGATTGACATGATAAATTCGTTACGACATGGGTCTACCTAGCAGACCTGGCTCGCTCAGCGCGTAGAAAGAACAAGACGCCGGCGTAAAGAATCCTCATAGAAGGCAAAGGGGTTGGATCATAAGACTCTGCTGTCTAAGCACGATCATCGACAGCAATTCTGCCAGCAATGCTTCTCTTCAGAGAGGCCTCGCCGCTGCACACGTCCATGTAAAGGTCCATATCAGTGCCTTGGCCAGGGCAACCAAACACGGGGTCCTCAAGACCCAGCTTCTGCAATGGCAAATCGACGTAATAAACCTGCGTCGGGCAGTAGCTTCCAGCCGCACAGTTCGCACTTCCGCAAGCCGAATTGGGGCTGCTCATCGAAAGGCCTTCATCATGGCCCGGGCAGGAGCTTGCATCCTCGCCGTTGGCGCAGTCAACGAAAGAGATATCGTACCAGATGTTGCCATCGGCGATGCTGTACTCAAACTGTGTCTGCTGGCCGCCGACGAGCTGATCGCTCTTGCTGATCTTCAATGAGGAGCCGCAGCCATTACAAGCGCTACGAATGGCCTCAGTGTGCTTGGTACGGGCGGGAATTTGGACTGGACCAGAGGAGTACCCCTGGTCAACGCTCCAGAGCCAGATATCGTAATTGCAAAGATTACTGACAACTGCGTTACCCAATGCGGTTGCAAGACCGGCTTGCAAGGCAGTGGCGAAAAGGATGGTTCTGGACAGCATTTTTGGCGATGCAAAGGTGTGTTGTGAAGGGGTGTGGGCGTATCTCGTGCCGTGGTGTTTTCGTACGACTAGAGATCGATGGGCAGTGAACGAATTCGCAGCTTCTTACTCAGAAGCAACGAGAAAGGAGTGAAAAGATTTAGAGAAATGAATGTGTTGAAGTCGAAACTTCAAGGGGCAAAGAGAGTGTGTGGTCGTCGAAGACTGAGCGTGGTCGGGGAAGGGATAAGAGGCATCCTGTGCCCTTTTATGTAGTATAGAAGAGAACCAAATCGATTTTTTCTCATTCGGCTGATGACTACACATAGACACGCAGCAGGGCAGAACCAAAGACAATCGAGCTCTGTCCGGTCAAAGGTGCAGCAGTGCCACTCGGCACTATCTGAAGACTGACTATGCATACAGATGTTCTCGAAGTCTAACTGGTCAGCGTTACTGCAGCGGATGTTCCACTTTTACTTCCGAAATGAGTATTGGCTTCACATCCCGTTGTATTGTGGAGATACTTCTCGCCTTCACGGGCGGCAGGTTTTGCGCGCCACTGCAAACATTTCGCGAGCTTGAAATTTTCTGCAAGAACTCGGTGTCGACGAAGAATGTCGATACGACTCAGCGCAAACTTGTCAAAGACGCTATTCTAGCTTCTTCCCCAAGTGGATAGCCTCGACTTACTTGCTCTCTCGTGACGTGTACTCACTTGCTAGGTGATGGAGAAGGTAGGCAAATAGCGCGCAGATGAAATATAATTACGCACAGGATACATGCTATTGACACCTGACCCGCACCAATCTCACCTGTCGTCTGCTGAGCTTCTGGGTGCTTTAGACTGGACCAGAAGAGCATGCGTCATGGCTGCTACCGATGATCGGTAGTGGCAGCGTGGACGGAACGTGGAAGCCGCAGGTAGTGAGACCTGCATTTCTAGAACATCAGCATGGCTCAGTATTTTCGTGGAGCCCACCACGATGATGTCGACTGATTAGACCGGACCAATAACCATCCTGAAAGTAGTAGCTGATGTATAGGCCTGAAACGTAGGTGCAGTGGTGGTTCAGCAAGTTGCCCGGGCCTTCAGCAAGCAGACCTTGAAGGTCTTCCGTTTTCACATAGCATGGTCGTGAGGGAGCATACAGGTCACCGACATTCAATTCGCAGTCGGTATAAGCTGTTGCCGAATCGAATTTCGGTGTCTATGCCAATGTTGTGTTGGTGAGAAGTCCGCAGTGCCTCAAACGATGATTCGCCAAGGCGCCTTGCTTGAAGCACGCAGCTTGAACCAGTAAACAGGCACTCGATGCGCCTGACCTCAGATGCGACTCCATCTTACCGGCCACACCTACACCCATTCCTGGCGTATTGAAGAGCCTGCGACAATCGAACCGTCGCAATGGACGACGCAAGAGACGCGCAGTGGTGTGGACAGCTTCCGGTTGAGGCGCGCGCGTACTACCTGCAGCTGACCCCACGCACATTTGTCGAAACGCGAATCGAGTCGAGTGCCTCAAGAATTCTCAAATCGCCAGTCGCTGCGGCGGATGAGTCGTTGAGATCTGGACTCTCGAAACAAACAACCAGTCTTTGCTTGATCACTCGTCCTCATCCTGCATACGCAAGCGCAGACGTCTAAACTTAGGCTGCGACGTATCCGATGCGTTCAGGTCAAGTTGAGTCACTTGACGTTCTCTCTTGGTGACGTGAAATTTCTTGAGCTACCGGCGTGGACAGCGGACGACTCGAACTCATCGACATGCATGCGCTATGGCGGTTCCCGAAGGTCCGGCGAAAACTCGTCATGCTGCTGAACGGACGCGCGTAAAGCGCACTATGTCGGACCTCGCATGCAGGAAGCACATCGTTGGACTTTCGACCACGGCAGTAGTGAATCCAACAAGTCCAGCTGGAGGCGTTCTGACACACTGTCAACGGTATGGGCTAAAGAGCGATCATCGGTAGGCGTTACCGAGTGGTAAGACGCACTACTGCAGGTCCTATCTAATCGATAGGAGCATTATCCTCCACACTTGCCACGATTCTGGTCTTTTAAGATTACAGTTGATCTACAGTATGACGATCGAACTCGTTAAATTTTCAAGAGTCGAGACTCAAGATTGTGCAGAAGCTCGCAAGCTGGTAGCGGAGGCCACGCAGGGAAATAACGCAGGCTTGCGTATGCGCTCCGACGACACCGATCAAATCAGAAGCATGCACTGTGAAAAGTCAACGTAAGCAAATGTTGCGATAGGCCCTTTGACCATGAATTCGGGCAAAATGAAGAAACAGCACTCAACATGCAAGCAAGTCTTCCGAGGACGGCTCCTCTGCCGCAGTCGGGAGATTGACACGCCACACCTTGTCGTGCGTCTCCAACCCAACAAACGATCAAGCGTACTCAGAATATTTCAGACCCCAAATCAAAACGTCTTGATGCCTCAGGCGCGGTGAAATCCCGGTACTTCATCTGGCAGGAGATGAGGTCTGAATAAACAAGTTCGTGCGACAGCGGGTAGCAAGATTAATATCTAAAGGGAGTCCTTGCTAACCCCCTCAATATCGCCAGATTGTAACTCGCCGCATCCCAGGCGTTACAGGTCGAGAGATGACGTATTTCGCGGTTGTCGGGGCTTTCAGATCATTGTAATCAGTGTTGGCACCGGCATCTGTTGCGCTCGCAGGACGATGTTTCGTCAGCGACAGCTTCAGCGACAGCTGCCAGACCACGTGTTGACCTGCCGCTCCGGGATGGATAGTGACACAGCGGCTTGCCCAGCAGGGTGTCATGAAGCGCCGCGGTGTTGTTTCGTGTTTGCTGTCGTCCTCTGCCTCGGATGCCAGGGTTGCAGACTGCCACGACGGACCGCCACGAAACATCTCCCATCTTCCCCGGCCGATGCTGCCAACGAGATCTTCAATCCTCGAGGTCTGACGTTTCATCGTGACTATCCGTCCCGTGTGCAAGCCCATCGTGGATCCACCTCCAAAGGCTCGATCTTGAGTCTCGAACACCTTCGACATTTCCGCACAGACTTGAGAATCATCTCCGCCACCTGCCGAGCCCGCAGAGCCACAGATGTTGAAAGCCCAGGCTGAAACCAAAAGTTGCTGAATCGGACTGTTGTGCAAACGTGCACAAGCAGTCATCAACGGAAAAGGGCCCCACGCTAGCTTTCAACATGAAACGCGGCCCTGTCCGAACCACGAAATTCATACGTATGGCCAATGAGAGATCACTCAGCACAGAGAAAACAACAAAGACATTGCTTCTTAGAGTTAGCGTCTCTTTTAGACTTCCTTAGCGGCGTGTTTTGTGAACGCACTTTGTGCACTTACCCCTGCGCAAGCCCATGATCGTCCGCTGTTACCCCTGATACCCGTCAGGTCCGGCTTTGTCAACGAGGCAGCAAAGCGAAGCGCCAACAGACGCAGGGAACACAATACCATTGTTGCAGTGAAGTTGTCAGACACTCTACTGTGTCAGAAGTCGCAGCCCAGTCCGGTCAGACAAAGGACTTGACCTTAAAACGACGAAGGTGGTCAGGCGCACGTCAAGGCCGAAGACAACGAAATGAAAGGACCCAATCCAGTTACCACAGACTCAGTGGGGCTTCAGTCTTCGGCTAAGGACGTTAGGGCCAGGCATAGGACTCAGGAGCATGTGCGGAGACTGGGGCCGTGGCGCTCGCATTCATCTCGCGCAAGCGCGGCACGGCCTTAGCGCGATGTGCGTATAAAGTATGTGATCCCCTCCCGCCATAACTTATAGATCCAGGTCTGCGACTTCCAGGTTATCGACGAATACACTCATTCCAGTCACTCTTTGACACCACGTTCTCTACGCCCTTCGGCAACACATTCACTCAAGAAACAATCAGGAAAACCACTTCGTCAAACCGACCAGTCCACTCAGTCAATCTACTATCAACCTCAACAAACTCCATCAAAATGCGCGCCACCACTGCCATTCTCGCCCTTGCCGGCTCTGCTCTCGCAGCCCCTCACTGGAACAAGCCCGAGTACAAGGAGGTCAAGAACGTTCACGTCGTTTACGAGACTGTCGTTCACACCGTCTACTACACCGAGGGCCAGCAAGCTCCCGCTAAGCCTACCAAGGCTTCCAGCACCCCCTACCAGGCTCCTGTCGTGACCACCGTTGTCTACGAGGAGAACACTTCCACTCCTGCTCCTCCCGCTCCTACCAGCACGGTCGTCTACGAGCAGTACTCTGAGGCTCCTGCCCCTGCTCCCACCAGCGAAGAGCCTGCCCCCACCTCTGCCGCTCCTGCTACCACCTCTGCCGCCCCTGCGCCTTCTTCCACTGCCTCCGGTTACCAGGGCATTGTCGACACATGGCGTGCGAAGATGGGCCTTAAGCCTCTCGCCAACGACGCTAAGCTTGAGGCCAACGCCCTGGATACCGTTGTCTCCTCCAATGGCCAGATGGTCCACAAGCTCAACCCCGGCTCTTATGGTCAGGTCCTCGCCCCCGGCGAAGCGGACGGCTTCGAGCACGTCTTCGTTGGCGGCTGGCTCTGCGAGATCCCTACTCTCCCTGGTCTTGACGGTGTCTGCGCCACCGCGTCCGAGGGCTGGGCTTACGCCGGCCAGACAGGTCACGCCGAGATCCTCACTTCTGACAACTACTCCAAGATCGGTTGTGCTCTGCACGCCGGCATCTGGTGCTGCGATCTTGCTTAAATGATTCACGCATCATGGAGATGAGATTCTCGGGGGAGTTAGAGGCATCATCTTGGTTTGGGGAAAAGCTCGCATAGCACGCGCTGGACAAATTTCACTTCTTCACTTGTATCGTACGTTGGTTGTACGTTTCTTGTTCACCTTAGGGGCAGCATCATGCTGCAATTGACCATTCACGAATTACGATCCCATTTTGCATCCTACCTATTCTGTGATACAATGTGTGATGTCATCTCCACTTTCATCATCTGGCAGCAAATCATTCATTCTAACGGCCTTCTCAGGGTACAATCTTTGTACACAAGTATCCAACGAAAGGCAGGCAGAGCCTGTTTGGAGTAAAGAGGGCGGGCCTGGTACCCCTGACGAAGACCCCAGCGGCTGCGGAAATTAGAGCGTCAGACGTCTGGGCAACCGAGGCCCATGCACAACATCGTATTTCGCAGGCCAAGCGCATCTGATTCGATAGCTTCTGCCAAATCAATGAAGCCTCGCGCCGTCAGCTTTAACACGAGCTGGGCAACATAAAAAAGGACCTGACACGCAATGCACAGCAGACATCAAAGCGCCGGCACGACGTCGTGTCCCGCACACTGCGGCGAGCCCGGATTGTCGTGCGCTTCAGCGTTGCACAACGCGTGAAGACTTGTGCACGCGTTGTTCGGGCGCTTTCAGCAAGCGGCTCGGCTGTGTGTGTGCCGGAAATGCCAGCGACATCCCAGCGACATGCTCGCCTGTCATGTTCATCTCAATTTCCAACTTCAAAGTCTCATTTGCAAGGTCAACATCTACGAAGATCGAAGATTCTGGACCTGGGTCAATTTACCGCCCTTGTCGATAATCATTGCACGATGAGCGCATATGCAGCAGAGCCTCCAGGATGTTTTCCGGTATCCAGGGTGTGGAAATGACTGGCCTTTTGTCGATCTGGGCTGGAACAATTTGCTGCAGCAACTTTGATCACCTAAGGTGACATCCGATGTTTGAAATAAACAGTTAGAGAGCACACATACTCCATTGTGTAAGGGAAGTAACATCAATCATTCTTGAGAAACATGAGACAAGACACACCAACCTAGTGACCCAGTAAGCAACAACCCAGCATGAGCGTTCAATCAGGCTGCTCTCACGTCAGGCCTGGCCTCTGATGCTCTGGCAATATCTAGAGAGTTAGTGCTTGTCCGTCGTCGAGTAGCGTATGAGCTTAATGGAAATGAGTCCGCATACTGCTGTGACCATGTAGCCCCCAAGAGCTACGATGTGTCCTTCATCGACTGCGTCGTCAAGTTTGGCTTTCGCATCCGCTGCCGACGACGCCATCTCTAAGCGTCCTTGTCTATTGCATCTTCCTTCAGCTCGATTCTATCCAATTGCTTTCCACTGTCTTTCGTAGCTCGGCGAGCCGGTCTGGCCTTCGGGGTTGCGCTGATTCTGTTAGCTAATCCTTCCGTTGTTGCAACGGCAGAGTGAAATTTGATTGTTTCAAGAGACTTGACGCGTTTACGCTTTGCTGAAGGGCCCTCTCACAAAATGCCTCTCACCGGCTAATGATCAGGGGCATTGGGGTCTTTTGGTTGCATGCGCCTAAGGACCTTCACGAACCAAGCCTCGAGCGCTTGCCTTGCTGCCGTGAGAACTTCTCGACCAGCTCTGGCTTCGGTGAATGATGGCAGAGATATCGAATACCATTGCGTATGATTGCCAGGATAGATCATGTTCGCCTCGTGGTATTCTAATTCATGTATCACAAAGGCTGGACAGCATCTATTTGAAACAGACAGCACGTAGTGAGTCTTTGAAGGTCACTGTCACGTTGCTTGGTGCAAGCCTCAGATGAGATAAATCGGTGTCATTGAGAACTGAGTGCGGATCGCTCGGGTCGAGGTTCGGATCTAGATAGACCATCTCGTCACGGAACATGTCGAGGACTGATAGGGTCAGCATAATGGTTTCACAGTGGTACATTCCGGAGAAGTCGTTTGTCTCGCTGGCGAAAATCAGAAACTTTTCCGAGAAGTCGCGGCCACATGGCCCTCAATGTTGAGCACGTTCATGATCTCATCAAGGAGCTCTCAATCGGCATCTGGAAGAGCTCCTCGCCAGTAGCCATGACGAAATCGCTGAGATATATCTTGATGAACAGCTGTCTACCACGATATGGCATGGTGACTTTGACAAGACTGATCTTGGTCTTTCGCAAGATCATGCTGAGCTTGTTATCAAAAGGGTTGGGTGAATTGGACCGCCAACGTGGTCACACTTGATGTGTGCAAGCAGATGAGGTCAAGCCAGCCAAGAACGCTGTCTTCCAAAGCGTTACTGCCTGCTTCCAGGGGATGGTCTAATCTCTCATTTCTTGTCATCATTCATCTTCGTTTGTTCGAAATCCAGAACGGTATTGCTGGTGTGTGACGGAGGAGAGCTATCCGTCTTGCTCTCACGGGGACGATTTGATGTGACATCAAATGGTGCTTTTAGGATACTCAGCGTAATCCGTACCTAGAGTTAGCGGCCATACCTACGCTCTCGAATTAGATATTGATTCTATCTATGTCTTCTGCTGCTTAGCCAGGAGTTCATATGATAGAAGTCGTGGCAGCATCTCAAATTCATCTTCACAAAGGGCCTCTGCGTCTGTGTTAGCGCGTAGAGTGTTCTTACCCATTCACCTGCGCGCCCAACCCGCCCATCGACGGCAAACGCGACACTCTCGGCCGACTTCAAGGAGCCGTCATGCACAGGCATAGCGATGCCTCCCCTTCTTTGTCTGAACAAACGAGCGACCTTTACCCAATACATTGAGTCTTCAAAGACGTGTCCAACCTCCGTAACAACACCAGTAATGATTGACTACGAATATGTCACGAGCTTGACATCGCATCGAATATCTTTGCCCTCAGCCCTGAGTGTTGTCTGGTACGCCTCAAACTCGAATAGATGGCTTAGAATTGTACCATCATGGACGGCCTGAGCTTACTTCCAAGCGTCATCTCTCCGCTTGTCCACGCTGGGAATGCTATCTGTAGCTCCAATCTTGGGAGCATAGACCAAAGTATTGAGTATCATTAACTTGCTTCCGTTGATTTTCCGGAATACTTCATCCATTTTGCGCTTTGGGATGTAGCCAATGCAACTGTTCAAAGTTGTATGTCCTCTTTTACTGTCAACTTCAACCTTGCTACCGGCCAGAGTTTTGTATTCGAAGGAAATTACGGTCGTTGCTTTCGTGTTGGACTCGACCGCAGCTTTTGGTGAACGAATTGGCAAAACAAAATCGCAAAACCGTGTGCGAGCCTCAAAGAAATCAGCCTTGTAAACTACGTGAGTCTGCTTGGCCAGATGGATCGCGTTCCCACTATGCTCTTCGAGGGTACTTTTTGTCTTTGAGTCGTCATCTAAGTGGTTAGTAATCCTGCTCAGCAATCAAACAGTCATAGAATCCTCGTTGCCAAATTCCGAGAAGAATGAGAGGATCTTGATGTCCAAGAGCGAATATACATGTCTTGGAACCTCTTTATCAAAACAGTCTTCATCGCTCACATTCGTGGAAGTGGTCATTCCCGCTTCATTGCTGCCGTCTCGTTCCTCATCTTCACGCGTTCCACATCTGCTTCTGCTTCTTTACTAAAGTCTTCCTCGAAATCATGGTGTACTTCGAAACAAACCCAAACACCCTGGGCATATTTCGCGGCGACTGCGACAAGCTACATGTGTCAATCGAGTACGTGTGTCGTAGCAGTCAAGAAATCACTGAGAACTTTGCGTTCGTCGTCTGCCTTGCGTCTTTAATATCTTCACGTTCGGACGCAATCGCGCTGGTTCAAGATAGGAAATGAGTCAAGAATTCCACTTCGTAAGGCTCGTTCTGTTTCAGCAACTTGGTGCGTATTCTCAAGCCATTTGCTGCGATATTCTCAAGCCATTTGCTGCGACAGTGAACCTGTGAACCTGTGAACCTGTGAACCTGTGAACCTGTGTCGGCCAAAGGTTGACGAGTAGTAGTCATCCCGCTTACTTGCGATGTTCCAGAATTGCTCATGTAAGGAAAGTGAAGTGTTCAGGAGGATGAGGACCATGGTTCGATGTACCTCGCTCAGGAAAAGAAACGGCGTGGTTGAACCATATAAATGCAGACCAGCACATGGAAGGGCGAGTCACAGACGAGATTCACGGTGTCCACCATCATGGGAAAAGCACAAGGAGCAAAGGGCTAGAGCTGTGTCATGGCACGGAGCAACCGGCTCAATCTTTGATTTCGTTCGTCTTTCTCATGACGTTGTCATGAATATCGTTGGTAGTTGATCCCTATACCCTCCTGCATGGCCTTGAGCTCATGCACTAATCCAAGTAACTCCAAAGACCAAGCCCATAGGGCAGTGACTGTGTGAAAGTACCCGTACAAGTCGCTCAAGTAGACGCAAGATGACAAAAAGACTAAAGAAAAGGTGGTCAAAGCCAACCAGACAACGTGTCCGACCCATACATATGCGCACTGCGAGGTACGATGCTCATCGTCACTATCAGTAGGACTGAGTCGACAGTAGATTCGCGTCCACGATCTACTGTGCAGCAGGCTGGTCCAACTGTGCGCCTCCACGAGGACCGCCACGACCGCCACGGAAGCCAAAGCCTCCACGTCCGCGACCACGACCCCTGCCGCGGCCTCGGTAGCCGCCACGGAAGCCGTCAACACTTCCCTGGCCGAAAGTCTCCATGTTCTTGTTTCGCTCAGCCGCACGGAACTCCTGACCTCGACGGCCGGCAGCCTCCTCTCGGTCTTTCAACTCTGAGGAAATGTTGTCGAAGAAGCTGGAGCTCTTGTTGTACGAAGCGGCAGGAATGACAACGTCTTCAGAGATCTCCGCTGCGCCACTTTCGCCGTTCGCAGCTGCATCGATCGTCAAGGGTGCAGATTCTCCAAGCGGTGATCCTGAGGCAATAGCTTCCTTGACCATATCCTGCTTGTTGAATTTGGCATTGGCAGCATCGAAATCATAGTCTGTTGTAGGCACCTCCATCTTTGGCTGCTGCTGTTGAGGCTGCTGCTGATGAGCGCCGCCACGTCCACCACGACCGCCTCTGCCACCACGGCCACCAAACCCAGCACCCTGTCCAGGGTTTCGCGGCTGACGAGCATGCTGCTCACGCTCACGCATACCCTCTACCTTTTGTGCGAGGTTGTTCAAGGGGTCAGATGCCGGTGCCTGGGCCTGGGCCTGACTACGGTTCTGCAGATTAAGCTTAGCCATGGCTTCAGCGACAGCAGCGGTCGCCAACTGAGTGGCATTGTTCTGTTGGCTAGCAGCCTGCTGGACATGCTTTGCCGGGGCAGGAGCCTGCTGCTGAGCTCGGGGTGCAGACTTGTTCACATTCGGACTGGCGATAGGCACAGCCGGGATGATGCGGCCACCCTTTGGTCCACCCGGCGTCTTTTGCGCACCACCCTGCTGAGAGGGCTGGGTGTGCGGCGGTGCCAGAGCGGCTGCGACATCAGGCTTGGACTCGACGGGTGGCGGGGGAGCCTGCTTAGCGGCAGCTGCGGGCGCAGGAGCTTTTCCAGCCTGCTTCGCATCTGCCTTGGGCTCTGCAGGTTTGGCTGAACCGTCAGCCTCGGCAACGCTAGGCTGCGCAGGTGACTGGTCTTCCTTCGAGGGCGCACCACCCGGTGCAGCGCCTCGAGGGCCTGTCGGAGGCTGATTCTGGTTCTGGAAGCCAGGAGGACCCATAGGCATGTTGGGAGGGAAAGGACCGGGAGGGCCGTTGAAGCCTTGGCCGGGAGGGAACCAGCCTGGTGGCGGTGGTCCGTAAGGCGGCATACCAAAGCCGCCAGGGCCCCCAGGGAACGGTCCTGGACCGCCGGGGAACCCGCCCTGAGGAGGAAAGCCTCTGCCATATGGGCCAGGGCCGCCAGGGCCAAAGGGAGGGTAGCCACCGGGTGGGAACTGTCCTTGCTGTGGGAAGTTGGGTGGCCCTTGTTGCTGGCGCTGGTCTTGCGGCGCGTCCTGACGCGGTTGACCTTGCTGTACCTGTAGCGGACTCGATGTTAGCCAGGTGTCTTAAGAAAGGCTGAACAATAGGTGGCTTGTTTATTAGGTACTCAGAAGGAAGGCAACGGAAAATATCCACATGGTTTTGCGCTCTCGGTGGTATAAATGATTTACATCCGAAAATTTTACATCACTGGACCAGAAGGTTGGAAAAAGGGTGGTGTAGACTTACTCCGATGATGGCTGGGTCCTGGGGCATAGCAGGCGGGGCTTTTTCTTTGATCTGCTCTTCGATGCGCAAATCCTTCACATCGCTTCCTCTGAACACGATCTGCTCGTAGATGACGTCTGAAGGCGGGTACTCGTCCTTGCCGCCCTTGCGGCCCTCGGTACCAAACGAGCGCACATTGTCTAACGAGACTGTGGAGGCTTCCGAGTTGATCTCAACGAGTGTACCGACATAGCTGCGACGCGTCAGTGTGTGCGCCCAATGGCTCCTCAATGGACGCTTACTAACCGGATATCGCTCTTGGAGATGAGCGATATGCGAGAACTACGCGTGGCACGTCAGCGGGAGCTCCAGCGTGATGGAACCAGCTGCGACTGACCCGATGAACTCGGACATGGCGGCGGACTGGGGTATCAAAACACGTGTAAGAGATGAACTGAAGCTCAATGGAAGAAGGAGAAGTAAGGGGAGTCGTACGGTGGTTGTGAAGAAAGTGGTGTTGTAGGTAGCTGCAGTGTGAAAGGGAAGAGCTTGCGTGGGAAGAGGAACGATCGTGGGGCTGGTAATAGAGGGCCTTGGCGGCTTCCTTAGCGAGCTCTGAGCTTCGCGGCCGATGTCACCTTTACCCCACACCTCATGCACTGCGCAAGCTGTCCGCAATGAGTGCTGCTGGAGCTGAAGCTGAAGCTAGCGCTTCTGAGGGCGCGCCTGACGTTTACGAGGCTCTTGAGAGATACAATTGGGACGACGATGTCGAGTTCCAAGCTGGCCTGAGTGCCATCCTCGGCAGCAACAGCTCGCCTGAGCAAGCCGCCGAGCTAGCCTTGCGAGCGCGTTGCTTCTATTATGCCAGGTACGTAGGTTGGCAGGCTTCGGGCATACTTGGATGCTAATTGAGCATAGAAAGTTCAACACCACCGTTGACTTTGAAGCATACAAAGCCTACCGTGACGCACGTGGCCGACCCCCACTTCAGACGAATGGCGTGCAGCCGCTCGACTTCACAGAGTCTAGCTTCGATGCACCGAGTGGTATCCTGTCTGCGCCTGCAGACGCGAATGAACCTCCTGCGCCATATCCAACCTCATTTGCGCACATCGTAGAGCTCATCACGACTGGGCAGCCTATTCCTGGGATCAAGGAAATACCGAACACAGTCTTGGAGGGACAGGGCACACAGGCTGAGAAGCCGAAGAGAAGGAAGCCTTGGGAGAAGGACGAAGCTGTGGTAGCGACAGAAGGAGTTTCATGAAGCATGATGAGATTCATACACAAAAGACAAATGCATTTCACAAAGATACCCAGAAGGACGCTGTTACTTTGAGCTTGTCCAGACAAGCCCGTGTTCTATATACAAACAACAAGACTATACACGCTCTCCAAGAGCTGCTGAGAACCATACCAAAGATGTCGAAACATTGGGGTATATAGCAAGACCAATAAACAAGCACTGAACTCCAGCTTACAACACAGCCTCGAGAATCTTCTCCTTCAGATTCTTGACTTCCTCCTGGCTCTCCCACAGCTTTCTCTGCGCTGCCTCAAACTTTGTCTTCCACGCTGCTGTAGTATGTTGACCAGGGTCGATGCGATCTTCCTGGGCGCCTGCCCGCGTGTCTTTGGCATCCGCGTCATCCGCAGTTGCATGCAGACCTTTTGCTGTCCACTCACCAGACAAGCCTCCAAACGATACGGCGAAGTAGACCTCAAAGGTCTCTTTGATGACGCCAGAGCCGTTCATACTCTCCGTGTCGTCTTCGTTGTCTTCAATTGGACTCTCATATCCATCACCTCCAACGCGGAACCGTGCACACTCGACTCTCTTGACGCCGCCGTTGGGGCCTCCAAGACCGATCCCCGAGGCATTCGATAGTCCAAGACAGCTACTGATAGCGATTCCCAAGACCTTGTCGTTCATTACCTTTGCTGGTGATTGTCCAATTGAGGGCTTTGCATAAAGGGGCAGCAGAATCGCCGAAGCCAGGTTCTTTGCCTCGTTTCCCCTGAGGCGCTTTCGCCGTCCAGTAAGCGGTGCGCGAATGAGCTCAGCAGCTAACGCACGGTTCAGTACCTCCAGAGATATGGCCGGCAGCGAGTCCGACGCTGTTGATAGCACAGTTTCACTGTTTGACCGTGGCGGCGGTTGAGGCCGAGCTGGAGTCTCGACTGGAGTGAAGTGCCCATGAAAGTTTTGATGACCGTTGGTTCCAAAGGAGTGCGCGGAGAAGCTGCGATCAGAATTAAAGCTGATTGCAGAAGATGCTGCGGCGGTACTTGGGGTGGGGTCTTCCTCTCCATTGACAAGCACAGTGGGTGTAATTAGGCGCACAGGGTTGCCGATGTTCTGTGGGACTTGTAGGCTCAGACGTTGCCGCTGGGTTCCTCCAGCACTGATAATTGGCGACTCTCCAGTCGAGGGTGGCAGTGCAGATGCTGGTGTCGGTGGGAAGCGGAACACCTGTTCAGCCGGCGGTGACTTGGACTGTGGCCGCTCAGCGATGGGTGTCAAAGCACTCGAGTGCCGCTGTTGATCAACAGGTGTATTGTCTCTGCTTGGGTTGACCGGGAAGGTGACAAATGGACCATCTCTGGTTGAGCGATTACTGGGTGGGCGTCCACGTGGCTTCCCACCTGGCGTTGCACTGCTGGCTGACCAGGCAGAAGACACGGCTGGTCCGTGGCGGCGCCGCGCGCGCGGTCTGGCACTCGAAGGCGTCACTGCTGACTGAGGCTCGTCGAAGAAGTGATGCGCAGATGAAGGTGTGACAGCCGATAAGGGATGCGGCGTCGCTGGTTCTTGTGAATTGAGTCGCCAGCGAATGTGCTGTCCTCCTGACAAAGGCGAAGCGGAGTAAGGCGTCAGGTTTTCTTGCTGCTTCAGACGATGGGAAGCGTTCAGCACAGAAGCAGGGGTAATTGCAGACGCTGCTGTCCATGGGTCGTGTGGCGTCAAGAAGCCACCCATGTGATGATCTGGATGAGCGCTGGTAGGATATGCCGATTGTGGCTGCAGAGCATTGCCAAACGGAATTGATGTGTCGAGTTGAGGTCGCTTGCGTGCAGGAGTGTCAATCTCAGCCTCCAGCTCCTCGTCTGCGTCGTCAGCTTTGCGTCGCCCTCGTTTTGGCTTGAACTTGGGGTCAAGTGCTCGAATAGCGAGATCCTCCTCCAGAGGTACGCCATCGCGGCCATCATCTGGGAATGGTTCGTGTGGAGGAGGGATTTGCAGAAAGTAGGAATGCTGCTTATCGAGCATGTATTCGAAGAAGGCATCAATGTGCATAGCGCGCATCCATCGCTGCAGACTGTTAGCATTTGACCGAGCTGCCCTTTAACAGTGTCGTGAACAGATAGGCGAGAATCAGAATTGCCGCGTCCACAGATTCACTACCGATGCAGCAGTGTGTGCGAGATGGTACACGTGATATGCGACCAGCTCCTTCGAAGCGGACCCCGTCACCATAGCGGCTTCAATCAATAGATGGTGCATATGCGTCGCGTTCCTCCTTACGATGTGGCTTGGACCAGGCTGAATGTTGATATGCTCACAGATGAGACTAGGCTCTTGGGCGCGCATCTACTGCGCCGCATGACTGAGATGCAAAGCTCCGCTTCGCAAACTGACTCGAAAGCAAAGGGGCGTACTATTAAGACCTAGTATAAGGGGAAGCACGGAAGTCGTGTGATTGTGGAGGTGGGCCAGATGATCTCATGTGGCACCGAATAGAAAGCAGACTTGTCTTACCTTCAATCTCACAGAATACTGCTGGACCTTCTGTGTGCTCTGTCCCTTGTCGGTGTCCGGCAGAGAGACGCCCAGGTCCAAAGCTAATTGTGTCCAGGTCTTGATCTCCCCTGCGCTGAACTTCCCTATCAACTCGAACAATGTCCATGTACTGAAAGCATTCCCGTCGCTCTTTGGAGGTGTTCGAAACAGCTTCACTAATTCAGACGTGTCTGTAGAGAGGGCGAAGCTAGGATTGCAGTACAGGATGAAGCTTGCGAAAGCATTGTCGAGTGTCTCGTCTGACACATCCTGGGATGGAAGCGTGCGATCGTCAGGCGTGTAGGAGCCTATGTTTTTCGTTTGACTGCTGGGCGTTGCCGCAGAGTAGCGCGGGGAGGCATTCGAGGGTGTTGGGGATCTGCGTGCCATGTCTCCATAGAAGCCAAGGTGCGCGCTGCTGATCGAGGCATTATCAGGCTGAAGCAGGTGGTGGTTTGAGGAATGGGATATCGCAGACATAGGCGTATGTCCGTTACGGTTGGCACCTGTGCTTTGCTCGAGGCCCGGATCAATTGCTGGTACACCAGTGGAAGGGTGCCGAAATGGCGAGTACGCCGGGTTGCCGTTGTTCCCCGCGTGCTCGTAGTTGGCTGTCAGATGGAGGCTATGATCCGAATCTGGCTCGTCGCCATAGTCGACTTGCATTGTTTGGAAATTACAGAGGCTGCTGTGGCCTGTCAGCGCTCCATCCACCCTGCGTGGAGTCTACAAATTGTAGCGCGCAACACTCCCAGGCTCAGTCTGAAGAGGATCGCAGCGGAGCTCAATCGCGAAACCAGCGCGAAGGCGTGTAACGATAGGACGCGATGCGTCCAGCGCTGCAAAAACCTCCAGAGGTTGAGATGGAGTTGTCGCGACGGCGGGCGCGTTGGTGTGAGGTCGTTCCGGCTTGTGGATGAAAGGTAATTTGCGTTGTTACGGCGGCTTGAAGCTGGCTGATTTACTTGTTCGGGCACATTTGGGGGCAACCTGCAGCTGAATTGTATGCTAATAATAGCCCGCGGTCGTCCCGCCTGTTCTGTGATGGTCAGCACGAGGCGTCACTGCTCTGGCGACTGTGGTTGGCTGCATACCCTGTCCGGGGAGACTCGACCATGCAGCTGGGTACTTTTTCTCATGCAATGTTTCAAACATGCTCACATGGGGGCGTTTGTACGAGACGGGAGGTATAATCTGGGAATTATTGCAGAAGCTTTGGGCTTGTCAGACAACGGACAGTCGGCCAAGATAACTCATGCCTAGAGAACTTGAAGCAGACTCTCACCCAGTTGCGCATTCGGTAGCCATGCTGTTGAAGACGGACGCCCAATGTTAGATAAATTGAAAGGCCCAAACCTCTGAACCAATCTTTGCAATATCTACAGGGTCGCAATATTGATCAAGGTATAGATGTGTCTATTCATACGCTCTAAATCTATACGCGTTTGAGCGATACTTGGAGTAGATGCTGAGAGAGACGGGTGCTTTAGCGTGATCTGCCGGCCCCACTTTCGATCAATTAACGCGTTCGCGTGTATCCAACGCGTCTTCCCACGCTTTGGCGCAGCAGTCAACATTTCACAGTATTATGGCTTCAGAACACCGATTACGCAGCCGACAGGCGCGTACGTATAATCCCATACCTTCTGCAAATCCACAAGCATTGACACCATATAGATGCCCCCGGCGCAACTTACCTTGCCTACACCCCGAACGGAGAGAAACTCATAACGGCTGGAGTGGACAACTACTGTCGTGTGTTCACAACTGGTTCTGACGATGAACCAATAACCGTCGATGACGCTCAAGAGAACAATGCGGCAGTCGTGGCTGGCGTATGTATGATCAAAGGATACGAATGAATACAGCGACTGAGCAGCATCGCAGAATGGCTTCTTCATCACTGGTTCTGAGGACGGTACAGTGAGCAGATATTCACTGGAGGGCAACAAATTCGAAGAGATCCTTGTCAGGACAACACTACCTGTCCGAGACGTAGCCTTGAGCCCTGATGGCAACTGGATCGCGGTTGCGAGCGAGTATGGTACAGCGCTTGCAGTGTGGTATTAGTACTGACTTTCTCAGTGAACTCTCTGTGAGTGTCGTCAATACGAAAGACATGACCAAAGTACGGACGCTACGCGAGCAGCCCCGGGCTGTCAAGCATGTTACATTCGACAAGAAGGGCGAGCACCTCGCAGTCTCGTGCACCGACGGCAACATCTACGTATACAGTCTCGATGGAGACGAGCCTGAAATGGTTAAGAAGGTCGATGGCATGATCAAGAGCTTGGAGACTGAATCTGAGGCGAGCTCGAAAGTGCTCTGGCACCCTGACGGCAGGGCTTTTGCTACGCCCACTGCACTTCGTGATGTGCAGGTCATGTCTACGAGAGACTGGGCACGGCAGCGCGTCTTCAAAACTAGTCATACAGCGGACATAACCGCGGCAGCGTGGTCACCCAATGGCGCTCTGCTTGTGACTACATCACACGATTTAGACCTCAAGCTGTGGGACACGAAGACACAGAAGCTTCTGAAGACATTCGATGATATCAAGGCGACGATTCTGGCTATGGTTTGGCATCCTAGCAAAAACATTCTGTCATACACCAACAACGAAGGCGAGCTGTTTATCCATACAGACTTTGTACCTGAAGAGCATCTTCCGTTGCTCAACAAGTCGACCGTTTCAGCACCTTTCTTCCATGATCCCCCAGAAGGTCGGGCGGGACTCGCCCCCGCACCTCAAGCGAACGGAACGATACGAGAATTGCCAGGACGACCACGACAAAGAGACGGCACACCAGACTCTCTAGACGACCTCCTTGGTCCCGACTTTAGGGATGACGAGGCAAGAGATGACGGGGACGAGGACATGGAGGACTTTGTCGTTGACGATGACGGTGCGGGCTACGCGCAAGATGTCAATGGCCATGGAAAGCGCACAAACGGTCATCTCAATGGCGTTGAGCCGTTGGCTAAGAAACGTGCCACCGCCAGCTCTCTGTTCCGTCCACAGATCCACGAGCCCTTTCAACCAGGCAGTACACCATGGCGTGGTAACAGGCGACTCCTCTGCTGCTCTCTGACTGGCAACGTGGAGACTGTCTCTCAAGAAGGCCGACATCACACTGTCACTGTCAACTTCTACGACCAGCACACTTTCCGCAACTTCCACTTTACAGACATCTTTCTCTATGACAAAGCTTGCCTCAACGAGAATGGCACGTTATTTGCATGTCAACCGAACAGCGCTGGTGACGGGAACCCAGCAATGATCTACTATCGCCCACACGAGACATGGACAACTCGAACAGACTGGCGCACCAACCTGCCCACTGGGGAATCGGTGACTGCGATTGCTCTCTCCGACTCCTACGTCTGCGTGACAACTAGCACAAACTATGTCCGCATCTACTCCCTCTTCGGCCTCCCGATTCGCGTCTATCGGCAAAAGTCCTCCCCAGCTGTGACCTGCGCAGCGTGGCGGGACTACATCCTGACCATCGGCAACGGACCCATCCAGTCCGACCTATCCACGCAATTGCTCTACACAATCGAGAACATCAAGCACGACACCATCTACCAAGACTCCGATATCCTCGCTCTACCCCCCAACACAACCCTCGACTCTGTATTCTTCTCCGCTTCGGGTGACCCGTACATCTACGACTCCTCGGGCGTGTTGCTTACCCTGCTAAGCTGGCGTACAAACGGACAAGCGCGCTGGGTGCCCATGCTGGATACGCGACAACTCTCACGCCTGGCAACCGGCGGGAAAGAAGAGACATACTGGCCCGTTGGCGTCGCGCCTTCATCTACAGGCGAGCTGAAATTCCACTGCATGATCATCAAGGGCCGCGAGCGATATCCATCCGCGCCGGTACCGCACTTGAGCGAGTTTGCATTCGAAATACCGCTCAGCAGCGCGATAGACAAGAAAGTCTTGCTGGGTGCGGATGCAGAGGAAGGGAGTGACGACGAGGAGACTGGGGGGAAGAAGAAAGGCGAGTCGAAGCAGCAGGAGCACGAACAAGCGTTCATTCTGTCGAGTACCTTGCATGCCCAGCTGAGCTCGACTCTATCTCACACACGCCCGTCGGCGGACCAGAAACGAGATCTGACGACTCTTGAGGTCGCCGTCGATCGTGCGCTGCTGCAGCTGCTGGGCCTGGAGTGTCTGGCGGGTGAGGACCACGGCATGAAGGCGCTGGAGATTGTAAGTCTTATGCGCGACGCAAATGGCAAGATGCTCGATCTTGCTGGAAAGGTTGCAAGTCGCTACGGAAGGGATGTCTTGGGCGAGAAGATCAGGGAGCTTGCCGAGAAGAGAGCTGCCGCAAGAGATGATGAGGATGAGGATGAATACGCTTGAGATTGCTTGATGAAGAAGCTTGGCGGACCTGCATTGTAGACATAAGTAGGCTATCAAGTAGTTCAACATACGTTCTGTGAAGATGTGGAGCCATCTGGGCAACATGTAGTGACTCCCTACCTTACTTGTCACAGAAACGGCATCATTTGCAGTAGTTGTGTTTTGACCATTCTTATGTAGTGTCTATGTACTTGCCTGAGTGAGCTTAGTCCATGTCAGCAGTCACTCTGGCGAGACCATCCTTTCCAACAGTCAAATCAGCTAATGGATTTACAACAACATCTCGGACCCTTCGATTGCAACATGCAGAGCGTAGGAGCAACTGCTGATGTTGAATCTTCCTCCATGTTGAGCACCCCATAGAAACGTGCTGGAATTCATTGCTTTCGTCGAGCCCATGCATACAACCGTCTTTTTGTCTCTTCGCTCGGCCGTTCCTGGAACTGAAAGAATTGTCCCGCAAGAGCGAACAGAAGGCTAATGTTATCTCTTGAGTTTCCATACTCAGCGATCTGCAACCATAATTCCATTGGCAGTCTTGCCACAACTAGTGCATCGACTTCACCAATTGCAAGACGACGTGCATTGTCGCGTGTTATGCGCATGCAAGTTGGCAATGTCAATTGGGGTACAAGTCGATGATGGCGCAAGATAGGAAATAGAGCAAGCGCGAACTGCATAGACGAATTGACGCTGAGATATTCCCATATCTCAAGTAGAAGCTCAGCGGGAAGGTAATCGAAAGAGGACCCACCTCTGGGCGGCGGAGGCGGCGGAGGTGGAGGTGGATCGCCTGCAGCCGATGCCATGATCTCTAGTAAAACCGTGGTTCAATCGGCGTGCGCTTTTGTGGGAGACTCCTCAACCACTGAGAGCAGCCAGCGGTATATGTAACCTGAGACAAACCACGCTAGGATGGCAACACCTGCGATGTATATGCCGACCGGTCCGAGAGAGCGTGGTAGGATGTTCAGAAGGAATGGATCGAGAACTTCGCAAGTCAGTCGGTGGACTTCTTGTATCATTTGAGCGACTTACTGATATCGACATCGACTGGGGGCGGGTAGTCCATCAATGTTCGATTAGTGGAGTAGTACGACGCTGCTGCCTGGACTCGCAGAAACAGCAGCGATTGCTTGCTTGTCGTTACTTTTGATTTTCCCGCGCTGATATCAGGATCAGGCTGTGGGAGATGCTCACTATAAGCTGCTAGAGAAGCTATGAGTTCTGGAGTATCGAAGACTTGAGTAACAGAATAGGTGTGGAGCCAGAAATCGGTCGGCGACTAGATGAAGATCAGTACTCGCTCTTGCCAGCACTTCAGATACCACACTCACAGTGGCCGGCCAGCATATGCGAACCTCGTACCTCCTGCCTTCCTCCAAATTGCTCAGAAGATACCAGGATTCGAGGCCGTGCGGCTCCGCTTTCGATGGGAACTGCACAGCGAGCTGTGTTGGCAGAATCGAGTCGAGACTCGACAATGAATGCAGGCGTAGGTCGTCTATGTTGGGACGGACATCAGGCAGAGTCACAGTACTGGGCCCGAGGAATATGGTCTTCTCGACGTTGGCATTCACCACCAAAGCCTGTGACACAACGCAGAGCAGGGCAGCTATGACGCGCATGTTTGGCGGGCAGCGCGATGCTCGAGTGGAGTGCTGAACAAAAGCATGTACATGCTCTCACGCGGTCCTGAACAGCTTCACTAGGCCACGCAAAGCTTCATTCGAGCCTATGTCGTTCTGTTGACGGGGTTGTTTTGGTTTGTCAGATCTCGAAGGTGGGGTCCGTGCCTGCCTCCACTACCAGCTAGCCCCTTCCGTGTCGATAAACACACTAAATCTTCGACGGCCAACACAACACTCGACACACCGTCTCCGCTGCTCCCCACCCGCAGACTCCCGTCAAGTACCTTCAGCTTCTGTGCAGAAGGCATCCACCTCCTCCAATTCATACCCTCTCCCACATATACTCACCATGAGAGAAGTCATCTCCCTCAACGGTATGAAACCCGACCCCCCACAGCGCGCACGCGCCCTGACCGCCCCGTCTTGGGCGGGACATCCTGGTGATATTTGTTGATACTGACACTGCACGCGTCTAGTCGGCCAGGCCGGTTGCCAGATCGCAAACTCATGCTGGGAGGTACGTTTAACCACTATAGCCCGCCGCCTGCACCTCGTCGTCGCCCACAATGCGAAAAGGAGGGGGCAACCGCGGGTGCCTTGACCGCCTCGAGGAACCTATTTTGCTAACACATCACCACAGCTCTACTGCCTCGAGCACGGCATCCAGCCTGATGGCTACCTCACTGAGGAGCGCAAGGCCAAGAACGACGACCATGGCTTCAGCACTTTCTTCTCCGAGACTGGTACGGCTGCCCGCACGCTGCAAATCGCGCAACCCCTCTAACACACTGCAGGCCAGGGCAAGTATGTCCCGCGCACCATCTACGCCGACTTGGAGCCCAACGTTGTCGACGAGGTCCGCACTGGTACCTACCGTTCGCTCTTCCACCCGGAGCACATGATCACCGGCAAGGAGGATGCGTCCAACAACTACGCCCGTGGTCACTACACAGTCGGTAAGGAGCTCATCGACCAGGTCCTGGATAAGGTCCGCCGCGTCGCCGACAACTGCTCCGGTCTGCAAGGTTTCCTCGTCTTCCACTCCTTCGGTGGTGGAACAGGTTCCGGCTTCGGTGCCCTCCTGATGGAGCGTCTGTCCGTCGACTACGGCAAGAAGTGCAAGCTCGAGTTCTGTGTCTACCCTGCGCCGCAGGTCGCCACCTCGGTTGTCGAGCCCTACAACTCCATTCTCACAACTCACACCACCCTGGAGCACTCCGACTGCTCCTTCATGGTGGACAACGAGGCCATCTACGACATCTGCCGCAGGAACCTCGGCATTGAGCGCCCCAACTACGAGAACCTGAACCGTCTCATCGCTCAGGGTATGTTTGTCCTTTTTGCATGCTGGTGTTCGTAACTAACAACCTGAACAGTCGTCTCTTCCATCACCGCCTCGCTCCGCTTCGATGGTTCCCTGAACGTCGACCTTAACGAGTTCCAGACCAACTTGGTCCCCTACCCCCGCATCCACTTCCCTCTCGTTGCCTATGCTCCCGTTGTCTCCGCCGCCAAGGCTGCCCACGAGGCCAACTCGGTCATGGAGATCACCAACGCCTGCTTCGAGCCCAACAACCAGATGGTCAAGTGCGATCCTCGCAACGGCAAGTACATGGCCACCTGCCTGCTCTACCGTGGTGACGTCGTCCCCAAGGACACCCACGCTGCCATTGCCCACCTCAAGACCAAGCGCACCATCCAGTTCGTCGACTGGTGCCCCACTGGTTTCAAGATCGGTATCTGCTACCAGCCCCCTCAGAACGTTCCCAACGGCGACCTCGCCGGCGTCAACCGCGCCGTCTGCATGTTGTCCAACACCACAGCCATCAGCGAGGCCTGGTCTGCTCTGTCGCACAAGTTCGACCTCATGTACTCCAAGCGTGCTTTCGTCCACTGGTACGTTGGTGAGGGTATGGAGGAGGGTGAGTTCTCCGAAGCACGTGAGGATTTGGCAGCTTTGGAAAGAGACTACGAGGTGAGAGAATTAACGAGGTCCTTTGGCCGAATGAGCTATTTGCTAACAATGATACAGGAGGTGGCTGCCGATTCCCTGGAGGGCGAGGACGGTGTCGAGGCCGAGTACTAAGCGTTTCTGCGCTGAGCGCAGCGGCGTCGTGGAAAGCAGTCCGATCGTATATAACTACCTTTGGTTGTTCTTGTCGGAGCTACGCTTTTGAGGCACCACTGCATTTTGGCCATGGCGAGCAAAGGAGTTATGTTGGACTGCTAGCTTACATATCAAAGCGTTTTGGGATGGATTGTCCTCTTTCTCTGTTACTACTCTCTTACTAATGCATGATAAATTGCTTCATCTTGACACATGCGTTGATACGTATGGTATGAAATTGGCCGAACACGCTGAGCAGCTGTTGAAGAATACAACTTGTTGCAAGCAAGGTAACGAGTCATTATGAATGGCCCAGATGGCTCCACACCTACATAGGACGGGTGTCGAACTACTTGAATGCTTACTTTTACTATACATCTAGAATGATACAACTTGCTACGTGGTCTTCCCTCTAAGAAGCGGATGTTTCGGCCATTGGAGAAGCTCTGGGGCATAACCGCGCAATCCGGCGATGACGTAAAAAAGCTACACCCCACTTCCGACACTCCAGGATGTCGCCATGTAAACAAGTCACGAATTGATCATTGCCGTACGTTCACCAATCTGTTAACGTCCAATTCCTCTGACATTCGCCGATATCGGTGCACCGCCTTGCTGGATTAACTGCTTCGAACAACTCTCTTGTACCCCTCACTGTCTACCGTAACTCAGTACCCCCAGAACATAGCAACCATGGCGAAGCTTAACCTCACTATCCCCAACCTGAAGCTTAATGATGGAGCAACCCTTCCCATGCTTGGTTATGGCACAGGCACCGCTTGGTACAAGGTCGGCGAAGAGTCCAAGATTGACCAGAGCATAATCGACGCTGTGAAGATGGCAATCAAGCTTGGATACACACATCTCGATGGAGCAGAAAGTACGTCTACATGGCCCGTCCTATCATTGTCCGAGTTACAGTTCTGAACGATTCTGACGACCAGATCAGTGTACAAGACAGAACAAGAGCTTGGAACCGGCATCAAGGAATCTGGCGTTGAGCGTGAGAAGCTTTATGTGACCACCAAGGTCGACAACGCCAACATTCACGATATCGAAAATGCCCTACAGATTAGCCTGAAGAAGCTTCAGCTGGACTACGTCGACCTGTAGGAGATCCTTGTGAGCTCTTGAATCAACGCTGACTAGACGCAGCTACCTCATCCACCAGCCATGGTTCGCCCAAACTGATGAGGACATCCAGAAAGCGTGGGCGCAGATGGAGGCCGTCAAAGCCAAGGGTTTGGCGAAGTCAATTGGTGTTTCGAACTACACACCAGCTCATCTCAAAGCTCTTCTGAAGACCGCCAATGTGGTCCCCGCATGCAACCAGATCGAGTTCCACCCTTACCTCCAGCGCACCGAACTACTTGCTCTGCACAAGCAGCACGGCATTGCGACCACAGCCTACGGTCCCCTCACTGCGGCTACCAAAGCTGCACCGGGACCTCTGGACGACTACTTTGCGGCTCTCGAGAAGAAGTATGCAGTCAGCGCCGGCGAGATCTCGTTGAGGTGGTGCATTGACCAAGATGTTGTCCCCATCACCACCTCGTCCAAGGAGCAGCGTCTCAGCGATTATCTGCGTGTCGCGACGTTCAAGCTCACACCGAAGGAGATTGAGGAGATCAACAAGATTGGCCAGCAGAAGCACTTCCGCGGTTTCTGGCAGGTCAAGTTCGAGGACAGCGACAGGACTTAGGTGAAATGCGGTCGAGTGGAGATGATGAACAAAGCGATAGTCAAGTGATGATATATTTCACTCAGTTCTGGTCAATACTGCGGGCTTCGGCCTGGACGTGTGCATGTCAAACTCCAGTGCAAATCTACCTACAGCTACAGATAGTCAAAGACAGGTGAAGTATAAGGCTTCGAGCTGAAGCCTGAGAAATTTGTTCTATGTATGCCATCGATATGCCTTGTTCGTTGATGAATGGTGAAGGTCGTACACCTGATGTGCATGGTGAGGGCATCACGTAAGCTTGGGTCGCGACTTCCGGGGAGCTTGGCCAAAACTTTGAGATCCCGCGTCGACCTCCACCTTGACGGACGCCCCAACCTCATCGCTCGCGCAACCCTTTGAGTTCGCACATCGTAGCGCATAAACGCCGCGCCCAGCATTTCCGCACCAGCCGTTTGATACGACCTAGAAAACTCCAAACGCCGCGCGATCGGTCACCGCCCTGCCTCGAGGCTCACGTTCTTCACCACTCGCACGCGCCTCGACCGCCAGCATGTCCGGCGCAACCGCTGCAAAGGGGAAGAAGCAGGCGAACAAGAACGCCTACAGGCGCGCAAAGAAGAAGACGCAGCGCAGCGTGAGGCTCTCGTGCATACGCTGGTGCACGGGTACAGCACTGACACTGCAGCAGGAAACACCGTCCGAAGCCAACGACTCTGCGCGTGAGAGCGAATCTGCTGAACCAGAAAGCGACACGAATAACGATGTACAGGCGGTGAAGTCCGCGGACTTGGTCAGCATCGACGACATTTCGAACCAATATGACCTAGATAACCCACTCTTCGAGCAGTACAAGGACATCTTTGAGAAGTTCAGGGAGCGCACAGAAGAGGAGGTAGCTACCAAGGACGACGAGAAGCCAGAGATTTACTACAGCGACAATGACGATGTCAGCGAGGAGGAAGACGGCCAGCCGAAGATTTCGAAGAAGCAGCGCAAAGCCATGAACAAGCTTTCAGTTGCTCAGCTGAAGTCGCTGGTCGGCAAGCCGGAGCTTGTGGAATGGACAGACGTCTCTTCGTCGGATCCGCAGCTGCTAGTTGCTATCAAGGGCGCGAAGAACGTGATTCCTGTACCAACACATTGGTCACTAAAGAGGGAGTATCTCTCGTCCAAGCGTGGTATTGAGAAGCCGCCGTTTGCACTGCCCAAGTTCATTCAGGAGACTGGTATCGCAGAGATGCGAGACGCGGTCCTTGAGAAGCAGGCCGAGATGACGATGCGACAGAAGCAACGCGAGCGTGTGCAGGGAAAGCTTGGAAAACTCGACATTGATTACTCCAAACTCTACGACGCCTTCTTCAGAAGACAAACGAAGCCGGAGCTCACACGATACGGCGAAGTGTACTACGAAGGCAAGGAGTTCGAAACGAATCTGGTCAACCTGAAGCCTGGTGAGTTGAGTGAAGAGCTGAGGGAAGCACTCGGTATGGCGCCCGGTCATCCACCACCGTGGCTCATTAACATGCAACGCTTTGGTCCTTCACCATCGTACCCCAACATGCGAATCCCAGGTGTGAATGCACCTATTCCTCCGGGTGCATCGTGGGGGTTCCAACCTGGCCAATGGGGTAAGCCTCCAACAGACGATGCCGGGCGACCTCTTTTCGGCGGCGACTTGTACGGCACGAGCATTCTTGAAGAGCAACAGCAACCGTCGCACGAGGGTGAGCCTGTCGAGCGCACAACATGGGGCGTACTGCGCGCAGAAGGTGAGAGCGAGGACGAGGGGAGTGACGAGGAGGAAGATGAAGACGAAGAAGAGGAGGATGAGGACGAGGATGCAAGTGGCATCCAGACTTCGATGACTGGCGCCGCATCTGCCATGCCTTCTGAGATTGGGGGTACAGAAAGCATTGGCGGCGAGTTTACACTCCGGAAGCAGCGCAAGGGGATCGAGACGGAGGAGCCCGGGGCACCGCGGAGCGCATACCAGGTTCTCCCCGAGAAGAACATTTCAGCGACGGGCTTCTTCGGTGGCGAGCATGCGTACGATCTTGACGCGGCGCGGAAAGACCAGCTGGGGGCGGCAGCGAGGAAGCGCAAGGCTGGCGACGTTGATATTTCGGTGGACGTGGATCAGCTGGCGGACAGCGACAAGCTGGACAAGGACGCGCTGAAGAAGGAGTACGAGTCGAGGCAAAGAGCCGAGGCGGCGGGACAGTGGCAGAGCATTGATCAAGACGATCTGGCCGACATGATAGCGTTGGAGAGCCGCAAGCGGGTCAAGAGGGAGTCTGAGCGCGGCAACAAGCGGTGAAGGGACGAATGGGAAGAAGGGAAGAAAGGAAGAAAGGGAAGAGGTGGAGCTTTGTGTACAAAAAGGGCGTTATGGAGATGCCACTTGGTTTAAGAAATGGTAGCCAGCATTGGGACTATGGCGTTGGATGGGCGACTATCAACATCAAGATGAAGAAGGCGCAGAATGAACAGAAATCGAGCTCAAAATAGGCCGTGTTGCGTGCCTGGACAGACTACGATGACGACAAATGGACGTGGACAGCTTAGGATCAGGAGAGAAGACGATGAGGCTCACCGTGACCAAAGATTTAGCAAGTACCAGCGACAGTCGACTCGGGACTCGGATGATCAAGATGGTTGGCTCAAGAAGAAAGTTGGTTGCAGGAATAGGATTGGTCCACGTGATGACGCAGGGTTACTCGCGTGTTGGAGGCTTGGCCTAGAACTTTCAACGTCCAGCGCCAACACCAGCAGCAGCAGCCGCCTCGACGACGTGCAAACGCCGCCCACAGCCAGCACCGCCGAAGCTATACATAGCAGAAGCAGCAGCAGCCTCTGTATTTGGAACCAAGTCGAAGGCATCGGGCAGAGTTCCACAAGACGACGCAAATACAAACACAACACAACACCAACCCAAGACAAGACAAGACAGCCATGGACCGAGAGCGCGAGCGAGAGCGCGACCGAAGGTTTGTCAAGCCGACACCATCGTATGCGCGCCAAACACGTAGCAGAAGCAGCTACACGGTGCACGCACCATGCACATTGGGAGACGGAGTTGGCTGACAATGTTTTGGCAAATTAGGGACAGAGACCGAGACCGAGACAGAGATAGAGAGAGAGATAGAGACGACCGGTACTCGAATACGTATAGACCGCGTTCACCACGGCCGAGGAGCCGCTCGCCGCGTGGGGATAGTTATAGGGCTAGGTCGCCGGTGCGTCGTGGCTCTCCTCCGCCGCGACGAGTCTCACCGCCGCCACGACGCGCATCACCGCCGCCCAGACGAACATCGCCCCCGCCGCGAAGGGCATCGCCGCCACCCCGTCGAGCATCGCCACCCCGTCGTGGCCTGGCTTCAGCCGACACATACACGCCCGGAGGAGGTGGCAACAGTCGCCCGTCGCGGCCAAGGAGTCGGTCGCCAGCATTCAGACGCCGGTCCCGCAGTCCACGCCGAGACGACAATTGGAGAGCAAGACCGCGCTCGCCCCCGCGCCGCAACTTCTCCCCACGCCGAGACGACTACAGGAATGATCGCGCTCGCTCGCCGCCGCCGCCGCGACGCGATGGCTACGATTCTTACACTCGCTCGCCGCGCCCGCGCGACAGATCACCACCGCCGCCGACCAGGCCACGCGACCCTTCACCAGCCAGGAGCCGGGGCATGCGCTCGCGAATCAACAGGTAAGGGCAGCCGCCAGTTTTCAGTTAAATGCTCTGTGCTGACTACTACTACTAACAGCCCTCGACGACCGTCTCCTCCTCCCCCTGCGCCTCTTCCTCTACGCGACACACGCGAGTTCCGCCGCCGCTCCCCCTCGCCCCGCCGCGATCGCCCAGACCCGTACACGGCAGATACATGGCGCAGCCGCAGGTCGCCCTCGGCCAGGCCGCCACATGCTTCCAACGAGGCCTCGGGCGTGCAGTCTGGCGCTACTTCGCGACGCTCTTCACCGCGGCCCACTGTCCACCCCAGTCGCGCTGCTCTTGTAGACGATCGACCGGTAAGAGAGCCCGTTTCTGCAGCGAGAGAGCCCGTGTCTGCGCCAAGAGAGCCTGCGACTGGCCCCAAATCGCCGTTCCGCGAACGCCCGTCTAGCAGAGCGCCCCGTGATAGCTTGCGTGAGAGGGACCGTGAGCGTGAGCGTGAAAGAGAGCGTTCTCCCCCGCGGCGCAGGGAGCCTAGCCCTGTTCGAGATAGGAGCCCGCCTCGAAGACGCGACGCCAGTCCTCCTCGTGGGCCAAGGGGCGACAGAGAGAGGGAGAGGGAGAGGGAGTTTGCTCCACCCACTGGCCCGTCCTCCGCTCGTCGCAATGGCAATGGCAACGGCAATAGCAATAGCAATGGCAACGGCAACGGTGACGGCGACTTCTCTCGCGCTCCACCAACAGGCCCATCGAGCCGCAGTTACCCCTCTCCTGCCATCTCGCCGCCCGCCGGCCCAGCAAGCTCAGGCACACCCAATGCCCCTCCAACAGGCCCACGAGGAAGCAACCCAGCACTCAGCGCGCCCACCAGACCTCGTGGCGGCGGACGCGGCGGCTTCGCCTACGACTCTCCTCGCGACTTCTCTGGCCCTCCACGCCGCGGATCCTGGGTTGGCGGCCCACGCGGCGGTGGTCCCAGCAATCCCACCTTCCGCCCATCATCATCCTTCCACGACAACCCCGCCGCTGGCCCCCGCTCCTCCATCAGCGGTCCCTCGTCCTACTCGGCCACCTTCCGCGGCTCCTCCAACTCGACCGCCACCACGTATCCACGCACCATGCGCTTCCGCGACCACCTCGCCGACCTGCCCAAGGAGATCCCCGGTGGCCTCAAGGCGCCCGAGGTCTACGACAAGAGCCGCATTCTTCGCCTGGAGGAGGAAGCGAGGAAGTTGCGCGAGGCGATTGAGAGGAAGGAGGATGCGAAGCGCGCTAAGCTTAGGGAGTGGGAGGGGTTGGAAAGAGAGGGCGAGACGGCGCAGTTGAGGGTTGAGCTGGCGGAGCAGGCGTTGAGGGATTTGAATGATGAGACTGAGGTTGGTGGGGCGGCTTTTTAGGATGATGATGATCATGTCGAGTTGTATACCTTGTTGCATAGCTTGTTGCATGTTAAGCTCGTGGATTTGATAGCATGGAGCAAGCGCTGGGACGGTAGTTTGAATTCATCAGTGGTTATTCACGAGATACTTTACTTGTAGTCTGGGTATGATTGCTTTGAGTGTACAAATGACTCACAGTCTGGATACTCACTATAGTACAATCAAACTTCAGTCATGGTCACTCAACCTCGAGTCACTCCACGTACCTCGACCTGACGTTGGTCACCCACTCTGGTTGCTGGCGGATTTCCTCCAATCGCAATTGGCCCACCGCAATCCCCACCTCAATCCCAGCCGCCGCCGCCGCCGCAGCACGCTAACTTTTTTCCAAGCTCCCACCAAACGCCTCCACGCGCTTCGCTCGACCGACGACTCCCGTGAGCGGTCGCAGATATGGTGGGCAAGAAGGTACGCGCAGGATTGTAGCCAACAGCCATTCATTCAACGAGTCTGATGTGTGTACAGGAAGCGCCAAAGGTTAAGCCTAAAGCTCCCCCGCGCGGGGCAGCACGCGCAAAGGTTACAGCTGCAGATGGAAGTGTGGTGGATGTTGATGCTATAGACGAGATGGGCGAGGCAGGCGGGCCAGTTGGTGGTGGCAGTGAGACAGCAGACCTCAACCCAAACGCATCCACGTCCGCCGAAGCAACGCGCAAGCGCAAGGCGCCACTCAACACACCAGCCAAAGACGAATTCGCCGCCCTCCTCGAGCCCTTCTACTACGGCAAGCGCCTCGACGAGCCCATCAACACGGCCCGCGACAAATGGAACCTCCTGCCCGCCTTCCTCAAGGTCAAGGGCCTCGTCAAGCAGCACGTCGACTCGTACAACCACTTTGTCGACGTCGAGCTCAAGAAGATCATAAAGGCCAACCGCTTCGTCCGCAGCGACTTCGACCCAAAGTTCCTCCTCGAGTACACCGATATCCGCGTCCTGTCGCCCAACAGGCAGGAGGAAGACGACCTCGACCACCACCGCAGCACAATCACCCCCAACGAATGCCGTCTGCGAGACATGACCTATGCCGCCCCTATCGTCGTCGACATTGTCTACACCCGCGGCAATGCAAAGGTCAAGCGCACCAGCATCAAGATTGGCCGCATGCCCATCATGCTCAAGAGTAACAAGTGCGTCTTGGCTGGCAAGAACGACCGCGAGATGGCCGTCATGGAAGAATGTCCGCTGGACCCTGGAGGCTACTTCATCACGCGCGGCCAGGAAAAGGTGATTCTCGTGCAGGAGCAGCTGAACAAGAACCGTGTCATTGTCGAGAGCGCAAAGGGCATCATGCAGGCCAGCGTCACCAGTTCCACCCACGAGAGGCGCACAAAGACATATGTTATTCAGAAAAAGGGGCTCATGTTTTTGAGGCACAATACGCTTTCCGAAGAGGTGCCTATTGTCTTTGCGCTCAAGGCGCTGGGCGTGCACTCGGATAAGGAGATTTTGCTCATGGTTGCTGGAGACGATAGCGCCTACCAGGATAGCTTCGCCATCAACTTCGAGGCTTGCGCAAGAGAAGGGATCCACACCCAGGAGAAGGCTCTCGAGTACATTGGACACCGAGTCCGTCTGACCAAGAAGCCGGCCGGAGCCTCACGCATGCGCAATTACCACCTCGAGGCTATCGAGTGCCTGTCGAACGTCATCCTCCCACACGTCCCCGTCGTTGGAACAAACTACCGCCCCAAAGCCCTCTATGTCGCACTCATGGCCCGACGAGTGCTCATGGCCATGCAAGACCCCAAGCTCGTCGACGACCGCGATTACGTCGGAAACAAGCGTCTCGAATTGTCCGGCCAGATGCTGTCCCTCCTCTTTGAAGACCACTTCAAGCGCTTCAATCACGACTTCAAGCTCAGCATCGACAAGGTCCTCAAGAAGCAGAACCGCGCCCAGGAATTCGACGCCTTCTCCCACTTTAGCGTGCACAAAAACCACATCACCATGGGTATCGAGCGCGCCATCGCCACGGGCAACTGGAGTCTGAAGCGTTTCAAGATGGAGAGGGCCGGTGTTACGCACGTCCTCAGTCGACTGAGCTATATCGCTGCGCTGGGTATGATGACGAGAATCAGCTCGCAGTTCGAGAAGACGAGAAAGGTCTCCGGTCCTCGTGCGCTGCAGCCCAGTCAGTTCGGTATGCTGTGCACGTCTGACACGCCCGAGGGAGAGGCCTGTGGTCTGGTCAAGAATTTGGCGTTGATGACGCACATCACGACCGAGGATGACGAGGGGCCGGTGCGCAAGATTGTGTTCCTCCTTGGTGCTGAGGATATCTGCTCGCAGACTGGAGAGGAAATTCACGCCGAGGGTGTCTATTCGGTTTGTCTCAACGGTACGCCTATTGCCGTCACAGATACACCCAAGAGGTTCCTGAACAGCTTCCGGAAGCTGAGACGCATGGGCCGCATCTCCGAATTTACCAGCATTCACATCGACCACGACCATTGCGAAGTGCACATTGCGACTGATGAGGGCCGTATTTGTCGACCGATGATTATCGTGGAGAACGAGCGCTCCAAGGTTACGTCGCGATACTTGAAGGCGCTGCGGAAGGGCACTATGGAGTTTGAGGATTTCTTGACAAGAGGGCTTGTCGAGTATCTTGATACTAACGAGGAGAACGATACCAATATCGCGCTGTCTGAGAAGGACATCAACCAACACACCACGCATCTCGAGATTGAGCCCTTTACCATCCTCGGAGCTGTCGCCGGTCTTATTCCCTACCCCCATCATAACCAATCGCCTCGTAACACTTATCAATGTGCCATGGGTAAACAAGCCATTGGCGCCATTGCCTACAACCAGTTCAACAGGATAGACACGCTTCTCTACCTGATGGTCTACCCTCAGCAACCCATGGTCAAGACGCGCACCATCGAACTCACAAAGTACGACAAGCTCCCCGCCGGCCAGAACGCCACCGTCGCAGTCATGTCCTACTCTGGCTACGATATTGAGGACGCGCTCATCTTGAACAAAGCCTCCTGCGACCGCGGCTTCGGTCGCTGTCAAGTCTTGAAGAAGTCGGTCACTGCGCTCAAAACCTACGCCAACGGCACATCCGACCGCATCAACGCTGGCGCCCTGGACCCCAACAAACAGGACCACCAAGCCATCGGCGCAGACGGTATTGCCCAAGTCGGTGCCCGCCTCGAAGCTGGCGACGCCTACCTGCTCAAATCGCTGCCCGCCGACACAGCAGGACCTGCCTCAAATGCCTACAAAGACAAGCCCGACCGCTACAAGCTGCCGGACTGCAGCTACGTGGACAAAGCGTGCATCACGGAGAACGAAGCCGGTACGACGCTCATCAAGCTTCTCCTCCGCCAAACAAGACGCCCAGAGCTGGGTGACAAGTTCTCCTCGCGCCACGGCCAGAAAGGAACAACAGGCCTCATTGTCCAGCAGGAAGACATGCCCTTCAACGACGCCGGCATCTGCCCAGACATCATCATGAACCCTCACGGTTTCCCCTCGCGCATGACAGTCGGCAAGATGATGGAACTGCTATCCGGCAAAGCAGGCGTGCTAAACGGCACCCTCGAATACGGCACCGCCTTCGGCGGCTCCAAAGTAGAAGACATGAGCGAAATCCTCGTCCGCAACGGCTTCTCCTACACGGGCAAAGACTACCTCACCTCGGGCATCACCGGCGAAGCCCACCAATTCTTCACTTTCTTCGGCCCCATCTACTACCAGAAACTCAAGCACATGGTGCAGGACAAAATGCACTCGCGAGCCCGGGGGCCAAGGGCTATCCTCACGCGACAACCGACAGAGGGAAGGGCGCGCAGTGGTGGACTTAGATTGGGCGAGATGGAACGCGATTGTCTCATTGCGTATGGCGCGTCGCAGCTCCTCCTTGAGCGACTCATGATCTCATCCGACGCCCACGACGTCGATGTGTGTGAGAAATGTAAGCCCCATACCCCCCTCCCTTTCCTATCACCACCCCACACACCCACACCTACACCTACAACCTGCGAATGCTAATGCTAATGTTAATCCCCCCACAGGCGGCCAAATGGGCTACTCGGGCTACTGCAAGCTCTGCGAGAGCGAAAAAGCAGTCCGTCGCATCACCATGCCGTACGCGGCTAAGCTGTTGATTCAGGAACTCGGTAGTATGAATGTTAAGGTTACTATTGGGCTTGAGGATGAGTTTATGAGGGTTGTGGATTAAGATGGGTACAGAGGGAGGGGGAAAGAAGGGGGGAGAGATGGTTAGGGGGTAGGGGATAGGGGGAAGAAGGGGAGAGGGGGTGCATAGCGTTGGCGTCTTTGGATTGGGTTTTTAGTACGATGGGATGATAGGGGGTTTTGCAATCTAGTACATCTTATTTCCTGCTGCTACGCTTTTCTTCGGATGGGGATTGGTTGCTTGACATACCATGCGTGTGAGGCTATCCACTCAACCTCATAGAGCGTGTGATCCTTGACCACAGTACGCGCACCACACTGCCGACATGGAAAAAAAAACAGCCCGCCTACGTATCGCGACGTCGCAGCGAGAGATACAGGTCGAAACCTACATGAGATACCAAGCACTCGTCAACATCCAGTCTCACTCCTTGGCAGCGCGTACGGCTAGCACGCCACCCTACCGCTGCTTTTCGTCCGCGATGACTTGTTTTAGAGGTTTCTATAACAGTAGCTCTCCATTATACAAGAAGCTCTAGATCACGCGTTTTTCTCGTGTAAAGAGTATGATTATCAGAGAAGAGAGTGATGAAGTGAAGTACCGGATTGGAAAGGTAAGGAAGGGACGAAAGCCACAGAAAGAAGCTACCTAGTAAACCACATTCAACCCCATCACGTACATCCCCCATACTCCTCGCAGCTTCCCACGCTCTCCACAAGCCCCTGCCCAACCTCAACCTCGCCCTCCAACTGCCCCGCACAAACCCCCGCCTCCCCACAGCTCCCCTGATAATTCTCCCCAGCCTTGAACCCACCCTCCCCTTCAAACTGCCTGTAGAAATAATGTCCCAGAATAGACACCTCCCGGCGCTCCACAAGCTTGACTTTGAAGTCCAGAACAGTCTCTCCCCCGCTAGTAGTACCAGGCAGAAGCACGACGCTGAAGTTTCCATACCCGCCGTCCTCGTCGCCCGTGATATTGCACGCTACTTCCTCGCCGAACGGTGGCTCGCCCTCCGGGTACGCCCACGAGATGCTGCAATCGCTTGTCAGGGGCGGCAGGACGCCGAACCCAAAGCGCGAGGCGCGCATCAGCTTGATCGTGTTGGGGTCGCTGATGCGCAGCGCGATGCGCGAGTTCTTGTCTGGGCCGGGCTGGGGGGAGGGCTTGTAGGAGAAGAGACTTGTGATTTTCCAGGGGGAGAGGGAGGTTGGGGTGGTTGCCTGGCGGGGGGTGAGTGGGGAGGCGGCCGCGGTGGTGGCGAGGGCGAGGAGGGTGGGGAAGTGCATGGTGGTGGGTTTGGTGGTTGGAGGTAGTGATGGTCAGGGAAGTGAGGATGTTTGCTCTGCGATGCTGCGATGCTGTGATGGCTTATGGATTCCTATTCTCTTTTGTAGTCCATCGTGGCTCGTGTTTAGCCCATGTTGACGTATTGCTGACTTGCTGGCTTGCTTGCTTGCTCTCGCGGTCTCTGCGTTGAAAGCTGCAATGCGACGATGCCTTCTATCAACATCTCCATGTAGCTAGACTGCATCTTTACGATCTCCACCACGCCATCTTCGATTTTTCCTGGCCACCATGGCTACGGACTCGAAGTGGCGATGTCCATTCAGCGTTGCACGAGGCTGCTGACGCAGCACTTTGACCCTTGCCAATACGACCAACGCCCCAGTTTTCGTCGCATCGATGTTATCTGTAAGCAGGTACGAGTCTTTCTTCCGCGGGAGGCGGGCCGCAGCGCGTGGCGTGATGGATGAGTGGTGGTTCACCTTATGTCTATGCTGCAAACAAATACGTGAATGCACATAGATCATATCGGGCAGCTCGGTGTGGAATTATCGCGGAGTCTCCCGCGAGGTCACTGCGACATACAACGACATGTCTGGCCAACAAGTTTCTTGGGCCATGATCCTAATGATCCATCCTAATGATCATTCAGCTGTGACGTCCTAGAGGAGAGGGCATTGGTGGTGATCTGAGTTTTGCCATTGCGTTACGATTCAGCCGCCGCTAAACATAACGTCTTCTCATATCACCTTTCGGAATTGCGGCAAGCAAGTCCTTCAAAGGAACGATCTGTGAAAACTTTCGCCTTAGGTTCTTCTAAAAATGGCAATGAGGTGCCGTCCGAGCCTTCGCATGTCCAACTTCCATTGCCAAGTCTTTTCCACCTCTGTTACTCAGTCAGCATAGCCACACTCCTCGCCAGCCTACCTCGGGACTCACTTCTGTCACAGTTCCGAGGAATGCAGGCACGCAAAACACAGCCAGAGCCTGATATCCTGCGCACGAGTTGTTTGAGATCGTCAACATCCCGGCGTGCTAGCCCCAGGTGTTTGCTGAAACACTAGAGCGACGAGGCTGCAACACAACACCCAAGGCTGGAGTAGGGAACACTAGCCCCAGTATTCTGGGACGCTAAGATTGGAAACCTCGACATGGCGAAAATCATACGGAAAAACGATGACGGCAGGGGTAGAAGATGCTCTTGGCTGTTTTGCTTGTCCAAACTTGGCTGTGGCAGATCTGACAGCTTAGTTTCTGCATTGTACAATAGAGTTTGAGTGATGTGTGTGTGGCGCTGTCGAGTCGCTGTCGCATTTGTTGCAAAGACTTCTTGAACATTACAATATGGCGGAGCAGGTCGATAGATGTGGTTGTGGAATCTAGATGTAGGTCAAACTTTCGCTTAGTAGCAAATACATCTTTGGGGAGGAGCACCAAACAGTGTTTGTGCATTGCGATGCTCTCGGATCCAAAGTCGGTCGCCTGCCGAGGGAGAGCTCTGTGTTTCGGCAACGAGCATTGATCTTGCTTGCCTTGGCGCCTTCAGAGTTATCCACAAGGCATGAAATGAAACCTCGCAGCGGACGTCGGCACCTGTCACAAGTCGCGAATGCCAACATCCACCCCAGCCAAGCGAGTAGAGAAACGCTTTGCTGTAGCCAAGTCCGTTTGGCTCCTGGGAAAGAATATCGCAACGGCGTTTTTGAAGCATGTTCTGCTTTGTGGCCGTGGTGATCTTCATGTGTCGCTGTAGCGGACAAGGAAGGCGAGGCTTGTTCATGTGTAATCCAGTGGAGCGGTGAGGTCATTGGTCGGCCGACGAGTGCGGAGCAAGATCTTGGTAGAGTACAGTGAGGCTCTGAGGCATGTATAAGAGAACGTGAAGCCGGCGGCTGACTGTTGATCATCAGCAAGTCTTTCTCCTTCTATCTCTCTTCAGCCTGGTGCTTTTCATAATCCTATTCCTAAAAGTTATTTCGTCTTCACAACCGAGTTGATCTCGACCATTTAATCGACAATCATGCATATCTCCCAGTTCACTTTGGTCGCCGCACTGGCAGCCTCCGTCTCGGCCCACGGTGTCGTAACTCAGATCCAGGGAGCAAATGGCGTGAGCATGCCCGGTCTTACCGTTGCTGACGGCACACCTCGCGATTGCTCTTCCAAGTATGTAAATCTTGCTCCGTAATCTGACCAGTAGCCTAACGCCTCACAGCGGTTGCGGTTCTCAGGCAGACACCGCCATCATTCGTGACCGCGAGATCGCTAGCGGAAAGGCGACTCCCCTTGGACGCACCCAAGGCAACGGTCCCGTTGATGCATCTGTGATGGTCGCAGCCTTCATGGGCACTGGCGCCGGCGCCGCTCCACCGACCAACCAAGGTGCTTCCGGTGCTGTTGGTGTTGAAGACAACATTCCTCAGAACGCTCAAGGTCGCGGTGGTGCCGGCGCTGGTGCTCGTAGGCGCCAGCTTCTCGGTGGCCTCTTCGGCGGCGGAGGTGCTGGAGGCGCAGGTGGCGCTGCTGGCGCGACTGGAATCGCAGGTCTTCTCGGTGGAGGTGGCACCAAGGCTGTAGGCCCACCAGAGGCTGGTGTAGCTGCTGCTACTGGAGCAGGTGCGAGCAGTGGTCTGCCAACCTGTGCCGACGACGGCACAGTCACTATGACCCTTCGCCAGATCAACCAGGATGGTGCTGGTCCATTCACGGCTGACGTCGATGGCACCAGTGGAGGAGTAAGTTCTCTAGGCCCAATTTCTAGGAAACCATACTGACAAGCATCAGACCGACGAAGCTGCCATGCAGCCTGCCACTGTTACTCAGGACGTTCCTGGTCTTGGTGTCCAGGGCATCTCGCTCGCCACCAGCACCGAGTTCCAGATGAAGGTACAGATGCCAGCAGGCATGACCTGTGATGCTACTGTTGCTGGCACCCCCAATGTCTGCGTCATGCGTGTCCGAAACGGTGCTGCTGCTGGTCCTTTCGGTGGCAGTGTTGCCTTCACTCAGGGTGCTGCTGCCAGGAAGCGAGCCGTTGCCTACAGGCTGAAGAAGCGTATGGAGATTGCCCGCAAGCACTAGGCGATCAATGCAGTAGAGCTGTTGATCAGCTAAGCTATGGGACTGACAGGTCCAGTCCATAGCCACTAGCCACACGGCACACCTTTTCTACCCTTACCATTACTTTATGTCTAGACGAATATTTTAACCTACCCATCTCGAGCCCGATTGCAGACGTGACATTTTGAGATTTTGGAGAATGCCGAAGCTCTCAAGATAGATAAAATAATGCTCCATAGATCGATTAGGTGATTGAACCAAGCTGTGGCCATCCAGAGAACCGGGTCTGACTGTGGTCGATCACGGGGTGCGCATGAAAGGATTCGTGATGTTGTGAGCACGCTAGAAGGGTTCTAGTCCGCATTCGGCAATGCTCGTTATCACCCCACGGGGGCGCGAGCAAGCTACGACGTACAATTACTTAACAAAACGATGTCGTGCTCCTGTGCCGGCCTTCGGTTATTCGAGACCTCATGCCCAGAAATCTAGATAGTTGCTTGTGTGCTTTCCATACGCCCTTGTCGCTTCCTATCATCACGTAGTTCAGCGGCTGGATCGCGTCATCGCTGGCCACTATGTGTGGTCAACCTTACGTTCGCAGAGCTATCACGAGGCCAAGACTGCCGAGCATGTTAGATCTCCAGCTGCCAAGGTGATAGCAGTTGAAAACATATAATCGCACCGAAGCCCTCCAGTGCTGTGAGAGTATCTCTCTCGGCGCGTCGCAAGTCTTAAAATGGCGCTCTTTGACTCGCCAAAGCATCTTGGAGGACATACATCACCAACCGTCAGCTATGGGCACGATGAGGATTTCGAGCGCATCGATCCTGAAATGGGAGTCAAGCGCGGACTGAAGACTCGGCATCTTTCCATGATGGCTTTGGCTGGTATCATCGGTCCTGGAATTTTGGTTGGCACTGGAGGTGCGCTCTCGAATGGAGGCCCTGCTTCCTTGATTATTGGCTTTGGTATCATCGGCATCATCGCATGGAGCATCACACAGTCCTTGGGAGAAATGACGACACTGTATCCCACCGGTGGTGCTTTCATCACACTTTCGAAGCGCTTCGTGGACGAAGCATTCGGAGTGGCAATGGGCTGGAATTACTGGCTAGTCTGGGGATGCGTGCTTGCCAACGAGTACAACGTCATCTCCTCGCTTTTGGTCTTCTGGAGCGACAAAGTGCCTTTGTGGGGTTACTTCCTTATCTTCTGGTTTGCTTTCCTTGGCTTCCAGATGCTGGGAGTCGAGTCGTTCGGTGAAGCCGAATTCTGGTTGGCTTTGGTCAAGCTGTTTGGTCTTTGCGCCTACTTCATCTTCTCCATCATCTACGCTTCTGGCGGTCTGATCGGACAAGATGAAGCGCTTGGCTTCCGATATTGGCGAGACCCAGGAGCGTTCGCCAACGGGTTCCGAGGAGTGGCGCAGGTCTTCGTTTTCGCTTCCACCTTTTACGTTGGCGTGGAAGCTGTCGCGGTGGCAGCTACCGAGACGAAGAATCCGAGCGTTGCAGTGCCGTTGGCTATCAGACAGGTCATCTGGCGCATCCTGTTCGTCTACATGGGTGTGGCTTTCTTCTTCGGCCTGACCTGTCCTTCGAACGCCGATGGTCTGATCAATGGCGAGAGCCGTGCTCTGAAGAGCCCAATGACGATTGCAATCCAGAACGCTGGCTGGGAAGGCGGTGTGCATCTCATCAACGCTTTCATCTTCATAACGGTTGTGTCAGCGGCCAACAGCTCGATCTATATTGGGTCTCGAACCATCCTGTTCATGGCTAAGGACGGCGGTGCACCAAAGATTCTGGGTTGGACCAATAGTCGCGGAGTACCAGTCTACGCTATCATCCTCACCAACTTGTTCGGCGTTCTGAGCATGATGAATGTCTCGACGGGTGGTGGCAAGGCGTACTCGTACATCATCAATTTGAGTGGTGTATCGACGTTTCTGGTTTGGGCAGGCATCTCGCTCACGCACATCCGGTTTCGCCAGGCATGGAAAGCGCAAGGCCGCTTCCCTGATCAACTGCCATTCAGATCCGCTCTTCATCCCTGGAATGCTTACTTCGGTCTATTCGCGAACCTTTTCCTCGCGCTGGTCCAGGGCTGGACTACGCTAACACCGTTCGATGCTGGAATGTTTGTAGATGCGTACATTTTGTTGCCGTTGTTTGCCATTATCTTCTTTGCATACAAGTTCTGGAAGAAGACCAGGTGGTGGAGGAGTCTTGAAATAGATCTAGATTCCGGAATGAGGAAGGATCTGGATGCGAAGGATGAGGGTGTTGAGCCTAATCATCAGAAGAGCTTCTTGAAGCGGGTGTGGGCCAGCTTTTAAGCGTCTTACCGACACAGAGTCTAGTCACTCGATCTGGGCCGCGTAAACAAGTTGAAGTCACAGCCTACTGTCAATCGTGCCACATGTGATTGCAGAGATTAACGCCACGCGGTCACAGCTACTATACACAAAAAGGAGCTATGCCGCACCCTTCAACATCCAGAAATCTACTAACAACACAAACTGTACACAGAAGATGTGGAGTTTGGAGGAGTTCTTCCGTACGCGCGGTCGAGCCTCGGACAGCAAGCCATCTGTATTGCGAGAATACTCGCACAGTCCACTACGAACTCCTAGAGAGCTAACGCACACGCCTCGAGGGTTCCTGGTCCCTGGTTCGCCAGAAGTGTACAGCAGCGACAGCTACTTCCCTCTTCCCGACACCTTGCCCACGGGGGTTGGCGAAACCTCAGCGACTATTTCATACAATGAGAACACTACCTTTCCCGGTCATGACGACGCCGTCCCTGATGCTCAAATCGTCGATCCCAAAGTGCTCGAATTATGGATGGTTTATGAAAAAGCCATCAAAGATCACACTGACAGCACCGCCACACCACCTGAAAGGAACCCTTTGCCAAAAGATGGCGTAATGACGGCCGATGTCACCTTTGAACTCAACATTCCAAAGGTGCCCATTGACAGCCTCAGTGACGCCTTTGTACTAGAGAATTTACCTGCGACCTACCCAACTTCAGATCCTCTCTACAGCACAAGCTCGCTGCCTTCTAAGGGAGGCTCTAATTCAAGCAGGCTTGAGTCCAACGTCGTCCCGAATCCATACAAATCAATATTCAGCGACGCAAAAGCCTCCAGTGTCCAGGTTCTTCAAAGTCTTGTTAACAGTCCTGGGGTACAAATCATGAACAGTGAGACCGGTGAGGTGTACCTCAAATCCGTATCCCTTTACATGCTACAGCACTTCTGCGGCACTACGGCAATCAGCGGTCTTTCATACGACAACATCATTCACGTACCTCCATCCCACGCCTCGCGCGACGGAGTGGTTCGTGTGATCAGATACATGCGTCGCTGCTGCCATGGCCTGGCCCGCTGACCTACGGGCGAGTTGCGGACACCTCCGAGCATAAAAGAAGGCATCGCCACTTCGCTCGCGTGCCGATTCTTCTATCTCAATGCCGATGCTGAACACCTTGAGAAACTCGTAGTGCAGGACTTCATGGGTAGTCCACGCTTCTTCATCACCGATGAGGATGTGGAGCTTATCTGTTGCGGCTATAAGGAGACGCTCAGGGAGACTGCACTCGGTGATGCTGTTGCGTGGTTTGTGCTGGAGCAAGTCATGTCAGGTACGCATGCGCTTGCTGATGAGCTGAGGTGGCTATTGGAGCAGGAGGAATTCGAGGGTCTCAAGGCGAGGGTTAAGGAAGAGCTGAAGAGGGCAGAATGGAGGAGCCTGGGAAGGGAAGCCTTCCTTGCCAAGTGCCTAAACGATAGAAAGAACAGAGTCACTGCTGATAGATCGATGTCCGTGAATGGAGGCAAGGAGCCCCTTCACGGTAGTGGTGCTGGAATGGACAAACCTTTGCCTCTCTTGCCTACAGAAGTATAAAGGTATGAAGTCACTAGCATTGGGGTACAAGGGATCCCGAACAAGACCTTCGTATGTGACAGACCTATAATCCTCAGCTTCGTAACACGAAATGTGGGACTGGTATACTCGATACAATATGTTCGTTAGAAACGTCTTGTCTTTGAGACAGACAGGCACATTTCAGACCGGGAGAAGCACTCTCTCTAAATTTGCAAGACTCCATACTTCAGTTGTATGATTGGAAGGGACTTTATCACCGCGAATTTCAGACATGATTTCTCTACCAGAAGTCCGATTGAAGGTCTGGGATCATGGTTGCGCGTCGGGAGCGGCAGGGATCCATGTCGACTCCACTCACTGAGCAGATGTAAACGAGAAGCTGCGCAGTCAGGGTCTGTTACTGCTCAGCAATTTCGAACACAGGACTAGCCGCAAGATCGTGCGGGCCAGGCCGATATAGCATTACCATCGACCTAGCAGCAATGTTGAAGACCGTAGAGGTTAATGCGCTTCTGCATAGGCTTCCTCATGACCAGCAGGAGGGCCTTTCAACAGGCTCGCGCTGTGCAACAAACAGCAGCTGCGTGACGACATAATTTTTCGGAATGCGGGACGACTTGATGGAAAAGTGTCAGCGTCTAGACGATGGCAGACGAGCATGGGCGAATGTTGAGAGCAAAAAGCGGTCCTCGCGGCGGCGCTCCCGAGTCTCCGGGAGCACGATGTACTACGGTAGTGTTGAACTTCTTGACATCGGTACAACACACTACAACTGTGTCACTCACATGACATGACAAACAGACTCTGCTGACTTCACTTCCCAGGATGGTATTGGACGTGATTGAGATGATAATCCGACAGCAAACAGAGACCCACTACCGCCTGAACCAGCGAATCAGCCACGCAATGTAAGCGCTCCTGGCGAATGATGCCTGAACCCCTCGAACCCCGCTTGAAAGCTTTATGTTAGTAGCAAGCATGCGCTCCTCTCAGGAAGGGGACGTTTATTGTGTCTCATCCCTAGCTGTCGTTAAGCCATACCTACTCGCATTGCCTATCGGTCCTTTAGTCTCGGCAGAAGTGCCGGCACTAGGTACTGTATGGCTTCGGAGAATTCCCAGGCTGCGGCCGAAGGTATAAATGGCAGAAGGCCCGATTCACTGAATCCTTCCTGACCACTCTCAGTGCCTCAAGCATCCCGTGATGCGACCAATCAACCCAAAGAGAAATCGAAGAGAAGGAGACTGAAGCGTGAAGGGCCACCGCAGCTCCAATTCCTCATCGCAACCGATCCTTCACAATTCAAAGACGAAGATGTAAAGAGAAGCGTACGCTCCCAGGCGATGATGCACTGGCGACACGAGGAGAGCAAGAACAAAAGAAGAGGCAGCCGTAAAGACGAGGCACAGTCTGATCCGACTCTGTCAGGCACAGCGCTTGTCGGGCTTGCTCTCCCCATACAAATGCCGTTCATGCCCATGCGCACAAAACGTACAGACTCTACACAATCGTCTTCAGGATACACGGGAGCAGGCCCCGGTCAAGCACAGAAGAGGACCCTACGAGCAGGGCCAGATCCACTAGTCTCGGACTTGGAGCCGTCTCACCTCCTCAACAATGGTGGTTCGAGCTGGCAGCCCACAGCAGCCAATACCGCGAGCTATTTCTCACGATATCGATGCGAGAAAGAAAAGATGAGGGAAAAGAATGTTATCAGCTACGAAGAGAGCGAAAGACACGAGGAGCGCCAATTGTGGAGCCTTGTCGCTGGCCTGGCGAACTGCTACAATGTTGGTGGATCTTACGATCCATTCGACCTGATGCCACAGTTCCGGAACCCACGCATAGATGCATTGTACTTGTCTAGAAATTGTAAGCTCAAGTGTACACTACTGCACACATCCTCTGATGCTTGCAGGTATGCGCACATTTGCCTCTGACTCAACTATAAAGAAATGGCTGCCACTCATGTTGTCACACCCACACATCATTCTCAGTTCCACGGTCCTGGCTTCAACATGGGTTGACATGCTCAATAAATGCTCAGGTGATAGTGCCATGACAGCCATGGTCAAGACTGAGACCATTGGGATGATCAAAGAGCGCCTTGCTAATCCTGTTTTGCAATCGGACGATGCTACACTTATTGTCATCCTACACCTATTTGCAGGTGAGATGTGGGTGTGCAACGAAAAAGCGTTGCGAGCTCATGAGAAAGGCGTCGCAGCGACTATCTCGAGGCGTGGCGGTCTTTCCAGGTTTACTTACAACAGAGCTTTAGCTGAAGTGGCGGTTGCGTGGGTAAGCCTCGATTCCCAGATATGATACTAGCTGACCGTGAGTAGTTGCTGCCATCATTGCGATATCTTTTGCGAAGCCGAAATGTTACCATTGTTTCGTGAAGGCTTGCCTGCCGACTACGCTGTGCTCGACGCTGAAACAGCATTGCCAGAATCGCCACTATACTGTCCCAGACATACTTTCCTTACAATCTCTAACGACCCTCAGTGCTCACGTTTCACTTTGGAAATCCTGTCCGATATGAGAGATCTTACCGATCTTTTTGTGTCGCACAACGCGAAATTGAATAGGGTTCACGACGTCGAGTCTTTAGACATCGAACGTTCAAGTCCAACAGACGAAGCCTACGAGACCATAGTCTCTGCTATTCAAACGCGCTTGGTACAGCTACCTTCAGCCCATTCACCGGCCATCTCAGTCTCGGGAGACTGGGTGTACGAAGCATGTCGTATAGCAGCTCTCATTTACATGACAGCGATCGCGGCGGGCATACCTTTCTCTGTCGCCGCAGACCCGAAGTGCGTCAATGTTCTTAGATTGCCGACACCATCCAGTAGCTGGGATGGTGATGAGCGTCACCTTACCGAAACTTTGTACGAGACTCTGCAAAGGGCAGATACGAGCAATCTGTGGAAAAACATGTCTGGCGTATTGTATTGGGTGAGCGCTGTAGGTGCCGCAGCCGCTCGCATTCCAAGCACAACGAACATGACGCAGCAAGCCAGATTTGCAGGGGAGGCCTACTCTGTATGGGTTCGGCGGTGTCTCATCATGACTTCAACACGTACAATGATTGTCCTTGTTTTCGAGCATCCCACGGCGATCATTGCGGCGCAAAGGACCTTGCTGCAGGTGCAGGAACTGATCGGAACCCGTTCATCAAGACGTCTCGAGTCCTGAGCCAAGCAATCATTCGCTCGGCAAGCGGAGCTATGCGGATTCCGGTTCCCGTGCTTTCAACAGCCAACCGACAACCCAACTCCTTTTTTTATCAGAAGGCAACATGATGTCAACATCGACTGATCAAGTAAAGATTCATCTCGTGGCTCTCGACTTCCGAGGTTCCGCAAGCTTGTTCTAAATGTTGGTCGCTTACTAGGACCTTGCTGCACATCACTCGTGTTACTTACTGATCACAGGTCACTCGACGCGCTGAAACAATTTGTCGAGCTTTACACATGTTTCCGCACAAGACACGAAGGACTTTACGTTCTTGATCGTAAGATTTCCCCGCTTGATTCGTCCGGAAGATCCGAGCTTGCTTGTGAAAAGTTGTCTCAGGGCATCCACTCAAGTCTGTCAGCCTTTGTCACCGTTCAAGATGCAAGACAACTTTTTGGGCAACGTCTAGCAAATTTTTGGAATGACAGGTGGGGACTACAGGAAGATCTTGACAGGGCATGCATGAAAAAAACAAGAGAAAATGAAAACATGCAAACACGAACCATAATCTTGTTAGCTATACCTCGAGCCACAACGTGCACATGTCAGGCAGAGATCAAGAGCAAAAAGTCGGAGTTTGGAGTCACTCTGGCGCGCGATAGTACCCGTGGTGGACCAATTGCGCTTTTGCACATGGTTCACAACAGTAAGCTGCCCTGACAAATGACGGCCAGACTTGGGCGAACATGATTCGCGCCGATCGATGACTCTGCCAGACGACAGCGGATGCGTGAGATGTCCGTGAGACGCGGTAACCCAGCGTGTCCGAAGACGCGAGTGCAGGTGACAGGCAGGGACGACGCTGCTTTCCGATTGGCTAGCGCTTGACCATTTTCTAGGCTGGACCCACACAACAAAGCATAGCTCTCATATAAGGTACAAGGCCGCGTCCAGCAGAATGGGATCGCCAACAATTATCGCAGTCAGCGTGGGACTCGGGATACCTCTTCTCATCGTCATGGCTCTCGTCACTCGATTGTTCGTGCACCGGCACTCGAAGAACGCCAAGCAGGATATCTACAGCGTCGACGGTGACAGCAGCGAACCGCATCAACTCCCACGCAGATCCAGCTCCTGGAAACAATTGTTTGCACCAAAACAGAAGGACTCCAATTCAAAATGGGTGCCAACGCTATCAGGCGTCATCAAAGCCGGGGATGAAGGCTTGTGGTCCTCATCCCTGTTCACTAACCCACATGGTCATCCTGGAGAAGTTTCATTCGAAGCAATCTGCGAAATGTTCGCCAACGAGCTTCGACCACGATCGATGACGGAGCGATCTGCGTATTCTGGGGAGATTGGCAAGTTCATCAACTCGGCGAAGCGGGGTGCGACCAGCCCTCGGAGGGTGCAGTCAATGTCTTTCAAGAGAGCGAACAACGGGCGAACAGATGTAGCACCGTCAGCGCATAGGAAGAGCTTGGACATAACAAGCATCGAAAAAGGGCTTGGGCGAAGTCTTTCAGTCAAACGGCCAGCGCCAGCGCTCGTTCCCATGGGCAACGGTGTGGTCGAGCATGATAGCACTACCCTGACGAAACATGCCTGGATGAAAGACGGACGGCCAGCAGAGTACTACGATGGTCGAATGAGCGTGCGAGTCACATCTGCCGAGCTTGCATCTTTGTCTTTGATACTGGGCAGCTCCATCACCAGTACCACAAAAGATGTCCAAGCCAGCGCTGCGTCCACCGACAGAGGTGCTTTTGGCCTTTCGATACGGATTGCCTCGTCAGACAATGGCAAGCATGTGGTTTCACTCAGACGGCATAAGCGCAGCGTCTCGCAGATGCCATCAAGTGGCTCGGGGTACTCACCACTTTTCGCAAAGCACCTCGCCTGCGGCTCTCTCCCTTTCTCACAAGATGGCAAGGCGATCAAAAGCATACTCGTCACCAACGATACGCTTGAGGCAGTACTAACCGGTATGACTCTCACGACTCGCAAATTATCACAACGGTCAGCGCAAGCAACGCTTCTCGCAACACTACCCAATTCGCATGACCCAATGTTCTACACCATCGAGACATCCACAAAATCAGGCCCACCCACCCCTCTCGTCAACGCAATCGCCCAACTTCCATTCAGCGGCGGTCTCACACCTCTCGCTTCGGCTGCGCTCATTTCGACAATTCGAGCCATTACCTCAGGCGGCCTCCATCCCGGCCGTCTTCTCCAACGCCTCGAAGCCCTCGTCGATAAAGTCCAGCGCCATTCACCGCACCTCGCCATCTTTGGCCCGCTCCACTCGCCGCAAAACGCAGGGCTTCTCTTCCGCGAGCGCGAACGCGTTGCAAAAGTAGCCACAGGTGCCCTCACAGAAAACCTCATCGACAAAGTGGCGCGTGTGCAGCGCTATGTCACACTGCTCCAACGTCTGATGGCTCTTGTGCCGGACATGAGACCACACGATGTCCTCGCCGCCGTCCAGGACGCAACGAAGCGTGAAGTCCAGCGCGCGTACACAGACGCTGTCGCGGTTCACAAATCCAAGTCTGAGTCACAGGCCACCTTGCCAACTATCAACAACACGCATTGCCCGGAGTCCGATGCGCGCAGCCGCCGCAAGGCGAGTAGCTCATCACGCCCGTCTGCGCGCCGCTCGCCACGATCCAGCATGGGCAGTGTATCAAGTGGTACGATGGATTCACGTTCGGGCCGCCGCTCTAGCACGTTCCCCGAGCATAATCTGGGAAAGCAGGTCGAATCACTGTTGAAAAGCGAGTTGCCGTTTACTGTCGACAAGGTTGCTCTGGTGGCGCGACTCGTGCTTGTAGCCTGGACTTTCAGTGTCGAGAGCGTGGCCTGGGGAGAGGGGGAGCAAGGGTGGAAAGTACCTGATGCTGGTGCGCTACCGGGGTTGATGGTGATGGTGTAAGAATATGGAGGTTTTGATTGTCTTTGCGTGATGATACCATTCTTAATGTCTTGGATAATGAGTATAAATAGGGATTATGGGATTTATGTATACCAAGCGTTGTTCTTCGATAATCACTCTACTCGTCTCGCTCCATGGGGACAGAGAGCAGGAGTTTCACTAGTCTTGAGCATGAGCATCAGCATCAGCATCAGCGTCAACGCTACTGATGCTGGTAGGGCTGATGCAGATGACAGAGGCGCATCATCATTCGGCGCGGGATTCTGGGCTCCGTAATTGTGGCTGGCGTCGATCTCCGCTCCGCTCCGCTCGGGAGCCATGTGGCCGTGGGTCCGGGATGGAGGGGGTTTGTGCTGGTCGTACTCCACTACGTGTGTGAAAAGCTAATGCATGTATTCTCTCTTCCCAATGCTACTCACTGCAACCGTAGATTGTGTTTGCAGTGGAGGTCTTGAATGCTCTATTTCGGTATATATACCGCTGCCTCTATGCCATGTATCGTGTCATCATATACTCGTGAACCGCTGCATGACCCAAACGAACCCAATCCAATCCAACCTATAGGGAACCATGAAGCTACTCGCTGCCCATGACTTCGAGCGCTCTGCACACGCCCACCCAGCCATCCCGCATCGCCTCCCACACAACCACCATCCTATCCTCCTCGAGCCCATCACGTTTCCGCTGTGAGCGATCCTGCGCATCGCCCAGCCCGTTCGCCATGCTCACCCCGTTGGCTGTCTTAGCGCCCTTGGAACTCTGCAGCGTACTCGAGGTCTTGAGGCCTTTGCCGTCCAGCTCGCCCTTGACTTCCCAACCGCGCCGTACCGGACCGGAGACGGTGGCGGGCGTGATGAGAGCGCTGTCCAATAACGCGTTCCAGCGGGAGAGGTACATGCCTGGACCGTGTGTGGAGCCTTTTGTTTCGGAGTTTTTGATTATGCTCTCGAGGCGGGTGTGGGATGTGGCTTTGAGTTGGGAGAGATGGGTGGCGTGTTCGTCGAGGAGAGTCTTGAGCTCGTCTTGCTTTTCTTTTGGTAGGGTTTCGAAGAGCGCGTGTAGTGGTGCTGTCATATTGCCTGCACCGCCTTCGCGATTCTGTGCGTCGGCTTTGAACTCACCGAACATGGACTTGGCGTAGATGAGATAGTCGTGTGCGAGATCTGGCGCGTTTTTGGTGACCTGGTGCAGGAATCTGTGTAAGCTGGGTGCGTGTTTACGGAGGAGGAGGACAAAGTCTTCCACGGTTGGTGCGTCGCCGGAGTCGCTGTCTGTCACGCTCGCGGGTGTGGGTTCGACGTTGCTGGCGTTGGCTTCGCGCTCCTTGGATGTTTCGCGACTCTTGCGGCCAGACTTTTTCTTGGGCTTTGAGGCTTTGATCAGGTCAGTTATAAAGTTCTCGGCGTCGGTGACGGTGCTGGAGAGATCGACCGCGTTGTGGATGGCGCGGATGACAGGGTCCATGGCAGTGACGCAGTCACGTACGGCCGAAGTGAGGACATCGGGGTTGGATTTGCAAAAGACTTTGGTGATTTCTTCACGATCTCGGATGGAGAGGTAGATGCCGTAGTACTCCATGGCAATGTCGTGTTGCTGGTCCTTCAGCGAGGCGGGCTTGATAGGTGTGTCGGCCGTTTCGAGGATGACGGCAATGATTGATTTTTGCTCGTTTATGGAGATGCTGCGTGCGGCCTCGTGCTTGTCTCTTGGTGCGTAAACGTGGGCTTTGATTGCCTTCAGCACCTTCTTGTCAGGCGCATCTCGCGAGGACTCGAGCTTGGATGCCTTCTTCTGGAAGTCAGCCGTGTCCCAGGCTAGGATGGTGCTGATGATCTGCTGCATAAGATTCATGCCGTCGTTTGAGTTGTTGGTGAGGCCAATCCAGTTGGTCATGGCGGTGACGGAGAGCTTGGCGAGGACGAGGCGGACCATGGCGTTGATCATTGACGCAGCGTTCCCAACGCGGAGAGTTTGCTTGATGACATAGTAGGGAATGAGCTTGTGGACGTTCTCGAGAAGGCGTACGAGGTACTGGCCGTCGGGCGACATGACGAAGACGTGGTGGAGGAATGAGGCGACGTTGAGCAGAATGTACTCGTGGCCGGCCTGCACGAGGCTGGAGTGGTCCTCGAGCCTGTCGGTGGATGTGACTTTTTCCAGCAGCTGGTCGAGCAGGTCGCCATATATGAAGCTGCGCGCACACTCGTCCCATGCGGCCAAGACATCCTTCGGATTGCTGGTATCGTACTGCCGCTGGCTGTCGCCGTGCTGCTGCGTCTCGCCGGCAGGATATCCACCCAACATCCCCCGCCCAATATACTCGCCCAGACTGCTCGCAGCAGTCGCCAGAGCCTTCCTCGAGCCAATAGCTCCCTTGTCGTAGCTCTCGCTCAGCTCGGCCTCGGCCATTCGCGCGACCAGCGCCTGGATCTTGTCCTGCCAGAAACTGCGGCCCAGGTTCTTCAGCGCCGGGTTAGTCAGCGCAAACTTATTGAGCATGTTCTGCAGCAACGGGCTCGTCGTCTGCACGCCATCTGCCTTGCGAAACGGGTGGCCATATTGGTCGATAGCCGTAGGGTACTTGAAAGCCTCGATCTCGGCGTAGACCTGGTGGTGGATCAGGATGTCGAACAGGGCGTGCGTCTGCGCAGGCGCGAGCGGGGCGGCGGACGGCGACGACATGTTGCTGGGGACATGGTGGAGGGGCGCTCGACGGTTGTCACGGCCATATAGAAGTTGCACTAATTGGTGGTGGATGCGCCATGCGGCAAGTCGGAATACGTGGGGGTACGTCATCAGAGGCTAAGGCTTCTTTAACACCTCCATGCCACACCTCCACCCTCCTCCAACACTAGATTCTTGCACTCAATCGCCTCGACACAGCCTTCTTCATGCCCGCCAGAGCTGGTTGCGCTGCCACACGGCTCCTGACAAGTCATACCTTGAACTCGCTGTAATGTACAGCTTCTTATGGTGTAAGGTGGCAGCTCTCACCATACCAGCCATCATCATGAGCAAAAGCTCGCAACCTAGTGTCGTCTGATGATGAACACAAAATCGAGAATGTGCGCCTTCCAAGGCTACTCAATCCTTCCACTTCAGTCGATACGTTTTTTCAGCTCTACCAAAAGCTTGATTGACGTACTACTTAGGCTAGTCATATGCCTGCCTGGAAGTCTCCATCGGCATCACTCCGAGCGACGAAACCCCTTGTACCACTTCCGCCTCGCGCCGTTATGCGCTGAACTGTCAGGCAAACTAAGAGTCTCAAACTCCGACGAACTGCTAGGTGCGAAAGAGTCGACGGATGCATCCTTCCCTTGACTTTGTGCGCGCCATCCAGCTTTGCCACTCGACTCAGGCTTCGTTCTAGCGAGCCTTCGCTTCTCTTTGGCAGCATCAATCGCGTCAAGATTCAACGGCCTGGGAATGGCACTGCGATGCTCGAATTGGTGATCAGGCTCCACAGTGAATGCAGAGATCTGCTCGGTAATTGCAGCCATAAGGCTTCCAATCTCCTCGTTCTCAGGTCCGTTCAGTTCACGCACTTTCACCGTTGTGCTTTTGCGTCTATGGCTCGAGTTTGAAGCACTTTCAGCCTTGTCAGCATGATTCTTGCGAAACGTGAGGGGTGCAGGTTCCTCCGCAAGCGGTGACATGTACTCGGATTCTCCCTTAGCTTGCTGAGTGTTCTCCAATTCATCCACGATCAACCTTTTCGACTGCTGCCGTGACATCCCGGGACGGGTTTTGGTCAGCTTCATAGGCGGCTCCAGGCTTCGATCGCTACGAAACTTCTGGTTCGCATCTCTCGAGCTCAATATTGACGGCGTCGGACGGTCTCTGTCATCACTGGCTCCGGTACTCGCGTCGTCTGGTTCAGCTTCGACAGGATCAATAAAAGGCTGCAAGTTATGTCTAGCTTCGTAGCGTTGATGCACTCCACCTCTAGGCAACGGCAAAGGGCGTGGACGACGTGGACCTTGCCTGTGCTCCGGATGCAGATTGAAGCCACTGGGCTCAGCCTTGTTACCACCATCCTGCTGCTCGACCGGCCAAGTATGTGGCTTTGTCCAGGGGCTCAGCGGTGGATCGACTGGTGAACCTGGGACGAGATTGAAAACGTCCGGCAAAATCGTCATCTGTTGCCAGCCATATGCGACATGGTTGGGATCATCATAGAACGGTATTTGAGAGTCACCGCGATGCCTACCGTGTACAGTGTACTTGGGCGCATGCTCAGAGACCAGCGATCGCTGCTTGGTACCAGAACTGCGCTGAGATGTGCGGTCTTTGGAGTCGTGCTCCTTGCGTGAGTTGTGTGGCATAGTTGCGGTTAGTAAGACGGTTAAAAGCAGAAGAAATCTTGGATGCTGAACACTCGACGTCCGCGCCAGGTACTTTTCAGTTGGCTGCAAGGTGAAAGACTTTGGTGAGCTTGATCATGACGTGTAAGCGTCTTCAAGTGAACAGTGAACGACCTGCGACAAATGGAATCGGTGTCTGCCACCACTCTGCCAGCACGATCACCCTGAGACACGAACAAAGAAGTAGCCTTACGCCTTGCTCTTGACAAAGTCTCAAGGCCTTTAGTCTTCACATACGATGGTGTCGTGCGCACCGCTGTTCATGTACAGCAGACCACATGGACCAGCATGCCAATACGCTTGTGCACGAACGACTGATCGTGACGCCAGAAAATGATCGGCTGTCCGTTACCGATTTGTTGTTTCCCAATCCAGGGGGATTTCTGGTGCGCTTGTCATGCACACCCTTTGTGGTTCATGCTCCGCGTTTCGATTCATGCGGCGGCTCCTGCATTTGTTTCACATCTACAGAAACGTTGATGTGGCTGAAGCGGGTGTGGCGCTGCTGAGAGATTCGAGGTCCTTGCGGAGTTCAGTTTTCCGCTCTTCTTACCCCCACCACCCTCCTGCTTTCATAAGGTAAGCTGCTGCGTAATTTTGATCTGATACACTCTGCATCGATCCAATCGGCTAGTTGGGTCGTTCGGACGTAGACTCTAGGCCTCTGAACTCTCCTTGTAAGGTCAACACGAGCCACACACATCGGTACTAAGCTTTCGCTGTCAATGCGTAAGCGGGAAGGATCAGTGTTCGAAACGCATCGCCAAGGCTAAAGACGGCACACTGGCATCGAACGGCCCAGTTTGTTCTGTCAGTGCCTTTTCGGGTATACAGCCGTAGCCAAGAAGAGATTCATGGCACTGCAATTTGCTGCTGTGGTCCCGATCCACGATAGCTGTATAACAAAACCACGACTTCGCCATGTGCTCAATCTCTATCCCACACTCTTTTTCCAAGATCACACTCTTTCTCGGTACCTTCCGAAGTTCTCTCATTTTCTATCGTTTCTTACCTTGAGCGAATTCTTCGGCTGGTCTGAGTGAACGTTCTTTACTTCTTAGCAACTCACTGTTCTCTATCCAAAAGCTCCAAAGTCAACAAAATGCGTTTCGAACTTGCTGCTCTCCTCGCCGCTGCTGCCAGTGCCTCAGCCCAGACTGTCGTTGGCAAGCCTTACGGTTTCGCTGCTGGTGTTACTGGAGGTGGATCAGCCGCCGCTGTCACCCCTACTACGGCGGATGAGCTTGCCAAGTACCTCTCTGACGACGTGGCTCGCGTTATCCTTATCAACAAGCAGTTCGATTTCACCGGCAAGACTGCGACCGGATCTGGCTGTGACCGCAAGAGCTGCAGTGCCAAGGTATGATTTCCCGTGTTTCCATGTCAAGGCTCTGCTAAGCAAGTGCAGAACGGTGGCCAGTTTTACCTTGGCGAGCTTTCTTGCGCTCCTTCTGACGACAATGTTGCCGTTAGCTCAATCACATATGACACTGCTGGACCTACTCCTCTCAAGGTCGGTAGCAACAAGTCCATCTTGGGTGTTGGCGGCAAGGCTGTCCTGAAGGGCAAGGGTCTCTCTCTGATCAAGAATGCAAAGAACGTCATCATCCAGGGCATTGAGTTCACCAACATCAACCCCAGTGTTGTGTGGGGTGGAGACGCGCTTGACTTTCAGGGCGGCAATGACGGTGTCTGGGTTGACCACAACAAGTTCTCCCTCGTTGGCCGCATGTTCATCGTCTCGCACTACGATGGCTCGCGCCTGACTGTCTCGAACAACGAATTTGACGGAACAACCACTACATCCGCTTCCTGCAATGACGACCACTACTGGACGATGATGTTCTACGGCAACGGTATGTTCTCTCGTTCCCCCATCCTGACACACGTATCTAATACAAACGCAGGCGACAAGGTCACCCTCGACCGCAACTACCTGCACAACGTCTCCGGACGCGCCCCCAAGCTCGGCCAGGATGGAACAACTGGTACCTTCCACGCCGTCAACAACTACTTCGAGAACATGAAGGGCCACGCCTTCGATGCGTACACAGGCGCCCAGGCCCTGATCGAGGGTAACGTCTTCTCGAGCGTCGCGCAGCCCGTAACCGACAAGGGCGCCAAAGTCAGCACCTTCGTCGTCAACGGTGGATCCGCATGCTCTGCTTCGCTCGGCCGCGCGTGTCTCGCCAACAGCGCCGATTCTGCCTCGGGCAAACTCACCGGCGGTTCGTCGACGTCGTTCATCTCCGGTATCAAGCAGGATGTCTCGCCCCTTGAGGTCGGAAAGGTCGCAGCTCACGTCAAGGCTAACGCGGGCCCTGCGCATCTCGGCGCGGCTGCAGCTGCGGCGCCCCCGACTACCACCAAGGCTGCTGCTACTACGTCTAAGGCTGCTGCTGTGACTTCCAAGGCTGCTGCTACTACTACTGCCGCAGCTGTTAAGACTACGCTCACCACTGTTAAGAAGCCCGCTGCTACTCAGGCTGCTTCTGTTGCGGTCGCGGCGTGGGGACAGTGCGGTGGCGATGGGTACACCGGTTCCACGACTTGTGCGAGCGGATTCACGTGCAAGAAGCAGAACCAGTGGTACAGCCAGTGCTTGTAGATTCTTGAAGTGAGAGAGGTGTAACGTTTTTAGGGCGTGGAATATTAGGGTGTAGATACGAGTGAGTTTTAATTGTACATATATCTATTGTGTGTTTGAGTGGATTTCCTTGGATGAGGGAGGTTTGTGATGTGGCTTTGTTGGTGATTTGGTACAATTCCTCGATGCAGTACTGTGTGCATAGGCCGACGATCTTCGACTCAGGTGGTGTAGGAGAGCCCATTGCTGTCACACCGTGCTCCAGACTGAATGAACCCCATTTGAATGCCCATATACACCACGAGGTCCAACGGCCGGTAGTCACGTGTTGCTTGATCATCTTTCGCAGCCCGACCTGGCTCAGTCTGTATCGATACCAGTTTGTAACTGTTTACAACAGAGTGTTTCGCACTGAGTACTGACGTGTTGCCTGTGAATAATGACTAGACTTGGAAACAGTGAAGGCAGCCCAGGGTGTACGAAGGGAAGAGGCTTAATCTCAAGAGTATGCACACAGTGAAATCAGTAACATTGGATGCTGCTTCGGCTGGTGTCCGCGGGGCATTGCATTGTGCTATGTAAATGGCAAGGATGACCATTATCACGATTAAGGCGACAAATGGCCTCGATTTCTAAATGATGGAGAACTTGTGTAGATATGCTCAACTGTTTGAGAAAACCCAGTCGGCTTGAATACGACCCTGAACCTACTCCATCGTTGTATGAGAGCCGTTCAACCTCAAATCACCATGCCCGCTCCCCTCGCTAAATGAACCATATACTGTCTTCCGGAACTGGAATTGGGATCACGGTAGTCTTGACGAAGTGCCTGCGTCCGCGAGTTTCAGCCCATACTCCTCCTCTTCGGTAGGAGTATTCAGGCCAAGTATGTCCATTCTCATCAGCCTCTGCGCTCTCAGATTCGATGTCGAGCCAACCAAGGTCAAGGACATCGACGTTAGAACCATGCTTCACGAGACACTGCATGAGTTCTTCAGCGATCTGATTATACCGCCATTGGCGCTTCCTGGACCACTGACTGTTATCTTCAGCACTGTCACTGTCCTCGATATGCAGAAAACACTCCTTCAAAGACAATCGCTTCAGGGTAGCCATCCGTGCAAATGTAGCCTGCCATGATGTTAGTAAATGTGAATCGCATGCCTCTCAACGGGAGCTCCTACCAATACCCGAGAATACTCTTGGTTTACACCTAGAGTGAAACGCTCTGTAATCTCCAAATGCTGCACGGCTGGTTCTAAATCGCCAACACTGATGAGTAGCCATTCCAAACACTCGAAATTAGCGACAATGTACTCAGCATCGCGGGTAGGGTAAGTTGACTCGACCATGACGGTTGTCAGCTGTAGTTCTCGCAATGACTCAGCATGAACACGAAAACTGCTAAGCTTCGGCAGATGAGATTGCTTGTAGACCTCTAAAGCGATTTTGGTAAGTCCCCGACTCGATTCGATGAGTTCTGAGATGGCAATACTATCGTCATGAGTGCCCTTGCACTCATAAGAGAATGAACTTAGATCTCCGTTGATAGGTTTTCTTAACTCTTTCGCGAATGTTTTCAAGATCAGATCGGCGTTCGAACAGCTGTAGACTGCCAGGGAGTGGAGGCAGGGTAGGTGTATCGCTGTAGTGATGGAACCCGCTGCTGCCTCTGAGAAATTTATGCAACGTAGCGACAAGGTTCGAAGGGTGAGCAAGGGTGGCGGGACAAGTGTGGTCCAGCCTCCAAAACTGTGGTCAGTCCAGTGGTTAATGTCCAGATCCTGAAGTGAAGATGCATGCTGGATCCATTCCAAAAAATTCCGATAGAGATTGTGTGATATCCCGGAAACGTTCACGGAAAGAGTTCTAAGTTTTGTTATATTGCCACGCGTCAGATAGGCTCCGGGAAGTACACGGTGCTCGTCTCCTTCTAGATGCATTGAGAGCTCGGTCAGATGTGACTGGGTTCTGAGCAGAATGTTAAGAATATGTCGATCGATGACAAATTCTTCGCCGTCGAAGGCAACCAAACAGTCCCGAGGAAGAGCAGTGAGCAACTCCATCAATTTGCTTTGTGCCCGCTTGCGGCTGGGTTTGTTCAAAGCCGAATTCGCGGTGACGATTGATAGCTTTCGGACGTTGTCGAGCATGCCACCGCTCAGGTCGGTCAAAAGATGCTCTAGAGGTCGTGAACTCTCCACATCAATCGCGGTTTCTGACCACAACGATTTTCCAGCTTCGCAGTTCCATTGCCTGCTGACAAGGCGGGCGTTTTTGAGCGCGAACTTGGGTAGCTATCGTCCTGTCAGTATCACTTTGCTCACACAATGCAGAGGGTACATACAAGCTCGAAGATCATGCGCTGCAGCTCTGGCGGCAAGCCGGTGGGCTCGCTGACGTTCGCCATGGGTGGCGGAGCGGGCGATTGAGGTTCTAGTGGTGTGATGTGTGGTATTGTGGACAGCGTGAGTGTGGTGAGGAGATTAAGAGGAAACGAGCAAGGCAGTAGCGGCGTCAACCGTGCGCAGCGGCCTTCACCTTCACCTTCACTTTAAGACCACCCCGACAAGCGGCAAGATCAATCTCTCGTAAAAGTATCCAAACCGCTCTTTTGGCTTAGAGAATGATCTCTAGTGCGATTGGCACAATCGGGGCTCTCATTTCTCACGCCTACTCTTTATGACTATGCGTTCCGGTCACAAGGGAAACTTCTCGCTGGGAGAGATGAGGTTGCTTTCTTGCTTGCGTGTTGATCTCGGAATATTTCAATAGCTTCAAACAAACGTGGTATGGGGTATCATAATGGCCAAGTGCCAGACTCAAATGTACAAGCTGGTTTCCTACTGCTCACAAAGCTGGAGCAGCCGGCGTTGTTGGGCTAGCAAGGCCTTTGCTCTTTCTCCTCTTTCTTCTCTCCTCCTTAGGTAAGCCAGCCACACTGCCTTTTCTGCTGGGCCCATCCAACGCCATGGGTGTTGCTATACCCTTTGGTGTCGCCATGCCCTTTGGTGTTGCCACAGCTGATGGTGCTACACTCGTAGGCTGAGTATCCGTCTTCGTAGTCACCTGTGTCGCCTGTGAGGCCTGACTCGCCTGCTCTTGGGCTTTGTTGCGGGCGTCGACGTGGCTTTTGGAGTTTGTGAAAACGAAGGCGCCAGGCTCGCCTAGCAGAGGGTTCTCATCCACGTACTCGTCTCCGTATTGGTGCGTCAGCCTCAGAGAACGCAGGAAGAACGCGTCGTTGAACTCGGTCGTCGACGCTGCAGAGTCAATCGCGGTGGATGCATCTTTTGTTTGTGGCTGCGAGGCGGACCCATCGGGGTCTGTAGGCGCAAGCGTAGGGCTGCCGGTGCGACTAGCCGTGGTATCAGCCTTGTTAGCCTCATATGAAGGTGGGTAGTAGGTATGGCCTGTTGCGGGCGACCAGTGCGACATGTTCTTGGAGAGTTCAGCCATCTGCTGCATGCGCGTCGACACCGCCAGTAGGCGCGCCTGGACGACATCCAACATGCTCGCCGCCATAAGCAGTCTTGTTCCCTGCGTGTAAAAGTTCCCCTCGACCACTGTCTCCAGGCGGCCTGTGTCGAGGTTGTCCACCTTGCGCTGACGTTGCATGAGCCATGGTTGCCCTTCAGCCTTTGGCTCGCCTGCCACTATATATTGCAGCCCAGAGTTGTATTTGCGCAGCTCTGAGTCGTACGTGGCACGGTCGTTAAGAATCTGCATGCCGTTGGGGTGCCCTTGTGCGTTTGCGTAGACGGCGCTGTTGTTGCTTTCTCCGTCGAAGAAGGGCGAGTTCATAAGATAGAAGATGGCATTGTTGTCGCTGTCGAGATGCGCCAATGGCATCTGCGGGTCGAAGAACTCCTGCTCATCGAGAGGCGGTATGGCGGCCGGCATATTGGCGTATATACTGCCCTTTAGGTACTGTGGTGTCGAAGAGGGAGGGTTGTCTTTGAGTTGTGGGGGAAAGAGCTCTCGGCCAAAGCTCCACCACCTCCGTCATCTCGCCGCAACTTTCCTCTCTGATCGACTCTCTCACTTGCACCACACATCATCACACCATGGATCTGTTGCAGACAGTGCGCAAAGAAGGCAGCCGGTATGTCATCCTCAGAAAAGCTATGTTATCCACCTCTGACTCCTTTGCAGAGGCGGCCGCGCCGAGTTCAAGTGGGAGGACGTCAAGAACGATGCGCAGCGTGAAAACTACCTGGGCCACTCGCTCATGGCGCCAGTAGGACGCTGGCAGCAAAACAAAGACCTCAGCTGGTACGCGAAAGGCGACACCGAATCAAAAGAAGCCGAGGCGGCACGCATCAAGGAAGAGAAGCGCAAGCTGAAGGAAGCAGAGGAAGACGCCATGCTCGCAGCCATGGGTCTGCCGGTGCCGGTGCGGAACAACGCCAACTTGACACCACTGGGCGAGAGAGCGCAAGAAGCAGATGTCAAGGAGGCGATCGAGGAGAAGGCAAAGGAAGGCCAGGACGGCGACAGAGCGAAGAGGAGGGACAAAAAGGAACGGTCACGGCGACACAGAGACGACGGCGATCGTGAGAGGCGGAGAAGACGCCGCTCGAGAAGTCGTTCGCAGGACCGAGACCGCCGGCACAGACACCGCGAGCGCTCAAGGTCTCGCGACAGACGGAGGGACGGCGACCGCGAGCGTGACAGTCGAAGGCACCGTTCACAAAGCCGCGAGCACAAAAGACGTGACGACCGCGCCGAGCCTCGAGGAGAACGCAAGCCAGGCGAAGCACGGTCACGATCACGGTCACGCTCGAGAGATCGCCGCCGCCGTCGTGACTCGCGAAGTCGGTCACCATATAAGACCGAGAGGAGACGAGACTGAGCTTCTTCATGCAGCACTTTAGTGGGGACTCCTCCAAACCCATGAACACATCTCTTTCGAGCTCTCTCCTTTGGCCAAAAAAGTCGCTGCTGTTCCCCAGCTCTGCGCACAAACTAATTCTGTCCACCACCGCGCTCTTCAAGACACGCCTCCAATAGTGCTTCTATCGAAGCGTCAAACTCACCAAGGACCGTCCAGTCTGCCCTGTCACACCCTACACTATGCCATTTTAACATCTGACTCGCCACCAAATACAACACTCCCTCCTCCAGCTCCCTAATTCGCACACCATCCGGTATAGCCTGTCGAATGCAGCTTCTCAGCAGCTCAACATCCATTTCCTGCGCCTCTGTTGGCCCAAGTTCACGCCCACAAAACTCTTCAATAGAATGCAGAAGGCGGGCAGTATGATGCCAGAGGTCATAGATCAGCAAACAACAGCCAAAATGGCCTAGAGCGCCATTCCTTGCCACAAGTCGGTCGCCGAGATACGTCTCTCCGCCCGCGGTCGTCCTCGTCGCTCTTTGAAATGGATAAGGAGCTGGCAGAGGATGCGCGCGGGTTGAACGCGCGCCGTTAAACACATCCGCCACATTGGCCACCGAACCTGACGAGGTGGCCAACGGTACGAAGAGCATTGCGCGACATGCCGGGCAGGTGGAAGCTCCCCCGTCCAACCACGGCGTCACACATCTGCGACAGAAGATGTGGCCGCATGTGAGCACAACAGGTGCGTCATATGGATCCTGGCATATTCCGCACGGATCCGTCAGGCTGGCAGGGACGACGGAGATGACGCAGTGCTGGAGGTACTGGGCAGCTGTTAGCGACTGTGGTGGACTGGATGGCATTCCTTGTTCTTGGGAGCCAAGAGCTGCGTAGTGGTAGTTGTAGTGATCTTGCGTTTGCACGTTGTCTTATACATGGCGGTAATGGAGGGTTCACGAGGTGAGGAAAGGGATGTGACGGACGGCATGTGACGAGTTGTTTGCTGGGGGCCGGAAGGTGCGAAAATAGTCTTTTTGAATCGCTCCGTGGTGTTCACGCCTTCCACGACTTCCTCACTACCATGATCGTCGCCTTGTGGCTCGCGGGCCTCGCGCCAGCATATCGCTGATCATCCCCTTCGACAACGCATTCCCTCATTTACTCTTCTGGCCCCACCACAACTCTGCCTCCTTCGCCTTCCATTCGTCGTAATCGCCCGCCGCCCTCTCGGCAACGGCCTGCTCAGCAGCAGCCTGCCACGTCTTCGCCAAGTGCCCATTCGTCAGATCATTCTTGAACTTGGCGACCTCGTCGCGAAAGACGTCACTCGCCTTGAGCCACTGCGGCCGGGTGTCCTCTTCACCACTCCTGATCTTCTCCAACAAACGCTGATTATCAGCGCTGTCAGGAAGCATAGAGACCAGCGTTGTTTGTTGCTCGGCGGAGAGCGAAGTCCATGCCGAATCTTCCAGCAGCATGTGGTAGATATCGGCGCGCCCTAGGCGGCTGGTAGAATTTGTAGTGATGTAGATGGGATCGAAGACTCTGCTTGTTCCCTTGCGGGGCGGTGAGGTTCTAGGCGCAGGTTGTTCCTGGAGCTTCTCGAAGCGTTCGGGAGCTTTGCGTGTGCGCGTGCTGGTGCGTTCTGGTGGTGCTCTGGACGGTTTTGCGGCGGTCTTCTTCTTGGGATTGGACTTTCGAGTGGGCTGCTGGGCGGACGATTCTTCGTGGTTGTTTGCGCCGTTATCTTGTGCCACTGGTTCTTTTTCCCCCGCGTTCGTGACTTTCGTCGACCTCCGTGTCGTCGTTACAGCATCGTCCGGGGTGGGGTCTGTCGTATACTTGCCTTGGTCGGTGGGACTATCTTCGGCTAGATTGTGTGTGCATCTCACCTACACAAAGGTGAGTAAAATGGCAAATAGCAAGTCTTACATGCGTGACACACCTTTCGCCTTTTACACTCGGCGCAGGCAGGTTTACGTCGGGGTGTAGCGCTCTTCTTCTTTAGCACAGCCTTTGATGCCGACTTTGCCTTTCTGGCTGTCCTCTTGGACTCCGCAATCTCATCTGCTGAGAATGGCCCCTCGTCGGTTGCAATATCATCACCCACTGCCACACTAGCCTTGTCCAGTGCTTCAGTCTGGGCGGGGGTGCTTCGGGCCGCCTTCACATCCGCATTCTCGTCGGTCTTCTTGAGCTTCGATGGCGAACTCTCCTCAGGCTCATCTTCTTCGCGTAGTCGCTTGTCCAATGGCTTGGTGTCTTGATCTTCGCTCATGTGTAGTACAGTACTGGAAGGCAGGTCAGGCGCTGTCTCTCTTGGGGACACAGGGACCTTGCTGTCGGATGATTCCGGGGTGGTTTGCGCAAGGGCTGGAATTTCTTTTCCAATAGCAGTTCGGGATCCGTTCGTCTTGGCTGATGTGCGTGGAGTGGTGGGCACTGAGGCTGAAGCGGGCAATGCTTGAGTCATCGCAGTGTCCTGATTGGCAGCAGCAGGAGAAGTCGATGCTTCAATATGCTCAGAAGATGCTCCGTTGTTCACGTGTGAAGCCATAGTGGATTGTAAGTGGCTTTCACTGGGATGAGACGGTGTAACGTTTGTCCCTCCTGCCTTTGTCAGCCGCGATCAATGGAGACAATGACGAGACAAACAAAGGATCTCACGTGAATTTACGACTGGCAGGAATATACACAGGAATTCTGCCTGAAGCTCTGGGCAACGTCCAGGAAGCGGTATACCGTGTCGAGACAGTGCTCGAGTGTTTAGGGCGGGTCGATGAGGAACTCGATATGAGCACACTTACTGGGCTGAGAGAGATCCGGCCAGTTGAGGTGAATTCTTGGAGTGCACTCGCTTAGCTGACGTCTGGTGATTGCCTTTGCACGAAAGTCAAATGCGACCGTACCTTGGGTAGTCGCTGAGCCACGTGCACGTTCTCGGAGAGTAACACGCTACAGGTAACGGTGAGGCCACGGTCAGGGAGAGGTTTTAAGAAATGACGCGATTCAAACGGCTGTGAGAACCAGCACGCTATCGCACATTTCAAGACTGCTTTCAACAAGTCATTGTCTGTAATGGTGAATCAGTCAAGGAAACATGTCAATCGCGTTGGTGGCGCGCCAGATCTCCCTCTCTCGCCGACGAGAGAAAGCTTTTTGACAGCAGGTGCGACAATCCTGAGGGCTCCTGTGCGATTCAGCTTCCCTCACAAGGATAATATCGGTCTTCGAAAGGTCAGCCTTGAACTGAATGATGGCTATGGTTAAGGCAGTGGTGTTGTGTTGTGGCCCGCGCTCACCTCCGCGCTCTTTCCGCATCGTCACTTGTGAACAGGTTGATCCTCGACACGTAGCCTCAACAACACCACCTCCGTGCTTCTAGGCAGACGTAGGAATAACTGTGCATAGAGAAGCCCGTCTTTTTCGACAAGGGAATCCTCATACATAGCGCAACTATGATCAAACATACACTCATCTCGCGACTCGATGGTACGCATCTTCAAAGTCAGACGTCATTGTTTTGGTACTGACAGGGCTCAGGCCTGATCCTGACAGCCTCGGTCGACGATGGTCAGGAAGACGCTGAGTTTGGCGAGGTCAAGGGCAAAGTCAAGCTCGTCCAGCGCCGACTGAACCGCAATTCAGAACCGCAAGCCAGTATCGAGAGCGGATCCTACACATACCAGTGCGCCTCCAAGACTGACCACCGTATCGACCATTACTGACTTACAACTACAGCTACCTTATCAGCGGTGACCTCTGCTTCCTCTGCATATGCGACCGTTCCTACCCGCGCAAACTTGCCTTTACATATCTTTCAGATCTCTCCCAAGAGTTCACCACCATCTACCAGCCACAGCAGTACCTCTCGCCGACATGCCGGCCGTACGCATTCGTCGAGTTCGACACCTTCATCCAGCGCACAAAGAAGACATACCAGGATTCGCGGGCGACACAGAACTTGGATAAGCTCAACGACGAGCTGAAAGACGTTACCAAGGTCATGACAAAAAACATCGAAGATTTGCTGTACAGAGGAGACAGTCTGGAACGTATGGGCGACATCTCAAGCAGGCTCAGGGAAGACAGCAGAAAGTACAAGAAAGCGGCCGTACGAATCAATTGGGAGCTGCTGCTGAAGCAGGTAAGGAGCCACCCCACCATCTGGCATTTGTGCAGGAAGCTGATGTGATACAGTACGGTCCCATTGGAGGCCTTGCATTCATAGTCATCATCTTCATATGGTGGAGATTCTTCTAACGCTGAGCTCACAGCCTTGAGCCGTGACATTGCAGGTGCGACCAGCGCCATAGGTCAGTTAACGAAGGTCAGAGCTATAGTTGGACGAACAATATACCCAGATCCGCTTTTTTCAACATGCACATTGCGAAGACGATAATTCGAGAGTCCTCTGGCTGGATGGTATCGAAACTTTACAGCCTGTCTGACTGCACTACTCACAAACTAGGCTAATGGTGGACAGCCATGTAAGCGCGATCAGTGCCGGTCTCAAGTGGGCCCTTGGCAATTCGCAGGACCCGCATCGACAGCAGCAGCACAATTCTAATCTGGCATCCCGAAGTGCTTCGGGACTATAACCAGTAACAGGATTGTTGGTTCGCGCTTGCGGCAGCTGAATCCGTACAGCAGAAGACCTTGACTTGGGTCCGCGTATAAGTCTAGTCTCGCCCTGCTCTGAGCAAAACCCTCATTCCGCTCAGATCCCGTCATGACAGCCTCGAAACCTCAAGTGGTCTTACTTCACGGCGCCTGGCATTCGCCTCCGTACTTCTCGAAGATCACCACCCTTCTTCAGGACCATCTCTACGTCGTGCATTCTCGACAACTCCCAGCAGTCGGAGTTCCACCATCGTGGACTCCTCCTGAGGATCTCACCCAGGACGTTGCAGTGGCTCACTCACTTCTCGACTATGCCATTGGCGAGGGGAACGATGTGATCGTCATCTGTCACAGCTGGGGTGGTACGATTGCCGGTAGCGCTCTTGTGGGCTATGGCAAGGAAGAGCGGGCGAAAAGGGGACTCAAAGGTGGAGTTGTGAAGGCCGGTTACATGTGCGCATTCATAGTCGATGAAGGTCTGAGTCTGTTTGAGTTAGGTGGAGGGCAGTACCAACCTTGGTACGATCTAAACGTGGGTTACATGTGCGTTTCTTGAACGGTACTGACCTGCTTCAGGGGCCATACCTCACGATCAACGATCCAGGATCGCTGTATAACGGTCTCTCCGATGAAGAACAAGCATATTGGGCTTCACAGCTCCAGAACCACAGCCTCGCCACCATACACGCACCCACGCTGGGCGCAAGCTGGAAGACGATTCCCAGCAGCTACCTGATGTGTGAGCAAGACCGCGCGGTCCCGGTGCAGATTCAGGAAATCATGGTCAATGCAGCGAAAGAGAAAGGTGCAAGCATAGAAGTCACCAGGCTGGACACTGGCCACTCGCCATATTTGACAATGCCAAAAGAGACCGTAGCGTGGATCCGGGGAGTGGCTGGCGAGAAGCTGTGAGTTTGAAGTAGCTTTGCTTAAACCTACAAATACATACACCCAGTCAACGTAAGACTTCGTTCCCCCGCTAAGGTCACACCAGGTGGGGACTACGGAACCTGTTAACATTTGGAAATGCACTTGTACCCTTTCCCAAATCAAATGTACCTGAGCAGTAAGTTGATGTTCAATCCTCAGCCGAATCGTGTATGCATAATACAATCGCATTCGATCAGTCTCTTTGGCCAAAGATGCTCGACTACCGAATGCTTGTGTCCTGTGATGTACCCCTCACGCGGACTCGTTCCGAACCACGTCGGCTCTCCACACAAGCTCTCCACGAAGTGGGCTAATATCAGCCCACGTACAGTGGCGGGCATTGCAATCGCAGGAATTGATCTTACCTATAAAATCACATCTGTCAAACATCTATAGCTTGCGGATCATCTCAGCTTCACGACATCATCAAGGCCGTAAACTTGAATCCTTCCACTCACCCTGGGTCATTGCCAAACCATGTCGAACCAAGAGCTACCTATTGGAATAGCAGATTGGAAACAACTCGCCCTATCTAAACGCATGTCGACCTTCGATAAGATTCCCAAAGATTGGCTTCTGCCTATCGAACAAGCCTCAGGGTTCACCGAGACAAACCCTATCTCTGTTGTGAATGTGCCTAGCATTTGCGGCATCCTGACAAGAAAGGAGCTAGAGATAACTGAGAACTACGATGCCACAGATCTCGTTTTGCTGATGGCGAAGGGCAATCTAAGCAGTGTGGAGGTCGTCACAGCGTTCTGCAAGCGTGCAGCCATCGCGCATCAGGCTACAAACTGCCTGACCGAAATTTTGTTTGAAGAGGCAATTGCCAGAGCACAAGAATGCGACAGCTATCTCAAGACACACAACCGCCCGATGGGCCCTTTCCATGGTCTGCCTATTAGTTTGAAAGACAGCTTCAATCTCAAAGGCGTGCAGAGCACCATTGGCTACGTTTCTTTCATCGCTAATCCACCCGCCAACAGTAATTCCGCGGTTGTGCAGATTCTGTTTGACGCGGGTGCAGTGTTTTATGTTAAGACGAACATTCCACAAACCATGATGACGGCAGACAGTCACAACAATGTCTTTGGCCGCACACTGAATCCACACAAGCTCACACTGACTGCAGGAGGGAGTACCGGCGGTGAGGCAGCCCTGATCGCCATGAAGGGCAGCGTATTGGGTGTTGCGACGGACATTGCAGGGAGCAATAGGATACCCGCGCTGTGTTGTGGGATCAGCAGCATCAAGCCGAGCGCGAGTCGTGTTCCTTTCGCAGGAGGTGTTCCACCTGGAAGACTGGGAAGTCCGGGCCAGATACTGCCTGTCATCGGACCCTGCGGGCGGTCGATCCGGGACTACGAGCTCTTCCTACGTACGATCATCTCTTCTCAACCATGGCGGCTCGATCCCACGGTTCTCAATATCCCGTGGCGAACCCCAGAGTCCGGCCTCCATGAGAGAAAGCTGCGCTTCGGACTGATTCGTAGCACACCATCCCGCCCTCTTCACCCACCGATCGCGCGAGCCCTGCATGCTGCCGCCATGCGCCTAAAATCTGCAGGCCACTCCATCACCTTACTTGACGACAAAATCGGGGACATGTACGCCGACATTGAGTTGGCGTGGAAATACTTTATGCTCGACCCTTCCGGCACAGCGTTCCAACACTTACGAGCCAGCGGCGAAGATTTGATCCCCAGCCTCGCAATCTCAGGATGGCCAGAACTCAGAAACTGGAAGCCGAGCCTCGATGCGGTGTGGGAGATGAATGTGCAGCGGGCGGGGGTGCTGAAGAAGTATCAAGCCATGGTTGCGGGAGATGATCTGGACGCGATTCTAATGCCGGGATATCAGGCTGTCGCGCCGAAGCATGATAGTTATGGGCTGCCAATCTACACGGCTTTGGCGAATCTTTTGGACTATCCTGCAGGTATACTGCCCTTCGGTATGGCGGAGAGGGAGGCTGATAAGGAGTTCTGGAAGGAAGGGGTCGATTACAATCCACCTTGTAAGTATCTTGGTTACCTGTGCTGTGATTTATGGATTGAGTAGACTAACTGAAAGCAGATGATCCTGAGGCGGCGGAGGGAATGCCAGCGCATGTGCAGTTGGTGGGGAAGCCACTCATGGATGAGGAGCTCCTGGAGATTATGAAGGTGGTTGAGAGCGTGCTTGAGACGAGCGCGTGACGCATTCGACTCTGAAACTGGGGGTTCATCGAACCATTCAAACATTGCCTGCATCAGAGCCATGTGATTCTCACGTTTCGCAATAAGGTCCTTTAAGTTCAGCCCATGAGCAATTCTTTATTTAGAGAGCATAGACATGCAGTTACGATCGTGTTGCTAGCTTGCCCAGCATTTGACAATGTCTATACACTCAAGCCTAGAGAAATGAAACTAGCTGAATATGTGCGCAAGATCCAAAGTAAATCCTTGCAGCCTGTTTAGTGCGGTGTATTGGCCTCCTGGCATCGCGATGAAGTGGCTTCAGTCTGTGCGTATTTAAGCCTTGAGAAAACTTATCTTTACAGCGAAAGCTCGTGATGGCTGATCTGATCATGGTTTTCACTTGATCGGACTTGGAATGGTGTATGATGAATCTAAAGGGATAGTTGTCGCACCGCAGATGATGGAAATGTCATCTTGAGTCAAGACACGGGTTTGATTTGGCGCGGGCCGGCCGTACGTCATTTTGTCGCACTTTCCTTTCTTGCTCCTAACCCTACCATCCATCTTGGCCTCTTTTGCTGCACATGACATGGAAAGGCCAGCCGCATTATATCAGTGCAAAGCGACTCAGCTCGGGTTGAAAGCGCCATTTCAGTTTTGATCGCTCCTTCGTATCACTCCATCCAAAGCTGGTAGGCTGCGCGGCTCCCGTGTCGCGGCCCGGGCTATGAGGTATCTTCGGTCATGAATCCAGGGCTGATCCCCTGTTTTCTTACTACAAAAACATCGGCCAAGTATCGTTGTTGGTAGTGAACGGAGGCGGGGGTAAGATGGCACGTCGTCTCTTCCGAGTAAAATGTTCAGCTTGCGTCTCAGCAACTGTTTGCTATCAGTGCCAATGAGTACTGCCTCGTCGGTCGGGAAGACTCACCCTTGTCATAAGATTGTAAGATGGCTCTAATGCGTCTCTGTGTCACTAGCAGCTCAAGTAAAGTATCGCACTCTCTACTAGTCAGGCCGAAAATCCGTGACGATTACTTACTTAGTCATGTATCAGATTCACCATTTATCCATGGATATCACCCTCTGTAGGTTTTTTGAGCTGTGGACACGCTTTCAAATCGTTCGACTTTAGTCGGCGCCGCTACGAACGAAATATTTGAGTGCAACATATTGCATCGGTCGTAGCGTTGTGAGTTGAGCAGAGGAGTGTGTGACACGCGATTTGCTATGTGACCTCTCTGCATTGATGACGGAATGGGCGCTGTTGATGATAATGCTGTTCTCGTTTTATCGAATTCCTTTGCTTTGAGAAAGTGAGTACTCCAAAGCACAACAAGTAGCATGTCTACCTTGTGCTTGGAAAATGTAATCGTCAAAGGTGATGACTGGTTCTAGTCTTTCGAAAATCGAGGTACGATGAAAGCGAACATCGGTAGAGTCGTCCAAGTCGACCTGGATCTCTTAGGAGTGGTGTCAAAGTACCACTCACATCGCTATCACACTGCGTAGATGTATCTTACCTGAATTTTGAGTGAAAATCTGAAAAGACTCTCCCTGTAGCCAGCAACATAGTTCAATGAACGAGCAGTCGTTACCGGCTGACATCACACGATTGCGAAGTGGCGGAAAGATGGATCACATGACGCGTGCTGAAAGGTACGGGGATTTTTAGACACCTCCGAAGCGCTTCACCTTTACCCCCAACATCGACAGCGAATTCTCCATTCCCTTCCCGCGCTCACACGGCACCCACATTTGTGCGGTCGCTGAGAAGGCAAATACGTTGCAAGTTTTTTCGTGAGGGTCGCCAGCGCATCTTCCTTCTGTGTGGCCTGAACGTCGCATCCTGCACCACAGCTTTCCAGCACCATCCATTTGCACAATCAACGTCAAATTCAACACAAAGACGCGGCGGCTGCATCGAGTTAACGACAATATTTTGATCTCTCGATCCGTCTCCCGAAGTGGAGAATCATTCTCGAGCTTACATCCTTACCTTCGACCAGCTTAGTCCTGACGCTGGCTTTTCTCCGACCCCACATCAAGTTTGCACACCAGACCACGGCCAAATACACCGCTACATCACATCAGCATGGCCACTAAAACTCCGAATGAGCAAGTGAATGGCGGTAGAGACCTTGATATCATGAAGCTTCCGGAGCATGTTGAAGGTTTTATCGATCTGCAAATTCTCGTCGACATTCACAAGTGTCTCAGCGAGAGCAAAGCCGATGACGACCGCACTTTGGCCGCGTGGGTAAAGTCCAACTACTTGCAGGAGCCTTTGAGTCTTCTCGAGGAGGTAGCTCGCCCAATTCGCGACTCTGAAGGGTTCGTCAACCTTGACAAGGCGTACCGACGGGCGCGCCAATTGACAGGGAAGGCACAAGACAAGTGGCCTTTCTTTAACAGGAACCTCAAGAAGTTGTCATCCACACTTGTCAAGAATGCAATTCTCGGTGACGCTGCTATGGGTGCTGTCCGATCAGAAGGCCGCGAGGTCTGGGACACTCCAACAAGCAACGGATTCGAAGATTATCGTGGTAGGATCGACGAGATGTCAATTTGAAAACGCGTCAGCTGATACTTCGCAGACGTTGACTTACAGGACTCAAAGTCACAGGCGAGTTTGAGCGCAGACAACCTGAGCAGACATCAAAGGCAGGAATCGAAGTCGCCACAACCGGCTGATAGACTCGTTAGCCAGCAAGGAACTGGGCATAAGACCCCTCGTCGAGGTTTGTTATTTCAAGACTTCTCACTCTCTCTCAGTAGGTCCGCAAACATTGGATTTGATGCGCTGCAATTGTTAGCGGTTTGACTGGCCACCTATACTCACCGGAATGGCATGATCGTTGACTGACCACAGCATTTATAGATCCTTCGCCCTTCTCAAAAGACAGCAACTTGCCAGACTCTAAAGACTTAGACGGTACTGCCAACGGTAAATCATTATCATCAGCAGAGGAGCTGCGAGATGCTGGAGCTGGTAAGGTGCGCGGTCCGAACGGCCGTTATGTGATCAAGGACAACCCTACGCCACCCACGAAGATTAGATCAAACATTAAGCCCGTCGACAAGAGTGAGTTTCTCCCAAGGTCAAGGCTCGTGTGCCACGCTGACACTGCATAGAACGGGCTATGGCTGCCCAGGAAGGCGAGAGTCAGGATATTGATGAATCCAGCGACGAGGAGGTCCAAGAGCACTTGACAGACTCTCGCAAGCACTCCATCCTAGCCTCAACTTCCTCAGCACTGACCATGCCCGCAGCGGTCCAGATTTCGTTAGAAAGCGGAGAAGAAGCCCCTCGTGATGGCAACGAGCCGGCTACGGACGCACAGAGCACTGCTGCTCCACCAGCAAGTATGTAACTGATCTCTTTGTCACGAAATTTGTACTTATCACAGCGCGGATTCACCACAATAAATGCTCCGCTAACTTAAGGGTGCAGGTTTTCCTGTATCAGCCATTCTTGCTGCTGAGGCGGAAGCTGTACCTTCCAACCTTGATCGACTGCCGCCGGGATTCTCACATAAGAAGCGTAAGAGCGAATCTAGTATACCCCGCGGTGGTGCAAAGCGCGCTCGCGGTTCACGAGGTGGAGTCCTTGGCCGTCCACGCAAGTCTGAGACACTTGCGGACCGTGCAAAGTCAGAACCCGAAGAGAGTGTGGAGCACGTGCACCCCACATTCCAGCCGGAGGCTCCAAGCAGTGCCTCTACCCGTCGGAGCTCCAGGAAGTCTGCTGCTCTCGAGTCGGAAACGCCTTGGGACCCCACGGACGACGTCCTCTTTGGTGGTGCATCACGGAAGCAGCTGGCTCGTAATAGCGCCATCGCCCCAGCGAACGGCACCAACAAAGCTCTCGACTCCTCCAAAGCCTCCAGAACCTCTGAGGACACCCAGAAGGCCGTAAACGCTGACAAGAGTTCTAAGTTCGGCAATTCTGGTGCCACGGCAGCAAAGGCAGTAGTAACCCATGCGAAAGCTCAGAAGGCGCTCGCTTCTACTAAGCAGAAGAAGCGCGTTTCTTTCTCTCCAGAGACACAGCCCGAGGTTGGCAACGTAGAGTTCTTTGCTCGCATTACCACTACTGCTGGTACTGAAGACATCGCCCTGTTGAGAGAAGATCTCACACATGAAGTTGACCTGGTCGAGCGCTATGCTGAATGGCAGCTAGCAGGAAATGCCTCCGTTTCTTTCGAGGTCTTCAAGAACATAGTCAAGTTCGCGAGGCCAGGCTAGATCCTCTCGAGACCCGCTTACCGAGCGCAAGGACAACGCAAGGCAAACAATGACTGCTGAGAGTGATCTTGACAGGGCTGTAGTGAGAGAGATTGAAATGGGGTCGCATGGAAAGAGAGAAAGCTCTACTTGGCTTCTACTAGAAAGCTCATCCCACAAGACATCGATCAAGACAGTAGCAGAGCATGGACTTACCGGAGTAGCTTTACAGTGATCGGATGCTTACCGACTATTCGCATTTGCGAGGCCGCAAAAGCTGCACGATGAGATAGTGGAGTTACCAAAGACCGTCGAACAAAATTCCAACCCCTTTATCAATCCATTCATCATGATGCAGTACATGATTTTTTGACACAACCTTGTAGTGCTGACTTTAGACTGACAACAAGATGACTCCTGAACATGTGATCGATTCGTTATTCTGGAGATTGCAAGCTGTTCTATGAGATAGTGTAACGACTACCCAAGCTTGTATTTTGCGCTCATGATATTATGGCAAAGAGCCTCGAGAAGATCGCAATGACATGGCGATGCGAGTGATATGAGGTCATGCCAAAGATATATTATTCGTCCCATCTAAAGGTACATACCGGTTTGATTGGGAGATTTATATTTCTTTTTCTTTTTCCTTTTGACACTACCAGCTGTGCCAATGTGGCACAGTTCCGAGACCTGTTATGCAAGGAGATCCCAAGTTGGGGAAAGTTGGTTCAACTACAATTCCAACATTTGCCATTGATATATAACTAGCTTTTGGTCCTTTGTAGCAGAAGATAAAGTAACGTCTACCTCTTAACGAACCCAGACATTGGACCACGCTAGGAAGGTCCCCTCAAATACGATAACGCCGCAGCGCCTGCGGCGCAAAGCTAGTTGCCACACTCGTTTCCACCACCATCATACACAAAATCACCACATTAGTGTCCTTCGATAAACTTTCCATCGAAATATTTCGTCCAGCACTCCGTTCGGCTGACTACTGAAAGCGTCCTCACGCCATGGCTACAGCTTGTGCGATGTCATCGAAATGTTCGACAGGCAATATCATCTCACGCGTCTGAGAGGCTTTTAGTGGGAGGTATCTTTCGGCCCAGCCTCCATCAGTCTACCTGGGAAAAGCCGAGAAGCATGTGCTTGAGAGAGCCGACCCGGAGATGAACTACCACGCCCTTCCCTGTTTGGAATACGAGGCTTTGGTGTCCCTGAATCTTAGACGGAGACTAAGCGACGCAAGGCGTCAATGACACGTCCATGCTGCACGAAGCCGTGCGACCTTCAAAGAAACAACAGCGGAACCTATCGCGCATTCGGACACCAGAGATCATGGTAGGTACATCTGGCGAAGACACAACGTTTCGGCGCCAGGGAAGCGGCACAAAGAGGCGCGAAAGCACTTGTTTCGTTTCAATAGCGTCCAGCTGCGAGCTCAAAGGCGGCGCGACGGGAAGGGGACGGAAGAGGAGGAGGCCCGCGGCCGGACCTGCGAATCAGCGCCAGCGGCCCTGCATGCCGCCGCTCATTGCGGCAGGGAATGCTCACAGTGGGCCGCATAGCGACGACATGCTCATCCCGCTAGAGTTCCCCTCGACTGCATAGGTAATCACGAAGCGACACGAATAACATTGGCGGCGTCGCTGCCTTGTCAAGATCCAGACGAGGCGCCATGCGGATTGGCGCGCCCTTGCCAGCATCAGATAATTGATCAACCACCTCCGGCACCCCGTAATCAACTTCATCTTTACTTCTCGCTGGGATTGCATCGGCCCGCTGATCTGCCCTGTCGTTTGCCGTCTGCAGAAGAGCGCGTCTAGATCAAGTTGTGCAGTTTGTTCCCACAGCCTCGGGCCTCACCTCATCTGCACCTTACGAACCTTCTTCCTTGAGTTTGGGTTTCGCTGTAATCTGCGCGTCTCATCACAAGCGCGTTAGAAGCTGGGCAAAGCGACAAAATGAGGCTGACCAGAAGTACCCTCGCTCTGCTTGCAGCAACCGCAGCTGCAGAGCCAATCCGACGCGCTGTCGAGGCACCCGTCGTAGATCTCGGCTACGCGGTGTACGAGGGCAGTCTTGATGCAACAAACAGTATCAATGCTTTCAAAGGGTGCGTGGCCAACCATGTCACATCTACTGTGCCAAAGCTCCGGACTGACGGTCTCAATAGGATTCGTTACGCTGCACCTCCCCTTGGCCAACTGAGGTTCGCAGCTCCGCAAGCACCAGTAACAAACAGGACTTCGACAATTGCGGCCACCAGCGATCCTCCATTCTGCCCGCAGACCGGTGCTTCTTCCGAAACTCCAGCTGCGTACGGATTCACTTCAGCCCTTGGAAATGAGGATTGCCTGTTCTTGAATGTGTACGCGCCAGCCAACGCTAGAAATCTGCCTGTGTTCTTTTGGATTCGTAGGTGTCCCAGATATGCCAACCCTTGTTCTTCTAGCTAAAAGAAATCAGATGGAGGTGGCTACGGCCTATTCAGCGCTACTGGCCTTGATCCTACGGAGTTTATGAAACAGAACGACAATGGCTTCATTAGCGTGATCATCCAGTACCGACTCGGTGCCTTCGGCTTCCTCTCATCCGAGGACGTGAAGAAGGGTGGCGCCCTCAATGCTGGCCTTCTTGACATGAATTTTGCCCTGCAATGGGTCCAGAAGTATGCGAGCAAATTTGGCGGCGATCCGAGCAGGGTCACAATTGCTGGTGAAAGCGCCGGAGGTGCCGCTGTGCTGTATCAGAGCATGGCTTATGGTGGCAAGCAGAAAGAAAATTTGTTCCAGAACGCATGTAGTTACCAGCCTACAGTTGCTTCTTTCGCTGACGTATCTCCAGGTCATCACTGCGAGCCCGTGGATTCCTTTCCAGTACAAGTACAACGACGATCAGCCTAAGGAAGCCTACAAAGATTTCGTAGCAGCAGCTGGATGCTCAAGCTCTAAGGACAAGCTACAATGTCTCCGCAATGCCGACACTGTCATTGTCCAGAATGCCAGTGCTAAGGTCTCTGAGGCCGGCCCCTTTGGCACTTTTGCCTTTTTGCCAGTGACCGACGGGACGTTCGTGACGAAACGCGCCAGCGAGCAGCTCGCTGCTAGGGCTGTGAAGGGTGTACGAATCCTTTCCGGCAATATGGCCAATGAAGGCGTTCCTCTCAGTCCACCTACGACCCGCACTTTGCAAGATTTCAGGAATTACATCGATACAACCTTCCCTCATTTCAGCCAGTACGAGAAAACCGCCATTGAGAAGCAGTACTCTTACGCTGGCGACTCTCAAAATGTCAATTCAGCCGCTCCGCTCTTTGCAACAACAGGTACCTCTGTGCCCACCGCCGTCAATCAATCCACCTTCGGTACTGGCCAGCAACAGCGCGTATTCAACGTTTTCGCCGAATACGCTTTTGTGTGCAACAGTTACTGGGCGGCATCTGCCTTTCCCACTGCGTGGAAGTACCAGTTTAGCGCTCCACCCTCTTACCATGGCTACGATCTGCAAGCGCTTTGGTCGGGCACACCGACTCCTGGAGCGAGTTTCAAGCGGGCATTCCGCAAGATATGGGGCAACTTCATCACGCAGAACACGCCTGTGATTTCCATTGAAGACGCCAAGGGTGGCGTGGCGAATAGCACTGTGCCGTCTGCGAGTGGCTATGGTAATACTATCAATTGGCCGACGTGGGACGAGAAGAAGCCTCTGTTGCTGAATCTCAATGCGACAGGGGGTGTTGCAACGTTTGTTCAGGCGACAACAGATCTGTTTTACAACTTGTATAGTGATCCGGGCGTGAGCAACCAGATCAAGCTGGCGAATGCGAGGGAGTGGGAGGGCGGAAGGGGAAACAGGTGCGACTTCTGGAAGAGCGTCGCGAAAGATGTGCCGTACTAGAAGCAGACTTTCGTACAGCAGTCTTTTGCAATGATTGACTTACCTAGACATTAGTTGGAAGTAGTATGGCAAGGATTAGTAGTTTATGTTATTATGCTTGTCTAGAGCTTGCATACGAGCCTTTGCCTGTGCAGATCTTACTTCTACAGGCGCCTTCGGGCCTGTCATCGTTGCCTCGGCCCATGTATTGATGCAGCAGCACATCACGCTGATCCATGCAGCCATTCAGCGCTGCGTAGATTGCTCCAAGAATCTCAGGCCGCACCCCCCTGACATAAGATAGGCTCTATGATCCCGACGCTCAACTTGCAGGTTCCCATCCCAGCTGAGCAATCTAACAACACGAGTTGCGCGTTGGTAGGGAGCGCACGGAAACGCACGGAAGTACTAGGCTGATAGGCGCAAACCATACGTTTCCTGGCACGGGAGGACAAATTTGACACGGCAAGTATCTCGTGAAACTAAACTGGATGTCGAAAATGGAGCCTAAATGAAGCCCTGAACAATTATTCTTGGGGATCGTAGCACAAACCCTTCCTGGGTCCGTACCATGTGCCAGTGATTCGTAAATGTCGCAAGAACGCCAGAACAATTGGTTCTAATGTTGCGCCAATGAGTCTATCCAAATGTACCATGATTCTGCTTGTACGCCAGAAGTCGTGACTTCGTCCAAGCAAGCAACGCTTTATTTAGCCCGTTCGCGCCGCACGTTCCAGACTGTCCTCTTCATGCCTGGTGGCAGCGATTCTGAAGGGCCGACGTCCTGTTCTTCAACTTCAATGGAAGACCAGATCTTTGGATCTGGCGGCGCGATGTGCTCCATGCTTTCCAGCTCGTCCCATTCTCCTCGCTGTGTTCCTGCGTTGTGAACACTTGTGTGCGTTCTGCTGCGGTTCTGCGTTCGGTCGTGACTTGTGAGACCAAGCGCGATAGCAAGACGGTCTCGGCGGGATCCAGAGCCAATGGTGGGCGTGTGGCCTCCGGAGGATGTGGCTTTAGAGCCGGCTTTGTAGTGAGGTAGGCTCGCTTTGGCTGCCTTACGCTTGCGCATCATGTGCCAAATGATGGGCAGGTTGGTACAGAGGATGCCACCGAGAGGCTCGAAGACGGAGTATGCGCCGAGCGGCACGTAGTACCATGTGAAGTTGGGGTTGCCGTGACCGAGGACGACAGTGAGACGGATTGAAGAGATAACACAGGTGCTGGTAGCTCGTTAGCTGTGCACGAAGCGTGCCTTTAGGGTTGACTTACGCAAGCCCAATACAGAAGATCAGACTTAGTAGCAGTTTCTTCTTCGTCTGCAGCTGCAGATGCCAGATCATAGGCACCGGCATCAAGAAGATCCATATGTCAGTGGCCAGGTTGGAGATGTTTGTGAAGTAGGTGAACGTGACGATGGTCAAACAGGTGCCTTCGACCGTTGAATCCCAATAGGCACTGAGTGGTCGGCAAACAAGGAACAGCGTAACAGTAATACCGATCCCCCACGCAATGATGAAAGCAGCGGTTGCGAGAACGACCTTGCGGAAGGTTGGATGGACGAAGACTCTCCAGTAGAATGCCAGGATACCCAGCTTCACAAACACCAGCGCAAAGTCGTAGAAGTGGCTGAAAACGAAGTCACCTTTCCGTACCATCATTTGGTTGTGCTGAGAGACAAAAATGACATGCGTGCCCATGCCGTGAGGGGGTCCTGAGAGCGTCAGCTGTCATGGTCTTGGTCTTGCACACCCGAGAGGCATACCAAAGCCCAAACCACTTGCACATTGGCCGATCAGACATATCTGACATGCTCTGTTAGAAAAAGTAAATACGCTTCATACAGATGAGCATACTGTCGCGATGGTGATGAGATAGTCGTCCAGGTGGATGCCATTCTTGCCGAAATGCTTCGCGTACAAACGTAGTCCTGTACTAATAATCGATGCAGCGATTGGAACACTGTAAACCCAGTGAATCTCCGCTACCCTCGAATCGCCCGGATGCATAGTCGCCAACTCCGCCGGGGTGAATGGAGAGGCCATGTCTCATAGTTCTCAAGGTCTTTGTTGATTGTGGATGGATGCTGCAGGTATGTGGCGTGGATTCGAGGCTGGCAAGGCGGGAGCACCTTCACATTGTGCTTCAACGGGTCAGCGGGTGCTTCAGGGAAAATGCGACCCAAAGCTGCGAGCGACAGCTAATCGGCTGGTGGGCTGAGCAGAAGCATGGGGGAAGTTAGAGCGTTATTGCGCGCCGTGGTCGACAAATGAGCTAAACAACAGAGGGGTGACGCGGAAGGACAGGCCGGATGCTGCGAGTGGGCAGCTACGCTGTGCCAGAGCTGGCAAAGCGCCGTTCTTTATTGCATCCGCAATAAGGTTTGACACGGGGTCGTGACGGCGGTTCTGGCCGTGCAGATAGGCCATGACCTTTTGTACCACATTCCTGGAAGAGCTGACACGTCTATCTGCATGGCGATCACCACTGTGTCTGGAAGCGACGAGCTGCGCAGTCTTGTGCGACCGACGAGATGCGGGGAGGCGTTGCGGTCGAGAACGAACGCGGGAGACCTTCAGCTAGGGCAAGCGAGTGGAGACGGGGCCGACCGTGCATCGGTCACATCCTGGCCCAGCCTTGGTTGTCACCTCACGATTGCGATGATAGTGTGTAAGCTGGCTGCTGGTTCGGAACACGACCTTTGGTATCGCAACCATCACGGACGAAACTTTGCGCTGCTGATCGTTAATTAGATGCCGTGGAAGAAGCGGGTGCAGAAGCAACGTGGGTCGTTCGTCTGGTGCGGTACCCTGTCAGGCATAGTAACGACCAAGGTGCGCTGCTGATTGCGGTAAACAGAATCGAAGTGAGGAAGTTGAGACGCTGAACAGATGATGTAAAGCTCAGAAATAGATCGACTACATTCCCTGACAGTTTTCGGAGAAATCAATGATATTAGGGAACTTTGTCCATGGAAATACGGAACCTGTGGAGATTGTAATTGCAACGGTAGCAGGCTCCTACTGTAGCCTGAACGCCGCCATCAAGTACCTCGTCTATCGCACAGGGCAAGACCAGCCTTGCGGCGCAAGACGTCACAGAAGCCAAAATTTCATCCACATTTCCGTAGTCCATCTATCTTCACGAAAGTTGTGCGATCCCATCAGGACTTGAAGTCTCATTCTGGTACCTTCACCGCTGTCGCGACATCACACACCGTCATCAAACTCATAGTCCTTGTCCCATCGCTACGATTGTCAAATCTTGGTCAGAAACAGAGGCCAGGGGTGAACTTGCCTTGTCCCACGGCTTGCTGCCATCCACAAATCGTAAATCCGTGCCAAGTCGTATCACGTTGCTTGGGTCATAGTTCATTGTCGACGCGTGAATCTGAGCAGCGATCAGTCATGTCTTAGTCACGAGGGAGAAAACAGCCTTACTGCAAAAGGCGTATGCAGCACAACATCCCCTGCTTCGTAAGATGTCACCAACCATTTCCTGCCAAATGTCTCTGAGTATTCTCGTGCGCCATCCGCCAGTAAACCAGTTGAGAGCATGTTCTGGTTGAAAGCATACTTTGCTTCCTCGTCTGTGAGACCGCTGGCCTTGGCTTTCGCCGTGAAATCTGCTTCGACTTCCCGCCCGAGAATGTGTCCTAGCCTAGATCAGCGGACAGACCGATCTGTTGTCAGAGGTCTTACCATTCTCCAGGTATATGAGTCCTCCTCCAGTGAGACTAATATCGCCCATCGGCACCCATGCAGTAACGCTGGTTGGCTCACCATGCCGGAGGAATATCTGATCATAGTGGACGCCGATAGCCTTGTTCCCTGGCGTATTGTTTCGGAGCAGGCTTCTTCGAACAGCCAGGGTGTTCTCCTCGCCCCAACCTGTCATACGAGCGATGAAGGTCTTTAGGATCGGATGCTTGCAGAATTTCTCTTTATACCAATCGGCATAATGCGCCTGCAAGGCAAGGTTGACGAACATCTCAGCTGTCTCCTCTCCAGGTTTACCGTTACCTCCAGCAGCGCCAGCGCCAATGCCAGGGTAATCGGCTGGGTTTTTATTTACGTCGAAGATGCCCTCAACAGCTTGAGTCCCGGGTTTGAGGACGCCACTTGGAGCCAACATGCTAAAATACTCTTCACGGGCCTTCAGGACATCTTCCTTTGGTAGCAGGCCCTTTAAGAAGACATACCCATCCTCGTTGTACCTGCGACGTAAGTCTTCCAGGGGCATGTCTGGTGATGACTGCAAGAGAGCTCCAACTTGCTCCGGCTTGAGTAATCCATCGTTGACGTATAGCTTCTGGCTCTGGAAGCTAACCACATCTCGCTCCAGTGACAAGGCGTGCGGCATGGCGTGCTATGTTGTGCTCAGAGATAGGGCAAATACATCAAAGAAGCGACTAGGAATTTGCGTTGCTCACAGCTACTGGACCTTTCACGACCGCTTTATAGCGGTGCGATGTGGCCACAGGCTCCACAACGGCGATGGTGCGGATGGGTTTGCTTCCTACGTTCGAGCAGACAAGTTCCACGTTCGACAGCTGGAGTGTGGAGAAGCGGGGTAAAGAGCTACATTAAGGAGCTTTCGGCAGGCTTAGATATAGTATTTAATGCAGAGTCTGACTAAAATATACCTTTTGATTGGCTGAGCGGGTGAAGGCCGTCAAAAATACGTCCCGATACGGAAAGCCCGGCCTAGCTTCACTGCAAGGCCCTCCAAAGCCTCCAAAGCTCCGTAGGGGAACCACATTGTTGCAAAACCTGGCGCTCAACCTCGCTGAAGGGTAATTTGCCCCGACATCATCCGTTCGCCGCCAGATCCTTTCTGGACGGTGATACAAATGCCATGGTATGATTTCTCGCAATAAGAGAAGTGAGCCTGTTGTCTGACTTTTGTAGCAATCGTTGTCGCACGCGTCACTACCGGTGTACGATTCAAGCCGGCATCACATGAAGCGACAGCTAAGCGTGCTATACAGGTGACGGTGCCCAGCCAAAATGCGGCCGGTGCGAGCATGCCAAAAAACAATGCGTTTACGAGACTGGGCGAAGGTTTAGGCGATCGTCCATCCAGGAAACCTTCAGCGAGAGCCAGCCCTGGGTTTCAATGCCTCCTCGAAGTGCGGGTCGCGAACGCCAACTCAAAGCGCAAATATCTAACATGCTACACAGTACAATTTTTGGATGAGTCGAACGAGATTCGATCGCAGTATTCAGATGAAGCGTACTATCCGTACTACAGTCCGCCTACTGGGCAAGGCTTCTCACCACAAACCCAATCCTCCATAGGCGGCGGAAACCATACCGGTACGCCTCCGACTTCTGCCATAGCACCTACAGAGGGACTTACAGTTTTGTCGCTCCTCAACTCTGAATCACCTGCACCACACACACCGGGCGTCTCCCCACCATTTGACAATCGATTACAATCCCATGCCTCGCAGTCCCACGATCAGCCTACTTTCGTCTACCAGCAGACACCTGGTGAACCCATTCTCTGGCCGCTCGAGCATGAACAGGAAGCTATGCTATTGCAACATTACATCGAAAATGTGGCGTTGTTTGTGAGTCTGAATGGTCGCCTCTTAGGGCCCCAGCTAACATTAACCAGTTTGATATGATCGACAACGAGTGCCACTTTGCGGTGCATGTTGTACAGAGGGCAAAGAAAGACAGTACTTTGATGAACGCTATTTTAGCATTGTCTGCTCGTCAGCTGAGCCGAACGACGGATTTTGACCCGTACATTGCAGATGCATACTACCAACGTTGCTTTGACACGCTTATTCCGGCGTTGAATGACAACAAGATTGCCAAGGAAGACGAGTCGTTGCTTGCGGCAACCATCATACTGCGACTCATGGAGGAGATGAATATCTCCATTGTTGGCAATGATCCGCAAGGGCATCTGTTTGGCACACAAGCCATCATACGGGCAGCTGAACAGTCATACGCTGCAACATCTGGGCCCAGCTTCCGGCAGGCCATCTATTGGGCTGCTTTCCGGCAAGAGCTTTGGATCTCCCTCATGACTCAGCGTGCTTTTCAAACGCACATCTTTCCCGCTGATCGATCGCTGGAGCCTGCCACGGATTCCATCTGGGCTACGCGAACCATCGCTCATGTCGGTGATGTATGCAACTTTGTGTTTGGGGAAGACAGACACAACATCTCACGCTACAGCCAGCTCATGGACGAGAACAGAGCCTGGAGATCTCGACGACCCGACAGCTTCGACCCATTCTTCTACCGACAAGATCGAGACGCCAGCGGGCGAAACTTCCCAGATATCCGCTTCCACGAGAAGTCACATGTTCTCGGCACACAATATAACACACTTGCTCACATGCTCTTGGTTGTGCACGATCCTACGATCCCACAGCTCGGTCCAGCACACAAACAGTCCCGCGCAATCGTTGACAGAATGGTACTGGAAGATGTACGTTCCCTCTGCGGGGTAGCGCTGTCGAATGGGAAGTTTTTTCCATGCAAATTTGTGGCATGTTTCGCTATTGCGCTGGTAGGGGATCGATTCTCCGTACGAGAGGATCAAGAGCGATTGCGCGACCTGTGGTACGCATGCGAACGCTCCCATGGCTTTCCACCAACAGCCACAATTCACCAGCTGGAAGAATCATGGGGTTGGCACAACCATTGAGCTCGAGCGCTGTGATTTTGCGCCACCAACGTAAGAAAGCGAGACTTGTGCTTTAATTGTCAGTCTCATTTACTGCGCATGGTAATTACAAGCTTTTTGTCGAATGTAGATCAATTACACTGGCACAAGGGGTGGACTGCCGGTCGGCTGTCTGAGACATTCAGTCATTAATCGACAGAATATGTGTTCGAGACAGTGGTATCGACGAGAAAGAAGGGAAAACAAAGTAGCACTGGCGACCAAGGTTTCCGGTATGATAACCCCTACTTCGCGCCTAGCTACTATATGAGCGACATATCATGTCCATTGAAGCGCTATAGTTTGCTCTCCCAGATCGCAACGTGGATGTAGGCATCAGCGAGGACTTGAAGTGTTGATGCGAGAACGGAACGATTGAGCGAACAAAAATGAGTGATGGGTGGGACATTCAGATCCAGTAGGCTCCTTGAACGGCTAGCTTATAGCAGAGTTTCTTACTAGAGGCGTCTTCTGACTTTGAGATTCACTACACGGACGTATACTTCAAGCGCACTTGTCATACGAGCATTCGCTGTCAGCAAACGTTTGAAGGTCACGTCGCTCAGAACCTGCCTCTCTTAATTCTTGCTGTCGCTCTTGCATTGCTTGTAAACTTTGTCGCACATTTGCGGACATCGGTCGTCTTTCGCGCCTCTCTCTGTCAGATCGTTTGCGCGGTTGGCCAAGCACCAGGCCAGGCTCATTGTCACGATTCCTCGAACTCTTCAAGAGTAGCACTGAGCCCGGTTTGAAGGTTAACACTATCAAAAAGATTGCTCCTGGATTACCTACCGAAACTGTTGCGCATGAAGAGCCGACCGTCAAGCCACGCACCGATGATGGCAAGTTCCCACGCGAATACTACGCCCCACGTCCGGTGCCCAAAAGCTTTGTGGTCGGCGAGGTTCGCAAGGTGTCCAATTGTGGCAGCCCATCAGTTTCCATCGAAATGCGACACAAGGCGGCAGACGATTCTGTGGCAACACAACCCGAAGAGACTGTCGTATCCAACCCTACTGTCAGATCAAATGGTCAGAGCTTGAGCTCTACATCGTTTTGCCAACCGAGATCTTACAATGGGCTCGCATCAACCTCAACCACCTTCAAGAGCTCCGGTAACATCGATACCCTGCCATATAGAGTGAACGGTAAACGACATCAGCCTCCAACTTTCGATCTAATTCTTGGCCAGCAAGATCCTACGTCCTCATACTTCACGCGACGGTTTTTTAGCGAACCTTACGTGGGTGACGAAAGCAGTGCCGGGGAGCCGCCCAATGATATCTTGCATCACATCTCGGAGCTTGATCCTCAGGCCTTCCACATATTTAAGATCTATACTCATACTGGCAAGGTGTCATTCAACAACCCTGCAGAAATCAAATTTGAACACTTCTGGATCTTGTGTTGGCCACTTATGAACGCGCATATTCTGGGATGTATCATTGAAGAGTACGCCTTCGCTGACAGGGTCATGGACACAATGGCCCAGAAACTGGCACTGGCTGGTGCACCTGATCCTCAGACCGTCGAACATTTATTCGACCTGAATAGGAAGAGCATCCCTGAAGTATTGAAAGCGTTCGTCATCAATGGTCTCATTTGCGCTCAGCAGCGATCTTGCGATGTACTCAAGATGACCAGTTACCCAGCTCACTTCAACGAACTTGCTCTACAATCTGCGCTACAACATTTGTCTTGCAGTCGAGACACGATGACCAGTAAGGGATGCGAGTACCATACTCACGGCAGCAAAGAAGCGTGCTACAAATCAAGACTTACTACGCCCGACATCTTGAAGGAACAGAAACTGGCGGCAGCACGAGAAGTTTCTGCAAGGGATGCAGAACTCGTGACGGCGAACGCCTTGCAGCATGGTGTGAGTATTATTGACTGGGCACAGCGCAGAACAAATGTGCGTCCAGCATTGAAGATTCAAATTTCTCAGACACGGCCGAACCTTCGAGGGCTAGCGAATGGAAAATCTGTGCAACAGGTTGAGTCAACACAAGAGAATTCAAATGGCTCCAGACCAAAGTGTCAACTCACCAAAACACCACACAACTCGCCTGTACTGCAAATTAAATCGACTGAGGTAAATGACAACGCTATACTTCCAGCGTCGCACACGAATGGCAACGTTCAGATCTCCGTGCCTGCTTTTGAGGAGATCAGGCCACCGCAAGCCTTTCTGTTAGCTGAGCTCGAGGATAGTAGCGCGACACCACGCCTAATGGAACTTGCATTAGAGTACAAGCCGAGCATCAATCGTATGCGAACCTTTGAGGACCAAGTTATGCCAACTTTACTTGGTACGGACGGTGCGGGCGAGGCTCTATCTCAAAGCTACGACTTTGGCAACAGCGCACTGCCATCCAACGTAAGCGAGGAGGTGACCTCGAAATATGGGATGTACGTCAGATGTCCAGGGGCATACCCAAAGTCCGAGACTAGCGTATAAGATTCTCTAATCCGGCTGGGAAAGGCTATCTGAACGCAGTGCAATGGATCTGGGTAGCTATCCCTCAATGAGCACTACGCCTAATCGTGTGAGTGATGGAACTATGCATGTGAGTGCCAACTTTACGTTTGGGAGGCGCCAGTAGTCATTTTGTAGTTTCACGATAATTTAACCAGATCTCTGTGGACAGCAAGCTTGTAGAGATACGTTCGACACGGGACTTGACGATTGTTCTGTCTTTCACAGAACCTCGCACAACTAAAAAAGACGATAGCCCTGATACCTTTGTTGACACTAATGAATGGGCTTAGTATATCTTTAACATCTAACAGAAGTAAGGAACATTGAAAGTAAAGACAAATCTGAGAATTAATCTGGATCTGTTACGAAGTCAATCACCTTTGCAGAAACTATGGTTGAGTACTTGAATATCTGAGGTTCTAGGCTTCCGTCCAATCCGGCTGGGACGCGACATGTTCGCGTCATTTTGGCCCACTTCGCGTCCCTTGGCATGGTGCGGGCTGCGTGGGCGACTGTACTGACCACGACTGTTGCACCTCCTCGCATTGTAGAATGTCTCCTTCATGGTTTGGCTGTGAGTAATGTTGTACCCGTTGGGGGTATGTTCAGGCATCTGATCAAGCAAAATTAGGCGATGGAAAGGTACGCTGCTGGCTGTCCTTGATCGAACTCCATCAGACTTGTTTCCGACCGCAATCAAGGTTCATTGATGATTGCGGCTCGGGACTGCCATTAACCTGGCAGGTGTCTGCAGCAAGCTCTACAAGCGAAATCGTCATCAGTGAGATGTATCACGAAAGTTACGATTTTGGGGATCTCAAGAAATGCCATGCAATTCTCTAGCACTAATCTGGAAGGTAGAAGGGTACCTGACATTAGACTCGCCCGTACAACACGAATGTTCCGCTCTAAAAGACCAGCAACTACATTTTCTCGCAGGATCATATGCATGGAACCCAACATCGCACGCAATTGTGGTGCCATCGCCATGGTTCTGCTCGCTTGCGGAAGTTCAAAGAAGTATATATAAGAGACAAGGGTCTTTGTTACATTATTGCTACCACGGCTCCTGTCCTGTGCTGCAAGATGAAGACTTTTGTTGTGCGCTCATTGTTAGCATCCCTCGCCGCTGGGCTCGTAGCAGCTTCCAGTGGTACCGTTTCCTATGCCGGCTACCAGGTGCTCCGCGTGCAGACCTTAGGTCACCTGGCTGAGGTGCAGAAGAAGCTTTCGACCATCTCCTACCAGCAGTGGGAGGACACCGATGCTCATATCGACATTGTCGTTGCACCGGATCAGTTCGCGAAGCTCGAGTCGCTCGGCTTGAACTACCGTACCCTGCACAAGGACCTCGGAGATTCGATCAAAAAGGAGGGGGAACAAAAGGCCTATCGCAAGCGCGACATCGATGACCTCTCATGGTACGACACATATTCGCCCTACTCCGAACATCTCCAGTACATTTCCGACCTTCAAGCTGCGTTCCCGAACAACAGCAAGCTGGTTTCATCAGGAAGGTCTTACGAGAACCGCACCATCCAAGGCATCCATCTTTATGGCGATTCAGGACCAGGAAAGCCTGCAGTACTGTACCACGGCAATGTGCACGCTCGAGAATGGATCACCTCCAAGACCGTGGAGTATCTGGCTCTGCAGCTCATCAACGCCCACAAGAACGCCACAAACACCACTCAATCGATTCTAAACACGTACGATTTCCACATCTTCCCAGTCGTCAACCCTGACGGTTTTGTATACTCGCAAGAGAAGGACCGCTTGTGGCGCAAGACACGTACACCGCCTCCTCCAGGCCAGAACCAGACTTGTTTCGGTACCGACATCAACCGTAACTGGGAATACGGTTGGGATGCAAACCCGCTCGGACATTCGAAGAACGCTTGCGCGCAGGCCTACAGGGGCCAGAAGCCTTCTGATACCATCGAAAACCAAGGTCTTGATGCTTATGTCCGCAAATTACGCGACACCGTTGGCATCAAACTATACATTGACTGGCACAGCTACGGACAGTACATCCTGTCACCCTTTGGTTCCAAGGAGGAGTGGTACGCTCCTGAGTTGGGCAAGTGGACCAAGACAGCTTCAGTCCTGAGCGAGGTTATCCGCGACAGTTCAGACAGGCGTACGACTTTCACCTTCGGCCCTAGCGGTGCTACTCTGTATACTACGACCGGTGCTGCACCGGATCATCTGTATGCGATTGGTGGTGCCGACTTTTCGTACACCATTGAACTTCCTGATACTGGCGACTTTGGCTTTGTTCTGCCTCCAGAGAGGATCAGGGGTGCCGCGGAAGAGCAGTGGGCTGGCCAGCAAGTCCTGTTCCCGCTCCTCGACGAGGTGTTCTTCGACGGACTAGGTCCCGCGTAGACTGGCCAAATTTAGGCTGAGAAGCTAGACACAGAGAAACTTCAATGAGCGCTCTGTAGTAATGTAAATTTGGTTAAACCCAATTCCTTTGCAGGTGGGATCACATCCAGGTTCTATCTGCAAGTCTCCTTACTCAGCCAAAAGAAATGCGCGATCGCTATGACTACTGCCAGTCAGGAAAATGTTGAAACATTCGTCATCCATCGCATTGTCATGCAAAAAGACAGCTCTTAGCCCACTCCCAGAATCGAACTGGGGATCTTCTCATGCCGTTCGATTGATACGAGTGAGACGCTGTACCACTAAGCCAAGCGGGCTTCTCTCAAGTTGATAATATGCCGAACTTGTGCCGAACTGGTAGGAAATGGAATATATATTGTGGACGTTGGTTGACATGTATGCCACCCTTTCGAGGCTCTGCCAGAAGTAGGACGACAGTGTGAGTTTTGGGGCGTACCGATGAGCTTTCAATCAAGGGTACCTAAGTGGGGCGTATGTGTTGGCTGGTGGCCGTTGCTCGACCCACTGTCGCCGCTATGCTACTTCCTACCTACTCCCTTCTGCAAAGCATCTTGCAGCCGCTTGTTTTGCAAAATGCTCCTCACTCTTGCCTCAAGCCATTCAGTGTTACCCCAGAACCCCCAACTTGCCTGGAAACGTAACCAGTCAACAAGCGCGATCTCCCAGTGCTGAATGAAGACCTCCCAATCGTATTCTTTGTCACTTGCATGCCTCAAACCTGACCAGTATCTCCGCAACAACTGCTCCTCACCATCTTGCAGATCCAAGATCTGGGGAATTCTATTGTCTGAAACCAGCATGCTAAGCGGCACAGAGCAAGTGAATAATTTTGCAAGATCGCAGGCTCCGAGGCCAAGACCTGTGTATTGAAAGTCATAGAACGCTACTTCCTTCCCGGACTGGCTAGTGAAGAGATTCTCTGACTTGACATCGCCGTGAATCAATGTCTGATAATCTTTGATTGGACTATGGTCAGCGTTCGACGGTGTGAGAAACGCGGCAACCATTTCCGAGAGAGATTGGGCGGAGCCATCCAAAGGCATAGTAAGTGGCTCGGTCCATTCTGAGTCGTCGTTTACTAGGCTGTCGTATTCCGTCCTTCGAGTAGCGAGATATGTGTAGCCTCCATTTAGCCACACAGTCTTTTCTGCAGCATCCTCGCCATCGTGTTTGACTGCTTCCAGGGGCGGAAGTACCAATTTACCGTAATCGAAGCCAGCTGCTCGAGGCCACCAGAAACCATGGAAACCAGAGAGCCAGTCCAAGGCAGCGTTGACTTGGGTGGGCAGCAGAGCACCGCGCTTCTCACCAGCAACAGGGAAGTCCTGCTTCAGGTCGTTGAGAATCATAGCCGTGGTTGACGTACCATCTGGATGGTGTTGGTTGATGCTCGCTAAGCAGCTTGCAACAGGCACAGACGCGGGTAGTTGGGGCGCCAGGTGGCTGTAAAAGTATTGTTCAACCTGGTAGCTCAAGATTTTCCTGCTATGGCCTTCGTCTCCAGTTCTTGTGGGGGGCGGAGTTATGAGTTTGAGGATCAAGGAATACGTCCCCGGAGATGAGCTGGAAGTCGTTGGTTGCACAGACTTGCCCTTTGACTGCTCAACACGCTCTTGTCTGGAATCGCCCGACAAGACAGCTGAGATCCCTGGACTCGATCTATCGGCTGCAGTGATGTGACATATCTGCCCATACCCAGCCCAAAGGGATTGCAGCAAAGAGACAGAGACCAAGATCATGTCCTTCTCTGCGAGCAGGGCAGAAGCGACTTCATCAGATGCTTTTGGAGACGGCATTGACTTTTTTGGAGACCTCCAGAATTTGGAACCGACAAGAAGGGCAGAGACAAGTATAGTAAGCTGCAAGAGATAATATCTTCGCAACCGTGGAAGCATGCAGCGCGAAGCTTCTGCGTCATATGAGGTGCTCGATCGACTTCGCTGCTTCACAATTGATGAAAGCCACAGGGGTGCGCCGTTGGCAGAAGGTGACTGTCAATTCCCAGGGTGGACCGTGGAGGGCTACAGAGGTACGTCGACCTGTAACTCGACGGAGAGTGCCGCATAGTCTCAATGGGCGGAAAAGAACCTCTAGTGCACGGACCAGCCTATGGTGGGTTGGACACAGCAACGAACACATGCGCTTGCTATGCACATAGTAAGGGTGGTGAAAGTTTTTAAGGAAGACATATCTCTACGGTCAGTTATAAAAGAGAGTTATCTAATTTTCGATGGACCTGATTGACACGCTTATGTTGGATTAGTCGGGTCACAAACGTCTATCATGTTCGGCTTCAAAGTCAAGCAGTTTCTCGTGCCCACGATGTGACCTCCAACACCGAAGTTGACCATACCTCAGCCCCTCACATCAGCAGCTTCAACGGTGATGCGCGATGAAGCCGGACCGCCGTCAGCCTCGCTTGGCTTCCAAGGTTGGTAAGGGCGTGAGATTACGGCGTACCGCGCCGCAGCTGACAACGACAATAAGATGTGCAGGCAGCGTCGTTTAGCACTATAGAAATTCCCACAATCTACCGCCTACAATACCAGCGCGACAGCAGGCCGCACTTTGGCAAAATATGGAGAACAACGCAGCCGAAGTCCTCTTGACCGAACGTCGCAATGAGAAACGCCAATCCGCACCACAGATCCACGACTACCGACTCTTCTCCTGGGTCCGTCTGATCTTGCGCATCATCTCGATGCTAACATGCGTTTTGATCTGTATGAGTCTTATCGATGCCATCCGTAACCATCAGAGGACAAGACATGTCAGGAATACATTCCATGATGGTAGTGGGAGCTTCCTGGTCTGGCCAGAGCACGAAGGTCTGAAGATGTATCCGACTTACATCCTTTTGGGTGCTGCAGCCGTTGCTGGGCTTTTCAATATTACGCTGGTCCTTGCCGCGTTGACTAAGGCCGTGAGTGCTTCTCTAATCTTAGTGCGAGGCGCGTCGGTGCTGACAACCTTCCAGGTGCGAAGGATGACGACAGTCGGTAATATCAGCACAATGTTAGTCTCTGCTATATGCCTCGTGCTGTGGGTGGCCGTGACAGCATACTACGGTACCTGGGACACCTCTGAGACCAACTGGGATCTGCTGTAAGTGAAGGGCTGTCAAGTCTTCTCCGCTGACCTGACTTTCATAGCTCTTGGACATGTACACATCGCAAATCTGAGTACGCAGGTGTCGACTTCGAAGAGACTTGCACAGAAATGGTGAGTGACTTGGGAGGCGTGGAACTGCGAGCTGACAGTTGCCGTAGCGATTCGCATTTTGGGCTAGTGTCAGCCTCGCCGGCTTGGAAGCTGTCAATCTCGCTATCTTTGTGATCTGGTGGCTCAAGGCGCGTAGAACTCGTGGATATTCTAAGGTGTAATTGTGCATAGGAGCTTTGGACTAAGCATGTGGAGCTTCAAACAGCGTATGGGTTACGTCATCGTTCTCCGGAGCGGCCCGTGTGCGTCTCGATTGTGCTCCGAAGATCATTAACACTGCAGTGTTGTAAGGGGAGGCCCTTCCAATGGCTGTGAGATTCATAGCGCCTACAAATGCTGAACCTCATTATTTTCATGCACTAAGAACTGTGTGCGGCGAGTCATCATGTGGAAGTCGTTGGTGGGCATGGTAACCCCACACTTCCAATACCTCGGCGTGCTGATGCGCACGATCATTGTAACGGTGAATACTTGCGGCACCGGTGGCGGGGCGAGCGTAATTACGTCGATATCAGCGGGGCAGATCGCATGTATATATTACTAGCAGCTCCAGCCCCGTAGCTCTACACACTTCGTAGTTGATTCTTTCCATCCAAGAGAGCATACCATGGCCGAACCAAAAAACACCGCCAGTACGCGCTTAACCCAGATCACCGACTTTCTGACTCTGAACAAGACGGCTACCACAATTCCATGGGATCCAAACTCCACCAAATTTCCTACTAGAAAAGAGCTTCCAGATATCCCAGGAGCGCCCAAAGAAGCCGCTTGGACTTGGGGTGAGGATGACTACGTAAGGTACAAGTTCCAAGACCCAGTATGTTCATACTCATAGATACTAGATCGGTCGCCTCAACCTCCTCACTCCAACCCGCGTAGCCGCCGCAGCCAGGGAAATTCGCTCCGGCGAAATTGTGCCCGTCAATCTTCCTCTCAACGTTCCTAACCAGCCAGCTTTTGGTCGTGAAATTTTCAAGCATGAGATCAAGACTATACTTGAAGGGGTTGCTTATGACGATCTCTACCACCTGAACACGCAGTCCGGGACACAATGGGACGGCTTCCGCCACTTCGCGCATGTCCCTACGGGCTCTTTCTACAACGGCACCAAGAGCTCTGACATCGTTGGGCCGGCTGCGAATCACAAATGCTCAATTCACCATTGGGCTGAGCACGGAGTTGCGGGCCGTGGTGTGCTACTTGATTATCGTAGCTACGCGCACAAGAAGGGTATCAACTACGACCCATATGATTACTATCCGATTTCGTGGGAGGAGCTGTACCAGTGCGGAAAAGACCAGGGTATCGACATTAGACCCGCAGCACAGGGTGGAGACATCAACATTGGGGACATGTTGTTTATTCGAAGCGGCTGGAAGGAGGCGTATGATAGCAAGTCGGATGAGGATAGGAACAAGGCTGCGACTAGGCATGGGCCGAATGGTGAAGATGGCGCTCGCTATGCAGGTGTTTCTCAGGAGCAGAAGATCCTGGATTGGCTGCACGACTGCTACTTTGCGAGTGTGGCGGGCGATGCGCCGGTATGAGCCACCAAACCCCCAACCTTGCCCACCAATAATGGCTGACTTTGCTCGAACGAATAGGCATTTGAAGCGTGGCCGACGCATGAAGACTACTACTTGCATGAGTACAGTAAGTTCAACCAATATCCTTGCAAGCATGCAGCACTGATGAGGGTTACAGTTCTGGCTCTCTGGGGAATGCCGTTGGGTGAGATGTTGGACCTAGAGAAGCTGGCGCAGACGTGTAAGGAGAAGAACAGGTGGTTCTTCTTCTTCACCAGCGCGCCAGCAAACTGCCCTGGAGGTGTCAGCTCGCATGTCAACGGCACGGCGATCTTCTAGAAGGTTGTGACCATCCTGTCTGGGCTACGTAATGATACTCCTGAGGCTATTATCAAACCTATTCTTGTCAATCAGATTTATAATCCATCCCACCAGGTCTGTATATACAAGTAGGCAGTGTCGACAAGCTGCCATGTCGAGCTAATGCTGGCGGGAAATAGCATCTGGAAATTTTTGCCATTCACTAGGATACTGCCGTTTCCTATCATGCCCCTTTCACGCGTGACATAAAACCAGGCGCCGCATTTCTTGAACGTGGCTCCGTGCAGAATCGCGCCGACTTTGCTTAAACAACGGCCGCTCCTGCGCTCAAATCTATATCAAGTACCTGCTCGGCTTATACAGCCTCCAACAAGTCAGTACCATAGAGGAAACTTCCAGAACAACCGTAGCCTCCGCAAAATGTCTACTCCGTAGCGTACAGTCGATGACGGTGTGTCCTTCGTGGTGAAAGATTGCGCCGTGAAGATACTCATCATCTTCGTGGACTAACTAATGACAGTAGCTAGCATCAATGCTCTATTCGACATGAGTTGAGGATGTGAACCCCCTCTAGCAAACTCGCGGCTTCCTCCAGGCCGCCGCACCCTGAGCCAGAAGTAAAAGCCTGGATCACATCGGTACCAACAAAACCTCCCAAAAACAAATAATGAGGACCGCAAATGTTCAACCGAGAACGACGAAAAGCAGCCCGACCTGCCACAGATTGATAATTACTCGATTTGGCATGACCTCGAACGCTCTGACGAGCAAGCACCGCGCTAGTTGGTACGCGGCGTACATGGACAGTCCGATGGCGACGTGGAGAGCGACTTGGAGGACTGCGACGGCGGTGAAGAACAGGAATCTGTTCTTGAGAGGGTGGGTGGGCATGTTGGGTTGTGTTGGAGAATGGGCTGTGGTTGGAGAAGACTGTGGTTTTGGGCAGGGTGTGGGGAGGAAGTTATAGCGTCTTTGAAGCGGTAAGTCGGTTGAAGGGTCGAGAAGACGAAGAAGGGATCAAGAGGGGACAGGTTTTGTAGCTGATCGCTGGGCAATTTTTCTTTTCTGTTCAAGTACACCCCACGTTCCCAGACTCATGAGCACGTTGGAGTCGTCGAAGGTCTGCTCGCCGAGTTACTCGGGTTCGTCTGTCCACATCCGTTGGCCGCACCAAGCAGTGTATCATCCGTTGCGGCACTGAATGCTGCGCCACAGTTGGCATCACTTTGTTCTCGTTAGCCAACTCCAAACCAGGAAGACAGCAAGGACATACCTGGCGCCACCAGACGCATTGTTGAACCAACTGCAGATATCGTGGCTGAAACAATCTTGCGTGTACGCGTTTCCGAGTGCAGTACCGGAACACCCTGCGCCACAGCGACCATTGCAGGAGTAGCTATGCTCAGTCAGCTTTGTAGATACATGTGTAAGGGTTTGCCGATGGTGGTGCCGTACTCTCCGCCGTTGGCGCTGTTTGTGCCGAAATTACTTCCCACTGTGCCTGTCCAGCGACATGTTTTCCCTGAAGAGTTCTTCCAGGTAGCAGTCGCTGAGGAGCCAACTTTCAGACAAGTGATGGCGCGCTTCTCAAGCGGTTCCACCGGCGAGGCTACTGTGAGGGCCACAAGGGTAAAAGCAGCAAGACTTGTAAGCTTCATGATGACTTTGTGAAAGAGAAACCTGAGCAGTGAAGATCAGAGAACTTGTTGAAAGACTGAGGAAAAAGAGGTGCATATCCTTTATAACAACGGCTTTACGGGTCGGCCTCATGCCCAAAAAACACTTACACCTGTCAGTGCGTAAATGAGCAAGATACTACCGCGAGGGGCACGGACAAGCATGCCTGATAGAGTGTAGCGAGTTGAGGTTGTGGTGGTTCAGCTCTTTTCTCCATGTCCCGCCGATTGAACGTTGTAGCGGTATACATTGATGTCAATGCAGGTACAAGTTACTACTTCTCCGCCAACCTTTCCGCCATTCTCGGTCGACTATCTCGTTGGAGTAAGCATTATACACCGTACAGTGGACCTGGTAGCCGGTAGTCAATCATACGGTGCACGTATTGAGCGTCATGTGGACGGTCCGACAAAGTTGCAATCTAAAGGCAGGACAAATTACCATTTTCGGTAGTCGTGATGCCTCGGCTTATCCCTGTCCGGCAGTGACGCACAAAATCTGGGGTCGTCATACAGGGATTCGATGTTGCAATGCCGGCACACCCCACATGTTCGTTGATGTGATAGGTGCACAATTCGTCTGTTGCGAAAAAAAAAAGGCGATGTGTGTTGATATTTACATCGACAAGGTACATCGTTCGGCGGAAGCCGTCTGCTACATATCAAGAGCAGGGGTGAGGACGCGTAAAGCCTTGCAAGTGATCTCTCATAACATCATTCGCTGCTGCTTCGTCAGATCTTGAAGAAACATTGTTTAGCTATAATGCTGCTGCTTCGTCCTTGGTCGTGCCCTCAAGTGGAGCACTCGCGACTGTGAAGTGTGGGGAGGTCTGATCCATAGCCTGCTCGGTAAAGACGTTGTCAAAGATGTCATCCGCCTCTTTTTCTTCGCGCTCCTGCTGCTTGATCTGCTCCCACTCCTCTTTGGTCTTGATGGGGCTCATCAAAGTGGCGGAGAACTCGATTTCGCCTCTTAGCTGGGGCGTGCTTGACCTGGATCCTTGAACAGCAAGTTGATCAGCGGCAACGTTGCCCGGGTCGTTGGCGTGTCCTTTGATCCACTTGAACTTTGTCTTCGCCCTGCATACCTCGCGCTCGCACACTCGTGATACAATTGGCTCCACAAGGTCTCTGTTCTCGACGTCTTTCCCGACTGAGTTCTTCCAGCCATTTCTCATCCATTTTGGTGACCATTCTGTGATACATCGTATGGCATAGTATGAATCCGTGACAATCAGAACGTCTCGGTCGATGGGTACGTGATCGAGGGCTCGGGCGACAGCTGTGAGTTCGGCTCGCTGGTTTGTCTGCTTCGATCCTCGCAATGGTTCGGAGACATTTCTGCTTATTCTGTTAGCACACTGGAGCCTGTCAACCTTAGATTTGCATACCTCTTATCATTGGCGCCGAAAAAGACGCCCACACCAGCAACGGCTCCATGTTGACCGTTGCCAAGTGAGCTACCATCAGTATAGACAACAATCTGTCCCGTAAAATCGCCGGTTGGCTGTTTCTTCACAGCGCTCAACTCAGCTCCAGTCTTGTGTCTGATGGCTCCACTCTCGAGGTCCATCTTAAGCGTTCGGTCAAAACCGTCCTCAGCACCCTCTGGTAACGGCCCCATGCCTGGTTCGTATTCGATGTTGCCATTAGGAACCACCGCAGTCCCAAAACCACTGTTCTTCTTCTGCTTTTTCGAGACAGTGTCGCTTACTTTGCAGCCCTGACCAACAGCCGAAGATGCCTCGGACAAGTCGCCACGCAAGCTGATGGGTACACTGTGATCACGCCTGTGCTCGTTGACGAACGCCTGAGCTTCTTCGCGTGTTGAAAAGCTCTGCTGGAGACCACCAACGCAGCCCTTGATCTGTGCTTGTGTCGACGGCCAGTCTGCATATACGCCAGGGACGTGTCCTATAGCAACTCCGTAGTACTTTGTCTTCCCAGGCTTCGCAACAGGCTTGTGCGCAGCTTTCAAGAAAGCCTCTGCGTCGGTGAGGGAGTCGAATCTCCTGTCTGGTCGCTCGTTAACACACTGGCCTATACTCTACACGGCAGAGCTCACACTCAGCCTTTGTACCCTTAATCTGGGCTTCACAATCGGCCCAGCTGTAATACACGCCTGGCGTTCGACCAACCCTGACAGCATAGAAGGCACGCCCTGCAGTCCTCTTCCGTTTCCCACTCGATGTGTTCGACGTCACTGACTTCGCGTCACCCATCTCGTCAAGCCCGTCGTCCTCGGCGCGCAGTCCAGCGAAAGAGACTTTGTGAAGATGCCCCTCGTGGGTGGAGTACAGGCGGTATCGTTGGCTATAAGAAATATTGAGGGCAACCTCGATTCTTCTGGGCGCGCTTATAATGAGTACTGTATTCTTAAATATTGGGCGCCTACCGCAGTCAGATTTGTTGGTGAAGATTATTAGGAAGCTGCGTACAAACCGGAGGTCCGCAAACGTCTGGCCGAGAGCTGGCAGGTAAACAATTTCATGTACAGCTACAGGGAGGAAATAATACGAGCTGGCAGGGTAAGTTTAGACGTCAGGCAGTGTGTTGTTGAATGTCTGTCCAGGCCCTGAACTGTCGATTCTCTATGCTGGGAGAGGCAAGAGGTGGGGAGGCAAGGCGGGTGCGTTTGGCAGCTTTGGAGCTTGGACAGGGATCCCTTGTAACTTGGACTCTTTCCTGCCCTTCATGCTGTGGAGAGGCAGCTGGCTCAAGGTTCGTGCAACAATTCAAGGCAGCAGATTTCTATTCAGAGAGAGCTCGCTGCGCATGCTACATGTTAAGTCTGGGCGCATTGCCACGATGTACGTGGGGACACTGGTCGCGACCAGCCTCGGCACTAAAATCACCGAGATCGGGCGCTCGAGGTTCACATGAACTAAACACCACCTACCAGAAACCGCTTGACTTCAATATCGATATCATCTAAGGACTGACGTTCTCAGCTTCGCCCCTTGCTAGACTTCGACACGGCCTGTGAACAGCCACCCAAGGTCGACGACCCAACTACTCACATCTTACATCTACTATCAGCGCTCCACATCAACCCACCATGTTTGAAGGCCGTCATGTCGCAGACAACTATCATCTGCGCCTCCATCGGGCCAGGTCTGTCATTCTCACACCAGCTGAGATGGTGGAAATTCGCGCTGCACAAAGGACATTCGAAGGGGCCTACATTCGCACAGCTATTGGGCAGTTCTCGTTCGCCCTTGTCGTGCTGAAGATCTTCACAGCCGAGTTCTATTCTATCGGCGCACTGTTCGCGGTGTACGGTGCCGGCATCCTCTTTATCAGTTTCTTCAGAAGACAACAAGGTGCGTGTGCGACGAACATTAGAGTGAAAAGGGTCTGGCTGACTGATGACAGGCAACAAGCAGTTCTTCTCCGAGGTGGGCGAGGATGGTCTACATAGAAAGAAGTTCAGAACGAGCGGCAACGTGGTGAGCGTTTTGACTGCGCTGAGCATCTCAGCGTACATCTGCTTGCTGGTGCTCACGCTGCGTTTGGAAACCTGACCATCAGCCATGTATCGTCATCCTCACAAGGTCTCGTGCCAGATCTTCACTCATCAGAACAAAATGATGCTTGGGAGAACGGCTGACCGCCCCGTCGACTCATGTTGCGCACCTCCACCAACCGCCTATGCCGCTGCAAGTCAGACCAAGTCAAGGCAGTGGTCTCAACGAAACATGCACTCGTCGAACAACGGCTAGATAACACCATCGCGGCTTGCATCTAAGGATTCGCTCGAGGCGAGCGCGTGTTGGAACGATTGGCTGGGTCGGACGACGTGGGGCCGCCGCTTCGAGCACCGCAGCCTCCAAACAAACAGCTTGCCAATGCCCTAGGGCAGGGCAGCTGCTCACGTCTTTATCATGTGCAGATAAGATATAAGGCAACATGCAGTGTCGCAATTGCAGGACCTGTCCGCCCTCACGCGCGTTCCTGGACGTCTTCGACTAGTTCTAGCGCCAGACCGTTTTCAAGTCGTGGAAGATCGACTTTGGTGTTTAGTCCGCCGCCGTGAACCCTGGATTGAAAAACGGGAACAGTCATCGGCGTTCGTTCCCATACAGACGGAAGCACGAGTCGCCTGGCCGAAGATCCTTCCGCGCACTCTTCGCAGGTAAATTACTTCACAAACTATTTCCTTGTATCCACCGGCACGATCTTGCCCGCAGGCCTCTGTCGTCCGCGCCCGCCAAACGGATTGCGTGTGGTTCACGGCCGGTTTGCTTGTCACTAGCACAGCCTTGTCACTAGCGGCATGGCGGCAATCACAGCGCCGAGAGACAACGCCGACCTACGTAATACCCACCGTCGACGCTCCTCTGCCTCGACGCCTGCAACCTCGAATCGACGCACCAGCCAGCACTCCATCTACGCCCGAAACGTTCTCATGAACAACCTCAACCAGGCCAAGGACACCGCGCAGCCCTCGAACACGACGACGAGTAACGGCGAGCAAGCCCCGCGCTCTGCGCCCCCAACGCCCGCAGTTCCCTCTGCAGGCCCTCCAAAGAGCGTGCAGGCCATCAAGGACCTTGCCGTTCAGCGTGGAGAGCTGAAGCCGCCACCAACGTCTGTCGGCGGCGCCTATCACCACAGCCATGCAACTGTCAAGGATGGCGTCGGCGTTGCGCTGAGCGACACTCCTGCGCCGTCGCAGCCCGGAAGCCCCAAGGGGTCCGTCCCAGATGCTCAGTCTGCTGAGGCGCTGCGTACTAACAGACCCAGGGCCCTGACGAGGAACAGCAGCGCTGCCTCTACGCCACGCATTCGTCCAACCACGCTCGACATCCCCGGTCTGACCAAGTCAAAGGTCTCACCCGACGGCAAGATTGCATCGCGTGATGTCGGTGCAAAGCTCGTGATCGTCATGGTCGGCCTGCCTGCGCGAGGCAAGTCGTACATTACCAAAAAGATGACAAGATACCTCAATTGGCTCCAGCACGACACCAAAATTTTCAATGTGGGAGAGAAGCGTCGTGTGGCAGCGAGCGGGCACGGCTTTCGCCTGTCGCAGGCAAGCTTGGAGAGGGTGTCTTCTGGGGTCAAACATGCGCTAGAACAGCATAAGGACTCGCTCCCTCAGATTGCAGCCAAAATCCTGATCAACGGCGACTCGGCAGCTGCAGATAGCGGAGGACCTGCCCCACTGGACCTGAAGGACCCACTTAACGACTCAGAGAACTCCACTGCCATTGAGGAAGTAGATGTGCCCCGCGTGCAAGTCACATCACCAGGCCCCAGAACAAATGCACATGAGAACCGGGAATCAAATGGACAACATAAGGAAGGCGATGACAAGATGGATCAGTCGGCCGACTTTTTCGATCCGAACAACCAGCAGGCCGCCCAGATCCGAGAGCAGTGCGCTATGGAAACACTGGATGACCTGCTCGACTACATTCTGAACGGAAATGGCTCGGTCGGTATTTTCGATGCAACCAATAGCACACTTGGACGCAGGAAGCAGATTATGGAGAAGATCCGTGCGCGGGCTGGACCCGAGCTCAATGTCCTCTTCGTCGAAAGCGTGTGCCAGGACAAGAGTCTGCTGGAATCAAACATGCGCCTAAAGCTGTCAGGACCTGATTACCAAGACAAAGACCCACACGCCGCGCTCGAGGACTTCAAGAAGCGTGTCGCCATCTACGAGAAGAACTACGTTCCCATTGGCGACTACGAGGAAGAGAACAACATGCCGTACGTCAAGATGATCGATGTGGGTCGCAAGATGGTATCACATCAAATCAAGGGCTTCCTCGCTGGCCAAGCAGTCTACTACCTCTTGAACTTCAACCTCGCGCCTCGCATGATCTGGATCACTCGGCACGGCGAGTCCCTCGACAACGTTGCCGGCAAGATAGGTGGCGATTCTGATCTCTCGGCAGCCGGCCAAAAGTACGCCAAAGCGATGACGCGCTTCATAGACAAGCAACGCACCGAGTGGGCCATCAGGCAAGCCGACAAAATGGCCAACACACACTTCCCGCCTGTGCCTGGCGATCATACACCACCCAATCCGTACTTCAGCACCGAACTTGAAGCCCACAATTTCTGCGTGTGGACTTCCATGTTGAAGCGCAGTGTGCAATCGGGCCAGTATTTCTGTGACGAGGACTTTGAAGTTAAACAGATGCGCATGCTTGACGAGTTGAATGCGGGTCTCATGGAAGGCCTGACGTACGACGAAATCCGCACGAAACATGCAGATGAGTACCTGCGACGGCGCCGCGACAAGCTCGCGTACCGCTACCCCGGCCCCGGTGGAGAAGGGTATCTCGACGTAATCAACCGAATTCGCCCCGTGATTGTGGAGTTGGAGCGCATGACCGACCACTGTCTGCTAATCACGCATCGCAGCGTCGCGCGGGTGCTACTGGCCTATTTCCAGGGCCTAAACCGCGAGGATGTTGCGGATCTCGACTGTCCGTTAGGTATGCTGTATCAGCTTGAGCCGAAGCCGTACGGTGTCGAGTTCAAAGCGTGGCGGTACAAGCCCGAGAAGGACGACTTTGACTACCTTCCGCTGTACAAGCTCAGGCGGGCGACAACAAATCCGCAGCTCAACTAAGTATGGCCCTTGCCGTTGTCGACGGCGGAGAAGCTCGGCCATTGTGTTTCGACGTGTGTATTACTACTTTTCTGGGTCTCGAGCGTGTCTGGATTTGTTGGACGGTGGAACTCCATCCTAATGTTCGTGTTACGGTTTTTTCCACGTCTACGACCGAGTGGTTGATGGGATTCCTTGCATTTGTCGGCGTATCGATCTACCAGGTTAGCTCAAGACGTTCATGTCCATCACGACTCGTAGCATCTTTCGCCTACAACCCTTATGAATCTCAGTGCGATGAATAGATTATGTTTTCACAAACAGTTCCCTAAAAAATTCTTCTTCTTCTTGCCGCCCACTTGTACTTGTCAGCCATGCACTTTGGTCCTGCTTATCACGCTGAACTCTGAGCCTTCCATTTCACAGCCTCGATCCGACTCCTTTTATCGCTCAGCCCTTCGCCTGAGTCAGCAGCGTCGACGTTACTAGTCAAGAGGAAGTGCACGGCGTGCAGACAGGATTCATTTCTGGATGTCTGAATAAGCCTCGTATCGAAGAAAATGTGGTTCCTGCGCTCGTGCCGCTTGACGCGCTCAAGTCGCTGAGAGGAGTGGGCGTGATGGATTCTCCACTATGTCCAGTGGCCATGTGGATTCTCGACTTTGGCTATCTGCTTCTTGGATAGAATTACGCAGAGTGACTTGAATTGCAGCCCGCATCCTACTGCGTGCCATGAGTGTCACGCTAGCCTCGGTGATGGGCTGGAGCATCGAGTGGGTTATCACGCGGTGAACTTGTCGCATCGGCGTGTACATGTGAATATTGATTCGTTCTGTCTGCGGTGAAACAAGGAGGTTTGTCTTCTGACCTGCCCTTTACGAGGCCGTTGCTAGATAAACAGGTTATGTCGTGATCCTGAGGACTGAAACTGGCCGTAGAAATTTTGCGGGCCGATACTGAGAATCCTATGTTCTTGGAGGGTTGTATCTTGGGGTGGGGGGTCAATCGCTGCTTCGAAGCTTGCATGCCCAATTTGTACAATTGTTACGCTAGAACGGCCGGATGAAGGTTTATGGAGAGCACGGATATCTTTTTTCAGATATGGGCGCTTGCAGAATTGCTCGATAGGACGCGCTGGCGGGGACTGCAGATGTCCTAACTTTCTGCATTCTGCAAAGCAATTGTGGACATCACTGTGAGTTATGAGCGACGGAGAGCCCATAGACAGAGTCTGTATTGTAGCCATTCTTTACCACTGGCGTTGCAATGTTTCTTAGTATGGCATTTTCATCCTCTATGCATGACACTAGCTGTTCGTCATTCTACTTCGTATGTCTCAAAGGGGTTGGGGCATATCTTCCCGGTCGTGCTGAAAGCTCACCGTATGGCCTATCATACTGTTTGCTCTCAGGATCAAGTCGTTCAAGTGCCATTGATGCCAGTTTTGTCCTCGCGGAGACGCAAAGCAATCACACGCATGATCACTTACGACAAGGTGCTACATGCAGTCCAAACTTCTAGCACTTTCCACCCCGCTTGACTACAAGCTTTTGGGACCATTCCCGTGGAGGCAAGTCTCGAGCTCGATGTGCTGCGACGTGTAAGCATCATGTCATTGGATTGCTGTCATTGGACTGCTGGATAGTTTCCGTCCTGTCTGTACATAAGCTTTCCACCTGTCATTTCGGCACACGGCAGCCGCGTGTTGCGCCACTGTCCGTAGGTTTTCTGGGGTAATTAATCATTCATCCCTACGAGTCATGCTTTGCAAATTGGCTGGTTGCAACATCAAGCGGCTTCTGTTGATTAAGAGAAGATCGGTATCTGCACCGCCTCACATTCGGACCGAAACGAAGCAATCCGTTGTTGACAGGCCGAATACAGGTGCAGTAGCCCACTATTTATTGGGCCTTTGTGGAAAGAGATGAGAGGGAGGTGTGGGCTTGCATATAAGGATTCAGTGGCTTGTGCATTCGGGCCGCTCGCGCATCAGTTTGGTGGGCTGCCACGGCTGCCCCACTCTCCCGAATCCCCAGCCGGAAGACGTCAGCCATCATTCCCTTCCTGCAAGTCATAATTGTTTTCAATTGAGTCAGATGTGACAGTTCCCTGCTAAGTCGATACTGTAGCGATGCCGTGTACGCGACAATACGACCACAGCCGCACTTGCAGCCGTTCCCTAAACGGCATGCTTAGACCGTGGGCTCGATGATCCGCAGACCATAACGTGGCAGGTGTGCCGGCTGTCGGCATTGCTGTTTCTTGTTGGTCTTATGGTCCCTTGACAGCATAGACAACTACCTAGGACTGTCTCTCATGATGCAACGTGTACAGCTGCGATATGACAAGCTGGCCTGTTGCAATGCGGCCACGTAGAAGGACAGTCCAGGAGAAGCCATTATGCTGTCGGGGACCGGTACAGCGCTAGTCGATCGCTCAAATACATCCGGATTGTCAGCGCGATAAGGTTCTGAGCCCACCATGAAAAGCAAAAACGGGCATGTATCTCCGGGTTAGATCTATCGAGCTCGTCACAAGCCTGACTCTGCACAACGGAACAGAAAGCGATGATGCAAGCAGTCGACAGCCCTGAGAGAGCTACTGTGGGAATCAGCTCATGATGTACCACACTTTGCTGGGGTCTGGACAACGGTGTACCTTACATCAAACTCTCGTCTTGCACCAATTGTGGCTTGCGACGCATCTGAAGTAGTGACCCGGGACAGCGGGTTAGTTTCCGATTGCCGTGGATCATGCTATGCGTAATCGAGTCCCCTGCGTGTCAGATGCACTCCCTCGCAAGTCGCGCAGCAGTCAAAAATTAATTCCGCCGAAGACACGCTTTCTCATTCCCTGTCTCTTCTCTCATTCAAGCCTTGATTGTGTCAGCTCAAAGGCCGAGAGCAGGGCGTCTCGATGCCAATTGGATCGCTTTCCGTTTGCGGCACATGTCAATGCTAGGTCTCCCGTTAGGCGCTCATTCTCATCGAAACCTAACAAGCGTCTCCCTGCACATTCGGAAGGCTGAAGCGACCGACTAATTGACAGGGGCGCTTCATCGTATTGCTATTGCAACTCCCACCTTCGAGGCCTTTGTCGCACTCACTCCAAGAACACCCAAGGTCAAAGCGACAGTCACTCAGCCATCACTTCGCGAAATATTTGAGAGACTGTATGGTTGCAAGGTTCCCTCACGATCGGTAGACGGATTTGATCTCCGCATCTTCATCAGCCATGGACCAGTATACATCCGAGGAGTTAGCAGCACTCAGGGCAGACGATCGAGGGCCTCTCTGCGAACGCATCATCATCTCCTTCACGATACTAGCCTTCATTTCGGTCTGCCTTCGGCTCTTCACGAGAATAAGGTACCACAGGACTGGCTGGGAGGATTGGACAATAGTGATGTCTATGGTAGGTTCTTCAACTGTTTAGTGCTTGGAAGCGACTGATTAGCGATCGCAGGCAGCATCCATAGTAACGTCCGTCTTTCAGATGCTACGTAAGTTACAGAACTACTTCCAGCTTCAATTGTCTCAAGGTGACTACGTGACTGACCCCTCGTAGAGGTACGTGCTGGCAATGGAAAGCACTCGGTATTTGTCCCGTATCCCGAGGGCATCATGGAGATTTTGAAGGTATGTCGCAGTGAGTAGTAGTGGGATTGAGACTGACAACGACAAGTATCTCTATCTCAGCATCATCGCCTACAACATCAGTCTCACGATCACCAAGATCTCAATCTTGATGCAGTATCACCGCATCTTCACGTTACGCGAGCTGCGCATCCCAGTATATGTAGCTCTAGTTATTGTTGTTGCCTGGGGGATTTCAACCTTATTCACGGCCATTTTCTCGTGCGTTCCAGTGGATGCATACTGGAAGATAACAGAACAAGATGGCGCTATGTGTCTAAACCGGCCAGCGTAAGACTCTCTCTCTCTCTCTCTTCAGTATTAATCGTGGATTGATCACCTTTTTTTCTTTTCAACCTGTTGTAATCATCACTGTCCCTAATTTACTGACGAGTTTGCAGACTGTGGTATACCAACGCCTCCATAAACATCTTCACAGATCTCATGATCGCTGTTATTCCGATACGAGGCATTTGGAACTTGCAAATTCCGATGCGACAGAAGGCCGCTCTTCTCGCTATCCTCACGATAGGATGGTTCATTTGCGTTGTTTCGTTCTTGCGCGTATACGCACTCACTGTGTTCGCCAAACATCTAGACGATACAACATACTACAGCGCTCCAGCGGCATACTGGAGTTGTATTGAGGCCAATCTTGCGATTGTATGCGCATCCCTACCGGCGCTCAAACCTTTGATCGTCAGCATCGTACCTGTCTTTGGCACCCGTCACAGTAGCAGAGGGCCAGGTTCGGTAATATCGAGCGGCAACAACCTTAGACTACACAAATTCAGCAAGGGAATATGGAAGCCTTCCGACGATAAGGAGAAGCTGACAAGCGGGTCCAGCGCCAGTCATGCGCCCTCGTTCGTATCAGGACCTTCAGAGAGTGAGAATCATGGGCGGAGCATCTATGTAACAAAACACTTCGAGCAACGCGTTGAAAGCAGCCACACAGAGCCGGGGGACAGCGACCAGGAGATAAAAGCATCGAATTTTCTAGCGCGTGGAGGCGGGCAATAGCACTGTAAGGAAGGGGGAGGGGATAATTCTGTGCACCGAGAAAACCCGTGAAAGCCCCTCTCGTCTTTCACGGTATCGATTTCGTGTACGCTCTCAGCCTTATATCTAATGCAATCTCCATGCAAACTTCTGAGCTACTACATGCTGGATATACCAATGTGTACCTTACTACTAACAATCAATAGGTCCAAGAGGGGTGCATTGGCGGAATAGTATGTAATTGAGTTTGCACTTAGCATCTAAGGATCCTTTACCATTGAAAAAAACCCATTGTGGCCAAGTCGTATTTTCGCCCGCTCATGCACCCCCTTGTAGTATCCCGTTCCCCCGGGCCGTCGCATAGATGGATCTGCGCAAATCTAGGCCACCTAACATTGGATAGACGCACGCTCGTACGTTGAGCGGACGCACGAAGCAGATACCGCATAAACTGGTGACAATCGACTGTTCCAACCCAATCGAGAAGGGGTTCTCAGCCAATTAGATGGCAGTCTGGACAAGAGCCACAGCTTCGAGCCCCACAGTCGACCTCGCAGGCACTACCTGATTGGGCGAGGACCTCTTCTCGATTGGGTTGGAACAGTTGATTTTCAAGGTTATGCGGTGTTAATCCTCTCGTGCATCGTACTGATTGTCACCGTGCTTAGCGAGCCCCGGGAAGAGCCAGGCACGCAGCTCTGATTAACTGGTCGATTCAACTGCGACAATTAGCAACGAGGTGAGGCTGTTTACCCGAAGCTGATTTCGAAAACGCCTGACTTCAGTGACGCTTTATGATAGTGAACGAACTGATTGCACGAAGATTGAGAAAATCTCTGCAATCCAGACAACAGAACGATTTCAGGCACAGACAGAACACCTTGTTGCGCAAAGGTAGGTATCAAGTTCATCGGCGATTCAGTCCTCGCTACATGCCTATGCAGTGCCAGATTCGGCCGTTGCGTACACAAAGCTCGACTATGTTACGATAGCCACATCCTACAACTCGTTTGGTCAATTGCCGCGATGGATCGTAAGATTGCACGTGCCTTTATGAGACCGTGACAACGACAGAGGGATTCCGGATGTACTCGGAAATTGTTCACCCTATATAAACACCTGCTTCACGGACAAATTGCGCGTCGAGTACATAGTCACATTGCTGTACATGGCTTCAATCTATCGCGTGGTTGTAGCTGCGGCACTCTGCTTCCTCGGTGGACAGGCTGCATGGGCGGCGCCGCTCGTCAATACCCAGAGTCTCGCCGTTGACCTGGGCTACGACATCTACCAAGGCACTTATGATTCCACCACTCAAATTAATATCTGGAAAGGGTACGTCATACATAAGAAACACGGACACAGTTTTGAGGCGACGTGCACATGGAATTGATCACCCCCCGACAGTATCCGTTACGCCGCCGCACCGACTGGAGATTTACGTTGGCGAGCCCCAAAAGCTCCGAACATTTCTCGCAAAGGTACAGTGAACGCTACGACATTTGGACCGGGATGTCCTCAGGCGTATCCAAAACCCGTCCCTGTTGTCCCATCGCCGTCTGGCAATGAAGACTGCCTGTTCCTCAACGTGTATGCTCCGAACGTCGAGGCCAGGAAAAAACTACCGGTGCTCGTATGGATTCACGGAGGTGGATACGGTGCAGGAACTGGCCAACAGGATATGACTGAGATCATCAATGCGAACAATAATAGCTTCGTTGCTGTTGCCATCCAGTACCGAGTAAGTGGGAAGATTCCCAAGCACAGAACGTGTAGTAACGTCTTTGAAGCTCGGTGCATTTGGCTTTCTTTCTTCCGCCGATGTCGAGGAAAATGGTGTCCTCAATGCTGGAATTCTTGACATGGCATTTGCTCTTGTGTGGGTCAAAAACCACATAGGCCAATTTGGAGGTGATGCTTCGAGAGTGACCATCTCGGGCCAGAGTGCGGGTGGTGGTGGAGCTATGCTCCTGAGCACTGCAAAGAATGGCGCCCTGGGAACATCATTGTTCAGAGGTGTAAGTACTTTCCGGTGCTCTGCACATGGAGTTGCTGACTCTTGTTCAAATTGTGGCTCCCTCGCCTTACCTCCTGCCGCAGTATGACTACAACGCTTCGGTACCGACGCAGAAGTACAGGGAATTTGCTTCACGCGTTGGATGCGCCAGAGCTACAGACACTCTCTCGTGTCTGCGCACCAAAGACTCGGTGACATTGCAAACCGCAAATTCCGAACAGACACAAGATAACTTCTACGGCAATTGGGCCTTCCTCCCCGTCACAGAGCCAGCCACCGGTTTCATTACCGCTCTTCCAAGTGATGCCTTGAAGGCAAAGCGAGTAAGTGGCGAGTATGCCCTCGTTGGTAATAACGCAGACGAAGCTGCCTTCTTCTTACCCCGTACCATCAATAGCACTGCCGCGGTTCGCACCTGGCTGCAGGGCGCGTACCCAGCTTTGAAGTCTACTGATATCGACGCCATTCTCACCGCTTACCCAGAGTCGAACTTCACAAACTTGTCAAACTTTGCAACGACTGGATTCGGCCCGGTCACAGCTCTTGACACCAGCCTGTTCGGAACCGGGCCGCAACAGCGCGCGAACAATATTTTCGCCGAAGCGACCTTCATCTGCCCCTCGTATTGGCTTAGCAGTGCCTTCACGGGCAAACATCGCACTGCCTACCACTACCAGTACTCCGTTCCTGTTGCCGCTCATGGGTCCGATATGAATGCGTATTTTGGCCCTGCAACATCCAACCAGCCACCTCAATTCACTTCTGTCTTCAGCCAGATTTGGGGCGGCTCCGTACAGGGGGCCAACCCGACAAGCGCGCAAGGCTTGGGAGGTCTGACTTGGCCGACGTGGGTCGATGATGGCAAGAGCAAGATGCTGAATTTGAATACTACCGGCGGTGTGCCTTCTCCGGCTGCAGGTATCGATGCTATGCAGTACGAGGAGCCAGGTATTCGGAACGATTTCAGTATTGTCAACGCTTTGACTTGGGAGAGTGGCAGGGGTGCGAGGTGTGACTTTTGGAAGAGCATTGCGCACCGGGTGCCGATCTAATTAATATGCAGATGGAGTTGATGTGAGCAGACTGCTGTGTTTCGCATTTGAGAACTTAATACGAAGGAAATCTTGAGGTGATTGTCCGATTTTGAGTCACTGAATCTATCCTAGCTCATGTTGCACACGTAGGATCTGTGGGGCTGTGCTGCGCCACAACCCTACAGCGATATTCTTGACGGTACAAGCAAGCTTTCTAGTCTTACACTTTCCTTGTCTTTCGGTACATCGTCTCTAGCACTGTCCTTTCTCCTGCCTAGTATTACCCTCGCAACTCGTCATCCATGGCCTCCTTCTAAGGCTTCTTCGGCTGTGTCGGTCAAAAGCCGTATGCTGCCTCGCGCAGCACACCTCTTCAATCGATAATGGCTGCAACGATCACCCCTGCTTTCCATCATGGGCCGCTGAATGTATCCAAAAACCAGATTCGCCTTTTACGCATCATCACAGCATATACCGAAGAGACATTGATCAGCATACGGCTTGAAACGTACGACCTGGAGAGCGCCCCACCATATATTGCACTTTCATACGCTTGGGAGGATCCCGACCCGCAATATCAGAATACGACATACCCCATCAATGTCGATGGAGCCTCGCTTCAAGTCGGCAGGACCCTGCATGCGGCGCTCATCGAACTCCGAGATAAGATCCAAGAGTTGTCCGAGGACAGTCCGCTTCTTGACTTCCCGCTGTGGGTCGACCAGATCAGCATTGATCAATTGAATGTTACGGAGCGCAACCACCAGGTTATGATGATGGCTTCCATATACCAGAATGCTGAGAGGGTGATTGTGTGGCTCTTCGAAGCACACTTGGAACCTGGGGACCCGGAGATGACCCGCCTGGATCTTGACGATCGATCGGACAATGCCTGTATGGAACGCATATCCACAGCGTTCAGAGCAACTTATTGGAAACGCCTTTGGGTCGTGCAGGAGATCTTGCTTGGAAAGGAACGCCATGTGCTCTGTGCGGGTGGTACCCTCATCTCGTGGCCGCGCATGGGAGAACTGCATAACCGCTACAAGCATATTTTCGTGAACGAAAGCGTTTACACAATCACAGAGCTACTCTACGAGAGCTTGAAGATTGTGCCAATGCCGCTCAGCCACGCCATTGATCGGTTCTGCACGCAGCAATGCAAAGACCCTCGCGATAAGGTCTATGCATTGCAGGGCATTGTCGATGAAGAGAATAGGGTGGCAGTTGACTACCATAAGTCGGTGTATGCGGTATATGTAGACACTATCCGAGTACTGCATGAAGTTCATGTGCAGTTCTTAGCCCGGGCATGGGACGCATACGCCATCTACAGAGGCCACAACCAACGATGCGCCATGGCTGGCAATGACTTACAAAACCAATTAGACATACTTGCGCGGGAGCTGGGTCTCTATGGTACATTTCACGACCAGGCTTTCACCAACTCAGACCGTAGGAGGCAAGGAGTCGCGGCCATGCTGAAGGACTTGTTCCACGGACATAGGAACACCCGGCTTCTGAATTGCATCGCCACTGACCGTCCGATGGAGATTGGCTACGTTGAAGAAGCATTCTGTGACTCAGCAAGCTCGAGTATCGTTTTGGGGCGATGGTGGGCCGAGTCTGATGGCGAGAGACGGTACTACTAGTGGTAACATGGAGCAAAGGCCAGTATCAGATATGGGTGCCACCCAACGCTTTTGCATTTCGTACAATGAAGAAACTGGTACGGAAACGACATGGGTTTTAGTTGAATGATTATTCGACCCAGCGTCGAAACAAATGGTTCAAGATACATGCTCACGACAGCGGCCCATGCGACAACGACTGGCTTGCATTGCCTCTCCAGCCCCTACTCACGACGCAGATGACAGGCAGACATTGTGAGATTGTAAAACTGGAAGCAGAGAGATATGGCTGGAGTTTGGTTCAGGCAAACAGCAGGTTGAGAAGACGACACAGCCTGTTCGCGTCGTGTAGCGAATGGCTTCATCGACTCGAGCTAGAGCAAAGATTTTCCAAGAAGTCTTCCAATCTGTACTTCTCAGCTGAAGCAAGCAGGCCTCGAGCTACCGCAGACTTGCCTGCTGTATCGACCAGAAGGTAGCAAGTATCTTCTCCATCGTCCATTCCAAATGGCCAATACCGGACTCTCCCGGCCATCGATCTAGCCTTGTATCTTAGTTGCGGTAGAACTGTCCCACGATCTGCTGATCGCGTGTTTGCCTTTTCAAGACAGAGTGTATCAATGTGGCATGAACCGCCTTTCTTAACGAAAATGGTTGGTCTATTCAGCGACCGTGCACATTATTGAGTCTAACGCACCTACTCCTAGAGGGGAAACGTGTAGAAACAAAGCTCTAATAGATAAAGTATCTTACCTTTACTGCTTTTTAGCGTTCCTCACGTGTAGGGAGGCAGAATCAGTGCTCTGCCTGCTGACTAATCTACCTCCACCGCTTCTTTCCGGGGTAAGCGCTGTCAAACTTCACCAAAGTATACGGTAATATATGTAGAGTCTTACCAGAGGCGTAAAATTAGGGGTTTACTGCACTTCAGGGGGATACTGTATCTGAGAGTTAGTAAAACAACTACACAGTAATAGTAAGCTGAGGTCTTACCTACACACATTGCTTCTTTGCCTCCTTTGACTTGGAAAGATAGACTACTGCAACAATAGAGGTCTTTGGAGTGTTAGGGCACCTCTACTACAGTGCCTCTACTACAACGCCTCAACGCACGGTGCCTCTATCTTGTGCCTTTGTCTGGGCTTGCTCAAGATTATACTCCACAACACTGAAGTCTGGTAGGATACTAGGTCATCTGAGCGAGCCGTGGTTTGGAAGATAGCGCAATAGCGGCACGCAAGCTCATCAACGCGGAGAAGAATCATTTCGATTAGTTCAATCTCGTAGACAAGTCGTGTCTACTTTCCCTTTTCCAAGTCCAATTCCATACTCAACACCCCAACACAATCAAAGCCAACGCCCAAACTCCATGCCAAATCCTCATTCCCCGATTCCATCAATACCCCACGACATGAGACGCTACTGCTTCAACACCTTCTCCAACCGCTCAAGCAGCAAATCCGCATGTCTCTGCTGGAAAACAAGCATCGGCCGTAGTCTCACAGCCTGCGCGCCACTACCGCCAATATTCACACCGTGCGCCTTTGCACTCTTCAAGATCTCGTCTCGGCGCGGCGTGTCCCACGCGATAAACGTGCCCTGGCCCTGGCCGCGGAGGTTCTGAATGTCGCCGGGATACTTCTCAGCGAGGCGCGCGAGGCCCGCGTACAGGTAGTCTCCTGTAGCGGCGGTGTGGGCTACGAGGTCGAGACGCTGGATTTCGTGGATGATGGCGCGGAATAAAATGGCCCGCGCTGGGTCGCCCATCCAGGTGTTGAACTGGCGGTAGGGTTTATTCGGCTTGAGCGCGTCGTTGCCGTAGTAGTAGCCCGCTGTCTGGGCTTTCTTGGAGAATGTGACCATGTCTGGCGGCGAGGTTAGGTTCCAGTGGTCGTGGGCCCAGAATTTTCCTGTTGCGCCGACGCCCGTCTGGACTTCGTCGACGATGAGGAGCACGTTGTTGCGTGCTGTGATGTCGCGTAGGCCCTGGAAGAAGGCGGGGGAGGCGTGGTTGTCGCCGCCTTCAGACTGGACGGGCTCGACGACGACGGCGGCGACGGGCTTGGGGAATTCGCGGATCAGGCGCTCTGTTTCCTCGAGGCAGCGCTTCTCCTCGGCGGCGTTCTCGGCGGCAAAGTCGGCCAGCGGGTACTTGAGGGCAGGGAAGGGGGCCTGGGGCCAGTCGAAGGCGGGAATGTCGAGCTTGTGGATGGGCTTGGAGCGGGTGGTGGAGAGAGAGCCAAAGAGGCGGCCGTGGAAGCCCTGTTTGAACGACATGATGGACATGTCCGGGGCGCCGGGGGCTTGGTTGTTCATGGACGAGGCAATGTCTGCGTCGGAGAAGTCGGCGTCGTAGCTGCCTCGCTCCTGCTGGCGCTTCCACATGAAGGCGGCCTTGTAGGCGAGCTCGTTGGCGTCGGACCCGGCCTGGGCGGTGAAGACCTGGTTGAGGCCCTTGGGTGCGACAGCCAGGATGCCCGTTTCGAGGATCTCGGCCCAGTCGTGCTGCGGGAAGTTGCCGAGCGCAGGGCGGTTGATAATGGCGGATGCCATCTCAGGCGAAGTGGCCGCAAGCTGCAGGGCCGGGTTGTTGTAGCCCACGGGGATCGAGGCAATCTGGGCGTAGACATCCAGCAGCACGTTTCCGTCGAGGTCGGCAATGTAGTTGCCGTAGCTCTGCTGGTAGTTGGCCATCATGTTCAGGCTGCGCGTGTCGGTGACTTTGCTGAGGCGCTCAATCGCCGCCTTGCTCTTGGGACCGGGAATCTGCGTCCTGACAATGGGCTCGCTGGGCTCGTCTGGGAAAAACGGCTGCTCGCCAGCATCTGGCGCCACGGTCGCAGCAGCAGCAGAGGCATACTGTCTGCGCAGCGCCGGTGCCGTTGGGCGGACGAGCGAGCGCGCGCGGCCTGCCGTGCGGAGGAGGTAGGCCATGGAGTATGTGATGTGATGTGATGTGAAGTGATGTGAAGCCGGGAGGTGTTGTCTAGATATATCAATCAACGGTTACACCCGGCGTTGATATCGCAGTTGATGCGGGGTGTGGATCCGTAGTCAAGACACACTCAATCAATGCGTAAATCAACCAATCGATCAATCGAGAGAGTGCGGTAGCAAAGCGACAAATCCAAACCCACAACCCCTCACAACATCTTAAATACCCAACCCACAACACATATCCTCCCCAACAGGCTACTCCACCCGAGGCCCTCACACTCCCACTCCCACTCGCCAAAAGCTTAGCTATCTACACCTCCCCCACTACTCCGCATCCCGCCTAGCGCCAGTGGGGAACTAGACGCCGCACACGCCATGCTTGGGGTATGAGTTTCCGAGCCACGAGCCACGTGCCTAGAACATACAGCGCTGTGTTGCACAGCGAAACAGTACTCCGACGGTGTGTTCCGAGGGGTGTTTCCGACGGAGTGGGGAGTGTGGTCGGAGAAGAATGTGGGCGGGGGATGGAAGTACTTATCACGATTAGGGAATGTTGTGGAAGTTCGACAGCGGAGTGGATGGATAGTAGGTATCGTGATATTCATCTTTTTCTTTTATCCCTCTCATTCCTCCCTCCCTCGCTCGCTCCCCTCACAAGCCTCAACATTCCTCATCCACCAGCCCACCACACGCAAAAACGCCGAAAGATTCAAAGTGGGAGGTCTACAAAACCCTCCAGGGTATCAGTCGCTACCATATCAGAGATCAGATCAGAGAAAGGGGGAGCGCTAGAATCCGCAAACGCTGTAAACAAACAACCACACTGCACCACACCACACCACCGCACCATTGCAGTGCAGTGCAGGAACCCAAAGTAGATAGAAATGCAGAATCCCCTCCCTCGTCTCGTCCAGTCACACGTCCACAATGTCTACGTCTACGTCTACGTCTCCAACTACCGTAAGACTACGACGGCTGATCCAGATTAACCCTCAACGCATACCTTAACCCCTCTTTCTCGCAGTACTCGCTCAAAAACCTCAGTCCAAACCGCACAGCCTGTATAGCCGATGTGTCGACCGCCATGGGCAAGAAATACGGCCCAGACATGCGCGCACCGCTGACTTTCTCGGGTTCCTTGACGAGTTTGGTGTTGGTCTCGCGGCCGGCCCAAGTGCGCTTGTACAGCGTCTGCAGGTCCTCGAGGGGCAGGGCGATGCGCGCGTCCTGGAAGTGGGCGGTCATTTTCTTGGTGTGGTCGGCGAGGAGGGCGAAGTTTTCGGCGAGCGAGGTGTGGTCTTTTGCGAGTTGGGCGTGGGCCATGTCTTGTGGGGAGTCGTGGGGTTTGGTGCTCGAGGCGCGTTGGGAGACGAGGGTGCAGATTGTCGAGGCGATGACGCAGCTTAGATACGAGCGCAGGCCGTCGAGGTGGGTGAAGTCTTTTGTGAAGCGCGCGTAGGAGAGACATAGCGGGAGGAGCGTTTTCCACGTTTGCTCCACTTCGCCTGCGCGCCCGCGGAGGTTGAGAGACAGGTCTTGGGCGTAATAAGCCGCCATGTAGGATCTGTGGGTGTTAGTGGAGTCTTCCGGCAGCTTCATTCAACGTACAGTATGCATTCGAGGTTCGTCACCGCCGCCCGCTTCTCGTCTTGCTTGGTCAGCTTGCTGCCCTTGTCTGTCAGGATCTTGGTAGCCTCGTGCTTTAGTGCGCGGCCCATCTGGTTGAGCTTTTTCGAGCTCTGCGCCATTAATGATATCTCCGCCTGCTTCTTTCCATTCAGAGGCGCAGACGTCGGCGCAGACCTTGGCTCAGGCCGAGCACTCGCCGGTGTGCCGCCTGATCGACCTGGTGTAGCCTCTTGACTTTCGGATGAGCCTGTTCGCAGCATGTTGACGGCTTTGTGCTCTTTCTTTGGTGTTTCGTACTGTGGCTGGCTTTTCTGAGCGCTAGACTTGCTTGACGGCGCGGGAGACGAAGTCGCTTGTGGTGTCGGGGTGTTGGGCCGATCTTGCGATGACAATGCTCTCTGGCGTTTGACGGGCGCTGCCAGAGACGCATCGTCGTCAGTCCTTGGGCGCTTTTCTGCGGGCTTGGTCGGCGGCGCTGCAGGCTTGGTACTCGAGGCTGGCGGTGCTGGTGGTGCAGGCTTGGTACTGGGTGTAGGCGTCGATGTCTCTGGCCGGCGTGCAGCGATCTTCGGTATTGGCTTGATTTTCTTCTGCGACGGTTCTTCAACAACCTTGGTGCGGATCTTGACAGGAGATTCTTTGGGCGGATCCGCGCTGTCCTTCTTCTCGGGCGGTGGTGCTCGCCGCTTCGGTGGTAAGCGGAGGACTTGTCTGACAGTTGCGGCGTTTGCTTTTGAGAATTTAAAGGTCACGATTTTCGACTTCTTCTCATCCGCCTTGACCGGTGGCGCAATGTAGGGCGACTTGCCACTGACGGAGACGGATCGTATGCGGGGGTCTGGTTTGAGGGTCTTGTCCGCCAGGTGTCGTTCCTGTTGGCCGTCCCTTTCCTTTCGTTCGTGGTCTTTTTCTTTCCTTTCATTCTCTTTTTCTTTCCGTTCGGCCTCCTTTTCTCTCCGTTCACTCTCCTTGTCTTTCCGTTCCCTCTCCCTCTCCCTCTCCCTCCTCTCACCCTCTTTCTGCTCCCTCTCCTTCCTCTCAATCTCCAGCTGCTTTCTGTCCCTCTCCCTCTCTTTCCCCCCCTCCACCGCCGACGCCGACGACGCCGACACACTCGACACAGCCCTCTCCCTCTTCAAATCCAGGCGATCCAGCTCAGCCTGAATACTCGACGGCAGAGTCGGGGACAAGATATTGGGCAGGCCGTAGGGATTGCTCAGCGGCTCGTGGACGGGGGACAGCATGGGAGGCAGGCCGTGCGGGGTGGCATTGGAAGGGCTGGATTTGTCGACGGGGCGGGCGTCTGGGTCGTCTGTGCGTTTGGGGTCTGGAGGTGGTGGGCGCGGGGGTAAGGAGGGGTGGTGGGCGGCGGTGTGGGTGGAGGGGGAGGGATTGCGCTTGGGGTGGTCTGAGGGGGTAGGTCTGGATATGGGTTAGTTTGGCTCTGCAGGCGCGTGAGTAGTGGTGGCTACGACGTACTGTTTGTGCGACTTGTTTTGCGCCGGCTTGTGAATAGGCGCTGGCTGCTTCTCAGCTTGTTTTACGCCGTTGGTGTGTGGTGCTGGGGGTTTGGAGGGTGGGAGGCTCGGCGAGGCCAGCTTGGAGTTGGACGTGGGCGTGATGACACCGTTGGCTTGCTTGTTCTTGTAGGCAGACAGGCTGATTTTCTTCTTGGGGGCTTGGGCGGCCGTGTGCGAGGCTTGCGACGCCTGTGATCGGGTTTGCTCTCGTTCTCGCTCTCGCTCTGGCTCTGGCTCGTCGTCGTCTCCCGCCTGCAGCTCGAAGCAGTCCTGGCACGGCTCGCGGTACAGATAGGTCCTGTACTGCATGTGCTCCTCGTTGTGCTTCCACAGGTGGCCCAGCATCCACGCATGGGCTTCTTGCTGCGAGTGGTAGCGGTATGGGTCGAGAGACGGGGTGGATAGGATGTACGGGTTGGGCGGGACGACCGTCTTGGTGCGCTTGAAGACGGCATCGAGTTCGCGCAGCTCGTCCTGGTCGTCTTGGGAGAGGGTTTTGCGCTTGAGGGAGCGCGTGGTGGGCACGTCCGGCGGCTCAGGGCCTGACATGGTGAGGGAGTGGAACACGAGTCGAAGTCGAGTCGAAGACAAGTCGCAGTCTCGCCGCCGTCGAAGTCGCAATCGAAGTCGTAATCTCGCAGTCTCGTCGCAGTCGCAGTCTCTTGGTGCTACCTCAGCCTCCGATGCGCCGTGTAGCTGATACCGCCGCGACAGAAGCCAACCATGGCCCAGAACGCAGGGCCGGCAAGTCGATCCGCGGCGCGATTGCGATGGTCTTGCGGGGAGGGCGCGAGAAAACGGGAGGGCCGTGTGTGTCAGAGAGACATGGGCTGTGTCGTGTTGTCGGTGCTGGCGATGCGGTGACGGAAGTGTTGGCTTGGCGTGGTGTGGGTATGGCGTTTGCGTTGGCGTGGGCGCGGGTTCACGCTCGCGCTGATGGGCGGGCGACGAGCGGTAGCCAATTGCTGAGGACTGTCTACTCGTCTGCCCTCACTTCACACATCAAGACATCTACAACCAGTGAATGACAACTACATAAAGAACACTAAATTCCTTCGAGATTCAATAATCACTCCACTGCCACTGCACACTAACCTTGTACTCCTCGACAAAACACCCATGTACTGCCCTGTACTGTTGATAGCCCAGCCGCCGTTAGTCCTGCCAGTCCAGTCAAGGCACGACCCGAGCGAGATCTGCGCTAAACAGACGAGTGATGCAATGCCGCAACGCCGACTTCACTCACTGCCTTAATTTCACTGACTGCACCGACTTAACCACGCTACACTTAATTATACAGCGCCGACTTCAGTGTACTGCAAAATCATCCACACCACCTCCACACCACGTCCTCTGCAGCTACTCACCGCGCAGAAAGACTCAACGCCTTGACCGTGCGTGACATGTTTAGAAACTAAGTTTTGACTACTGTAATCCAGCACGCTTGGGGGTCTGCGGCTTGTTTGGGTGCTGCAGGGCAGTGTAATGAATGGCAGCCTTCTTAACACGATGGTAAATCAGGCACCGTGATTATGTCAATGAGTTGGATGATTGCTATGTATTCACCCTCCAGACTCGGCGTGTGTGCACTCGACCATCAGAAAGCTCTCACCTTCCCTCCACGGCACAAGACGTTGCTTGTGCGTTGCCATGGCAGTTTGCGCTCCCCACGCTATTGAAATCCATACTCGCAAAGTCTAGAACAATCACTGCTAAAGTCAATGTTTCTTTCTTCCAAAGTATAACCTCACAAGTAAAGTCTGCCACACGCGACACCTTCCCTGTCGCACGACTGCGTTCGAGACGAAACCTTGCCTCGAAGCACTGGCTCGAACAACCCAGGTCCAAAGTGGTATTCCGTGCACACTGTTAATAATCATCACAGCTCCTCATCATCCGTCTCGTCGTCGTCGTCGTCTGCTGGCGGAGGCGCGGGAGGCTTCCTGGCTGGCCCTCTGCTGCGTGTGCCTGCTCGGCCAAACGGGAGCGCACGGGGTGGAGGCGGGCCGTCACTTGACTGCGAGGCGGCAGGTTGTGCGACCGTTGAACTCGACTTGAGCGTCTCCGAGGAGCCGCCTCTGTGGCCGCTGTCAGAGGGGCCAACCTCAGCATCAGCCTCAGCTTCAGCCTCCGCCTCGGACTCTGTTTCATCATCAGACCGATCTGGAGTGGCTGGCCGGGGAACGTCGTCGTCGTCGTTGTCATGCTCCTCGGCTTTGGCTTGGTCAATCTCCACTTGGTCGCTGTCAGACTCGTCTTCCTGGGCTTTGGCGGCCTGGGCGGATGCTTTGCGTTTGGACGTCCGAGAGGGACCGGCCTTGCGTGGAGCCTCTGTTCTGGCTGATTGCATTGCGAGTGCTGTATTCACCGTATTAGACTTTGATACTTCCAAGTTGACAAAGAACATACCCGTAGACCTGTCGACTTTGGCGGTGGCTAGCAGCCGGCTCTGGTCTCTGATCTTTCTCTTCTTCTCGTTGAGCAGCGCCATGAACTGCTGCAGCATGGCCGTCTCGGCTTCATTTTTTGTTTTGATAAAGTCATCCAGCTGAGCATTGAGCTGCGTGATGGTGTCCTTTTCACTATCGACGCGCGCCTTTACTTCTGCCAGCTCCTGGAGTGTCTTTGCATGGGCCTGTGCAGATGCTGAAGCCCACTCAAACGGATTCAGCTCGAACTCGTCCTCCCTGGGCAACACAATCTCGCCCCAGGTGACCTGCGTCATGTCAGGGTAGGTTCGGCCGAGAGAGGGTGATGTCTTGCCTTGATACCTTGGACGTGTTGCCGGATGGAGAGTTGGAGCTTGTCAGTCTTCAAAGTGTAAACGACGCCAACTCCATGCAGTAACTTGGCTTGCTCTGGCTGCAATGGCTGCTGCAGCAGAAAGTGAGCTAGGACGGCCTCCCACTCGGCGTCGGTGCCCTTGAACTTGTGTTTCAACTTTGGAAGCTGGCTTTGTTTGACTACATCCGTGTCAGCATGGCAACCGTGGTGGAGGAGAGGGTCACCCTTACGATGCACCAAATATGGGTTCTCGCCCTCGCAGCCAACAAGGCGCACATCGAGTGGGTGAGGGCCCTGCTGCTGGACCTCGACGACGACAAACTCACCGCGTGCGCTAGCGGGCTCGACAGCGAGGATGTGGCGATTCATGAGACGGCGATGATGTGGTGGCGTGGGTGTGTTTATCAGGAACACTAGGTTAGTAGGCGTGGTAGTAGCAGCACTCAGGATGGACCCTGTCAGTTGACGGGCGCAAGAGACGAGTGCAGCAACATGAGGCGGATGATTGTTTCGATTGAAACGAGGTAGACGAAGTTAAAAAGGTCGGCGCAGGTCAGCATGGCCAAATGTGAGGGCGAATGTTGCCTTGAGGCTGCAAAGGCTGCAAAAGGCTGCAGCAGGGCAGGCACACGATGCAGGCCGAGTTTGGCGCACGACTCAGGGCGTGTTGTGGGCTGCAGCGGGTCTGTTTGTATATAGACACTGACTACTGACGTGTCTGTACGCTTAAAACAACCGTACCCAGCTGACCACGCGAGACTGCGGGGAAGCAGACTTTATTCATACCTTGTAGCCATCTCCACGCGTCTGCATCGTTCGCCGTGAGCTGCAACGTGCACGCTGGTGTTTATTGTTTTGGTGCACTCTCAGCCATACGGTGTGACTGGGACGGGAGCACGACAGGGATTGCGCGTCAAGCTTGAACCCCGTCGTGGCCGCAGCGTGGGCCGAGAGAAGCCAACTGAGCGAACTGGCGCGGCTTTCGCTTAGAAGGGCCACCCTGCAGGAGGACAACGGGCGGCGCAGCACATCGGGCGGCACATCAGCACGCACACACAACCAACCTCCTCCTCCACTCTCCTGGCCCAAACCTGCCCTGCCCTGCCTGGATTGCTTACACCACTACCACCACTACCACCACCACTACCATATCGCACGCGTCGCAATCTGACGACCCCGACTCTGCCATGGCTGCTCCGAACCGCAGTTTTGCGGCGCGGATAGCCTCCATCAACTCCATGGTCTCGGGCATTGAGAACTGGGACGATGCCGACTTTGAGGACGGCGACGGCCTGCTGTTCAAGAACTCGACCGTCCACTCGCTGTCGTCGCGCCTGAGTGTGCGCTCCGAGAGCAACACGGGCGACGACGACTGGCAGGTCCTGCTGACCCCCGACGACGACCTTTCCACCCACAAGGCCATTTTCTCGGCCAAGCAAGCCGGCATTCCCATTCCTACGAGCGTCCCTGCGTCAGCGTTGCTGGGCGGCAGCATCAAGCGCCTAGGGAAACCGAGGACCAGCAAGAAGGTGGACTTGGACGACGACTGGGGCAACGACTTGGAGTTGCCTGACCCGGCTTCTGGCGGAGAGCTCAAGCTTAAGACGCCTGTCCCGCGCACACCCGCCGACACTGCTGCTGCTGCCGCCGCCGATGACTTTGGTGCTGACTTTGGCGACGACTGGGGCGAGGGCAGTCTGGGCATTCGTTTCGCAGGCACGAAGCGCGATCCCCGCGGCGGACGCAGCTCGACGGCCTCTGCCATGAGTCCCAGCCTGGGCAGCTGCATGACGCTCGAGAGTGAAGACGATGACCTGACAGGGCTCGAGCTGCCCACGGAGCCCATGGATTTCACTGCCCGCCTGAACAGACTCAAGGCCGCCGAGCAGCAGCAGCAGCAGCCACCTCTTGCGCCCTCGCCGTTCCCTAACCAGCAGCACCAGCACCAGCACCAGCTCCGTGAGCCTGCCCCCACATCAGCACCCACCACAGACGTGCCCCTGCCCATGCCTGTGCCTGTCCCTGCCGAGCTGCCCGTCCACCACGACCAGGAACCCGCCGAAGACGACTTTGAAGCAGACTTCGACCTGCCAGCCACCTTCCCACCCCTGGCCGCAAACCAATCTCTGCCGCACTCACCCGCTGTCTCCACCCCCTTCACCTCGCCGCCCCTCGACAGTGAGGCTGCTGCATCGTCGCCCTCACCCCTGCCCCAGCCCAAGCACGCCGCCGACGACGAGGAAGATTTCATGGACGGCCTCGACTTGGGTGCAGGGGAGGTCCTTGATACCAGGAAGCTCACGCTAAACCGTAACATTATAGTCAAGAAAACAGCCTCCAAACCTGCAACGCCACCTGCTGCCCGCCCTACTGCCTCCATCACTTTTACTGACAAGCCGTCGTCGGGCTCCAGAATACCTCGCCCCTTGCCTACCACCGCCACCGCTACCACCACCGCTACCGCTGCGCGCACCAGGCTTACTCCCCTCTACGAGTCTGGCGCCCCAATGCATGGCAACACGCGCCCAATGCCCACTACTACCAGTGCCCAGTATCTCAAGGCAAAGCGCTCGGCGCCGCTGCTCAGAAACTCAAATTTCCAGCCAACCCCACGCTCGAGCGTCCCCTTCCTGCCCGCCGGCAACTCGACGGCCCAGTCACACCATGTCACCGCCAGAGGCTCAACCACCCATCTTCGCCGCGACTCAGACCCTCGTCGACCCTTGTCGCCCTCGATGCGCTCCCACTCGCGCATGTCTATCGGTGGCCAGATGGACATCCAGCCGCCCAGTCGCGCCGGCGTTCGAAGAGACCTGGCTCCCTCTGCGCTCGGCCGTCACCCACCGCCACCGAAGAAGTTGACCAAGCCTCAGCGCAAGCGCAACTTCGGCGACGGCCACGAGCTCGATCTGTTCGACGACCTGCCGACATCTGCCACCAAGGAGAAGCAATATGAGAAGACGCCTCGCAACACGGCCAGCACCAAGACACTTCGATCGCAGAACAGCACCTCTCGCTTGCCAATGCCTGACCGCATGACCACGCCGCTCCCACAGACACCAAAGAGCCCGCCCAAGACGGACAACACGCCACGATTTGCTCGAGACACTGCTGCTAGTAGGAATGCCCGTGAACAGCGTCTGGCCGGTACGAGGTCGCGAGGCGAAGGTCCCATTGCGCCTGCAGCTCGGCCCATCAGCTGGCAAGCCCAGGTTGCTGCCCGTAGCCCACACACAAGTCCGACTGCTCTTCGCAAGAAGGGCTCAGGCCAGAAGCCGCAATTGATCAGGCAGATGACCCAACCTTTCACACAAAGTAAGACCTCCAAGCTGCGTGTCTCACCACTATCACTAACAACCGCACAGCCGAAAAAGGAATGGTCTACAATCCCTCCATGCAGCGCTGGGAAGGCAATGAAGATGTTCTCGTCTCCTTCTCTCAGCCCAACAACTCCACCACTACCCTCGCATTGACCACAGCAAGTACACCGACATTTGCGCCACCAGGCATGACGCACGGTCGCGCACACGACCGCTCACAGTCCATGTCCCACAACCTTCTCTCATCGATCCACTCTAGAAACCTCTCGTCGCCGCGCCTGATGAAGATACCATCGAACCCCGCGCCAGCACCCTCCCCGCCACGCCCAGCGCTCATCTCGCAGATATCAGCGCCTCGTGGCGTACAATACGAAGGCCGCATGGTCTTTGACCCTGTCAAGATGACGTGGCTCAAGGCCCCACGACAGTCGACTGGTCCCACGTCGCCCATGTCAGTTGGCGACCCAGATGAAGAAGAAGACCCATTCGCTGGTCTCGACGACCTCAAAGATAACGAGAGTGTCGTCGGCGGCAACAACGGCGGCGCAGGTGGCGCTGCTGCCGCCGACGACCCAACCTTTGTTGGTGAAGAATTCGACGTCGGCCCCAGCTTCATCCGCAGACAACGCGAAGAAGAAGCCGTCTGGCGTCGCAGAGTCGAAGGCTGGGTCGGCGGCATCCGCGACCCCGGCGAGCAGCGCGGTGGCTGGCGATGGGCGATCCGAGAGTTCGCCGCGAGCGCATCCGCTGGTACGCTCGAAACCTACTAAAAACGCGTCTGTACATGCGTTTCCACCATACCATACTTACGACTTATGACTGCATTGCACATTTGGATATTGGGCATATACCCCGACCGGCAAAAAAGGCGTCTGGACTTTTGTCCTTGCTAGAGATATCCTCAGAGTGTTACGATGGGTGCCCGGATTGCGCGCCTCACTCTTTACGAAGTATACATGACTTATGACTCTTTCTTTTGTTCAATTCTTGCATGGAAGACCCCGGGGAGGTATCTAGCCTCCCAGACAGGACTGCACCCAGCCACACGATGTAGCCTTTTTTGGGGTGCACTTACACTTCCCACGGCGATTTGGCGCTCTTGTTTAGCTTAACCTAGCCTAGCCTCTTACCCTTTCTAAAGCGTACTGCTACTAATATATAGGGACCTTTTGGAATATATACATTGTTTTTCGCCATTGAGAGAGAAATATACGTGTCTTGTCCTGTGATTGTGAAGTCAGCTCAGCTCAGCTTAGCATAATCCTGGTACCAAGCAGGTGTCAGCCTCGAATACAGCACAGCACAGCACAGCACAGCACAGCAAGACCCTGAAACTGAAACCCGCATGGTGGGGTCACTTCACCAGGTGGGGCCTCTTGTCCGTCCGCAAGCGCCGCCTTACTTTGCCGCCCGAATGCAGGCTGGTCATGTGCAATGCTAACAGTCACACTCACACGTCACCCCTAGGCACCCCCCCTTTCTAAGCCCCCCCGCTTGGTGCTCCCTATATAATACAACATGTCGAGGTCTAATGACCCGGGACATTACTTTCAGACTACGTAGGTTTGGCGTGCGGTGCGAGGAGGGAGTTGCTTGCTTGGATGCCCCGCTATCACACTCTGGCACTCGCTCTCGCACCTCGCTCAGGCACTCGCTCAGACACCCCACTAACCAGCACAGCTCTGCCCTCGAGGAAACTGCGCGCAAGGCGGCCAAGTCGAAGAACGATCGGGGCAACCTGATCAAGCTCCCTTCCAAGATCCTCGCTGTCGTTGCAGACCCGCAGGATGAGAACCAAGTCTACATCGCCGAGGCGGCGGGGAACGTGAAGAGGGTCAATCTTGAAGTCGGTTAGACCTCCGCTCGGACTGAGCTTGTCCTGTCCCTCGATACACACGCTGACCATGCTTTTGACAGACTAAGAAGGTGACCAGGACCTTCGCTGGACCGGTGGCCCCTCTCACATCACTCGCTGTTTCGCCGAGAACCGACGCCGTCTACGCTGGATGCTGGGATAAGTCGGTATGGTCGTGGACGCTATCTACAGGCAAGCTGGCACAGCGATTCCACGGCCACACCGACTTTGTCAAGGCCGTTCTGCCCTTCACTCTGCGGGACAAGCAGCTCCTCGTTTCTGCTTCGGCAGATGCGACCATCATCGTGTGGGACGCAGCGACAGGCAACAAGCTGCACACGCTCAAGGGACACACTCGGGGGATTCTTGCGCTCGCGCTTGACATTGCAGACTACGAGCCTGACAGAGATTCAGCGACCGTGTTCAGTGCTGGCAGTGATCGAGAGATTCGACGATGGAATATTGGCTTCGCTGCAGCCTCGGAGATTGAGCCCTCGCCCGTCATTGCGCACGAGACGAGCATCGACGCTGTGCACTTTGACTCAGATGGAGACCTCTGGACTGCGTCTGCGGATAAAACCGCAAAGTGCCTTTCGAGAGGCAGAAACTGGGATGAAGATTCGGCGTTTGAGCATCCTGACTTTGTGCGCGATGTCGCTGTTGACGAAGAGGGAGGCTGGGTTGCTACGGCTTGCAGAGACGAAGAGGTCCGCGTATGGGACAAGGGCAGCGGCAAGCTGCACCACACCTTCTCTGGGCATTTTGAAGAAGTCACTGGACTGGTGCTGTTGCCTGGCCAGAAACTGGTCAGTGTGAGTATCGACGCGACAGTGCGACAGTGGAGCCTCAAGGCGCCTGAACTGGCCAAGGCAGTGAAAGAAGCCGAGGACGAACAACTTGGTAAGACACAGGAGAAGGAGCCAGAGAAGAAAGAGGGCATCATGACCGCCGAGGAGGAGGCGGAACTGGCCGAACTCATGGGAGATAGCGACTAGCGACTAGACTTCTTCGGCGAGCGGACTAGGCCTGCGGATCGTACATGGCCAGCAACGCGCTGGCGCCTTCGATCGACGTCTTCTCCGGTCGCCATAAGTAACAACACGAAACGAGACGGTGGGACGGGCACACTTGGCTGTGCAGGACTCTACTGACGTGTGGTATTCGCCCGACGTGGTAGGGTTGGTTCCCAGCTCCTTCAAGGAGACTTTCGGTATTGCCCCTCGCACTCTATGCTTCCGCCATCCCTGGTACTGTTTACCGTGGTAACTAGCTGTGTGTTGCCTAACGAGCCCCGAGAATGGGTCGACCACTGCCCATCATTGACGCCCCTACACCAGCTTCGCAAGGTCGATCTGCGATCTTTACTACCAGAGATCCCATCCACACAGCCCCGAGCCAGACACTCGATCTTTTTCTTGATTAGTTGCCTTGACTTTCTGCGTTACGCGACGCTTTCTTTCCCGACTAACGCGCGCTTTGTACTTTTGTTAACGCCTCCCTGTCCACCATTCATTACATCCATCCACCCACCGACCCCGTCCCCATGGCACCATCCCAACCTCAGGCCGTGGCTCCCATCGCAATGACCCCCTCTCTAACGGAGTGACCCGAAGACGCCCACCTCGAAGAAGACCTTCCCCTGCAGGGTTACCAACCCCATCACCCGTGCAGTCTTTTCAGACCCGCCAGCGTGAGAGAAGCCAGCAGATATTGAGCTCAATGCTCTGATAGGCAGTAATGCCCTTGGCACACTTTTTGCAGGGAAGCACTCTTCTACGGGGCCTGCGGCTATGTTACATGTAGGGATTTCGAGGGCGAGTTCTTTTCCTGACTGGTGCCAGTGTGGGAGTGCTTGGGTGCTCCTCTTACGGAGATGTGAGGGCTTTGCCGCCGCTATGCGGTTTGATTCAGCGAGGGCAGTTCTCGCTTGAACGTCCGTCGACTTATTGTTTTGCTACTTGGGATCACTTGAGGGCTCCGTCACCAACACGACGTGGAGGGCTTTTGGCCACCCATACGGAATGACAGGCGGTAGCGCTTGCTCAATGTCTTCAAGACAGCTGAAAAACAGCAGGATATACTGGCTCCAGCCATTACCAAACGGGTTCATGGTATGTGTCACCCACCTGAGACGATCGCACACAGAGCTGGTATGGTGGGATGGCACGCCCGTGAGTCGCAGACGACGTTGTTGCCGGCCCTTTGCACGCCTCGAAACTAACCCCCTAACCTTCGTGCGTGCTCTGGGCTGCTCGACGCAGTCCTCGACTCGAATTACTACGGTCGGCCGGCAATGCTGCGACAAACAGCAACGTCGGCCGCTCGTCCACACCTTGCATTGCATATGCCTCCGGGGAGCAACGGGCCTGTCTTTCAGGGGACACGAACCCCACCACCAGTGCTTCCCTTCTCAGGGAGGACCGTGTGGCAGAATGCCTGCGATATCGAGACTCGCCACGAGACTCCGACAGGCCGCAAGGTCCACGGCAGCTCAGAAAGCAGTCCCCCGTTGCTCCGGGGTGTGAGCCTCAGGTCTTTACGACCTGGGGCACTATCGCGTTTGCACACTTTGAAGAGCTTTCGCTCCCTTTTGGTCCCTTATTGGCTTTTCTCTCGACGCTCTGCTGTCGACTTCCTTCCTGAGACGAAGGCTACGTCCTCACCTCGGCCCCGACGATTTCCGCACGAAGCGAACCCGCAGACAGGGACACCTACGTCCCCTCCACCAGTATCCCTCTTCTCAGAGGCCGATCCGCGTGGGAGATAGCCTGCGATATCGAGCCCCCCTGCTTGGGTCACAAGTATACGCGCTCCGACAGACCGCCATGGTCCACGGCACTTTTTTGTCTCCAGGTACTCCTTCCTGCACTGTTCCACTTTGTCCCCTTGGGGCCGTTGAGCCCTACATTCGTGTCTAGATTGTCCCGCTGAAGCGCGTCCGCGCCCGCCGTTCCCCGTTCCGTCCGTCGATCGTTTGAGGGGGGATCTCGCAAGTAGGGGTTTTCCATTTCCCCGGCAGGATCATACCTGTTGGGAGGTGGTTTCTCTTCCCCGCCACCAGTGTCTGCCTTTTCAGGCGGAAGCGTGTGGATCGCCTACTGGTATTGAAGGCCCCCCGGCTCTCTCTTCCTTTCTGCCTAGCGAGGGGGAAGCCGGGGGTTGTCTCTGATAGACCGTCAAGGTCCTTGGCTTGTTTGCTTGCGAGACCACGCCCCCTCCGGCTGCCCTTTTTTTTCCTTGCGAGCGCCCGAAGCCGTTTCCCATGCACCGCTTCGCTTCGCTTCGCTTCGCTTCGTTCTCGCTTCGTGGATTCTCTGCGCTACGTTCCTCGGCTCCTTAGCCCTGTTTGACTATCCCCAGTCCATCTGGGGTTTGGGGGGACGTGTATGTGTACGTATACACACCGCTGCCTATTCTCTTTGCTATTACTACTGCTACTACTACTGTTGTCACTACTGTCGGTAAAAGCGGGACAGGCGCTCAACATTCCTGTCTGGAGAAAATCGGGTCCCGGGCACGATGTGCGTGCTCCCGGACCGCAAGAGGGGGACGGGCGGCTGAAGTCGGACCCTTGCGCCTCCTCGTGGTGCTGCCTGGATCGTTGACTGCTCCTCTCTTCTTTCTTTGTGGGAGAGAGAGAGGGCGGGAGATGAACTGAAGCAAGGGACGCGGTGAGTATTTGTGGAGTTGAGGGAGATGGGCGTTGGTGGGGGTGTGGTTGGGGGTGTACGCTGGTGCATTAATTTGAATTGGTTGTGAGGATGCTGGAAATTCGTTCTGGGTGATGCTATCTTCGTGTCTCGTCTTCTATGATTATATCCATCTCCCACACTACCAGCTGTGTAAATATGGACTATGAACTCTAAAAAGTGAACTCTGCACTGTGAATGTGAAGTACAACCTACGCCTCCTACTTGAACACCCTCGCAGCACCACCCCGGACCTTGGCTTGTACAAACCCACCGCGAGACTAGAACTTTTACCGCGTTCCGTGAAAACTCCGGATGGTGAGGCGATGCGGACTGCGAAACACAGAAAAGGCAGGTACTATGAATTTGGAGATCAAGCAGGTCAAGCAGGTCAAGTAGGGAAAGGCTATATCCGAGTTGTATGTATATGTACATGTACACACACCGCTGTCTCCTCTGCCCTCCCTCTGCCCTCCCTGTGCCCTGCCAAACTCGTCCTGGAAAGGGAAAAAGCCCGCTGTCCTGGATGTGTAAGACGTTGATATGCTTTTGCTACATGCCTTAGACGTGAGATTGACACTCGGGTTTGCTGGTACTGTGAAGCGATTGTCTTATTCGAAGCAGTGTCACAAAAGTCAACATAGCACCCACGCAGAACACCATACAAATCACAATAGCGAGCTAGAATCAATTTTCACGAGAGGAATGGCTACCTAAATACTGAGTCTACTCGAAGAAAAACACATGGCTCAGTGGACGCTGTGAGCCTTCCGTGTGTTTGGGCGGCGGAACTGCGTCTTTGCTCGCAACAACGCCTGCCGTCCCAGCACAGAGATTGTGTATATACGCCCGCGCGTCGTGGAGATCGATACCACACAACGCGTCACCTGTCTCGGTATCCAACGGGGAGAGCGCGTCGATCCAGTCCGCCGTTGCGTCGTGCGTGTGCGTTCCGTCCCCCACCCCTAGGGGGGAAGTATACGAACGAACCACTGCAGGAGATCCATTGCCCAAGACACTACACCCATCCCCATCCTCACTCCCCCACAAACTCGTCAAATCCGGCGTGCCCTCCCCATCCCCCGCATCCGCATGCACGGAATCCGCCCGCGCGGTATTTACCACCAACCCACCACTACCTTCCTCACCTACTTCCGCTGCTGCCTCGATGATAAAACGCACATCCTCCTGCCGCCTAACGTCTTCGCTGAGCGTCGCGGCGTCTACTTTTTGAATCGCTGGTCCAGCGGGAGATTGGCTTGCAGGGCTGGGCGAGCGGTGGGGACATGCGGTTTTGCATTTCTGCGCGCAAGGGGGCGGGGTCCAGGAACTGTAGGGTACGGCGGTGAGATCGCATGGTAGAGGGGGTGAGGGGGTGGGGGTTGGGGGGGAGAAGAAGGAGATGAGGGAGAAGGGTGGGAAGTGCGGGAGGCAGGAGAGGAACATGGTGGTTGTTGGGGGTGGAGAGGAGTGGGGGTATTTGCTGGGTTGGTTTGCTGTTGAGTAGCGGTTGTTGTTGCGGGATATGGGGAGGATTCGTGTTGTTTATCGGGAGAGGTACGGTGTGGGAGTTCTTTTGTGCTGCTCGAGACGATGGCTGTCGTTGTTGGAATCCATTGTGCTGTCATATACGGTGTGCTTGTCATTGCAGTGTTTTCTTCATTGTGTGTGAGAAGTGTCAGTGACATGTACCTCTGTCAAGTAGCAAGACCTACTCTAACATGGTGAACAATGTATGCTCCTTGATGAAAACAACAGGCTGCGGGAGTAGGCTGTCAGTGTTGGGCCAGACAGTCAAGTCCAGCTGTCGCTCCGTTGTACTCCTTTCGAAGCCTCGATACACCTTAAGTCGACTGCTTACCTCTGAGTGATTCACTCATAGACGAAAGTAACTGCACGGTAGCCCCCCATGTCTTTCTTCAAATCACTTGCGACCATTGCGCAGCTGATGAACGAAGCGACGAAGTAAAGCAAACACTAGTTTCGTGGAATGTGGGAAAGAGAGAAAGAGATTCAATCAATTGGCAGGATGCGAAAATCTCAGCAACCAGAAAGCAACAGCCCCTCGCCAAGGTTGCATGGCTGTGAAGTACGAGAAGGTGTATGGATAGGTAAAAAGACCTTGGAGGCCTGCAAAGTAGCAACAACAGAGCAAATCAACAAGCGCTTCTGTGCTGCACAATACACAATTTGTCGTTGATACAAGTCTGCAAAGACGTCAAGTATGATGGTTGATCAGGGACGTAGTCAACTCTTCCTGACGAAACAGGAAATTCGACCGATGAAACGACCTGCCCTACAAGCGGATGCTCAGCGGCAGGATCTCTCAGGATCGGAGCCAAACGCCATGCAAGATAGGAACGCGTCTGTGTGGCAGCGGCCCAAAGCCAGAGTCATGCGCAACAACGCGCAGGTAGGATCTAGCTTTAAGCAAGGGATGGCCAGGATGCCACTCCCAACGCAGTCTGCGAACCCAACCCCACAATCACCGCAGACAATCGAGATAAGATCGCTGTAGCCAGATTTCTTTACCGGACTTTTCTTCTTCTTTCCTGTGATGAGCTCCTTGTCGCTGCTGGCGGAGAAGGCGTCTGCCAGCACACCAACGCCCGCTCAAGCCCAGGGCATTGTGCCGCAGGCCGACTCAACGTAAGACAAACGTGTGTACACACATCAGCCCACACTGATACAAGAGATGCATCCAAAGCGTGTAGTGGCTTGCAGGCGTCCTCCCACGTGCCATGCGTGTGCCAAAACGGCCGTGGTGCTGGTGCAGGTGAGTCGAAAGCAGCGGTGGTGGGCATTGCGTCCAATGGACGGAGCGTGGCTTGCGGAGAAGGTTGTAGTTGTCTCAGAAGAGGTGATGCTACACTGTGATCGATTGGTACTCCTCAGACAATGACTGCCACTTGAAGAGGTAAGCTTGTGTGTAATTGATTGAGGCAAGCAGTGTCTGGGCGATGTGATATCGTATGATCTGCAGGTACTGCTTGTATGTAAGACGTCACGGAGGTTTTGTTCTTCTTCATGGCGGACATGATGTCTCGGGTCCTTGGGGTTGGGTGTCAACCACTCGGAAGGTAATCTCGACGCCTCTTCTCCCAGAAGCCTGAGCACCGGGCCCTGGAATCGAAGAATATCGCTAGCCGGCTCTTTGTTCACGGGTTCAATGGAACCAGTTATTAGGAAGCGGCTGTGGCCAAGATTCAATGGAAATTACTACATGCCATTGTTTTTGCAATATGGGATGTGCGCATGCCTGCAAGCCCAGCGAACTATCGAAGGAGAAGTTCAGGCTCCTTGGACGAGGACTTTGAGCCTCCTCGGGGTTCGGTATCGAATGGGCATAGGCTGACAGCGGGCAGCGGTTAGGTTAGGGGTTGATGAACGCCCCCCGCTCCCCTCATCGTATCAAGTTAGATGCACAGTCGCTCGCTGAGCCTACACGGTGTTCGGCGTTCTAAAGATGGACCGTGGACGAATGTGCCCTACATTGGTAGACTCCAAGGCTGTTCTTTGTGTCTTTCAGCAGCAGCTGAGCCACTTCGGCCCTTCACCAGAAGATGAGTCGTGATGAGCTCGGCCAGATCAGCACACGAATCGCTCGACGGCAGATTGCGCGCACCGTCTGCTCGGTGCGGCTTGGGTGCTTGCATCCGAGTAGGCATCTGTCCAATAAGAAGTGCGTGACAAATCCACTCGACCCAAATCTGGCGCGTCCAGGGCCAGGTGCCAGGGCCGCAGGGACCCTCGGCCCCGGTGATCCTGATTCTTTTGAAGCCAGAGCTCCTTCGGCTGGTAAACGACCAGGGCCATGATACGGCTATTGGCTCCCAAAGCGGCCGTGACCCCAGCGGTTGCAGCAAATGCACCGGTGTCCCGTCCCGGAGACTGCAAGCCAGATTGCAGCTGCGAAGGAGGGTGGCAGCGGTGGTGCTGCAAAGTGGATTCAGTTGTGCGTTCCGCGTAACATGATCAGGCCATGTCTGCTGCTATGTGTGGCATTGCCTACCCGCACTGGGTTGCACGACAGCCTAGCCTGGCAGCTTTGTGCGCTTGGGTTGCCAGTGTCCGCAATCGCAGAGACGGCGTGAGGAGTGCAGACGCCGCCACGGCACTCCCAGATGTAGAGAGCCACTCGGAGTCGGCAGCGGACAGCTAGCTGGGGCCGGCTTACAAGACATGCAGAGAAAGGCAGCGTCCAGCAGCATCTTGCAGACTTTGGAACACTATTATCGGTATAGAGGGACGGCCACGCACATGGCTGGGCTGAGCGTTGACGATGGAGCGTGCAGTAGTGGAGAGTTTCTTTCAGTCGGGGTGCGGAAAGGAGCTAAGGGTCTAGGCTAGTTGGGCTCTAGCCGAAGTTTGCAGGAATGGAGGAGATGGAGCCTTGAGCGCTGGGGAGGGGGCACGGAGCTTTCTCATCAGGTTCGTTTCGCGTCCCGCAGTGCGCCGCCCGCCGTGGTGGTGCGACAAGGGCATGGCACGGTGGGAGCCTGACTGGCACTGGCATGGACCATGGTACAGTATCTGTTCATGACTTGGGTGTCACTGGCAATGCTATGCACTATGTAGAGGCAGCACGCAAGACGACCGACGCTGCTGGCTGGCACATGTCTCGACGGCGCCGCAGCAAGCGTCCTGCAGGCTGCAGGCTGTCCGTCCTTTGGAGGTCAAGGTCAGCAGAGCTAGAAGCGAGCCATCCTCCTCGGATCGCGCATCCATGTCCCAGGCCTTGCAGTTGGCGTGGGCCCAGCCGTCACCATTCGCGCCAGCGGCCTAGCGAACCGTTTGGGGCCTGCTGAACAAAGAATCGTGCTAGCCGTGCTGGGTGCTCCAGCCCGCTGTGTCGCCCGCCCGCTGCTCGCTCATCTGCTGAGCCGCCCATCCTCGCTTCTGTTCCTGCTCCTGCTGCCACTTCTCACTGTCAGTCGTCTTCCCTCCACGATACCGTTGGACTACGGGAGAGCGACAGAGCCATCGCAGCGACTTTTCGGCAGACAAGACTCCAGCACCTCTGTTGCAGCCGGGCCTCTCGTCGCATTCCATCTGCACCAGCCCAACAATCCTCGCCAGCTGGAGCAAACCGACGCCAAATCGACGAACACCTCGACCACCTCAATCCAACACTCGAAATCCCTCGTCACTGTCGCTGCCGAATCGACCATCACTAGTGCGATATCGCTTCTTTTCTTTTCTTGTGAACTCTTGAAGCGTGAGTGGTTTTTCTTCCATCATGCCTCTCCCGTGACCTGGAGCTGCCCGAACAGCCGGGCCTGGGGAAGCCAGTGCTACGGACGCTGTCCCTGTCACGTTCACGGCCTTTCTGCGCTGCAAACGCTCTGTTTTTACAGTCCCAATCCCCACGCTTATTCCGTGGTCGAGGTTCTGACAGATTGTGTTCCTCGGTTTTCAATTGTTTTCCCAGTTGTGTGGTCAGCGACGTATAGTCGAACCTTCCCTTGGGGAAAGTGCGTGCCAGTCCCTGACATCTGGCAACCTGGAAACAAACTCCACCTCGACGCGCATACTGACTCGATCCCAGCCCACATATCCACACACACAATGTCTCTGTCCACGATTCCGTGCTCGATTGAGACCAAGAACCAATCTCAGCGCACCACAAAAGATGGCCGTCGCGTTCGCTATGAGATGCAGGTAATCCAGCAGCCTGAGCGCGCCCGTGCCTGTGGCAGCGGCGCCAAGTCGAGCGCTGACCGTCGCCCTGTGGATCCCCCGCCGATTGTCGAGCTGCGCATCTACGAGAATGACCAGGACGTCACCTTTGCCTACAACGCAAACTTCTTCCTCCACGCCAGCCTCGAGAATGCCCGTCCTATTGCTGCCAGCCGCGGTGCCCAGCCCATGTCTGGCACCCCAGTCCTGACCGGTACTCCTGTCGCCGGCATGGCTTATCTCGACCGCCCAACCCCTGCCGGCTACTTCATCTTCCCCGATCTCTCTGTCCGCCACGAGGGCAAGTACCGTCTCAGCTTTGCTCTGCTCGAGAACCTCAGCGAAGTCAAGGACCTAGACCCCGACGACCCAAACGTCATCCACGACGGCAACCGTTTCGTCACTAACCGCTGTGAGGTCAAGTCGGCGCCCTTTACTGTCTTCTCCGCCAAGAAGTTCCCTGGCTTGTCCGAGAGCACTGCGCTCAGCCGCATGGTCGCTGAGCAGGGTTGCCGTGTCCGCATCAGGCGCGACGTCAGGATGAGGCGTCGTGAGAACAAGAGCTCCAAGGAGTGGGACGGGTACGACGAGAACGACGAGTACGGCCAGCAGGCACGACGCACCGCAACTCCCGAGGCCTACGGTGTACAGCCTGGCATGCCAGCACCTGGCGCCCCGATGGATGAGCGCCCTCGCTCCGTATCCAACGCCAGCAACTCGTCCCTGGTCACCCCTCGCCGTCCCAGCATGGAGGAGATGGCACAGACCTACCAGCAACCCAGCACCAACTACCAGCAGATGCCACCACCGCAGAGTGCCGCCTACTCCCACATGCCAAGCCAACCTCAATACCCGCCTCAGTACCAGCAGCAACAGCAGTATGCTCCTCCGCCTGCGAGCCACATGATGCAGCCTCCTCAGCCTTCGTACTCGCAACCGCCCCAGCAACCGCCTCAGCACCAACCCCAGCCCGCGTACAATTCATACCCGAATCACAGCCCAATGCCAATGAACCAGTCTTACGGATACTCCAGCCATCACCAGCCACAGCAGTCTCACTACGAACACCGCCCGGAGCAGCCCGCTTCTCATCACCCATCCATCGACTACCGCAGGCCTTCTATTCCGCAATCGAACCAGCAATACGCCCCTTCGAACCAGCCGCAGCTCATGTCGCCATACAGTCCGGTAGACCCATACCAACAACGCTCGCAGTCCATGAGTCAGCCTCTGCAGCCAATTCAGCAACCAGTCCGTGCCTCGTCGATCTCCGGTCCAAGCCCACTGCACCCACATGTCAACAACTCCCTACCTACATTGAAGACGTTGCAACCACCGATCGGTGCGGAGAAGCTCGAACCTGTCTCGCCCTCGTACAACTCGCCAATGAACACAATGTCTTCTGGTACCATGTCTGCCAACTCCGACAGCTCCCATTCGAACTACGCCTTGCACAACTACCCCGCATCCAACCTCCCGCCCATGTCGCATTCTTCCGGCACAAAGCGATCTTTCTCGGCTACTTTCGATCAAAGTCACATGACTGGTCGTCTGACAAAAGGTGCAAGACCCGTGCAGTCTGGACCTGGCTACAGCTACGACGAGCAGCCAGACATGGAAGAGCCGATGGACCGCGCTGCCATGAGCTACAGACGAGCAGATGGTACACAACGTCAACGGCATGTTCCCGAAGTAAACGTTTAGGTCCCACACATCACAATCTCGGGCCACTGTGTCTTTCTTCGATCTATTGCTCTGCCACTGTACCTTGGAGTATTTGCGTCTGGCGCCATCTGAGTTATTATTTCTTCAACATCGATATACCCGAGAACTACATCAGTGTCATCTCGCGACATCTCCTTAGCTGTATTTTGTTTTTGTTGTTTCTCCCGGATGTCTACTGAGGTCATGTCACGGCTGGCGGTTTCCCTCTGTTGCATGATGTCTCACGTATACACCTCCCTTGGGAAGGCATACTCGCCACACTTTTCCTAAAGCATTGCATTTCTCCCTTTGCTGTTGGTTACGGACAGCAATATCAAGCTCGTCACGGGAGCTCAAGCCCTACGGCGCTGAACTATCTTATCGTGTATCTTTCATATGTGCTGGCTGGCTTCTGTCAAAAATGAGGGTGGTTGTCTGCAACACTTGCCGGAACAAATTGATTTTGTAGATGGTCATGTCTGGGGAGCATCGTCTGGCCGATCATGCGCCATGGGACCTTAGTACACACATAGTCACGTCTGAAGCAATGGATCTGCCTTTTCGAAACTCGTGTCACCACCTGCAGCTCTGTGCGATCATCACCGACATCTTGTGGGGTGCAGCAGCCGACAAGTTCATTGCAAGCGGCAAAACCCTCTGCCCACCATCACGACAGCAGAGGTCAGCAGAAGGCTCGAAAGCACACATCAGTGTGGATGAACGCCGAGGTGTTTACACCACGCACTTGGCCGTCGGCGCGTGGACCCTGGTAGCCTAAGCCGTTTGTTTACTTCGGCGCGGGGTAGCTACCTTCAGCTACCCCTCCAAAGAATCACGCAATCTGGTACAACGAGCTTCCGCTCTCCAGTCATGCCCCCAAACGGCAAGCCTGAAAGACAACTTCTGCCAAAGACGGTAGCGATTGGGTTAGAAGAGTGCATGCCTGCGGAAGAAGGTACCATGATGGGTTCCTTGTGGCCGACGTGTGAGCGGCTGGGATGACAGAGCGGGAGGAAGTGGAGCAGTATAAAAATGGTGGACCCCCAAGTTGGCTGACAGGAGCACGTTGAGGGCAAGCGAGCTCCAGAACCCGTGGGACTATTTATATGACGTGACTGAAGGCTGCTTTTGTGCGATTGCTATCAGGGCCCCTCTTTCATCTTGCAGCATCCCCTCCGTTAGAACGACTCTTGCCAGATACAATTTCTGTAGAGACTACATCGCACAAGACCTTCGAGCAGAGAGTAATACATCATGGCTGAGGAATTGTCAAAGAACTTCGAGACGCTGCAATTGCACGCTGGTAAGCTTGTGCCGCTGCTTGATTGCTCCTCTGCTAACGATTGTTTCTAGGTCACACACCAGACTCAGCGACCAATTCACGCGCTGTGCCTATCTATGCGACTACAGTAGGACACCTTTCGTTTGTGAATTCTGCTAAAGGCCACATCTGACACCCACAGTCCTTCACTTTTAATGATTCTGCCCACGGGGCGAGGCTCTTCGGCTTGAAGGAAACTGGCAACATCTACAGCCGTATTGGCAATCCCACCGTTGGTACGCAAAAGAAGCCCCTTTCTTGGTGGATCTTCGACTAATCGTTTCGCAGGCGTCTTCGAGGCCCGTATCGCAGCGCTCGAAGGCGGCGCTGCCGCTCTGGCGACCTCCTCCGGTCAGGCCGCCCAATTCATTGCCATCACCACCCTTGCGCACGCTGGAGACAATATCATCTCCACCACAAATCTCTACGGCGGCACATACAACCAGTTCAAGGTCTTCTTCCCTCGCCTGGGCATCCAGACCAAGTTCGTCAACGGCGATAAGCCAGAGGACTTCAAGGCTGCAATCGACGAGAAGACTAAGGCGATCTACATCGAGTCCATTGGCAACCCCAAATACAACGTCCCAGACTTTGAGAAGATTGTCGCCATCGCGCACGAGGCCGGCATCCCAGTCGTTGTAGACAACACCTTTGGCGCCGGCGGATTCTTTGTCCGCCCCATCGATCACGGCGCGGATATTGTCGTTCACTCGGCAACAAAGTGGATTGGCGGCCACGGCACAACAATTGGCGGTGTTGTCGTCGACAGCGGCAAGTTCGACTGGGCCAAGAACGCAAAGCGATTCCCTCAGTTCAACGACCCTTCAGAAGGCTACCATGGCCTGAAGTTCGTCGACACCTTCGGCGCAGTTGCTTTCATTGTCCGCGCACGTGTCGAGATCCAGCGTGATCTGGGCGCAGCGCTGAACCCCTTTGCTGCCCAGCAACTCCTTCTCGGTATTGAGACGCTCAGCTTGCGCGGCGAGCGCCACGCGTACAACGCACTCAAGCTGGCCAAGTGGCTGGAGAGCAACGAGAACGTGAGCTGGGTATCGTATCCCGGCCTCGAGAGTCACCAGTCGCATCAGCTCGCGAAGAAGTACCTCCCGCGCGGTTTCGGCGGTGTGCTCTCCTTCGGTGTCAAGGGTGGCGGTACGGCAGGAAGCCAGGTCGTTGACAACTTCAAGTTGATTTCCAACCTAGCCAACGTCGGCGACTCGAAGACACTCGCCATCCACCCCTGGACAACGACACACGAGCAGTTGAACGACGATGAGAAAGAAGCCTCTGGCGTCACCGAGGTAAGCACACCATCTGCACATCCATTGGCCACAACTAACAAGCCTCTCAGGACCTGATCCGCATCTCCGTCGGAACCGAGCACATCGACGACATCATCGCGGACTTTGAGCAGTCGTTTGCGAAATCGGCTACCAAGCCTGAACAGCAGGGCGAGCCGGGCAATGCGGGCAACACGGGTGACACTGAGGTCTCTGCTTCCATCTCCGGGTCTACCTAGGCTGATGGTTTGCTACTCGTCGCCGAAAGCTCGTCTGTAGATACCATGGTCGTTTTTAGCCAATTCATTCTTTGATAACATTTGTGTTTACGCATTGTACACTGGGGTTGGGGGTGTTTGCTCACTCCTTCGTGATCTTGCTCTTGCCTTTGGAAGTGAGTTGCATATCCTTTTCCGTGGCTCAGATACCTCCTTCGCTTTGATGCGCACCTTGTTTTACTTGACAACAGCAGTGAGCCGTCTATTCCAATTATCTAAACCCCTTCGAGACCAGGCCAGTATTGTGTTGCGCCATATAACATGGATACAGAGATTGAATTCAAAGCCTTCTTGACTATCTGCCAACTTTATCCCGCTGTGAAACATTAGGGTACAGCCTCATCACAAGCGGAAGGACTGGAGATGACCGACTTAGAAGAGGTGCCTATAGGCACTGTCTCATACTTGAGCTTACCAAATCAGTATGTGCCTCCATCTCAAAGACGGCCATTTGACAGTTGAGTCTCCAACCGCCAAGTCCTGGACGGGGTGCACGAATGATGATATTGTGCAAAGTGATCGACGTGTGCAAGGGTTTCAATCAACAGTATAGTTTACTACGGCCATCCAAAGTATAGGCGGGACAGAAGGCTAGAGTACAAAAGAGTGTATATACAACGAAATGCAGAGAACGCCCAAAAAAGCACCAAATCGAAGAGCGCGAATACCCAAACGCTATCAAAGTCCGCCCCAAAAGAAGAAAGTCGATTAATGAATAGACAAAGAATAAGATCAAGTCTCTCTACCCGTGGCACCAATGCTAGCCGGGCTCAATCGCTCAAAAAACCCCGTCTACAACACTTTCTTATCACAGATCGCAACATCAGTCGTGCAGCCCACGAACCCATTAGCGCAGTTGTAGTAATTACCATGCTTAGGCGGGCAAGAGCCCCAGAATCGCTTCTCACCCTCACACACGTCCTTGCTGCTACCAAGCTGCGACCCAGTGCAGCCCACAAACCCGCTGGAGCAATCGTTGGCCCTGACGTACCAGGTATCCTTGGGACACTTGGAGGTCGTGGGTGGCGGGGTGACGGGGTCGCTGGGCTTGGTCGGGTTGGTGGGAGTACTGGGCGTGTCGCAGATGCTGGGGTTTGTGCTGCAGCCTCGGAAACCGTTGCTGGCGCAGACGTAAAATGACGAGCCGGTAGGGCAGTCTGAGCTGGTACCGGGACCGGATGGAGGGGTGGATGGAGTGGTAGCCGGCGGGTCGCAGACTGTGGGTCGGTGCTGCATCCCTTGAAGCCGTTGGCGCAGTTGTAAAAGGTACCCTCGCCTGGACGGCAGGAGCCAGGAGCAATCGAGGGGACGCTGGGAGGAGTAAGAGAGTCACCGTTGGAAGGCGACGGCTTGATGTCGCAGATGCGAGGATTGGTAGAGCAGCCCTTGAAGCCGTTGGCGCAGTTGAAGAATGAACCTAGGCCGGGAGCACCAGAGCAATCATTGAAGAATCGCTTCTGCCCGTTGCAGATTTCGCCTCCTTTCTCGTAGGAAACGCAGCCGATGAAACCACTGGAGCACTGAACCTCGGGAGTCAGGTGCGATTGACCAGGACAAAAGTCCGTGGATCGCTCGGTCAGAGTCGGGATAGCGCTGCCGAGAGCGATGAGGGAAGAGGCCAAGGAAATGGAAGTGAAGAAGTGCATGATTGCTGATGACTATCTTGGAGGTCGTTGGTGATGTAAAAGGTCGAACGAAAGGGTAAGCAGATTAGAGAGATGTACGAGCAGAAGAGACTACAGTGAATGACTCTAGGAAAGAGACAAAGGAAATAAAGAGATAAGAGAGTAAGGAAATAAGGAAATACTGTTGATGTTGATTGTGTGGGTGAAGATGGAGACTTTGGAGTCGTCAAACACGACAGCTATATACTCGAGATCGCAGGCTGTGCGCCTCAGCGACCCAGAGTTGCTGTGCGCCGAGTCGCTTCGTTACCGTCATAGCAAATTGATTTGAGACCTGTTTTCTGACTGTGCCTCAGCGTACCTCAGCGTACTGGGGGAAGGAAATGGCGGTGTTCGCTTAATGTGAGGAGCTGAATGGTGTCACAGCCGAGACGAGTTCCTTCTCATTGGCCCATCCAGACCTGACTACTGCCAAGGTAGACTTAAGCCTTCAGCTGAGGAAGCTTTGTTGGCTCTCGTAGCGAAAATAGCTTCACACCGACTGGTTCTGGGGCGGAGTTAGTCTTGGAAGGACTCAGCCTGTACACTTTTGGGCCACAGGCTCGGATGCAAAAACGGCCGAAGCCGTTGTTGAGCCCAAAGCGGAATTCGCACTTGTACGAACAAAGACCAAATTCACTGCAAGTGCCAATTCGAGTTCACGACAAGTAAGACATTCAGCACCATCTAACACAAATGCAGTCATCTGAGTGTCATGTGAGGGAGTAAACATTGCTATGTTGGTATAGAATCTCAAAACGCCACCAATGCCCAGCTAAACCAATTTTCAGGTCATCCTCATCAGCACAATGTGCTCAAATCAAGTTACCACGGAGCTCCTGCTCTCTCTCGATTGCCTCGAACAATGACTTGAAGTTACCAGCGCCGAAGCCGCTGAAGTTGTTACGCTGGATGATTTCGATGAATACCGTTGGCCTATCCATCAAGTGCTTGGTGAAGAGTTGGAGTAGGTAGCCGCCCTCATCGAAGTCAATGAGGATGTCCAGGCTCTTTAGTGTCTCGAAGTCTTCGTTCAGAGTGAGTCCCGCCTTCTTAAGGCGCATCTTCATGCTATCGTAATATGTTTCTGGGACCTTGATGAACTCAACACCTCGAGCCTTGAGGTTTGTGATAGCATCGATGATGTTGTCTGTTCGCAGCGCGATGTGCTGGACACCTGGGCCGCCGTAGAAGTCAACGTATTCTTCAATCTGGGACTGCTTCTTGCCCTTTGCAGGCTCGTTGATGGGCATCTTGACGACTTCGTTGGGCGAGGACATGACAATGGACTTCAGCGCGGAGTACTCGGTGCAGATATCCTTATCGTCTACGCTCCAGAAGCGGTGGAAGCCGAGCACCTTCTCGTAGTAATCGCAGGCATCCTCCATCTCGTCCCAGTCTTGGTTGCCGACGCAGTGGTCGATGGCCTCGAGTGTCACGGAAGGAAGGAAGCGATTCATGGGGTCGGCAGCCTTTGTTTCTGAGCGGTACCCAGGCAAGAAGACGCCGTTGTATGTGGTCTTCTGAATCAGCGTATGTGTTGTGTCCCCGTATGTGCGGATAGTGGCGAGGCGGACGGTGCCATAAGAGTCGGTGATGTCATGTGGTTCAGCGATCGAGACACCACCAGCAGAGACAGCGGCACTGTAGATGGCATCGACGTTGTCAACCTCGAAAGCTACATCCTTGACAGCATCACCGTGGCGTTCCTGGTGCTCGTGGATCTCTTTCAGTTGCCTTGCCTCTGCCTCGGTAAAGCGGTCCTTCTGCTCTAAGCACCGAAGTGGCGAGGTCAGGATGAAGGTAACGTTGCCATTTCGGACGACATGGGAGGCAATCGCACGGGATCCAGTTTCTAGCCCGCGGTAGGCAACACGTTCAAATCCCATACGGGAGACGTAGAAGGTGGCAGCCTGCTTTGCGTTGCCAACATACCAGTGGACATGATGATAGCCACGGTACGAGGCGAAGTCTGATGAGGAAGTGGCAGAAGGCACCGGAGAGCCGGGAGGCGAGATTGCTGCGGGAGCCATTTTATCGTTATCGAGATATGGAAGTCAAGTTGAAAGCTTAGCAGGTGTGTCAACGATGTGGAATCTTGTGCTTGCTAATTCTAATCTGGGGATCCGTCGCTTCCTTTATCAGGCTCTGGAAGACTCCTGACTTGCTTTCCTTCAAGAACCGAGATCTTGTAATCCATGCGATGTTTGCTCACTCTCCGTCATTAGAGTCCTTATGCCGAGAGCACGTGCGGTTCCTTCCTGAAGCGACACTCATTGCCCGCTGGTGTCCGTCCGCACTTATCCGCCCGGGTTGCGAGTTGGGTGCGAAAACCACCCATGCAGCAGCAGATGCAATGCTTGAAGAATTTCCTCAACAAACCCTCTGGCCTTATGCCGAGTGATACACTCAGCTTCGCTATGGTCATAGTACGCGATTGTAGTGGTAGAGTTGCCAGCAGCTCTGCTGTTCTCTTCGGGAAGTCAGCTAACCGGATTGGTCAGTGAGCTACAATATCCGCAGCTGCCCGGCTCTAGGGCTGTTAAGCCGACCCTCACATTCACCTCAATTGATTTTCTGCTACGATCACACCAGCAATCGAGGTTTCGACAAAAGTGTACTCCTATGCAACCAGACCGGCATCCAAACTCCTCCAATTCGCCACACAAAGACCTTGACTTCCCAATTGTTCACCCCTGAGCAGGAATGGCTGTCGATACCATTAACACGTCGTTGTCCGCAAACGATGCGCGCATCTTGAATGCGCTTTTCGACCCAGAGACACTCCCATCCTCTGTAGCAAAATCGAAGGATGCATCTGCCATAGACACAGCACTGCCGCCACACCCTACCATCTCCTCATCCCAACTATCGAACCTCGAAACACAGCAAAACGACATCATTTACCGCGCATCAAACGAGCCCAGCCTCGAAACTGTCGATGCCGGGATACAAGAGCTAGACAATATCATCGCCACAAATCCTACATACCCAAGCGCCTTTGTCAATCGAGCACAGTTACGGAGAATACGGATTGAATCTATGCTGCCGAAAGAAGCCCACATCTTCTCAGCATCAGAGTCAGATATCGAAGCGCTCTTCACAGACCTATCCCGAGCCATCCACCTCTCTCTTCCCACATCTTTACCAACAGCTCCGGTATCAGCATATCAGGCGCGTATCTTACGGACGGCGTACTCGCACCGCGCCTTCTTGTACCTCAAAGCTAGTGAAATCGGCATAGAGCTCAAAGAACTGGGGAAAAGCGAGTTGGAAGGGCTGGCGTCAATGGATTTCGCTGCTGCAGCGCGATATGGCGACGAGGCGGCGAGGGAGATGAGTGTTAGAACGAATCCGTATGCGAAGATGTGTGGTGCTATAGTCAAAAATGCATTGAAGGAGGAGAGAAAGGGGAGTGGGTTGACGTAGACCAAACAAGACTGGGAGATTCGCGACTTGGTGCCAGATGAGGTAGCATACCCCGCAGCAAGCCGCTAGCATGAATGTGAACAAATTACAGACTTCATGTCACGGCTTAAAGTTCAAAAATCTGTCTGCTCACTATGACGCAAAATGTCTCCCTGCCCAGTGTGTGAGCGCGAACACATAGCTGCTCCCGAAGTCCAAACAGAAAACAGCCTAATACCCATCGCCGCAGATAACAAACTCCCGAGGATCAATGGCGTTCGAACCGCAGGCCCTCGCAACAGATGGGCAGCTAACATACGATGCGCTTTGCCAGATCATGTGTATAGCTCTCGAGTTCTGATCGTAGATCACAATCGTATCAACTCGATGGTGTGTGCATTTCCCCCTATAGCTGTGCTGAAACGACGCGGGAAACTGATTGTCTCCATAGATCATGGAGAGAACTTTTGGGGCATTAGGTCTTCGCACCGATGCCTTCTCTACGCCAGAGGAAGCGCTGAACATATACCAAAACGACCCAATGGAGTACGACATCATAGTCATGGATCGTACGTCATCTCTCCTGTTGATGCTCCGACACCCGTACTTAGAGTTTACTTCAGCAATGCACCACCGGCCTCTGACGGGTGTTGAAGTATTCCACCAAATACGTTTGCATGAGCGCACTAACAATATCCCGCCCTGTACTCTCATCGCCTCAGACGGTGCTAGGAGTATCCTGATGAAATCCAATGGGCTGCATCAGAGAGTCGTAGACTCTGGAGTGGATTTCATCTTGCCGTGGTATCGCTACACAATGCCGCTTTATGATGCGCTCGCTGGGATCAAGAAGAGGGATGTGTGGAGCAGGCCGGGGATGGGAGTTGGGGCAAGCGTGGCTGAGAGTGCGATGACACCAGGGCAGCAATGATGGATGGATGAAGGTCGTGACCGACTGACGCATCAGCTTGGCGCTTACAATTGACATCAAGGAGAGAGGCGAGAGAATGGCATATTCGATTCAAGATATTCCTCGATGCATGTTCCAGCTTCTATTTCGTGCGCCTCACCCTTTTGATATCTGGGTATCACAATTTGGGAACCTCGCCCGTGCTGAAGCTGCATAAGTGCTCACTGGCTCTTGCTGAAACCAAGCTCGTACAGAAATCCGAGAACAAGCTGTCCGTGCTGCAGGACGTGTTTGGGATCGATGTGCTCGATGGTATCATTGGCAGTGTGAATGTAAGGGTTACGGTACTCAAACGCAGCCTCGAAGATGAAAGAGGCCGGATACCCGTTCCTTGTAGCAGAGCCGTGGTCAGAGCAAGCGTAGCCGCAGACACTGTTAACGCGTTCGATTTCGGTGTACTGTAAAGCAGTTTAGTGGTTTTCGATCTTAACAGAGTCAAGAGAATGCGACCTACTTCATCAATGACACGGCCGATGTACTCGCTCAACTCTGGATCAGTGAAGTCGGTAATCAAACCAAAACTCTCCGGTTTGCCTGCGTTAAGCGTGCCCTTCGTGTAGCCAACCATGTCTTGATTGAGCATAGCCCATACGTCCCTCCCAGCATTCGCATACTGGGTGAAGATGTCTTGACTGCCACGCAGACCACCCTCCTCAGCAGCATACCAATGGAACTCGATGGTGTTCTGCAGCTTACTTGGCCCGAAGTCCTTATCGGACAAAAGGACCCGGAGCGACTCAAGAAGCAGGAAAGAGCCCGAGGCATTGTCGTCTACACCTGGTGCTCTAGCTTCAAGACGGTTGGCGCCATTTACTGAGTCTAGGTGAGCACCCACAATGACTGTCCTGTTGCTGCGCCCAGGTACGGTCACAACAATGGATTTCTGAGGCCAAAGCGCGTGCGGGAAGGCTTTGGCGGTCACACCCGGTTTCTTAGACTTCAGAACAACGTCTTGGACCTGGGTAAGCAGCCACTCGGAAGCTTGAGTGCCGGTCACAGTCTCGGAGAAGCGCGTGTGGTAAGTGGCGTACTTCTCAAGGTTCGTCCTGATGTTGTCCCACTTGAGCTTGGGGAACAGGCGCCTGATGTTCTCCTCGTACTTGAACTTGGATGGATATGGAGCTGGGACTTTGACTGCCTTAACCTCGGCGTTGAACTCTGTGATATCGAAAAAGTGGCTGCCGCAACCACCGCTCTGCATCCATCAGCAAGGATAGAAGCGTAGAGCGTACGCAACTTACAGTCGATAGTTCCCATCGTTCTTCCTCAGTGATCTGCACAGTCTGACCGGGAGCAGTCTCAATGGTGTACAGGGCTCGAGGTTTGACCTGCTCTGGGTCCGCAACGACAGCGGTTGCACAGGCAGCGGCGAGGAGAGCAATGGCCTTCATGTTAAGGATGTGAATGAGTGGTAGTCAATGAAGAGCCCGTGCTGAGGGGGACAAAAGACATTATTCACACGCCGATGACCGGATATAAGTACCATTTCCCAGGTCATGCTGTCAGCAGATCCATCGCGTAGATTGATGCTGTGCGGTCTATGTACGGAAGCCAGGTTGATAGTACCAAGGTCAGGAACAGTACGGATGCACCAATCAAATCTGGAGAGCAATCCGGGGTTGCTCTCGGCGTTCTTGTCGCTGCGGAGCGCACGGCGGAATCTCTTGTCTACTGCCTAAAGCGTTGTAGTCTGGGTTGAGGCGGCTGTTGTCGAGCATTAATGCGATAATTACTAGAGGCAACTACATGGCTGAATCAGCAGGATCGCGTGATGAAAACGAGGCCTTGTCAAGTGACCTGTAAAGGGAAGGGGAGAGAAGAAAACACTCTCGATAGACTACGGGACATGACGAAGAGCGCGCCGGCTCAACCCGCGCTAAAAATGCGCTAAACGTCACGTCCTCTCTAAAGCTGTTCACAACATCATCCTGCCATCGTCGGACCGTTGACGTGTTTCCTTGCTCTTGCTTTCCTTTCGTGGAGGTCATTCAGGGCAATGCGTTGCATCTTCAAATCGTCCCAGCGTGCTCTGGCAAGTGTTGCCGTATTGGTCTCTTTCTGCATCTGGTCGCTGCTATGCTCAAAGACCTTTTAAAGAGCGCCGCTCTTTCGACAGGATGGAACATTATAACCCCATATCCTTCAATGTTGACTTGCGGTATCAGTCCTTTACACCTGCCTAGTTCGTTCTTTACGTCGTCTTTGTTCAATACTCTGGACCTAGCAATTATAACCTGAGCCAGCTGCACTCCAGGTGATTCGGGTCCGTCTTGCTGAATGTAGGCTTGGGGTATATTGGTAAGTGAAGATTCTGCGAGAAGCGGTAGCTAAATGGGTTGCGCCTCGTCATTGTTGGTCACATGCATCAGGGCGGTGATCGGCTCGTTGTTCAGCCTCAAATTCAGTGCGTTCCCACACGCTCGTCAATTGTCATTTCGGCCTCTGAACATGACGACGTGCGGTAGGCAGCCATCTTTGTCTTCTTCTATCTCGTGTTCGATTGACACACCAACGATCATCGATAACTGTCCCTTCACTTTAGTGCGGGTCAAAATCACCATTCGACATGAAGCACCCACCTGGTCCTTGCACAAGCTTGCTCTGGATAGTCGTTCGGTTTGCTTTCCACAGCCTTCCACATCTGCCACAACAAACTGCGGCTACGGTTACCCACACTCGTTACTCTCATTCTCATACCAGTTGCGCGCCATCTTTCTCTTGCATAGAGTGTAGTTACACTGTCATTTCTACTTGTTAAGATGCCTACATACGCACAGTTTTACTCTGCCTCTGAGGCGGAAGCAACGACCAGCTTAAATGAGTGTTGTCCTCAACAAATCGACGGACCGCACTTCGGCAGCCACGATGCAGCACAACTGGAGGGCCTGATTAATGGTACCCTGAAGACCTTCTCCCGCCGGCGCAACGATTTCGACCAACCACTATTTCGCTCAAAACAAGCGCAGTCTGTTGAAGAGTTGTGTTTGAACACGTCGGGGTTTCACATCGCCCACGAGACTGTATATCGCGAGAAGGTTGTACACAATGACAGTACATCCGAAGAGTCGACAGTGGAGTGGAAGACTAGGAGCCGCACACCGAGCTCAGATGAGCCATCGCCCCAGAAGCGCCGTGCGCCGGCCTCTTCGCTAAGTGTTAAGGTGATAGCCTCAAGTGATGGGTCGGATATTGAGATGGCACATGTGTAAGTTCTTCCCACAATGCTTCCAGCACCATTTAAAATGCCATGCTAACATTATGAAGGGCCCAGCGCACCCAGATGAAGCATTCCATCAACTGGGGATCATTCCCTGACCATTACACCACTCATCCTGACAACGTGCTGCAGAATATGGACACGCAATTCTCCAAGTGGTCGTACGGTCTTGACGAAGGCAAAACCGCGGTCCCGTTTGTCATGGCGCAAGCTCCAACAGATACACACGAGAGCCTTGTGAAGATCGACAGAGAGCTCTGGGTCACGGGCGATGAGCGTGCGGACAAAGCGACTGGAAAGGGCCAGGGGACAGCCAAAATGGTGCTTGAACGCGCACAGAAGACTAATACGTCTCCCACTCCCACCCGGCCAACTGTGGTACGAAAGCTCAAGAGCTCAGGCACTGGAAATATCAAAGACGACTCTGCGTCCAAGCGTGCAGCGCTCGTTGCTAAGGGCAAGGCTGCAATGGACAGCGCCCTCGTCATTAGCAAGTCAGCAAACCAGCGACGTTCCGCGATGTACAAGAACAAGCACCGGAAATCTATCATGTCGTCTCCACCACACGCTGCAAGGAAACTAGAACCAGTGAAAAAGGAAGAAGCGCAAGCCGAGGAGTCACGGCTTGACATCTTCACCCTGGACCGCAAGAAGGACGATCAACGACGTGAACTTGACTCTGTTCTGCAGAACGGAGGTGTTGATTGGAACAATGACAGGCAGTTGGAGACATTGATGCGGCAACTGAGGAGCACAGGGACAGACAGCAGCGGCGCGATAGGAGATGCTGAGGTAAGATGAGCCCCTCGAGAGAAGAGCGCAAGTAACAGTTCCAGGAAAACGAACAAGTTGGCAGGACACATAGACTGAAGGGAAAGGCGAGGAAGAAGGCCAAGAGCGGTGCTGCATGATAAGCGTGACAGCTCGGGCAAACAAAGGGAACGCCATATAGAGTAGACTTCCGTTACATCTTTTTGCGGTTATCACGAGAGACCACAACACACGATGTCCATATACGCCAAATCGATACAATGTTGCTGCGTCGTAAATTGTGATAAGAGGTGAACGTGATAAGAGGTGCAATTAGATTGTGCGTATCTTATTGGCCAAAGCCAATCCGACCCTGCCCCGCGTTAACCGGCGCACTACAGCGGCTCAGCGACCGGAAGCCGTCGGAGAACTGCGCAGATGCAATCCTCTTTCGCTGCTGAACAATGTGAATCACCAAGTCGAACTGATGGTAGATTCCCATCGATGCAGCGCAATCCACTTTCCAGCAACTGCAGCCAGTCCAATTGCATGCCTTGCAAAATCAGGACACCACTAGCCCGGTTATCCACGCTTCGGCCTACGGGCTCGGCTCCAAAGATCCCTTCCACATCAGAACCCAGTCATTGCCGCCGCCAGTCTGAACGTCTTGTTCCTGCGCCATCCGCGCATCACTCCACCAGCCTGTGAATTGGCCACAATGCAGGACCCAAACGCCGCCTTGGGCGCACAAGATTCGAATTCGACCACTAAGAAGCGGACGCACCCCGAAGATTTTAAGCGCGCCTACAAAGCGTGCATTAATTGCCGGCAGCGCAAGGCAAAATGCATTCTAGGTACTGGCCCAGATGGTGGTGAACTAAAGCCACCGTGCCAAAGATGTAAGCGCGAGATGCGAGAATGCGTCTTCAGATCTGAACGATCATGGGTTAAGAGACGGAAGCCTGGAGAGTCCAGAGATGAAGAGGAAGAGACCAGTTTTAGCAACTCGAGACCTCAGACTCAGCCTCCAGGACCTGCACCTTCGTCATCTGTACCTGCAGCGGCCCAGCCGTCGCCAGCTCAGCGATCCTCTATCTCGGGACATGGATTTACTCCTGTGCAAAGTCCTTATCTCAATGGGCACTCACATCGCTCTGACATCTTGTCTCCACCGTCTCATCTTCGCCGGGTCTCGTCGTCCCAACCTGACCTTGCCCATTCGGTGATGAGGACCGTTGTCTCCAGCGGCAGCGATGCACTGAATCTACTGTTTGAAGCCGCCCACCACCGCGATGCCATTGACAGCCAAGAAGCGAATGGGTCGCAAGCCTACGAGACGCCAAGGTCAGGACCGTCTGGTGGGTTCGATGCAGGCTCGCCGTACCACACCTTCCGAGCACAGCCGGTGCAGATGTCGACGCCATCACCAGAGACCTTGAAGATATGGACGTCGTGTCGATTCGTACAAATGGGCTGGTTCTCTGCACACGAAGCAGTCACGTACGTTGACTTGTTCTTCAAGAATTGCTCACCTCTGTCGCCAATCCTGGGAGAATTTTACTCACATCATGAGAATCACTACTCGCTAATAGCACTGGACCCGTTCCTCTGCGTCACAATTCTCATGATCTCATCTCGGTACAACATCCTGCCAGGCGTGGGCGGCGCATCCCGAGGCTACTTTGTTCACGATCGGTTATGGGAGCAATGTCAGCGTTTCATCATGAAGATCATGCTTGGTCAGGTCAAACCTTCCAAAGCGCAAAGCAGGACTATTGGGTCTATCGAGGCTTTGTTGCTACTCTCGGAATGGCATCCACGCGCCTTGCATTTCCCCACCGCTGCGGATGGGTGGGACTGCGAACTCATGATCGGTGCAAACAACACAACTGCAGAAGGTGCTAAGCTGCTAGAGGGAGACACTACATCAAGTCGATGGCTTGAGGATGTCATAGAGCCTGCGAAACGATCGGACCGCATGTCGTGGATGTTGATGGGTTCAGCCCTCTCACTGGCTCAAGAGCTGGGTTTGTTCGAAGACAACGCGAGCATTGACAAGGATCAGAGATCGTACCCAAATTCAAGCACCGAATTTTTGGTACTGCGGCGGATACGCGCTCGGAAGCTACTCTACGTTCTGTTGGAGCAATTGTCATGGCGCTTGGGTTGCACTTCGATGATACCACAAAGCTTGAACCATGCTCTGATGGAAAAGATTCCCGTTGACTCGGCGACAGGCGCTGTAGAGCAGTGGCAGTCGTTCATGAGTGCGTGGGTGGAGCTTACAAAGCTTGCACGCTCGGTGTCTGATACCATATATCCTTCGGCAGCAACTACAAAGAGCCTGTTGCGCACAGGGAGATATATCGGCCTGCTGGAGCACTTCCAGCCGCTGCTGACTTCGTGGAGAAAAAAATATCTTGACCCTTGTAGTAAGTTCAAGCCCTGATGCCTCCCGGTTCCGTGACTAATCTCCACACAGAGCTCAAAGTGGGTCTACATGATATGCTCACCATTGAATACCAATATGTCCGCATTTACACCAACTCAGTCGGCATGCAGGCTGTTGTCGAACGCACACTAGCCGAGACCGACACCGATGTGCCTCAGGATGACGTCTTACCAATGAACCTCGAGCCTCGCGATTACGATTTCATCCAGGAAGTTGTCGACGGAAGCTGTCAGATTCTGCAAAAGGTGGTTCAGCTTTCAGAGTCAGGCGCCCTTCGATATTCGCCAGTGCGGATATTCTTGCGGATAACAACATCTTCAATATACCTAATCAAAGGTCTGAGTCTGGGATCGAGAAATCAGAAGCTGCAGTCGTCACTTGACATCCTCGATGCTGCGATTCGTGCTCTACGTGCGAGTAGGTATTTCGATCCCCTGACCGCACACACTTACTGACAGCTTTTAGGTGTCCTTGACGATATGCACCTAGCCTCGCGCTATGCAACCCTCCTCGAGCTCCACGTTGCCCGCTTGCGTGACAGCTTCGTGGTCTCCTCGCGTCCGCCTCGCATTCCTTCACGTGCCACATCTGCCGAGCGCAACGGCACGACAGGCACTATGGACTTCCTCAACAACCACGCCGGGCAGTCCGCGCTTGCTGGCCTGGCAGGCGATGTAACGGGTATGATGCCTGACGATGATTGGTTGGCGCTTCCTTTTGATCCCGCCATGGCGCCGTTCGGGCTGGATAATCAGCAGAATTTCCAAAGCTTTGACGACGGGACGCTAGATTTCATCTGGAATCTGCCCATGTAGAGTTTGGGGTGTGTGAGAAAGGGTTTGAGAGAGGTGTGGTTCGAACAAAAGTGAATCAAGGTTATATCTACGTTTTTGCGTTGCCGACAATCACCAGTACAGCGGGTATGGTACATGTCTTAACGACCCTATTCTTAATGAAAAGATTTTCCCTCCTACTCGAGGAGTGTTCACACCACTGCCACTTCCGACGCTTCACTTCCAGCCACCCCTACGAGAATGCACGCCCTATTAACACATGACCACACCGCGTACATATCCCACGGGAAAGTACGCGCCTCCCTAACAACCAATGTTCTAGGTCTTCGTCTCCGACCTAAACTCGCCCCGCCCTTCATGGTCCTACGCATCACACTCAACGCCCATCGCGTTCACCTTCGCAGATACCGTTTGGCGTGTACTCCCTACCTCGATGCTGCAGCCGAATGCGTGTGGTACTACTTTCTCGCCTGTATCGCGCTTACTTTTGCTGCTATGATGCTGTATGAGATGTGCATGCTCTTTTGGATCGGGAAGTGGTTCGTGGCTGGGGCGGCAGTGGGCTATTGTGTGATACCGGGGTTGATATCTGCTGTTGCTAGGCATCTGATGCGAGATGACGACGAATAAGACGTGTTTGATGGTGGCTTGAGGGTATGTGGGTGGAAATATGGACGGGAATCGGTAGGCCGGTTGGTGCTGCACATTTTTCGTGGCAGGTACAGAGTGCAAGTAAGTAAGAGGACGACCAGGACAATGGTGATATGTAATTGTTGGTAGAATTCTGTCATCGTTATAAATGGCACCGTAGCCCAGCAGATATCACATTGAGTCTGAGTTGTCCCCATATATGAATCGTGCAAGTGTGAACTCGAGATGCACGAGTGTCCAATGCTGAATCAGGACCGATTGATACGCACATGATAATTTGATCGTTACTGATATACACAAGCATAATCCATGGCCTTGTGTGATGCTTGGACTTCTCCATTGAGGTAAGCCTTCTAGGCCAAGACCTTGATTCCTCCAGCTCAACAGCGATGGCGTCAGCCTACTCGAGAGCAGAGATTCGATGAGAAGAGGCGCATTACTGCAATCTAATAGCTCGGAGCAGCTACTTAACAAGGTGCAGGGTCAAGAGGGCTAATCAAATGTGGTCTTCGAATCAGTTTTCAGATCAAGTTGTGGAGCCTTTCTGGGACGAAATGAAAGCTCGTTGGCCTGATCGCAGGAGATTGTATACTTCTCAACGTGCAATAGCTGCTCAAAGCTGGTCAGGTGCAGTATGGGAGTTGGCAACGAGGATAAAGAGAGCTCTCATCAATGGGCAACGAAACAGAAGCGACCTCAGTTGGTATAGCAAGACTGGCACCAGCTGGCACTTCACATTGGAACAAATATGGAGAGTAGATTTCGTCAGCAGTAGGTGCCTATACCTCTGATGTATTCTTAGGCGTGGTCTCTGCAACAGGTGGTTGGAGATGCGGAACAAATGCGACGAGAAACGCACTAGCTGAACCGCAAGCGAGGCTAGCACTTTGGTGTCTTGGATTATGAATCTAATATTGATTCGAGCTTCCATCAAAGCAACATTGGGCTTGTGGTTTAGTGGGTAAGCTTGATTTCCGATCCGACTTCCGAAACATTACTAACAACGACTCAGTATAATACTCGCTTAGCATGTGAGTGGTCCGGGGTTCGATTCCCCGCGAGTCCATCCTTTTTACTCTTTTTGTCTGGCTGTATGTGTTTTTGTGGTCTTGGAGGTGTTGAAGGCTTGCTGTGTGACCATGTCGGATCGGTGGCAGGAGCAGCCTCGGCAGCTTCCAGATGTGATGTCTTGGCATCCTCTGAGGTACCGAGGAAGTGTTCCCATCCGTTTGAGCTGTACGAGCAGTCTGAGCTTTGGGGCGTCCGGAAATTGAAGAGTCAGAGAATAGTAAAGTAGTTGTTTTATTTTCTTTGGTCCTAGGACACTGAGAAGCCAAGACAGTGAGCTCTTGCCAAATAACATCTTTGAGTTCTGCACACCAATGGCTCTCGTCCAGTAGCAATCGCGTGGACGTACTGTGTATCAACAGCGACTTCTCTTGGTGAATTCGCCCAAGTGACGGCTGCTCTCTTGGAAGTATGCGATACTCTTGCTAGAGGTACTCGTTTATCCCTTGAGTGACTTGTCTTGATGACAAGCAATCGATAGCTTTCTCACTCGAAGCTTGTAAGAAGTCCGAGGTCTGCTATCATCTCAAGCTCGCCAGGTGCTGGCTGTGTGATGGCTAGGGAAACCAGCGGCTAGTCCCATCTCCGACTGCTGAGAGTCTGAGAAGCGCGCCGTGCCCAGGTGTGATCAGTGAATGTGACTGTCACGTGCAGAGTCGCGTGGCAAGAGTGGGTAGTATGAACCGCGACCCGCGCACCGTACCCCTGCCAGATGTTTGGACGTATGCGCATCCGCATCGGTTCTCAGGTGTCTTTGATCGCTTCGAGTTCTTCTGGCCTGCCGCCACCAACCATGTGAGTACCGTCTCCGTCTCCATCGAACCAGCGACTGCTTCGATGCCAGCTTGGGAGATTGTCTGGATCTTCGTCTTCGTTTTTGCAGCCACGTCTGCAGCCTCCACCTTGTCGCCAGCTGGTACTTGCCCACTTCATGCAACGAGCATACTCTGCACATCGCCCAGCTCTTCGCTTCTTGCTTGCGGAGAACTCAGTGAGTGTGTGGCGGGGCGAGAATCGTCGCAGGGTGATGATTGAGTGCGCGCAGAAGTCAGGAATTGGGGTAGGCAAATGTGTGAGGGCTAGGGCTGTGGTCTCTAACGACTCGAGAGTGTAGAGGAGCTCAGTGGTTGACGCAGTGAGGAAGGGCTGCTGCGGTTTTGACAGCGTGATGGTCGATAGAGAGGATGCCTTTCGTCGAAGCACCCGCTTTTGCCCAGGCTCCAACTCTCTAGGCTGGAAATGACCGTCTTCAACGGCCACAGCAACCGGTGTGATGGCTTTGGCGAATGCGTCATCCATCTCTTCGAGCGCGCCGATAGCTGGACCGTCAATCTCCCAATCAAGCACCTCCTTGGTGCAGTCTGCCATAGCCATGTAGACGAGATCTTTAAGCTCCATCAGCAACTCGAAGATCATGCGTTGGGGCACTGGACGCTGGTCGAAGAGAGATTGTATGGCCGGGAGAAATTTGCGTGCTACCTCCCCTCCGGTGTAGAGGTTCTTTCCATATGAGAATGGTGCGTTGTCGGCCATCTGCAATTCGACTTTCGACATTTGGCGGCTGATGCCAGCTGCGAGGTGGCGGATCTGGACCAAAGGGTTGTGTGTGAGGGAGGCTTGCAGTGTGGGCGATAGCTCTGTGTCGCGCGCGTTAGAATCGATGACTTTGCGCTCGGGCTGCACAGTGGGAGGCGGCGCGTACCTGTGAAGGAGACCTCGCCGGCAAGCATGACCAGAGCTTCAGCGAGCTCCTTTTCCTTTACCCTCAACTCTCGTCTCTGCGCTTGCATGCTCCGCCATGGCACAACGAAGCTGATGCTCTTCCCAGCAGCATCAAGCGCCTTTCCATCGTCAACCTCAGAGGTTGTCTCGACGATGTTTGTCTTTCCGTACTTTTTCCCCTTTGAGCCGCGTGCATCATCCTGGTGGTATTGAAGCGTGAGGTAGAAGTCGTTCTTGTCGCGCGTGTTCCGGAGGTTCTTCCAAACGCCTGTTGCTATGCATCAGCATCCTACCAGTGAGAGAGCTTGAGCGCACTTACCGACAAGGGCTTTGGCTGAGAATATCTGTTGTGCAGGCATGTTGGCGCGTGCTGTCGAGGACGGTTCACATCGCAGGGTATGTTGAATCTTAGTTCGACGCGTCGCACAAATCGACTGGGTGTCGGAAGCAAGTTCGTGAAGCTTGAGCGCTGAGGTGGAGCTTTGGAGAGCCGTGCGTGCTGGGAATCATCCTTGTTTACCTGTCAACAAACGTGGGGCCGCGGTGGGGCGCTGCGGTCGAACCATTGCTGGCAGCACTGAAACGTCACCATGCAGCTGAACGACTTGACTTGATGGCAGCCCTCTTGATTCTATGTGTAGCTGAGTAGATTTTGACCTGTTTATCCAAAGATCTATACATACAGTGTTACCACTCGCCGTACACCACCGTCCCGTCCTGAGCCCCAATCGACCCAGGGTATGCTGATGCGCCAAAGAACACCAAACGATGCATCGCTACAACGAAGCGAAGAACAACCAAACCCAACCCAGACCTGAATCAATGCAACGCCATTTACATCAGACCCTGCATACCATTTGAGGCGTAGGCCATGGGCTTGATGTTGGGGTGTGGCACGGCGTCGAATTGAGTGTACCTGAGCTTGTAATCAGGGCCAATCTTGATGAAAGCACCCTTGTTGCTGGTGCTGTCACAGTAGTTAGGCGCAGAGAAGACAGTGATACAGCGTCCATCGTGCTCGACCTCGTAACCCTCCATACGGACCTCGTGCGAACGGATAATAGCCTCGAGGCCGTTGTTCTCGCAGAAGCGCTTGGTGATGTCTGGTCCGAATTGCAGACCAACTCCACGCTTGCTAGGCCCTCGTCCAGGGGCAGTCTGAGGGTCAGTCCAGAGCATCTCCATCATGAGACCAGACTGGCCAGGTTGCCTCTGCTTGAAACGGTCAAGCTTCCTGACGTCGTCGAGTGTGACCTTGTCGTCCGAGAAGAGGCCACCGTGAAGAACAAAGAACTTCTTGCCAATGAGGGTGGCGAGTGGAAGCAGAGAGAAAGACTCAGAGAACAGCTTGAAGATGCGCTCGGTGTACTTGGCCCTGCACTCGCCCTCGAAACCATACATGCGGTTCATGTCGTCGGTCTCGTGGTTTCCGCGGTTCAGGAAGAACCTGTCGGGGTACAGCCATTTGTAGGCATACAGAAGGAGGGCAATCTCGGTAGACCAAGATCCTCGGTCGACAAAGTCGCCGTTGAACAAAAAGGAGTGTTTCTCTGAAGGCAAGCCAGCAAGCTTGAAGATGTTCATGAGATCGAAAAATTGACCTAGAAGCAGTCAGCATGTGAGCAACGCATGGCGGTCAGTACACTTACCGTGAGTGTCACCGCAAACGGTAATTTCGTGCCCATCCTCGACATCATGCTCGATCATTGTAGGTTCCTTCCTGGAGATGTCCATGACCGCAAGGATGATCTTGTAGGCGTACTTCTTGGCAATCTTTTTGCCGGTCTTGAACCTCTCGATCATGTCCTCGATGAACTCTGGTGTCATCTTTTCGCCCAGCTCTGCGCCATCGTAACCGCTTTCCAGGATCATGTTCTCGATGTCAAGACCCTCTGCGACTGAAGGTGCATCGTCGACCTCGATGGCCTTCAAGAAAGCGTCGCGCTTGATGATCTTCTCGCACTCTACCATGCGCAGCTTCGCGGTTGCGTCATTGGGCGCCTTCTTGACAACAAGCTTCCAATCCCGGAGAGCATCGCGGTGCTTCAGAATGAGGGTGTTGGCCGAGGCCCGACGGTAGTAGCCCTTGACGTTGTTGGGGTCAAGTTCGATGGCCTTGTCTGCATCTGCAACTGCAAAGCCATATGCTTCGACTTTCAAGTTGGCCTGTCGAACCAAGTCAGCAGGTGGTCGTGTGCGGCGGCCAGGCTACGTACCTGCGCACGGTTGGTGTAGAACGAGGGCTCTTTGTCATATGTCTCGATGGCCTTTGTATAGAACTCCAACGCAGTCGGCCAGTCATGAGCCTTGAAAGCAGCATTGCCCTTGTTCTTGAGCTCGATGGCATCTTCCTTGGCTCCCATGATGTGTCTGATTTTGTGCGAACCGGCGGGGTTCACGAAGCACACGAAGGACAGGTAGGTGCGACAGTTGGCGAGTGGAGCACGAGGATGGAAGTCGCGCTTCAACGAACGTACTTGCCAATAACTGCAAGGTAGCGCACAGCAAAAATGTCGTGTATAGCCAAACGCCTCTTCCCGCACCTAACGACTTGTCAAGCACTTCGATCCCCGCCTCGCCTTGCCACTAACGCATCAGCCAACCAGCGATCCCAGCTACGACGTAGCTACCCGCTAGCATGCCTCCCAGAAAGGGCCTCGCTATCACGAAGAAGGTGGACAAGTACATTTACGTCTATGAGGGCGACAGCCCGTCAACATCTAGAGTGAAAGCAGGCCAGACTGCCAAGACAGGAGCATTCTCGATAGATCAGTCCATTCCAGCCAAGCAACCGAAACCTAGCTGTTCGTTGGTGGCCGACTTTGACGAGGAGAACACTGTTCCTAATGACCTCCGCGGGATCCCAAAACACTCTAATCTAATTCAGCCCTGCCAAGGCTTGAAGGGCGTCCGTCCAGACGCGTTACAACAGAGCAATCTCTCCAATAGCCTCTTCCCACCCGGAAAAGAAGAGCCTTCTCGACCTCGTTTCGATTCCGTTGGCTCAACTATCTCTACAGGATTCGCGAACCACCAGCAGCGCACGACACTGCCCCTCGAAGAGAGCACACCCACACCAGCACCATCACAAATCCACAGCACCTCCGCTCAACGACAAGCTGCGAAGCCTTCTCGGACCTACGATACCACCTCCCGCTCCAGCCGCTTGGATTCCGATATCTCAGAATCCTCTCATCAAACGCACCTCCCATCGGACCCTCCCATCTACAAGTCTAGCACGAAGATGACTGCCATGATTCCCGGCGGCGCCTTTGTCCCACCCAACCAGCAGCGCAACCTGCGCGCCTGCATGGTCTGCTCGATCGTGCGCACCTACACACAATTCATGAACGGCGGCTGCCCCAACTGCGAAGACATTCTTGAACTTACTGGCAACTCCGAGAACGTCAACGATTGCACTTCGCAGGTCTTCGAAGGCCTTATCACTGTGGCGGATACATCGAAAAGCTGGGTCGCCAGGTATCAGAGACTGGAGGGATACGTCGCCGGCGTTTACGCTACACAAGTCGAGGGTATCTTGCCCGAGGAGATGATCTCGGCCATTGAGGCAGCGGGCATCAACTATGTGCCTAGGGACGGCAGCGAGGACCAGATGATTCCTAAGGACTAGATAATTTGGTTTCATACGGAATAGAAGTGCTTTGCACTCAGACGGAGTAACGAAAAGGGGAGTAGTCATTTTGCATCTTTAGCAATGGAGTTGGGGCAAAAGCAGCATATTTATGCCAAGGTCAGGGAAAATACCAATTGCAAAAGATACAAACCAATCACAGGCTCTGCTATAGCATGTGCATATCGTCACTCGGCGTAGGCAGTGAGTTTAGGCTGTGTTCGCAGATTAGACGTACATTCTACTAATCTATCGCGCAAGTCCAATAAAATTGATGATTCAGAGAACAAACTCCAAACAACCTCCTACATCAGACCTCTCGCTTCCAGAACACTCGTACCCTCGTAATCTCTAGCCGCCCTGTCAAAGTCGCGCTTACTGCTGACCTTGTTCTTCTTTACAAGGTGTTTGCCAATGTATCCCTTCTCACCCCAAAGTCTGAACGGATCCAACAGCGCCGCTAGCACGCTCCTCTTGTTCGCCTTCTTCTCAAGCCTGACACGCTCCAGCTCTTCATCGCTCATATCCCAGAATTTTGTCTCTTTGTCCTTACCCCGTACCAGTCCCCAGAGATCCAACGGATCGAAAATTGTCACCGGCCACGGGCGGTCATCGTCCCAACCTGGTCCTCTGCGCTCCGTGACGCCATCCTTGGCAAGGAAGGTCCCGTTCGAGCGCGGCAGTCGTTTGCCAGGGTGGAATACGTTGAGCAGCGCGGTATTGATCCACATGATGGAGGCTTCGAAGATCCAGAAGTATACCTCATTCTTATAGATCTTGCTGTTCCAGCCAAGGATATACTCGACGAGCCGGTAGATGCATCGCACCGTGACGATGAACGCGGACGCATACATAGTATACAGCACTGTCTTCATCTCCCGCCTCAGCACGCCTGCGCGTAGCGCTTTTCGGTGGAACAAGGCAGCGAGGATCCCGAAGCCTGCAAAAAGCGCGGCTTGGAGGCTGAGAGACGCCAAAACCATGTTCGCCCCGGCCTGGCGTTGAGAGTCGGTCATGCTGCTGTTGGCCATGCGCCATGCTCCATTGCCGATTAGAATCTCGCACACCGCATCGAGTCCGATAAAGGTCGTTGCTACACGACCAGGGTGCATGGGCGCAAAGTACGGCATGTAGTACAACAGACGCGAGAGGACAAAATAGTTGATCAGTGCATAGATGGGGGGTCCAGACAGGATGAGGACGGTGGAGGCGATCAAGATCCCGAGGTCGGAAGTGTGATATGCTCCTGCTAGGCGCATACTGAAGCCGCAAATCATCAGCAGCGCGGCCCAGGGGAGGAGGAGGGTTGTGCGCCAGGATTTGTATTTGCTGTGAAGCGTTAGTGGCGATTTGTGATCGTGAGAGTCAGTACATGTACATGGTCTGGTAGGCATGAAGGGCTCCTGAGATGTGGAAAAGAATCAGGAAGACAATGGGTGCAACTTTGTTGGGTGCGTAATACCAGACGCTGCCTGGTGAGTAGTCGCCCATGCCCATGGTGACGTGAGGGTAAAGGGGTCAGGTCTAAGACTTGGATTGATGAAGGAGAGCGAAAGTAGAACTGAGATAATCAGACTATGAGGTTGGTCATGCAAGCCGTGTTACTGAGAGCCTACATGTGGAAGACTCTGATTATATAGGCGGTCCTGAGAGCATCAAGATGAAGTGTAGTCTTGTGGAGGCAGTGTCGAATCTACTGAGAGACGATGCGAAGACGATCGCGAAAGTCAGGCTGACTTCCTGTGATAATTATGAGAGATGCGTGAAAGCAATTAACGATTGGCTTGAATATGCCAGAGGTGCCTTACGGCCATTGAATGCGACGAATGCGAGGCGCTCTCAGGCACGGATGTAACGACATGCCAGAAGACAAGATTGCAAGGCATTCAGGCCGCGTTCATCTAGTTACCTCTGAGTGGTTGCTTGTGGTGACTGACCGGTTACAGAAAAAGCCATCGCAAGCGAGACAACGTCTGATCCGTCGCAAGTGTTTGGTGCAAAGGCTGTGGTCAGTCGATCAGGGTCGTGGCGTGGACTCGTGGCTATGTTGCAGGGGTCCGTTATCGATAAGGGAAGCGAGCTTCTGGGGCGGATCAATTGTATGAGCCAACCGGCAACGTTCACTCACCGTACCGTGGGAGCAGACACGTGAGGCTTAAACAGCATCGCCTTCAATCCAGCGACCCTACGAATCTTTGTCATATTGCACGTGTCCCATGAGCGTGGCTGATAATGTTGCGCCAGCCTTAGGTGCCCCAGAAGATGCCCCTCAAACACAGGAATACGAGCCAGCAGTGATGGATGGGCTGTCCAGCTCTAAGGTCACGGGTATAGACCCTTGATCGAACACGACAACAAAGCACTGTGCTGACCAGCATAGTCGAGTACCATGACCCGTCGGGCGTGTTTCCGTTGATCCAGGATGACTTGACTGCGCGACTACCGCTTCGCAACCTACACTGGAAAGCACCAACAAGACCTCTCAGATCCATTGACTCCCTCCATGTAGATCTTGTGCCTACCAGCGAGTCCACACAAGACACAAGTGTCGAGAAAGAAAGGCGCCACCAAATTCCGGGTCTACGCCGGACGCCTTATCTGAAAGTCTACCTCTTGAGATGCGATGATTCGGAAGCCTACAAGGGCACCGCGCGTAAACAGCTGCGCGAATGGATCAAAGACCACACACCGCCAGCCCAAAGCAGCTCAGCAAATTCGCAAGAGAATCATGACGCCTATGAATGGTTGATTGTTCACGTGGTCCTGCCTAACACGCCTGCAGCAAGCCAACCCCGTGGATCCGGGAGTGCTGCAACTGGAGACAAGGAAAAGACTGGTGCGACCTCAGTCTTCAAGAGAGCGTCCACTACCATCCTCGAAAAGATCCGTGCAGACTTCAACATCGCCTCAAAGTCCGCGCCTGATCGAGTCGCGCAAATACGGCTGAAGAAGGAACGTGTGCCTCCGCACATGTTACCAGCTACTGGATCAAGCACGTCGCCAGCTGCGCCTGAGACCCAGCAAGAACACGATGGCGCTTGGACAGAAATCATCACCAAGTTCAAGACCTTGATATTGTCTTCCTTCGACCTGCGAGTCAGCCAGTACGAAGAGGACATCCGTAGAAATGATTCGCAGCGGCCGCTCCCCGGCTGGAACTTCAACACATTCTTCGTCTTGAAAGAAGGGCTGGCGCGAGGTTTTGAGAGTACGGGGCTTGTCGACGATGCGCTTCTTGGATATGATGAGCTGTCGATCGGACTCGACTCCGTCCTTCGCGACCAGGCGAATGATGGCGATGTGTTGCAAATGCTCAGCCACTCCGAGGACCTGTACCAGCAAGCACTTAGAGTCTTGGAGCACTCCCAAGACTTGGACAGCAACAACGAGGATCGTGTACAGTTTCACGACGACAGGCCTATCGATGCTAAGAAGAAGGACTATCGAGGGCTCATTCTCGCCAACAATATCTCTATTTTCGAGTTCAGAGTATATGTATTCGCTCGTCAGATGTCCATTCTTCTCAGAATGGGTAATTCGCAGTCAGCCCGGGCCGATCTAGCAAACAAGCTTCAGCCACGACCAAACGCCAGTGTCAATCAAAGGTCGATCGATGACAGCCATCTCGGTACAAGCTCGGGTGGGAGTGTACCTGACTCAGAAGATTTGCTTTCGCTGGCTGAGCTCTGTACGCGAGCGCTCAACTTCGTAACCTTTGCGGGGCGGCTGTTGCGAGAAGACTTGATGAATGGGTATGATACTAAGTACATCATCCATGTAGTCTGATTCTAACATTATGTTTAGTGCCAAAGCTCATGGTACCACTTTTCCAGAGCAGCTAGTCGAGAACTTGGTGCGATCATGGACGTTCTCAGCCCTGGATCAAGTGCTGCGCGAAACTTCAACATCGTCCCTTCCGTTCACAAGGTACTCTAAAGAAGCCAACACTAGCTCGCCTGGCAAGAGCCGTTCTTTCAGTGGCCGTGGCAAGGAAAAAATGAGCCCGGAACCAAAAACCATGATACATCCATCTCGATCAACGTCACGTTCAGGTTCAACAGATGCTCCGTATCTACAGCCCACTGCAACCGGCCAAGTTGTGTACGAGAATGGTCAGTATCAGGATCGACCGCCTCCAGCTCAGCCAGGCGTGGTTAATCAATCGAAGAATGGGTTGATGGATCTCGCCGGTCAAAGAGCACAGCTGATTGGCATTCAACGCCGATTGTTAGAGCATGTCGGAAAGGCACTCGGCTGGGCTGTTGGATGGGCTGCAATCCTTCCTTCTCTTGTCGAAAGCGAAGACTTCACTGACGTCAATCTTGACGAGGATGAAGAAGACGAGGAAGCCGCGGACAGCACTACGAAAACCAACGATGGTGGACGTCCTGCTCACGCCACCTCGGGTATATCATCAACAGCTCTTGTCAATGCTGTCACATCCCTTGACCATTTTCGACAGTTCTACGAGGTCCTCAGCGACCAGATCTTTCAACACTATCGCGCGGCCGGACAGATCAAGTCTGCGGAGAGCATCACAGGCGATTTGGCGGCACTGCGCTACGAGCTTGGTGATTTTAGAGCGGCAGCTATGTACTTCGGTAGTATGGCTGGCATCACGAACAAAGGCTCGCCGGACGCGAGTCTCTCGTTGTTCGCAAACAGCAGGTGGAATACCGTTGTAGCTACCATGTTGAAGATGTACGCTCGTTGTCTCAAGAAACTCAATCGCAAGGATGAGTATATCCGAACGTTGCTCGATCTTTTGGCAAGGTCTTCTGCAAGCAGATTATCTTTGTGCAGCTCTTCAAGGCAAGCTAGTAACGAAGGTATCTCCAGCATTCCACAAGACTGGCTGAACGACGATAAAGTTGACACCGGCGGTGTGCTCAACGAGCTCGTCAACTACTCACAGCAACTGCCCTATGATGTGTCCGTTCAGATGGCCGACTACTTCACAGACATTTCTGTCGAGCCGTACCTCCGCCACTACGAAGACAAAGATGGATTCCAGCTCCGTCTTCAGTTTAGACACATATTGGAAGATGAGATCGAGATTCGCGCAGCCAAGGTCAGGCTGGTCAGTGCCAGCTCGACTACTGCCAAAGACATCTGGCTAGAGACGCCAGAAGCAATGACTATAAAGAAAGGCTTGAGCCGTGTGTGGCTCGGATGTAACGTGAGTTGCGCTACGGTGTCCATGGCTCGAAGTGCTAACGTGTAGTAGGTAAACACCACAGGACCATACACAGTTGACAAAATTGTACTTGAGGCAAAGCGCATTGCCTTTGTGCACGAGCCAGTCAGCAAGACGGAGGCTCCAACTCCACTCGGCATTATTGCATCAGCATCAATAACGTCCCTGAAAGCGGCTAAGAAAGCACGCGTTCAGTGTTTCCCTCGAGCCGAAGCGCTTGATGCTCAAGTCTATCTGTCACATTTTATACACATTGACAGGCCACGGCACGTCGAGATCTCTTGTTCTGTCGGTGCGAACGACATCGAACGGGCAGACATTCGCCTCAAGTCTGCTTCGGCTGGGCTGCGCCTGCGAACCGCGGAAGTTAGTCTTGAGTCAGAAGACGGCGTCATAGAAGACAGTCAAAAGCCAGGTGTCATTTCGATCGGAAAGCTGCCGGCAAACTCCCGCATTGTCTTGAAGATCCCCTACGACATGGAGACCATTCTTCAAGATCTCACAATTAAAGCCGAAATCGACTACCACACCGCAAGCGGTCAATTTCAGTACTTCTCTTCGTTCATCATCCCTGTCGAACTGCCACTGGATGTCAACGTACACGATCATTTCAAAGGGAAGTCGTTGTTCTCAAAGTTCAACATCAAAACGTCAAATCAGGTCCCATTAGAGCTCTTGGACGTTGAACTTGAAGGATCAGACGAGTTCAATGTACATGCGCCGAGGAGGTCAAGGAAACCTCTGCATGTATACTCCAAGCAGCCAGTAGCTGTCACATATCAAATTACTAAGAAGACCACCAACCCGATAGATTCAACTCAGACCAAGCCAACGGGAAGCTTGGCTCTTGCGGTAGAGTATCGCTGTCTGAACGAGGACGTTCTGGATCGTTTGAGAGTACACTTCGCCGCCGCTGTCAAAGATAGCCCAGTGGCTCATCTCAGCCGGCTTTTGTTGTCCGCGTTCATCGATCGGGCCGAGAGAAAAATTGTGCCATACCAGTACGAGAAGATCGCGTTGCTGGAGAAGGTAGACTTGGGCGCCTTCGAAGATGCAGACTGGGCAGAATGCTTGGAGAGCTTAACACAGCCTACGCGCGACGAAACACGTTCATGGTTGCAAGGCTGGCTTAAGGTAGGCTAATAACCAGAGATTGCTATGCAACTGAATTAACTTGAAGACACAGGACAACAGAACGGTGCATCTGCTTAAGAACACCAAATCGGCGCCCACAGCTTCTGCTGCACCAGCGTCTCCCCATCCATCTCGCCGCATGGTTATCACTGTTTCCATCCCGCAGGTCCACATTTTACACACCGCATCTTTAGACCTCACACCCCAATCTCAACAATTGAAAATCGCCATTGTTGGACAGCCCCTCCATGCGACCGTACGTGTCTCACACACTCGCCGTTGGGCTTCAACTTCGTCGCTCGTCGCGGCGGCAAACCTTGCTTCTGCGGAGGATCCTATCGAGTTCGTGTACACGATCGACGCACTGCCAGACCAATGGCTCGTTGCTGGCCAACGTCGTGCTCTCTTTACAGCCACGGAAGACGAAGTCAAGGAGTTTACCATCATGCTCATTCCGTTGAAAGCGGGCAATGCACTGCTGCCCGGGATCGACATCAGGCCAAGGATCAAGCCAAGAGAGAAGGATAACGCCACAGCTGGTGAAGAGGAGATTCTGAACTGTGAGACGGACTACTTGAGTTATGGAGAGGCTATCATGGTCGTTCCGGATGTCAGCAGTAGTACTGTGAGCATTGGTGACATGACTTTAGGAAGTCCAAAGAGTGTTGTTTGGCTGGAAGGTGTGGGGCAATAGAACGGGGCAGCATTTGGGAAAGTAGACTGTAGAATTTGAAGCCGTGTGCGGTACTAGACTTGCAGAATGCCACTGTCTTCAGTGACGTCAGGTTTGACTGCGTTTGCTGACAAAACGTCTGCCTTCACTTCACCTTTCCTGAGCTCATCGTGCACTAGCGAGTATCGCACAAAACAGTTTCTACGCGATAATCATTCAAGACTTCCCCACCTCAACAACATGGCGAAAGCAATCACCCTGACGACCCTTCCCAATGAGCTGCTGGACGCGATATGCGCTTGTCTCCCGCGAAGCTCACTTTACGCGCTTGCTTTGACTTGCAAGGCAACAAAGCCATCAGCCACTACTGCTCTCTACAAGACCTACACCAATCACTCTCACCCAGCAGACGCGCCGTTCCACCTCTTTCTTCGCACAATATGTGAGAGGCCAGAGCATGCCGCGCTCGTTAAGGAATTGGACGTTCGTGGCTGGCGATCTGAGCATGAAGTCGCGACGGGCAAAGCCTGGAGACCCATGGTGAAGAACCCAATTGCAAAGGTCAAGCGCTCTACATACCCAGGCGATCAGTTCGTCTTGACGGATTTCGCTCTAGCCAAGATGATGAACCGTTCCTCGACAACTGCAACGGACGACTTCGACCTCTTTCTCAAGACCGCCGTCAACATCGGTTTGGTAGCCATGCCAGCTTCCACAGACCACTACACCTCTCTGGAAATGACCCATCCAACGAAAGACTCTCTTAAAGCGGATGCTGATCTGATTCGACAGCTAAAGCATGGCGTAGAGGACTCGCACTTCATTCTCCTCCTTGCACAGCTTCCGAATCTGGAGACGCTTGTTGTCGATGGTCTGACACCATATGGGACTCTAGATTGGCATCACTTCCTCTCTCGCGTTGACACAGCCCTGCAGTCTTTGAAAGCCTTCCACCTTTGGGGCTCATGTGTCCAATTTGAGGACTCGAGAGTTCAAGCTGACAGCAAGGTGGTCAAAATCACGCTCCAGATTGTGGATATGCTGCCCAAGTTGGAGCTCCTTCAGCTTGCGGACGTATTTATACAAGGACATGACTACACTGGCAAAGAGACACTTCCATCGAAAAAGCTCCGCAAGGTATCAATAAAGGGCAGCCATGTCGGTCATCGTCTCTTCAAGAAGATCACAGACGGCCAGCGTCTTGAGTCTTTCTCATTTTTCTTGAGGTGCTCTTCTGTGATAACAGATCCTTTTGACCTGATGTCGGGAAAGCAACTTCTTGCTTATCTGGAGTCATCCAAATCCTCGCTCAAGACTCTTCGCTACTTTGTTGCGACAGATCTTGAGAATTCCGGTAAGCTTTTACAGCCGTGTTCGCACTCAAGACTGATATCAGTAGCCATTCGCGAGTGCACCAATCTGCAACACCTCACCATAGCTCTCCCATGCGCATCAACTTTGACGAGGAGCAGCGAGAGCCTCGAAGTCATCAAGGACCGTCTGGAGAGACGTCTTCCGTCTTCACTTGTGAGGCTCACCTTCAGTCCTCTGATCGATGTGGAAGCAGCAATTCTGCTCGTCGAAGCCGTGGCTACACTGAAGATGGGAGGACATCTCCCGCGTCTTAATGTGCTTGTCTTGAAGTTTGTAAAACCTACGATGCAAATGATCCGATATACGTTTCTGAGTTTTGATGAGCTCAAGACTGGCATTAGAGAGGAAGTGGCTCCTATGGTTGCGTTGGCAAAGCTAGAGCTGAATTTCGAGGAATTCAGTGAGCAAGGCTACATGGCTTGATGTTGCCTGTAGAGTAGCAGGACAAGGCAGTTCAGAGACTGCTCACAGGCGGATTGCAAGCTTGCAGAAGGCTTGCACGGGTTTCTGCCGTACCGCTGGCTTGTAGGAGCACTTGAAGGACTGTCACCTTGCACCCCGACGAGACCCCAAGACTAAGATACGAATCGATCATTGTTCACTTAACATCAAGTCCCAGTGACACGGAACTTCCCATATCACCGAGTGTAATGCCAGCCATCCATCCCGTCCTCCTATCTGCCATCGACCGCCGTGCCCTCTCCAAATCATCAACCCCTAAACCAATCATTTACCCCAACCTCCACACCGTCCACCAGCCGCCCCTCATGTCTCAGACACCGCATCCGCTCACATCTTGACACCTGTCACCCGCCGAGACAAAAGCCACCCTACGATCCCACTGCGCAGATTCCTCGTACACCAGTACATGTCAAAGGTACACATGCAACCAGCCCTGTGCGGATGAGACGCGAGCGGCTGAGACAACCAAGTGACCCATTGCCCTGAGATGTGTGTGGGTGCTAACCTACAGTACAAAAGCGCCCTTACCTCGCAGTCGGCGCACAGCGAGTACACGCGCAACACAGCACAAGGGACAAGAGACGAGGCACAAGTAACAAGTGCATCACACAGCAGGATTCCAACGCTCTACTTTGCGTACCCCTCTCGTGCTCTTATCAGAGACATTGTTGGCTGTTGTTTGTTGATCAACACCCCACCTCCTAAAACACTCTGCGTCTCACGCACGCATATCCCATCTACACGTGATGGCTGCGCAACGAACGACAGATGAAACGTGTTACAGAAGATTTAATGGCGCATTCCGCGGAAGACGGAGCGGGACGCAGCTGTGACGGAAAAGGTGGACACGTGAATTGGTGTATACAAAACGGAAAGGTGTGGATACGAGTGGTGGGGAGGTTGAGGGACACGTGTGGAATGTGGATCTTGAGTAGGTCAAGAAGCATGTGTGGAGCGCGTATACATTGCTGGCTAATGCGGTGTCTACACGCCTGGGCTGAGACATGTACAGCCTTGCTGTCTCGATCTATCTGCTCAGATGACTGCCGATGTCGGTCTGTCTCTGTGTTTCTACGAGAGAGCAGGCAAATCCGTTAGGCTGGTGATCACGGGATATCTCTCCTTTGACTCAGCCGACAACGGCGCGTTGCCGGGACGATCGACAACAATAGCATAAACACCAGCTGCAGTGGCTGCTTCTGCTTCTGCAGGTCATGTCAGCGTGAGATCTTTGAGTTTGATGATATGATGAAGTGCGGGGTCAGGTAATTAAGCGTTACTGGTATACAAGGGCAAGGCTTGGCCGTTGTTTCCGATTAGAGTTTTGCTGGGGGAAGGGATGCTGGTGAAGATATCGTGGCTGAGGGACGCGTGGGATGTAGGGCTTGATGATTGACCGGATGGTAGCGGTCTTGAATTGATTGGAGGGCTGAGATTGGAGTTCGTAGAGAGATTTGAACGTACCCTTCACATTGTCCGTCAGGAAAGTAACTTTCTTCACATCCACGTCCATCTCCCGGCAGATTTTCTCGTACGAGGCTTTCTCCAGCTTCGGTCCAGCATTCACCGTGTCGTAGTGCGCTGAGAATAGCGGCTTCACGTCCTTGGTCGTCGCGCCATCCTCTACGTATGAGAAGAACTGGAGCTGCGCCTGAACGCTACCTGAGGAGAAAATCGCGAGAGTACGCCCCGAGGCCTTCCATGATGTGAGCGCGGGGACAACGTCGGTGAAGAGCGGGGTCTTCAGGTCTCCCTCCGTGAAACCAGTCTTCCAAAGGTGTCCTGCGCGTCGTTAGTTTACGGTGGGGGTTGCGCGGTTTGCTGAGTCTCCTTGTGATTTCATAGCGGAGACTGATTAGGCAATTCGACGCAAAATGTGTCAACGTGGACCTAGGCATAGCAATCGTTGCCGTACACAGCCATAATCTCCTGGCAACGCCCCGACGGTAAGCACTGCCAGCTGACGAAGATGGGCGATCACCCTCATGGTTCGCTGCGACTGCTATGTTTGTCGAGGCGATGATGTAGTCGGTGGTAACGCCGGACCGAATCACCTGCCCTCGATATGGAACCACCGCATTGTTAGGGCAGCGCGATGTCGCTCTCGGTAATCCCTAGGAGCATCCAGGCTGTGTACGACAGCAACGAATACGGGGATGCCGACATATTGCACAACGTTGTTCGTCACCCACCTTGAAGCTGCTTCAGGTACACGGCCTTGACATCCCGTCGAGTCAAGTCCTCCACATGAGCAAGGAGAGAATCGACGTCTCTCTTAGTCTCCGCTGGGAACCCCGCAATGAGGTCTTGAAAGTCCGAATCGGACCATGAGTCGCGTGCTAGTTGCCTGAGGCGATTAAGGGCATACGGGTACTGCGGCTAAAGTGAGCTGCAAGTCGCAGAAAGGGGAGCCCCAACCCCCAGCAACGTGCGTCGCGTGACGGACGACGGAAATGATCAAGACTGCTAAAAGGTGGCAGGTTCAGGATGGGAAAGCAGCCAGACCCAAGATCGAGTGGCTTGGGAAAGTGCCGAAAGCCACCAGCGAGGTGGAAGCGCGGGCCGCTACGATCTCGACTCGTCTTGGTGTTGATGATCTTGACCAAGCGTTCCAAACGCGGGGTTGGCGTGCCCTCGAGACGACGAGATGGAGCGTGGAAGCTGAGAGCAGAACAAAGAAAAACTTACCATAACATCCTTGACAAAGGAGATGCTCGAGATAGTTCCCTCTACAGTAAGCGGATGGCATGGTTAGCATGGCTCTAAAACTTGAGGTAAACGCGGGGCACAATTGAGACTCGTGGACAGCTGGGTGAACCGTGTCGTGAGCAACGTCTGGGGAGGTAGCCGAGCCACAGCAGCGAACAGCGTGAGCATCAGTTCGGTGCATCCTTGGGGTCAGCAATGACCCGAGAGCTCGCTGGCCAGACCGACGCACCAAGGCTACGTGCATGGCGGAGGCTGGGAAGGCTGGGTGCAGTGGTTCTCGCCGCGGCATGAAGAAGTCGAGAGTACAGCAATCACTCACCAATGTCAAGCAGCACGACCTCAGATGCCGTCCAACGTGCAGTATCGAAAGACGCGGCAGACATATTGTTGGCTCTGTTGTTGAACGTAGAGCGGTGAAAGGCGGTGAGACAAGATGCTGCAAAAGGACGACGCCTCGTGGTGTTGTGTGTGTCTGGCAAGAGCGCTGATAGGGCAATTGCCTGAGACACGTTATGTCAAAGCAGGGCGGTGTGTGCGATGAGATTGGTGTGTGTATAGCAATTCAATGAATATAGGACGAATCAGGTGTAGTTTCCTATACATGTGTTGTTTGTGTAGGAAAATTTTAACGAACGGGAGTCAGATGCGCGCTACAGACGTGACATGAACTGTCGTGAGTACAGGCACTTCGCACGATCTTCACTTCCGCCGTCTTCCTTGCTGCGATCACACGGTGGTATGAATTTCACGCTGTCGAGTACTCACCGACAGAATGATGGCACGATGGTGAGGCTGGCATCATGTGTTGTCACAACAGTATGAAGTGTCTGTTTACCAGAGCAGGTACCCCGGTACTCCAACTGATACTGCCCAGTTTCTGCACATCAACGGATAGTCTCCGTAGACACATGGGGTGAATATCCACATGCCGTGGGAGCAGGACCCGCTTCGAAGCAAATGCACGTATTTCCATAGGTGCAGCAGCTGGAAATAGGAGGACCTGGCTGTGTTGTCTGTGGGAGATGCTGCTGGCGCTCCACACCGCCATGGGTGACTTCAGGAACAGGTACAAGCAGGTGGGTCACGGCAATTCTGGATGCATGCAACCTGCAGTAGCGGTGCTGCAGGCTGTCCAGCATGCCTACGAGGTGGCAAATCGTGTCTTCCGGTTGTGGTCTGCAGTCTACTGCAAGCCAACGAGCAGAGTGCAGCGCGGGCTTACGTCCCCGGGACTGGGCAGACGAAGAGAGCCACGGTACTGGCCAGCAAGTCCGGCTTCGGAAAACAAATAGCAGAATACGGCAGGTGAAGTATGAAGGCGTACGATGCGTTGCGCGAGGCTGCGCACACCGACTCGCGTTTCATGTCCGTTGAGAATCATAGGAGTAGCCACTGTGCGGACGACACGGTGCTGAGGACGCGCGCCTGGCGAGGTCCAGTTGAAGCATGAGCTTCCCCAGACGGATTCTTCCCGTTGGCAGGCCACGATGGAACTCGAGGGAACACACAAGGGTACCAAAGGCACCCAGAGCGCTAACATTGCAGCGGTGGTTGAAACACTTATCATGCTCAATTGGGGCGGAGGGTATCGAGACGTCGCGCCGCGTTGTGCGTGCATCACACAAAAGGACGGCTGCATGCAGCGCGTCCTGATAGCCATAACCGTATTGATCAATGAGCAGCCTTGCTAGAGTGGCAAGCATCGCGATAACGCACTGATAACGGCTGCCAGAGTTGGAGGAGCAGCAGACGCTGGGTGTGGTGTCTCGGGGGGCCGATCAGGGCCTGTCCGAGTCCAATGAAAGGACAGCTGGCATGTCGTGCGAGCAGCAATCAGACGAGGACGTCAGCTGGCGCCTGCGCTCGCCATTCGCCAGGCCTACGCCCGGGATGGCGGCGGCTAGACTGGTCGTCAGTGTTGGCACACGCACGCACAACAGCACACCCAGGTGGCCGTGTCAAGCAGGGAGCGTGTTTCAGTGAACGGCGTGCTCGTCCGGCAGCGTCATAATGCTCGCAGCCTCGTCATGAGGGAGCGGGGCACGCTCGAAACAAGGGCAGTCGAGTGATTGCACGCCATTTCCGAGGCAGCCGGGGGGCGTGCGCTGTCAAGTGTCCATCCATGGTGTCGACCCAGCAAAGGTGACGAAGCCGTCGTTGACGAGCTCGCACGGAATCAGATCGAAGGCCCTCGAAGCCACGACTGCAGCCAGTGAGGGCAACGGGCAAGCCTGCAGCCAGAAAGTTGGCAGTGCCCCGGCCAGTCTGTCCTGAACCCTGGTGTGCCATGGCGAGAGATGGCGAATGGGCTACGGTCGATCCGGCCTGGCGCCGCTCCTGCCAATGCATCACGCAGCACCAGCCCGCCATAGCGGCTAAGCCGCTTCCGTCTAGCGGCGAGTTAAGCTCGCAGGCCATGCCGTTGTGGGTGACTCCGCCAGCAACAGTCCGTGGGTCGCCCATATATCGGCGGATACCCTGCCTCGATCCAACTCCCCTTTACCCATCACCGCCATGTTAATCGTACCTATGCCGTCCTGAGAGACTACCACACACTGCTCCATCGTCGTTGCTTGCACGCTACAGCTCCGCCGTCCTCTCCACCGCACCTTCCCCAACGCTCCGCCGCTGTTGCCTTCCGCATTCCATTCGTTCCTTCCGCAACCGCTGCTCAGCTGCACGACACCACATCAGCAACAACAACACCGAGCACCCTTGCCTGCCCTGTCTTCAGGCGGACAATCCTGACCACCACCACCACCGCTCTACTCCACGCCAATCTAGCCGATCATCTACCTGCCGCCGCCGGTTCCTGATTTGATGTGACTGAGAGAGCTTACTGTCCGGATACGTACCTGACAGCCTTGGCCCCCCGACTCCGGTCGTCAACCTCGCATCTTTCTCAACACCGCGCCCGCAACGCAACGCAACCCCGCTTCGTGAAGCAGACGTTCGACACCTGTCAAGACCGAACATTCTCTGCAGCGAAAGCCGCCAGCCCCAGCACCTCACACCTCGCGAGACCGCTGCTGCTAGCTCCCGAGTCCGTGCACCTGACTCACCAACTGCCAACCGCGTCATCAGACAGCTACCCACCTGTCTGCCTTCGACCGGCTTCCACGTATAACGACTCTCCTCCTCTTTACGCAGCGACCTCTTCCTCCTACTACTTCTTCCGTTCTCGCTCCCTCGGACTACCCTTCGTCCGATCAGCTCTATTCCGCCCGCCTGACCGCCAGCCTGCTGAGCCGGCCCATCCATTCCACCAATTAATACCGCCAGATGCGCATCACAATCTCTTAGCACTTTCTTTGTTTGTTCCTGTCGACGGACCCTCTGTGCATACCATCGACAACGCGCGTTGTTCTCATTTCCTTGAAGCGAATACTGCAACCCATACATCACGACATCTTCGGCGGACCTTATCCTGTACTGGACCGAGCGAACTACAACACATCTTATTGCTATCTCTTACGGAGCTTTGGTCATACAAAAGTTCGATAGAGCATCGTCTTTGGGTTAACGGCTGTTGATCCGTTGATCCCCCAAAACTTCCTTTATTTGGTTGTTTCATCTGTTCACGTGGCGGCTTTCACCGTCACCCTCACCTGCTGCGACTAGCTACGAGTAGACTCTTCCATCTTCTCCAGCTTCGCTCCCTGTACCTTATCACATCCTTCTCAATGGAGTGCATGCGTGATCAGCTGCAGGCAGGTGTTGTACTCCATGGCCGATACGAAACTGTCTCTGCCCTCAACCATGGCTCTTTTGGCATGGTCTTCCAGGCCAAGGACCTGACCACTGACGAGCTGGTGGCCATCAAGGTCGTCACCAAGCCCTCTGCTGCCGTCAACTGCCCATCTGCTTTCGCTGTTGACGAACGCTCCGAGGAACTTGGTGTTCACCTTCGTCTTGGCAGCCACCCCAATGTTGTCAACCTCATTCAGTCCTTCGAGACCGACAACCACATCTACCTGGTGTTGGAGTATTGCTCCAATGGCGATCTCTATGAAGCGATTCGCTTCGATAAGGGTCCATTGGAGACCGAGCACGTCCGCGACTTCATGATGCAGCTGGTCGGTGCTGTGGAGTTCATTCACTCCAAGGGTATCTACCACCGCGACATCAAGCCTGAGAACATCTTCCTCACCCAGGATGGCTCGATGAAGCTGGGCGACTTCGGTCTGGCTACCTCGGACGCCTGGTCTTGGGAGATCGCCGTTGGCAGCGACCGCTACATGGCTCCTGAGCAGTACGATCCTACCAACGCCGGCTACTCCACCGCGAAGGCCGACATCTGGGCTATTGGTATTTGCATGCTCAATGTTCTCTTCCAGCGCAACCCCTTCGCCGTCCCAGCGTCTTCGGACCCTCTGTACGCCGACTTCGCTCTTGACCGCCAGAGCCTTTTCGACGTCTTCCCCAACATGTCCCAGGACACCTTTGAGGTACTCAGACACTGCTTGGCAATTGACCCTGAGAAGCGCAGCATCAGCGCTGTGAAGAACGCCCTGAACCGCGCCATTGCTTTCACCACTGACGATGACGCCTTTGACGAGTTCTGCATCGAGGAGCGCGAGCCCTTCGCCGTTGGAGCCAACCGCGAGCCTCTCCGCACTCCTTCTATCAGCACCCCTTCGATCGATAAGGGTGGTTCGTTTCCTTGGGCCAAAGCTCTTGCCATGTCGCCACCGCAGCAGTTTCGTCAGCTTTCGGTCATTGCCGACACTGAGATCTACTCTGACGACCTCTTCCCAGTTCACGATTATGCTGTGAAGCCTGAGCACGCGTCCGCCGTATCTTTTGTGGACTCTGGTTTGGGCTTATCTTTCCAATCGACTGACGTCAGTGAGCGTTCCGAGCGCGAGCCAATCAACTTCACGCGCTCCAAGCCTATGCCTATCTCTGGCTCTCTCCCGGCCAAGCCCTTTAACAGCATGTCGTCTGTCTTCGGTAAGAAGCGCGATGTCTTCTCCAAGAGCTGGAGTGACCTGTGGGAGGAGGAGGACGACGATGCGCAGTTCATAGCCGAGCTTGAGAACAACTTCCACAGTTTCAAGGCCGAAAAGCCAGCGAAGCAGGTTGTCTCCGAGGCTGGCTCTGGCGTCTCCACTCCCCGCGGTGGCTTGTCGGAGGTCAAGAACCCTGCCGATGTTCATAACAGCAGGGGTCGTTCGCCGACGAAGCGCCGTGAGGTAGACCACGTCAGCGAAACCACTGGATTCATCTTTGAAGAGCACCAAACTCCTGCGCGTCAGTCGCCTACCAAGAAGACCTCGGGTATGGACAAGTGGGCCGCTCTCGGTGATCGTCGTCGTGGTCAGTCTTCCCCAACCAAGGAGTCAGCTCCCGAGACTCCTTCCAAACCCATCAAGTCACCCAAGCAAGCTCAGCCTACCCCGAACTCTGCCCGGAAGCGGAGTCGGACTGGCACTTGGAGACGACCGATCAACTGGGGTCCAAGCCAGCATGAGAACATCCCCAAAGTTCCTGTTGTGGACACCAAGTACAAGAGCAAGGAATGGCGCCATTACAACAGTCCACCTCTTATTGTGGACGACGACATTGGCGACCTTGAGTGGGTGTGGTAGGCAATTGCCGCCACTTGTAGTCTTGACACTTCATCATCCCTTTTTCTTTTCTGCTTTAAAAATACGTTGGAAAACAAGATTATCATCCTAGGACCTTTCAACATCTCCACCTGAGCCAGCAACGCATCAGCAACAATACCCCCGGCCAGTTTGTAACTCTGTAGATACCATTTCCTCCTCTCTACTCCTGTACTCTTCTCTTCTTCGACACACCACTCACCATCATATCCTCTCGACCCTACCTTGTCGCTTGGTATCTTTCCTTTGTTACTTGGGTGTTTGTTTCGCATTGGCATTAGCAGGTGGATGACACAGACTGCACTGAATGGCGATTCGTCAGACTGTATGACACGGAGCGATTAGCATGGCATGGGAAAGGCGTTTTGTTCGTTATCACTTCACTTCTATAGGGATGATTAGCTAGTCAAGACTCGTATCCGTCGGAGATCTCGCATCCCCTTGGGCATGCAACGATCCGGGATTTACCCACTCAAACCTCGTCTTCTCCATCAAAGTGAATCTGTCTTGCTCCTGACGTGTCCGCGACGTGCGAACCAGCGTCGCAGAGGAGCCCACGGCTGGTAAGTTTTGAGTGGACGTTTCCCAGTTGATCTATTGGTGCTGTAGATTACAGCAGCAAGCTGTCGTTATCAGATAGCCGCTGCATGCGACGCATTCGGAAGGTGTTGTAGGCCGCTCTGAGATGACGACTTCTAGATGACTTTCATGCCGAGTACCGATCGGACTGGATGTCAGCAACACCACCGCTGCAACGCTGACCGGCATAGACAGACACGATGTATTTAGGTCGGCAATCGAATACCGATCTTACCACAGACTCTTATCCTGTGTCATTTTTGATCTGTAGCAATCAATTCAAAGTGTCCATAATCTGTTTCTCGAGACTAACAATCACAGCGCAGATCACGGCCAACACCGCACTTGAGCGAGCGGTGAGCAAACGCGATAGCACACAATAGCAAGCCAGCCCCGACATGACCCGCCAGATCCTCCCCGTCCCCAACCCAGTCCCGAGCTACTGGCTCAGTGACCCGCATTCACTCGCCGATCACCGCTCGTCACCGCAGCTGCCAGAGGCATGTGACGTAGCCGTCGTAGGCGCGGGCATGGCAGGCGTACTGACTGCTTATCGTATCCTGCAGGGCTCTTCGACGAGTGGGGACACCATTGAAGCGGACAACGGACCGCGTGTGCTCCTTGTGGATGCGAGGGCACTGTGCTCTGGCGCGACAGGCAGGAATGGCGGACACGTCAAGGTGCAGGTCAACACACTACTCAATCTCCCTGGCTCAGCGACCGATAGGGGAAGCAAGAGGACGGCGTTCCAAGACTACGTTGCGCGGGTCATCCTGGAGCTGAAGCGCATCGTCGAGGACGAAGGAATCGCGTGTGAATTCGAACTGCGGCGTAGTTTCGACGTCTTCACCAGTGCGAGTGATGCGTCAACCGCGTATGAAAAGTACACTGTCGCGCGGCAGAACAGCGAGCCATGGACGGAGAACGTGTCCTGGATTGACAAAACACGCGTGGAGCAAGTGACCAGCATCAAAGGCGCGGAAGGCGCTTTCAGCGTGCCCGCCGCAAGTTTCTGGCCGTATAAGTTCGTCACTGGTTTGCTGGAGCGGATGCTGGACCGGTGGCCGCACAGGCTGAACGTGCAAATGCATACTCCCATCACATCTCTCTCTTCCTGTCCCTCTGGCAAAAGACTGAATACGCACCGTGGCGCTGTCAGCGCGGCCAAACTCGTCCTCGCAACGAATGCATACACAGCTGGTCTGGTACCGCTGTTCAAAGACAAGATAATCCCCGTGAGAGGAATGGCAAGCCACCACCGTCCGCGCGAGCCGGTGCGTCCTCACCTCTGCAATACGTATAACATCAACTCCGGTCCCGGACAGGGGGTAGACTACCTCAACCCACGTCCAGACGGCGGCATCGTCGTCGGTGGCGGCGCATGGATGTTTGCAAAGGACGAAGCTAGCTGGAAGGGTAACTTCGACGACGCTCATCTCTTCCCACCTTCTGTTGTGAGCTACTGGCGTGCGTACATGCAGACGAGATTCTTTGGGTGGGAGGACAGCGGGAGTGTTGAGGACTTTGTGTGGACGGGTATCATGGGGAGGACGGGGGATGGACAGCCGTTTGTGGGGAGGGTTCCTGGGGAGCGTGGGGTTTGGGTTTTGGCTGGGTTTAATGGTGGTGGGATGGCGCTTATTGCTCTTTGTGCGAGAGCCTTGGGGAGGATGGTCATTGAGGGGAAGGGTTTCCAAGATGTTTGGAGAGAGGAGGGGTTGTTGCCGGAATTCGAGTGTAGTGAGACGAGATTGAAGTCACTGTGAGATAATAGGAGTCGTTTGGTGAGTAAACATACATTCGTAAGGCAGTAGTTGGGTATCATTGTATAGCTTCAAATGTCAGTGCAAGTGCTCAAGCAGCTCGCCAATCCTCTTCCCCCTTCCAATCGCATCATCTATAGCGGCGGACTCTCAGGGCGATCAATAGCCAGTCCAAAGTAATAGTCCGTGAGAGCATTCATCTCATCGCCAAATGCTGTATCTTCATCCTCCAGCCTCTCCAAGTACAATTCCTTGCCAAAACGCTTGAGAGCTGGCACATTGAGGTCCTTACCAGTAGCTGCAGACTGCTGGCAGCTCTCGTAGCCGAGAGCACCAATATCCCAGACCCCTTCGCAATAGCCACAGTCAAGTGTCGAGGTCGTTTGCGTGATGGCGCCAGCAACGCCGCAGCGGAAGCAGGAGAACAAGCAACGCTCACAGAAAGCACGGTCTCCATCAACAGCTGGGATGGCGGGACGACTGCAGATTGTGCATTTCGACTTACCCGGCACTACACGAGGAGTCTCGTCAAGCCACTGGCGTCGCATCTCATCTGGTATACGGTCTACACTTCGTCCTGAGTCACCGATCTCTTCATACGTCGTTGTGTTGATATTGTCTGCGCAGCCTGAGAGACTGCATTGTGGTGCCTTCAGCACTGCCATGTTTAGCTGAAACTCAGCAGCTGCTTCGCGCAGAGACTGTGTGTAGGCGTCTCCGCTTCTATCAAATGGCCCTTTGTAGTTGGGCCCCTGAATGACTTGCTGCTTGGGTAGACCTCCCATAGGTGCCATTCGAAGCTGGCCGCTTTCGAGCCACGTACGAGCTTCCGTGGCGGCAATGTCGGTAGGCTCCGGTGGGGGTGGGTCGATGATCATGGCATCTGCTGAGCTTTCATCGTCGTCGTAGTCGTCGTAGCTATGTTCGTAAGGACGATAAGTAAGTCTATCTGCGTCTTTGAGAGCGACATCGTCTCTCCCTACTTCGAGTACGTTGGCTGTGCCATTGACTTCGCCAAGAACCAGCTTGCTGTAGTCGGCTGTAAATTCTCCCGACATTATGCCAGAATTGGTTGTGATCAAGTCCTTTATGAAGACTTCCTCTTGTGATTGAGTGACGTCCCAGACCTTCACCACGCCATCAGAGGAGCCTGAGTACAGTCTCCGAGCGTTTGGACCCCACGATAGGAACCGGACTCCAGTATCGGTCCTTTCGTGGGACACGCCGTCTTGCAAAGGCATTAGAGACTTGCCGTGGCTTAGGGTATAAAGGACCCTGCTGGGCATGCGAAGATCCCACGTATAAGAACGACCATCGGTGCATCCGGCTGCGATCAGATTCTCATCGTAAGGACTATGATGTGTTAGTTTGCATATCCAGTCCGATAGAACCAAGTAACTTACCACCACACAACGTCGTTCATGTCAAAGGCCTTGCACTCGAGCTCAAGCGGACACGTGTACTTCGACTGCGTTGGAGAGTAGAATCGCACCACAGAACGAGTGCCTCTGTTTACATTACCATTTGCCACACATCCGACTGCAAAGACGCCTCGTTGTCTCGGCACTGCATTGAAAGCGACGTCAAAGACATTGCGGCTAGAGCCATGGACTTGGAGAGCCGTCTGTGTCTCCACATCCCATAGACAAATGTCACCTGACGTATCCAAGCCACTGTCCTCCCGCATGTTCGCGCCAAAGCCTGCAAGCAGCAGTCTCCCAGTCGGATCGAAGTTCAGTGTATTGGCAGACATTTTCAGATCTGGGCGACTCATGGCTTTGGCTGAAGCAAAGTTTGCCTTCAGAGGTTGCCATGGCTCGTCGTCAATTCTATCCTCATCGAAGTTGACAAGCTTGATCGACTTCTCGGTCGTACGCTTGGTTGCGGTTGCTATGATTCCAGCAAAGTTCGGATTTACTGCCAGACAGTCGATCGGTGCCTGATGTCCAAGTTCCCTAACCAACTGCGGCTGTTTCGAGCCAGCTGCTACGTCCCAAATGCAAACGCTATGGTCGTAGCCGGCAGAATACATAAGTCTGCCAGACGGAGAGAAAGCCACCGAGGTCACAGTCGTATACAGCCGTGGATCCTGAGAGACAAACATAGCGTGTGTCGAGTTGGCTCCAGCATTGGTTTTCGGACGCTTGACGTAGTGTTTCCCTAGCTCGTGAATGTTACCGCTGGTTGTGTCGCCGTACATGAGCACATTTGGGCGATTGTACTGCATGGAGTCTACGTCAGTCACCGCCACAGCGCCTGCAGCAAAGTACTGCCCATCAGGCGACCACGCAACAGTGTGTATATCACTAGAGGCTCCTGTCCACGCTGACATGGGCCCGAGAGTGTCAGAGATCTGGTTCCTGAACTGATAAGTCAACGGATTTGTTGCTGTGTGCCGACCTCTTCTCATTAGAAGGCCAAGCTCACGTTGACGGAGACGGGAGGGTATCGGCAGGGGTTGGTCACTGCTCAGAATTGGAATCGGCTTGACCGATGCGAGGCGCTGTATCTGAGGTGCGTCCGATATCTTGCCTGCAGCGGCATCCTCCAGGAAGGACGCGATGCTTTGCGCATTACGGGATCGAAGATGACGACCAATCTCGTGCGTCAACATTTTCAGTTTCGGCTCAGCGAGGTTCTTCAGAATCGATCGAAGATGCCTTCGATGTGTGCTGTGGCGCGTATGTCGACCTGAGGGTAGGAACTTTGCGACTACGTTCTCAACTGTCTGCAGTTCTGCAGGGCCGAAGTCTACATGCAATATAACGCTCCGCCAATCTTGAATGCTCTGCTGGTCCCACGCCCAGTCACCGAGGCTCTCACGCATAACACGACGTTGTAACGACGACAGATATGGAGTCTGATTTTGAGAAGTTGCTCCCAACTCTTTCTGCAACACTAGACCCAGCTCTGCGTCGTGCGATTGAAAGTCCAAAGCGAGGGGCTCGGCACGGAATATGTTACTTCTGCTTGTGGTCACCGGCAACTCATTACTGGGTGACTGTGAACGACCATATTCTCTGAAATCTGCCCTCGGGTCATGTGTAAGCTCATTTGCTTCGGGCGAGTCCTCAAATCCGCCGTGCACAGTCCGCAGTTGGGGCCATGTGTAGTCGACAGGAGGAGCGCGTCTAGCCCTACGCTTTGCAGGCATCGAATCTGTGCCAGAGGAGTCGCCATCGTATCTGACCTGGTTCACAGCTCGCGGCTTATTGGCATGCGTTTTGCGCAGGAAATTGGTGTCGCGCACAGCTGACACTTCCTTCCTGGCTGGGGTTGGTCCCGTACTGGCGTGCACTGTAGGCCAATCGATGGTAGCTTCTGCAGCAAACCGTGGAGGCAAGTTCAAGCTCGGCGGATCTTGCGTTCGGTCTCTTTTGTTCAATACCGACGAATAATGTGACTGCAATTGACTGTAGGTGCGACCCGGTATATCTTTTGAGAATTCTGTCGTGATGTCGGCCCATTTTAACTTCTTGACCTCCTTCAGAAAGATCAGCAGATGATCTGTCCTCTCGGCGGCGGTTCCGGTATGTTTGCTTTGCGGCGGGTCATCTGTCGTTGACATAAGTGGCAACACAGGCGCGTGTGGGCTCGACGGTGCGGGGCTTTTCTGCAATGTGCGCGGTGTCGATTGTCTTGTAGGAAGAGTGGCAATCGCGCCATGCTGCTTGGCCGTCTCGATAGCATGCACTATTTCTCGCGGCAAAGTATGGTGTGGAGGAGGTCGTTCCTGTATGGCGATCGTAGGTGCGATTACAGTGGGGATCTCCGTCAGATCTCCATTTTCTGGAGGGACGAGTGGAGGCTGAGCAGACTCCGTCTCGTCACCCGCAAACGCAAGCTGATCAGACTCGATTGTGATGCCTGACACACTTTCTGGGGTTGTGAGACCTGGGCTCGGAAGGCCTGTGGCAACATGCTGGTCAGGGAGACGACCGATGAACAGCGGACGAGCTGCTTGCGCAGGTAAGTTGTCGAGTGCCGGTATAGACGAGGCCGATGGCTTGAGCGCCGCCTTGATAGAGCTAATAGACGGCGTATCATTCGTGTTGTTGGGCTTTGCACGCAAGCTGTTGGGGTTGGTTGATGTTCCACTTCTACTGGTTGTAGATAGCTTCCTCCTCTTCGCACTCCTCTCTATTTTGTTCGAGCCTCCCGAGGTTGTTGCTGTCATGCTCTGAGCGTGCGCGTTGTCCGTCGAAGTGGTGGTTCGGTGGTTCAAGCTCGCAGCTGTCATAGCAGTCGACGGCCTGTTCGTCAAGAGTGTGTTTGTGGCAGTCGACACCGGTGTGGCTCGCGTTTGCGGTGTGTCCTGGCTTCTGAGAGCATTGCCGGGCATCAGAGAGACAGATGGCACTGTCGCCGCCTCATCTTCACTCTCGAAGTCGGAATCGGCCGTGAGATCCACCACTATTGGCCATTCGCGCCGGTTGCTGTGGTTGTCAGTCGCCATTACGGAAGAAGGTGCAGAAAAACGAGTAAGCAGGCAATGTATGTCATTACAAGTAATAGGCCACTCGGAAAATAGCATGCGCAAACTCACCTCAGTGCCATCCAGGGCAGATATGGTGCGTCGACGCGTCCATGTGGAAGATGGTGGTTCTCGTCGCGTACCTTAAGTGGAGCGGCCCGCGTCCATGGGATTTTGTGGGGCGTCACTAGCGCGGCAAGCGCTCTCAAGCAAGCTGCAGTTGGAGAAGCAGCTTCACCTTGACTCTCGCTCGATCAGGGGCCACTGACTAACCTAGAAGATGATTGCTCGGTATGTGCAAACAGGCAGTCATCTCAGTATTCAGGTAGGAAGGTCGTCACGATATTTAATTTGTTAAGTTCAGGCAAGAAAGACAACATCTAGGCAGGGAGGTATTATGATTTCCAAGACTTATCGACTCGATGTTCTCTGTAGACTCTGATTACAACTTCTCGCCCTTGGCTTCCATATCCCCGTTCCTCTCATGTCGACTCTCCGTCACCGCTAGTCCAGCAACCGCAATCTCTTCGCCAGGCGCCACATCCTGCGGCACCGGGGGACCAGTGAAGTGCTTCCTACCACTGATGATGTACCAGATCAAACTAATGAGCGCAAAGCCAGCAAAGACCACACTTGCGTAGTTCATTGTCGCTGGCTCGACGGGCAGGCTGACAGGCATACAGAACAAGACCAGGGCCAAGCAGATCCACACCACCATGGCAATGTTGATGGCATAGCCAAAGCGACCGAGCGAGTAAGACGAGTTCTTGACGGCCTGGCGGCCGCGGATGACAGAGACTAGGATCGGCATGCCGTAGCTGGCTGACAAGCAAATAGTGGCGACACCAGTGAATGAGTTGAATGCTGCGGAGGAGCCGAAGTAGATCAGTCCAAGGAGGCAGTCGACTGCAGTTGACAGAGCAAGAGCCGCGAGCGGCATGTCGTACTTCTTTGAGACCTTCTTCCAGATGTTGGATCCAGGGATGGCACCGTCGCGGGCAAATGCGTACGTGCATCGAGACGCAGCAGTGAGCGCACCAATACCGGCGAAGAACAGGATACCCAGGATCAAGAACAAGAGTCCAAAGCCACCAGCAGCGGAGCCAGTGACGGTCTTGAAAAGGAGTCCGATCGGCTGTCCGTTGGCGACCTCGAGCAGAAGCTGTACATCGGGCAAGACGAAGAGGATGGGGATGAGGTAGATGACGCCCGTGACACCTGCGGCAGCGACCGAGAGCACAATCGCCTTGGGGACCTCGCGCTCAGGGTTCTGCACCTCCTCGCACATGGCCGCCACCATGCCGTATCCCGTGAGCACATACGCGCCCTGCAGCAGACCAACGAAGAACGCCCATCCACTCGGCCTAACACTGTCAGCTCTGTCTTCTCTAACTCATCAGAGACTACTCACCAGCCACTCGCACTTGCATCGTAATGCGTGAACACGAAATCCGCATCTCTCTTGACGTCCGCCATGGTAAGCAGCGTGATCATGATGATAATCACACTGCTGGCTGTCCAGTAAATGCACACCTTGTTGATCAAGTCCAGATACTTTGCTGCAAACACATTCACCGCCATGCAGATCAACATGACGGCCCAAAACATCAGCACCGTCTGCCACTGGTTTGGTACAAAGTCCTCGTTCCACAACGTAATCGCACTCAGAATGAGCTGGCCGCCCGAGAAGTTGATACTCAGCGTGACAGTCCAGTTACCGACCAGCGTCAGCCAGCCAGTCACCCAGGAGGTGATCGGCGCCCATTCACGCGTTGACAGCATGGCGCTCCAGTAGTACACGCCGCCTGCAGTTGGGTAGACGGCGCAGATTTCGGCGAGCGAGGCGGCGATTGCCAGACTGATGAGCGAGACCAAGACCCAGCCCCAGAGGATTGTGACGGATTGCCCGTCGGTGAGGGTGATATACATTGTCGTGCTCAGGCCGAAAGGGACGGCCATGATGGCGAAGGAGCTGCGCCGGTCTTAGTAGGTGGATTCAAAGTAGCCCAAGATGATGGGCTTGACCGAGCAATTGTTGCTCAGAACAAAAGATGGAATACTCACAGTCCCAGCACACTCAGCATACTCAGATTCCGCGGCAATTCACTCGCATATCCCATCTTCGCGAGCGCAGCATCGGCGCTGGCATCTTTGCTCGCTACCGACGCCTTGCGCCCTGCGCCCGTCTGGCCAATGCTCATACTCCGTTTGCTCGTGTCCATTTCGACTTCAACTTCCCTTCGTTGAGTCTTGTTCTTGCTCTCCGCCTCCCAAGATTTCTTACGTAACAAGTCCCCGACTCTGACTCTTGCCGAAAAAGTGATGCGGCGACAGGAAGCTGATGTCGTGTGACGTCGTACCAGTATAGATTGCGAAACGGTCGCGCACGTGGGAAGGGGGAGTAGCAGCTCTATAAGTACAAGGACAAAAGCGGGAAAGGGCAGATAGGATATAGGGTAGAACACGAGGGCGCTCGTGCAAAAAAGCCACAAGAGCGCGCCGATTCGAAACGCAAGCTGGACTGGCTGCGGGGAACCCACAAAAGCAGCCCTGGTCAGCCCTGGTCTCGATCGCGGGCGCGTTTGGGAGCTAAGGCTGCTAAAGTGCCGATGTGGATGCGCGCTTTGGAGGCTCCGCGCGAGGGGACAAAAGTAATGTGGATCTGATGCGTGCGACACGCGATTGCAGCGTCTATCTAGGTGGGAAGCTTGAACAATGGCAGAGCCGCTGTGTCTCCAGACCACAAGCAAATGCCTTATCTTGGCTGACAGCGCCAGCCGAGGTCTTATCACGATGCACAGGAGTGATTGGAGATTGATACGGCAGAGTTGTCAAATTGCAGATGTCACCGTCGACGCCAGGTCCAGGTGCGTCATCCGGCGCCGCGTCAAGTTACCCGCAGAACGGCCGTTTATCGGAAGGACTTCGTATCTCGGCCTTCAAAGGGTGTGGCACTATCAATGTATCACTATCACAGTGGTCAGTGTGATTATATAGATAGGGAGGTGGTATTAGGATTAAAATTGCTAGAATCCCTCGGATGTGCTCTGATTGTGACTGTAACAATTTCTATGGTATGTCGTTGCTGGATACCATCGCTGGTGGTTCCGCCGGAACGCCTCTGCAGCGGCATCTTTGCGCCCTACTCATTTTCAATGTCGAGATGAATTTGGCGGAGCGTTGGCGAGAAATCCGAGAGCCCTGTTTATATCCTAATGTGCTGCAGGGCTTAATGGTGTTTTCTTCTAGGGCGCCATCTCCATTGGCACGTCCTCTGGCTCGGCTTCTGAACCCTTTTCCTTTGGCTCCATCGCCCAGTCTAAGAAGTCGAACAAGCTCTCCTTGCTTGGTTTGCAAAGCTCGTCGATGCAACGCTCTGGTGTCATGACATCGGCGATATTGTGAATGCTTGCTTTCCACTCCTTCGAACAGCTCGCTTCAGGCTCGGTATGTACGACGTAGAAGTAGCGGTAGGCGCGACGTAAATCAGCCGATTGCATCGCTGCATAATATCCGACCATGTGCGTGTTGGCGTCCTGCTGGCTGTTGGCAAGCCGGTTGAAGTAGTCGAGAGGAGGGTGCTGAGCGGTCTCACGACGCTCGGAAAGGATGGGGAATTTGTCCTGGACCAGGCTGAGTGGTTCGATAGGGTGGTCTTGTTCGATATAGTTAGTTGAGGTAAGGAGCTGGTAGAGCTCGGCGCGGCTGTAATAAAGATTAACAAAAACTCATGTACAAGGGTTGCGGGACAATACCTCATATAGTCAGGATTGTGCATTGCCAGCTCCTCCGCGTTTTCCTCGCACTTTTGGTACAAATGTTCCATCAATTCCGGGCGAACACAAAGCCGCCAGAGCAGACATGCGTCAGTCACTTCCAACCACGGTAAGACTGGTCCATCGAGTTTGCGTAGTTGCTCGATCTTGGCAAAGAAAGACTGCACAATGCTCAATGCGAGTTGCGGCTTCTGCTCGAACACATCATCGGTGATGTAAATGAGACCGCCATGCGGAAAGATGCCTACACGATCATGTCGCAGTTCTGGCAGTTCTGAAAGGACTCCAGCTTCGTACTCAGCACTTGGCTGCAGACCGACAGACCACAAGCGAGTTCGCTGCTTTAGAATCTCACCAAAGCCTGGCAGCTCAACATAGTTTTCGAATTCAGGGTGTGCCTAAGGCTAGTCAGCGTGCGTCTACTTGATCATGATAGTGAACCTACAATAACAATGCCCGACTTGCCTTCAGACACGTCCTGTCGGAACCGTGTCCAGGCACCATCGTACCACAAATTCGATACCTGCACGTTATGCATCAACAGCCATCGCGTGATCAGCTCACACTCTTCTGGATGCTCCTCGGGGAGATAAAGCAGCATCGCTCTACGCTCAAGCAGTTCTTCATCGTCCGCAACGCCAGAGTGAAACATCTCGGTGATGTTCAGATTGTAGAACTGCTCAATCTTTGCATTGAGCTGCGAGGAAGTGATAGCAGCCGGAAGTTGCGCAGGAACCACATCCCGTATCACGGCGCGATTCTGGGCGAGCGGCTGTCCAGGATTGCTCGCTGTATGGGTGTTAATGGCGGTATCAAGAAGGAAAGGTGCATCATAATCTGGCCCGGTCATGGAAGTTGTACGAAGACCATCTGGAAAGGAGGATGTTCGGGGTACATCTGGCATCATGTTAGAAAACCGTCATAGCTACGCTAGAATACTGTCATCTTGTCATCGCAGCTGAGCAAACGCGAGCCATATCATGACAGTAGACACTGGTTCGTCAACGGGCACTAACCATATCTGCGGTAGACGGGCTCCTCGCTGGGATCAATTCTTTCGGGTTTGCCTGTTGACTTCGAGCCCGGTACCCAAGGTATTATCCATCCAGTGTTCCTGTGCAAGAAGCTACAGTCTTCCTCTGACTTTGAGCAACCGTGCGATCCCCTCAACCAGAAGCGACATGTTGTATCATGGGGCAGCGATCTCTGGCTGGGTTGCAGAGACAATTGGTCTCGCTGAGAACGAGGTATTTGATTAGGATCAAGTGGAACAGGAGGGTCAAGTGGTCTGCCTTTAGGTGTGGCCCATCCGGTGTTCCAGTGTGCATACTTGCAAGCTGCGTCTGTCTTAGAACACCCATGAGCATTCCGCAGCCAGAATGAGCATGTGATGGGCGGGTTTTGAAGCTTGTAGGGGATAAGATCCGGTGGCACATCCCGAGGCGCATGGTCTACAGCTCCTGGAGAGAGGTGTTGTCTCTCGATCGGCTGCCCGTTGATCTCCGTCCAGCCTGTATCTTCGTGTGCGTATTGGCATTCCTCGGGCGTCTTTGTGCATCGATTGCCATTGTACCAAAATTCACATGTGATAGGCGGTTTGCGATACTTTTGGGGGATCCGATTATGAATGTCGCCAAGTTGATAAGGTCTTCCTTGTGGGTCAAACGCTCGATGCATGAACCTGCACTTCTGCGCACCATATGGGCAATTTGAACTCAGCTTCCAGGCATTGCACATCAGCGGCACCTTGTCTCTCTCCCAGTCGGCGAGCGACCCTGCATCCTGCCCGAGCCGAGGGTGATCATCAGGATCATCTTCCTGGACGCGAAGATTTGTGATATCTCGACGACCATATAGATCACCACTAGCTCTGGGCGCTGCTTTGGGAAGTGTAGGTGGCGGGCCGTTCACAAAACTGAGGGCATTGAAGTCTGGTGTACCTTCGGTGCGAGACCGCTTCTCAGCAATGCCTCGATATTTCATCTTGTTGTAATGATGTTCGGTCGACCACTGTTTCCTGTGCTGCTCCTTTGGCTCGTTGATGAAATTGATCGCTCGACTTGCGTGCGATTGTGGGGCAGTTCGAATGGCTTTACCGCTCGTTCTTGGGGCTGCGCTTCTTGTTGATTCTGTTACGCTTGTAGTTGTCACGATGCTGCGGTCCTTGCCTGAGACAGTCGGGAAAGCAAATTTTGTGATGTTCGTAGACACCTTCAGTCGCTGCATTTGCTTGTCGGGTACTCTCGCTGTCTTCTTAAACGCCTCAGGCGCAGTGGCCCTTGCAGCATTTTTCTCCTGCAATATGGAGGTGCCCAACGAGCTCCCTGTCACGCTTCGATCGGCTTTCCGCTGTTCTTTCCTTCTCTTGCGAAAATTATGCCTCGAAGAATCGTCCGACTTGTGGGCCTCTGAGCCCGAGTCCTCTGAAGAAGATTGCTGTAAAGGCGTCTTCCGTGGAACAGGACGGGGATGCCCACTGGCAGGGCTTTTGGATTGTGCGCATGAGGCTGATTCCCCCTCATCTTCTACAAACAAGCCATTCCCTCTTCGTGCCAAGTTCGAATGCTCTTCTTCGCTGCTTTCATGACCGAAGTCGACAACGTGAAGACTCCGCCGCTGTAGCTTCTTGCGCTTCTTTTTGCGCTTGGCGTGCTTGTTTACATTTGCAGCATCTCTTCTCGCCTGCGCCTCTTCGTAGACCTTGATGTTGTTCTTATTCTCACGCTGAAAAGCAACTTCACTGAGCTCCTGCTTGACCTGCTCCCACCGAGCAACAAGATCAGTGCCCTCGAGGTGTTCAAGAGGCTCCCAGGTACCTGTAGCCAGTCGGTCAGTGTGCTGTTCTAGGTAGTGGTGATCAGATTAAGCTTTGCAGCATATGCTCTCACATCTAGGCGGGTGGTTAGCTTGACTTTGTCTAGGTTTCTCCACTGTAAACTTACTGATCTAGCGGGTAATCTTCCCATTTCACAAGATAGCAAAGATGCTCATCCCTCTCCGCAACGATGCATTCTGTGTCGTAGAATGCTTCTAGATCACCATCATCAGTAGACGTCACTGATACTGTGTCTGTATCGTAGTCTTCGACGATGTCAACTGGCGCGGACACGACCTCGCGCACCTGTTGGAGAACAGACATGCTGATTGGCTGGCATCAGCAAGCGTAGCTTTTCAGAATCGACAGCTGCCCCTCCAGTGCTCTGCGCTCGCCTGGAGCAGCCGAATGCGACTGGAACACGTTTGCGCTCCTCGCGTCTGACCGTTCTGGCGATATGAAACAGTCGAGTTGAGAGAGGGATCGCCGCGATGCCGCTCTTGGAGAGCTCCAGCTCAGTGGAGGTAAGATAGTGTGGCACTAGGGGTCACTTAGCGCATTTGCGACTTGGCGTTGCCGCAGCAGCTCCACGCATTGCTTTGTCGAGGCAGGAGGCAGCCAAAGCACCGCTCACGAACTACGCAGAGGGGCACCGTCACAGCCGCACACCGCCCGTACTCCACATCGTCGACGACCTTTCACCAGCGTCCCAAGCCCAGCGCCAACTGACGAGCGCCTGCTCCCCGCCTACTGCGCACTCTCTTCCCCCCCGCTCACCGCAGCCATGGCGAACGACGAATATGACGTGAGTCTCCTGTGCGACATGTGCGCCCATGGTGCCAGTTACTGACACGCTGGCTGCAGTTTCTCTTCAAGGGTACCTACACTCTTCCTCTGCGCCTGCGCGCCCACACGCTTGTATGACGACCCCCCCACTAACGCTCAGCAGTGGTCCTCATCGGAGACTCAGGTGTCGGTAAATCCAACCTGTTGAGCAGATTCACCCGCAACGAGTTCAACCTCGACTCCAAGTCGACCATCGGCGTCGAGTTCGCGACCCGTTCCATCCAGGTGGATGCCAAGACGATCAAAGCCCAGATCTGGGACACAGCTGGCCAGGAGCGCTACCGCGCCATCACATCGGCCTACTACCGCGGCGCCGTTGGAGCGCTGCTTGTCTACGACATCAGCAAGCACCAGACGTACGAGAACGTCACAAGGTGGCTGAAGGAGCTGCGTGACCATGCCGACTCGAACATTGTCATCATGCTGGTTGGAAACAAGAGCGATTTGAGGCATCTGCGGGCAGTGCCCACCGAGGAGGCCAAGCAGTTTGCGAGTACGTGTTCAGCATTCGCAGAGGACGGGTGCATGAGGCGCATTACAGACAGCCGCTGACAACATCTTGCAGGCGAGAACAATCTGTCCTTCATCGAGACGTCTGCCTTGGACGCCAGCAACGTCGAGCTTGCTTTCCAGAACATCCTCACAGGTACGCTTCCCTATACTGCCAACATACGGACTGTCACGCTGCAAGAAGGCACACACTGCACGGCAAGCAGGCCGTGATATGGCTCGAGCCATGACACAAGCACACAAGCCACCTCCCTCTCCGATACCCTTATACTACGTAGCTTTGTGACAAGTCAAGAGCTACACTAACAAATCACCAGAAATCTACCGCATCGTCTCCAGCAAGGCACTCGACCAGGGCGAGGGCGGTCAGAACGTCCTCGGCGGCGAGCGCAAGGTTCTCGAGATCAGCAAGTCGGCCGATGCAGAGCAGAAGAAGGGGTGCTGTTAGACGAACGCATCTGCGCCTCACGACGTACTGCGCTTGCGTCCCGTGCACATTCGACAAGGCCAGACGACGCAGTGCGCTGCGATAAACGACCAGATATGCCTGTCATGTGCAAACGTCCACGAGTCATGTCAAGTTTCACGGCGTCCAGGATGTCTTTTGGCCGACTACCCTCTTTCAACATCTGCTTCCTGTTTCTGCTTCCATTGCAGGCGCTTGGCTGTGCTGGACGAGCTGGCCTAGAGGCCTGTGTCTTGGTTTCCTGCATGTTGATGGGTATTTTTCTTTTAGCTGAGGGCGGTAATGTAACTATGCTGCTGTACGAATGCAATGCAGCGTCACTATCACAATGCGCCTCACTCTCCTGACTGTGTCTTTCTTCAGGTCCGCTCTTTGAGATCGTGGGTGTGATGCGCATCACTCTACCAGGTTCCATGTTCGCTCTACGGGAAGAAGCCATCGATCGCTCAGAACTCCCTGTATCCCTTTCCTCCGCTAACCATGTCATTGCTGATCTTCTGCACTTCTTCGCTGTTCTTCACCCACGCACAACTCGCATCGACATACGCCTCAGTACCAAACTTCTTAGCACACCACTCCAGCACCCTCCCCATCTCCTCCTGGACCCTACCCCTGAGCCTCTCCTCCTCACCCTCCCCACCTTTCCGCTTCCTAAACGCTTCAACATCATCAACAAGCTTGATCGCCTCCTCCACCCCTCCCTCGCCATACACAAACTCCACCAACGACACCCCTCCCACCCCAGAACACCCACACTTCTCTCTAACCTCTGCATCCAACTCCCGCCCCTCCCCTCTCTTCTTCGGCACCCACCCCGCCGCCGCATCCCCCACGTCCCCAATCCACAACCGCGCGTTCCGAAAGTCGCCCTCGCATCTGTGCAGGATCCCGTGGAGAAGCATGCCCTCCAGCGCGGGCGGGGCTTGCATGTGGCGGACTAGGAAGTGCGCGCTGGGGAAGTCGTGGTTGAGGATGTGAAGGGCGGATTCGAGGGTGGGGTGTAGCGCGAGGGAGGAGATTGTGGGTGTCAGGCGCGGGGAGGTGGGGGATTGGGGCGCGCGGACGAGGGAGGCGGTGCGTAGAAGGGTGGGGGAGAGGGTGGTGAAGGTGGACATTTGGGTGGTGAGTTTGGGGGGATTGAATGAACTGGTCTGTTTTCTCTGGTTCGATGCTGGGGAATGGTGTTTGGAGTTGCTGGACTTTGGTTTGACGTGCACTGCAGAGCGCAAGTGGTGTAAGAAAATGCAGGTCTGTGAGTAGATGCAATGGATTGTTTGTTTGATCTACGTATCATGCATAAAGCTGGATGTTGCTAAGTAGCGAAAACGTGACGTTCACGAGTCTTTGAGCCACGCGTCGACGTCATGACTACCCTGAACTACGCGACCCACAATCTAGGTGTTGTGTGGCCAGCTAAGTGTGAGATTAGATGACAGTATACAGACTCGGTATATGAGGGTATCGTAGTGAGTAGGAAAGAGCAATTGTTACACCTCCTGTGCACTATGCGACATGACGTACGCAAAGATATTGATGGCGAGGCAGGATTTGAACAAGAGGTAAATTGTAGTAGTATCTCGCGGGAGGAACAATATCTACAGAATAAGGCTTTTTCCTTTCCAGTCGGTAAAACACTACTCGTACATGGGTCGTGGGTGCGTAGAATGTAAGATAGTCGCATGCAGCCGCCAAACGCCAGGAAATGGTAGACGCTATGTCGAAGATGGGGTCTCGATGGCCGTCGAGTACGTCGAATACGTCGAGTGGAATCAAATTGATGACGGGACAGCAGGTGTCAAAGGGAAAAGGGTAGAGGTCGGACATTCCAGTCAAGAGGCAGATGTTTAAGACTTGGCACCGGTCCTGTCTTTCTCCTCCTTGTTGTCCTTCTGAGCCTGTTCCTGCTTCTCCTTGTTGTCCGGGTGCTCGCGCTTGGCCTCGATGTGCGAGTTGCGCTCCTTCAGGCGCTCCTCTTCAGCCTCAACCATCTCTGTAATCTTTGTCAGCACCACGCAGCGGAATCCCAAGAACCTCTAAGCGTGACAAAGCACGACTCATCGACACCTCGTGGGTAAAGGGAATGCACGTACCTCTCCACTGGTCCTCGCCAGCGTATCTCTCGTGGTGGATCTTCTTCTCAATAATGTGCTGGTGTGTGGGGTCATTCGGATCCAGCACCTTGATCGTCTCCCACCTGCCCTTGCCCTTGGCCGCGTCGGCACCCTCAATCGCAAAGCTTGCAAGAAGCGCCGCTAATGTGCCTCCTTGCGCGTACATACGGGCTTGGACGAGCTTCTGCGAGCCACTCAGGTAGGGGTTGCGGTTGACCATTGTCCAGGAGCCGGCCATGGAGGCGACCCAAAAGCCGAAGAGCAGCGGGTAGCGGTACTCGGTTGCCCATTCTTTGGCGCGCTCCAGGGCAGTCTTATTCTGCTCGAGGAGTGCCGCGCGGTTGCGCTCGCGCTCGATTTCGGCCTTCTTCTCGGGGTTGTTCTCGACGTCAAAACGCGCAGAGGCGCGGTCGGCGGCAATGACGGCTGGGGCGAGTTAGTAGTAATTCAGGCTCGGAGGGAATAAGCACTGTGACGCACCAATAAAGGTTCCTGATGATGTGACGAGAAAGGCGCGGAAGGGCAGGGTCAGCGCTCTGAAGGATGGGTATCTTCTGCTCGCGCCCACCACAGCGGCGGTGCCAATTGCTGTACCAATGGCACCACCGAGTACTCCACCCTTAAGTGATGCACTTTGAGTCTGTCAGCAAAGTTTCGCGCAGCTACTTTGCACGTGAGGCTCACTCGTAATGCGCCTGCTCCTGCTCGGGCGTGAGAACCTTCATCTTGCGTAATCGAGCTTCTCGTAGTAATTAGGTATGACAATTGTGGGAGGATGCCCGCGAGAATTGTTCGTTGGGGTATGAAGCTTGTAAAGAGGAGCGCGATGTATGTACAGAACCAGCAGTGGAGACCGGCGGCACGCAATGCTTATAAAAAGATAACGCAGCGCTCAAAACTACACCATGGTGACGTCGCCGACTCCCCGGCAGCTTAGCGCATGCTGAGGCAACGCCTTTCGGCAGACGCTGCTACGGCGGCCTCGTTCCCAACCATCTGTCAGACAGAGCATCGAACCACCGCGCCCTGATCGAAACGCGCCACATTCTTCCTTCTCCGGCGTGCAGATCCACAACCGCGCCTGTGATAGTCGCCTCTTCATGCTGTACTCTTGATGTATACAATTGTTCACTCGGACTTCTCAGATCAGACTGCAAGGCGTGACCTCATAACTCTGGGTCAACCGGCATCTGAACACACGCGCAAGCATCCATGGATTGAAACCTGATCCATCAGCCCTGTCGCCGAAAAGGCCGGACAGTCAGCAAGGTCCCAGAAACGATCTGTCTCGTGCAGCGCAGATTATTCGGATCGTGCGTTGAGGCCGCTGCGGCATCTCTAGCGTTGCCGCTCGCCGCTGTTCAGACAGCACCTCACATAATCCAGCCAGATCCGCCACGCCAATGCTTGCTCATAAGTCTCAGACTTTCGTGATTCACGCTTCTGGCCTTGTGATTTTGCTCCTGTGTTCCGCAAACAATTCGTCCTGCAAAGGTTCTATCAACCCAGCTCCGAACGTTTCCGAATTGCCACCGACTCCCGAGCTTCGCCATACATTCGGTTTTCCTCGTGCCGCTTAGTCACTACGGCCACGCAGCCCAGTGCAATCGATGTGACATTGAAGTCGGTTTTAAAACCATTCACTCACAAATCGTTGCATATTATTGAGAGGAGACACGCATAAGAGACGATTGCTTGAATTTTGGAGGAATGTCTACACCCCGCATATCATCCTTCACCCGTGCTTCTTGTCATCTGCGGTACTTTTGTTGAAACGATAAATATGTGCAATGATCCAGCTCCGATTTTTGACATTTTCTCCAGTAGACCATCCTGCTAAAGTATCAATCACTCAACCCAGAAAGAAAATACTGGCATAAACAAGAAAGGACATATCGTGGGTAGACAGGTGTTGAGAAGCGATGTTCATTCGTCCAACACTAGGAGATGGTTCTTCGTCTCATCCCAATCGGATCGACAATCTCTTCGACATGAACTGTAGTTTGGGAACATCTCCTCGGTGAGATCGAGAACGAGAACGAAAACGAGCGCGTTTGTGGTCACGATAACCAACGTGGTAAGTTGGAGCCAGAGATGTCTATCAGATATGGCCTTTTAGCGAAAGGTGCCAGGGAAAGTGGCGGTCCGAGCGACGGGGTTGTTGTTGTAGCGAGGCACCATGCCAGCAGGAGGGCCAGGGCGCGTGGTGACAGCGGGGTTGCAGCACAACATCGCAACGCGCGAGCCGTACTTGGAGCCGCGCAGGGAGACCATATGCTTGCGGATGTGGCTGCCAACGATCTCGCGGTGCTGCGCGCTGCTGTTTGTCAAGACATACTGGATGAGGTAGTTTCCAAACTGATCTCCAGCAACTACGAAGACGTCAGCATGAACCTGGTGACGAAACAGAACCCGATCACTTACTGTCGATCAAAGGCATGCGAGGACGGTCAGGGCGACCTTCGCAGACGCGCTCCAAGTAACGATCTAGAAACTCGGTGGTACCAATCTTGAGACACTTCTCGATAACCTTAGAGGCATATTGGTCCATGCTGTACTCAGTCGCAAAGCGTAGGATGTGGTCGATTGCGCGACTACGATCAGCAGGAGCACCATGCTCGCAGATGTGTTGGATGCACCAATTGCCGAACTGACCGTGGGCGATTACGTCGATACTGGCAAGCACCTCGTTGATGCACGGGCGCTTTTGCTGGTTAGGAGGAAACACGGGGGTGGAAAGGGTGATCACATACCTTGTCCTCCTCGAGGCAATTCTCGAAGATATTCTGCACGACCAGACTGCCCGTCTCACCCAACGCAACTTCATGCCACATGCCTCGGAGGGCTTCGTTGACATAGCGCATGATCTGCGGCGGTGAGTCGCTCCAGCGCAGTTCGAACAACTTCTGCCAGACATGGCATGCGTAGCGGTGAATGACAGTCTCTGGGATACGACGGAGCAATTCGTGAACCATGGTGGCCTTGTACTCTTCGGGCACGCAGTCGAAAGCCTTCTGGATGACATGGCAGCCGAAGGCGTCCATACTGAGAGCGAGTGTGTTGCCACGAATTGCTTGAGCGATAGCAATGATCTGATCGGAGGTGCCATGTTCAAAGCATCGCTGGACCAGGAAGTTGCCGAAGCGATTGATCATTAAGGAGTAGGCTTGAGCGATGATGGCCTCGACGATGTCGTACTTCTGATCTGGCGTACCGACCTTGAGCTTCTGCTGAAGGAAGATCGAGGCCTGCTGATCGTTGTTGCAGATGATCTTGTCGACGATGTACTTCCAGTTGCAGCTCATGTTGCGGTCCAACAGTCGGCGGTAGTTCATAGGCTCAACAGCTGGCATGAATTGAGAACCACCGCTGTCACTAGGAGCCTAATTTCTTATTAGCAGATGATTTTCAGACCATTTGAACGTGCCTGCTTACTTGAGAGTTCCACGGCGAAGGGCCCATGCCGGTTGACACATCGAATTCATTCGCGATGGGAGACAGTCTGCTTCCACCCATGGTTCCAATGGGCGTAGGGTAGTTAGAAGCTTGCATGGACGGCCCTCCATACTGGTTGTAGGCTGGATCGAAGGCAGAGTCTGGCCGGCTCGGCGGGTTGCTCAGGGCGTTGTTGTAACCAGCACTGAAGCTTGCACCCATACCGTTACCCATGAATCCACCCATGCCGTTACTCATGCCGCCGGCCCGGAAACCTTGGTCAAGAGGGAAGTGCGTGGGCTCATTAAGGTAGCTGTTGGCTCGTCTAGCTGTGGGCTGACCGACAGAGACCGGTGGTCGAGCCTGGGTCTGCCCTTGCCCCTGCCCTTGATACTGAGACCCGAAGTTGTTGCTAGGGTTGTAAGGCGGGCGAGCTGACTCGTTGTTCCAGCCATCGTTGGCACGGGTCGAAGCATTGAAGTTGTTCTGCAGCTGCGCAAGGGTCTGCTCTGTAACGTCACCGATGTTGTATCCATAGTCTGCCTCGGACGATTGGCTGAGGTGTTCCATCGTAGACCTGGCGACGAGGTGGCTGTGAGCATCTTGATTCATGCGAGCGATCTCGTCCTTGGCTGCTTGCAGCTCTTCCCTGATCTTCTGAAGTTCCGATGCGTTGACAAGGACAGACGGGTCTGAGGAGGTCATCGCAGTAGGAGGTGTGCTCGCGTAATCTTCGGTGGCTGGTGTGACAGGAACAGAGCTGTTGGAAGAGGACTTGTATGGATCATCTGGCGAGGATCGCTCGTTAAGACGCTGCAAGAGCGAGTCCATGACAGACCTCTCTTGGTAGTTGTCGCCCTTGTTCTATAGAGCGATCAGCTTGTACATGCCCGGAATGGGGACGAGCAACGGTGACGCAGAAGATGTGACGAGGTGTAGACTGACCTTGAAGCTAGCAAAGTGCTGCTGCTGTTGCATTTGCATCGAAGGCAGGCCAACATTGCCCATGGTGGAATTACCAAGTGGCCGCTTCAGACCCTGCAGGTTGGACGTCAATGAAGAGCTAAAAGAGGGGTGAAGACCGTGTGAGAAGTGGTTCTGGCTGCTGCCATTGATCTGTCCCAGTACCTCTGGTGAAGTATCGACTCGCAAGTCTCCAGGAGGCATGTTGAACCGGGCGAGGCCCTTGCGGGGGGTGGGCGAGCCGTCTGAAGTTATGTTGAAGGCCATGTTTGGTGGCGGCAAGGTGCAGGTAGATGGAAGAGATCCGAGAGATGTGTGTATGGCGAAGTGACTGGGCAGATGCGAGGATAATATGCAAGACACAGCTGCTCGATGATACTCCGTTGGCGACGTATATGGCCAAGTAGATGAAGAAGCGGAGCAGAAAGGCAGAAGATGCAAACTAGATTGACAGCTTGCAGTTAGCAGCGACGCAATGGGAAGGACGAAGGGAGTGTGAGAGCAGTGAGAAGAAGTTGCACTGCAGTGGAAGGTGGGTGTGAAAGGAACGGCGCAGTTTGGAGAAAGAAGCGAAGACGAAGGTGCGCTTAGCGGCAGGCGTGATGGAAAGGGAAGTCGCGCAGGCGCGCCAACGATATGGCGGTCACCATTAAGCTTGCGCCCATTGTCAGCCAATTGAAGTGAAGAAATGAAAGTGAACACAGATCTCGTGCGTCCGGACGGTGAAGGTGAAATTGAACAAGTCTAGCCACTGCAGTCACCAAACATGTGAATAGCTCATGACACGAAGCTGGACGGGGTGACCTCCCACTGAGAGTCGAAGAAGCCTAGTGCCAGCGCACCATCCAACCCCTTCCAGTGCATCTCTTCACCTAATATCACGAAGTCTGGCTGGCCAACGCCTGTAAGCATGGGTACCAGCCTAGCAGTTTGCCTGAGACCCTCATCATCAGCCCCCCAAAGAATCAACTCCAGCCTCTCGCCATCCAAAGGGCGCAGCCATGCTGCACCTCGCGCGTCCTCGTACAATTGCTCTCGTCCTCGGCTATCTCGAAGCGAAGCGCCTGATGTAGATACGTGAATGGGAAAGTCTGGATTGGCGCGTGCGAGCCCATCAGCAACCGCGAGGCGAATGACGTTACCAGCGGCGCTTTTAGATGCATCTCTCGAAGAGCTGTCCAGCATGATGGTGTCGGCGTGGAAATACTGATAAAAATTGCGCGATACCTGGAGGGCGATGTGTGAGGTGTTGACATTACCTGGATGCTCGACGATGATGGGACCATGGCTGCGTAAGATGGCCGTCATTGAACCAAGCTGTCGGCCCCGTCTCTTATTTTGCTTGTCTGTTGCGCTGGCCGCATCTACCGTCCAAGTGTTGCCTGATAGACGCAGACTGATTGCATGACCAGAGTTTGTGGCAGCGCTTGTAAGATCCAACGTTTGACCATCAATAATGACTGTATCATTCCAGAAAGGTGGACCAAACTCGATACTCTGCACGTTCGATGTCTTCACCTTGCGATCTCGCACGCGTACCCTGCCATACTGCCCTGGGTCTTCGAGAAGAGTAACTTTGACACCGCCTTTGCTGCCCATGTCCCCGGGATCGCCTACCACGATATCGAAATCGCCCAATTCACGAGGCAGTACTTCAGTGCTTCTGGTCTGCTCATAATAAAAGTCGACCAAGGGTCGCTCTGTCATCATGCCGTCCCATTCGTGGTTCCGATCCGGCACTTCGCTGTAGCTTGAATTTGCGCCTGCGAGCTGAAGTTGCTGAGCTAGGAGTCTAGAGTGGTATGCTGGCACATTATCGTCTAAATCGCCGTGCTGTTGTTGGATAGGAACGCCTTGGGCGTTAGCCATGAGAATCTCGTGTCGATAGCTATTCAGAGACGCGCTAATGACAGACGTCCGCCCCGGGTCTGCCGGCTGCCATAGCTCATAAGACACATATTTTTGAATACTTGCATAGCCTGAGACCGGAATAGCGGCGAGCACCTTGTCCGGACGGTGTGTAAGAGCGTACCAGGTGCCTTGACCACCGTTCGAGTGGCCGGACACGATCCAACGATCCGTGTCAACAGCAGGGCCTGACCAATTACCGTACTGAATCCAGTCAGGTATAGATCCAATAGCGGCTTCAACATCGGAGAAGCCCCAATTATGCCAGTCGTCACCCGACCATGGTGTTACGCCCGTAGGAAAGACGGTCCAGGAACAGAGATCAGGAACAGGATCCAAGGCCTCAAAGACCATAGGTTCGTCAGCTTCAAGACCTGCTCCGTGCAAAGCCAGCAGGACCGGCAATCTCTTCTGCTCGTGTCTGCAGCTGGCATTCTTCGCTGGTGGCCGTAGCATGGCATAAGAAAGCGTGCCACTTGGATGCACAAAAGTTGTTTTGTGAGATTCATAGACAGACGTATGCCTCAGATTTTGTGTGACTTCGAGACTAGAATGTTTGTTGTTGTCGACGGTCCTATAGGTGATGTTGTATGCTACTGACGAAGCATTGTGCGAGGGCAGCGTGATGTTGAAGACAAGAGGCTTGGTCTGACCAGCAATAATGACCACGCCAGGCTTGTGAAAACTCTTAGTACTTTCATCAAGGACCTTTGAAGATCTCAGATCACTGCCATCTCTTGCTATGTGCATCTGGCTATCCGACTCTAGCCTTAGAAGAGGGAACTGTGTGCTCACGTTGGTGCTGACATTAGCGGCGTGGATCCCAGTGATCTCGATATCTTGAGTACCGCTGTTTCGCAAAGTGACTGAAGCGTGTGGACTTGCAAGGTTGCCGTCGATGATATCGGACATGAGGATACCAGGCTTCGCTAGGTCGAGGCTGCCAGATACCTGTTCGACACCCACGACAACATCGATGGTAGGCTCAAGGATGCCGCCGAAAGCTCTAACATCGCGCGCGAGGCGCAGATCAATGCGGTGATGCCCCGGGTCAAGGTGCAGTACTGGTGGAGCATTGCGATAACTATAGTAGTCACCACCGAAGAAGTGCGTGTCGTTAATCCAGTACTCTAGAATTGCATCGGTGTGAAGGATAACATGTTGGGTTTCATGGCCGCCAACAACCAGCTCTCCACGAGCCCAAGCTTGGTACTGTACTGAGGCCCAACCATAGATAGTCTTGAGGAAGTCCCAATCTACGTTTGAATAAGTCACACTCAAGGAGGCATTGGCTGATGTGGGGGAGTTGTTGGTGTCCGCAGTCGTGAGGTTCCAAAGTGCAGTGCCATTCGCTGGAAGAGAACTCCGGAACGATGTCTGATGGCTGAAGCTCAAGTTCCTGAATCCGCCGTGCAGTTCAAGGGGATCCGCGCCCCAAGTGGCCTCTACCCGAGTGTCAGCCAAGTAATCGTCTATAGAATTGAGGCTCTGCATACCTCGTGTGCCTATTTGGAACGGCCCAAGAATTTCCCACGTGCTATTGAAGGAGAACAGGGGTTTGTGATCGAGTGGGGTTGATATGGAGCAATGACATGGTGGACAGAGCTGCAAGAACAGCAACACGGCCACCGACAGGCAGTGTGAAGGGGCGTGCATTATGCAGCCTCGCTCGACTCAAGATAAGGACTCAATTCCAATCCACGACAGCAGCATCAGTCTTGAATGGTGCTGCTGCCTGTACGACGTGAGGTTTACTAAGCGGGTGGCTGGCGGCTGGCATGATGAAAGTCGTCGTACCCCTGCTGCAGCTAGACTAGTACACAGTCGATCTGAACTGCATTCGGACGTGTTGACGATGGCGTCGGTGGAGAGTCTAGCAACGGTCCGCCGCTGAAACTTGTACTCAACACCGTGAACCTTTTCGCACAGGCTCCGCGACACCGGACCAACCCTTGGATATTTGCGTGCAGCCGTCGTGGTACGACCATCATCCGTGAGGACCCTGTAAGGAGCGCGCCAGCAGATACGAGCAATCCACCGCACCTATGGCCTAACCACGGAATCTACGAGACCTCCACGACTCCTTTACCTGCGCATCAATGTCCACTACAGAGGCGCGGGAAGCGGGGCCTCATGCCACCTTCAAGTTCCCCGCCTTCGAGCCCGATCTACTCCCCACGCACGAAGAGGAGCCTTTCGGCCTCAGCTCTTCTCGCACTGCAAGCCCCAGCCACGCAGCACATTCGAATGGCCACGCCATACCTTCGGACAGGTGGCAGCCTCGGAAGGAAGCAAGAGTAGGATTTGCAAGCCACTCAAATGGAGGCGCTTCGAACAGACATGGCCGACAGAAGAGCCTGAGCGAGGCTTTGCAGACGATAAGGACACGGAAGGGTAGTGTTAGCCAGAATGCGCACGAAATTGCAGATGCGCTCAAGGCGCCTCTCTCTCCAAAGCTCATAGTACGTCGCATGCGATCAACAATACATGTCGGCGATGCTGACTGTTGCAGGCGCTCTGCGGTGTCTGGTACCTGACCTCAATCTTCACAAACATGTCGTCGAAAGCGATCCTCACCGCGCTGCCGAAACCAATCACCCTCACGACCGTACAATTCGCCTTCGTCTCGGGATGGTGCATCGTCCTGGCTGCCATGGCCAAGCGCTATCCGCGCATGAAGCAGACAATGCCGTTCTTGAAGTATGGCATTCGCAGGCCACACAAGGAGATTGTCGTCGCAACGCTTCCCCTGACTGCATTCATGATTGGCGGCCATATCTTGAGTGCCGACGCGACCTCGAGGATACCAGTGTCGCTGGTGCATACCATAAAGGGGCTATCACCTCTCATGACGGTCTTCGCCTACCGTTTCTTCTTCGGCATATCCTACTCTGTTCCCACGTATCTGTCTTTGATACCGCTCACCCTTGGTGTCGTCCTGGCATGTTCAGCGGACTTTAACGCCAATTTCATGGGACTCGTCATGGCTTTTGCCAGCGCCATCGTCTTCGTCACGCAGAATATTGTGTCCAAACAGATCTTCAATGATGCCGCTTCTGCGGAGAAGGAAGGACTGCCACCAACAAGATTCACCAAGCCTGACAAGCTCAATTTGCTTTGTTACTCGTCTGGCTTGGCGTTCGTATTCACACTGCCGCTCTGGTTCTGGTCAGAGGGGTTTACCTTGATCGGAGACTTCCTACACGATGCATCAATCGAGCTGTCAGAGAAACCAGGCGCGTACGATCATGGACGACTGCTCCTTGAATTCTTGTTCAACGGCACGTTCCACTTTGGCCAGAATATTGTAGCCTTTGTTCTGCTATCGATGGTCTCTCCGGTGACCTACTCCGTTGCCAGTCTGATCAAGCGCGTGTTTGTCATCGTTTTCGCTGTTGTTTGGTTCAAGAAGCCATTGACCCACACACAGATGTTTGGATTCGTGCTCACATTTGTCGGCCTGTATTTGTATGATAGGACGTCAGATGCTGCAAAGGCGGACAAACGTGCTAGAGCGCTGCAATCCAAGGGCCAAGGAACACTGCTGCCTCTGGCTACAGACGTCAAGTCGAGACCAACATTCACCGCGAGCCCAGCCAGTCTATCTGCTGGTACCGGTGCATACCCAGTCGCAAGAGATGAGAAGAGAGACGACGACGCAGGCTTTAGCAGGGCTCCTACTGGTCCTAGCTATCTCCCGCCAGGCACGAAACAGGAGGACACGTGGCGGCGATAACGCAAGGTACGAGTACAATGTATACATATGAGTAGATGATAGATGAACGAACATGTACATATGGCGCATAGCACAGCACACTTTTCGCAGCCTAGACATCTGTCTCACTGAACAGTGAATACACGGTTCTGATTCACATAGCGCGCTTGCAAGGGTGGCACGTGGTTTCCTTGGCAACGGCACCAGAAGATCGCAGCTTCCACTCCGCGGTAAGATCACAGGATCTTGCGCCCATCAGTCCTGCTGATGTAAGCTGCCAGTATGACTTCCGCACAGCAATCGAACAGGGCAGCTGGGCCCCGCTGTCACTCGCAGGCTGCAAGCAACCAAGCAAATGATGCTCTAGACCGTCATATGAACGGAGAGAGTAGCCTTGTACGCTTAAGCGAGCATCCTAGCAGCGAATCACCGGCGTGCACCCTTAACATCCCCTTGCCCTGTGACATCAACGGCCACCTTTCTCCTTACCACCAAGTTATTCTTCCCGCACACGTGCAGCTGCCCGTGGCTGTACCATTCAAGCATGGCCTCTGATACCCTCAAGGTCAACGGGACCCGTCCTGGCAATGTTCGACATCCCACCGCTCCCGGCATGATGATGAACGCTCATTTCGCAAATGTTGGCGAGGACGCCGGCAAGGAGGCGTATGAACATGGCGTCCAAGTTATCGACGAGGACAAGGTCTTCAAGTGTGTACAAATCTATGGCACTATTTTCCAGGCAGACAGATCACTAATTGCTATGCGCAACCCAGTCCGAATGTCTCCAGATACCTCAACATCGAGCATGTTATCCCCGCAGGCTTCAATTACCATCTCATCGCCGTATTCGGTTCGCAGTCCACGGGCAAGTCGACGCTCCTCAATTACCTTTTTGGCACACAGTTTGGTGTCATGTCAGAGCAGGAGCGCCGCCAGACTACAAAGGGAATCTGGATGAGCAAGAACAAGCGCGAGGCGGGCGGCTCGGGCATGGCAGAGAACATCCTGGTTATGGACGTTGAAGGCACAGACGGACGAGAGCGAGGAGAGGACCAAGATTTTGAGCGCAAGAGCGCTCTCTTTGCGCTTGCGACAAGTGAGGTCCTCATCGTCAACATATGGGAGCACCAGGTTGGTCTGTACCAGGGCGCGAACATGGGTCTGCTCAAGACAGTGTTTGAAGTCAATCTTCAGCTGTTCGTCAAGGACAGCAAGTACGTTCAAAACTTACCAAGCCTCTTCTTTTGCGCTGACAGTTTCCAGGTCCATCCCCAAATCTCTCCTATTCTTCGTTATCCGCGACCACCTCGGCACAACACCCCTCAAGAATCTCCAGAACACCCTCATTCAAGACCTCACAAAACTATGGTCCAACATTTCGAAACCTGCTGGTCTAGAGAACTCGCGCATCGAAGATTATTTCGACTTTGCCTTCGTCGCACTCCCCCACAAGATCTTGCAGCCGGAGAAGTTTGAGGAGGCAGTCAGCAAGCTGAGTCTGCGCTTCAGGGAAGGGTACAACGACCCAAAGAAGAGCGGACTCCTCGATGAAGCTGAGCTTCCCATCTTCCTTCCTCAGTACCACCGCCGGATTCCCGCAGACGGATTCCCCGCATACGCTGAGGGCATCTGGGATCAGATTGTACACAATAAAGACCTCGATTTGCCAACACAGCAGGAGCTTCTCGCACAGTTCAGATGCGATGAGATCGCAAGAGAAGTTCTCGTGGTCTTTGATGAGAAGATTACGCCACTGGAAGACAAGCAGGCGGAGGATGCCAGAACAGGACAGCCTTCGATCATCCCAGATCTTGGCCCGATCATGAACGCTGCACGAACGCTTGTCTTCAAAGACTTCGATACGAACGCGAGCCGCTACCACAAGGGTGTTTACAAGCGGAAGTTGGCGGAGTTGGAGGGCAAAGTTGATGCACGGTTGAAAGCTCTCAGCCAAAAGCAGATCAGTGCTGCACACAAGTCTGGCATCGACGACTTCAGCAACGCGGTCAGCACGTCGGTCAAGCTTGGGCAGAAGAAGGGTGGTTCATATGATTTTGCGCAAATCGTAGACTCGGAGAAGAAAAAGGCCTTGGCCAAGTTCGAGGAGGATGCCAAAGCGATCGCTATTCAGGGCGCATCTTGGAGCGACGCTACACATCAGCTTGTGCTCTACCGAAAAGAGCTGGACGAGGTATCCGGACGTCTGCGCAAGGAGGAGATGCGACGTTTGGCCACACGGATTGAGCGCTGGGTACGAAGCCGCCTCGACGAGTCGGTCGGCCTCGAATTTAACAAGCTTGGATCTGGACGCGGTGGGTCTGGTGCGCCCGAGCATGGTGAGAAGCCAGCGACGGAAAAGGATCTTTGGGACCGCGTCTGGGTCATTTTCACAGACACAGTTTCCAGCGCCGAGAAGCGCTTCACCGACCGCGCACAAAGCTTCGACGCTAGCCCCGAAGAAGTCGACGTTGGCCTATGGAGACTGCGGCGCAAGTCGTGGGGTGTGCTCCGTGCGAAGATCGACGAGGAGGTTATGGAGGGTAACATCTTGTTGAAGCTGCGCGAAAACTTCGAGGACAAATTCCGCTACGATGAGTCTGGCGTCCCAAGGATATGGCGTCCTACAGACGACATCGAGGGCGTCTACACAAAGGCACGCGAGTCGACCATCACACTCATCCCCCTTCTCGCTCGCTTCAAACTGTCGAAGACTTCCTCACCACCACCCCTCGATGCGTGGATCGGCGAAGCGCCCGCATCTGTCTCATCCGCCGATGAGGAGGATCTGGCGCCTATTGGCGGTCTCGACGATGACGAGGGCAAAACGCTGGAAGATGAGACAGTGGTGCTGTCAGATACTAAGCAGGCCGATCTGCTGGTGCGCTTCAAGAAGACAGCAGATGGCGTCTATGTGGAAGCCAAGCGTAGTGCCATCGGCGGTATGACACAGGTGCCGCTGTACTTCTACGGACTGCTACTTGCACTGGGTTGGAACGAGATAGTAGCTGGTAAGTCCTCACTCGTGCCTACAACGCTGATTAATGACTAACAACATGCAGTTCTACGGAACCCTGTATACTTCATCTTCCTCATACTCGCCGCGGTTGGCGCATATGTCACGTACACCCTCAACCTCTGGGGCCCTATGGCACGCATGGCCAATGCCGCGTCTGTGCAAGCCCTCGACATTGGCAAGGAACGGCTCCGCGAGTTTCTCGAGACTAGTGAGTCGGGCCGCCGCGCGATGGCGCAGAGTGGCCTTGACAACAGCACACGACACCGAGACGATATCAGAATGGACCGTTTGAATGCCAACGGAAAGAAAAATGATGATGAGGACTTGGACGATATCTGATGCTGTCGATGGAAATGGCTGGTTCTTCGACTTCACTTTCGCCCCTGTTGGCTAGGCAGGGTGTTTGGGTACGTGTACGTTAGCGACGGGGTGGGTGGCATTCTTAGATTATCCTATAAGGGACTTAGGCTCGCGGTAATGAAATAGGTCAATTGATCTCTATAGCACTAATGCCGTGTGTCTGAAATAAGGGCAGAGCGGAGAGGGTGTGGATGTCCGCGACGAGCTACTCATACGCACGCATGAGGGCGACGGTTGCTGAGAGCATGTGATCATGGGGGTATAAGAATGTCCAACGCATTATCATCGGTCATCCTGCACCACTTCTTCCAGTATCATCTTTCTCGAGAATAGCACAACAGTAGCCATATCCTCTGCGCTTCGAATTATCAATGCAAGTTTCTCATGTCGACAGTTCGAAATCCCGTTGATGTCTCGCGATCGTGTTTTCCGGACTTGTCGAGTTCGCGCAGCAGTATGCAAATAAAAGATGTGGATGACAAGACATACTTCTTTCCTCTTTCGGGGGTTCAAACATCATCAGCGCGGATAATTCGACAACGTAATTTGTAGTTGTAATTGTATAGATTTTGATACTGACGTTTTATCAAAGTCTTAAATCACGATTGTTAAAATGCGACCGGCTTCAAGTTGTACTTTGTCCAACATGGTGCACTCACGGCGTCTGTTTTACATTAACTACTGACGGCGTCTATGTCACCCAAGACCAACATCATCAACATATGTCACAGTTTTTAGCCCGGAAAATGACCATGTCTGCGATAGGATACAAGGAATTCTGGTAAGGATAATGTGACACAGCTGAGGTCATCGCATCGAACACAAGGGCCGATGTGCATGGTGTGCGTACTCTGCAATACAACGGCTCCTCATTGCCTAATATGTCATTCTAGCAGGCGAAGAAAGGCATCTGTAGGTCCCATGGTGGAAAATTAAGATGACACGCGTGGTTGATGCTGACAAGGTGTAAATGTATTGCTTTATTCATTGAAGTGTACGTTACGTGTCGTAAGGACTGTAGATCGCCAGTGTGTACATGTACAGATAGAAAAGGGCTCAAAAGAATGTTTTGCTTGGCTGATCGCTATCGGACCCGTCTGGAAGAGGTAAGTCAGAACCCGGAACGACAAAGGAAACGGCGAGCTGATGCAGACAGAAACCTTATCTCCTCGCACTAGAGAGTCCGTAAAAGAACATACATGCATACGCCATGCACACGAAATCGGACTGCAAGTAGACATCAGGCCTAAGCATACCTAATCGCTCCAGCTACCAAGATTGGTTCTGCTGATGGGGTTACCAACGTTGATTGCGTATTGAGTGCCAACATTGCCTGCGGGCCAGTAATTGCAGACGGTATACTTGTTCAGATTCGAACCTGGTTGGCCGCCAACAACCATCCTGGTACCGCAATCGATGGACACACATCCTACGCTGGTAGTGCCCTTCCACAGGACCTGTGTAAGATGGCCAACATTGTGGAAGACATCGTCAGGAAGGCTCGGCTGGCCGAACCACGGTAACATCGCCTGAAACTCGCCCTTGTACCAACTCTCGGTGATACCAGCGGTAACATTAAAGCTATTACCTGAGACGGTGAAGAGATTCTGGCCCTGGCTGACACCCTGAGGAATCAAATGCTCAAATCTGCAGGTGTTGGCAGCAATAGCAGCGGTGTTGGCGACTGTTTGGTTCCAGACCAACGGATTAGCGCCGTGGTTGGCACGAGCAGCGTTGTGGTGATAGAGGATCGAGTTCTGGTAGTCCAGGCCGGAGGAAAGACTGGCCTGTCCTACACCAGGTATGTGTCCTGGATCGAGGGGGGCACCACCGGGTGGAGTTGACGGTGCTGCACTAGAGGGCACTGGAGAGGGTGCTGCGCTCGAAGGCACTGGAGCATTGCTGAGGGCGCTACCAACGACAGAGGAGGGAGTACCTGCACCAGTGGAGCCTGGAGTCACACCAGGGACTGCTGGAGTTGAAGACTGTCCAGGAACAACAACGGGTGGCGATGGGGTAACGCTAGGGAGAGGAGTTGGGGTCGGCCTGCTCGAGGAAACTCCTGGTGTACTAGAGGGACGGACACCACCCGGGGCGTTGGTGTTGGTCCTTCCAGCATCTGGGCGAGGTGGCGTCCATACCGGAAGGGATGGTGCAAATGGAGGGCGGTTGGGATTGGGCGGATCTGGGTTCTTAGGTGGTCCAGCCCACGCTGGCGTAGCATACGGGTTGGAGAAGACAGTGCGCGTGACAGTGACAGTGTTGAACACGGTGACTTGCTGGCGTTTATCAAGCTGACCCTGAGGCAAAGCAAGACCGCCAACTGCAAGAGCAGAAGTGAGAAGTGTAGAATGGCGCATTTTGGTACTGGTTGTAGATCTTGAAAGTAGTCTTTGTGCCGGGTTGATGATTCTCCTGATGAGACGTGCGGTCGATATTATATACTGCAACGGTTAATTTGATTCTGTTGAGATCTACCGGAAGCGCAGAGTCCGGATGGAGGTGAAGACCTCATCGCAATCTTGCCACTCTCGACGGCGTGTTGGAGAGAAGCTAACTCACTGACTGCCTCGACGAAAGCGGCGATTGTCAAGCTTGGTTAAGCGCGGCTTCGGCGACTGACGACAGAGGAGCGTGTACAGTTGGGACAGCAAAGGTAAAGAGTGTGGGATTGTTGGTTACGCTGATGAAAGGAACGTCGTCGTTGTCGTCAGGACAGACAGCAGTGAAAGGAAAGTTGGTAATCACAAGTCGCTGAAATGCAGGGCCGCTGGTTGTCCTGGTGTTTACTGAAGAACGGAGCTAAGATTAAGCGAGATAGCGAGTGCAGTTGCGCTTGCCTGGTAGTCGACGCACGGGAAAAGCTCACGGTGAAGTGCGACTGTCACTACACCTCGTAGGCAAGAGCCACGCTCAACATCTCGATTCGAGACTCAACATGCGAACTCTCCATGAGGTGGCAGAAAGCGCGAAAACCCTGGTAGTTGGCCACCAGTGGCGGTTGCACAAAGCACTTTCCGAGGATGACGACACAGTGTTGTTGTAGTCGATGTCCGTTTGCGGTTCTGACAGCAGCACATGGTGTGCCTGAATCCTATACCATGGACCTACGATGAAGATCACTGCTTGAGCATCATCTTCGAGACGGAGTCGCCGTCCTCACATCATGGCAACCAGATTAGGACGTCAATACATCTACCTCTCGACAAACGACGAAATGAAGTAAGGGTTTGACGTTGGCATATGCGTCAGGCTGCTAGGCCGTAACCAACCAGAGAATGAGAAATCATGCATTAGTGACAAAGATCACGCGCTAGGGACAGAGCACTGTATCTGATTGCGGAGAGCTTGCAGGCACAGGCATTTAGGGGGCGGTGAATTTTTAGTCCTGTGCATCTTCGTTTCTGATGATGTCTCTGTCTTTGCCAGTGACGAAACCAAGAGTAGAAGGCTGAAGGTTTTGCTTGTGCCCGCCAGAGTCGGAGGTTGACGAGCTTTAGAGTAGATAGATCCGTCCGGTACTACGCAGCGAAACTCTAGTCGATTTACCTGATGCTAGGCAGCGCATTGCCTTTAGCTCTCGCTATGGATGTCGATGAACATCTCGTGTAGTGTAGAATTGATCCCTTGCTCTACCTGCAAGGCTTGTCGTTCCCCTTGACACCATGACTGACGATGCGGTCTTGCAGCCAGAATCTCATCTTTAGAAACTACGTCACCGGCAGGGAAACGAGATGCGACTCTCCTGGGTGCCTGGGTGAGCCGGGGACTGAACATAAGTATTTGACATTGAGCATATTATGTAGCCTCGGAGGTTAGCAACGAAACCTTACAGGATGAATCGACACCAGCACTGTCGCGTGAGGTGTCAGCCAACGAGACATCTCAATCCAGGGGTTCATCAAGGAACTGCGGACTGCCAATAATACCGCCCAGAGTCCTTTGCGGCAACGTGGCGTTGCCCTAGCATCGCATTCCGCAAACAAAAGAAATTACCATGTCATTTTCGGCGATGTAGATGCCGGATGGGTCGCGCCGGCCGGTAAACCACACGTTCAGCGAAGATACACTTCAAAAGCTTGCGTGTGAGTTTGTTGCTTTTCTGGCCACCCTTGTGTATAGCGAAGTCACGTTGACTACGTACCATGACGAGCGCCCTGTTGCTTCACAACCAGGAGATGACCTGACAAATAACGAAAGCTCATCAGATACGCACATAAAACTCGGGGCCATAGAGAAGAACTCAAACAATATGCTGCTCGATCTATACAGTGGATGGTAGTAGTCTTTCATGTGCGGAAGTTGAGGAAGAGAGGCCACCCACTGGACCCTGACAAGGTGCCCCACCTTTGCAGCTTCTGATCATCCAGGCAGACACAACCCCAAAAATGATTACAAGAGCGTATCATCTCACAATGCTAGCTTGTTGCAGTAGCAGTTCCACAAAGAATTAATAGAAGAATTCTGTCGTCGCTATGGCCCTCTTTTCTCAGTTGCCGACTGAGCTAGTTGAGTTCATTGCCTCCTATCTGGCACAGCGAGACCTATATGCTGTGGCAAGGGTGAACAAAAGCCTTAGCACACTGGTGGGACCTTATCTGTACCAGCATGTCGACCTGATTATACGCGCTGGCGAGAAGTTGCCGCGAATCGATAGGTTCTGCTTGATTATTTTGAACGACCCTCGACGAGCGGCACGCATCGAAACCCTCCGCCTAGGCCCATCATCTGAGGATGGAGTAAAAGAGGGCCAGCGCTGGCTCCCTGAAGACAAATCTTTCGACGACGACGCATTGTACCGGAAAGCCCTTACAGTCTTGGACGATGAACCTTTGATCACCAGTGAAGACTATCTTCGAGATGCCATTCTTCAACGAGAATACTCTGCATATGCCACACTCATCATGTTGACTGCTACCGCGCTCCAGCAGCTGGACATAGCAGACTTCTCGTACTCGACTATGGATCGTCTTTATACTGTTCTGCGTAACCTTGATGCTGAACGGCAATGGAACCAACGTCAGGCATCACCAGCACTCCTAGAGCGACTCTCCCGTATCAAAGCAGTATCTTGCAATGTCGACAATAGACTTGGGACGCCATATCCAGACGAAAAAGGCCGAATTCACCTGGATCAAGTGCTCAATCTTCCAGGACTGCAGACGCTTGAATTCTCGGTGACCGACAAGCAAGCGGAACTAAGCAGATCGCTCAACCCAGGAGCCTTGACGCACTGGCCCAGTCGACTGCTGATCGGAAGAGTGCGAGCGACCGCCATTACAAAGTTGGTCATCAGACATTCTACATCATGCGCACTTGCTGTGCGCCCTCTCTTGGCTTGCACTCCTCTGCTGCTGGCTTTCACTTGGGACATTGCTTATGATTGCCACGATCGCAAGGAAGCTCCGGAACGCTGGATTGATCTGGATGTCTGGAATACCTCCCTAGGTGCCGTCAGAAAGAGCCTTGAGATTTTGGCTTTTGCGGCTGAATACTTCGACTCTGGAAAATTTCCATTTGAGCAACCGAAGATTGGGTCTTGTCTATTCGGCTTTCTCGACCTCACAGCTTTTGAGCGATTACACACAGTGGAAGTCCCTATGCCATTCCTGACTGGAGACGTGGACTTCAATATAATGGATGCTGCCGATATCTACCCGCTTCTGCCACCTTACTTGCGGCATCTGTCGCTTCGTCTTGACCTCTCGCATGCCCAATTGTTTTACCAGTTAGATACTTCGATTCTGCCTACAGGGTTGACTCGGCAACAGTCTCACGCTGAAGCGCGGTGCGCAATGAGCGTACGAACGGACCTCTCATATCTCTACCATGCCACTATCACGATGCTTGACCATGCGCCCGCCTTGGAAAGCATCTCCATCTGGCAGCCTGCAGATCCTTCAACGACTTGGTTTGAACAGCAGATCGCTGGCTTCGCAACGGCATGCAGTCAGAAATCCGTCACTGGCATCATGCTGTACCCCATGCTGTTACGCTGGAGAAAGCCAGAACACCGAGATCTGGTGAAAGAGGTGAAGTTTAAATCTTCGAAAGCTGACCGGAGTGAAACTCTCTGCAGACGCGAACGTGCGGGGATACCTCTGGGATTGGCATCGCAGTTTCATCTCCGTGGACTGCAGTCACATCTGGTTCGGCATCATTGAAACCGAGCACGCGGATCGTCGGTGCTAGTTAAATAAAGCTCCTAACCAGTGGCGGCACAGCTCTACCTCGTTATGTGGGTGGACGGGCGGGTTCGTCCCTACGCCGCGGAACCCCACATCGCTGATATCTAACACGAGACTTGACGTTTTCAACCAATCGAAGCGCAACTGCTGAGAAGTATACTTCGACGACGACCACCTCATCGTGGATGCGATTTTAGATGCGGGACAGCCGACAATGATTCAAACCTTCTGGACAACCCGGTCGCTGGTTCGCAGACGTTAGCGATGATTAGTGTAAGTGTTGGGCGCCTAGTGATAGCCTCGAACTCTCCCCCTCAGCTCATGGCAACCGTGGTTTCTCAAAGCCTCGTGCTTCTGTCTTTCCGACATCAACAGCTCTGTTGCATGGCTCCAAATTTGCGCAGACCATCGTTGTGAGTCCGAATGCATCACGCACACCACTGCTTCTCCTTCATCTGTCTCTCAACCAATGGCGCGCCTCCTGGATCTACCTCCATGCATCCTGAACCACATCCTCGACTTCCTCTCAAGGAGGGCGCAGCACTCCTTGGCGCTTACGTGTAAAACAACCAGCAAAGAAGCGAGACCTCGACTCTACCGAGACCTCAAGTTTGCAGCAGTCACCAGCTCAGGATCATGCGCACGAAGACTAGCACTGCTGCTTCGCAGCTTCTTTGAACGACCGGGCTTGGCTTCTCATGTTGTCTCGATGAGACTGTCGGGCGCGCAGTCATGCTGGAACACATGCGATCCTTGGCTGGCAGGAGGAAATCGTCAGGTCAGACTTTGGGGACTCGACAACTGCTCAATCCTCTCCAAGGTGCAGCTCATATTTGCCTCGAACATGGTTTATCAGTTTGTCGACGATGACATGCAGCAGTCACAACCGCAATTTCGTGGAAGGCGCGCCGACGCTCTTGCCACGCTTGTTTTGAGCAGCCTCACCGATTTGCGATACCTGGATCTCGGGGAGGGATTCCTACGATACTCTCTGTTTTTACCGCAGCTATTGAAGAGGGCGGACGGCATATTTCCGAGACTACGCCACGTAGTACTCGGCGACAAGGGAATCGACCAGCGGACTAGCGTTGCGTACATGGACTTGCGCCTAATCCGACCGATATTCTATTCTCCAACAATCTCCAAGTTCGAATGCTCCATGACACAGCCATGGCGCTTCCAGTGGGATGACTCAAGAGCCCCGCGGAGTACGACATTGACCTCTTTGACTCTGTTCCGAACAAACATCAGCAGAGCCACGCTTGGGGAACTGCTCTCCGCTACCCCACAGCTCAAACACCTCCACTTAGAGCACGAGTTTGTTTTCAATGCCGCCACGGCTACTGGCCCCTCGCTATCTCCCTACCTGGGTCTCGACGAACTCAACACAGCTCTATTCCCAGTACGAGACACACTGGAGGAATGCCACTTCATACTCCGCCTTGGCCCAGGGTCTATCTCTACCACCGAATACCCGCTCGCCAGCATCCGCTTCCCACCTATGCAAGGCACTCTAACCATGTTAAAATTCATGCCCCGCCTCGCAAAGCTCGAAGTCCCCATGATCATGCTACTAGGATGGTACCCAAACTTCGCAGCCAAGCTGGAAGAAGTGCTTCCCCACAACCTTGTCCATCTCACGCTGCGCGACGACCTTGTACGTTATTGTCCGTGGGTCGCGCCCTCCAACGCCGAAAACAAAGTCACCCGAATCGCCGAGTATATCCAGGGCCGCTCGTTTCACGCAACCCATCTGCAGTCGCTGCGCGTCCGCCTCACGTCCGCAAAGTGCTCGCTAGTGCATGCCGTCGGGGCGCTGAGCTTGTCCACCACGGCAAGGGGCAGCGACACGAGTTTAACGCGTGGGAAGAAGTCGGAGACATACGGGTGGTGGTTTGACCAGACCAAAGCTGTTGTCACAGCGGCGGGCCATACGGCGAGGAAGGATAGTGTTTTTCGCCCCATGTCGCCTTTGTTTGAGTCCTGCTGGCCAGACGCCAACTTCTTCTAGCAACAAGTCCGGGGTTACAAGCATCCCTTGTGACACCGTCAGATGATAGTACGACAGTGGAGAGCTGGGTATTCGCACTGCAGCTGAATGCTCGGTACTGAATTACTCCCCTCCTGGATTGCAGACAGACGCCTGGAGCCGGACAAGTCCAGCATGGTCCTAACAACATAGACCACTCAGGCGAAACGAGCAGCATACACAACCAAAGAGGTCTCTGGCCTCTACCTAAAGCCTGGATAAAGCAGGACTCAGACATTCCGTTCGCCTCTCAGCGACCCGAACCGACGTCCTGCTCCACCACAGCCACTACCCACGCCCTCGTCGCTTGCTACGCGCACTACCAGCGTCTCAATGCGTCAACACCCGAGAATGTATCAATACACCACACGCACAGGCGTCATTTACACTCCATGCTCTCCACACTGGCACAGCAGCGCTACCTCGGCCTAACAACTCTTGCGTCCCGACACCAGCGTATTTCTACGTGTTCTTATTCACCCGAGTAGGAGTCGCGAGATACGACGATTGGATGCGAAAGTTGATCTACGAGATACCGCGGCGCTCATTGTCTATATAGCACATAGCTTTGGCGCCTTGACATGTCAAGACGCGTCGCGCAAGGAGAGCGGAGGGACGTGCGTGTTACGAGTCCAAAGGTCCATTGTGCTTCGCAGTAACACTGTGTGGTGGGTGGTCCGTCGAATGTCTCGCTGGTTTGGCGTCTATCGCGGATACAAGTTACGATTCACGATTACGATTACGATTACGATTACGATTTGACATGAGTATGAGTAGGACATGTGTATGGATGCACACGATCATGAATGTATACGACCAATACACGACCATGAATACACGAATACGAGCATTCCCTCGTAAACGCAAGCATACCACTGACATCCCTTTATACAAATACATCGCGCGGTGACACGAACACCCCCCCGTGAGCAAAAGCACAGTATCCAGATTAAAAAAGCGAGTTCAATACACCGCAGAGTACGCTGTCCTAGTCCAATATCCCCACAGCACGCGCTACTTGTTACGTTTGCCACCTTTGGGTCTTCGCGGTAGTTGTTGTGGGTATGTCCTTTCTCTTCTAGTGCATTGTAGAAGGCAAGAATATGGGATGGACGGGATAGCGTTGTGAGGTTGTTGTTCACTGTTCAATAGGATATGTATGTGTTCGGTATTGACTCGCGGTCTTGTCTTGCTCTACCAACGCACGGTGATAAGTTGGAAAGGTCAGATGCAAGACGGGAGCGTGCTAGAAGATGATGATTCACCTTCTTGCATTAGCATACAAGGGAATAGTAACAATATCTGTCTAAATCTCCTCCTCAGCGCTCTTCTTCTTCCGACTCCTCCGCTTCTTCTTCTTCTCCTCCTCGACAATCCCACCCTCCGTCTCAGTAACTTTCCTCTTCTTAGCCTGCGGTTTCCCAGCCGGCGCCTCCTCACTCCCAAGCAGCGTCTCGAACCCACCCTTGGGACCCTCGGCATCGCCAAACGTCTCCTGCCGCCACTGCCTCAGCCTCGCCTTCTTGCTGAGGTACTTTTTGTCCTTTTTCTTCTTCTCCGGCTCGCGGAAGGTGGCGAGTTTCTTGAGGCCTGCGAATTCGTTGAGGGCCTTGTCGTCGGCGAGGAGGATGTCGCGCGCTGTGAGGCCGAAGGTGGTCGGGGAGGTTTCGCGGTAGCGGAAGCGGGCGGGTTGTTTTGTGGGTTTGGCGGCGAGGGCGGCTTCGTATTTGAGGTTCTCGGTGACGAGATTCTCGATGAGGCGGCGGTCGCGGCGGGCGGCGGATTTGGCGTCTGCTTTTTCTTGTTTGGCTTTTTTGCTGGATTTGGGTTTGCTGGTGCTGTCGATGTCCATGGCGTCGTCGTCGTCGTCATTGTCGTCTTCGTCTTCATCATCAGACAGCGTAGGCCGCTCGTCATTGTCGTCGTCTTTGAAGTCTGGGATCAGGTCTTTGATGTCAATGTCGTCGTCGAACTTTGGCTTCTTGGGCTTCTTCCGCTTCTTGCCGCCGTCGTCACTATCAGACACGGCGTCGGCCTCGTTGTAGTACGACTCGCCGAAGCGCTTCTCCATCTCCCTGTCCCACTGGTCGTCTGACCAGTCGGCCTCGAGCACGTCTTTCCACTCGTCGATCTTGAAGTCGCGCCCGCGCAGGCCGCCGATCTGGCGGATCTGCTGGACCTTGGATTCCATCTCGTCGACCTTGAGCTTGCGCAGACGGGCGAGGTCCTCCTCGCGCTCTTTGCGCTCGGCTTCGCGCTTGGCGCGGGCGATTTCGCGGGCCTTCTTGCGGTTGTTGCCTTCGTCGCGGCGGACGGTGGTGGCGGCGACGGCGTCACGGGCGTAGGTGGTGAGCTTCTCGTTGGTGCCGGTGGTGTCTTCGAAGTAGGTGTTGTAGGCGTGCTCGTACTCGTCGATGGCGGCGTCTTCTTCGTCGTCGTCGGACTCGAGGGGCTGGAATTGCGTCTTGTGGGCGGGCTTCCAGGCGCGCGACTCCATGTAGTTGGAGAGGAAGAGCTCCGGGTCGTGGTCAGCCTTGATGACGTCTTCTTGTGTGAGCTTCTTGCGCTCTTTGTTGGAGGTGGCAGGCTTCGGCTTGGCTACGAGGAAGTCATCGTCTTCGTCGTCGGCAGCGGCGTTGACAAGGCTCTTCCTGATGTCCTCCTGCTCCTGTGCATATGTCCTGGGCGGCGCATCGTCTTCGTCTTCGCCAGGCACTCGCCCCTCGAGCAGATTCTTGGTGTGGAATTGGCGCAGTGTCATCGAGGCCTCCTTCTTGGGACCGTCATTGCTCTCAGCCTCTGCCTCAAGGTCCTTGTAGAACTTTGCGTTCTTGTCGTAGATTCGAGGGTCTTTTGAGCGGAGGGCGTTCAGCGTGGCCATGAGATCCTGGTCGAGGGCTTCGGTGAGGAGTTCGGCGTCGTCGTCCTCCTCGACGCCCTCCTCAGAGTCTTCTGTATCCTCGTCCTCGTTCTGGAATGCCTTGCCCTTGCCATATTTCTCCTCGACTGTGCAGAGATGGAGTCAGTTTGCTGAGCTTATGTAATGAAACGGAGAGGAGAGAACTCACGCCTGTGCTGCTCGGCGCGCTTCTTGTTGTGCTCGAAGCGGCGGGCATACTCCTCGTTGACGCTGAAGCCTGGGCCTGTGTCGGCGTCCGAGTCTTCGTCGTCGGTATTATCGAGCAGCTTGACCTTTTTCTCCGGGCGGTCAGCAGCGAGGGCGTCGCCGTTGAGCTCGCGCTTGCTGGCCGAGGATTTGCGGGGCATGTTGGGTGGTGGAGGGCGTGGTCTGGCGTTGCCTCAAAATTTCGTAGCCCAGAGACGAAACACAAAGTAAAGAGAAGAGCCGCCAAGACAACTTTTTTACCAGGGTCTGGCCGCGCCGGCGTCATCGTTGGTGGGCGAGCAAGTCGGAGCGGTACGAGCCAATACGAGCCATGCACGAGCATCAACATCACTGCTCGACTCTAGCACCAGCAACTGCGCCGGGCACTTCCATGCTCCGTTGTGCTTGCTGCCATGTACCATAGTAACTTTAGTCCTACTGTTTGGTCCATTTGAGTTTCTTCACCATATATATATATACCCCCCCTTTTGCAGGTTCATATCCATCCCACCCCTCCGCCATGGCCGAGGAAGAGGCACCACAGCCCACACTCGAGCCCGTCGCGCGGCCGTTGGCGCTGATGTACGTTGGAGTAGTGGAAGAAACATATTGTTTGTCGAGTGCTTACTACTGAGATAGCCCCGTCGTGATCAAAGAAGCCGCCCTCGACTCGCCCACCTTTCGTGCCACGGCCGTCCACTTTAGCGACCAGATTGAGCTCATAGAACGATGGCTCGACTCGTACGTGCGCGCCACCTCGCGGCTGGCGTCGGAGCTCAGCACGCTCCAGGGCATCGTCGACACATACGTGCAGTCGTCACACCCGCCGCTGCAGCTCTCCGAAGCCATCCTCGACCACGACTACACGGTGCTCGCCCTCAAGCGCTTCGGCGAGGGCGCACGCGAGTACTGGAACAGCACCTGCCGCAGCCTGAAGAAGGCCGAGACCAGCGTGTGCGAGCCCATCCGCGCCTTTCTCAACAACGACCTGCGCGTGCTCAAGGAAGCCCGCAAGAACCTCGACCTCACCCAGCGCACCTTTGACGGCGCCATTGCCCGCTACGCCAGCCAGGTCAAGTCCAAGGAGCCCTCGTCGCTGCGCGAGGATGCCTTTCAGCTGCACGAGGCCCGCCGCGCCTACCTACAGGCCAGCATGAACTTCTGCGTCCTGGCCCCGCAGGTCCGCCTGACCCTCGACAAGGTCCTCGTCAAGGTCATCCACGAGCAGTGGCGCGACATGAAGGCGGCCAAGGACGCTCCCGCCAAGGCTTTCGCCCAGGGCAACTCGGACGTCGAGCGTGTGCGCGGCTGGAGCAAGGAGATGGAGAATGGCGAGCGCGTCTTCAAGCGAGAGCTGCACCTCGCCCGCCAGCAGGTCGAGCAGGCCGCCGAGCAAGCCGCACGCCCTTCGCGAGACCTCGACTCGTATGCTGCCTCGACCGTCGCCTACCTTGGCACTCCTGGTCAGTCGTCGTCTGCTGCCGCCGCCACTGCCACTGCCAATCTGCCACCACCGCCCACGCCCGCCAAAACCCCCGCCGCCGCCGACCCCGCCAACGACAGAGCAGAGAAGCAGGGCTGGCTCTTCCAGCGCACAATCACAGGCAAGCCCGCCCGCACCTACTGGGTCCGCCGCTGGTTCTTCGTCAAGAACGGCATCTTCGGCTGGCTGACCCAAGGCACCCGCTCAGGCGCCGTCGAGGAGTCGGACAAGATTGGCGTCCTGCTCTGCGGTATCCGCCCAGCGTTTCAAGAAGAGCGCCGCTTCTGCTTCGAAGTCAAGACAAAGGACACCACCATCCTCCTACAAGCCGAGACCCAGTCAGACATCACCGAGTGGATCTCAGCCTTCGAGGTTGCCAAACGCAAGGCCCTCGAAGACACATCCAAAGACATACCATCTCAGGGTGGTGCTGTCGACGCTGCCTTTTCCATCAGCCCTCCAATTGCTCCTGAATTTGCGGCCAAGACCTCCGAGGGACATGCTGGGCATCCCAGCGACGACATCACCCCTCTGGACCGCGCAGAGACGTCGCTCGGCCTGCCTGGAGGCGACCCCTCGCGAGGGGCTAGCATGGACGTTACTCGCCGAGCCACTGGATTGGATAAAGACGGCGAGCCCGGTCGACGGGACCATGCCGCCAGGATCATGGAGAAGCTCGACCTGTCGCGCAAATCAACAGCCGGCTCACAACTCAGCGCAACCAGTAACCCCTCGTCAGCAACTGGCGGCATTGCTAGCCTCATATCCGCCAGTCTTGCATCGGCCAGCCACAACATCGTCCAGGTTGGCCAGATTGCTGCCCCGGCTCCAGGACTTCCCGACACGCGACTCATCATGGGCCAGACACTGCCCTACACAAGCCTGTCGCCCAACACTCTGGCCAACCCGCCTGCACCCACCAATCTCAGCAAGGCTGCCGTCGCCGTCAGCGGAGAGCGAGGGCTCGGTATCGGCAAGTCTGGCAACATGCCTGGAGGTCTCATGGCCAACTTGTGGGGCTCCGTCAACTGGGGCTACGTGAACAAGATTGGCAAGCCCGAAGAGCCAGGCACCCGCGATCGCAGCATCTCTGGACCGCCAAGTCCCGTTAAATCGCCTGGCGAGCCTTTCGAGCTCAAATCGGATGCTGCCGCCACCACCACCACCCAAGAGGGAACATCAGGCACGGAATCTGCACCGCGTCCTCACCGAAAGACTATCAGTCTGGGTGGCACCCTGAACTGGCCGGCCACCTCAGAGGACGACTTCCCCAACCAATACCCAGCTGCATTAAGAATGCAGGATGCCCAGTTCCGAATTCTCTTCCCTACAGTACCACGCGCCGAGAAGCTCGTGCTCGTCTTCCGCGCTGTCTGGAATCCCACTGAGCAGCAGGAGTTCCCCGGTCGTGTCTACGTCACAACAAACGACATTTACTTTTACAGCAACCACCTCGGTCTTGTGCTGGTTACAGGCATTGCCATAAGTCAAGTAGACGAAGTCACCGCGGCCCCTGGCAAGGACTGCGACTTCATCTTTATACACTTCAAGACTGCCACCAACGAGTTCGGCGGGACAAGACTCACGATCAAGACCTTCCTGGAGCCCCTGAAGCTCCTGCAACGACGTCTCAACTTCCTCGTCCGCAACGCCACCACAGGCGAATACAACCTCGAGCAAGTCATCAGAGCACTCATCAAGATGGAGACAGACGACAACCACCAATCAGCAGGCGAAGATGGCTGGGAAGAGATCTCGCCCGATACGCCCATGGACCCAGGCTATGGAGGGCAGAACATCAAGACCAGCCTTCGCATCGATGGCAACCTATTCGGCCCATCAGGCGTCGGCACCGGAAAAAGCACGGCGAAATTCAAGCTGCCGTCTCAGCCGGTCGTCTTCGCCCCTGCTGGCATGACGCGGGTTGCGGTAGAGAAAGAGTACGATATCAGCGCCAAGGGGCTCTTCCACATCTTGTTTGGTGACAAGAGCGCAGTCTTTCAGCTGCTGTACCGAGAACGGCTTGCAAAGCGCGTGGTGCAAGGACCTTGGACAGCAATTGACAAGACCCACCAGCGCCGTGACTTTGAGTACGAGGTTGGACAGCCCGGCAAGAATGGCGCCAACGTAGTCATCAACGACTACCAGGTCATAGAGGTCTTGAACGACCACCTCTGTTACGTCGTGTCGGACAGGAAGACCCCGTGGTATCTGCCTGGACACGAACGGTTTGTCCTGCTCAGCAAAGTCGTCATCACTCATGTGTCCAAGGCAAGGTGCAAGCTTGCCGTCCACACCAAGATCGACTGGAAGCGCAATCCACGCGTTGCGAAGAAGCTCATCGAACGCCAGGGTCTCCAAGACTTGGAGCTCGAAGCACTAGATCTCGTCGACGTTGTCAACGACCAAGTCGCCCGTCTCGGCCACAACAAAAGCACTGGCAAGGTCACCAACATATTTGGCCAGATTGGCGTTAGCACACAAGCCGTGCAGATGAACGCAGAGGAGATTCCACCGCCCAACCGCCCACGCAAGTTCAAGTTGCGGCCGACCACGACAGGCTCCTTCATTGCGCAGTACGTCGGAAATGTCATCATCAGTATCGTTTCCACTGTTATGAGCTGGGTTCTGGCCATCTTCGCCGGCATCGGCAATGTTGTCTCTGCGCACAAGCTGCTTGTCGTACTGCTGCTTGTCAGTGGAGGCGCAAACTTCTTCTACACCTCCAAAGACAACTGGACATGGTGGACTGAGCGCAACGCTGCCAAATACATGTCGCGTCTGGGCGTCGGGCCGTCGACCACCATGTCGCGCTCCGTATACCTGCGCGACATCACTGAGGCTTTCGCCAACCCGAATAACACCGGCATCGAGCTCGCATTGCCCACTGGTAGCATCGCAGACAATAGATGGTGAGCCGACTATACATCTGTATTCCCACTCTGCTAATTCTCCTCAGCCACCAGACCTTCACCCACCTCCTCGACCACTCACCCACCGCCTCAGCACCCACTTCCTTCTACGCCCCCACGACCTACAGCACACGACGCCTCGCACGCACGCGGCGCAATCTCAGCTCCCAGCGTCACGATCTGCTCGTCGCCCTGCGCGTCGTCAACCGCATCGAGCAGGAGGTCGTGGAAGCAGAGTACGAGCATTGGCTGCTAGACGAGACGCAGAACTGCGCCCGGGTCGGCGCCATGCTAGACGGGACAAAGAAGAACGATCAGACGGTTCAGGCGTGGATCAAGGGGTATTGTGGGGATTGCGAGAAGGGGTTGAAGCTGGTGAGGGAGGGGAGGAAAGGCTTGATATAAGGGTTCGATCGGGGATGTGGACTAATTATTGCTCGATTGCATAGCGTGGGCGTAGGTATTAATTCATGACGATGGAATGCGCAGGATCTCTGCCGTTGGCTTTGGATATCGAAGCACGTGCAAGGCTGAGTGTTTGCTCTTTCCCAACCGGTGACTGTCTTGGCGCCTGCGTCGTCTTCTCGTCGGGCACCCTCTCTCTCCTCACTAGCACCTCCACATCACTTTCACCCGAGTACGATTTTCTCGATAGCTGAGCAAACTGACTGAAGCAATCTTTGTGCGTTCCAATATCACGACGTTATCGAAGCAAGGCTGGGCCAATTGAAGGCTTACAATCCTGACCATGACGACGCAACCTCTTCGCACTGAGCTTATGGGACACACCGTCAGGCTCAATCGTGACCTCGGGGTCAGCTTTCACCGCACTGTTCGTGTGCCTGATAATCATCAGATCTCCTTCTTGCCGCCGGATCTGGGCGCATTTCCCTTGAAGAGGGTCAGCGCGTACGAGCGCAAAATGCCACTGAGCATGGCCGCGAAGGGCGGCTTGTTCTTTCCCATGTATCGTAGGTTTAAAACAGATTAGCTGGTTTTAGGATCGCGCTGATGTTACACAGAGTCGGAGGCGATGTGGATCAACTTCGAGTGTAAGAGCTCGCAGCCTTACATGATCAAGATCTACGTTGGTGGCATCAATGCGATCTCTGGTGAGCCCGCAGTGGAAACTGCTGCTACCAGGCTCAGGCGTCAAACCAAGCTCGCAAAGGCAGTAAACAAGCCCAAGAAGCAACAAGCCGCTCTTCTTCAAGATTACGTGGTTGTCCCTGGTCAACGTTGGCTAGACGGCATCGCAGACTCGGATGGTACCGTACGCCAGTTCGTTGCCATGCCGTTCGGTAGCGGTCACTCTGTCGAATCTCAGATCAACGGGCAAGATACTACAGGCGGCATTCAGATCGAAGTCACCCCTTACAGGCCTCGGCCTGTGCCTGAGCCCCGACGCTCTGGCCAATCCGGCGAATTCCAGTTGTATGTCAAGTCCCTTACAGGCAAGGTCATCACGATCTTTGCCTGCGCAGACAACAACATCGAATTTTTGAAGGTCAGAATCCAGGAGGTTGAGGGCATCCCGTTGGATCAACAACGACTCATCTTTGAAGGAAAACAATTAGATGACAGACTGAGCCTGTCCAATTACGGCATTCAAGTTGAGTCAACGGTTCACCTCGTTCTTCGCCTCCGAGGTGGCTGGTCTGGTCGCATTGATCGAAGCGGTCCTGAGATGAGCATCGCGGCAGGCGGCAAGATCCATCAAAGCATCGCATACGACAACTTCGGCACGGACTGGCTGCCTGAGCGTACCACCATCTTCAATGTCCAGGTCCTCAACTCCGCGACCTACGAATCTGTGACTGGAGAAGCGCCACCAGCGAAGCCTATGGGCCTAAAGGATTACGAGGAACATGGCCTTCCCTTCTTCAAACTGTACGAGGAGCCTAGCGGTATTCATGGCGACTTTAGTCTTGTCAAATCGATTGCTGAACTAGACAACACAAAGGACAAAGAGATCCAGCCAGAGACTGTGGCCGTCAACCCTAGTGCTCTCAGCATCATCAATCTGGGCGGACCGCTGCGCGAGTTCCGTACCGCCGCTCAACTGCAAGAGGTGATGGATTCTGTGCATGTCGCGTCTTTCTAAGCCGGAAAGTTCTCGGGTGAGTGGTGAAGTTGCTCTACGGTGCGCGAGCTGACTGTAACGGCAGACTGTGCGTGCGTATGATGGGTCGGGATACCGCGGTCAGACGTTCACTGTACACAGAAGGGCAAAGGAGATCGTTTACAGGTACGATTTGGGGATCTTTCAGAACATCACATGAGTGTTGGAGGGTCACACATCCATAGCTCGAGGCAGTCATGGGGAATCCACTACAGCTTGCGATTTTACACTCTCTCACGGTGAAATAAACGGCAGTCATAACTTCACCCCGAGCTCATGGCTACACAAGTCACGCACCTCGCACTGCTGAGTATTCATAGTGTACTCCTACTTCCCCATCTCGCTTATACCCTGTCCTTCGCCGAAACACGCTGCACCCTTTTTTCCACCTGCTGTGTAACGCTTATCTATCTAACTCAACTCTGCTGAGGTAGTTAACCAGAAGACGCTAAGCATCGGATCCGTTGTTTCTCCACGTAGAAATACGGGGATTGATGAGATTCTTTCATGCGAAGGAGGGCTGCTGTCTTGTAAATGAGATGGGCTGGGTTTGATACAGACTTGACTCAGGGATATGCAGCGATGGTTCGAACTCCAATTCTATGTAGATGGCCTGCCTGGCGGTGTTGTGTCTGTCAACATCAGGCGGGATGGTTGAGGCGAATGTCTATGAATCGCTTTGTGCGCACCGTTACAACGCGGGAGACTCGTTCGTTGGATACGGACACTCGGCCTTGGGTGCAGTCTTTGAGTTTGTTATCAGGCTCTTACCTTGGATTTCTGAACTTGGAAGTGTTTTATGAAGTTACAATGTACTTCCTGACTCTTACAGTAACCCAGCCTTTCGTACATATTCGTTTTCCCTCGCAAGCTAGAAACTCGCTATCTGATTCATTAAAAACTCGCTCTCATAAGATTAGTGTCCAGATATACTCAGCAGACAAATCTGAGCACCGTCCTTTGACCGTTCTCGCTTGCGCATACACTATCTCTACTGCACTGCACTGCATGATTAATGCGATGTAGGTTAGTCTTCTAAATCCAGTCACACACTCCACCGCGCAACGAATTTTAGATTTGATACGTGGTGCATATAGCACGATATCTGATCTTGCGTGGCGAATTGTAAGTAAAGTAGAGTACCCCCATGTCCACCGCGCCATCACGGTACTATCCGCATCCCACACCACGCCTCCCATCTCCAACACTCGAAAATCTCAACACCAGACAAGTTGTTGCTCAAAAACCAAGCGGACAGCTCAACGTACGTGTTTCCCCTCAACCCGAAATCCCACGACCTCAGCCTCCTAACCTTCACCGCAGCCTACACCATGTCCCACGAAAGCGTATGGTACTCGCGCCCGCGCACCTACGGCAAAGGCTCACGCAGCTGGTACATTTCCCCCTCCCCACCGCATCGACGAGAGAGAAAGATATTGACTCACGCAACAGCGTTGTGACGGGGGAGCGCAAACACGCTGGTCTGATCCGCAAGTACGGACTCAATATGAGCCGTCAGGCGTTCAGGGAGAAGGCGACTGAGATTGGGTTTGTCAAGGTATGTGATTTGGGATGATTGGGGAGTTGTAGGAGAGTCTGAGGGCTGATTTGGGGGTAGTACCGCTAGATTTTTGCATTGTGGCTGGAATGATGGTATAGAAATCGGGATCTGAGAGATGTGGTACCGTGGGGTCTTAGGTCTTTGCACGGGAATCCAAAAGTTTGGGAATCATTTCACAATCATCATTATAATCTTCGTACCTTTCTTGTTCGAGAGGCCCCTCACCTTGAGAAACATGACGTCTAGCCGTCAGCTCAGATCCTCAATCTTACATCAGGTAGCGAAAAGGGCGTAGTATCTACTTATGCCGTGTCTTTCGCCTATGCTGTGAGAGTAAGAGATGTGGAGGTCTCGAAATAGTATAGTTTCTATGGGTCTGGGGTTTGGTTTATCTGCACTGTTGTATGTCGTACGATTTCGTCTAGCAACATCTGGGGCCCAATGGACTGAAACGAAAAAACACAAAGTCTATTCTGTGAGATAGACCGTACTGTTTGATAATAAGCGAGTCGGATTTTGGAACGACCATGTCCTATGTGCTGGTCTTTTAGATGGCTTTCCCTCTTTGTTTGTGGAAGCACACGGGAGCCTTGAGCATTGAAGTTGTAAGAGGAGAGGTTAATTTTGGTTCGACGCGGGTACAAGCAATGACTAGTACTGTACAATAGAGGTTTTGGCCTGTCATCTTTCCCATCAATCTTCAATCGCTTGAGCGAGGCCGAATTCTTCCCAGTACAACGGCGCGAAAGAATTCTTCCCCATGCACATCGTGATCCGACCCGCCGCATCCACAAGGCCCACGTTCTCGCCCACCACATACCACCACCCAGCTCGCATAGCCTCTCGCTCAGCCTCTTCGAACATGAGCTTAGTGCCAAAGTCGTGGTACAAGAAGGGCTGGACACGCAGGCATTCCAGCTCGTAAGCTTCGGACATGGTTTGGACACCCCAGTCGGCATCGTCTGCCTCCAGTTCCTCTACGAAAAACTGGAAGTCTGCCCTCGCTTCTACCCGAAATGGTGGTGCTCCGTTTTCTGCCCATTGCAGAATGGAGACACGGTTGTCACCAGACTGCGCATAATATCCAGTTCTCCATCGAAGGGACCTTGCACACAAGTCACACACGACCACCCCGCAGGTGATGCATAAATTGAAGTAGTAAGGCATGGTATAATGGTCAACGGGGCATAAAGCAGTTGAGTATTGCGTTGGCCCGTAACCATGCCTTGGAGAAAAGAAGTGAGTGCAGTCTTCTTGTTGGAAGGTCAATCGCTGAGGATCGAACGTGCGAACATTATCGTCCGGGTGTGGTTGAAAGATAGGGAAATGGCGCTGCAAGTGTAGGACTCGACGCACGTGCTCATTGGGCGGTGCTGCAGGATGTTGATGGACGGCTTGGGCAGACGGTGGTGTTGCATTGTCGATCTCTTCTGGCTCGTTTGCCGGATCTGTTACCGTGACATCGTGTGGCTGAACCTGATCAATGGGAGGAGGCTCGTTGAGCTCAGATGCTATTTCCTGAGGGTCACCTACGACAAGGTGCGCATCCGGTAGTTGGCGATGTCCAACGCCAGCATCCTCCTGGTCTTCAATGTTTTCTCGGTACTCAGGCACGTTGTCATCGTCATCCCTAATTTCTCCATCGTAAACGACATTGCCACCGTCCCTTGGGCCGCCGAGGATATTCGCATTGTCCCAGTCTACATCGTAATCATCGTGGTGGAGGAAGCCCTCACCATGAGGATCTTCGTCATACTCATCGTAGGGGCGGTAGTCGTAGTAGCCCTCATCTTCTCCCCATCCATCGTCTCCTTCTTCTGCATTAGAGTATTGAGAAGGCACGGGACGGACCTTATGACGATTAAGACCGTGTCGATCGAGGCCAGTGTACAGATGTAAAGCTCGTTCACTCCGTTCGTAGTTATCCTCATCATAGCCGAGTGATGGCTCGCCGTACTGTGGGCAGCCCTCGTTGTCGTGAAAGCCCTTCCATGGTAAGAGGCAGATGAAGCAGAAGTCGTGACGGCAGCGCGCGCAAGTCATGTGGTTGCAAGCTTCCACGTGCTCAATCGCAGATTGACACGCGGGACAAAGCTTTATGCGGCAGGTTGAGGTATACTCGGGAAGACCATGTGGCCGTCCACCCTTTGTCAGATTAGACGCATTGCAACTGTGATTGTCGTTCTTCCATAAGAACTTGCAGCCCACGCAAGTAATTGTGCCACATGTGCAACGCGCAACAGTGTGGTACCAGCCAGTGTTGTCGAATTCCTTGGGCGCGATGAAACGCTGGCATTCCTTGTTGCAACAGTATACTCTCAGCGTAGAAGGCGTACGATGTTCCAGAGCCTTGTGCGCGTACACGGCCATCTGTTCAGAGGGAAGCACCTGAGCCAGGTGGGAAAGACGTACTGGACCACAACACTGCAGGGGAAAGCACTCCGGGTCAGTCAACGCCACTTCAGCACCGCGCAGTATACAATCCTCGCACATGAAGTGGGCTGCACAAGTAGCAGTGCCCGCTTCCAGTGGAAGATTGTCGCCGCAGCCCTCACATTCGTACAGTGGAGACACGGACTCCAGCTTGACGACGCCAGCATTTGCTCTAACATTCTTCAGATCGGTGGAAGTGATTTCGAGAAGCGGGCAGTTGACTTGCTTGCGAATATTTCTGGCAGCCCTTCGACTCATTGTAACCGTTGGCTGATCAATCATGGTGAATTACGTGAACAGAGATATTCCACGGCGAGAAAGTATCGCTTGTTAAGACAAGGTTGAATCAGTTGCTGCGAAGCGTGTGTTATAGTGTGTTGGAAATAATCGATTGGGTAATATTGAAGTACCCGTGCAGGATGCGGAAATCGAGTGAAAATATATAGAGCTCATTGTTGGTAAACATGGGTTCAGGGTAGTCTGGGTGGAGATCAGTGGTAGAGTGAAACGAAGATAACAGTTAATGGACCCTTTTCAAGCTACGAGGGTATGAATTTATATCGGACAAGCGTGCCGTTGAGTGCTGCCATAGTATGTTAGTGCTCCATGAGGATATGGTTCACAAGAACCCTTTTATCCATCCCATGGTTTGCTCACAACATAGATTGGTTCTACCCTTTGTACGTTATCTGTAAGTCATTCTTTGTCAAATTCTGTCTGTTTGCTTTCGCTTAATTAGCTGACGAAGAAAAGAATGTGCGTCTGGATACCTCAGACACAACCAGGAATTGATAGTCGTCTTTCAACGCAACAGCTGGCTTTGTCACCACGCATGTCTAGGAGACACCGGACGCCGTGGCGCATCAGAACATCACATCGGCATTAGTCTATATTTCAAGTCCTCATACGCTCGTTGATGCGTCTGTTGAAGTAGGGCGATCTCTTGTCCTATGCTTCCAGAGATGAAGACGGAAGCCTTGCCATCGAGCTGCAGGTGGGATAAAAACCATGAGGTTCGCCTGGCGACGTTCCAACATGAAATGTCGAAAACGTTGTTATTTTGTGATGGTTCCTCGATTACTAAGAAACGAGGTTTCAGTGAAGTTCATGTGAAGGGCATCGTTAACCGGCTCGGATTGCCATTGAAATGGCTAAGCCTGCGGGGTCACAGCCGAGGTCGATCTCGAGTCGGGGTACCTGCATCAGGCCACAACTTCAACATTATGTAGACCACCCCTGGAGGGTGCTTTTCACAATGTTGAAAGCTGCGATAGAAGCTCAACCAGAGCTCAATATGCCCCCTACAGCCTCCTCATCCACTGCAGGCTTCTTCCAGGCCCTCCCATCACTGCCGCCACAGTACACATCACCTGATGCTATTTCAACCACAAGCGAGACGAGCGGCACATCTCTTGCAGATGACAGAGTATTTGCCCGTATTCTTGATTTGTACCTACCATCCAATAGAGCAGTTGTCACTTCACACCTGCACAGATTCGCACGCGTGGCGCTGGACCCGCGCGTCCTTGCACACGCAACAGATGCGGAAACGAACCATCCTGTCCTGCGCTCCTTGACGACTTTCGGCCAAGAGAACCGCAACGACCCGCTTTGGACAACCTCAGGATGGCAGCGCCTCAAAGAGATTGGATATGTTGAAGGCGTTGTAGCCGTCGCCTACTCTCAGTCGCCCGAACTAGCACATATCAACAAACGAATCTACGAGTTTGGTCTCGGGCATCTGTGGAGCGTCACAGGTACGATGACTGGTTGCCCAATGAGTATGACCGACGGCGCTGCTACGTTGCTATCAAAGCATCTAAGAGATGCTGATGGAGACCAGACGGGGCGAGTACGGGTATTTGAAGAGGCCTATCGCCGACTCATAAGCCGAGACCCAAAATACGCGTGGACAAGCGGACAATGGATGACAGAGCGAAGCGGTGGAAGCGATGTTTCCGGTACCGAGACGCTGGCGACACGACTCACTGCTGCAGAGATTGCGCGCGATGAAGAGGATGGCAGAAGCGAAGATGCAGTGGGGATGCCGCTCGGACCTTGGAAGATCGATGGGTTCAAGTGGTTTAGTAGTGCGACTGATTCAGAGATGGCGGTCCTGCTCGCTCGAACGGAAAAGGGACTGAGCGCCTTCTACATGCCTATGCGACGTCGCAAGGGTAATCGCCCTGCGGCTGCGAGCATAGTAAATTTGGAAGCACCACCAGAAACAGAACTCAATGGAGTTCGCGTCCAGCGATTGAAGAACAAACTTGGCACGAAGTCGCTGCCAACAGCTGAGCTCGAGCTCCGCGGTGCACGAGCCTGGCTCATAGGCACCGAAGGCCGTGGCGTAGCTGAGATCTCAGCCGTCTTGAACATCACGCGTCTCTCAACTGCAGCGGGAAGCGTGGCCAATTGGTCGCGAGGCCTTGCCATCTGTCGCGCTTACAGTCAAGCCCGCAAAGTCCGCGGTGGGTTGCTGCAAGACAATCCAGCCCATCTACGCTGGATGGCCGAGGAGACTGTCAAATACCATGCTGCCGCTCACTTCACATTCTTTGGTGTCGCGTTGCAGGGTGCGCTCGAGCAATCATCTGAGGCTGTTGTTGGAAACACGAAAGCTGCGAGACTTGTGCCTAGCAACAAGGCTGACATCGCACTACTTCTGAGACTCCTGCTCCCCGTGGTGAAGTCTCAAGTCTCTGTCGCTTCCGTCCACGGGCTGCGACAGTGCATGGAATGCCTTGGAGGCGTGGGATACTGCGAGAATAACGAAGACGGTGGACTCTTGAACATCGCTAAGATCTACCGGGACAACCTCGTCAATCCGATCTGGGAAGGGACAGTCAGCGTCATGGCTGAAGATGTTGTGCGTGTGCTCACGGACAAGCGTTTAGGCGATGGCGATATCATTGGTAAAACGCTTGCGCCGTGGCTGCTGAGCGTGCTCGATGGCTGCGATAATGTTCTAAGCCAGGAAGTGGCCTCACTGAAACAAACTCTAGAGTCGCTCAAGGCGCTGATTCGTGGCAAGACTAAGCATGAGCTGCTATACAGAGGACGAGAGATTTTGGATCTATTCGAAGCTGTGGTCTCAGGGACCGTGTTGCTGTACGATGCTTCAGCCAGTCCTAGCTTCGTGGCTCAAGAGATTGCCAGACGTTGGGTACGGTCAAAGAGCACAAGTGCTTCGCCCTCTGACAATTTGCTCTCATGGAAGGATTCCGTCAGAGTCGACAAGAGCATTTTCTTGGGTACGTCGGGTGTTGGATCCGAGAGGCTTGAAAAACTTTAATTACTCTACTCTTGATGCAAATACTGCGGTTGCGTCGATCACATTTTGGAGGTAGAAAGAGTGATGATGGAATAAGAACTAGAGTGATTAAGCGAGGCATCGTAATTTTGCCTTTGATGAAGGAACTGCAGCAAACTACAGCCAACGCTTTTGCAATTTACAACAACCATGTCGATAGCTACAAATATGCCGAGTAAGACATCACGTCTTACTTCAGCTGCAGCCCGTTGTCTCCGATTGGCCCGAAAGCACTCCACGTTGCACTAACACCGGGATGATCGACTTGAGGCTCGCATCCCCACCCTGCAACTCCGGAGCGCCACATCTCGCAGCTGTGGATCTCCTCCCATTCCCCGCAAAGGGTCAAGCTCCACGTCAATCAACTGACAACGCACTGTCATCTGGCGCCATGCGATTTGGAGAGCCTTGTAACTGCAGTCTGCAAGCCAAGATGGAGTCTCTCTTCATTGTTCAAAGGGCGATGTTGCAGCACCACCGTGTGGGATCTGATTGATGAAAGATCTGAATCAAGAGAGATTTAATGCAAGGCTTACCAGTACGCTGGGCCGCCCCACCTCTCCCTTGCTTGTCCGGAGTAAGCGTCTGTAATCAAGCTTTCCACAGACTGAACCCATGACGGGTGGGCAATGATCAGCAACCTCAAGGTAAGCCATGCCGCTATTCAGCACCAATAGCAATCTCTGAAGCATTGTTCGTCAGCATAGAAATTGCTGTCTCCAAGCGAGTGGTTCAAGCTCGATCGGCACTCCTACACATGTCCGGCGCTGTGCTTATCTCGACAGCAGTGTACGACCAGCAAGTAAGCCTTACAGCCATTGCTCGACTGGATCCGCTGGTTGGAGACGCAAGTATAAGAGCACTTGCAGGTCCCTTGTCAAAACTCGACACGCAGAGTCACACAGTTTCATTCTACTCTGAGTAGTAGCGACATACTCACGATGACATCTCAAGATATGGTCGAGCCCATCCCGGGCACGGAGATCATGAACGCAGATGGCAGAGCCGACAAGGCTCTCATCCCAAGACCATCATCGGATCCACGCGATCCGCTCAACTGGTCAATGCCGTGGAAGAGTATGTGCCGGCTGCTTTGCGTCTGGGAATGACTGACACGATATGTAGTGACCGTGGTTGTCAGCCAAGGATTGTTTACTTGGATATCCGTCACTGGCGCGTTGTCAATTGCTCCCATGTTTCCGCTGCTCGGCCAGGAATTCCACCTGAACAACAACCAGCTAGCAATGCTTACCGGCATCACGGTCATCACCCTCGGCTTCGCCAACTTCTTCATTGTACCGCTCAGCAACATCTTCGGACGCCGAGCTGTTAGCTTAGTCTTCTCCGTTCTTATCATGCTTTCGTGCGTCTGGCAGGCATTGGCTACGTCTCACCGAAGCTTGTTGGCTGCGAGAGCTATTAACGGCTTAGTCTGTGCTACAAGCGAGACTATTCCAGTGCAGATGATTGCCGATGTGTTCTTCTTGCACGAGCGTGGATTGTGGACTGGGGTTTACTTGTAAGTTGAACAACCTCTCATCAGCGGCCATCGCTTACTCTCTCCCAGCACGAGCTACTTCATGGGCGCCTTCCTCGGTCCCATCATGGCTGGTTCTATTGCCGCACATCACGGCTGGAAATCGTTTTTCTGGCTCGAGACTGCGCTCTCAGGTGTCTCCATCATCCTCGTTGCCGTTGCGTTCCCCGAAACGAAGTATCACCGCAGCCACAGCTCGGCATCTTCCAGCCAGTCTTCTCTACGTGGCAAGAGTGTCGTCTCTGATGATACGACTTCAGACCCGCAGCTGGAAAAGCAACCCACCCAGTCTCGAGAAGGTGAGCTAAACGCGCTCGAGACAACAGCTCACTCGACTGGCCGGCCCTCAAGGAGCCAGTTCGCGCCCTTCCGCGCTCCAGATCCGCGCTGGAAGGCTTTCATTCTCCGCGACACCCTCACACCTATCAAGTGCTTTTTCAATCCAATCATCCTATGGGCGGGCTTGATGGTTGCCGGCCCCGCAGATCTCCTCTTGTTCTTCAACCTCACCGAGTCCCCCGTGCTCGCGGCACCGCCGTACCGCTTCCGCCCAGACCAAGTCGGGTACACAAACTTTGCCTTCGCAGTCGGTGCGCTCTTCGGTCTCGCGTCCGCAGGCCCATTCTCAGACTGGGTCGCCGCGCGTGCTACACGCAAGAATGGCGGCGTACGGGAGGCCGAGATGCGACTCCCAGCTCTGATCCCATACATGATCATCACCATGCTCTCCGCCATTTTGGGCGGCCTCGCATACCAACACACCTGGGCGTGGGGCCACATTATCGTCTGGGGCTACGGACTCGCCGGATTAAGCGTGACGACTGTGCCAACCATCGCCATTGCGTACGCAATTGATTGCTACAAGCCTATTTCCGGCGAGATCATGGTCGTAGCGACTGTGTGTAAAAATTTCATTGGATTCTCGTATAGCTACTGGGTGTTTGACATTGCGCATACGAGTAAAGACGGGTGGCTCACACCTGCCATGATCATCTTTGCGTGTGTAGTTGGGCCTGCGGTGTTGGCGGTCCCGCTTTACTTTGGCGGGGGAAGGAGATTGAGGATATGGACGAGGCATTCAGATGTGCATCGTATGGAGGAGCTGATCTGAGCCTTGCGTCGGGACATCTGAAAACGTCGAAGCTGTTGCTGGTACAACCACATAATGAAATAATCAAAATGCAATCCACTAGGTGTCTCTAAAAGTCGCATCGATCATTGACGTCGTGACACAAATATCTCCTATCCCCAACGTCCCGCAAAACAATGACTCACCTCCCTCCAACCTCCAACCTTCAACATTCCAACCCGTCAACTTCAAACACCTCAAACCTCAAAATGCCTCACACCGCCCTCTTCATAATCGACACCCAAAGTGCCCTCCTCAACCCTCCCAACCCCATTCCCTCCGCGCCCCAGATCCACACCGCAACCACTTCTCTCCTCTCCCGCACGCGCCAAACAATCGACTCAGCGCGCTCCAACAATGCAGCCCCAGAGATAGAACTCGTATTCGTGCAGCACGAAGAGCCACCCTCGAAAGGGAATCTGCAGCGCGGGACAGAAGCGTGGGAGCTAGTCTTTCCGCCACGCGGCGGAGACGACAATGAGTATCTCGTATCGAAAGACGTTCGTATGTGCCCCCTTGAGATTCCAAAAACGCAGTAGGAAAAGGAATGGCTCATCGAAATAGGGGATACGTTTGAATCCAACCCGGGACTCGCAGCGCAACTGAAAGCGCGTGGTGTGAAGACTATTGTCGCGTGCGGCGTGCAGAGCGAGTGCTGCGTGCTGTCCACGTGTCGGGGTGCACTTGCTGCGGGGTTTGAGGTTGTGCTGCTGAAGGGTGCGCATTCGACGTATGATGCTGGTGGCAAGACGGCGGAGGAGATTGAAAGAGATGTTGAGAGCGTGCTGGAGGGGGAGGGGGTGGTGGCTGTGGAGTGGGAGGAGTGGGTTAGGGGATTGTGAGGGATTGAGTGCGGGCTGAGGGAGAGTGACGCACGTGTAGGGTTTGAGAAACGAGTGAAAAGAAACGTGCAGTGGGAGAAGTAGCTTGAGCCTGGTAATGCCAGGTTTGCGCTGTCAATGCTGAAGGGCGTGGAAAGACGAGTGTAGGTCCTGGAAAAGGAGATGAACAAAGTCTACGGAGAAGGATGAAGTCTGCTCAAGGGCCAAATAATATGAAAGTAGATGCCATACCGATACGTCCACCTTCGTCCAAGTCGCGCCAGCAGTGTGTGAGCTGAGATATCCGCATCGCCGAGCGATATCAGCTTCTCTCCCATGACAATCCATCAGCGAAAAAGCTCTGACTCACGACACGCTGATGAATGCAGAAGACGAGAATATCTCAAGCGCAAAAGCTTCGAACGTGCAATCATGACAGAGTCCCACAATCTCGCACAGTGCGCAAGAGGCCATTAGATTGTGAAACGACCGCCGAACGTCGTCCTCGTAACGAGATGGCCGTTTGAGTCTGAGTCCACGATCATGCAGACCTCCAACCTCATACTCATCTCTCTGGCCCTTCGTTAGCGTGTCCAAGTCATCACTTTCTCTTCGTGCCATCCGTTCCGGGGCCGTGTGACACTCACATCCTCAAAGCGCAGCCCAATCGTCCTGGCTACCCTTGAGAAGTGCAAACACTCCAGCTCCTAGAAACTGTTAAAAGAAGACCTAGAGGGAGAATGACCTTTAATTTGCGGTAAACTTGTGCATGCTTGCGCTCTGAATCACCTCGTCCCTGAATTACGCGAAGCTGAGGCCAACTCATGTACCGTGGAGTTACGACAGCGAAGAATTTGATCGTGAATGCACACTGTCAGGGCATGGAACGAGGAGCCTGCGCAGGTCTGATAGCATCATAGCACTTCTAAGCAATCTGGTATCAAGACCGTAGACGACGCATGATGCGATACGCATCCCATCCGTGCCGTTTCTCGCAGACTGGAGCTCAAAATTCAGCAATAGAGATAACTTCGCGGTCGTATATTCAGCGCTATCAAACCGCACCCGAGGCAGAGTTGTCAACAAGCAAATTGGCTTGGGTAACTTGATTGACTTTGGATAATACCAAGATGAGCTATCCAAGCCTATGGGCTGAGTTTAGCAAACCAAGCACTTCAAACATGTTCTCAGTGCTAGATTGACTTGCCCAAGAGAGGTAGGACGAGGAAAGATGCTAAGCAAGAGGGCACAGGGGACGAAGCGGATGGGTTACGTGACTGTGTATCTATTGCTGATTCCCTTGTATTTGATTACTTTCCTTTTGCTAATTGTTTCAGACATCTTATGCACAGCATCAAGTCAAAACAAATGTATTCAGCTTCTCCAACCTGATTGTTACCAAGTCTACCCAGGTCGTACACCCACTAATCTATGAATTCCCTTGAAACCCTCCGCTACATATCAGCACAGTGAATTAACAAGCTAGTTGTAAACGAGGTAGCAGGAAAGCCAGACTCGTCATCGAAGCACAGCGATGGATTTACGATCAGCACACGCCACACCAAAACGCCGGCTCAACAACGCTCCTCTGTTCAGAATCTCCTAGACAGCCAGAATCTCGTACACAACCACTAAACCTAGACCACCCAAAACGCACATAAAAAACCACAAACGCAGCGTCCAACAGCCGTCAACGGCGACGAAGCACATTCAACATACCCCACAACAAGGGACCGCTGAACAAGGAGTCTCAGACGCACTCTGCGGTAACGAAGAGCACTGTACCGCTACGGAAGGTACGTGGTGTACGTCGCTACACGGTCAAGGGCTGTGTACTCGGCCTGCTTCATAGAATGGGATTTAACGAGTCTCGATGAGTATTGCACCACACCGTACCGCATGGGGCTATGCATCATCACGCACACAGTCTGAGTGCTATGCATTACGCACACAGTCTGAGTTTGGAAAATGAAGTTGCAGGGCAATTCGCTCCGTAATGTCTACGTAGGATATCTACCTACCCGTGTACGCACACGTACTCGCATACGCATACGAGACGGGCGTCGTTACCAAACCGTGCGCCGGGCAAACAGGGTATCAAATGATTCCAACGCCGGTACGCCTTGCCTCTCCCACACCACACCCCCACTTCCACTTCCACCACTGCACTACGTGCTCCAGCCCCTCATAGATCAGTAAGCGATCAAGGAAAGAGCAGCGAGGGAAAACCTACCGATTACCGCGGCCTCTGCCGGGGAGAGCGGGCGGGACGAGGGGGTTGCCAAAGGCGTCTGTGCCGAGTTTCTTGCGGCAGTCGGGACAGTACCACTTCGCGCGGCGGGCGGGCATTTGTGTCATGCCAACACATTCAAAGTGGAACCACTCCTTGTCGCACTGCGAGTAAAAGGATTAGCAAGTATGTTGGAGAAGTAGGGAGTTCAAACGCACATTGTTGTCGCACGAGATCATCTGGCCGTAGCTGACGTCGTCGCAGATGCAGTAGCGCTCCTCGTCCGAGTCGACCTCCTCCTCAAAGTGGCCCGGCTTGCCCTCGCCGCCGACGACGCCGTTGGGCTTCTTCTTGTTGTTCTTGCTGCCCTGCGAGCGCTTGACGTTGGTGACGGTCTTCTGGCCGTGCTCGGCGGATGTGATCTCGCCCTTGGGCGGCGGCTTCCTGCGCGCGCTTGCGCGAGTCGGGGCGGGCGCCGTGAGGGCCGACTGGCTGAAGATGCTGTGGCGGCGGGCGTCGCGGACGGGGCGGCCCTCGTTGGGCTTGGGCTCCTCGCTCTGGGCCTTTGGCGTGGGCACGTGGCTGCGGGAGGAGCGCGGGCGCAGGGCAATGGCGGGCTCCGTCGAGGCAGGACGCGGCTTGGATGGCTCGGCTGGCGGCGGGCTCGAGTTCTTGGGGGTGATGGACTTGCGGCCGGCACGTGTGGATGCTGCAGTGATGGACAGCTGTGCGGGCGGCTCATCAGACGCGTGGACAGGAACGACGGGCGAAGAGCGCTTGGGAGATGTGGGCGAATGCTCTGCTGGCGTAGGCGGACGACTGGACCGCGCTGATGCCGAGTGTTCGGCCTTGGGCGTGCTGGGACCGGCGGGGGCAAGCGGTATCTGGATGGTGGTGGGCGATGGTTCTAGCAGAGGCACGGGCGTGTGAGAGACGGGCGAGGGCGGGTCTTTGCGTGCTGGGGTGGTGGTAGAGCGAGGTGCTGGTGTGGCTGCAGAGGGCGCTGGTGTGGCTGCAGAGCGAGGGGCTGGGGTCGAGGGCGTCTGCTCGGGCGGGGGTGCTGGTGCAATGAGCTGCAGCCGTGGGCGCTTTGGCTCCGGGGCAAGTGTCGAGGACGTGTCTTTGTCAGCAGCCTCTGGGTCCCTGGTGGACTCTGCGGTGCTTGTGTCGCGCTTGCGCTTGGCGGTGGTCGGGCGTGCGGTCGACTTTCTCCTGGCGGGCGGCGTGGCAACGGCGGAGAAGGTGAGCTCCTTGAGGCCGTCGGCGGCGTTCTGGATGGTCTTTGTGGCATCCTCGAGGGCTCTCAGGGCACCGCGGGCTTTCTGGCGGCGCGTGTCACGGTCTGTGTGGCCGTCGACGCTCTCGTCGTCTCGCGGCGGCCCGGTAGCGGTGGTAGTAGTGTTGTTAATAGTAGTAGTAGCAGGGTCGCCCGGGGCAGTCAGGCCGTCGGCGGCGTTGGCGGTGGCAGTCAGGGCAGGGTCGTCGACGCCCTGAGCCGTGGCAATCTGCAGCAGCGTCTCAGGCTCCTCATCCAGCAAAGACTCGCCGGCAGCCTCGCAGCGGGCCTTTTCGCGGTCGTAGTGGGCTCTCGTGCGGTGCTTGCGCTCGAGCTCGCGGTTGACCATGGTCAGACTCGGGGTCCAGACGGCGTTCTTCTTCATCTGCTTGCGCAGGACGGCCATTTCGTACTCGGTCAGCTTCATCCAGGGGGCCCACTTGCTGCCGGGGCGGGCGTCGGCGGGCGGGGGCGTGAGCTTGGCGAGGGCATTGCTGGTGGAGATGCCGGCGATGGAGCTGTGGACGTTTGTGCCGGCGACGCCCGGGGCACGTGAGCGGGGTTTGGGGGGGCGGTCTTTGTAGGAGTGGCGCTTGCGTGGGCGGTGGGTGTGGTGGTGGTGGTGGTCGACGGGATCGAGGCTGTCCGAGACTGGCGACGACGAGGTGCTGCGTGCGCGAGGGCGGCCGCGGGGCACAGGGACGGCCGACTTGCGGTGGTGGTTGTTCGTATTATTAGTGTGGTGGTCGAGGGCGAGGTGCAGGCGTGGGCGCTCGTAGGTGCGGCGCAGGGCAGTGGGCGAGACGGGCGGCGGGGTTGGGTCGCGCGAGGGCGGCTCTGGCTGGGCCTGCAGCTTGCGGCGAATGATGGAGGCGCGCTGGCAGTGGCGGGTGGTCAGCTCATACAGGCGGTCGGCCTCGTTGCTGGCGTAGGCGCGCTGGGCAATGGCCGTGTGCAGGTGGCGGGCAATCTGAGCGCGCAGACGGGCGGCGTCGGGACGGTCAGGCTCGGGCAGCTGGGGCAGTTGGCAGTACAGCGCCGTCAGGTCGTGCATGTGCTGGACGGCGTCGGCGCAACGGGCATCGAGTTCGCCGATGAGCGTCAGGCTGCGCACCAGGTCCGAGGGGTAGAAGTCGGTGTAGTCGAGGAAGTCATTGACTGTGGTCTGCGCGTCTGGGTTGGGCGCAGGCGGCGGGGCGGTGGATGTGTCCTTCACGTCTTGCCCGTCTGGAACCTCTTGAAAGTCTGGCGCGTCGTGCACCTCAACATCAACATCAACGTCAACGTCGGCCATGGCGGATGGCGCCGTGGTGCATCGCCGCGGCGAGTGTCGTGGGCGAGAGGCGGCCGATGTTGCGCGCGTCAGACTCTCCAACCACGCGTCGATGCTGGCAGAAGTGCGAATGAGGGCGGCGCGGGGAGGGAAAGGCGCGGACGACAGCGTGCTGGTGGTTGTGCTGGTCGTGTGCTGGTCGTCGTGATGATGTTGTCGTGTGGTGTGTTGACGGGTGTAGTTGGCCGTCGAGCTGGAGCTGCAATGGTTCGCGCGCGCGGCTCTCGGTCCGACTCTAGCTCGTCTCCACTACGAACTACAAACACCTCCAGCAGTTGAGCTTTGCGACTAGTCTGGACTCTTAGTCACCACGACCACGCCTTCACGTGTGTCTTCACCTGTAGCTCTACTCCTACATAGTCTCGCTCCTCTGTCTGTGTCATTGTGTAAGTCCTGGGCCTGTCTCCTAACATGCCCTGGAGGTACACCCCCAGACTCTTGCTATTCTCTCCTCACTACTCAATCAAGTCATGCACATCCCTAAATACCTCCACAATGTGCCTCCCGTTTGTCTTGCCCACTTCTAGCAGCGTGCCTCTCCATCAAGTCCTGCCTTGTCTAGCAAACTTGCCTCACCCCCACCTTGTCTCCCATCTTCTCCCCCACCTTGTCTCCTCGCCTGTTTCTTGCACCCCCACACCCACCTCCACCCACTCACCATGCTTTCAACTGCCCGTCTAGAGCGACTGCGCACAGCCCTCGAGCCACACCTCGATGCATTGCCTGACCGTCCTCCCACAGAGCCAATCCTCAGCGACAGCGACGCCTCAGGTGGTGTGCCCTTGGACCTGGTCAATGCAACGAGCAAACAACCAGCCATAGTCGACGAGCCCAACACAGACCGCCGATTCGTCTGGCTCAAGCACGCTGAGAGCTCCTATAATCCTGCGCCCATGCCCAACCCTGTCATTCTCACCCAACCTCTCAACGCACCTGCATCTCTCCCCGCCACCACCCTCACCCGCGGCGACCTTGGCTCCCCTGCACAGCACTATTCTCCTATAGTCGCCCTCTCAAAGTACCCCTACAAGTGGTGCAACAAGAGCCACTCTCAAGCCATTGCCTCTGCCTTCTTCGACCAGGCCAAGTTCTGGGCACGTGAGTGGGATCTGTAAGTACTCAAACCCTCGAGTGAAAGCTTTCGTTAGACAGTCAAGTCAAAGATCTCTTCAGACAGTCGAGTAGAAACCAGACAGTCAATTAGAAGTTTTCTTCTTAAACTCACAACTCACCACCTCCAGCTACTACCTCTGGGACATCGACAACCACTCAAAACCCCTCATCCTCGTCCACCAACGTCAAGTCCACAACCTCCTCCGCGACATCAACACCCACCTCAATCTCAACCTCCACATCACGCCCCAACAGCGTGAAGACGCCCTCGTCAGTCGCTTCCCAGATCACCCACGCTGCACACCTCGCTATCTCGGACGCTCCACTTCACGCCAAGACTACGAAAGCATGCTCGAGCACGTTCCAGGCCATGACTTTCGCTCTGCTACAGAGCCCGAGTATCCGCCGCTCGACGACCTCAGCTTAGAAGCCTTCAAGCAGCTCATGGAAGAGTCATTTGAAGCTCAAAGGGCAAAGAACAAGGCCACCAAGGCGAAGAAGCAGCAAGAGCGACTCGTAAAGCAAAAGACCCTCATGGACCAGTTCAAGCGCGCCCAGCGTTACCTTGGTCTGCGGCCCACTCCCACAGCAGGTCAAGTTCCAAGCGGCCACACTCCAGCTGTTGACCCGGTACGTAAACTCAAACCCCCAAACCATCTCGTGTGTTAACAAGACCAGGCACTGCCTGCGCCCTTTGACTTCGACCAGTCCGTCGTCTTTGTATGCGTCGACGTCGAGTCCTACGAGCGCGCTCACCACAAGATCACCGAGGTTGGAATCTCCACGCTCGACACGAGGGACTTGGTCAACGTCGCACCAGGCCCTGATGGCGAGAAGTGGAGGGGTCTTATCCGTACTCGCCACTTTCGCATCAAGGAACACGCCCATCTGGTCAACCACGAGTTCGTGCATGGGTGCCCAGACCGCTTCTACTTTGGCGAGTCCACGCTCGTCTCGCTGGCTGAAGCCCCCGCGCACGTTGCAGCCTGCTTCTCAGCCCCGTTCGGTGCTCACCGCAGCAACGGCCTGCAAAGCATGTCCGATCTCCTGAATGGTGTCGATCTCAACGAGAAACGCAACCTCATCCTGCTTGGCCACGATACACTCGGCGACGTCAGGTACCTCCAGAACCTCGGTTACGATCCCATGAAGATCGACAGCCTGCTCGAAGCCCTGGACACTGCCGTCATGTATCGCGTATGGAGCCGCGAACTAAACGCTACCAGTCTAGGCAGGATCCTACACGGCTTCGACATTGCTGGTCATGGTCTCCACAACGCCGGTAACGACGCCGCCTACACTGTACAAGCCATGCTGGCCATATGCGTGCGCGAAGCCAGCCTGCGCGGCTCGCCTGAGCTCCAAAACTTGAGAAGCAGCGAGCAGGCCTCGAGGCTTGCAGCGGCCGTCGACGAGGCACAGGAGAGAGCCAGCAATGAGGCTGAGGGCTGGAGCGACCACGAAGGAGATGGTGATGGCGGAGCACCCGTGCCTCTTGCGCTCTCTCCGCCCAAGGCCACACCCGCACCGCTTTCTGAAGCTCGATCCGACGGCAGAGACCGTGGTGGCTTCCGAGGCAGGGGTCGAGGACGAGCTGGTCACGAGTCAGGCCGGGGACGTGGTGGCTCGGCTTTCCCGCTTGGTGGTCACGGTCTCTTGCCAGGCATTCCTCCCACGGAACCCTCTCGACGCGGCCGGGGACAGGCTGAAGGCTCCTCGCGAGGACGCGGCCGCGGCCGTTACCGTGGTTCGCTCGACCCAGCATCTGACAGCTCCACGCCAGGCTCGCAGGTACGTCAGACCGACCTCAACTAGATGTTTACGACAAGTCTCGTATGACCACGAGTGCATTCTAACTCGACTCAGCAGGGGCGATACCGCGGTAAACGGTCCGGATGATGTCCCTGTCCGGCTTGTCGATGCAGCAAGAATTCTGCTCGGGCATTTGCGATGTTCAAATAAGGATACGGGGATCCACTTTCGATCTCGATGCAGGCGTGTCGCATGTTCTGAAGATTGTTCGGATCTCATGGCACGGCGCCTGTGAGGATGCTGATAGCAGTCGAATACAATTAACGACACTGCAATGATGACTTAATGTAAAATTAATGATATCTAAATGATCAGAGATTCCATGTCGAGACGCATGTGGCAATGTTGATGCTCTTCGACTATTCTAGTGCCAAGCGATCGTCCACAAATTCTTCCCCACCAAGTCGTAAGTCCCTGCAGGACGTCACATCTCGCCGACGTTAAAGCCGGCTAGTCTCCGGCGGCGCGCAACAGTGCGCCGGACCATATATGAGGCTCACGGAACCTAACATGGCGGATTCCTGCATCCTCCACACTCGTTGACTGTCTGCCCGCCATGGCGCGTCAAGAGGATGCGAGCAAAGTGCCCGAGGGCGGCCGCACGAGCGCGTCGAACAGCCCTCGCCACCAGACAGACCCCAGCAAACAAAAGAGCAAGGACGCGTGGTGGAAGACGAGATTGTTTTCGGGCATGGTCAACGATGTCAAGCGGCGGGCGCCCTTCTACTGGAGCGACTGGGCAGACGCCTGGGACTATCGCGTTGTGCCGGCCACCGTGTACATGTACTTTGCCAACATCCTCCCCGCGCTCGCCTTCTCCCTCGACATGTTTGAGAAGACGGGCATGAGCTATGGCGTCAACGAGGTGCTGCTCGCTAGCGTCCTGGGCAGTGTCGTCTTCAGCCTGCTCGCCGCTCAACCGCTGGTCATTGTCGGCGTGACGGGCCCCATCACCGTTTTCAATTACACCGTCTACGACATCATCACGCCCCGCGGCACAGACTACTTTGCCTTTATGTGCTGGATCGGCATCTGGGCTCTGATCCTGCACTGGATCCTGGCTATCACAAACTCCTGCAACGCCCTGCGCTACGTCACGCGCTTCTCCTGCGACATCTTCGGCTTCTATGTCGCCTTCATCTACCTGCAGAAAGGCATCCAGGTCCTCACCCGCCAGTGGGAAGTCAGCGACGCATCCGCCTACCTCTCCATCACCATCGCCCTGCTCGTCACAGCCGTCGCATTCCTCTGCGGCGTCGTCGGCCAATCCGTCCTCTTCCCGCGCCACGTCCGCAAATTCATCGAAGACTACGGCACCCCGCTCACCGTCATCTTCTTCACGGGCTTTGTCCACATTGGCAAAATGTCAGACATCCAGCTCTCCAAGCTGCCCACCAGCGCATCTTTCCTCCCCACCACCGACCGCCCCTGGCTCGTCCCCTTCTGGCGCCTCCCAGCCGCCGACGTCTTCCTCGCCCTCCCCTTCGCCATCCTCCTTACAATCCTCTTCTGGTTCGACCACAACGTCTCCTCGCTCATCGCCCAGGGCACCGAGTTCCCCCTCCGCAAGCCCGCCGGCTTCCACTGGGACATATTCCTCCTCGGTCTCACAACGGGAATAGCAGGGCTGCTGGGTATTCCCTTCCCCAACGGCCTGATCCCACAAGCCCCCTTCCACACAACCTCTCTCTGCGTGACACACACCACCACCGACTCAAAGGGCACAACCCACACAACCACCTCCCACGTCGTCGAGCAGCGCGTCTCGAATCTCGCCCAGGGCCTGCTGACCCTAGCCACAATGTCCGGCCCTCTACTCACAGTCCTGCATCTCATCCCCCACCCCGTCCTCGCAGGCCTCTTCTTCGTAATGGGCATCCAAGCCCTCCTCGCCAACGGCCTGACCTCGAAACTCACATTCCTCCTAACCGACCCCCGACTCCGGCCAACCACAGACCCGCTAAGTAGTCTCCGCAAACGCACAATCTGTTCCTTCGTCGCGCTGGAATTATTCGGCTTCGGGGTGACATTCGCAATCACACAGACCGTCGCCGCCATCGGGTTCCCCGTGTGTATTCTGTTGTATATCCCGCTTCGGACTGTTTTCCTGCCCAGGGTTATGACGGGGTGCGAATTAAAAGCCCTCGATCAGCCGACTGCGAGTCCGTTTACAATGGAGAGCGTGGGGGGGAATCACGGACAGAGTGCGCAGCTGGACGGGAGTGGGGTGGCGCTTGAGGGGGCCGAACGGGGGGAGGCGGGTGTGCTTGTGAGGGATGGTGATGGCGGTGTGAGTCGGCGACGTAGTGGTGATGCGGGGATAGATACGCAGGCGGGGAAAGAGACGTAATCGAAGTTAGAAGTAGACGTGTAGATTCGATACGATACCCACTTGATTCGTAGACTTACATATACGCCGCTTAGAATTCAACGTATATTCCGCTGCTCAATGTATTCCCGGCCCAACACTAACCCGCTCTCCACGCTAGTATCAGTATGGAAGAGGTACACTGTAGTATGCGGACTGTGGAGGCGTTGAACTGCACCCCTATCATAGAAAAAAAGAGAAAAGCATCCGTATTTGATCCTGTACACCCGAAAAAACCGCGCCACTCTCGTATCGCAGGATCGTACGATCGTACGATCGTAGGAGATACACTGCTTACATCGCATTGCATTCCACGATACTCTCCGCTGCGCTACGCTAACTACATCCCTGTGTCCTGGACTGCGTAAGGCTAAAGATAAAGATAAAGCTGGGGGAACACGTCTAGACTCGCTGTTCGGTCCTTGATTTCTTCCTTCCACCTTTGAGTGTTATTCTGATACTTAGCGAGGTGTGTGGATACGCTAGGAGTGTGTAATTTACAGTATGAATCGAATATCAGGTAGGTGTGTCTAGACTGAGCGGGATGTTTTCGCGCTATCATGTTTTCAACTCTGGAGCTAGAGGGGTTCGTGGGCAGGGGCGGGGATTGTGGCGTCGTGATTGCGCAAAAGTCGGGTTTTCAGATTGGTAGAGGAGTACTTGTGCTTTGCTGGATAAGTGGGTTGGTAAGGGGGTTTAGTGGTGTGTGTGTGTGTGTGTGTGTGTGTGTGTGTGTGTGTGTGTGGAGGTTGAATCGGTTTAGCAACGGGGCGGAGTGTGGTGTGGATAGCGGATTGTAGATATTTCAGGGGTTGTGGGTTGGTTATAGGTGTGTAGATATAGGAGAGGGATTTTTGGATGTAGATAGTACCTGTAATAATTTACGTTAGATGTGATGTGGACGGTAGTTTATTAGTAAGTAGGCATGAAAGCTGAAAAATGAAGATATAAGCATACTAGATTATTCAGCTATCCACATCTCGTTTAGACCTAGGATTCGTTTTTCAAGTATAAGATATTGAGATAAGACTAGATACAACTGTACTATAGCACCTATACCCTCTACAGTACTACTACTACACGGCTCACACCTTTACTACTGACTGACTGCTTAGGTCAGCTGTAGTATACTATGGTTACTGTCTGTAGTACGCCTCTTGGGAAACGCTGGGTGGGATCAGGATATCAGGATGCGGGGAAGAGCTGAGGAACAGCGTCAGAGGGTTTCTAGTGCGGTGTTTGGATTCGAACCTAGATGCGTTTCAGGAGGGCGGGCTGTACGCGGATAGCTGACTGTGGGGTATAATCTGTATGCTGACAGGATCAGTGAGTTGTAGTTCAAGGAAAAGAGGTGGTTTCTTCTGCATCGATGCGGGATTGGAATAGAAGAGACTGCCGTGCTGATGCGATAGCACACTAGGATGAATCAGCATCCAGACATGACAAGGATGAGCTGGAGTTTTTCTTTTCTTGACAAGGTCCCTCGTCGTTGGAGCGTTGAGGGCGATTTCCACCGAACCGAGGATGTGTGCTGAGGTTTTGAACGTTGGTGATTGCGGAGTCCTGGGGATGTGGTGCTGGTCATAAGATCATCTGGAATGACAGATGGGTGTTGCAAAAAGCGCCACGGCTGTCTTGTGCTGTATGACAATCCCAACGCTCAAAAGACCACATTGCTTGCTCGTAATTTGGTGCTTTCTGATTTCCATAGAGCTGCGGCGGGAAGTCAAAACCTTTTCTCTAACACAGGTTGTGTAGTTGGCTGCCAGCCCGTCGTCAGACGATGTGAGAGTCCGGCGGTGTCGGTAGCTCCCTCTACGCCTTCATGAAATCCTCAAAGAATACCTTTCTGCTGGGCTTGTACTGGGACCGATGCTGAGTTATGGAACAGTCTGAGCTCTTCGCGTGAGTGATGTTCTTAGTCACGCTTTTGAACTCGTATGAGCTAAGGACATGCGCAATTGGTACAAATATGGCATGAGCAAACACAGCAAGACAGCGTAGCCAGAATATTGGTATCAGAGTCATAATGCGTTTCGACAGGCCCGGTACGTACCATGTCGGAGTGTTGACATGTTTTGTTAGCTGCCTTCGTTAGGAAACTGCTGTCGAATGATCATATCTTAGAGTCGCGCACGCTAATTCGCTGGGACTACGAGATGATGCACACCATCCCATCTCAACAGGTTGTCTCCGGTACACTCCTTGCGAGGATGTTCTCGTCGGATGAATATAGGTGAGAAATCACTTCTGATGCTACAGAAGCTGGTGATTACTTATCTGCAGAAGCTCGGACAATACGACAAGCTATTGCCTCACCGGAACGCGCTCGGCTGAGTACGGGAATCTGAATCTGCATGCAGTTACTCTCATCTGATTTTGCTACTCTGGCAGTGTATGGGGAAATGTGGCGCGCGCACGTGTAGCTGAGCGGATCTTAGCGTGCACGTGCACGAGATCCAGACCCTGTCCCACTTCAACCTAAACAACACCACGCATGGTTATTCGGACCTCGTCTCCCGGTGGCACGAGTATCGAGGATAATCACTTTGTTGCGTTCGTCGAGACATGAGCTGGAGAGCGATCCATCAACGGCGCTGCTACTTCTCCGCACAGTCGTCGATGCGGCTGCGAGCGAAGCCTTCATTTACTCCCTCGAACCCATAAAATGTGTCGACGTGCCAGATCCAATCACTCCCCTCTCGCCGGCTATTGTTTGCAACATCGCCCGGCAGCCGAATCGTCTTTGAAGCCTCTCGCTTTCCCCATGCAGCCTTGACTGCAAATGCCAAGACGAAGCGCACTTCCAGACGGCCTCGCCGATCCAGCCTCAGCAGCCTTACCGCTCAACGAGGCTACTCAGCCTCGCTAAATGACATTAGGCCCTAACATTAGTCTACCTTTCTGCAGCCTCGCGTCCTCATTTTACCACATCAGCTTTACTTGACCCCGCTGGCGCACAGGGCTTGCTCGTAAAAGTACGACCGGTGCCATTTTTGGCCAGATCCCCACGTTTTGGTGTCGCACGTGTCGGGTCCGCTTGTACACATGGCAGCCTCTTCTTTGCGGATGAGCTTATGCTGGAACTCTCGGAAATCCCTCTGCGACGTGAAATCATCTTCTGTATCCCGTCGACTGATTTGTTTCGTCCAAACGATTACGATCAGGCCATGGGCGCTACCCTCCACTTCCAGGCACAGTGATAATTCTATACGGACGGGCGCTTAAGCTTCTGGCTCCCATGCTTAGCCAGACCCACACTCTTGCCAAGATCCTCGGCTGTCGAAGGTGGGCCTCTCATGCTTGCGTATGGGGTCAGGGCAAAGGTGTTGGTGGAGCAGCTGCACTGCCAAGGCTCGTGAAGTCTAGTTCTACGCGGGGCGTCCGTATTCTGCCCTTACAACAGCAAGAGATGGTTGTGGTGACTACACCGTAGCAGGGGAGTCACGGTGGCCCTCAGCAAGCCTCAGACACTGGTACCTTTCTACGCTGTAATACGAGGGTTCGAGATGCTGAAGCTGTCGGTATCCCCGGCTTCGGAGTCGTATAAAGACACCTCTTCTGGAGCATGTAGTGCAGATAACACCTTCTTCTCTACGTCTGCTCGAGATACTCCGCCAGAATGCGTAGTTTTACCATTGCTGCCCTCGCGGGGCTCGGCAGTGTCGTCTCTGGTCAGACCATAGATCTATCCTACGTTGATTCGCTTCCAGATCCAACATACACGATCGTCCCCGACCAGCGTGCTCAGACGATCACATACAATCAGAACTCAGCTATTGCCTCGGTAGTTGCAGTCGCCCTCCAAACTCCGGTGCCAGATCCCGGCGAGGGAGCTCTTCACAGTCGTAATGCGCTCGGAAAGCGTGCTGCCCCATGTGAGAACCTTCAGAACAATGCAAACACCTACAACGCCAAGCTTGATCCTGCGGAAGCTTTTCTGGCGGATCTGAATCTCCAGAAACAAGCCAAGGATGCTAAGGTACCGGCTGGCTACACTCAGGTCTACTCCAACCTGCAGAAGTCTGCCTCTGCCAATGGTTATATGGGGTACGTCGTCACCTTCTCCATCTACTCCGGCTCAAGACTGATTAATATCTAGCTACACCATCATGTCCAGCTACAACGTCCAGACTTGTGCGGACAAGTGCTCCAAGACTCTTGGCTGCCAAGCTTTCAACACCTACTTCGAACGTAGTCCTAGCAAAGCTCCTGCTGCTGCCTGTCAGGATCCTCCGGGCAGCGCCAATCCATTCTGCGTGCTTTGGGGTGGTCCAGTTTCGAAAGAGAACACTCTCAATGCGGGACAATGGCGCCAGAAGTACCACGTAGTCATTACGGCGTCGAATGGTTACGTTCTCACTTCTTCCCTTAACCCCCTCTCTGGCAAGGCTATCAACGCCCCTCTCGATTGCAACAACAACGATGCTTACATGGGCATGCGTCTGCTCACTGATAACGCCCCCTTCGACCCCCAAAGGTGCGCCGCTATCTGCGACGCCACAACTCAATACAACATCCAGCACCCTGAAGCCGGCAAGGCTCCTCGCCTGTGCAAGTTCTACAACACCTACATCCTAAACAAGAACTACATCTCTCAGGGCCAGGCATGCTCCATGTACACACAATACTGGGATCCCAATGTCTATGCCACAAATGATGGTCAGTACGACAGTGCAGGTAACCGCTATACCATCTCTTCGAGCACTTTCTTCTCCAACAAAACCGACATCGTCACACCTATCTGCCCAGCCGATATCGACAAGCTCAAGGGGAACTCTGATGTCAACTCCTTTTGCTCTTCGTTCATCTCCTACGTTGCACCTAGTACCACAACTGTCACGGTCGGTGGTGGCACAACGACCATTGAGGCTTGTGGGCAGCCCACTGGAAGTGTCAGCAAACGTCAAGAAGGTGATGGTGCACTGGTGGAAGCTGTTGTTGGTGTCTTCCCTAGCAAGGTTGACAACGCCGCAGTGACTGGTACTGAGCCCGCTCTCGCTACTCTGCCAGCTCAAGCTGCTACAGACTCCGATGCCTTGGCCTCAGCCACTTCTGCCGCTATTGCCCAATTGGAAAGCACTGCAGGTGCCGCCGTATCTTCTGCCACACCCGCGCCCTCAGGTCCACAAGGCGATTCGTCTTCGACACCCACGGCTGCTGGCGCGTCGAGTGTTCAGAGCACGGCTGCTCCCGTTACCACCAATGCTGCGGGACCATCAGGCCCCCAGAAGCGTGCAGCATCCACCCCCGATGCGCTTGCTGGCCGCAACCCGATCGACATTTCAAGCGCCTGCTCCAAGATCGTGGTAGGCAGCACTCCCACTGTGACAGTCACTTCTGCTGCAGCTACTGCAACGTCGTACAGGAAGTGCAACAATTTCCCAGCCAAGTGTGTCAGCAGCTCGCCTGCAAGAATCTTTGCTGGTGATCTCGGTGGTGCCCCTGTAAGCATCGATGATAATGTCTACACCCTCGTGCTGCCATTCCAAGTCTGCATCTACGACACATGCAGCACGAAGGTCAACCCTACATCAAACGGTATCATCTCTCTGGCGGAATACCGCAATAACGGCTATGTCAACGGCCAGCTTCCCGCCTTTGGTGGCAAGGCTGTAAGTTCCCCACAAATTATCTGGCGATCACTTTGTCCTAACTATAACAGGTGTTGGCCGCTCTGTGGCAAGACATGTACATCTACCAAGATGAGTCCCAGTACATGTCTTACACAATTTGCGGCGAAGTGGGCAAGCGCTCGATCACCTTCGATTGGCGCATCAGCCAGTACCAAGACGTTCCTCAGTTCTACAGGTTCTCCGCCACCTTCTACGAAGACAAGCTTGGTCGCATTCTGCTCAGGTACTTCCAGCTCAGTGACAGAGGCTCTGGAGCTACAATCGGTATCGAGGGTACCAGGAACAGGAGGAGTAAGTCGAACTCATTTCTTTGCTTGTAACAAGGCTAACGAAGTTCAAGCTGTTTCATCGATGTACTCGTATAAGCAAGCTAAGATCGCCGATGGTCTTGCTATTGTTTGGGATCCCGTGACGACCTCCTGGAGCACGGCTACATAGATGCACAGTCTATAGATAGACTTGGAGACGTCTCCTACAGCACAATGATATTGCGACATTTCTGAATCTCAAAGCGCAATCGCGCGACGTTCGATGACCAAGTCTTCTATAAGCAAGTTATTCAGCTTGAACTATAGTCAGTAAGCCACACATTCCCACTCATTGGTTCAGACCACTCGGCTACACGAACTTCATAGGCTACAGGCGACCTTCAGAGCTATTTAGCCGGTGGCATGTCTTCGAAGTGCTCATCCGTGGAGGTCTTGAGACTTGTCGGTCTCAAATCTCTCCTACCCAGGCCCCCCGTTTTGCATTGGCGACAGTATCTATGGTTTGGGGTCTGCAACAAAGGGTAGAGTACCATTCAGCGTAACAGCTAGGGCAGCGAATCTGGCTTTGCTTGTCATTGGTCCGAGAAACCTGGGCTAGATATACATGATTATCCTCTCGTTTTACGACATTGTGGTTGCACATGTCCCTACGCGTCAGCTGGAGCTCTCTTCATTGTACTGACTGGTCAATTGTTTTGCCATCTTGATACACGATATTAGATAGTTCACTTATTCACAGAAGGTCTTCCATAAAGGTATGCTACAAGTAAAAAGGGATGTGAAATATGGTAGCATGGGTTTGGGCCATTTCTTACGTGTTGATGCAAAGAAGCTGTTGGTGGCGTCACCGTGCTGGAGATGACGTCGATTTTTTCACAAATAGGATCTGCGTTCATCTGAGTGCGTTTGTGGGTAATAACATAGCTCATTTGAATCGCCTACGTTTAGAGCACAGACTTTGATATCAGAAACGAATATGTGCCATCATTTCCAACGCATGTCCATCGGTGGAGATGTCGCATCTGTGACCTCCGTTCCACAACGCAACGCCGACAGAAGAATATGGTTTCAAGCTGCGAGAATCCAAAATTTCTGTACGTGCAAAATCTTCCTTGCGTAATCACCAGGTTTGTTCCGATCTCAGAGAACTTACCGTGGGTTGGGTACTTCATCTGTGTACGAGCCGCTGCAGCTTTCACGTCAAAATATCAGACCCATTAACCACAACACAAACAACAGGCAGCGATTCAAAGCTCGAACATGTCTTCTATCCAAACGACAACTGCCGCCCTGCCTATCCACGATGTTACTTAGAGCTCTATTCTCTCCTCTCCCACCCCATCTTTCTCGCGTACTCTGGTCAGGTTCACACGGAACGCACTAAGCTCCAGCGTCTCAAACTGCCTGTGCTTGTCTTGGTCCCAGAACACCACACTATTGACGGGAATGGCTGCATACAACGGCCCCTCGATATCCGTAGGGCAGAAATCATTCCAGATCTCCCGGTCATCATGGCTGCGATCATCGACTGGCTGGCCGCGCCATTCTTCACCTTTCTGGTCTTGGGCATTTCGGAACAGCAGGGTCGGTACAAGTTGCACGAAGCCATGCTTCGATACGTAATCATGGTCTCTGCCAAGCTTCAGGATGTCCGAGGAGTTTGAGATGAACTCCGTTACGATAAGTCCACGTTCGTCGGCTACCAACTTGACAGACGAATTGAGTTTCGAATCCGAACTCACGTATGTGCCCGCATAACGTTCTATGAGTTGCTGGACTGCGCGGTGCTCGGCAGCGCGAACGAATGTGGTGACAATGTTCAGAAGCTTTGCCAGCAAGTCCTTGCTTCCGGCTACAAGAATAGTGAAACCCAGATCGTAATCAGGCACAAGGACGATCATGGAAGAGTAACCCGGCAGACCACCGCCTTTCGTAATGAAGCGCACCGTGCGACGAGAGTCTTGCAGAACCCGATCGGTGTGGTATATCTCCCATGGTAAACCATAAAAGGTATTGATGCCACGAGTTGGCGATACGGGATTGAACCAGTTGAGCGCATGCGTTATACCGTTGAACTTGCTGAGCGTATATCGGAGAAACTTCGACAAATCAGTCGACGAAGCGTAGATGCCGCCTGTCGGATTTTGTATCCCTTCATCGACCCCCCAATAATTGTCACCTGAGGGGATGACACCAGCCTCGTCGGGTGGGGTGGACAGGCTGCATTTCGTCATACCGAGAGGTTCGAAGATGGCTTCCTCGATGTAGGATCGATAGTTTCGGCCCGAGACACGCTCAAGGACTATTCCAAGTAACTCGAAAGCCACATTTGAATACGTAGACTGCTGATTGGGCGCAAATATGGGTATCTGCGCTTTGACAGCGCTGAGTAAGTCTGCGCATCACTGTGTCAGCTGAGTCTGTCATAATGCGCTGCTTGTCTTCCTCACCAACCTCCTGGCACGGCTTCTCATAGTTTTCGGAGTATTCATCACAGTCAATGAGATCATCCCTTGACACTGGTGGCAAACCCCATGAAACGGGGTCGGGGACGTTTCCCTTGTCGAAATTGACATAATCACCTTGAGCAACTACTGAAAGTCAATACTCATACCTTCAAGTGTCTGGCACCCACTCCATTCAAAAGAGGGCCAGCCTTTTCCAGGAGTCGCACATTCTCGAGGTATGCCACTCAACTGGCTAGCCAAGCTCCGTAGCGTGATATCTTTCCACGGCAAGGTGCCTGTCTGATGCTCTCTCAGCTCCTCGATGTACTTGTTCACAGGGTCGTCGAGACTCAGGTTTCCCGCTTTCTCCTGGTACAAGATGCCAAGAACGGTAAATGCCTTTGTGATGCTTGCAATTCGATACAACGCATTGCCATTGACCACAGGTATATCGGGGCGCGATGCGTTTCGTTCGTTCGCAGTATGGTGTTTCGACCATAAAGTTCCCTCCGATGATGTGATCTCTATCGAGAACGATGTCGCAGAGAACTCGGGAGCGGATGCGACGTTCACGATGGCATTGTCGATTTCAGCGAAGGCATGTTTCAGAAGCGCGTCTTCGGCGTCATAGTCAGGCAAAGGATGAGCAACAGTAGGCTCGTGACATTTGGCTCTAGCTACTGCAGCTAACACAGCTGTGAGAAGGAGCTTCATAATTGTAATTTTACTGTGGAGGTAAGGACCAAAACCGGGAGATGGCCTTGAGGAGGGGAAGCTACGGCGCGTCCGTTATCGATAGCAAGGGAAACGAGAGCATGTCAAACTAGGCAACAACAAGTGTACCCCTCACGGATTTATGGATGAAATCTCGAGCCTTTGAGTGGGGCAAGAATCGGCAAAATCACTCCCCCACAGTTTGCACATTTTGCTCTCGGTAAGTTGGACTTTTGGAATCGAACCAGGTCGATGACATCATTGTTTCCATCTTGTTCGACCTCTAGTGGGGGACACGCCCACACATAATCGTGCCTTCTACGGTCATGGAAAGGTAACATTTGAGGGTTTAAGTACTTGCGAAAAGAGTTTCTGCTCACTTCAGTGTTAAGAGGATTCTTCCGATGATCTCTTCAGCATATCGACGAGTTCTCAGTATCCTGTTGCGAGGAGACACCAAATACTATCAGCTGCAAGCCGTCATCAGTAGGGTTGGAGGGCATGGCACGCTACGAGATCTTGCCGCATCATCAAGATTATTGTGCAATACACGGATGCGCTGACTAGCGCCTACAGACACTTGCACAAGTCTCAAACCAGAATCTCGGGTGATCTACCTTGACAGTGCAAAAGTAGCTAAAACACCGATTAGGCTCCTAGAAATGATGCATCGTGGCACTTCCAAAGCTTTATAGTCTAAGGCCAGGGTTTGGAGAGAATGACTAGGCTGCGGAGTGAGGCTTCAGAACTACAAAGCGACTACTTGACATTAAGTTTGGAATTTCGACTACGTCAGTGATCTTCGACTTATCCTGCTAATGCTACACGTCTAGATCCAAAATTTACGTCTTGAATCGACAAGAGTATCTAAGGTTGGCTTTACGAGACGGAAGGCTCATGCTCGGTCGTCTCAATATCCGGCTTCGTCATCCTGATCCTCTTCTCAAACAAATTTCGCACGATATCGATGCCAAAGCCCGTCCATAATGTCAAAGCCACGACGAAAGCCAAGGCACTTCCCCATCCATGGGTCTCTGAGAAGTCTGGTGCTTGACCACTTGGAAGTTGCAGCTGTTGAAAAGGAATTACAACGGCCTGTCCAACACTGACCATCATTCCCAATACAAATGCGCGCAGCTGCTGATCGCCACCGCAACTTGCATTAACCCAGCCTGCAAGCAGTGGTGTGTAGCAGCCATAGCAACCGACCAGAATAAAGGCTGCCATCTTGAGCTTGTTTGGCACGTCCCACGCTGTGAGGATGGCGTAACTGAAAGTGAGCAGGAGGCCAACCCCAAAGCAAACTGGGCCTCGCCTGCCGAGCTTGTCAGAAGCATAGCCAGTACCCAACATGAAGACAAAGTTGACCGCTCCGACTGAAGTCGGGATGTTGTTGATCTCGGGCACGGAGTAGGTGCCAAGTGCCTTGAGCCAGATGCCGAAATACTGGATAATATAGGATCCGCACGTGAGGGTCCAGAACGAATAGGCAAGGGAGAACACGTAAAGCTGCCAGGATCCGGTGATGCGCTTAATGACAGTCCAATCTAGCTTACCCACAGGTTTACGACCTTCTTCCTCAATACGCTCGCACGCACGTCTCCGCTCCCACTCATTTAGGTAGAAGGCCTGTGTGGTATGTGGAGTATCAGGGAAAAAGAACCATCCGTAGAGCGCCACAGGAATAGCGAGCAAAAAGTCGAAGATGAAGAGCCAGCGCCACGCTGGCATACCGCCTTTACCATGCATGCCGCTGTACAATGCTGCTTGCAAGTAGCCAGAGAACATCTGGCCCAATACTCCCGACACGACGAAGAAAGCACTTCGCCGTGCCAGCTCAGACTTACGATACCAACAGCCCAAGACGTATTGTACGCCAGGCCAAGCCGCGGATTCGAAGAGACCGATACAGAACCGGAGTGCGTAGAATTGACTTGCTGTGTTGGCCTTGAAAAAGAACAGAACGAATAGCGACCATGTCATCAGACATGCGGGAAGCCAGATCCGCGGTCTGACAACAGTGATGATGAGGTTGGCGAAAGGACCTCCAATGATTGTACCCACGAGGAAGTACGTGTTCATCCAACTGAGCTCGTTGCCGGGACCAAATCCCAAGTCCTCTTTCATACCGGAGACATATGCGTTTGAGATATTGTTCTGGTCAAGCTGCTTCACGAAGAAACACAGGCAGCTGAAGCTCAACAAGAACCAGTCAAGCTTGAAAACAAGCTTCTTCTCTTCGGCCGACGTTCCTGGTTCATGCCAGTGAAACCAACCGGCTTGTGTTTGGTGGTCCAGATTGGTGCCGTGTTTGCTGTCGGCGATGCTTTGCTCTGGAAGCTCTATTTCAATCGCATCCTGGTTCTTGGAGCTGCTCCTTGCTTCGCTACCACTAATCGATCGCGACAGGATCGTGGGTACGCTGTTGATGGTAGCGTCCTCAATGGGGCGACGGTGTGATTCTGCCATGACAGTAGGCGTGTTCAGTCGTTGAACGCCAGTAGAGGATTGCTTGATGACCGTCGAGGAAGGGCGGGGACACTTGTAATTATACATTCGGCCTCATGCGAAGGCACGCCACGCAGAGCACGCAATCAATTATCCAGAGATCGACATTCATTGTTCATCCGCCATGCAGTCCTGAAGTAACTTAAAAGTCGGCTTTCAATTCTCTGCACAGAGCTTCAGAGACCTTATCTTGAGCGCTGTGGGGCCGACCGAAATTTCCTGATCAGGCTAGTCTCGAAAGCAAGCGAGTTAGCCGACCTATATCTCCATGCTGGGTCAAGCGACGGCTGAAACAATCGACTGCCGACTTCACTTTTGAGCGAAAGGTCGCACGAGAGAATGTAGCCAACAGTCTTCTCTCCATGGCGGCTTTCATCGACATCAATGGCGCCCGACTGGCGTATTCGATGTCTGACAACGACAGCACCAAACCACTATTCATCACATTACATGGAGGTCGAGGCTTCGGTAAATGAATTGAGTAGACGTTTTGAGTCGAGGACTGATATTAATCAATAGGGAGCCATGAGAGCGATTACCACGCTTATTTGCCACTCCAGGACAGTTACAGGATCCTGTCCTTTGACTACCGAGGCCACGGTCAGAGCTCTAGAAAAGGGCCATACACCTTCAACCAGCTTGTGGATGACATTGAAGCCATGAGGGCAAATTTCATGGGGAGAAAAGTTGACAAATTCATCCTCTGCGGTGGCAGTTTTGGGGGTAAACTAGGTCCCGTTTCATGCAAGGTCGATGCTGACGAGAAAAGGCTACCTCGCTCAGCAATACGCCTTGACATACCCGGATAAGCTGTCACACTTGATTTTGCGTGGCACAGCTCCATCTCACCACCGTTAGTGTTTAATGTCTCTAGGCCAAGTCTTCTTGCTGATGTTCTACAGACGAAGCTGATGCTATTCGTGTTCTGGAGCAACGGCTCTACAAAGCCCCCAGCCTCTCTATCAATCAATTGAAGTATAAGATATTCGGTTCTTTCGAGAGCGACATGGAATTTCAGCTGGTGATGCACGCTGCTGGTCCTCTCTACACTGAGTCGTTTGACCCAGACGTGGCCTTGACGAAGAGTCTGAGCACAGTGTATTTTGCAGAATCTCATAGTATGTCCTTACACCAAGAAATTCACACCGCTAACGCTACCAGATGAGCTTTACTCCGAGACTGAAAAATACTTTGACTACCGTGAGTCGCTGTATAAGATCACAGCACGGACTTTGATAATTGTGGGGAGCGAGGATTGGATATGTCCGCCTTCTCAATCCCGGACAATGGCAGCTGCAATTCCTGACGCTGAATTGAAGGTGTTCTCTGGAGCAAACCATAGTGTCCATGTGGAGAAAAATAGCGAAGTCATCCTAGCAATTCGAGACTGGATAAGTGGCGTGTGGGGAGGGAATACTTTCAGAGGAAACCAAAGTCATAGTCGTCCATGACGTACACTGTCAATTGTTCAGCGGTGTCGGTACCTGCGTCCGAAAAGCTGGGTAATGGAGCACATGCCGAAGAAGACTCGTTCCAATCGCACAGTGCCAGGTAACAGCTACTCGGGCTCAGAGCCGTAGCAGTGACCCGAGATAGTTCACCGATCAACCGCCGCACTTCTGACTGGGTTGTCGGCGTCAGAGGCGTAGTTTCTGACTCGGTATAATTCATGACTTGCGCGGCGGCATATGATTCGTGGCTCTCTATCGCAGTCAAGAACTCCGTGGCGAAATTCGCAGTCTGATGCGCTGACAGCCAAGCCTCTGGAAAAGAACGCAAGATATCGACGCAGTTGCTAAGCTCAAGCTTGGCACTGAAATTGCTAGGCTGCTCAACCATGAAAGCATGCACTAGTACCAGAGTTGCAGGAATCATACGGTTAAGCGTAATGTAATTGAGTGGCAACTGCTTGTTCTCGAGTAGGATGTGATTGTACTTGAAGTACTTCCTGATGTAGCTAACGAGCTCTCCTGTTGAGCTATGCCTTGATTGGCTATTGAACTGACACGGATAATACAGAAGTATGAGTAGGTTGTAGTAGCGCGCGTTCAGCCATGTGATTGTGCTGTGGATGGGTATGTTGTCTGCTTCGGGCAGACACACAAGGCAGCCTAGACTGTACCAATCATCGATAGCTGAGCGCAATTGTTTCGAAGTGGCCGCTCGATCAGCGTTTGTCATCTTGCTGATCTCCATTTGGTTCCTCGTATGCACGGAAACCAGAATCCGCTGCTCCAACCTGCGAAGTTGGATTATGTGGCGGTTGAGTTGCAGTAGAGATGCATGCTCACTCCTCTCAGAAGAAGCAAACTCCTCCACCGTCACTGCCGGCTGGGGAATGTTCATGTTCTCATCAGCAAGACCTGCTGGGTGACCGACTGACACTGCTAGCATCCGATCTAATACATAAATGCTCCAAAAGAGTCGGTGTCGAAGTTCTTTTTGGTGTGGGCTCAAGGCTTCAAGCGATGTATCTGTCCGAGAAAGACCTAGCGTGATGGCCTGCCGAGTAAGGATGCCAACGATTGACCACGTCGATATGCCCTTCGGGTCGAAGAGAGAGTACAGGGAAAGCAAAGTAAGGACCTTGAGGCCTTTCAAGCTTGGTGAGAGAAAGCACCGACTCAAGATTCGCGCATAAGGGACAGCCATATCAGGACGGTCGTAAGCGCTGAGCTTTCCAGCACGCTCTAGTGTGGTACTGCCAATCGAGAGTACCAGTCCAAGAATCTGGATTTTATTAGAATCCTCATGCGGGAGAAGTCTGCCGCACTTACGATAGAATCCTCGTTGGCCCAAACGTTTAGAAAAGCTGAAGCCTTTGCGTCACTTAATATTTCCTGTCTATCGAGAAAAGGGTATGCTCGATGAACATGGCGGAAGTAGGCGTGCACGTAAGACAGATAGGTGCCATCGAAAGTGCTCGCTGTGGCTGTATTTTGCGCGTGGCTTTGGGCATTGCGAGGGCTTGGGAGCCTTACATCGCCCTGATCCGTTTGACCTGCAGAGCTTGCCGGAACAACGCCAGTGCTCCGAGTACTTTCAAGAGTGTTTGAAGCGACGTTGGGTGTGATTGCTAGCTGCCCAAGGCTGCACACGTGGCCGCCGTGGAGGCAGAGCTCACACTGAGGCGGCAACTTGCTACATCTCTTTTTGAGTCGACGACATCGGTTACATGCTTGCGCATTGCCTTCGGTGTTGAGAAAGTGCTCCGCGCTGGTAGTAGCAACTGAGCTTGTTGTTTTCGCAACGCGAAAGCGATGGGTGTGGAACTTCATCTGGGAAACGTGTACGTCATGAAAAAAAGTCTAGGCGAGGGACAGCCGCGAGCTAGGGAATGTAAACCTGCATACTGGTAGCGAAGCCGTCAAACGACACGACAGCATGCAGCCTCAGAGGCAAGGCGCGATGTTGACCCACGGCGGTCAGCCTTCGTCTCGAGGGTTGCGCAGCATGCAATGCGCCTAATCACGTGAAATCGCGTCATTCTAGAGCCCGCTTTCGCTATCTACTCAGGCGCGCTGTGCGCGCTGTTGGACGTGACTCGCAAGCTCGGTAGCCGACCAGAATTACCATAACGAGCTTAGCGTGGCAAAGATGCCGACATCGAACAAGCAAAGCTCTCCGTGATCAAGCATGAATGATGAAGCACGCGATCCAACGATATCCAGACTGTTACAATGGTGACGATTCCTCCTCACATCTCTTTGTGCGCTACACGCGTACATCTGATCCATCTTCAGAACCACACAGGAAATTGAGAAGATGGACAGTGGAATCTTCCAAGATGTCGAGATATCTATCGGTACGTGACACCGCACATTGCCACAACATTCTACTCACACAACCGAAGACCGTGGTGGTACTTTCACAGACGTGCTTGTGCAGAGTAGAGATCGCGATGATTTCATCTTCAAGCTGTTATCTGTGGACCCAACCAACTACAGGGACGCACCGGCAAGTATCTCCTGATATGCAGTGTAGTGCAACTGTACTGACTAAATCCCAGACCGAGGCTGTAAGACGAGCCCTTGAGATCATTGAACAAAGATCTATCCCACGAACAGAGAGGCTTGACGCTTCAAGGGTCAAGAATTGTAGGATTGGCACTACAGTCGCAACGAACGCCTTACTCGAAGGTAAAGGTGAGAGGTTTGCCCTTCTTACGACGAAAGGATTTCGAGACGTCTGCATCATTGGTGACCAAACAAGGCCAAAGCTTTTTGACCTGAACATCAAGAAAGCAAAGGCTCTGCATGACTTGTCCGTTGAAATAGACGAACGCGTCACTGTCGAGGACTATGACCTTGACCCATTTCCCAAAGACAAGTACAGGGATCTAGCAGACCCTGCTTTGGTTCGAACCGCGAGCGGCGAAATCGTCCGGGTGCTGAAAGAGCTCGACATGCAAGAAGTTCAGCAAGCTCTACAAGGCCTTCAAAGACAAGGATTCACTTCACTGGCAATCTCGTTCATGCACTCATATATCTTCCCCGATCACGAGCGAAGGGTCGCAACTATGGCCCGAGAAATGGGATTCAAGTACGTTGTGTCATCTGCAGTCAATAATCCGGTCATTAAGCTACTCCGACGAAGCAACGCAGCATCCACAGAGGCGTACCTTGGTCCTATCATCCAAGATTATGTTGCAGATTTCCAGAAAGGCTTCGATGTCCTCCCTGAGCGCGTCGACTTTATCTGCTCTGACGGGTCACTCAGAAACGCAGAGAAATTTAGTGGTAACGATGCTTTATTGAGTGGACCAGCTGGAGGTGTGGTTGGCATTGCCAGATCATGCTTCGATAAGGTAGATGGCACGCCTGTCATTGGTTTCGACATGGGAGGAACGAGCACCGACGTGTCTAGATTTGACGGTAATTTCGACTACCTTACAGAAAGCACTATTGCTGGGCGCCATATCTCAGCACCGATGCTCAACATTGCGACGGTTGCTGCTGGAGGCGGATCGAGACTCTTTGCAAGGAACGGCATGTTTGTAGTGGGCCCTGAAAGTGCTGGTGCACACCCAGGACCTGCAAGCTATCGGAAAGGGGGCCCTCTTACTGTCACCGATGCCAACCTCTTTCTGGGCCGTCTCGTGGTCGAAGAGTTCCCAGCAATATTCGGAGAAGAGGCGAACGAGCCTCTGGATCTCGATATCACGAAACAGAAGTTCCGTGCTCTTGCCGAGGAGGTGGCGACTCAAACTGGACAAAACATGTCTCCTGAAGAAGTCGCTCTTGGATTTCTGGACGTTGCAAACGAAACGATGAGCCGGCCGATTCGCAACGCAACTGAAGCGAGAGGGTTTTCACCTGACAAGCACAATCTCGTGAGCTTCGGAGGCGCTGGTGGCCAACATGCTTGCGCCATTGCAGACAAACTTGGAATTAGGCGTATTCTAATCCACAAGTACTCCTCAATTCTATCTGCATACGGATTGTCACAAGCCGAACTCCAGTCTCAGTCATTCGAGCCGTTCAGCGGCTCATTCAGCACTGCAGCTCTACCGCATATTCGCACTAAGATCGACCATCTAAAGACCAAAGTCGAGGCAGACCTGGTCGCGCAAGGAGCAACTCCAGGCAAGCTATCCTACGAGGAGACGCTTAGCCTGAGATACAAGGGCACCGACACAAACCTCGCAGTAGCAAAGCCGGATGACGAGGACTATGGCGCCGCCTTTGAAGCCATGCATCTCAGAGAATTTGCCTTCAAGCTAGACCGTGATATCATTGTTGACTCAGTACACGTCCGTGGAGTGGCCACATCTCCTGTCCCTGCAGACTCGAAGGGCTTGATCGCCTCGCTGGAGCAGATCAAGGCAAAATCTGGCGAACGTCAGCATATCCGATCACAGCCTGTCTTTCTTCAGAACGCTTGGACGGAGGCTGGGGTGTTCAAATTGACCCAGCTGGACGAAACTGACAGTGTACATGGACCGGCATTACTCATTGATGACACTCAGACGATCTTGGTCGAGCCCGATTACGTGGCTTATATCCTGAGCAAGCACGTAGTCCTCGAGAGGGCACAAGTGACACCAACACACATTGTTGCTGCTGGAAGCAGGATCGAGCCCATCAAGCTCTCCGTATTCTCGCACCGCTTCATGTCTATCGCAGAGCAGATGGGCAACACTCTACAACGGACATCGATCTCCACCAGCATTAAAGAACGTCTAGACTTCTCATGTGCCATCTTCTCACCAAACGGAAAGCTCGTTGCTAACGCTCCGCATATCCCCCTGCATCTCGGTAGCATGCAGTACGCTATACAATGTCAGCATGATATTTGGAAAGGGAAGCTGCAGCCTGGTGATTCGATATTGACGAACCATCCCGAGCTTGGCGGGACACATCTCCCAGATCTGACTGTAGTCACACCAGTCTTTGTGGAAGACAACATCGCTTTCTATGTTGCTTCTAGGGGTCACCACACGGATAGTATGTACATCACGCACATGAAAGCACGGCCTAAGCTTACTAATTATTTGCAGTCGGTGGAAAGGGCATTACCGCCATGATGCCTACATCGAAAGAGCTTTGGGAAGAAGGCGTTCTTGTCCGGTCAATGAAAATTGTGTCTGCAGGCGAGTTTCTCGAGCAAAAAGTTCGAGACGCGTTCCTCAGGGCTGGAGACTATCCTGGATGCAGTCCTACTCGTCGGCTGAATGATAATATCTCGGATGTCAAAGCACAAATTTCAGCCAACCAAAGAGGTCTGCTGCTTTTACAAAAGCTTACTGCCGAGCACAGTCTACCAGTCATCCACACTTATAGTAGGTCCTCCAAGCCACTACGCGCGATGAGGCGTTTACTGAGTGGTCACAGTGTATGCAATCCAAGACAACGCCCAGGTTGCTGTCCGCAAGTTTCTCCAGCAAACACTAATAGACCATCCCGAGCCATTGACTGCCATTGATCACTTTGACGACGGCACCAAGCTGCAAGTCAAGATCACCATTTCCTCAGATGGTAGCGCTGTCTACGACTTTGAAGGGACAGGTCCACAAATGTGGGGCAACTACAATTGCCCAATCTCAATCACGCAGTCCGCTGCTATATATACGATCCGATGTCTCATCGACATTGACATTCCTCTCAACGAAGGATGTCTAACACCCATCACAATCAAAGTGCCAAAAGGATCTGTTCTTAATCCCGGTCCTAACGTTGCAATTTGCGGTAGCACACTCGCCAGCCAGAGAGTCATCGACGTCATCTTGCGAGCATATGGAAAGTGTGCAGCGTTTGCGGGATGTGCCAATAGTTTTGGATGGGGTATGGGCGGTAAAGATCCTCTGACCGGCAAAATCGAGCCTGGTTTCAATTACGGCGAAACAGTTGGTGGTGGATCAGGTGCTGGCCCTGGCTGGCACGGCGAGCACGCTGTTCAGGTGCATTCTACCAACACCAAGATCACTGATGCGGAAGTCGTTGAGAAGCGGACGCCCGTGCTCGTCACAAAGCATGAGATCTCGTATGGTACAGGTGGAAGGGGTGAATTCTGTGGAGGGGACGGTGGCATACGAGAGGTGGAAGCGCGTGTTCCACTGCGATTTAGCATTCTTAGTGATCGTCGCGTGTATGCACCGTACGGTATGAGGGGAGGTGAGCCCGGCGAAGTCGGCAAGAACTTTGCCTTTAGATGGAATGAGGAACATACGCAGCTTGAAAAGATCTCATTAGGAGGTAAAGCAGAGCTGCTGCTGCTTCCTGGAGAACGACTGCAGGTCAACTCTCCAGCTGGGGGCGGCTGGGGAACTCCAAGGGTCTCGAAGGTAGAGAGCGTGCTGAACGGTCAACTCTCTGTGTAGATACAACCCTCAGAAGGACCATCACAGAGAAATCGAAATCAACGATTCCGCAGATAGGCTATGGCGTCGTTACTAGCATGGTGTTCCTGCGGGATCGATTCGCTACTTCAACACCTCGCTCACACGAGTATCATCGTTAAGATGCAGGCTACAAAGTCCAGCACGTCCATCTGCCATACTTACTCAGTCAACAGCGCAAACCTGTAATATGTGAGCACTGGCTGCGTACCTAAATCTGCTTGAGGTCTAGAATCTGGGTTTGTTGTTGACGCGTGAATCACTCAACTTCTACGTTGAGGCAGACTTTCATCAGATTCTACTATGTGCTGGGTCTGCTGTTGAATTTCGCAGCGTTTACAGTGCTCGTAATACTAGGCCTTGCTGGTAGGGCGATGAGATATTGCTGGTATGAACAACATCACACAGGGGCAATTGCCTGTCCCGTGTAAACATGGCTTAGCAGAGCAATAATGAAGAAGCCCTCAAGCGTCCTGCACCGTCGGCTCGATGTTTGTTATTGTCGGTTGCAAAGCCGAAGTAAGGTAATTAGCCGCTCGGTGAAAACGCGAATGATCAACGCGTGAACCACCGGCCAAGACCGCCACCCCGCGCGCGACGCGGGGAAAGAGGCTTGATGCATCCACTTCCTTCCCCTTTCGGCCTTCGTCATCTCAGCAGCGATGCTCACGGGCGTCGGGTAAATAGAGTCCTCAGGTACTCATGGTGACACGATGATCATATCTCGCCATCTGCCAGTTTTGAAGCCGTTGTCGGTGGTATTAGCCCGAGCCTATGTAACCCCACGCTGATCACAGTATGATTGAGGAAGCACATCCGTTGTATGTTTGGACATAATGCAGCATTCGTCATGTAAGGTACTTGTTCAAAAGCCCGTCGTACACCGGGCATCCTAGGATACAGTCCCGCTTCTACCCACGATGTCGTTCCTAACAAAATGTCAGACAGCCTTAGTAGGGCTGCTGATGCTGTCAGATCTCGCACTTTCTGAGGCACTTGCGACTATGCGACCACGCGCAGATGCTGGAGGACGCGAGCGGGTTAGTCTGAACGACGAATGGCGTTTTCAGCGCTTCGTCGAGAATCCAGACGGTCTGTCATACGACACCTTGAAGCCGTGGATTCTTCCTGCAGCCAACGATTACCTGAGCGGAAAGAAGTATGACCGACCGTCAGAGCCAGGGCCCGGTAGCAACGTCACATTTGTGCAGCCAGGCTTCGATGATGCTACTTGGGAGTCAATCAATCTGCCACACGATTGGGCAGCCAGTGGAGAATTCGACTTCTCTGAGGATGTTTCGGGCGGTACAGGACGTTTACCCTTCACCGGCATTGGCTGGTATCGCAAAGCGCTTTCGATTGATGCGAGCGTCATTGCGTCCGGAAAGTCGGTCTTCCTTGATATCGATGGGGCCATGGCGTATGCTACTGCATGGCTGAACGGACAGCTGGTTGGAGGCTGGCCTTACCCTTACAACTCCTTCCGCCTTGACCTCACTCCTTACGCGAAAGCTGGCGATAATATTTTGGCAATAAGAGTCGACAATGCACCAGAAAGCGCGAGATGGTATCCAGGAGCTGGCATTTACCGCAACACATGGCTGGTGACCGCCAACTCCGTTCACGTTGGCTACCACGGCAGCTACATCACCACTCCTACTGTATCTGCGGAGCAAGCCTCAGTCAACTTGGTAATTGAGGTAGAGAATAAGGGGAATGTGAGCCAGACTGTGCAAGTCACTACTGAGATATTTGCGCTCGACTCGGCATCCCAGAAAGCATCTGGCGACGTAGTCGCCAAGATTACAGCATCGACAGTCAGCGTGTCCGGAGGATCCAAGCAATCTGTCAATGGTTCGACCACAGTCGCTAACCCCAAGCTTTGGGGACCGGTACCTAAACAGACCCCAAATCAGTACGTTGCGATAACTACAATCTCAAGCAATGGAACTACACTAGACACGTACGAGACTCCTTTCGGCATTCGAACCGTCGAGTATGACCCGAACCAGGGCATCTTGATCAATGGCGAGCATGTTCCTGTGTACGGAAGCTGCAATCATCACGATCTCGGCTCTCTGGGTGCAGCTTTCAACTATCGCGCTGCTGAGCGTCAGATCGAGGTTCTGCAGGAAATGGGCAACAACGCCTTGAGGACCTCGCACAATCCACCTGCACCAGAGTGGCTTGAGCTTGCTGATCGATTGGGCCTTATGGTTATGGACGAGATCTTTGACACGTGGAACTACGCCAAGGTCGATAATGACTTCCACCTCATTTTCCCCGAGTGGTCAGAGGCTGATCTGCGTTCATTCATTCGCCGCGACCGCAATCACCCCTCTATCATCTCGTGGAGTATCGGCAACGAGCTTGCAGAGCAATCCAATTCCACTGGTACAGCTACCGCGAAGCGATTGCAGAATATTGTGCATGAAGAGGATCCCACTAAACAGGTTACCGTGGGCATGAACAATGCTGGTCCCAACACCGGTCTAGCTGCCGAAATCGACATCATTGGCCTCAACTACCAGGGCGAAGGCAAAGGCAACGCCAACTCTGGCTCGTTCGCTGCTTTCCACAGCAAGTTCCCCAACAAGATGATTTGGAGCACAGAATCGGCGTCAACAATTAGCTCACGTGGTGTGTACTTGTTCCCTGTCACACCAAACAAGAGCGCCATCGTTGGCGGAGGTCCTGGTCAGGGCGGCGATCCTATCAACAACCACGTCAGCGCATATGAGCTTTACGCTCCATCTTGGGCTGCATCGCCCGACAAGGTCTTCGAGCAGCAAGATCGCAATCCATATGTTGCTGGAGAGTTTGTCTGGACCGGATGGGACTACATTGGCGAACCTACACCTTACGATAATTCTAGTCGCAGCTCCTACTTTGGCATCATTGGTGAGATGCATCCACGTCTCATCGCATTCATACAACATACTGATTCATCCAGATCTCGCGGGCTTCAAGAAAGACCGATTCTATCTCTACCAATCTCGCTGGCGCCCCGACTTTGCACAAGCGCATATCCTGCCTCACTGGACCTGGCCCGACCGCGAAGGTCAAGTGACCCCTGTTCACGTCTTCACCTCCGGCGACGAGGCTGAGCTGTTCGTCAATGGCCAGTCGGCCGGTCGCCAGAAGCGCGGGCAGTACGACTACCGCCTGCGCTGGGACAACGTGACCTACACACCCGGCGAGATTAGCGTCAAGGCATGGAAGGATGGCAAGGAGTGGGCCACGGCTTCGCATCGCACGGTTGGCGCGGCTGCGGCGCTGAATGTGACTGCTGATCGCATCACCATCGATGGAGACGGCAAAGATCTGTCGTTTGTGTCTGTCGCTGTGGTCGATAAAAGAGGTGATACGGTGCCTCAGGCTGACAACGAGATTACATTCTCGATTCTCTCAGGGCCGGGTGAGATTGTTACCACAGATAATGGTGACCCGAGGGATGGAACGCCGTTCCCGTCGAAGACAAGAAAGGCCTTTAGTGGTCTTGCTCTTGCGATTGTTAGGGCTAAGGCGGGATCCACTGGCGAGTTCGTGGTTGAGGCCAAGGCAAACGGTCTGACAGCTGGAAAGGTCACTGTAACGGCCGCATAAGCTAGATCTACAGTAGACTCACGTACTCGTTTTGATCAGAATGTACTACTGCACGGAATATCTTTAGTTCCGATGCTGTTGAAATCAGACTACAGCCTCATCCGCACTTGATGATCCCCATTGTCGATGCCCGAACTACACAGAGCTGATCAGACGTCAGGAGAATCTTACGGAAGTTTTTCGGGCACGTCCCGGAGCCGTAGACCGACTTTGCTCCTCGCGACAAGATCTCAGACCTTTCATGATTTCTCTGTACTTTGCACAAGAACTTCCCTTTTGCAGGACGATAAACAATAAGATTACTGCATTGAAAAGTCCAGAGCCTATGTCGTCAGTGACACGCCAGGCCTTACTCGGCGGAAGCAGTCATGCGTTGCGATAGGAAAGCAGTATAGATATAGTCATGCAATCGGGTCATCCCTCTTTGAGCCTTCACATCGGATGGAGAACAGCAAGGCATGTTTAGATATTTGTGATCCGAAACTCGCGTTTATGCGATACCCTTGGCATAGCTTTTGCTCCATGTTGTTGGCCCGGTTCGTTTGTAAATGAAGATAAGGAAATTCTCTACGTGGACAAAAATTTCGAACATGGCGCAGGTTTTAATTTCCGTTTCCTGGAAGATCCACAAATGACGAGACATATTTGAAGCTCCACACTAGTCAAAGAAGACATACATGTCTGGGAGTTTTAGTGATTTTGAACGACGAAACACGGTCCAGACATCGACCAGATCGATAAGTTATTTAATTTTCGGTCACAGAGAAAAGTCACCGACAGAGAAGTATGGATGTCCAGGTGGACCAGGAAAAACATAATCACCTTGGTATGCTCGCCCATGATGCGGACAGAGACCATATTCAACGGCGGCATGTTGTTGGCGCTTCTCGAAATTCACGGAATATAGTTCATGAGCCTGGAAGTTCCGGGCTTTTCGACGCCCAGAAGGGGAATCACATCTCCGCTTCACCATACGGAGATAGAAGGAAACTTAGCATGTAGAAGACCGCTTTCTGCTATGATAATGACAGCAACCAACGTTGAGTGCCCCTTCCAAAACTTCGAGACAGGCGAGTCATGCTAACTCAAAATGTCTGTTTCAGGTTTCTAGTTGAGTATCGATCATCGTAGTCTACGCTAGCCTTGTGGCAAGCAGCCATATAACCGGTGTTCATGGGGGAAGTGCTGTACGCGCTGTCAAAGATCGTTGTTGACGTACAGTTCGCAAGAAGAGCGTCAAATATCTCATTTCCGACGTTCTTTTTGGCGTGACAAACACAAAAGGTGCAAATCATGATTTAGGGTGTTTTCGACCTTCGACGGCGTATATACTTCCGGCATGCAATTCATCACACCTGAGCCCTCTAAGAACATCATGTGGCACCGTGAGATTATGCAATTCAGTGATGAGTCTCTCCGTCGAAGGGAAAGGCTCGGTCACATCAAAGTTTGGGTATGAGATTTCAGATATGGCGTCTTTGATGATGGTCTTAAAAGAACACGCTGCTAGTCGAAGACAAGGGCATCATAGAGACAAAACATGCAGGCATCTTGGTATGGATTTGAAAGCTGTAATACTGGAACACTGATTCGAATGTTCCAAGGGCATGAACTGTGAGACATCGTTCAGGAGTCCTCTTATTAATTCTGCAGGCATGTGAAGAGATAATGCCATTGGCAAACTAGGCGAGCAGTAGCGCATGACTTAGTTGTGTTGCACCGTTGAACTTTTCTGTTTCTGCCCATGTGAAGGTTACTTTGGAGTTTCCCAACAGAAATCATGGATCTGAAGAGTTGTCAATTCTCATTTTCTTTGCAGGCAGCCAGATATCCAGGCGGCGCGGTCGTATCATCTTAAGCAGAACAGCCAGACAGCAGCGCAGGGTCTGCATTTCACGTTCTCGAGCGGGGAGAACATGTTGTGCCTGTCGTATGGATTTTCGTCACCTCCAAAAGCGAGTAGACGGCGCAGCCACATCGTCACACACGCAGCAAGACAGCAGCGCAGGATATGCAGATAACTTAGTATAGATTTGGACATTTCAAAGTAATCAGGATGTTTCCAAGAGGGAGACATGATATTGATCACGGTGGGTTTTCGTCAATACTGAGAGCAAGCACAGCGCGGACACATCGTCAGGCACAGCAAGACAGCAGCGGCCAACATAACAATTTCCGGCGCTCAATCTGAACATTCCAAAGTCGATCTGATGTTTTTGAGCAGAAGACATGATAGTAATAACTGTCGCTTTTCGTCACCCTAGGAAGTAAGCAGCTGGTGCAGACGTATCGTCAGAGAGAGCAAGACCGCAGCGCGCAACGTACCGATTCCCTGCATCCAATTTGCGCATGGGAAGGTGTTTGCGAATACTCTGAACACGAGGAACCTATAGCCTCTATTGCGTGGTTTGGGCTATCCCTACAGACAGGCAGACAGATAGTGCGGAGCATACGGACACACTGCCGCGCGTTCAGAACATGCGAATACCTCCCTGTCGTTTCCGGGCAGAAAACACATGTCACTTGTCCACTGTGATTTCTTGTCCATGCTAGGAGCAAGGAAGAAGCGCAGATGTGAGCAGGATATCTCACGATTTTCACGTTCATCAAAGTCGAGGCTTGCAGCGCGCAATATAGCATGAGAGTTTCAGAATGTGCTTTCTGATCGGCGAAGGAGAGTTTACGCGTGGGGTAGTACCGAGGGAATGGCAAACATAGAAGTGCGTCGTCATGGTTTCCGCGTCCCACTCTTCGCCCCCTCAGGCATATGACAAGAAGGCGGATAATTTTGACAAAGAGCAGAGCATGACTGTTGTTGAAGATGTTTTCGAGCGCGCAGTATATGATGTTTGGCGCGTTCTTCTCGAGAGCAGATAGAGAGCAAATAAACAAGTTCGAATGAGGCTTCGCGTTCAACCCATAGCAGACGCGCCAGAGAACGGGACCACGATTCCGCATTCGCCATTTTGGAGCACGCGAATATCTTAAGATGTTTGAGAAGAGAAGGTGCGGACATGATGAAGGAGAGAGACCAGTCTTCTGATTTTGAGAAGAGAGCAGCAACAGAGACATTGAGCTTGGTTGTGGACTTTTTAACACACGGCGGACATGTCTTGGTTTGACGTGACTTTTGAGATCAGACGGCGGACATGAAAGTGAATGTGAGTTCGTGTGGTGGGCAGACGAGACATGACTCTTCAGTTTCTTCTTTTAGATGGCAGAAGACTTTTGAGTGTGAATAGTGAGTTGAAGCGCGCCACGGCGTTATTTACCGCCGCGTAGAAGGCATCACGTGCAACCATACTCGGCGGTCGTCAAGGTCACGAGTCATGCAGCTACACCACCCAACGCTAGCGAGTCATTTTCTCACATAGCAACGTGCGAAGCTTCCCCACGCGCCCTCACCATCGCCATGCCGCCAACCTCACGACTACCAACCGTCGAATTTCGATCGCTCCTTCTAGCACCTATTCGCGTACGCTTACGGACGCTGCACACTTTCGCGCGCCCGGTATGCGCTCCCGGCACACGACACAGCGTAGGCCCAGCGCCATGCATCGCCCAGCGGCGGTCGCTGAATCTGTACAAGACGGCTAGAGCGAAGACGGCGCTGGGGATGCACAAGATACTCGACTTTGAAGGGTACGAGTTCAAGCCGCCAAGCGAGTCGAGTCACCGCGTCAATCTCGTCAGGGTGGACAAGCGCAAGAATGTGGAGTTGGTGGAGAAGGATATCTCCCTTCAAGAGCTGTACGACGGACACGTCTCGCCGGGCAATATGATTTACCTCGTTGATGAGGTTTCGAAGAAGCTCGAGGGGAAATACGAGCGACTGCGTGACGAGAATATTCCAGCCATGTGCAACAACTACGCCATTGTCCAGGCACTGAGCCAGGAGAAGATAGCGCTCAAGGCCGCACAGCACAACGGCAAGCAACTCGGCGCGCTCAAGAACGTCATCTTCCTCATCTCGAATCCCGTCGACTATAGAAAACTCGCCCTGGACCGCGCATACCAGTTCCTCCACCTAGGGTCGCCAGTCGAATTCCGCATCCGTCTGTTTGGCTCCGCGGTCGCCGTCAGCAACAGAGGCAAGACACCAGCCCGCGATGCCGTATCCTGGTTCCACGACCACTTCCCCCACCTGCGACCAGACTTTATCCTCAAGAGCATGCCCGCCGACACAAAGTACCTGATCCAGCCCGTGACCGACGGACGAGTGATTCAATTCGTCCTCGGCCGGCCAACGGCACAGCTCCCCTCCACAGACCTGAATAAGCGGTTCTTCAGAGTCAAGAGCGCGGTCGAAGAGTCTATCCCGTTTAACCCCATGGCGCAGCGCTATCAGCACAATAAGGTCAAGCAGAAGGGTGGGCTGATTCGCGACGTGGGCGGTACGCGGAAGATGAGCGATGAGGAGAAGGCGAGGCAGCGGCGGATTGTGGCGGATGCGGCGAGTGGGGAGAGGGGGCCTTTGAGTCTTAGCCGGGATGTTGATCATGATGATGAGGAATTGGGGGAGGAAAGAGGGAGGAAGGGGAGGAGGGAGGGGAGAGGACTGGGGGTGGGTTGAGGCTAGACAAGATGGGGGCGACACAGAGGAGGGTGTGGACGCCGGGCAGTAGGTGGGGGAGGTGAGGGGAGGTAGTAGGTGTGTATGATTTGGAGTGTATTTGTAAGGGTATACTTTGATGGTGGTGTTCTGCTGCTCTGAATACTGCAGAGCTGTGTCATGTCGATGTATTGTGTAGTTAGGGCACGTCTTGTAGTAGATGGTGATGTTCTGCTGTGCATTCACTCTCTACGTGTAGTTACTCTCTACATGGTGTTGTACTACCTACTACTAGTGGCATGTGAAAGTGGGTCTACCAGAGCGTGGGAACGGGCACCAAACAAAGTTGAGCCGTAACGATGAAACCGTTTCACGACGCGGCACGGTATCATTTGTGTATGCAGTACACGCCGTCCTCGAGTCTTGCATTCTCGCGCTTGAGTCAATTGGTCCTGGACTAGATTCGTCGTCAAGGCGAGACAGTCGGTGGGTGTCTCGCGTGCGTCATTGCTGTGGCTGTGGCTCGGGCACCAATCCTCGTCGTCCGAGGCGTCTCCGGCAGCAGTTGGTCCGCCGTGTCTGACATACATCTCGTTTCCCGTATACGCACTCGCACTCACGCTCTGTATCTGACCTAATTACTACCACCACCACCGCAATCATCTGCGCGCCCACCGGTAGCTCTGCATGCCTCGCGCCTCACGCCTTAGGGTCTTTCATTGCTCGCCATTCGTAGTCGTCCCTTAATCCCATAGACCCCATCGATCCCCCGCGCACCCTCCGCTCGTTTGCGCCTCGACCCCCCAAAGCCCACCCCCGAATCCCTCCCACATTGTCACCAAGATAGCCTCCCATGAACGCCGCGCGCCAAGCCTGCCGGCCCAAGCACCAGATCCTCGTCCTCAAATGCTACCCCAAGTACACCAAGACGCAGACGGATGTGCGCGCCAACTCGTCCGAGCTCTCGTACCTGCTCTACTACGCCAGCACGCGCCGCAGCAAGCTGGCCAAGGTCACCGACTTCCTCGACAAGCGCGCCACCTCGGACGTGTGGAAGAACCGCTCCGGCAATGTCAGCGTCACTCTGCAGATAGTCACGGCGCTGATTGAGAAGACGGGCCGCGACTTGGGCCTGTATGCGCGAGCCGTCCTGCGCATTCTCAAGACCATTCTCGACAAGGGCGATGTCGCCATGTGCGAGGACACGGCCGCTTGCTGGGACGCCCTGTGCCGCCATCAAGAGCCCGCCGCCCTGGCCGCCGACCGCGAGTACTCGCTGCTGTACGATGAGATTGTGGGCTTGTACGCCGGGTTTGCGCGCAAAGAAGCCACTTCAGGCGCCCGTCAGAGCCACAGCTGGCCCGTCCAGCTCCGGTTTCGCAAGCTGGGCCTGCATGCGCTGAGGGCTGTGGCGCAGAGCGACAGTCTGGCCAGCGAGACGGGGAAGCAGCTCAACGTCATCATCCCGGTCATTTTGGGGAACCTCTATGATGCGGACAACAGCGCCGTCTACCTCACCCGCCTCGAGATGCGCGACAAGGACGGCGAGGCCCACGACAAGGAGCTGGCCCTGAATCGGAGGAAGAGCGTCTCGGCCTCGGCGCCTGCACGAACGAGCACAAACGAGGAAGACGACGCCGCCGATCCAGCGGCTGCGAGCGGCACCACCGAGGACGCAGATAAGCTGGCCGAGGAGAAAGTCGGCGTCCTCGCTCTGCAGGCCCTGCGCAGCATCTTCCAGGGCGTCAATCGCGCACAGCTGCGGCTTGCCACTTCGGCCGTGCTCAATTTCATCAACACCCACGTCAAGACGCCGCACGTCTCCAGTGACAGCCACAGCTGGGCGACGAAGCTCATGGCCATCGTCTGTGTGTGGGCCCCCGTCCAGGACCGCTACGCCATCCTCGTTGCCGCCGTCGAAGCCCTCGTCCGCAGCCCCATCGTCGAAGAAGACGTCCAGCGCCAATTGCTCCTCGCCGCCATCATCGACTCTCTCCTCAGCTCCACCATCAACTTCATCGGCCTCAGCGTCATGGACGTCCTGGTCGGTCTCATCTCCCACACGCTCCTGCTCCTTCAGCTTGGTGGCCCTGGCTCGAGCATCACCCCCCACCAGCAGCAGACGACGTCGGTCTTGTCAGAAAAGAACCCCAATGGCCAGACTGGCCCCAATCCCACAGGCGTAGTCATGGAGGTCGTCAAGGAACCTTCTCAATCAAGAGTAGACCTGCTGCACACCGTCGGCAAGTGCATGGCTGACCTGGCTACCCACGTCTACTACACCGACCAGATCTCAGACATGGTCGAAGCCATCCTCAGCCGCCTCAAGCCCTCGCCCGCATCCGCCACCACCGCAGAAGCAATAGAGAACCCTGAAGACGCCATCGATGCCGTTGCCACGTCAGGCAGCCTGCGAGAGAAGACACACGTCGACCGCTTTTTCTCCTTTGAAACCGCGCGCATAACAGCCCTCCAGGCCGTCAAAGCCATCATCAAGACCGCAAATGCGCGCCGTCCAGACGGCTCATCGGCATCCGTGGCACGCAGTAAAATTGGCGTCCGCGTCTGGGAGGGCACACAGTGGCTGCTGCGCGATCCTAGCGGGGTCGTCAGAAAAGCATACGTCGATGCGCTGATCACGTGGCTGAGCTTGGAGAAGACCAAGCTGGATTTGAGGGTCTCTGACAACTACCGCAGGAAAGACAGTGATCACGACAAAGGCGGCCTGGCCAAGCGAGCCGTGTCGAGCGCGTCCCAGCGAGAAAAGTCACCGAGGCCGGGGAGGAACAGCTTCCTGCCGCTTCTCCACCTGGCTGTGTACGAAAGCGCGCTGCAGTTTGTCGACTCCGAGGCCGACTACTTGCTTCTGCATCTTCTCCTGACCACGTTGGTCGAGCGGCTTGGCGTCAATGCGGCGCGAAGTGGCCTGCCGATGATTATCAGACTGCAAGAGGACATTGCCACGGTAGAGCAGCCAGCCGCAAAGGTACGCATAGGCAGTCTTGTGCACGGCTACCTGTGGGCTCTCAGCGTCACATTCGACTTTGAGACGTCGTACGTTGGCCGCACAGTACACAGCGAGATCTCTCGCCGCAACAACCACGGCCTCTGGCTCAAGAGCATCCGCGTTCCACCCACGCCAGTCGACCGCATTGACACTCCTCACCCCAGCCTATCGCAACTACCGGCGTCCACCGTGCAATCCGAGTCGCTGATCCCGTTCGACAATCGCGACGCCCTCGTCGAGATGATCTCAGAAGGCTACTCGGCCTCGCTGTACTCGCCGCCCTCATCACCGCCAGGCTCTCCCGGCCGCTCCATGTCCGCCTCATCGCACTCTGGTCTGCCTGTGATCCACCAGCCCACCATCGAGACCAACAACATCCTCTCCGCGCCCACCATCCCGTTCAAGATCCGCGAAGACCTCCTCGCCGACTGGACGCGAGAGCAGTGTCTCGCAACCAACACCAAAGGCTCGTCCAGTGCGTCCATCTCAGGAAGCAGGAGCGGGACGCAGTACACCGGCAATCGGGGTAATTACCTCGGCGTCCGCATCCCCAACGGCGATCTCGACAGCAGCGCCAACTCGCCGTCCCATAGCCCACGACGCGCACACTCGCGCCCCGCCAGTCTGGCATACGGCCTCGTCGGCCGCCTCTCATCGCCACAGCGTCGCAGAAGCCCAAGCGAAAACCGCGGCAGCGACCAAAAGTCCACCGGCCAAGACTCGCCCCGCAGCCGCTCCAGCCTGCGCAGCACAGTCCGCGTCCAGGACCTCAAGCGCGCCCTCAGCGGCTCCGGCGCCGCGCCCCGCACAAGCTACTCGATGCGCCCGCCGACGCGGCGCGACGAAGACGAGGAAACAGACTCGCTCGTCAGCGCCCACTCGCTCAGCGACGCAAGTTTCACCACCACCCACGAGGCCCTCGCCCGCGAACGCCTCCAATCCCAATCCCAATCCCAGGACCCAGGCACACCCGCCGCAACACTCACTCCGCGCCCCCTCAGCGCACCAGACGGCCAGTACTTCACCACCCTCTCCGGCGACGTTATACCCCCTGTCCCCGCTATCCCCGCGGACCTCCACGGCCACACTAATACTGCAATAAACACCACATCACACGTCGATTTCTCGCCCCCGCCGCAGAAACCCAACGGCGTGGCTAAGTCCCGCAGCGTCAAGAGCGGGATTAGCAGGGGCCGGAGCGGGACCCGCGTCCACCGCGGCAGCGAGACGGGGGTTGTGGATGTAGATACCCTTTTGGGCAGCGTGGGGCTGGACGGCGATGATGACGATGAGGAGGAGGTGGTTGGGAATGGGAACGGGAACGGGGGTGTGCTTGGCAGGCGTGGTGGGAGGGAGGGACTGGGTAGTGCGCCGTATTAGCTTAGAGTAATGTAATTGATGAGGATGTTGCTTGTGATTATATTCACTACTTCTTGTGCTTTTTTGTCTGGAGCCTGATCTGGGAATGGTATCTGATCGCACGCCCTGAAGTGGAGGGGAGTATGTACCCCTTCTCGTTAATAAACACACACAGCACCCCAGATCCCCACGCGTACTTCACTTATACTTCCCGCCCGTCTTCACTTTAGGTGTAAGCGCCATGTCTCACCACAGTCTTATAAGCCAGCCTCGTCATCAGGGCGCGGTAAATCCACCAGTAAGTATTTAGATCGTGTAGCTCGCAGATCAGCATGGCACACGTAGCTCTCTCCCCGTGAAAATTTCACAAGAACGATAAGCCAGCTCGTAGCCCCTCGTCGTCGTATTGTCTCGTGGCCTGGGACTGAGCTTCTGTCCGCGTGTGCGCTGGCGGGTATGAAGAGTCGCACGTATAGTGTTTCTACGTTTTTACGTTTCTTAGGGAGAGAAGGTGGTCTGCAGCGGAAGGCGCGGACTTATTCTCGTACTCTGGAACGGCGCACTGGGTCTTTGATATCTAGTTCTTCTTTGACATGGCGTGGCGTGATTAACGCTGGGTTTGTTCTGAATGTAAGCGTTTCGAGGCTTGGACGCTTGGATGCGTCGAATAAGAATACCTTGAAGAGATTTCTGGAGAGGCATCGGCGGTCGTCTGGCTAGTTCTCAGGGTGTTTCTCGGAGAGCAAGAGATTGCCTTTTGGATGTTTGGGGTTCTGCTCGCGGTATGTTGGATAGGTAGAGGTGTGCGCCGCTTTCGGTATATCGACGCAAGATAGAGGCCCGAATCCTTGTGTTTTGGGCTGCTTGCGCGTTATGCTTCAAGTAGCTGAGTCTTGGGATGATTCGAGACTTATTCACTGATTGAAGAAAGAGAGAGAGTTGCTAGTTTCGCCTTTCGACTGCATGGATGTGGCGGTGTCAGGTCTGGTAGAGCCATCGGCTACAGGGATCACGTTGTGTTAGGACTTTGTGAGTGCGAGAGGACTTTCGGAGGATAGGGTTCCTGGCTACTGGGCGGATTACTTGAAATCTTCGTCAGGAAACGGAATGCTTGGTGAGAGATTGTTGCTACGGCTTGATTCCTCCCTTGGACTTCCTTCGACTTCTTGACGGCGGAATGGCTCTAGCCGTGATGTATGTCTATGCTGTTTTTCGCTCACGTATCGAATGCTCAAGGAATTGTCCCTTCGACTGTTCCCTGCAGCTTAGGACCCGTATGCTGCCTTCTAAGTGAAAGAGCCGGTATTCTTCGCTAGCGGCTCACGGACTGAGAGGTAGGGCATTGGATAGTGTACGTCGCTTACTCCACGCCACCAGATGATGTAGTGATGACTGCTTCGGTTCTACTCGGCAAACGCTTCGCATGTGTCAAGAATTGACTTGAACAATTACTCCTGCTTCAATATTAGTATCAATTGATTTCTCTTCCTTCAAACTATTTCACTTAATGGATAAGATATTTCTTACAATTTGTAGCTTGAAGTCACCACATGTACACTGTACTACGCGGCCCTCACGTGCCAGCAACTTGATCGCCCATTTTCATATACATAACTCTCTCCAGATCATTGCAGTGCTAGTGTCTTTGTTGTTGCAAACCTGGTAACCAGTTCTGAAAGATCCTCCTCATGCCCTGCCAGTCACCATCAATTGTCTCGCGTTTCTCGTCATCTACAAATTCCACGTTGTTCATTCCGCCAAAGTCAATCGCCCAAGCATTCATTGCCTCGTCAATGATGATGTTCATTGGATGTACATCTCCCCAAACGATACCGTGGGCATGCAGCTCTCGTATGATAGCTCTAAGCTGGCCCTCCCATACTCCATGCAATTCGGGCCTGCCTCGAAGCGCAGGATCTCGCAAGTGGGTACCATCGATCATAGTCATCATCATACCAACGGTGTGTTCGCCCGACACCACGAACCCCTCCAGGTTGGGGACTCTCAACCGGGATGCTAGACCTGCTTCTTTCATACGTGAGAGAATACACAGCTCGCGCTCGAATTCCGATTCACGCATCTCGACCCGCGGTTTGAAGTAGAAAGACGACCCGTCCACTGTTGCAACTCTTCCTTGTATTGAGTCTAGAGTTCCCACTTCGCCTGGAATCGGTGCTACGCGTATATCGCGTGCTTGGAAGCGGGGGGCTGCTTGACACATCTCAGGCAAGCGGTCGGTGCGTATAGGCGCGGTGTGAAAGGCTGGTTTGTAGAGACACTGATTCTCTCCCTTGAAGTACGGGACATTGTTGTCTCCCCCCAGAAGCTCCAAGTTGTAGACAGGTGAGTGGAGAAATCCTTCGATGCTGGGATCCTGGAGCAACGTCTGTGGCGCAAGTCTTTGAAAGAGAGCTTGGCAGTGTTGATAAATCAAGTCGAGGACTGGCTTGTCTCTAGCTTTTCCCCACGGACATCCTTTCCATATCTCGAGTTGTTGCAGGAGCTCTTTTCCAAGCCCGGTGCTTGCCGTCAGCGCAATTTCGACGGTGACTGAGAATTGAGTGTGGCCTCGCAACACGGTCAATTTGCATAGGCTCTCGGTGACGGACCCCAGAGGACCCGAATCGATATAAATCTTCTGGCTCGTCATGGCGAGAATCAAGAACGATCGGGCATGTTGAGAGGAAAATAATATCGGTCAATCGAGATTTGTGTAATTATGTTGCGCGTCCATGCGTCGTTACGATACCAGACTTCTGTCAGATAGATAATGTGTTCTACGCCACACTGACATCATCAAAATCTCTCTTTTCGGAACAGCTCAATAATTCCACGGTCTGCAGCGGATGAAACAAATTATTGCTCCGTTTTAAGTTTAATAATACAGCCTAACGCGAAGTCGAACAGGCGCAAAGTTTCTCGTTAGGAACAACAAACATCAAACTGCCTGATTGTCTTTCCCTTACGATATTTTCTTAGCACCTATTTATTGTTTTCGAAATAGCGTGACCCCCCCCCCCCCCCTGTGACTTTGCATGACATTCCACCTATCTGCTAAGATAATCAAAACTTACTTGGCTTTCCTATATCCTTAGATAAATATAGAAAAGATATATATTAGATCTAGTCTTATACAGGAGAAAGGAGATTTATCTAATCTTTAATAGAACATACCTTGCTATTTGTGTTGAAGAATTGTTAGGCCGCTAGATCTTAGCCCACTTAGAATACACGCAGTTACAGTTCTAAGTTACGCACAGGCATAGTCTAAGTCTTAAGTTACGATAAAGGGGGGGGGGGGGGGGGGGGGGGGCCGTTACGGTATTCAGAAAATAACGCATAGCATACGCCTGATCGTCCTGGAAGAAAACATTTGCATGGGTTTTCAAGAAATCGAAATCGTACTGATGTTCTACGTGATCGAGCTTGCGGAACGCGTGTAACGTCCTCCCACTGACCAATCGAGCGGCAAAGCGGAACTGACTGCTCAAGGCACGTTTCCTTCCATGTGGTACGAATACACTGAGCAAGTCCACTGCAAACAGTGCAGGTGGTGACATCCCTCGGGCATGCCTCATTGACGGGCTCAAGACTGAAATTTGCTTCCGCATTCGCAGTAATTCCATGCAAAGGTTCGACGATGGCGAGAAACGGCTGCAACACAAGCACATACTTTCAGCCAGAAGACTCCAGGTATCCTGAAGATACAATATCACTCTGACAGTGTGCAGTGAAGGATTCTGTTATTGTCTTACATGCTATTTGCGCTCGAAAGAGCGCTGTCGAGAACCTCAGCTGCCATCTACAACTACTCTCCTCTTACGGCATGAGATGAGCCCTCTCGGATTTAGTGTTGCAATTATCTCTTGCATGTTGGTGAGCAAATTGCTCATCACTAGACGCGCCGCGTTCTTCGCGCTTCTTTTAATAGTCTTAGAGCCACATACACCCAGATATTGATAGTGCTGGCGATATGTGCTGTTGGTGGTTTCAAAACTATTTACCAGTGCTCAAAGCTTCGTTTTTCTATGCACAGGAGACAAGGTCGAAACGATCTTTGGCCTCTCCATGACTTGAGATGGTGGTTGCAGAACCTCTAAACCACCAGATGACGTGCGCCGCGCAGCTCCCAAAGCCGCCTCCTGACATGCAATGATGAACATGCAATGATGAACAAAACGGGAGGAAACTGTTCCAGTAGATGATATTATAGCATAGTCGAGATCGAAATCCGCTTATCCAAGGCCGCGGGATGAGCTCATCCAACCCTTTGTCATAAATGTACTGCAAGACGCAGATTTTCGGAAGTGCTCCAGAGATCATCTCTAAACACTGCTCAGATAGATGCCCCTCAGTTCGAAATGAATCAATTTGAATGGCCGAGATGCAAATCAACTGCTGGATTCTGTCACTACGCGAGATGACTCGCAGTACCTGTATGTGGCTAGTTCGAAGGCGTAATTTTCTGTAATTGCAATGAAATTCTAGATCTGCCGCGCGTAGGATCTGAGTTGCTGTGCAGCGGTTCCTTAGCCGCTCACGAAATGCCTCGGTGACCGAAGAGAACTCCTTGGCACAAGCTAGGATGTGGATGTGTGATGCACACAGCTACGCTAAGGTACGCGAGAGGCGCGGCCGGCGGTTACACAGGATCTTGCGCAGGGGGGAGGCGCGGCTAGCGCGCACATGTTTGAAACCATGAGCTGTGTAAAAGATCCGACGCTCACGTTAGTAGTGTGAAACCGGGGAAAAAATTCCTATGAATTCCTAGATTCAAAGCGGGTACTCTTTTAACGTTCCCGCAAGCGCGCGCGTATCTAATGCTGCTAAATTCGATGGATGCTTCTTACCACCGCTCGAGTTCCAACAGACTTGCTGCTTTGCTTTGTCTTTTCGCACATTTCAAGGTGATGCCAAAAATTTCGAGCACGCTCTTGTATCTCAGGTCGACTACATGGAGGCAAGAAGTAAGTCCGCAGTTCAAGAGTAGTTTCACACCCGCAGCTGCCATCCGATTGACTTCAACGTTTTGAAAGCCTTCGGAAGAACCGCTGTCCAGCAAGTGCTCAGTGTAAATTACCGGCGATGCTGTATCACGGCTAGCCGTGATCGTCTGATTGTGCCATTGACTCTGGCATGGGTTGGTGACTACGACCCTGCTCCTACGGACAACATGGACTAGCGATTGTCGGTCGCATATCAAAGACCCTTATCCCGACCCTGTGAGATAGATACAGACTGGATTTGTAACTAGCACTTCCGCATATCAAAGGCTTATCAAGATTGTGACAACCAGCCCACGTATGAAGAAGACTAGTAGGATTACGACAGCGTCTGCTACGTACACCACAGACATGCTGGACTGTGCCGCCTCTACTCCTCGTAGTTCGATAGCGGCCTAGAGGGTCGACATTCTCGCGTGAAGGCCTGTACAACCTTTTGTGCTCATGTGAGCGACATAGTCGTTCTTACCATGAGAAGAATACTGTGCAGGAAGATTTCAATGTCAAACAAAGGTAAACTGTTTAGCGAGCCTGTGTGTTTTAGACTTTCGCTGCGTCTGTGGCATATGCGCTGTCCAATCCCGGATAGACGTTTTATGTCGCGCGCGCTACCTACCAACTGTGCACTAGCGTGGGCGTCAACACTGTGCCTGGATAATGACCAGCTGGGTATAAGCCAATGTAACCGCGCTCTCCCAGTGTCCAACGTTCTCTGAGGTTTTTTGTCCGATCGGAAGTGTACCTAAATCGAGTGTGCCTTTTCTTTCCATTTTCTGGCCGATCATCACTGCTGCCCAGCCTCGACATGGCAGCACTAAACTTTTCTTCTGGCAAGCTGCTTTGCTCCTACATTTGACCATATGGTACACTAATGCATTCTGTCAGTTGACTACATCATGGGTCTTTACAACTACTAGCCAAAGGTGCCTGCCGCTATCGTTGGCACCCTCGCGTTTGCAATACTGGTGACGATTCATATTCGGCGGTCTTGGTGGTATTGGCCGTGGAACTTCTGGGCCATGAACACCGGTGTTGCAAGTAAGAGCTTAGTCTCAAGCGACACAGGCTATCAGCTGACGACTAGGTAGTGGAATGCTTAGGGCTCGGGTGTCGAGTAATCGCAGCTCGCGATCTTACAAACACGCACGCGTTTTTTACCAGCTACGTTTCACTTTTGTGAGTAGCAATGTTCTCCTCCATGATCTCGACTAATCGTGTACTCTATATGTAGATCAGCCCCTATTTTGATTGCGGTAGCGTGCTATGCCACCTTCAGTCGCCTCGCGTTGTGGGTTAGCCCCCGCGAAAGCTGTCAGCGCGTTTCGTTCTGGTACACGATATACCTCGTCTCGCCAATATCTATCTTGGTCTCCTTTTTGGCATTTTTTACTTTCGCTCTCGGTGTTGGTATCACTGCGGCCTTGTACCATCAGCTAAACACAACCGACATGCTTCCTCAAGTAGGACAAGGTCTGCTTAAAACTAGCCTAGTTCTAGAACTACTAGGTCTTATAGGATTCAGTAGTGTTGCATTGTGGTTCATGGTGATCACTCGCCATTGGGAAGTCAAGTCACCTCTCCCTACTGCGGACTATAAGCCGAAATGGCGTCGGCTGGGCTGTGCAATTATAGCATCTACTTTGCTTCTTACTGTAAGTTCAGCCCAAATTATGAAGCTCATTTACCTAACAGAATGGTTGTGCCAGATTGTGGCGGCATATCGCATGGCTGAGCTGTATAGTTGCTCTGGAAGCACAGTTGGTTACATCGCCGGAAATGAGTGGCTATATTGGGTTTTCGACGCTATTCCAGTACTAGGTATATACGTCGAAACTACCTCAAGTTCGAAGGGGCTCGCTAATCAAGATCTAGGGGTCTGTGTCTTACTTGCCGTCGTGCATCCTACTCAGATTCTGCCAGCTAAGTTTCTTGGCTTTTATGCAAAGGTGTAGGACCGACGCATCACTATGAAGGGTTTGCAATCCGCAAACGGCAGTCAGTTCATTAATGTCGATTAGTTGCTCAATTTCTCATCAGCCCTGCAAAGGTAGAGATACATTGATGCAAATTCGCCATCAAGATATAAACCCATCGCGTACATAATGTTGCCCGAAGTACTGGGCTTGGACGAATACAAAGCGCATAATAAGATGCCATTAGCTATAACGCATGGCTTTTTTTCAACATCATGCTCTTACACATTACGTCAAGGAGAAAAGGAGCTTTCTGCATGTTCAAGCTCTCTTGAGTACATTATCTCTTTACCTCCTGCAGGACAGTTACACGTATCGTCAAACATGAATAGAAGTGGCCGTCTGCATGATTACCTTGGCTAGTGGCACAGTAGATGTTTTCTTGGGAGCTCACCCCACTCTTAGAATCTAGCGTCCACAATGATCCAATGTGTGATCTTCAGATTGACAACAAGTCAGCCAATTAGCATATTCTACCACCGCTACCCATGTTTGCTATAAACCATCAAAAGTGGCTTAGCTTTTTTTTAGCCGCGCGCTTTACGGCCGCGTAGGGGCGCGATCTATTACATGGGGCAGTCTGCCTTTAGCTGGATCCGAGCATAAGAAATCCTGCGCGCTTCTTGATCTACACAATCTTTAAGCAACCACAACTCTTGACGTCCACTTAATCAACATGATGTCCTTACTGAGCTTGCCAGTGGAGCTGTTCCACGAGATCATTGGCTGGTCAATCCGAATACGAGGCATTAAGCGCGGCCTTCGCCTACGGCTAGTTAACAGTAAGCTTAGCCTGATGTACTTTACGCTATGGTTCTCATCTTGATCACAGAGACTTTCGCTCGCGAAGTTCTGGCCACGCTTCCCCTATTCAAGACCCTCGATTTCTTCTTTCGACCTGTGCGAGATAGTGGAGACTTGCCTGTATTACAGGTTGCTACAGTCTACCTTGAACGACGTGTAATGACAGAACGTCAAGGTGGATCCCCTGTTCTGCTTCGAGTTCGTAGCGTTGCCGCTCAATTATGCCGGGAGAACGTGTCTGGACTAGATGAGCAAGATTACATCAAGCAACTATGCCCTCTTGTCACAGATACGTGTAAAGTGCGTCTGGACAAGGTCTGGTCGGCTGACTTAGATGACTGCGAGAGCGAGGGATTTGTCTATGGAAATGACCTGGCTTCTGATGTCTATGTTGCTGCCTTGTACACAAAGACCTGGTCAGCAGTTACGAGATGGGTAGAGAGCGGGAACGAGCTCGCACAACGCAGCTTGATTTTTGGGGACGCACGTTGCCACGCAGCCAGATTCGGAAGCCACGACTTCATTGCAGCCATGATGGAAACTCGTTATGAAGATGACTTTCAGACCTTGCGATCCTCTTTCCTGAACAGAACAGCCGAGTTCGGGCGTATGGACACAGTCTGTTTTGTTTTCAACTATAAAGCTACGCAACGCCCGTGGAAGTTTGCCCGAAAGAGATCGAGGCCGTCGTACCCGTACTATAACGAACTGCACCTGGCAGGACTGCACACCCCGAGCAAGGACATCTTCGACTTCATTACTGAGAAACGAAGGCTGCACTGTATCACAAGGACTTTTGGCGTCAAGGAGAACACGGTTTTCCTGCTCCATTGCGCAAAGAACGGGTGGGTAGATATGGCTTCTCAATATCTCGCACTTGGAGCTCTTGTAGACGGGCCAGAATCCTGTCTGGACGACGAAGAGCAGCGACCACTTCTTGTCGCATGCAGATATGGACACGAGAATGTAGCCAAAACGCTACTAGGTCACGGTGCAAGTACCACTCAACCAGCTTTGGAGACGGCTGTCAAGTACGGTCAATTTGCCATTGTCTTCCTACTCCTAGCACAAGGTGCAGAGCTGGGAAGAGCAATAGATCAAGCAGTAGGAAAAGGATACCGTACGATTGTTGCTGCTTTACTAGAGCAACGAATCGATGCAAGAGTAGGGTTGCAAAAACTGCTCGGGTGCGTACGCGAGCATGAAGACGAGGCGCTAACTCAGCTTCTCTTGCGGCACTCTGGGGGGCTGGTATGAGGAACAGTCTGATAAAAGGCTCAAGAATCCACCATAGAAGTATCGGAGCTTTATCGTTACAAGACAATTTTGCGTTATCATAAGCTGTTTTAAGATGAGCGCACTTCAACTCTAAGATGACGAATCATACGAGTACAAAACACTGCACATACATTGATCTGCCTAACACCTAGAAGAGAGGGAGCGTAAAAGATCTTTAGTAGGGATGACGATACGCTCATACAAACAACCAAATTCGCCAAGGAATGTAAATTGAGCCCAATGAAATTGAAGAGACGCTAATCATGGTGTGTATGTCAGGGAGTAAATATTTGTATATCGTTACAAAAGTACCAGACATACAGTAGCTAGTCAAGCCGAGAGTGTATAAGAACGAAAACGACTGAGCCTGCTATGGATCACGCTGTGATTTCTGAATGAGAAACTCTCAAGCTGCACATCACAAAAGAAACAACGATCATGGAACTTCTCCTTTGTGCTTAGCATATATGTGTCCTTTGCTCAGATAAAAGGTTTCAGACCTGAAGATGAGACGGAAGGAGCAAGATCAGACAGGTGCCGATGTTTCAGAATCGTGTTGAAATTCTGAACGTGGAGGTTGCTGGACCTCGTCAAGACTTAGATACGCTGATTGGATCGGTGTCAGGACATGCTCCACATCTCCCAACAGCGACCGTTCCCACTGCATCAATCGTTGATTTTCAAGAGCCTTCACTCTAGATGAAATATTGTGGAGGCGGCAGCCAATATTGACTCATGACACTCTGCATCTCCGGCCCATAAGGTACCCTCTTCTCCCACCCAATGAAAACCCCCGCGCTGTCCAAACCAATCCTCGTTCCATCTGGCAAGTATCCCAAAATATCCGTCAGAGGGCTAAGGAACGTGTCGTCAATCCGCACTAGGCTGTTGTCATAGAACGTATATGTCCAGACTTTTGCGATAAGTTGCCCTGTTTGGATGTCGCTACGCTCAGCGGAGTTGCTGCTGGCGTACCGATTCGTGATGTCTTTCTTGGTTGGGAGATTGCCTTGTGCGTCTTGCCTGAATGAGGGGGACAGGATAGGAGCTTGAGCCTGGGGTGAATATGGCGGTGCGAAGGGCCAAGCAAGATCATCTGGGTCGAAGGAGAAGGCGCCTAGAAATGGAGCCCCCTGGTCATTTGTGATCGGTGAGCCTAGGTCGAAGGCAGACGGCAACGGGCCCGAAGGTGGAACGAGCAGGTTGGTCAGCGTTGGGACATTCTCCTGGCTCTGTAGGCCGATTGCAGACTGCAATGGGCCCAAACCCGGCTCGAGAAAGTTGAGTAGTGTTGGGAGACTTCCTTGGCTCTGAATAGTGGTTGCCTGCGGTATGGGTAGTGGCGGAAGAGGTAAATAAGAGGGTCCTGTCGACAGGCCATGGGCGGGAAGAAAATCAGTAACTACCCACCAAGGGGATGCACCGTCTGAAGGCAGGTTGAGCTGTTGCTCGGAGGGATTGGTGTTTGGTACTAGAACAGCAGGTGCAGATGTGACTGCAAGGGCAACAGCGGCAGGCTGTTGCGCAAGAACTGAGGGCAACAGTGGAGCTGCTAGGTCTGGATTCGTAGGCAGCACAGTTGGGAGTGCCGGGAGTGCAGGAAGCACAGTGGGGACTGTCGGGAGAACAGGAAGAACAGTGGCCAATGTCAGGGGTGCTGGGAATCCAGGAAGAACATCTGGGAGTGTTGGGAGCGCAGGAAGCACAGTCGGAAGTGTCGGGAGCGCAGGGAGAACAGTCGGAAGTGCTGGGAATCCGGGAAGCACATCTGAGAGTATTGGGAGCGCAGGAAGCATAGTGGGAGGCGTCGAGAGAACAGCAAGCACAGTGGGGATTGTCGGAAGTCCAGAAAGCACATTGGGGAGTGACGGGAGCGCAGGGAGCACAGTCGGGAGTGTTGGGAGAACTGCAAGAACTGTCGGGAGTGTTGGAAGAACAGGAAGCACAGTCGGAAGTGTCGGGAGCGCAGGGAGAACTGTCGGGAGTGTTGGGAGTCCAGGAAGCACATCTGGGGGTATTGGGAGCGCAGCAAGCACAGTTGAGAGCGTCGGAAGTGCAGCAAGTACAGTGGGGGACGTTGGGGTAGTAGGAAGCACAGTTGGGAGTATTGGGAGTGCAGCAAGCACAGCCGGGAGTGTCGGAAGTGTAGGAAGCACATTGGGGAGTGCAGAAAGTACACTTGGAGGTGCAGGAACTACGCTTGGGAGTGCGGGAAGTACACTTGGGAGTGCGGGAAGTACACTTGAGAGTGCAGGAAGCAAACTTGGGAGTGTTGGGAGAACAGGAAGAACAGTTGGGAGTGTTGGAAGTGTAGGAAGAACAGCCGCCGGAAGCAGCGGTGTAGCCACCGGTGCTATGGCTATTGGTATTGCCACCGCCGGAGGACCCAAGAGCTGCGACACGACTGTGCCAGAACTCGCAGGAAGGGGGGCTGCAGCCAACAACGGAATCGCTGTCGGGGCCGCTGTGCCATCCGGGAGACCGAACAACTGCGCTGCGAATATGCCATTTTCTGGAGTCGCGCTACCTGCAGCTGCAGAGGCGGCATTGACAGAAGGGAGGCCTAAAGATGATGGGAGCTGAAACACAGGCGCTACGCTGTACGGACGTCGAGTGGACAGTTCCAGAGACGAAATGGATGTGCTCGATGTCGTTGTCGGAAGAAAAGGTCCGACAGGTAACTCACCCAGCGATCCAATGGCCAATGCGAACGGAGTAAATGCTGCCGGAGATGAAGCAACCACACCAACAGGCAGTCCGAATACCGAGCTTGTAGACGGTGTCAACTGAGAGATTGGTGTTGGAGTCGCGACGGCTGCGGAAGAAAGGAGACCTAGCAATGGTGCAGGCAGATTCAGTATAGGCGCTATGGGGGCTTGAATGAGTGGCTGCGAAGCTGCGCTTTGTGTAGCCGTCGACAAACTCAGCGCAGGGATACTCGAAGGAGAAGCTAAAGGGGCAGGAGATTGGGCAATCGGAACAATTGTAGATAGTGGTAGACCGACGAATGTCGCCGCCGGGGACGAGGATATGGTGATAGCTTGCGGAATGGGTCCAATGACACTGAGGGCAGGACCTATCAGAGTGGCAGGTGTGAATCCCGGGGAGGATGAAGGCTGTGCCGCAGCCAGGGCAGGACCTATCAGCGTGGCGGGCACCACAAGTGGCGAGGAAGGAGAAGGTAATAAAGCACTGCCGACTCCAAGCACTGGTGCTAACGCGCCCAGTCCAAGCGCTGCTATCTGCGGGGCTAATACTGATGAGGAAGTTGGTGGAGCGGCCAGAGAACTAACAGTGGACAGCGTGGATGAGCGCGATGTCGATGGAACAACCGCCAGCGCTGAATTGATCGCTGACGATAACGCGACCAGAGCACTACTCACTACAGCCGCTGAAGGCGATGATGACGCGCTGACAGAGTTGGCAAGTCGGAAAATGGTCAGTCGGTTACTAGATCCGCACGACTGGAGACTGTTTCCTGTACATGGTGTCGAGCAAAGTGTATCGAGTACGGGAATCGTGGAGAAGGCGAGGATGTTGCCGCATCTGCAAGTGGACCCACCAGTGATGCCACCGTACTGGTAGCCGTTACAGAAGGCTGTGCATGCGTTCCATGTCATCCCAGTCGCCGAAGTGTATGACCGGTCACCCAAAAGATACCGTGTGGAACCCAATAGTGCAGGTTCCGAGTCAGGATAGCAACCAGCATAGTTGTATCCCGCGACCGACGTGTTGTTTGGCGTCTGTATAAGATGTTAGAAAGACCGCCCTGCTATGACATTTATAAGTGCGAACCCAACAGCGTGACCAGAGGTAAGGATCGGATGAGCTACGTACCGCGGATATTGCTCGTGCTAGTCGATTTGTGGCTGTTCTATCCACGGTACTTTCGATTCTTGGCTCATTACGGTCAAGGGAGATTCTGGTTGGAGAACATGAGCTGGGATGCACAAGCAGTAAGCATGTAGTCAACGTTGTGAACAAGAATCTAGTGAACCATGGCGAAGGCAGACGCTGCAACATTGTTACAGTAGACAGTAGGTCATGAATAAACGTTGATGGCAATGCAGTGGACGACTCGGGTTGAAGTGTAAGTGCGACGCATAAAGCTGGTCTAAGGAATGTTAGGCTGTGTTGATGTTCGATGGCACCACGTTTGGAATGCAATCGCGTCTCAGCATTTCGAGGGTGGCAGCTGAAAACTAAGTCACGCCGCCACCATTTGAAGAAGAATCTTCCGAAAAGCGCTGCCTGCATCGCGCGACTGCGTGCCATGCGATTCGCGATCAACCAGTAGGAGTGGTGCCGGCCATGACCGTTTCTTGAGGGCGGGAACGCAAGGTCTGCATATGCTGGATCTTCACAGCCGCGGGTCCATGGATACGGGGGGATATCCATCAACTAGGAGGGAGCTTCTTTTTCGATGACAAGGATCCAGTGGGAGGTGGGCCTCGTGAGGCGTGAGGTGAACATAGAAACCGCTCACATCATCGCGAAGGCGCTTGGAATATTGCCTTACCGTAGTCAATACCTCAGCCGACCGTTACGTTATGATTGTCAGACAGGGTTATGGTTTCTTCAAGCGATGCCGCAGCAAAGCAGGCATTCTCGACGCTGAGTGGGTCCTGTTACTTCATGTATCGTCCCCCTTTGCGCGGTTGATATCAATACAAACGATCGGCCCTTGGAATATTCTGGAGGAGGTTCGAATAAGTGTAAAAAGGAGAGAGCTATGAGCTAGTCATAATCACGTTTGCACTGCGCGACCACAGCTTGGCTGGAACGTGGCAGCACAGAGAGAATCGAGTCTGTAAGCGAGACATTGATGATGATTGGGTGACAGCAGGAAGCGAGACCGAATCGAAGACATTTGAATATGGAAAGAGAAGTTAGTGGAGAGGAGCTACGAAATGAAGAGTGGTTAGAATAATGGAGTTGAAGAAGTTGAGAATCACCGCCAAGCCACGTGACTGCGCGGCCAAGCGTTCCCAGCCACCCGATATCCTTGCAGCCAAGCTTCATCCATCAACCTCACCACTGTCGACACCATCCTCTTCGACAACACACTTTTGCGCGACGCCTGCGCAGCACTTGCCTGACCTCTCCCTCGAAACGATCGCGCCGTTGTCCCCCGCTCCGCCTGTTGCGCGTACCGAGTATTCGACTTAGGCCCATCATCCTTGCGAAATTCACAAGGCCGCTGGCGGTAAAGGTGGACGACTCTGCCCGCGGGGGTACTGTGCGTCTGTCGGCTGCCATCAGCGGGGTGGGTTTTCGATCGTTTGCTAGGGTCGCGTACCTGGTGTTAGTGGCAGACGCGGCGCACAAGAGTCAAGGCTGCTCGAGAAGCCTGGGTGGGCGGGTTTCCCTTGCATATCCGCTGTGATTGTGCCAAGGGGGAATCGGTGAGTCTAGCGTGTAATTCTTGTAGCTTACAGTATGAGCTTCAATCATGGCTTCAAGGCGCTCGCCTATTCTGCGGCAGAACATTCAGACCCTGCATCGCCGTGCTCGTGTTCCCTTGTCTTTAGGTGTGATGCATCGGCTAGACAGGCAACGGTCTTGCTCGTATCCCGATTATCCAGAAAGTCTGACTCCCAGGTCTTTGTTTTACAATACGACGCCGACAGTCTGCTTGACGGTTCGGTCAGCCTGAGCAGCAGCACCAGCCTTCCACGGCCGCGTTTAGACGAACTTCTCCGAGATAAAGCCAACAAGCATGTTGACATCAAGACACTCGCCTTCAGTGTCCGACAACCATGTCCTCTCTGGTGGTCTGACCCTGAACCTCGTGGCCCCAAACCTGACTCTCAGCTCATCCATCCGTTCGTGGAGCTTGCCAAAGCAACCACAGTGAACGTCGTCTTTGACTACAAACATCTGCGCAAAGAACACCAGGGCATGTTCAAAGCCTTCAGCAAAGCAGCAAGGGGTTTGCGCGGCTATCCGTGCGAAGTGTTACTCGCTGAGCAGGGACTCAAGAAGGCTAGTTTGGAGGTCTTCAGTCGTCCCCTTGACATTGCTGGAGTACCGCCTGCTTACGACGATGTGCGTGAGCGGCCAAGGCTAGGTGCGCATCGAGAACATCTTTGACTTGACAGCCTGTTAACGTACGCAGCAAGCCCCAATTCGCCGAAATCGTCCCAAATAGACTACCCCAAGCCCCAGTCGCCGACAGGATCGCTCACGTCCGAGAAGACCATACCTTTTAGTCCATCTGCAGTGGAAGCGTTAGAAAAAGTCTTGAGGCAGGCCTCGCCAGAGTTCGACTTCCAAACCGACGCCATTGGCGCTGCTGTCCGCAAACACATTCCAGCGTATCTCGACCAGGTCAAGGCTGAAGCCATTACCGCGGCGATCGACCAACAGCTCCCAAGCTACCTGGAAAGGAGTCTTAAGAGTGAGACCATTAACGCTGCGATTAGCAGTCATCTCGATAAAACCCTACCAATCCTCCTCCCCACAATCATCGAACACCTCCTTGCCGCTACACCTACTCCCACATCACCTGCACCTTCACCCCGCTCCCAAGCGAGGTCCATGCCCTCTCCCGACTCCTCTCTTGCGTCCGTCCATTCCTTCGCCTCTGTTGATTCTCTTGGCAACCGGTATTCAAAGCTCCCACCTCTAACGCCCCTGGCCGACATCTTGATTCCACATCTCCAAACTCACCTTGCCGCGCAACTTGACCTTCACCATGCCCGCCAATTACAACGTTTCAAGAGGTACGTGACGAAAACGCTGGCCGGGCTTGAACGGGATGCGTATGACGCGCGCGCGAAAGAGATGGGGGAATTCATAGACGATATGGAAGATCAGCAAGCTGGATTTTCCTTGTTGAAAGAGGACGTCCTCAAGAATCTTGAGCGCGAAGCCGACGCTGTCTTGGAGAAAAGAACAGAGCAGGGTCAAATGTTGAGCGACGCCTTGAGTGAGCAGCTATGGGACGTTTATGCTGAGATGACTGAAATGGTCAAGAGCGCAGGGTTGCAAAGGCTGGTGGCATGCGAGGTGAGGAAATGCCTGAGGAGGAAGAGGAAACGCGTACCAGCCGGTGTAGGTAAGAGAAACTGCAAAAGAGTAAAGCAGCTCTTGGGGAGGAAGAGAGAGGCAGAACATGTAGAATGGGTGGACTGCTAGAACGTGTTGTGGATAATGCGGCTACAGCCTTTGCACCCTTCTAGACACATACAGATAGCTGACGTAGACATATATACTTCAACATTCAACTACAGTTTTTGGCACGCTTTCATGCTTCAGCTTGTGTAGCGCAGGATCTACGTTGGGCGCCATCACGCCTGATCATGGCTTGAGTTTTCAGTGAGGGAATATATAAATTGTACGAAATCCTAACCCTAAACCAGCCTAGCATGTTGAAGGCGTTGCGTAGGTTGTCACTTTACCCTCGCTCAGTTCGCCGTCTTTAATCCATGCATCCTCCAGCGTCGCGCTCAGCGTGTCCCGCAAACAGTCGAGTCAGACCCAGCTGCGGAAACGGCTGCAATTCCACACGTGACAAAGAGTGCCCAGGCAGCAGGAGTCAGAACACCAGCAGAAGCCACTGCCGCGCCACAGGCTACTGCAGTACATACTCCAATTTCACCAACAGCCTCTGCTGCTCTGGCTATGACACATGCTTGACAGTTTCCCGGATGCTTCGCCCCGCGCAGCTCTGATTGTCTTTCGTCTCCCGCGACTTGACTTCTTGCACTCTTCGACGTTTATGAATACCAATCTGTTCTCTGTTTCGGCGCTTGTTCAGCTCATCACCTGCTTCTCCTTGGGAATCGTTTGTTTCCTCCGCCGCCTTGATGATGGTTGCCATCGCCGCCAGATCGAGTTTGCCCTGACATGACATTCGGGGAATTCGCATGTAGCTTCGCTTCTACGGATTCGATGAACGGATCCGCGATATGGAGCCGTGGAGCGTTGCTGAGCTTGCATTCGATGCCAGGCACAAGGGCCTGGAGCTATTCATTGGTCACGATCCCGACTTCTTCCATGTCAACAGAAGTGCCTCCTAGACCAGAGATCGTGTCGGTAGAGGCTGCTCTGGATGCACCGAAAAGGGCAAAGGCAACCACAGCTATTTTTGCCATCATCGTTGCGGTGGGTGATAGATCAAATGATGATGAGTAGCTGGAGATTGTTTGGAAAGAGTGTGTGTTGATACAATGCAGTACTTATAAAGCTGTTGGGCCCTTCACTTGCATCAGGGTTGATGCTCACCTTTATACTTCGTGCCTGCAACTGGGAGAATATTCACTATGCTCTCAAAGGGTCCGCACGCCATGGCTCACATGCAAAGACAACAATCTTCTGGGATCATTTCAGCGCTATGTTCGGTGTGTTTTGCTTCCATGAGTTGGGTATCTTTGCGCCAAGCATGATACGGGGAGGAGGTTGCCGTGTACGAGAGTGACCCTTTGTGTGCCAAATCTGCCTGTCAATATTGTCTTTGCAATCACGCTCGGTGTCCTTGGGGTACATCGCTCCGTTGTAGAACTCTGAAGGCATAGTAGACGTAATAGATAAGGTATTATACTTCTATGAGCCTAACAATATATTATATAGTTTATAGAGCTATTATCCAGATAGCCTGCTAAAGTATATATAGACAGTAGTCAAGAGGAAATAGTAGGTTTTAGGGATAGCTAGTTCCTCTTCACATGGGACAATGTAGGGTAGTATAGATTAACGTCTACGCTTCGTCTGCTATATACTATAACCTGTTGCTCTAGGCATAGCTGCGCAGCATATAGCTGAAACTAAGTAGGACAACTAAACTAAACTAAACTAAATCAAATTAGATCAAATTATGCCTAAAGAAAAGTTGAAATGACCCCGATTGGAGAGATTGGTATGGCATTTGGAGCGAAGCGATGGAGCTCTTGAAACATGGGCGCTCGCGAGCTATAAAACACGAACTGCGCTCACTGCAACGTCTTAAGCCAGTCGGCGATCGCATAGTACGCGTCCGTTGGGTCGCAGTTGTTCTTGAACAACGTTTTGCCCAAATTGGCTGTATCGCAGACACCCCAGACAGTGACACCAACACAAGTGGGTACATGATAGCAAGCCTCAACAACTTGTCTGTACTCCTGAGGGTTACGTCCTTCGATGTCTAGCTCGGTGATAGCGACTTCGGGTGCTGCTCCAGCTAGGGTTCGAAGCGCAGTCTCGATAGCGGCGGACTTCCCTGGACCAGCGTTAGCAGAAATTTCGTGGTGACGTAGCGCAGATCAACTGACCAGCAATTAGATGCGTTTGTGAACCAATGCCATCGATGGGAATGCCTTCAGATCTCCACTGCTTCACCTTATCAACAAGGCTGCCTGGTTGGAACTTCATCCAGGTGACGTCGTCAAGACCATAGTCGTTGATGTACAGCTTCGCGTCAGGATCGGCCTCGCGAGCGGCGCGGAATGCGATGCCGACGTACTCCTCCCCAAGGACTTGATAGAACTTCGTGTTCTTCAAACCGGCAAAGTCGTCTGCAAAAATCTCGTTGACGACATCCCAAGCCCGGATCTTGCCCTTGAACCTAGAAACTACCCCATAAACGTGATCGTGGATTACTGTCCCCATAGTTTCCTTGTCATTGATGTCTTTCACCCAGTCTGGTACGTCCTCACCCCAGACTAGTGTGTGGCCTCTGATGCTCTTGCTGTTGGCTTGAGCCCACGACACGAGTTCTCCTGCAGCATCGGTAGTGAATGTGCCGCGGCTGGGCTCTGTGTACGACCACTTCATCAAATATTCATTGGTGGCTTGTCCGAAGTTCTGCTCCATGATGAGTCCTGTCTTGCCGTTGCCATTCTCGTCAAACTTGTTCTTCTCGGTCGCGGCGCCAAAATAGATCTTGCCTACACCTTTGAAAAGTGTATCGACGCTACGGTCGGCCTGGCGCTCAGCCAATAGAGGCGAGGCTGAGGCGAGAAGAGGAGCAGCGAGGATGGGAAAGACCTTCATGGTGGAAGTTGTTGACTGTGATAGGAGCGAAGAATAGAAGATATTAAGGTTCCAGGAAATGCGCAGCAGAGTGCAGCTTTATCAGTAACCGAAGTCTCGACGATTGATGCTAGCTTAGCGGCCAATGACTGTACCGATGTGCGAGCGTAACTCTAATCCACATGCTGAGAACGTCGTTGACGGCCGTGCATCCTGTCTCCACTCCAGATGGTAACATCATTCCATCTCGATTCTCGTCACTCGTGTTTTCGTGAGGGTCCCAGCGGAAGAAGTCAAGATAACGGGGAAGGGGGGGGGATGGGGCGGGGAGGGGTGGATCAATTGACTCGTAATGGAATACGAACTACGTTTGCAGTTTAACATTGTACAGGTCTGTTGTTCTGTCAGCATCGTGTGAAAAGAGGAGAGAATAATATTAAACCACCTCAGAACAGCTCCCTATTCCGCAATAAGGCTCCCCATACTCAGAACCTTCTGCAGCGTCGGCGCGGGCCGGGAAAGCTGGGCTTGCTGTCATTAGCCCCACTGTGCAAGTGCGCAAAGGGATTAGAGGCCTCGTACGGAGATGGCGCCTGCACCGGTGAGCTCGTACGCAGTTACGCGCTATTGTAGATCAGGCGCTTGATCACAGTAGTGACATAACGCTCCAAGCGTACTCGCCCTTGGGAATCGGGATTTTGATACCCGTTAACGTCACGAGGCGCAGCCGGTATCCTGCAAATACGGATCGAGCGTACAGAAAGTAGTGATAAAGCTGCAGATTCGGCGGAAAGAAGCCGAGCCCATTTGGAACGCATTAGATTGGGCACATCACAGGTTGAGATGACTTCAATGAGGCCTCCGTGGACGTTCCGAATCGTGTACCGTGTCCGTGCACCGAAGGCCCGAAGTCACTGAACGCCCGCTCTGTCCCTATTGCACCCACAAAAGTGAGGCAACAGAGCCACATACAAAAGAAATTATTATAAGATATTCTACTAGTAAAGAAGATTATTAGTGTTATTTTAATTAGTACTAATATCTACTATACTCTTATTTAAAAAAACCCTAGTAGAGTTAACTCTTTCTTAGCTAAGAATAATAGCATCTTCTTTGCTTAGGGTGCCTGCTTAACATGGGCTATGTGTAATTATTACCGCCTGCTTACTAGAACTGCAAGGCGCCTTCTTATTGTGCTCTATGACGCGTTCCTGCACAGAATCTGCGCTGTGCCTTATCTGCTATCCACGGCTGCAGATCCTTAAACGCAGCTACAGAACAACTACCTGTAAGCCTGCAGGGCCATTCAAGACTCCAGGCTGGTGTAGCGCACCCCGGGACTTGCGTACGGAAAGCTTGAGCAGCCGGAACCCTTGGCATTGCGGATCCGGAGTGTTCGGATTGCGGATCGTCTCCGTACCGTCTACGAAGCTAGATCTGAAGGTTGTGATAAATATCATGCATCTCTATCTCCTTGAGGCGCGAGAATCAGTCCACAGCGCTTCAGCTCAGCTTCTGGCATTGTTTGAATAAGATGAGAAGCTTTCAACGTACTCTTCTGGCCTCTACAGCTGCCTTTAACTTGCATGACTGTAGAACAGGGTCTTGCAAGCTTATTGCAGCCGCTATCTGCCTCAGTAAGTTATCTGTAGCCTTCAATATAGGATGCTAAGTCTTTGTAGTTGTTTGTTGGCTGCTCTCGAAAATAGCCTATAATCTCTGGCTGCACCCGCTTCGGAGGTATCCAGGTCCATTACTTGCAAGCGTCACCGATTTTGTCTACTGGTACCACTGGCTACGAGGACGACTTCCTTTCTTCATCGAAGCCGTACACAAGGAGTATGGCAGAAGCGTGCGCATCGGGCCAAACAGAGTCAGCTACATCTCGCCTGAAGCTTGGAAGGATATCCATGGGCATATCACCAAAGGCAAAACACTCAGAGCTATTAAAGATCCAGGCATGTACGTTGACAGTCCCCACCTCAAGGAGCACTCGTTACTGAGCGAACGCGACGATGAAAAGCACGCTCAGCTTCGAAAGATTTTCTCTCATGGCTTCTCGGATCGTGCTCTGAAAGCACAAGAACATCTCATTGGAGCCCATGTCGATAAATTGATAGGCAACATACGACGCGATGTGGCAGCAGGGCGAGCGATCGACGTGGTCAAATTATTCAACTGCTGTACATTTGACATCATCGGCGAACTTGCTTTTGGTGAGCCCCTTGGGCTCCTTGACAACTCCGAGCTCAACGCTTGGGTCGAAAGTATCTTGTATGGGCTGGAAGATGCCGCGTTTTACGCTCTCGTTCTTGAGTATCCATTTCTTGGCTGCGTAGCGAGGCTCTTCTTGTCTGAGGCTAAAAAGGCGGCCTCACGTGCCAATGCTAAGTACAGCGAAGATCGCGTATGCAAGCGCATGGAGAATGGTGGGGTGACTGAGAAGCCGGACTTCTGGACACTTGTTCTCTCTCAAAACGGAAGCGGTAGTCTCAACTTTGAGCAAATGAAGGCAAACGCAGACCTCTTCATGGCTGCTGGTTCGGAAACGACTGCGACAATGCTTTCAGGACTGACATACAACCTCCTCCAGAATCCGGACAAGATGAGAAAAGTTGTCGACGAGATTAGAACGACATTTTCCAGCGAGGCAGAACTTACCATCGAGAACATCCGCCGCTTGAAGTACTTAGATGCTTGCTTCAAGGAGTCGATGCGGAGTAAATCCCACTCATGTCATCGAAGCTCTCCAAAGCTTGATCTGACAGTTTTGCAGTCTACCCCAGCACGCCGATTGGTCCTCCACGTATTGTTACACAGTCGGGGACTATTTGCGGTGAAACTCTACCACCCGGCGTACGTATCTGTTCTTATTCTCGGTTCCGTGCTGAAATCGACAGTCCAAAGTGTCGATCTCAATCATCGGGGCATTTCACAGTCCTACCAATTTTGTCGATCCACTCCGTTTCGTACCCGAGCGTTGGATCGATGATTCTCCCGAGTATGAACGCTACTCCCACGATCGTAAAGAGGCTTTTCAACCATTTTCGGTTGGCCCAAGGAACTGCATTGGTAAGAAGTACGTTCTTCTCTTGAAACTAGACTCAGCATCCTACTAAAGTTAGATAGTTTGGCGTTTCATGAGATGCGGTTGATTGCTTGCAAGATCTTATGGCATTTCGACCTCGAGTTGTCCGATAATAATTGCGAGAACTGGTTTGACCAGAAGTGTTTCTGGGCACTGTGGAGCAAGCCGCCTTTGATTGTTGACGCAAGGGTTGTCAGGGGTTCCGTTTAGTTGCCCTTGATCTACAATTAGGTGGTATGAGTCTGTCAGATCAGGCCCTTGTCAATGGTGCAAACAGAACTCTCCAGCTTGCTGATGTTTGACGGTCACGCTGAGAGCGGTTTTAAGATGCTTGCAGCAGGTCAGCCGCCCCATGCGGCTACCCCGGACGATAGTATTGTATAGTATATACTACATAGAATAGAAGGTATATATTTAAACCAACTACTAGCCCTTAATACTTTCTAGTTGTAAACCTAAATTATATCTCAAAAGTATAGCAGAAGGTTAAGTATTTTAATAAAAGGTCATATTTATGTACATATGCTACTTTAAATTAGGAACTAATTACTACAGCTATAATACTATCTTGAATCTATAAATTGTAGTAATACTATTAATAGATTATATCTTGTTCATGGACTACTTCAAGCGCAACATCATATTCGCCGAAGACCAACCAGTTGCAATCTTTGGCTTGGAGCGACGAATTGGGCAGGAATTGTTCTGTACATCGAGGTTTGCTACCTTTGACAGATTCATTCACCGGTGCCTACTCTGGTACACATCGGGAGAGGAATTGGAAAGGATCAAGTATAGCATTTGCGTACCATCGTGGTCGTGGTTGTCCTGTCCCCAAGGCGTGAACTTTGTGGAAGATGACATTGGAGACGTCGAATTGAATGAGGCACTTGCATTTCACGGGGAGAGGAAGGAGGCGTTGGTTGCAGATTTGGCCGCATTTGTAGGATGCACGATCCACAAGCCCAGCCATGAGACTGCCGATTATACTCTGCTGAATCACGAAGGCGAAAAGAAAGGCTGGTTGCGGCCGGATGTCAAGGAATTCGACAACCTCGACAACACTCACTGCATTGTCGTTGCCAAAGACTTCGGTGGGCGGTACCTGATCTTGGCAGTGAGGCCAAATGGTGTGAACAACGAATACCAAAGATTTGGCATGGGTATGGTTTTTTGCGACTTCGTGGTCAATATTCAGGACAATGTGCTAATTGTCTAGATCTGTATCGACCAAACTTTGATAGTCGTGTAGAGAACTTCACTTTAACCAAGACGAATCCGTTCAAGCGATACTATAGGACTACGTCCTTGTAAGCACAAAGCACTATATCAGCAAAAGACACTGACTTTCGCATATGTCTCATCCGCAATCCTCCTTCATTTAATACCATTTCAAGGCCCAGAAGCTCGAGAAATGCTGGGGTTATTTTTTTTGGCTCTATTGAGCTTGAGAGCTTGAACAAAACCATAGATCAGAAGCTCCTTGCCAGGCCTTGATGGCAGCGGTCCTGAGGCCGTAGGAGAGGACTGCAATACTTGAGATTATTAATACTGTGAAGATGGTGACTCAGGCAGCTGGTACTAGAGCGTCGGAATGTCTTGGGGCCTTATGTTGGGGTGAGCAGGTCTGTTGAATGTGATGAAATTATCTATTGCTCTTATGGACTTTCCTGCATGCGTCAAGCAGGGAAAGACGAGAGACTATAGGGCATCGAAATGCGCCCGTCCATTAGCCTGACAGTAGCATAATCATGGTCAGCAAATCGAGGACTGTCCTTCTTGCCTGTGTTTTGCATGAGGTCGAATATAGCCATGAGTTGGTCATTCGCTTCTCATTGTCAATCATGAGCTAGGGCAGCCGACTCCCCGAGGCACTTGTGTGGCACGTGTGAGTAATGGTAACCCACGCTCAGAGCTCAACTTTACAAGTACCTGTCTTATCATATCTGAAAGTCTGGTTGTCTCGGGTTTTCACATTGTGCACAGCGCTAAGGCGTGCAATCGTATGGGTGAAATGTAGACTGGGCACTACCAGACGGGAACGAAACTCTTCACACGTCCGCCACTATCCGCGAGGCAGTACGCTGCAAGCTCTACGCAGATCATGTGACAGGTGTTTCTGGATGTACTGGAGATCAACCCAACATGCTACAACAAGAGTAGCTAGTTAAATCGCGCAGCTACGCGTACGCTACACACCTCATTTACGTGATGTTCCTTCTATACAACGCAATTTAGAACACTAAACAAGAGCACACTCACCAAACAAGTGATCTTGCGTCAAACTTCCAAAGTCTTTTCTCCCCACAAAACCAACCGCATTTCACTTTCACGTTCCTTTTGTCCCTATCGACAGAGAAAGTTATCTCGTTGATCAAACTTTTCAGGGCCATGTTGCGCCGCGATACCTGAGAGCCAAAGGTATAGCGCCAGTCATCGCATGCTTCCTGAAGGGCCGGCTGGAAGGCGACCGCAGGATCTGAGCACATGTGAAATACACCTCCACACGGGAAAGTATTCGTAGCTGAATTGCCAGCCTCTTCAAGGCTAATGGCGTGCTCGGCGATGACTGCCATGGCCAGGCCATCCCACACACCTTCTCTACCCACGCACTGCAGCAGAGAAACCGCACGGCGACGCAGCGACACATCGCGACACTTGATCGCTGAATAGTAAACTGCTTCGATGGTATTTGTTTCTAACGATAGTTGACGCGTCGCGGGTCGTTCAGTCTTGCGATTCTGCAAGACAATGGTCGCATACCTCATAATCGCTCGAAACAGGTCCATGCATATTGTGTCCTCGAAGATGCATTCCGTGCTGGAAAGCGCGGTGTGCAGTTTCAGAAGCGTTAGATGAAAGGTCAACAGTAGATTTACACTTTCCGGCTTCGTCTCCGTCTCGCCAGTCTCGTTGAAGGTGTGACGCCACGCAAGCAACTGCGCTATCAGACACAATTGAGTCTCGAATAATGCAGATGGTTTCGGATCGTGATACTTGTACCGGTAGGCTTCGTATCGTATCCAATGGAGGGCCCGAGAGACAGTGAAGTACAGCTTGGTTGACAGACTGTCAGGCAGAGAACGACAAGATTGCAATGCGACAGAAAGGAGCTGACTACTCGCATCTTCGGAGGCCACATACTGATCCGGAGGAAGGAATGACATCATCTGTAAGTCAATGAAAGCCAGGAATCCGATCAGGTCCAGGAGATGTCCATCTAGGTATGAACGCAAGGAAGCGGCACCAGTGGGCGAGCGGCCGTTTTGCGAGGTCGAGGGCCCTTGGGAAGTCTGGAAATTCGAAATTCGGGTGTAGCGCTCCGCGAGGAAGCCCTGAACAAGAGAAATGCCGCTTTTGAGGTGTCGAATCGCAGTTTTGATGTCGCCAAATAGGATCTCGATCGCGATGAAGATAGCGCATGCTACTAGGACCTCCTCTTCAGCACCCGCCCCATCGCCCGTGTCGCTCTGCACAGTGTCAATCAACACTGAAACTTGTTTCGTTGATAGGTAGTATTGACGCCAACCTTCCTGTCTATGTTCCGAATCGTGATCAGTGGGGAAGGAATACCGTTCATGAAGTCCAGACAAAGCAGCTACGGCATGTTGGATAGCAGGAGAGCGAACAGAGATGCTGAGGATGTATGATTGCCAATTCTGGATATGTGGTAACCCCTCTAGGCTCGGTGATGAGTGGTGGAGAAAGTAGTCGAAGGCGCGACTCAGTGAAGCCGGAACAGGACAGTTTCTGGGGAATCTCTCGATGCAAACTAAGCCTTTTGTCCAGATCGCATCGAACATTGACTGTTGGAAATCCCCAAAGCTTGGGGACGGACATGAGGCTTTGGCCACGCCGATCGGCATACGCGCCGAAATGTGAGTCGGTTCTGCATCTGCATAGGACGCATAGGCTGGTGCGCTTGCTGATTGCGCGTAGCCGTCGCAATGTCTGCCTGTCGAAGTACATTTCTTGCAATGCGGCTTCTCCTCATCGCACTTGACTCGCCTGATTCTGCGTTCCATTAGCATTAATTGTGACCTAAATGTAGAACCAGACTAACTTGCACGTTGCACACCCAGTCTTTGCCTTTGGCGCCTTCTTTCGCTGTCTCTTCCTGCCCCTTACAAGATCGTCGGCATTTGTCTGTGACAAGCACCACATAGTTCCCGTGTCGTTTCGTTGACGAAAAAGTAGGAAATCAGACTACGAGGCCGTAGTCCATGGTGTGATCTGGAGGTGCAGAAACTCGGAGAACGACCTACACGCTATCATAGGGTTGGGGGGGGGGGGGGGTTCCCATCGGCCCGACTTGTACGCCGTATTTGGGATTTTCGCGGAATCGCTTCTTACGGAATCGCAAACGGAAGTTTCACGCCCGCGTAAGCTTGACGTCGACCACTGAATACTAATAGAAGTCGACCCCCGAGGCGAGACTGCGTATCTCTGGTCGACAGACGCTGATGACGTGCCATCGGACTCGAGTAGCAGAAAAGTGAGTAACCACTTGCCACGGTTAAGAAGCCCTTAAGTGAAGCAGCGAAACGTTGCTGTGCAAGCTGTGGCAGTTCATCCTAATCGCACATGGACAGCCAAAGTAAGACGAATATCCCAGGCACACCAGGCTGTGATACCGGTACGAGCGACCCAATCGGAGATTGCCAAGACACAAGCTTACCTACATTGTTTGGATCCGATGCTAACGCTGCCACAGCACTGCCACAATCTCGCGTACATGGGAGGTTAAACGAAGTGGCCAATCAGCGTCAAACTACTATGTGGTAATGGATCTGACGTACCGTCAACCTTTCGATACTGTTTAACCTTGAACACTACCGCTAAGGCCCGACTGCATCCGGAGATGAGAGGAATCAGTGGCAGAATGTTGGACCCACTACGAGCTCACAAGGTACCGCCAAGATGTCATACGAGCAAACCAATCAACCATCGCCTGAAGATGATGTTCTTGTCTGCCCAGACCTCTCCACATGCTCGACTGCAGAATGGATAACGGATATCGGACAAAATCACACGCCTGAACGCAGGCTGGAATGACAATGAAGACGGCCAGCTACTATCCAAGCCCCTTTCCAGCGAGCGTGATACGCGATCGATCCCTGGATACGATTTAGCACAAATTAGCTCGAAGGAAAGCCAGACAGACTGAACGACTGTATGGTCAAGCACTTAAAGGCAGTCTGAGCCCCATTTGCGTTCTTTTTGATTCAGCGCACTCTTGATCGCTTCCACTGTGCTGCACTTATCTCATCGCTCCCTGGTCCCACCTATCTACAACGCAACTTACACAATACGCAAAACGCAGTACGCAGTACGCAACATGGACTACGCCAAGCTGGACCCTGAAGCACTCGCGGCGCTTGTCTCCAGCATGACTAGGACCCGCACCGCGCATGGTGTCCTCATGGTTCTCGCAGTGGTACTCTGGTTCCCATTGGGTGTCTTCCTCCTTCGGCTTCTCAGGAGTGAGAACATAGTCCGCTGGCATGCCATATGGCAGTGCATTGGGCTCGTCCTTCTGGTTGTCGGCTTTGGTCTCGGTAGTTGGCTCAGTAAGAAAGCAGGGGTAGGTTTGATTTCCTCAGGATAACTTCGCGGATCCCTGGAGATCGAGACAACTGCTAATAGATTTCCCTCAGCGCTCGCAGGAGGCACACGTGTTGCTTGGAACCGTGATAACGATAATTTTCATCCTGATGCCTGTTTTTGGTTGGCTCCACCATCGGCAGTGGGCAGCTACGAAGAAGAAAACTTACAAGAGACATATTCATGTCTGGGGGGGCCGCGTATTGCTCTTGCTTGCGTTCATCAACGCTATCACTGGCTTGAGGTTGTCGAAAGTCCAAGACTCAGCATACATAGCATATGGCGTAGTTGCTGGGCTGTTTGGACTTGCGTATGCTGGTGTATGGAGCATGCGAACGTTGCAGGCAAGACAATCGGTAGAAGAGACAGAGCTGGAAAACACCCTTCCTGAAGAAAGCAAATAAGAGTGGGATAGACAAAGGAAGGACATGGCGTTGACAGCGCGATGTTACTATATCAAGCTGTCGCACAGTCGATGAGGTTGCTCGTTGTTGGCAGAACACGAGAGATCTGCCAGATGCATGACGAGGCGCACTAGGATAGCACAGGTTGTACAGCGAATTCACTGACCTTCTTTTAAGCCAGAGGTTGAAATCAAGTCCTGCTGCTGAAGCATGTGACGTTGTGAATACATCAGCATTTTCAGGTCCAGAGGGGTTGCCCGGTCCTCCTGCTGTGTTCTGTACACTACAACTTTTGTGTGATTATTCTTTCAGAAATATAAGCGTGCTGCACAACAGAATTACCGTAAGCCCCCGATCTAAATAGCGTCAGAGGTCATGTTTTGCTCTGTATCAGTGCTACAAGATGATTGTCCTGGTTTCTACGGTATGTCAATGTCTATACTTGACTTTGAGCATGTAATTTCACACTGGCTTGCGCATTAGCGACGATTTGATTCAAATCTTGCCACTCAGCCTGTCGAAATGTGGTTGCGAAAGCTCGCGTTTCTTTTGGTGGAGAATCGGCAGAACGGCGCCGGCTTCGCGTTCTCAGGGTCTGCGGGCAGCCTTACATTTTGGATTCACGATAGCGAAGGGCATCCTGCTTTACAATTAAGACTGCCTGCTATCTTTGAAAAGCGCTGCAAAGAGTTTGTCAGCAATGTAACGGACTTGAACCATTGTGCTGCGTCCTGTGCCACAGACAAGTCCAGGAGACTCTGGCGACCTATCTCTACTACCCTAGGCGAGTTTGGCTTAAACACTTGTGAAGAAAGCTGGGAGAGTTGTATCGGAATCAAACTATACACTACCGGTAGGCAATCGTTTTCACATGTACTCCCAGAAGGTCAGCAAGAGGACGAATGTGATGTATTGTTTTTAAAAACACCTGCTCCGGCTTGGCTTCTGACCACCACATGCCAATATGGGTAACAAAATCATGCGTACGACAGCGCTTGGCCTGCGACAGACATCTTCGCATCCGCCGCTAGACGCACACACGCCATATCATCGGCAAGTCATGCTAGGAAGTGCATAGCGGTCATAAGCTAAGCTTGATCTCGCGGCTCAATAGCTGATCTACCGTCCATTGCCAATAAATCTATGTCTTGCTCTCCCGTCACTATATTGACCGATTGTCGATCATACCACAGAGAGCAGACTGTGAGTACCAATGCCATGAGCAAAGCATCGAAGACGTACATTGGCCACTCAGTTGCCATAAGATACCCGTTCTCTATGCCTCTAGTCAGTTCAGCAATATCATGATGCTCCTGGGCAAACACGTACTTCCCATCGCATACTCGACCACACGAAATATGTTTCGGACCGAGATTAACACGCTGACGGCATATAAGTGATACAGGTACCATTCCCAACCAGAAGTGGCCATGTCGGTCTTTCGATTACGTGCCTCTCTCGCTCTTGATTGCAATACAACTTGCACAAATATGAAAAATCCAAAGATCGCAATCTGGAGTATCAAGCCCAGAAGGATAATGGCCTTGCCGACATTTGAAGCTTTCTCCGAGTCCGAGCTAGTCAGTATAGCGCCGCCAGCTCCTTGAATGATGAAGCAAAGGATATCGCCACCCACAAACACTTTTGTGAGCCATTTAGTTGAGATTATTGAAAATTCTTGCAGGTCTGCATCCCGAATCATGCGGTTCAGAAACATGTATACAGACGCAGCAAAGAGAATGGGCGCCAGGAGGATGAAAAGAGATTGAAGTATGAAAGCTGTCTTGTGTTCCGGGGTAGTATGGCCATAGGCGCGAATGCCATAGCCAATCGACTCGACTGAAGGACTCATTAGGAAAGCTGGTCGACGAGGAGGTAGGCAACATACAGAGCGCGCCAATGGAAAAGGGGAGGCAGAACCATCTTCGGGTTCGGAATAATTTGTAAGTGTGGTACACAAAACAAGCTCCGAATGCTACGAGACTGATTACTGACGCAGCAAGCGAAGGAACGTATTCGTAGTAGCCTGTGTCTCGGGACATTTGAGATGATGTATCCTGAATATTTGGAGGTCCTGTAAGAGACGTGCTAGATGCTTCCGATGATGTCGAACCTGTTGAATGGCGTGTCTGTCGTTTAAGTACGTTTCCAGAGGTGGCAGTGGATCTGCACGATTCAGCTACAACAGTGTTAAACGAACGAATTCATGTCTGTCCTCAGTTTGGCTTGTTATTTGTTGGCATGTATGTATGCACCTAGCATTTTGACAATGTGACCAGAGCAAGAACGAGAACGAGAACGAAAAGATTACCTTACAAGTAAGGTGAGTCGTCGCAAACTGAGCTCTACACATCGGTCCGATGCTATACGAAGAGATCACCATAAGACGAGAAAAGTTCCTTGCAGCCAATGTATGTAGACGCGGGCTGTGCTCTGCATATCGGTCCGATGCTAAACGAACAAATTACTCTACCGGTAATGCAAGAACGAGAACAACAAAATGTCCGCGTGAGCAAGGTGTGTTGATGCTAATTGAGCTCTGCATATCGGTCCGATGCTAAACGACCGGATACATTTCAAGGCGACCCATACGAAAGAATACTAACGTGATGTTCTTGACTGGATTGCGGTGATTCTTGACACAGCCCGCTGTCGGATAGGTTCGGAAAGCCCACTGGATCGAAGTGAGATCGTTGGATGCAAGCAGAAAGAGCTCCGTTGGCTAAGGCTTTGAACTTTGACAATCTTCACTTCGGTCGATCATCTGTAGAGTAAGATAAAGGTGCGGGCATCTGCACTTGCAAGCTGTATCTGCGGCTCGCCATTCTACCATCATGCCAAGCTCAACAATCCTCGCCTTCGCAACCGCTATTCTCTTTTCCCTCGGATATGCTTCGAACAGTAAAGCCTGTAAATGCGTAAGTGTGGAAAGATCCTTGATTAGCCGTTGGCTCACAGATCTTCCAAGATCTCAACCGATACCTGCTGGCCCTCCATCTCAGCCTGGGGTCACCTCAACAACTCTATCTCGGGCCAGCTCATTGCTGTTCAACCAGTAGCCATCTCATGCTATCCAGGTCCTTCCTTCAACATCGACACATGTGCTACTGTCAAGTCACAATGGAACAAGTGCGCATGGCAGGCAGAGCAGCCTGCGGGGTTTTGCCAAGACAGTGGTGAACTGACTTGTCCTCCCATCACCCCACCAGCTGCCACTGGACAAACATGTACCCTCGGAAATAACCCTGTGTACGTCGTCAATGCGACGCATCCTGAGCACGTCTCAGCGGGGATCAAGTTTGCTGCGAAGAACAACATTCGACTTGTTGTCAAAACTACTGGCCACGACTTCCTCCGGCGATCCTCTGGCTTTGGGAGCCTGGAGATCTGGTTGAGGTACTATCGCACCGGTATCGACGCCCAGACAAGATTCAAATCCATCTCCGGCTGCAAGGAATGTAATTGGTCGGGAAGCGCCATAAAGATCGGCGGAGGCTACCAATGGTCTGATGTGTTCAAAGTTGCGAGGGCCAACAACGTCATCGTAGTCGGTGGAGGCGCACCATCAATCGGAGCCATTGGTGGCTGGTTACAAGGAGGAGGCTACGGGCCGGCTGCTCAGCAACATGGCATAGGAGCCGATCAAGTTCTTGAGGCCGAGGTTGCCTTGGCAGATGGATCCATTGTTACCGTGAACGCGTGTCAAAACACCGATATCTACACTGCCATACGTGGTGGCGGTCCAAGCACCTATGGCGTCGTCTTATCAGCAACCTTCAAGACTTATCCATTAACTACTGCCGCGCAACTGAGCTTCTCTTTTGCCTACACGCCCGAAGATAGGTCCAGATTTCTAGACGCCGTCGCAGTGCTTTACTCGTCCGCACCCGATCTCCTGGATGAGGGCTTCACGATGTCCGGCTTCTGGAGTCAGGCCAACGCATCGCTTGTTGGCAGTGGCCCCTCAGGTTACGCTCACAAGGCATACGCGCTGAACAAAACAGTAGACGAAGCACAAGTCGCATTTGCTCCAGTGCTGGAAAAACTTTCAGCCTTGGGAGTGAATGTTACACAGCGCTGGAGATCATACGAAGATTATTGGACCTTGTTCGACAATGTTTCTGGTGGGGATGATCCAGGATTCCCCGTCGGGGCGATTGCCTCTAGGTTCCTTGATGGCAAGGCTCTGAAGAATAATACAGCTCTTCGGAAAATGCTCGATGTCTTAGCAGGGGCGCCAGATGATATTACGCTTCACGGCAGTATGTGCATGTCTGGTGGGCAAATCTGGAAAAATGCCGACGATCCTTACACTGCCGTTCACCCAGCTTGGCGAACGTCTTATTGTCTGCAGCTCTCGCAACGTTCCTGGCCAGCGAATGCCGACAGCGCCTTCATCTCGGCCATCAAACACCAGGTCTCGACGGTCAAAGCTGCGGCGATGAAAGCACTCGCTCCTGATACAGGCACATACATGAACGAGGCCAATCGGGAAGATCCAGATTACAAGGCGAACTTTTACGGCTCTAAGTACGGTCGACTGTTACGAATCAAGAAGAGACGCGATCCTAAAAGCGTTTTCTACTGCCCAACTTGCGTAGGGAGCGATGAATGGGCTGAAGACCAGGCAGGTCGTCTTTGCCAAATACAGTAGAGGTCACAGCTACTCCACTACGAAGTCCACAACCTACCTCCTGATAACTTGTATCGTGCCCACCAATATAGTGCTAGTTTAGAAGTTTATCTACCGAAGTACGCCTTAGTATTATGACTCTACTAGCACCTATAAGTCATGAGGTACTAAAATAGCTGTAGTAGTTAGATCATATGGATATTTTAGTACTCGGTTCCTAAACACCCGAAATTTAGTCTATTCGATGATTACAGTGCGTCTACTGTAGGTAACGTAAGCAGAAGGTGCAGGTGCACGTCCGCTGGAACACCACCACGCGCAGTGCCCACAGAACCAGTCATTGCCTTGCAAGACTTTGCAGATAGCTTCTATGAGGCCTTTGGTTTGCCTAATTAGGATTGCTGTATGGACTTTGCGGCGTCGCGCTCTTGTTTCTTGCGTTGATTGTCTGCCCCTGCCTTGGCCTTCTCTACCCTTGACCCCTCCAACCTGACCAGGCAAAGCATTGATGGTCTCGCTGAACGAGACGGTCAGGATCCATAGGCGAGGCGCCATCGGCACCAAATTCTGCGCGCACAGGTCACTTTTGGGGAACGATCTTGTTTGCGAGAGATCGCTAAGAGTGGTCAAAAGCTAGCTGGGTAACGCATCACTTTGCCATAACCCTGACTCCTGCTTACGTCTATTAAGTCTACACTAAAATATGACAAGTGAAGTGAGAGTCCATCATCAACCTTTCGTTGGACGGGGCAGCGATGGCTTGGGCTGCGGCTGCGGGTGAGGAACTGTAGCAAGCCGAGCGCGGAGTGCAGAGACTGATGCAGAAACGCCGGCAGTGCGATCTGTGAACGCTGTTCTCGGAAAGAAACGCCTCTACTGCTGCAACAACTTCTTGCTGTGCTCACTCCTTCTCCGTTCCCACGTCGTGGTCATCCCCACGAACGTTGTCCTTGTCCTACAGCACCGACATCTTCTCGTCAAAGCTGTTGTCCACAATGAAGTTTTTGATCGTGACAAGCAGCGAGTCAAGACTCTGCAGGACAGCATGCAAATCTCTCACGTATTTCTCTCACATTTCCCGTATAGTACCCCTAGTTGCACACCGACTTCTAGAGGGTGTAAAACGCAATACAAGAACTTGGTAAGTCGATCGACCAACTGTGGATCCTGGCTGTAAGACAGGTCCCCTCTCTTCCACTCCGCCGCTTCTGGAAAGAAGACCCATGGAATTGGCGTGTTGAATCTTGGAAACTGTGTATCCTCGTATAGACGGTGAATTTTGAGACAAATAGATGGTAACATCTTAGCCAGCTCAGCGAGCGTGGATTTTCGTGTGCTTTTTCCGAAAACTATTGTTACGCGCTGAGGCGTCACCAGTGCTTCCGTTAGGAGAATGGAGTACAATAAGTCCAGCAGTGCCTGTTCCTCAATCACCATCGCGAGCTTCATCCTATGGACGTTTGATCAAGGTTGGATCGCCTTGAGTAGGGTCAAAAGTCCGACTTGTGCATTTGCGTCCTGAGCACCAAGGCCTGTGCGACCATCAGGCAATATGCCGAAAGCCAGACGGAGTCGTCTGAGGTCTGGGGCGCGACGTAGAAACTCAGATTATCGAGTTGCGAGGCTGAGCAGGCCATCCTGAAGATCGTCCTCTGAGACTTTGCAATGGTCGTACTGAGTTGAAGACGATATTGAGTTCCCTCGTGGACTGGCTTCTTTTCTGAGCAATGGCCTTGGAGTCATCTTGTTCCTCCTCCTTGGCTTTATGTCAGCTTTCATCTCTGACACACAGCCCTCCGTACGGGCTCGTATCATCCTTAAGTGTCCAAGGTCGGCGTTGCGGAGGAGCCAGTCCAGGCGAGTTGGGGTCCAAAAGGCAGGTCCTCGCACTGCGATTTTCATGTATAGCAGAGAGGGGAGATTGGATAAGTTAAAAGACATGATGATGAGGTACAGATGGAGGGCCTCCGCATCCTGATCCTCATCAGAACATCCTTCGAGGTACAAGTGAGGCCACACCCTGCTGAGACGTTGAGACCATGTTTCTTGCACGAAGTCTTGTAGAATCACAAGGCTCGATACTATCCAGTCAAACTGCTGAAGTGGCGACTGTGCGCCCCCGTGACGTTGCTCAAGAAAATGTAGGTCTGGGGTAGGGCCTCTGATTCGAGTCTGGGCACGTCTATACTCTGCTTGATATTCTTTGATCACCCCTTTTCAAAGCGTGCTCGAAGAGTCTATATACTAAGGATTTTTTAGGAAGGTGTTCGTCTTTCACAGCACTATGCAAAAGTGCTCGTAACACTTGGTCTTTACCTTACTCCGTCTTCCCTATTAGATGCACCCAAGAACGTCCAGAGGATCAGGATATCATATAGAGCCTTCATCAGTCCTGCGCCTCCAAGCATCAGGCGCCACGACGCCGTCGCCGCTAGCACCCCAGAGGTACCAATGCCGCCGGCCTGGGCAATGGTCTTGACAATGTTGATCACACCTAAGAGCGCCGTCCTCTCTTCTGGCTTCATCACAGCCGCTAGAAATGCTTGTCTGGGCGCTTGGTCCATGCTCTGTGTGCATGCTCGAAAGCTCAAAAGAGCCATAGCGGTGGGTGTGCCCCACCTTCCAATATTGGGCGCGGGGATGAGTGCAAGAAATATCGCAGACGGGAGGTGTGTGAATGTCATCGTCTTCAAGGGACCGAGACGCCGGGCAAGAGGCAAAGCGGCAAAGTTGGACAGCGTCGCAAGGATGTTGGTGACGAAGAATAGATTTCCGAGCGTTGCAGGCTCAATGTGATGGAAGGTCGAGAAGAAGTAGGTCAACCAGGACGGTGAAGCCATACCTGATGCGAACGAATCAAGCGCGAAGAGGAGGACGAGGCGAAGCAAGATGAGAAACGACTTCTTGGTCACTTGAGGAAGCAACCCGTGCAACGTACTTGTATCTGTCTTGTTGAGAATCCCGGAACGATGCTGATGCTCTGAGCGATCTGTGCGTGACAAATCAGACGGAGAACCTTCCGTTGAGCTTCGCGAAGATGTGCCAGATAGCATATCATCTTGATCCAATTCGACTTCCTCATACAGATGCTCTTGTACCTGGAGCTCGACGTTTGGCGTAAGACTTAAAACTAGCAGTAGCTTGACGACGCCCAACGCTGCATAGAGCATAAAGATGATTCGGTAGCCATTCGGACCTGCAGTGCGTCCTGATGAGACTTGGACTATCCAGCCGCTCGTGACGGTTCCAATGGCAGCACCGGCCGTGCCGCACATAGTGTACCACGCGAAGATGTCGCTGCGGTCATCTTTCTCCGTAAGTTGAGAGAGAATAGATTCTTCAACTGCGCGGAAAGGGCCGATTTCGTTGCCACTGCATGGCTTAGCAATCGATTCAAAACCCATCAAACTGACCATATGCACCTTGGACTGATAACTCCGAACACGCTGGCGAGGACGAGCACCCAGTATGTGCTGCTCAGAGAGAACACCGTGCCGCTTACCATCATCAGGATGGCACCGAGAGCAAGGATGTTTCTTCTTCCGAGCTTGTCGGTGATCAAGACCAGCACAAAACTGATCAGGGCATCGCCCAGCATGGTCAAGGTCATGAAAACCCCGGAGAGTCTGTCTGATATTCCCAGACTTGCAAGAAATTGCACAAGAATTAAAAATGTCGCCCCATATGCAAAGAGTCGAAAAAACCGTTGCGCAAAGAGGCACTTGACATCGCGAGACGATTGGATAACTGTTGAGACTCCAATGCTGTGCAAGACATCGTAGACGCGTTTCTGAAAGCTGACCATGTTCGACCCTTCTCTTGTAGATGCACACTCACAGAGGAGACTGTCACAAATAGCAGTATGTATTGGATAACTTGTTCGATGTTGGCGGAGATTATTCTATGGCGGGGTAGATATGTCGGCAATAGGAGCTAGGATAAGCCAGATAACGGACATGACTATGGCCGAAGTTGACCCGTAGCGGGGTATACATGGAGACCATGGGAGCCACGATAGCACGCTTGCTTGTGCTCTCTTAATGCTTTATACATCCGTACGTCTCAATTTGTGCCATTACTCAGGCAATGTCTATGGGAGCCAGAGTCACCTCTGGTGTTGAAAGTGCTGTTCTTAACACTGACTCGTATCTGTCGGTCCCCCACAAAGTATGTCAAGAAATGTGCACCACGGCAGTTCGATCACTAGCTAACGTTGCTTAGACCCAATTGCTGATTTTGCTGCTGGCGAGGTTTGTCGACGCTTTGGCAACGTCATCGATCCACGTAAGCCTCAGCCTGCGCCATCAACTGTCTTGCTTTGCTCACGTGCGTACGCAGGCGTACTTATTCTTCCAGTTGCAGCACCTGAGCCCCGATGCACCCGCAGCGACGATAACAACGCAATGCGGCTTCTTGATTGGTTGCAAGACGTTTGCGCATGTCTGCACTGGCTTAGCCTGGGGCAGATTGGCTGATCGTGTATTAAAGAGTAGAAAGGTAGTACTGGTGATTGGGCTGCTGGCATCGAGTGTGGCGACGGCTGGATATGGTTTCTCGACAACTTTCCATGAGGCCCTTGCTTGGCAGATACTAGATGGAGGATCAAACGCAACTCTGGCAATGGTGAGGTGTATGACAGGAGAGCTGAACCCTGACAAACAGTAAGCCGTCCCGTTCGCAGAACCTACGCCGACGCTGACTTAGATACGGACATCGGGTGCGAGCGTTTACACTGCTCCCGTTGTTTGCAAACATTGGATCAATGGTAGGTCCGTTGCTAGGTGGCTATCTAGTATCTACCAGATCGGGACCCAGCACATTCGTCGGGCATCCTTATGCTCTGCCAAATCTATGCATTGCGATCGTGCAGGCTTCAGTTGCGATCGCAGCTGTTCTGCACCTTGGTGATACTTTCCAGCAACAAATCTTAGTCCGGATTGAAGGACACAAAGGCACCGTTTCAAGCACGCCTGGTGGCGAAACAAGATCGGCACATTCATCCAAACGTCCAGACGAGACCACCAGCCTTTTACAAGATAGCCCCTCCGGCGGCGACGTTCATAAGACACAAGAGCCTTGCAATGTGCAAGACCACATCCCTTTTACTGCGATTTGGACGCCTAATGTTATAAGCACCATGTCCGCGCAATTCATCGTTTCTGGTCATATTGGAACATTCGCTACTCTGTGGGCTATGTTGCTCAGCTTACCCCCCGCAACTTCTGGGGAAAGACACTTACCATTTCAATTCTCAGGAGGCCTGGGATTTCAACCTCACACTGTAGGCATTGCTATGTCTGCGTTTGCTTTTGCGGGTATCATCCTACAGATTGTTGTTTATCCAAGTTTTCGAACGAGATGGGGAACCATTCCAGTTTGGAGAGCAGCTCTTTGTCTCTTGCCCTTTGTCTATTTCGCTGCACCTTTCTGTGCGCTTCTACCTCTGCTAGCTTACGTTCCCGGCGGGAAGGCTTCCACGATCCTGGAATGGTCAGCGTTGCTGAGCGTTGTGCTTCTCTTTGCTGCTGGTCGGACAGGAGTCGTACCTGCTACCAGTATCTTGATAAACGATTGTACACCCCATCCGAGCGCGCGGGGGACCATCCACGCAACAGGCGTTGTCATCAGTAACCTCAGCAAGTCTGTATTTCCTCCACTGGCGCTAGCCGTAATGAGTTTCGGATTACGCATTGGCATTGTTGGCTTGGGTTTCTGGTTTGTAGCAGGTCTGGCAGTACTGAGCATCGTCGCCAGCCTTGGGGTTCGTGAAGGCACAGACGGAGTTTAGCATCAACCAGTATGCAGATTAGACTCTATACATTAAGATATGCTGTGCACATTATTATTATTAGTTGCTTAAGAATTAAACCTGCTTAACGTAATACTAAGTCTATGCAATCAATGCACGCAGTAAGTTAATACACATATATTACTAATAAGCTACTATTATAGTTTCTATAACTAGCTAATTCTATACTAATAATAATAATAAAATACTAGTATCTATTAGATTAGCAGATAGGTACTTTTTATCTATAGTAAGGTTAAGGCTAGATATAGATTATATAGATCTAGATAGAGTATAGATAAAGTTATATAGACTATAAGTAAAGTAGAGTACTATATAACTTAAATAAAAGTAAAGTATAGTAAAATATACTTACTATAATAAATATTTATAATTATATTTTACTATAATCTAAACTTAATTATATTTATACTAACTTTTATTAAGTAATACTATTTATATATATACTTAGTATAATAGAGAAGAAATATATAAGCTAGCTATATATAAGTAAAGTAAGCTATAAAAAGTATAAAGTATATAATAAAGTTAGCTATTATATAATCTTAGTACTAGGTAAAAACTTACCTAAAGCTTATCTAGAGCTTATAGAATAATTCTCTAAGGCTTTATATATATATAGCTTATCTATCTATTAAGGTTATATACCTAGGTAAGCCTAAATAATACTAGTTAGGTTAGTTTTTAGAAAAAAGTATAGTGTCTAGAATAGTAGAAGTAAGATATATCTAGATAAAGTCTAATATAGCAACTTAGAAGTATTATAAGCTAGTAATAGAATTAACTAGCTATAGAAGTAATTCTAATAACTAACTTAATTATTAAAGTAACTACAAAGTTAAACACAAACTATAAGAGTTATATTTCTATAGTACTATATACTAAGAAGATAGTAAAAGCTTACTAAGCTTACTATAAGCTTTATAAGCTAGGCTTACTAGGCTTAATATAAGCTATATAAGCTAGTATATAAGTCTTACCTAGCTTAACTACTAAAGAGTAAGCTTATTATATAACTAGTAATAAAACTATACTATATAGAAGTATCTATATAATTACTATACTATAGGTATTAGCACTCTATAAGTATTAGTATTTAATTAGCTAGTTATAAGAAGATAATAACACAATCTTCCTCTTCTCTAGAATTTATCTTAAATCTTATTAGCTATTTTTTATAAGCATAGCCTTACTACTACTTAGTTTCTATAGTATTATTATATTCTCTATATCCTAAAAGCAACTATATCTTAGTATTAAAATCTATTACTATAACACTATTATACTTATTTCTTGTAATTATTGCTTTGTATTAGGCTATAACTATTTTATTATACTTTTTATAAATTATTTAAAGTATACTAAGTGCGTTTATATTAGATGTCTATGTATTAACTTATTCTAAGAGTCTTTAGATAAGACTAAAGCTAAATATAAAAAAAAAGTTAAGAATAATAAAAAATTATTATCTAAAGTAATTATATATTTATTATAAAATAAGAAAATTCTAGCTTAAGTAAAAAATAGAGCTATAAAGTAGGCTAAGTACCTTATAAATAAGTTAGAAAAGTCTAGTAAAAATATTTAGGCTAAAAAGATTAATTATTCTACTATAGATATATTAGTTAGGTATTCTCCTACTATATAAGCTACTCTTAATTTACTAGATACTTCTATAAACTTTAGAACTAGTTTAGTAGTTATTAGTAATTTATAAGGTTTATTACTAGTTTTTATATACTTTCTAAGCTAAAGTATCCTAACTACTTAACTAGGTACTTATTACTATTACCTGTGTTGCAATACTATAATATTCTTTTAACTTTCTACTTATCTTTGCTATTAGCTTAGTAGTAGAAGTTTTTCTAGATTAGTATTTTAGGGTTAGCTAGTTCTAAAAGCAAGATATAGAATATAGAATAGATTCTTACATCTTTAAGTAGTACAAGTTAATAGGTAACTAGGCTAATTTATTTAGAAATAAAAAATAGTCTAACTTTAACTTTATCTAGTTTTTTTATTAGTTGCTATGTGTATAGGTTTTTTATAAGGAGATATACTTTATTCTTTTCTTTTAGTAGAAGTAGTATTTTTTATTTCTTATTAATATAAGAAATTGCTTATAACTAAGCTTTAGCAATATTCTTAAGCAATTTCTAGTATACTTTCTTTAGTACTTTAACTAAAGATATTACTACTTCTATTTAAATATTACTATCTAATAACTTAGCAAAAAAATTTAGGTATTACCTATATATTATAAAGTATAGTATATAGTCTATAGCTTCTAATGTCTTGTTATTATATATAATCTATACTATAGGTAATAGCAAAACCTAGTTATCTTACTATTAGTTGCTATAGATCTAAAGGTATATTTCTATAGTCTAATTTATATATTTAGTTTATCTATCTATCTATAGATAATATATAGTAGATAGCTTTCTTTTAGTACTAATTACTACAAGTAGTATAGTCTAATAATTTAATATAAAAAGCTTATCTCTATTACTAATAATAGATTTAGGTATACTATAGTGTTAAATAATATAGTCCTTAAAGATATAGGCTAACTACTTAGTAGTATAGCTATATTAAAATAGTATTATCTTAGTATACTTAGTAAACTAGTCTACTATAATAAAGATTAAGTTATAGCTATATCCTATAATAGAGTCTTTAGAAATTAGTAGTTGTATAATAAAATCTATTATAATATTTGTCTATAGTATAGTAGGTAGTTTTATTACCTATACTTCTCTATACTTAGTATATATTCTATATTTATTCTACTAGCAGCTAATATATTTCTTAATAAACTCTATAACTTTATTTTTTATCTTTAGAAACTTATAATATTTCTTAATAAGTTCTATAGTTTATATAATACTAGAGTGTCTATAAAGCAGGTTATTATAATAATAGCTTATAATATTATTTACTAGTTTCTCTAGTACTTAAGCTAATATTAGTTACTTCTACTTAACCTATAATATAAAGTTAAGTTGCTATAATAGTTTTAAAGATCTATTATTATTCCTTCTAAAAATAGTAAATTAGTTAATTGTTTTTTTACTTATAAGGTTATAGTGTTAGCTAAGCGTATCTACTCTGCTATTTTCTTTTTCTAGCGTATATAAGATCTTAAACTTATACTAACTAAGTATTTCTAACTAGCAAACTTATTATTAGTTTAGAACCTTAGTAGTAGTAAAATATACTAAGTTCTTATAATCTATATAGATAGTAAGTTCTAAGTAGCTTTCTATATATACTTTCTAATATTATAATATATTAATAATAGCTATAAGTTTTTTATTATATATATTATAGTATTCCTCTAGTACTATAAACTTTCTAAAGTAGTAGGTAATTAAGTACTATTTCCTATTTTATTCTTATATAATATAAGCTTCTAATACTAGATCTAAGGTATCTATTTTAAAGCGTATTAGTCTGCTACTTTTAAATATAATTAATATAAGTAGCTTAATATATACTTACTTAAGTAACTAGAAAGTATTTTTCTATACTTATTCCTACTTAAATAGTATATTCTTCTATATAAGTTTTGTAAGTAGTAAGGCCTTTATAAAGTAGTTCTAGATAAAGTATTAGTTAAAGTTAATAAACTCTAGAAATTTCTAGATTTCTTTAACTAATATAAGTGTTAGCTAATCCTTTATAACCTAAATCTTCTTTTTACTTATCTTTACTCTATATTTTTCTATAATATAGCCTAAGAATTCTACTTCTTTCTAGTACTACTTATACTTCTCTAGCTTTAAGTAGAAGTCTACTTTTACTAAGTATTCTAATACTTATCTAATATAAACCTTATATTCTTCTAGTATCTTGCTATATACTAGAATATTATTAAAGTATACTACTACTATAATATCTAGGTATTTCTATAGAATATTATTAATAAGTGCCTAATATATAGCTAGTGTATTAGTTAGCCTAAATAGCATAACTATATACTTATAATAACTATAATAAGTTCTAAATACTATTTTTTTTTTTTTCTTTATATATATTAAGTTATACACTCTATATAAGTTAAGTATAGTAAAGTACTTTACTTCTATAAGTCTATCTTATAACTTTTTAATATTAAGTAGTAGGCATTAATTCTTAATTATAATATTATTAAGCTTATAATAATTAATATATAGTTTTAATAATCTATTCTTCTTAGCAATAAATAAAATAGAAAATCTAGCTAGTAACTTAGATTTTCTAATAAAACCTTTTACTAGGTTTTCTTTAATATACTTCTTTAGTACCTCTAGTTCCTTTTTAGATAGCTAGTATATAAGCCTAAAAAGTAGTTTTTTTTCTTCTTTAAGTTTAATCTTATAATTTTAAAGTTAATATTTAGATAGTGCTTTTATAGATAATTCTTTTTTAAATATCTAAGTATACTAATAATATATATCTAGTATAGTAGAAAGTATACTTATAGTCTTCTTATTTAATATAGAAAGGCTTTTCTAGTCTACTTAATTAACTACTCTAACTTAGCATATCTTGTATATTAAAGAAATATTATTAATTTCTTTTTTATCTACTAACTCTAGTATAGATTATATAGGTTAGTATATAGTAGTGCTGCAGCTATACCTATCTAATAAAAGCTACTTCTTTTTCTAGGTAATCTATAGATTATACTTTTATAACTATAGTAGTTCTAATATAATATTATAAGTAGCTTTACCTAAAATATCTAGGTCTAATTTTTCTTTATAGTTCTATACTTATAGAAAAGTACCTTAGACCTTAAGTATAACTTTTTTTTTTTCTAGTATTAAGTCTCTATTAGTAATTTATAAAAAGTATAATTTATTTTTATACTATAGGTAGAGCCTAGCTCTCTCTACTATATAGCTAGATATATAGCTCTACTATAATCCTAAATCTAATAATACTATTATCTTAACTTTATCTAATAGGATTAGTAGTTTAATAAGTTAATTATTTCTAAGTAAGTTAATAGAGTAATCTCTAGTACTTATAGACACTATTCTTAAAAAGAATTTTCTTATCTTCTAAACCTATAACTCTATTTTACTTCTTTATAAGTTTTATAGTTAGAGTTAAAGCAGTATTACTATATAGTATTTATATAGCTTTTAGTAATTACTAATTACTAAGTACTTTATACTTATAGTAAATTATTACCTAGAAAGTAGGCATACTTTTACTTATTAATAAGATATATTTTATAAGTATTATTTATATAGTTCTTCTAGTACTTTCTATATAACTTCTTTTATTATAGAAAGAAGCTACTTTTTTATTTATTAGATAGGTAAGTAATATATTTATCTCTAAAATATATAGTGTATAAAAGTATTCTATAATATAGGTTATATAAGTCTATACTATATATAGGTTTATAAAATTCTAGTAACTAGTATAAGATATTTATTTATAGTTATTTCTTATATTATTATAATATAACTTTATTATTAGTATTAGTGCAGTTATCTTAGTACTTGCAATAGGCTTTATTATACTAATTTTTTTTATTAGAAGTATTATAGATAATAAGTTCTCTATATATATATATATAGATATTCTATTCTTTAAAGTAATACTATTAGTAATACTTACTTTATTCTTTATATTATTATTACTTATACTCTAATTTCTATTTATTATTATTATTATTATCTATTACTAGTTATTTATATAGTATAGGTCTAAGATACTTAAGTAAATTCTTAGATTCTTCTCTATCTTTTTTAGACTTTATAGTATGCAGCTATAACTATATATCTATAATAAAAAGGCTTTTTTCTTCTAGTATAAAAAATAGGTTTTTCTATTTAATAATATTACTATAGTATACCTTACCTATAGCTAGGTTATTATTATTATCCTAGTAATATTCTACTATATAGTATTTTCTATTATTATTAGTTAAGACTTCTTTTTTAAAATAAGGTATTAGTAATTAGTTATATAGCTTATTCTTAATATAGTCTACTTACTATAGAATAGATAATACCTAATAGAAAAAAAAAAAAAAAGGTCTATACGCTACTAAATAAAGATCTTAAAAATAATATTTTATAGAAAAAATAATATATACTTTGTTTTCTGTATTAAGAATTATATATACTTTATTTTCTATATTAAGAATAATATATACTTTATTTTTTATATTAAGAATAATATATACTTTATTTTCTATATTAAAAATAATATATACCTTGTTTTCTATATTAAGAATAATATATACTTTAATTTCTATATTAAGAATAATATATACTTTATTTTCTATATTAAGAATAATATATACTTTATTTTCTATATTAAGAATAATATATACTTTATTTTCTATATTAAGAATAATATATACTTTATTTTCTATATTAAGAATAATATATACCTTATTTTCTATATTAAGAATAATATACACTTTATTTTTTATATTAAAAATAATATATACTTTATTTTCTATATTAAGAATAATATATACTTTATTTTCTATATTAAGAATAATGTATACTTTATTTTCTATATTACAAATAATATATACTTTATTTTCTATATTAAGAATTATATACACTTTATTTTCTATATTAAGAATAATATATACCTTATTTTCTATATTAAGAATTATATATACTTTATTTTCTATACTATAGATCTTAGCAAGTTATCTTCTATTTAAATTAAAACTCTATACTAAGATTAATATACTTAGTATATATTTTCTTAACCTAGATTCTGCCTTTAAAAGACTCTATGCTCCTCTACTCTTCTTTAAAAATTAGTAAATTAGTTTAGTATAGTATGCTTATACCTTTAATAGACTCTATACTCTACTATCTTAATTTAAAATTAGTAAATTACTTTACTATAGAGTGCTTATAACTATAGAAAGACTATATAATATTCTATCTTCTTCTCTATTAATACAATCTATATAAATATTTACTTTTTTTTTAAAAGTAGAAACTTTTCTAGTATAGAGTAGCTATACTTTTAAAAGACCCTATACTCTACTACTTCTCTTTAAATAAAACTATTAATTTATAATAGTATACCTATGCCTATAAAAATACTATATAACCTTTAATCTTCTTTTCTATTAATACTATCTATATAAATATTTTCTTTTTTCTTAAAAGTAGAAACTCTTCTACTATAGAGTACCTATACCTTTAAAAGACTCTATACTCTACTACTTCTTTTCTAAAATTAGTAAATCTCTTTAGTATAGAGTGCCTATACTTTTAAAAGACTCTATACTCTACTACTTTTCTTCTAAAATTAGTAAATTTCTTTAGTATAGAGTGCCTATATATTTAAAAGAATTTATATTCTATAGTTTTTTCTCTTTAAATAAGACTATTACTTTGCAATAGTATGCCTATACCTATAAAAATACTATATAATATTCTACCTTCTTTTCTATTAATATAATATATATAAATATTCTCTTTCTTTTTAAAAGTAGAAACTTTTCTAATATAAAGTGCCTATACTTTTAAAAGACTCTATACTCTACTTCTTTTCTTTAAAATTAGAAAATTACTTTACTATATAGTACTTATACCTTTAAAAAAATTTATATTCTATAGTTTCTTCTCTTTAAATTAGAAAATTACTTTACTATAGTATGCCTATGCCTTTTAAAGACTACTTTTTACTTTTACTATAATATAATATTCTATACTTATTACCTATAAAATTAAAAAAATAAGTTTCTACTATTATATAGTTATTCTTCTTTTAGAATACAAAAGGTATATATACTTTAATATTAGAACCTAAAACATATATTATATCTAATAAATTAAAACTATACTATTAATTAGTTTAAATATAGTACACATATATATATAATAAAATTATTATTTATAGACTTTTAAGCTAATAAGTCTCTACTCTTATAGAATTTTATTTTTTAAAATAATAGATATTAGTATATATCTACTTTGTCTATAGAAGCAGTAGTGTTTGAAGAATGTTTATATAGAATACTACACCTACTACTTTAGAATTCTATCCTATTACTATAAAAATTATAGAGTAGAGGCTTAGTATTTTTATTTATACCTACTTCTTAATATCTCTATTGTATTTATCTTTACTCTAAAGTAATAAACTTTTCTTTCTATACAACTAGAAATACACTAGTACTTTTAATATATTCTTTTATCTTTAGAAATACTCCTAACTTATTATATACAACTTGTAAAAGTATCTATAAAATCTTACTATATCTTCTATTTTAAAAACTTTAAATCTCTACTATTATAGTCTAGTTTACCCTTTAGACAGAATATATATATAGACTAATAAAACTATAGTATAATATAATAACTTATATAGTCTATATATTAAGCAAATAGAAAAGGCTACTATAATGTCTTAGATAATATAGTCTACTTTATTATTAAAACCCTTCTATGCCTAAAGCTATAACTTAACTTCTATAATATATCCTTTAGTTAAAATCTATATATATAAAATATATATCTATTATAATAAACAAAACTACATCTATATAGAATTTTTCTACAATACACCTATAGTGTTTATATGTACTTTACTAACTTTATTATAATTATAACTCTTTTTATAGTAAGAAGTTATAGTTATTTAAACCTTATAGCTATTATTATAAATAGAAAAAAAATAGATTAATTAAATATATAAACTAATAACTAAACTAAGTATTGTATATGCATTTAGACACCTAAGCCTAAAGATTAGCCTCTCTAGTACTACTATTCTAGAGCATTCTATAAATAGAAAATATATACTAGTCTATAGGTATTATTTTATATCCTACTATACTCTTTAATTATTACTCTAAGTATAAAAGTAGTTATAGATATTAAAAATATAGGTAGTAACTATTACTAGAGTAAGGAAAGAGTTGTATAGAAAAGAAAAAGTAACTTTAAATAAGTAATAGTTACTTATTTAGAGTTGCTCTTTTCCTATATTATCTACTCTATATCTATATTAAACCTATTGCTTGCAATAACAAAAGTAGTAACTCTATTCTTTTCTAATAGCTATTATACTAATATCTAGTAGAGTAACTATATAATATAGCTTCTATAGCTATATATCTATATATGCTAACTAGGACCTATACTTAGGTCTCTTACTAAATATACTTTCTATTTCTTAATATTAGAGCTTATAGCAAGTTAGCTATTATTACTATATATAGATTTATATACAAACCTACTTTTCTAGTAATTATAATAAACTTACGCCTTAGAGCTTATCTAACTATTCTAAGAAACTAAACTCTATAAGTAGCTCTATTTCCTGTATATATGCTAAGAATAGCAGCTCTATATAGTATACTATAGTAGAGTAATAAGTATTAGTTAGGTAACTAATAAGTAATAGGTTATTAGAGCTATTTTATATAACTATGCAAAGGTATATTAGACAGTCTTAATAAGCTACTAAGAACTATAATAAATACAACTACTTTTTTATATTAAGCAATACTCTTACCTATAAATTAGTAACTAATATAGGACTTAAACTTCTACAACCTTTGCTTTAGGAAGGTTAGATTAGTAGTAGAACAAGTGCTTAATAAAACATTAATAAATAGTATGTAAAAATAGTATTTTCTTTATAATATCTCTTTATATAGTTGTAATATAGTATTTATAAAATAGTTCTAGTAAATAGAAGTAGTTATACACTAGGTTAGGCTAGAATATAGTATAGAACAGGATATATTAGATAGATCTAATACTAGCAGTTATATGCCTAAGCTAGGCTTAGAGATTTATTAGGACTAGTAGTAAAAGGTTTATAAGTAGCTATAATAGTACAGCTCTTGTATATAGTGTGCAGAGCTCTAGTAAGAAAGTATTCTCTAAAGTTTTATTAAAGCTATAAGTTCTCTCTTTATTAGAAGACTATACAATAGTAGGAAATAATAGAATAGTATATTAGAAGTAAATTATAAAGGAGTGCTAATAAGCTATTAGAGTATAGCCTAGTAGTTTTATAGGCACTAAAGCAAAAGTAAGTAATAATAATATAAAATATAGAAGTAGCAATAGCCTAAGAAAGCCTACCTAAAGGCATATATAAAGTATGCCTAGATAGAGACTATTTAAATAAACAAAAAACACACCTTCTAGCATACTACTACCTATAAGCCTTAGTATTAATACTAGAAGTAAAAAGCAACAAGACCTATCTAATATATTAGATATTCTAGCTTAATAGTCTCTTCTAACTACTTATTAGAATGCTATAAGAGAAGAGTTTATAGCATTACTACTAGAAGCTAAAACTATAGTAGCTTACCTCTATTCTAAGAACCTAGAAACACTACTTGTATTACTACTACAACCTAATAACACTTTAGAAGATATAGACTTATACTAAATCCTTTCTTTTATTACTAATAGAGTTAGCTATATTACTAAAGAAAATTAGTGTACTTACACTAATAAACAAGCCTTCTTTGTAGATATACTCTTAATATTTAGTAGAGAAAACATAACCTAATTCTTAAAAGAAATTAAATAATATTCTAGCTTCTACTAATAGACTATTAAGGATTGTATTAGTAGGCTTCTTAGCTACTATAATTATACTTATTAAGAAATTATTAAGTTAAGTATAACTAACTTCTTAACTACCTAGGCAGTAAATAACTAGTAAGCTATTAAAAAAGCTCTCTAGTAATAATTCTAAAGCCTAGATATAGCGTAGTAGAAAGAAATAGAGAATTTACTATATACCTAGTGTATCTTATACTTATTAACCTCTAACCTATTACTCTAAAAGTACCTAGATAGTTTTAGCTCTAGATTTAGGTAATGTCTAGAAGTAGAAGTAGTAACTAAATTATATAAGAGATTCTACTTAGCAAAAGAGTTAAATAAGCAATAGCTTAATAAGGTATTAAATAAGTATAAACTTATAGTAACCTGCCTAGAGAAATTCTACTACCTAGAAATTAAAGCTTTCTTTAGCAAGGTTACCTCTTATAAAGTAGAAATTAAAATATTTAACCTAGTATTTAAAAAAAAAGTTATAATAGCTAAAACATAGGTACCTAATAAGCTATTAGAACTTATAAATAATAATGCCTTTAGGCCTACTTAACTAAATAAAGATAATATATTAAAATAACTATTAGAAAGGCGCTCTACTAGAGAAAGAGAAGTTTAAATATTACCTAGATATAAGCCTACCTAAGAGAAAGTTAACAACTTTATTAAAAAGTTCTTAAAAATAAAGCTAAATAGTATAAACTTCTTACTTATTCTCTAAGAGCCTTAGAAAGCAAAACTACTTTTATATAAGAATATCTAATAAAAAGTTAGTAAAGCCCTTATAAATTTAAAGCACTAGAACTAAAGACCTATTAAAGCTTATAATATAAGTAACTTTAACTAATACTTTACTACTTAATTATTAGAAATATTTCCTCTAGTCTAGCTAACACTATAAGGATATAGACAAGCAAGAGGCCTAATAATCTATTATACCTATAGAAAAGAAGGCTATCTAGTATTAGTATATAAAGATAAGGAAAAACTAATCTAGAACTATTAGGTCTACCTTAATTAATAAGGCTAGCTTGTATAAAGATTAGCTAAGAACCTATAGAGCAATATCTATAATATAGCAGAAACTTATATTGTAAATACTATAGTTAATAGTATAAAAAAATAGCTTAAGAAAGGAGAGTATATAGTAGTAGAGCTACTAATAACTATTAACCTATATACGCAAGAATAATAGGCCTAAAGTAATATTAGGATTGCTAGTAATGCTATTATTATAGACATAGATGTAGACTAAGACGCTAGACTACTAAAGGAAGAAGACTATACCTAAAAGCTAAAGATAGCTATAATAGAGTTAAAGAGGTATAAAGGCTGCAAGATATTTGGGTTAGGGTTAGGGTTAGGGTTAGGGTTAGGGTTAGGGTTAGGGTTAGGGT